>CM065169.1:10531127-11899461 GCA_033026295.1 Channa striata
TGAATAATATTTCAAGAGCTAATTATGCTTAAGGAGTATTATCTAACTGGACTTTCCAGTTGTCATTCAACCAAGTCAAATTAATTTCCCATGTAAATTTGCCTATTTGCCTCAGGGAGAGAGAAAACATGAACAAATCAGCTGTAGTTTGCAGTTCCATTTGTGCCTCTGGTTTTCTAGAGAGATACTGACTGGATTTGCCGCAGATTGAGGTTTTGTGGGTGATTGAATCATCTGTTTTGCCATTTCATGCTGAGTAAAAAGCAGAGTTTTAAGATCTTTCCATCAGCAAGAGAACAACATGTTTTTCTGCATGAGCACATTTAATCAGCATCTCTGGAAACATGGTACAAGCCTGCTAAGACGTGTACCATGCCATTTATCTCTAAGTAGTATTCCAAGAAGATGATGTAGCGAGCTACACAAAACGTGACGAAATGTTTCACATTTTGTTTTATCGATACACTGTTTTAAAGCAAATTGTGAGCTGATGTGGGTCAAATAGTGACAGAAAAGTTACTGATAATGAAGTCATCTTCTATCAACAGACATGAAGAATATTTTATAACATTAAAAGCTTTTAGTGTTGATTTTAGGCTCATAATGCTGGACTAATGTCAGGTCATGTGATGTCTCTGAAAACGTGAAACGTGATACTTTGTCAGTGGTGTGGCAACAAGAAGTGCAACAGTATAATATGTCACAGTATCCGCTCTACATTAGTTTGGTCTCATGCATGAGAAGCAGCTTAAGCAGCACAATTTTTGTTGTAACAACAAAAGGTCATTTACAGCTACTGACAAGAAGCGTGTGTTCGTGCTGATGTAGCTTTCTGTGGCTCAGCGAAAAGAAACAACGCTTCAGTTCACCTGAGAGGAAGTACTCAGGCATTATTTTCAAATTTTTATTTAAATTTTTACCAGTGAAAAGTTATTTCTGGAATAAACAACAACACCCAAATGCAACATGTGCACCCAACTGTAGGCAGGCTGTAAACTTACATTGTACGGATGCCACCACACGTGAAGCACTTCCAGTTTACACCGTCTTTTACTCTGTGAACTCTAAGGTGACCCTAGTTACCTTTAATGCAAATAATTCTATATTTTTATAGTAACTTTCCAAAACACTGAAACAATCCACTGAGTCCTTGTTATCTATTTGAAGCAAGGTCTGTGTAAGAGAGAGGAAAAGAAAACCGTGGCATATCTGTTCATAGGAAAATTGGTAAGTCAATTACTGAAGTGGGGGGATGGACAGCGGAGTCACAGGACACACTGTACTTAATCTCAACTGAAAGTAAGTTATAATGACATTCAAAGACTCTTTCTCTGCAGTTTGTCAGTGTAGACTTACTTTGTGATGTCCAGAGCTTAAACAGACAGCCCTCAAGGCAAGGGGAGTTCCAGGGTCCTGCCAGGGTTCTTCCCTCCCCCTTCCCACTGCCTGCTGAAGGGAAAGGGAGGCCTGGCCTTTATGGAAGTGAATGGATGAAGAAATTAAAACCTCAACAGGCCCTATTGTGCCACAGCATCAAAAGGAACAGTGGCACGACAGGCGCTTTGATCATGAGGCAAACACGGGAGGGGAACGGGGCTGCTTTCGGGGGGACAGCCCTGCTCACCAGCTCATAAAAAGACACTAATACACAGGTGCGAGGACATACAGTGTAAGCGTATGGACGTGGACATGCTGCGCCTGCACAGTCCAGCTCTCACATACATGCACATGTGTTCCAACGAAGGGCATGCGGCGCTGTTCTCTTTGATGTCCGTCTGGGATTGTACCTGAGGTGAAGTCACACTTAGTGTAATGTTTCACCATGAATGCCACTGAAAACCACTACCAGACTTTGCCCAGTGGGATTTGAAATACCTCTTCTGACCAGAGACTGTGAGATCTTATCACGGTGCTTACACTGCAACATTTGACATTTAATTTTACACTCTGATAAGCACCTTAAATAAGGCTCATCTTTTTTTCCCATTATTCAAATTACACTACAAGTCTGTAGCAGTTCTGCACCTGTGGTGTGTTAGCGTACTAAAATTAACTAATAGGCTGTTATTTATTTGTTTTTCGCTAAAAGATGTGTGTGACCTATTTAGGTTCAGCTTTAGGTTGAGTCCCGACAGCAGTGTCCACTAAGCAAACGGCTCCACTGTTACTTGACCGGCCCAGTTCACACGTGGCAGAGTTCCCAGTGGAAAAAGATCAGAGAGAGAGGTGGACATCTATCGACACGCTGGCGGTCACCTTGGAGCACCAACCTCCGAGTGGTCAAACAGTGGAAAGTCACACATCTTAATCAGGGGCTGGTTTTTAGTGCAGATAAGAGATTAAAGGCGGTAGACCTACATTTCAAATACGCATATGTTTGTCTAAATACGCTGCACCATTAACACTTTTGTCCACAAAGAAGAGATTGGATCAAACAAATACATTGTGGGAACCCAGACTGCATCATTAAGAGACTGTGCAAAAAAACTGTTGCGCAAGACTGAAACTTATTCAATGTTTCACTATGTAAAAAAGCCAAACAAAGCAAGTACCAACTCCAAAAATCTCAGAACAATAAAATAAAAAAACATTGGGAATTTAACTAAACATTTAAAATGTTATAATTTAAGAGAGCATTAAATCTTACTATGGTCAAAAATGAGACACTGGCCAAATTATGACAAAACCATAAAAAGTGTGCAGCAGCTGACTGTCTTTACTGTCAATACTACCAGCACTAAATGTGTGAACTGGATAACAACACCTGCTCAGCAGCACACAATTTTTGGCCACTAGCTTCCAGTAATACACTCTATTTTCCATCACGGCACTATAATTAGCTTAAGCATCGCTCTGACAATTTGTTTTTGTCTTGTGCCTTTTACTTTTTATTAGTTGATAAAATAAGCCACTGATCTACCCTCTTTTTCTGACCCTTTCTACTCAAATAATTTTTGTACAGTCCCTTTCTGTACAGTGCTTTATTGATGTATATGTTATGAAAACTGTAATTGCACCTTTCTCCATTACACCTATGACTCCTTGATGAAAAACAAGAAACCATTTATCATCTGTGTTAACATTATTGTGTTTTCATTTTTCAAAATTAAGGGCCAGACTAACTGGCCTGTACTGGACCTCACGGCAGTCTGTGGACTGTTTTGCTGGCTGATGTTGGAAATGGAAAAGTGGATGGAGAAAAGTAAGTTGGGGACTATTTACACACCAACACTGTGTTGATGAAGGACAAACGCAGCTTGTGAAAGTTGAGGTGTTCACCCTGTTATGGAAAGTTTGCAGTAACCTTAATCATAGTTTCCTAATCAGCTGTGGAAATAGTTGACCCCAGTCAGTGTGATCACACACCCCTACTGGTTTTGGTGTGTTTGTGTGATCCCAGTATATGTGTGTGTGTATGTTCACGTTTGCATGTGAATGTAACAGTGTGAGCGTGTGCACAAGTGAGTGTGTGTGTGTGTTCTGGGGTCTTGGGCAAACAAAGGCAGGGGTCCTGTTGACGGACCAATTAAAAGCCAGGAAGAATGGGAGGGGACCCACTGGGCCAGCATGCTTTGCCCGTCATTTAAATTTGATATGGCAAGTGGAGTAAAAACAATCAGGTCGTTATGAAGCTCTTTTGTTTTAGCTACAGTTCACAAATGTACCAGGAAAACCATATTCAAATTACTAACTGTGCATCCATGCTTAAACTAACATAGATATTATCTGTTTTTTATTCCCTTGTTTATTCATCCAGTTAAAGCTAAATTCCGGAGAAATCATCTTTGACTTGGAAATACACTTCTTTTTTCATTTAGATGCCCTGAGGCATGTTTTTGCTTTGTGAAAAAGCCTCAGTCTGTGTTATGTTGGCTTGAAACTTGAATTTCTGTCAGAATCCTTGCAAAAAAAGATGCATTTCATGCGCTTTTGAATCAATGAAAAAGCCGTTCTTGCAAATAAGCCCTCAATCCATTTGTTTCATTTCTTAGGTCTCATAAGACTCACACTTAGCTCTGCTCGATGTTGTCTGTTACAACCCTGGCTCGTTATTAAGGGAGTAACATAAAAATAGGAAAACCAAATTTGCAGTTTTAGGATAAATCGATAAGGGTTTAATGTATACAATATACAAGCAGACAGTAGTAAATCGGGGAAACTAAAAAAGAGGATGCTATTGAAAACTAAAACTAAATAAAACAAAACAGGTTTCTATAAAATGCCAAATGAAGAAAGAAATACATCAAGTTACTCAAACGTAAGTACCACCGAACAGCATCCCTTAAACCTAATGTTAATAGACAAAGGTTACCTTTGTGTCAGCAGGTTAGAGTATGTAAGTGGATTGGCGGGGGGGTGTATGAATGTGTGGGTGTGTGTTGGTATGTCTAACACCTAATCCGGCCTTCTGGGGACAGGGCAAGACATTGTAAGTCCAAGAACAAACTTCTAAACCAGACAAACCAAAGTAAACAAAAAAAAGGGTTCTATTCAAAACCGAGCATTGCACATAAAGGTTCAAAATGTTTGTCAGGAGTCAGGACTCAACGCCACAGGTTTGACACACGCAGCCAAAACAGACCAACAACCAACCCAGAGGCGAGCTGCTCTCTGCACTGAAGCCCCCCGGAATGAAGTATTGGCAGTGGAGCACCTGTCGATTGGCTGGAGACAGCAGGTGAAGGGATCCAAGAGTGTTGGCACAGATTTCATACAGGGACACACCTGTAAATACCAGAAAACCACCGAGGGCCATAACATTCTCCTATACTGATTTTTCTTGATATTATACAGGTTCACTTTGAGTTGTTGACCTTATTAATACTTTAGTCAGATGTTTAACCTATTGCTTTTTCTATAAGTTTCAACGTGTGCAGCTGTAAAATTCATGATAAATTATTTTACATATATCTCGAGGGAAACTGAATAGTATATGTGTTATATGTTGTTGGCTTGGTTCAAATGTTGAAACTTCCGACATGGGATTTTCCAGAATATCTACAGCAAACATGACTGGGAAATTTTAGGTACTGAAGAGCTACTGTAAAAGCTGGTGTATCAAATTTCATCTGCACAAACACTGTATTTGCTGTAACACAAGCAATTTCCTTTGCGTAACCAAATTTTCACACCAGGGTCTAAATTTGGTTTGTAAGCTATCGCTCCCGGACTGCAAAAAGTCCAAGGGTATCACTCACAGATTGCTCGAACATGTGTAGTAGGTCGTTGTTAGGGTTAGAGCATTTTATTAAGTACTTTGTTAATTTTAAGTTCTCTGTTTACTAATTTAGGTGAAGCATTGGGATGGTATAAGCCTCTTGAACAAACAATCCTTTACTTCCACAGGAGTATTATTTTACCTATTCATATCATAAGCAAGCAGCCGGTGCAAGTAATACTAATACTAATAGTAAAAATAAGTTTTGTAATGTTGTCTCTCCGTACATGTTAATAGGAAAAAGGAAAAGTGATGACCTTAATTTGCTAGTAAACTGAAAAGAATTAATACTAATGTGGTGACAGGTGGGTTTTCATTTACACATTTTACCACCAGTGTGAGTTTGTGGGTCAAAATTGGTGCCCTTTGTTTTTCCATCGGCTAGAGAGGCACCATACAGCTACAGAATCATTACGCTAGTGACACAATGGTCCTGTTGGCCGCATTAATCCCAGCCCCAGCACCAATCTTGGTTCTAAGCAAGCAAAGCATCTGTGTGGTTGTCAGACCAGTTTTCCTGGCTGAGAGCTGGTTTCTTTGGCTGCTGGAACGTGAACGTCTGGTTAGAGATTAGGCAGTGGCTCCAAACAAGCCCTCGACCTTGGTGGGAAATGATCGGTTCTGGCATTCTCGGCCTCTTTCCTTTCTTTATCTCTATAGTTCTTCTAACATCCAAAGTCTACTTCTATTTTTAGGTTTTTTTGCGCAAAGAAATTCGCCTCTCTAATTAAAAATCTAATTTGTTGTTTAATCTCCAAAAAGTCCAAAGGTGCTGTGCACATTTGACATATTCTGTAAATACGGAGCTACACAGAAGACAGGTTATAATGGGGTGGGGTGGGGGGGGGTACTACTCACAGGTGTTGCTTTGCTTTGAAGAGGGGATTCCTCCCTCGCCTTTAAGGAAAAAAAATTAATACCTTTGTGGTTGCCATGCCAACAAGCCGTCTCACAGTCTGCTCTCAGCTGTGAGCATTCCTGGCAGCAATTACACACAGTCCATGGGCCCGCCGTAATTACCCACAATACATCTGCATGTCCATCTGAGAAAGACACTCAGGAATGAGGGACAGACTAACACTGGCATTTATTTGCATATCCTGTGTCATAAGACAATGCAGAGCTTCGAAAGGTCACATGTATTCAGTGTGTGATGGAGAGTCGCTGGGAGCTGTAACGTGACATTTTCTTTAACCATATGGACTTTTCCCTTTACGTTCAGCTTTCTTTTTATTTCCTGCCCATTGTTTGCTTTCTCACCTCCAATCCCACATTACTTTCTTGTTTTTCTCTTTTTTTCAATACATTGTGGATGTGTCTCCTTGTGAGAAACTTCTTTGGGACCAACATTATGTTGTGCTGTTTCTTGATATTTTAAACCCAAATCACCCAGTCAACTACAGTTTTGTTTTTTTGTTTTTTTGTTTTTTTTTTAATCTGCACTTTTTTTCCCAAGAATCCCTAGTGGTTGGTGTTTACTGTGCCCTTGCAATCAAAAGATAATAGTGGTAATTAAGTAATTGAGTAATTATTTCCCCACTTTTTAAAAGATGTAAAATTATTTGCTAATTATCTATCTCGTGTGTATTTAGAGGTGCAATTAGCGTTCAACAAACATACATTTGACAATTTTTTTCAATCATCAAACAATGCTGCTGTTTTGTTCACACAATTATGCAGAATGATAAATATTTGAAGACTTTCCAGCAGCAGCAACATCAGCCTCATGTAATGATGAATTACACATGGCAGTATTGACAAGGGAAGCAAAAGCTTATTAAATTCACAGGGAATAATTGGACATGTTTCATATAATTATTCTGTAAGCACGTGGTGTAATCTTCGACAGACACCAGCTTCGGTTGGGATAGGTGTGATTGCAATGCAAAAGCTGACCAATTACAGCATAGGATTGGTGTCTCGGGCTTCAAACTGCTGAGCGTGCAAAGACTATTGACATGCAATTAGTTGGGCCATCGTTAGGAGGCATTTCATCGCTGACTCTAGTGGCTCTCGATTAAGTCTCATTACCTCCTCGTTTGTGTGTGTGGGTGTTTTTGTGTGGTCTGGTGAGGACTGGACAGAGTATGAGTTTTTAATGCAGAGTGCCATCCCTCTGTGTTTAGGGAGTGAAATACTAAACGACTCTGCCAGCAAAAGCAGAGATGTCGGATTTTTTTACATCATGTTTTAAGTAGTTTGAGCTAAACCTTTTCCTGTGCCTCAGAGCTGCCAATCACAACTCCACCTTAAACATTTAATTACACTGATCATGTGAACCTGAAAGAACTAATTTAGGTTTGAAGACCTGATAATACAGACTTCACCGTGGGCACTCAGGTGTAAAGGATTCCAGAGTCAGTGGGAGGCCGAGGAGGATCTTTTCATCATGGCTGCGGCTTCTTTGCTTGCTATTGTCATTGTGTCACAAACTCAGGACGTATGGATTAGAGGCTCCTGACGGTTAAATTTCTCCACATTGTGTTAGAGCTTCATGGTGACATGTGGCTATTAGCGACACTTGTGAATAAATAATGACGTGACCACAGCAAAGAAACCATCACATTGTGAAATGTATAGCTGCATGTAGCAGGTTTGTACAGATGAGCAGCCCCTCAAATGTGGGCCGCAGTGTGTGTGCAAGGCTTCATGCACGTCTTTGCACACAAACACAGGTGCTCTTCTGAGCCTCTGTGTGCGATTGTAAAATTTGCGCTCGTGTGTGCACGGGCACAGACTGCTGAGCAGGCAGCCCGTGTTACTGCTTGGGCCCTCACAGACACACAGTCAGCACAATGCTCGACACACCGACCAGCCAATCAGATCATTCGAAGCACCGGCCAAAGGGCAAACAGTAGCCAATTGTAGTGACAGGATCTTGTGCGCAATGGCATAAGTGGCTGCTCAACAGTCATATGAAACACCTGCACATGGCTCTTACTTATACAGGTGGTTACTCATAGCTTGTCTTTGCTAATAAATGAAACCAAGGGTAAAAGGAGAAGCAATTTAAACGTTTATTATACTTAATAAGCCATTTCAGTTCCTTTACTGCAAATCAACTCTATAATAAGCAGACATCATCATTGCTTGTAAATTAACGTCCTAGAACGTTGTTACAAAATGAGAGACCTGTAAAATAAAGCATGGTAGGTCTAAATGCTGATTTAAATTGGGGAAGAATTCTATTTCCTTTTGTTGGTATGCTAAGTAATATATTAGTAAGACATACTGCCATGTGGAGGTTGACTGTTGTTTTTAGGGGCTTTTTCACATCTCTCACAATGTCTCTGTCATCATTTTTTTTTCTTTGCTGGGGTTGTTTTGTGTATTTTGTGTATTTAGCTCACTGCACCAGTGTGGATTTATCCTTTTTTTTAACAACAAATAATAATAATACCAGAACATGAAAAACTATATTGTTTAAATTAAAGCTGGAAATCTAAAGTTTCATCTGATATCCATGTTTTGATTTTAAACCCTAATTGTATAACTAAAATGAATGAATTAGTTTTACTGCAAAATTGCCTTGTTACATTTCAAACTTCCAAAAACAGAGAGTCTTATTTACAATACTGTTTGTTTGCTGTGACTGATAATAGTAGCATGTTCTTCTGTTTCAGCCCTCATCATCTGGTCCTTTTTAGTCCATTTTGATAAAAAGATGATGTCCTTTACACTGACTTACGGTATCTTATTAGAGTGAAAGGGTCAATCAGAGCTTCATGGGCCATTTCTGGTCCTGATGGCCTTTTGTCTTGGGGTCGTGTGCCTGGGGGATTAAGACTTTGGTCTCACTATCCTCTTAAGACAGGGATGGGCAGATAAATGGATCAAGTCACTGGAGGGAAGTGGGCCACTTACTGTAGCTGAAATGTCCAGGTATACACGATGAGGACAGTATATGCACCAGCTCTGCGGCTGAAGATTAGCTACCTTCTCAGCTTCTGGGGGTGGGATTTCAAAAGTGGTTTGAGCCATGGACTTCAAAAGTGATTATTGGTCGGTAAAGAATGTCTTAATAAGGAAATGGTGAAAACTCCATTTGGAATGTAAACCATTTATGTAAACTTTTAAGTAAAACTCTCAGTGTTGCTTTGATAACTAAAATTGCATCCATGTGGTAATCTACGGAGACCTCTAGTATAGGGAAATCAGTGAAAACATGGCACCTGTTTTAAATTCTGCCATTAAAATTGTGCTAATCTTTCCTACTGCAAAATGTTTTACTACCTTAGCTCTGACTTGGGCAGCGCGCCAGACTTTTTACGTGATACACTCGAAAGCCAACCCAAACAGAAAACCTGAACTAATGCAATAAAAGTGTGTTCCTAGCCAAATGATCAAATGGAGATTGTTTTTATGAATACTAGCCCTGAGGCCTGTTCTGTCCCCTCCTGCAGTACAAGCGCCACACTGCAATACACACAGAGCGTGTGTGCACACGAGATAGAAAGCTGAGATACAAACGGCTAAGCTTATGTGGATGTATTTATGATGAAAAGCAGCCAAAATAAAAGATGTTTAGTAACAGAACAGAGTGTGTGTACAAGTCTGAGTATGTATTTTTCTGATCTCGTGTGTGCCCACTGTGTGTGTGTGTGTGTTAGAAGCTAAAGTCCTTTAGGGCTTGTTTGACAGTCATGGTTTAACTGAGGCAATCCATAAGCTGGCACATACACTTTCTGTGTCACGACAAATGAATAACCACCATCTACTAGTAACATATTAGATCATATATCGGGCCTCTGTTTTACTAATAATAAATTGAACACAAACAGCAACTAGCACTCATTACTGCCCTACATGCGCAGAAAGTGACAACTAAATAAAAATGTCATAATCTAATCTAATTACTACTGTAGCTAATTTTACTCCTTCCTTTCTCCTCTGGTGTTTGGTTGGCTGGTTGAACACAAAAGACACACACCCATGTATGCACACGAGTACAGTATGACCCTGGGCTATCACACTCTGTGTTAACACTAAGGTACATCTAGGGTAAATATTCATTTTAACATTAATGGATAAATTATCAGGAAGGACATACATAAACACTGATCAGCCTCAACATTAAATTCACCGCCAACGTTGTGGTGGACTGGGGTCAGCATGGGGAAACTTAATGCTGGCGGTTGACAGCTGTCGAAACACACAGCGCATCACAACTTGCTGTGCACGAGGCTGCATGCAGATACCGACCCCGGTCCACCACGAGCTTAATCCCTCCAGGTGGTCCTAATGATGTGGGTGATTGGTGTATGTAAGAGGTGGGAAAGCCAAGGTGTAATGAAAATGTCTAAAAAGAGCTAACGAACAGTTATGCAACATAGCTGCCAAATCAACAGCTGACTAGTGCCCTGACACTCTTACATAATAGAGAGTCTAGACAGTAATCCATAGCAACCTGCCTGGCGTGTAGCACATATGACAAGTAGCCTTAACCTGTGCTGGACAGGTTTTATGCAAGTAACCAAACTGCATTCCTTGAGGAATATGGAAAAAAATTGTATTTTGACGCATGTATTCTAAGAATGTAATATCCCACTGGATGATCAGTTCAGAAATGGGCAAAGACAAATGTATTCAGACGAGGGTCACAGCAAGGTAGATATATTTCCTTTATTTTTTGGACCTCCCCGCTCTTGTTTCAGCTTGCTATTGGTCAACAGCACAAGCTCATGGATCAAAACTTACCTCTGATGACTTCAAAAAGTGCAGATTTACTGTCTCTGTGCAAAACCACTGCAACTTTTGCCACACTATTTTGACTTGCTCGCGTGAACAAACATTTTGTTCTGTGATGGTAAAAAAATTTTGTAAAAAAAGTTTTTCACTGGACAGCTAACGTTCAAGGCAATGCACCCTCATTTAAGGACAGCGCTACAGTAAAAATGCCAACAGAGAACATAATACATGTACAGTACGTCGTGCATGCATGTAGAGGAATCTAACCCCAGCACAAGGCATGACAAATTCAGGCCCTCAGATTTCCCTGGCAGAGTGCACCAGCTCAACCAAGCTGGATCGATTTCAATCAGCGGCTTACCAAAATGATGTGGCTGCCACCGAGGTAGCATGATGGGGCTAAAAATAACCTCAGCTGACCCTAGGGCTGTGATGTGGCCACGTACCCTCTGGTGAATCTGGTTTTATGTGTCCCCAATGAAACCCATCAAATTACAGATGCAAACGCAGCCGGACCCCTTATCAAAACTATTTCAGCTCGCTGACACAGTTTACTAAGGCAGTAATTAGAGCAAAGGAAAATGGGAGAAATCTAAAGCATGCGGCAAAAAAGACAGACAAAAATGAAGAAATGGGTAAGAGAAAGAGAAGGGTAGACAGCTCGTCAGTGGGCCACAAGCCACTTCTCTTTTTGCTCTTGCTTCTCCCTCCCTTTGTCGTTTTCTCAACATATATGGATCAAAAGACTGGTGAGCATAAATAAAAACCCTGATGATGATTTCCCATGAGAGCTGTTCACAACTGCATAGCACGCGTTCATATGAAGCCAGGACAAACCAGCTGTCTTCGCTTCTGCTGTCAGCACGCCTGGTTGGCCAACTGCCTGAGTGCCTCACTTGCAACAGAGGGAAGAAATGATCACAATTGTAGAGTTAACTTGGCTCCTAGTTTGCAGGCCCTAGTAAATCCTGAAATTGTATAACACAGCAAAAGTCACAGATGTGTATTGTATGTTAAATGCATTATTTTGTGTTTGTAGGCGAGGGAGCGATGGACCACTGAACAGGCCTACTGGACACTGGCCCGGGGGCCTGAGAGGTCAGCTTGCCCATGACCACAGCCTCTTAAGTTTCTTTCATATTTCTTGTTTCCATTTGTTGTTGAATTGTAAACAACGGCCGAAATCTATGCAACAAAAACAAACAGAAAGTAAACCTACACAAAATGACCAAACATACATAAAGCGTACAAAAATAGAGATAAATCTACTAAAAACAGAATCAAACGTGCATGAATAGACTCAAAATGACCAAACAATAGACAGGGATAGACTAAAACCAGGCACAAAATGAACAAAACAGAGATGGACTATCAAAAGACCAAAAACAAATGCAAAAGGGACTGAAAACAATGTGATATAAGACCTCTGCTTTCATGTAGTAGGAGGTTCTACAAGGTAAAGAGGGGAGAAAACGTAAGAAACTTCACACTTTGTCAGGCCAGTTTCTCCAGTTTACGTCACCTCAAGTTTGTCTGGTGGCACTTTATTAAAGGTCACACTGAAAACGAAGCACTGATGTTGATTACTTTTATTACCCGTAGTATCATTTTTATATCCAGGATCAAGTGATTTCTGGATTCCATCCCAGCATGCACTGGGTGAGTAGCAGTAAACACCCTGAACACGACATCAATCTATCACTGCGCCAACAACAGTGGATATGATTCCCGCTGCTAAATCTTCAGCCACTCCAGCCCCCTTTAAACACTTGCATGGAGAACATACCATACTCACGGCAACCCCACATATTATCTTTGCACCACCACAACAAAAGTACCTTTTTCATAACTTCCTCTTGCGTATGAACTGCCTGTCTCTTCTGCAAAGGTTATTTTATGTCGAGTGACACTTGAGGATATGAGGATAGACTGGTTCAAAGTAAGAGTATAAAGCTCATTGAAGCTTATAGCTGCAGGTGATTTTGTATTTCCAATTCACCTGAGCTGATCTGTTTGGAATGTGGGAGGAAACACGGGAACTATTGGCAAGTTTCACATGGAAAATTACAAGAGATTTGGCTTTTGATAGTATAAAACAATGGCTTTTCTGCAGTACAATGAGATGTTACTTATAACACTTGTACGTTGCCCAGCCACAGTGCCTCTATAAATAAACCCATGACCACAGAGTGATCATACAGCAGAGGTGGAAGGTGTTTCTGCAGGGAAATAGGCAGGTGCAGTGTTGAACACATTTTCTTTGAAGTGTAATCCAATAGACCATTGAACTCTTTGTCATTTATGCAAATATTTTATAAGATAAAACATGATTAACCCTTGAGATTCTTCCATACGCCTCCACACATCCTAGTAAAGTCATTAAAATGCAAATACAGTGTGTATGTTTGCGTCCTCTTGATGCATGCAGTATCTGCAATGTGTCCATAAACATGCTGTTATTCTAAAAAACAACACAAAGCCGCACACCAATGTGTAGATAGCGTGCAAGTTTCGTAACATAAATGAGTGACAATGTAAAAGAAGAAGCGTGCCACTCTCATACGACACGCAACTGGTGCGTGTGCTCAGTCCACATTTACATAACTTTGCAGTGGGCAGGACTAGAGCAGATAAGGTTCCCTGGAACTCTCTGATGCTTCTCTTTGGCTAGTGGTCACTCACGCACACACACATATATACATACACAGGCAGGTTATCAGAGGCAGCAGAAGATAAAAAGCGGAAAGTTCACCAAGAGCCAAGGTCGTGTCAGATGTGTAGGAGCAAAAATAGAAAGTTTGCTTTCAGAAATAGGACAGCTGGCCCCACAAACCTTAGCCATCCCATAGCGTTCTGCACCAGCCTTGTTATCGTGACACTCCGATGTTGTGTTTTCATGTCCGTGCATGGTGTTCTCATGTATCATCATTATGCATCACCCTGCAAATACTGACTCTGTGTGTCATGTGTTATTGTTGGACACTCATCACTACATTTTGGCTGATGATTTTGGCATATTGTATTGTATTTCTTTAAATTGATCTTTGTGCTTGCACTCAAAATTCATAAAAATCGCTAAGGCTTTGATGCTTTGATAATGGTTAAATGTGTATAATTGCATGTCAGTTGTATGACACTGACACAGCCAACTGCTCACTTTTAACACACCAGAAACAAATAGCACAGGTGTGTTTAGGTGCACACTTCCGGCCTAAGAACAGCTTCAAAAGAGGTGATCACTTTGCTGCTGAAATGGAGGGTCTACTCCACAAACTGTGTGTGTGTGTGTGTGTTTCACTGCAGAGCTGCAGAAAAGGGAGGCGACGGCCGAGAATTGCCGCCACGTGCCCTCAAATGCCTGCTGTATTACAAAAACGTTTTGCGGATTGGTGCAGATACGAAACACGGTATTTATATACGACATCTAATTGGTCGTAGTCTCCGGGTCGATAGTGAACACAGCGCAAAGCTCCCAGACAAGGGATTCTTGGGCGTCTCGTACTATGAGAAAGTAGTGCGCGGTAAAAATCGTTATTTCGATAGAATTTTAATATAAAACTACTATAAAATTATAGCGCCGTCGTGGTGGGCGTGTTTCAAGAGTATTTCAAGTACACAGCAACGATTTGTCGCTGCAATTAAAGATAAGTGTCGACTTGTATTGGTGGCGGAGGAATACCTCCATCCCACTGCGCGTCAAAATATTGGCTTGGGAAGACCGCGCCAAAGCTCAGACAGCGGCCAGTCTTCGGGATAACGACACACTGCGGAGGGCCTGTGAACGCACCCTGCTGCTCGGACACGTTCGGCGCTTCGCTTTTTGCCACTGCCCGGAGTTCGCTTTTCCACACGGGCGCCCGGGTCAAAAAACACAGGAGCCACATTTCATGCCGGTTCTCGGGAAGCTGTGCGCGACTTCGCTGTCGTGACACGACTTTAACGGGCGCGGTGCGGCGGAGCTCGCCGGACCGGAGGATCTTCGAGTCGCTTTGGAGCCGAGACGTTTCGCACCATCGTTGTTTTGTTTTTTTCTCTCCTGCGCCTGAATCCACGTCTGCTCGCTCTCGGCTCGTCGTGCGGACCCTCGGCGGGTGAATAGGGATCTTCTGCGCCGGCTTTTCAGCTCGAATATGTTGCTGTCAAAGTTGGGTCCTTTCTCGCACATTTGCAACCATTCAAGTATGGACCATCTACCAGTGAAGATACAGCTGCAGTCGGGTAGGTCGAGCCGTCTGATCGTTGCATGTACTGTTTTTAATGTGGTCGAGTCATATTTAAAGAGATGCATTTTTTTTACTCCGCTCGGCTGCTAAGCGGCGCTTAACCGTTAGCTGACGGTTAACAGGCGGACTTCGCACCGAACGGAGGTTTGTTGTGATGCGTTTGACGCGGTCTTAACGTGAATTCCCCACGTTTTTCTTTGCAGTCAAAGTGGAAAAGGAGCCTTTCGAAAAGGTTTACCAAGTGGGATCCGTGCTGGGCAGCGGGGGATTTGGGACGGTGTACGCCGGCAGCCGGATTTCTGATGGCGCACCGGTAAGGACGAGGACGGGGAGTCGGGATCTATATTGTGGGCTTATATGTGGCTCCATGAAAGCCGGCCGCTAACCGTTGTCTGTCTTTGCCGTGTTATTTCAGGTTGCCGTGAAGCACGTCGCGAAGGAGAGGGTGACCGAGTGGGGAACCATTGTAAGTAGTCATCCCCGGTGTGTGTTTTTGTTTTGGTCCCCCCCCCTCCCCGGCCGCTGGGTGGGGGGGTGGCGTGCTGCTAAACGCGGACTCTAACCCCACGGTGTGCGTTACAGAACGGAGCCATGGTGCCTCTGGAGATCCTGCTCCTGAAGAAGGTCAGCTCGTCGTTCCGCGGAGTGATCAAATTGCTGGACTATTACGAGCGCGCGGACGGCTGGCTCATCGTCATGGAGAGGCCGGAGCTCGTCAAGGATCTGTTCGACTTCATCACCGAGAAGGGCGCCCTGGACGAGGACACGGCTCGGGGCTTTTTCCGCCAGGTTTTGGAGGCGGTCAGACACTGCTACAGCTGCGGCGTAGTACACAGAGACATCAAGGATGAGAACCTGCTCGTGGATCTACGCACCGGGGAGCTCAAGCTTATTGACTTTGGCTCAGGGGCGATTCTCAAGGACACAGTCTACACTGATTTCGATGGTAAGCAGTCGCCATCCGCCCCCCCTCCCATCCCACTACATTAATGGTTATTATAAGACGGCACGGTGCTGGATCTGTAATTTGCTTGCAGTGAATAGACATCCGTGTGGGCCGGGTTGTGTTCGCCCTTGATGCTCCGCTGTGCTAAATTCAGACATGGAGGCGTTCACGAGGCTGTGACGCAGTGGTCTGTTTTTGGTCTGGGGTTTTCCTCGCCAAGGGTCTCATCATTATTACGGATGGAGATCGATGCAGCCAAATGACAAATCTGCCAGGGTTTTATGACGCACTCACGCTTTTCATTAATCCTACTGGTTAATATTTTGAAGAGCCCAGACGACACCCAGGTCTTGTGAGATGCGATATGTTTATGGTTCCGATTGTTATTTTGTTAGTAAAGCATGAGTCATGCCGCATTTTGTGGGTGTTAGGTCAGTGCCACGTAACATCTGTTTGTTGTGAAACCGGAGTCGCTGGTTCACGTGATGGGCTCACATTGCTTTTTTTTGTATCCAAGTTCCTCCTTCCAGGAGGGAGGAGGGAGGGAGGAGGGAGGAGACAAAGGCAGGTCACCCAGTTTGTGTTTAGTGGCTAAGGGAAGATGGAAAGCATTTCTACTATGACTCAGCCATTTTAGACACGGACACATTAATCATGCATTTTTTTTTACAAAAACTTGGTCTCTTTGCTGTTCATTTATTCTCAGCACCGATGCCCTTTAAATTTTAATATTACATACCTCTCACTTCATCGTGCTGCATTTCACAACGCCTAATCTGGCTCTTTCCTTCCCTCCCTGTCCCCCATTTCTAGGTACAAGAGTATACAGCCCCCCAGAGTGGATCCGCTTCCATAGATACCACGGTCGCTCTGCAACTGTGTGGTCGCTAGGCGTGCTGCTGTATGACATGGTGTGTGGAGACATCCCCTTTGAGCAGGATGAGGAGATCCTCAGAGGGCGACTGTACTTCAGAAGGAGGATCTCAGCTGGTAAGCCCACCATCACAACACACATCACACATGAGCTGACTCGAATGCCCGCTAGCTGGTACAGGCTGAAATCAGAGTGACCTTGCAATAACAATGGACTATCAACCATGAATCAAATGAGATTTTAGTTTGTTCTGATTTCCCTTGGTGCACTTTGTGTAACAGCTTGGGCCACTACTCCAGCAAGCACCAAAAAAACTGTGTGGGCTCTCTTTTCATTGGCTGACTGTACCTCCCACACACTAGGTTGTTGTAGATCTATACAAACTGAGCCATACAGTACAGACAGTTCTTTCTTTGAGTTCAGGACCTTACCCGACGTGTTTCTTCTTTCCTCCTTCAGAGTGTCAGCAGCTGATTAAATGGTGCCTGGCCCTGCGGCCCTCAGACCGGCCCACCCTGGAGCAGATTTGCGACCACCCCTGGATGAGAGCGACTGCAGAGTCACCTAAGGCAACAGAGGAGCCTGCTGCTGGTGACATCCGCCTCAGGACCATCGACACAGACTCTTCCTCAAGCACAAGCTCGAGCAAGGAGAGCCTTTGAGGGTGGCTCTGATGGACTGAAAAGAACATTCTGGGAAAAGAAGGGGTGGGGATGGAGGGATGTGATATGGACTTGAGGCCAGCAGCCTGTAGCCTATCTGGCCTATCAGAGGCTGGGCGCTTGATTCAGCTGGACTGGCAAGAAAAGTGTACTTTAATTTTCCTCTTTTGTAGGGAATTTCTAATTTATTACTATTTGTTCTTCCTTATCTGTTTTCCCCCATCCCCTCCTTTTTTTTCTTTCAGTTTATTATTTTTGTTTCCTAAATGGGAACATTTTGCTGTTTGGGCAGTCTTACCAGCATTATTTATTCCCACCGCCTTTTAACTTTATTTTACCCATTTTGTTACTAGGCTGGTATATGCAGGCAAGGCCTTTCTGTTCAGACATCGCTGCTCTCATAGAGCTTGGAGACAAACCTTTTTATTTAAACGTTTTCATTTTGAATTTTGGAGTGCCTTTTTTTTTTTCCAGAAAGCTTCTTTTCCAGTGGCTTTCATCAACAACCTTTTTTTTTTTTTTTTTTTTAATGTTGTCTTTTTTTTCCCTGGGGGGATTTGCCCCACAGCCTGGTGGCTAAGTTGTCTGTGCTTTGATGGAAGGGAGGGGTTAGGCAGTTTTTCTTGTTTGTTTAGTTTTTTTTCCCCATTCTCTTCTCTCTCTCTCCCCATCACTGTAAGTCAACCAGCCCCCAGCCAAGAGGGTAAGATAGCATTAGATTAGAAAGGAGGAGGTGGGGGCACTTCCTGACATTGGAATACTTGAAACACTCGACTCAACTCTGTGTCGCTCTCTTTAACGCTGCTCACTCACTCTATAGCCTGAACAGGTGTTTGGAAACTGGATCCTGTTGGTTTTTTTTTTTTTTTTTTTTTCTGAATGTCTAAAAAAATATCCCCCCCCCAACACCCTCACATTTTCTCCCACTTGCCCCTACTCTCACCCCCCCCCCATGCCTGTTGCAAGGTGTATGGCTCTCTCTTACCCGGTTCTTTTTGCCTCCTACCATCTCACTGCTTGACACTACATGGCCCCTGCCCCTGGCCTCCCTCAGGGTTTGGGGTGTGAAATGCACAATCAATGCAATATTCATGGACTCAACTGTTTTTTATTTTTTCAACAACTATTGTACAGCATGTTTTTTTTTTTCTTTCTCTTTGTGTGCGTGAATTTTTTTCCTCCCAATTTGCATTAATTTATTTGTAAACATGTAGACATTCCACGCTCTGTGGTTATTTATTTATTTATTGTAAGTGCTTAAAATCCAACCCCTCCCCTTAAAAATTTGCATATCCTACTTGGCCTTTGGTTTGCATTCCTATAAGTTATTTTTACATTTCAACCTTTTTCTGTTTTGGGGGGGGATGTGGAGGATGCACTGAAGCAGTCGTCAATGTAAAGGAGGAAAAAAAAACAAGTTTACTTAAAATTGAGAAGAGCATTTGAATGTTATTTAAATACGTTTTTAAAAAGTTCTTTGGTAATGTTGAATGGATAAGTATCAGAGAAATCCATCTGGTTTCTGTACTGTCAAGAATAATTTGAGTTCAGTAGAAAGCAGGTGCAACAGCTTTCATAGTTGTCACATAGCCTCATATTGGATACCTTTCAGTTTAGGTGTGTGACTTGTGGCTGTGAAGAATGGATATTGCTATTTTTTGATACAAATGTTTCAATTAAACTCCCATTTTTATGTACAGAAATATGTCTGGTGTCTCGGTCATTTAATTCCGTTTTGAGGCGTTCCCGCAGGCGAGCCTGACACAAGTCCTCGTACAGCACGTGGTTCATTTACGCCGCCTATACAAGTACTAATAGGATTTCCACGTGACACAACTGTCAGCGTGGCTGCTAAGGAGAATCATCATAGGAGCCATTAACTGGGTGACAACCTCCAACAACCATTGGGGATAACAAGAGACAGATGTGTCTCCAGAGCTGTGCAGAGCGAGTGATGCTGGCATGATGGAGAAAAAGCGAGAGTGGGGGGATGTTATGCATCATCACACACTTGCACACACACATGCAGTCTCTACAATATAACTAATTGCTTTTCCATTTTATGCCTCCTGTTTGTTTTTCTTACCTACTGTACAATAGTATAAATCATTCCATTATCGGACGCAGGAAGGCCAGGATTGGCAGGAGGTTTATAACACGATGTGTCTATGCATGTGCTTGAAGTGTTTATGCGTTTCCAGGAAGCAGGAGTGAGTGTTTTGGTCCTGTGTGTATTTCTCTGAGGAGGTGCTGCCCCCTCTGGCCGGGCTGTGCCACCAGCTGTCACTTGTCATACTTGTGATGTGACCACAGGGAAAACACGGGCACTTTTAGACTTCATCTGGTTCCCTGATCTTCTCAAGAATCTAGCTCCCAGTGAAGGAACTCGCATAAATATATGAATGTACATTCTAAACATATTACACTAATTAAGACATTAAAGCAGATGTCTATTAAAATTCTAATTATATTCAATAAGTACATCAGTACTTATTTACAGTAAATTGAGCTTCATTAAAAATCACCTACAAAATCTCAATAATTTATCTGTACAAATTTTGAAATTGAGCTTTAAAGGAAACAATCCATAAAACACGGCTGCACCACCTGTAATAAAACACAGAGGTTTAATGATCACCGGTGACAGACTCAATACGTTGACATCTGTTTTTCTAAATGCACCCCTGGTAATCCTCTATTGTCTTCATCACTCTGGGTTTTTTTGAGATGCAAATGACCAGCAACTTGTCTTCATCAGAATCCCTTCTGCTCAGGCTGTCTGAATAGTGAGGCCTCAGCCACCCTCACCATGAAATCCTCATTAAATGGAACGGGGGCGCATGTCATCCTGTTGTCTCCTTCAGTGGAAGTTTGATCACACAGGATATAATCCATCACTGTCACTTTGTCGGGATCTTATAAAAGTTTAATGGTTGGATGCCATTTAAATATTCCTTATTGGCACTTACCATATCTGTATCTAAAATATAACAGATTGAGGGTGCAATTGTTTAGAATATTATAAATGTCTTTTTAGTATTATCTATTAGAACAATTTCAACAACTTTTGCACCGAAATAAAGGTATGCAGGTAAGCCACTGTAACACCCACAGCAGTATGAGGGTATACATCACCAGATGAAAAGAAGTGCAACGTGGAGAAGGAGAGAACGTGAATAACACTGATATATAAATGAATAGGTTTAGTGAGCACGGGCACCAGTGCACATATGACAACAATGCTGCCACTTGCATAAAAAAATTCAACTAACAAAGGAAAGTGTTGATGATTTTCCTAGTTCAACTGTTCACCACAGGCTAAATTTTAAGCAGGTGTACTCGCAAAGAGTCAAACCATGAAGTAACAGCACGCTGCATTGTGATTGGTCACAGGCAGTCTTATCACTTCCCCAAAGTTGGACAAATTAATCTGGGGCCAAGACAAAACGAATACCACTTATTCATAGAGCAAAATACATCATTGATGTGAAATGGCTGACTGACGGGTTGTTGGTTTGAAAAAATCAAAAATCAGTCTGAAAAATCCCCATCTGGTGTGTAAAGACTTTAAAGTTTGATTTGAAAAACAAAAAAGCAAAGTAGAATATTTTCCCAAAGTTTCAACTAGTTCTTTTATCCATTCATTGTGTAGTTATGCAAACTCTGTCATCTGTGAAGATACAGTGTGGAACAAGCATCAGTGGCGCTAGACAATCATGGCGAGTTGTCTCCCTCCTCTGAGGCTCAGTTTACTCGCCTATTGCAATGATTAATCAGTGTTTTTATCATTTTTTTCATTTATATCCATGTAATTTTTAGCTGAGCTCATTGCAATCAAATTGTTACTCTATGCTCTGAACAAAAAAGCTGGCACCTACAGGCTTTTCGCGGTGGCCTTTGTAGGTGACAACTCGACAGACATGGAGGAAGATGCCAGATGGACTCTGAGCCTGAGGGGCACAGATGGGTGGGTGGGTGGCACCCACACAGGCTGCGGCAGCACCGGCACCAAGACGAGGAAAAGATGAGACAGATAACACACACTGCCAGTGATACTACACTTCACACTACTGCCGTCAGTGTGTGCCCGTGCGTCTGACCCTTTAAATTACGACGTGCTGCCATTTAGATGCATGGGTGCATGTTGCTGAATGTGTGTACAAGCTTCATAACCTTGAAGTCTGGGGAAAGTAAAGCGAGTCATGAGAGCCGGGTTGTATTTTTATCATTAAGGAAGCAGTTACAGCTCACTCACACCTTTTAAATTTTGCTGATATTTGACACTGACAAGATCCCATCCAGCTGCCAGTCTGCAGATTTCTCTTCAGATGACAAGTTGGAAGAAATGTGGACATACTAAAATAAAAGGGAGGACAGGATGCACATCAGGGAGTCAAATGCAGATGTCTTATTCTTATGGCCAATGTGAAAAGCAATAGCTGCTAAAAATTACTTACATATTTCAAAGACATTCCTGATGCTTTCATGACAGGTCAACAGTGCAACAATGTTTCAATATTAAATCAACTGAGTCTATTTTCATGTATTTTGGTGATTAGATATGATTTAATGCCACAACTGTGAATATTATTGCATTTATGAGGTTGCCAGGTTTGCACACACTAATATTCATCACCTAATCATGTCTTGATAAGAAAACTTCTCAGTGTTCCAGAAATTCAAGTCCTTTGTATCAAGTCTAATTCAAGTCTGAAGTTATGAATAGCATGTCAAAGTGAGGCCTTTTATCCATTTATCAAGCAAATTTAATGTCCTCAAAAACAAAACAACTCCAGTCATGTGACTCCAGTCCCCCACCTTTGGTGTACAAACATCAATATGAGCTGCAGCTCTGGGCTGGAGGCTTTGCGTGCTCTCACACTCCTCTCCCACACTGAAGGTAACAAATATAACCTATGATTCATCTCTTTGTGTAAAACTGCGGATTTATTCAGCCTGAAATATCTTTTCAGCTTGTCTGCACCTCTACACCAGCTTACATCTCTCCTAAAAGAAGCAGACCCAACATAAGAAATGAGGGAGGGATAACAGCTTTGACCTTGATCCACGTGGTCAGTCCATTATTGAACTGAGGGAGACAGACATTTGGTTTGATAAAACGCCAAAAATATACAGCTAATATGCAGCTACAAAAGAGGAAGGAAATCTCGCATGTCCTCAATGCACCTGAAGGTCACATGCCTTTCCTTTAAAGCCTGTTTGTGTACTTATAGTTTGTCTTTGTTATCAGCCTTCAGGGATCCGCTGTGCTTGACTACCTACTCTGGAGGCCTCCTGCTCGCTGTTACCTAGAGCCCAGCCTCCACAGGGACTTTCCACTGGTCTGTGTTCATTAAAAGCTGTACCACTGCCAGAGAGGAGTACCTGGCTGTCCAGCTGGTGGGAACATGCTGCCGCCTTTATGCGCACTGAAGGAACTCATTGTTCTGGGTGGACGGGACACGCTGTAAACATAAGCGCAGAGTGTGTTTTACGACATGCAGAAAGAAAGAAAGAGACGAGCAGCAGCAACACACAAACACACAGCACATAAGACACAACGCACACAAGCGGATCCCTCTGAGATCAAATAGACACATGGCTACAAAGCCAATCAGTCCCGTGTTCTCGGCTGCTGTTGTCAAGCACCCAAACAATTAGATCAACAAGTGCAGCAGGTGAACCGAGGTGACTGTGACAGCTTAATATTCCCGTGTCAGAACAACTCGTCCATTACGTCTAATTGTGAGCGTGCGCACGAGAAGGGGAGAAGAAAGAAGGCAGGGAATGCAAAAAGTGAGGTGAGAGGAAAGAGGGAGCGTTCGTGTGTGTGTGTGTGGGTCTGGGTAGGTGTGTGTGCGTGCAAGCGAAGAAGAAAAAGAGATCTTAATCGTTGCAGTCTTTTTACAAGCTTGTAATGTGATCAAAGGAATGGTTGACCTGATGCTCATTTCGCCCTGTGGCTGTTATCTACGTCTCCAACATAATGAGTCTTATTTGCGGATGGAACGGGACACCGCGTTTGAAAGCATTGTCCTAAAACAGAATGTTGTTGTACATCAGTGTGCTGTTGTATCATTAACAAGAAGAACTCTTACAGTACCGTGGTGGTAATGATTAAAGTGCAAACTCTAACGAGACACCTCGCAACAAGAAACATCATAAAATAGAGTAGAATCATCCGACAAGCATCAATTTTAACACAGATCTTAACACGTGTTAAAAGGTGCAATAGACTGGATGTTCTGCTTGTAGCTTGAAGAAATCTGAAGAAAAAAGTGTGCAGAACCTCTGCTGGGGAAGACTAGACCGTGGTCTGGTGTATTCTGCTTGGGGTTTCTTGAGCCCATAACTTGACCTGTTTGGCCAAACTGACACTGTTTCACATCACATTACATTAACTACATCCTTGTCCATGACACTGATCTAAATGACAGGTAAGTATGTGCAGGTAGTTCTGGAATCACATGACGTTACATAAAATGTTTGGTGGTAGCATTTATGCAGACTACAGAACGACACAATGTTATGTATGCAAACACATATGTCAAAGATGGTGTATCAGAGCCCTTACAGAGCTTTAGAAGTTCTCTGAATCTGAAAACCTGGCAGATCTGGCAGAGCCCATCTGAGCCGCATCATGGCACCTAGATAACACCATCCCTATGGTGAAGCACAGTGGTGGCAGTACATGTGAAAGCTAAAGTCACTTTGGAGTGGCTTCAAGTTACAAGTTTCCCAGAGCGCCGTAAGACATCTGTGAAGAGACGTGAGGACGACAATTTACACTTTCAATAGAGTCTGATGGAGATTGAGACGATCTGTCGGCAACAGCTGGATAAACCAATCAAATCTACGAGTGAGATACATGTATGGACCCAAGAAGGTGTAGACTGATTGGAAAAAATGATGATGTAAAGTCACACCTGGGTGACGCTGTAGAGCTTTTAAGCCATGTTAAAGAGCAATGTCTGAGAACTTTGATCTATAAGTAGATAACTCAAATTCCCATGAAATTATCTAGATAAGTTTATGATTCCAGCCAATATATTCAATGGAGTTAGGTGATCAAATTACTTTCTCTCAACATCATCATCCATGATGGAAACATTTTTTGCATGCGTGTGATGTTCAGTGTATTGAGTGGTTGAAAATGGATACAGACCTCCTTATTCATTATAATACCATCATCAGATCAACATTCATTCATACATCAAAGCACATGCCAAATCAACGGAACACATTCTGCTGTGGCGAACTCTGAAGGGACAAGCTGAAAGCCACTGATCTTTAAGGTGCTGCACTCGAGTACGACTCCACTACCAACTTTGACCAGAACCGAGCAGAATTATCACCTTTCTGAAAGTTTCAACTTAAAAACTGAGAAAATCATAACCTTGTAAAAGTAGAGTTCATGGTAGAGCTGCTGTATTGGGCAGCAGTAAATTGCACAGGTGGTCATAATGTAGATATGTTGTCACTGTAAGAAAGCACAGTGACTCTGTGGTCACACAATCCAAAGACATCCATGTCAGAATGAAGAGAGCAGTCGGTGACGGAGTGTTTCCTTTTGGCACAATGCATGGTGGGATAGGCGGCAACCCCATGTGACCTTGCAATAAACAGAATGAATGTTCTCATGGTTGAGAGAGCTGCGGGGGTCCCTGTCTGTCAGGTTTGGTTACAGGACCGAGTGCTCCTTTGAACTCAAGACAAACTTAGCCCCTGTGGATACCCAAAGTGTATCGGCAGAGAAGGCACAGACCTTGTAGACAATGTGTGGAGACGAGTATAACTGGACGAGGGCCTTTATTCTTTCACCGATGCCTCTTGTGCTGCAGTTAGGTGTGGTTTTGCCCCTTTGTGGCACTTTGGTGTCAGCTACACCCTTTCTCTGGGTATACTCTCGTAGCCCAGGGCGCTGAGAATGAACGCGATTTCAAATTTCAGGAAGGAAATTCGGAAAAAAGTGGACAACTTGAATGAATTGAAATAAAAACGAACCACCTGTGTGACAGTTTAAAGGTGATCTGTCACTAGAAGCAACCCCTTTATCTTTACATCATCACGTCCATTTTTCATGCAAAAAATGAAACTTGAGTACATAAAAAATACTTTAAACTCCAAATTGTGACTGGTAATAGACAAAGACAAAGCACTTGGTGACACGTAGAACATTTTGGATAAAACCAGAGTTTGTGAAAAATCGAAAAGATTATAATAAGCAAGACGTCTGAAAAATATACATCAGTGTCTTTTGAGGGTGACAGGATGAGACTGGTTTGTTATGACTCACAACTATTGTATATAGCAATCAAGCCAAATGTATAATGTTGTAGGGTCACTAACTTTCAAATTGATGTTTTTCTTGCACCACCTCAGCACTGAATTTGAAAGTTTTGGCAAGACAGGATAGTCATTTTAGATTTCCAATTCCTTCAGAATAATTTCAAGACTTTGTCCTCAGAGCCCAGACTGTCTCTTTGGAGAAAAAAAAACAAGGCGAGCGGCTGAGTAGAAGGGTTATATCACAGCAGTGAAAACAAATCCACTTCCCTTTTATTTGAACTGAGTAAATATCACTACGTGATAGAAGGATGCAGTTTACACAAGCGGGGCTCTGATTACAAGCTGTGAGAATGGCGGCGCGTACAGCCTCACATTCAGGGCTGTCACGAAAGCTGGCGCGTCTCATAGATGACGATGATTCAAGGACGCGTGTTCGCCACAGGTATGTAACAACCACTTCAGGCTGAGCCCAGCTCCCCTCCTGCAACCAGGAATGTATGGGAGCAGCTCAGAGAGGGGAGCAAACCGCCACTGTGCGGGGAAACGACTCCTTCATTTCTGCTCCTCGCCCAGGCCTCCTCCTCCTCCACCACATAAGTCGGTGCGCCGTAGGGCTTCACTTCCACAACTCGTTCATCCTGAGAATATATGGGCCTGGGAGGACCCTGGGAATCGGAGGGAACAGAGAAGAGAAAATTATGGGCGTCGTTTTGCTGTCTAAGAACGAAAATGTGCTGAGAAATGAAACCGAGACCTTTGCATGACTCTAATAACCAAGTGCAGATACTTTTGATGACTGTAAAACAAAAACTAAAACCCTAAGAAGTTATTTTATTATGACTGATTCTCCGCAGCTGTACACACACATTGATGTTGGCGTTTGTCCATCTCCAGTAGAAGTGGGGCCTCTGTCGTATTGAGGTGGGCGACCTGACAAATGTAAATTGATTTACTGTAAATCCTCAAGTGTCCCCAAACTCTAACTTAAGTTACTCCTGTTTGCAAGTTGCACTTTATAATTTTAAGAGGAAATTAATAACGTGAAAGTCCAAAAACCTGTTACAGGCTTCTTGTCCATTAGCTCTGCCGAGAGCCAAGCTGAGGGAACGAGGCAAACGTCACTTCATCAGTTTACATCAGTCGGCTGGTTGTGTGACGTTTGCTTTAAACACTAACCAGCCAGTGAACTTTTACTACAAGCAGGTTCCTTCTGTCAATCAGTTGAAGCAATACTGTACTTTATTATTGTTGATGCTAAAGCTAAGCTGTCTGCCCTCAGTGACAGTTGAAAAATTAATAATTTAACACAAGAATTGTGTGATCAGATTGACGATTAGTGGTCTACCAGTGTGTATAAACCATCTTATCCAATCCTTCCATGGTTAACGTGCCCTAAAAGGCTGCAGAACATAAAGCGGAACACACACCAACACATTTCATTAGTCGTCAAGTCAATTTTTTTCAATCTATGCGCATAAAATGTTTCATGTTAAAGGTTTTTATGTAATTTAAGATGTCCATCTAAAAAACACAGAAACAAATATTTAAGGGTTAATGAAAACATCCGCCTTCCCATGTTTTTTAATTATTAATCAGCCGTGTAGGGATCACACTGCCACCGTCATCCTGCTCTGGTCAACGTGACTGTGTTCAGCCGAGCATCGGAGCTCAAGGTGTGACTCAGCATTACTAGACGTCCACACCAGCCTCACTTTCTCCCCCCTTTAGAAAAAGCAAAAAAAAACCAAACAACAAAAACGTCATGGAACAGCTCTGGAACAGAGTGACCCCGATGCAGTGACAGCATGTGACCGATACAAACGCCGCTGAATCAGAGACAGAAACACTGTGAAGAGCTTCTGTTGTGTGTCTGGAAGTGCTTTCGCTTTTCTTCTTTTCATTGAGAGAAACATGAGCATGTTCTCACCCTTAGGTTATTTTTAGTCTTGTTTTTACCTCACAGGCTTCTCATGGTTTATGCGATACCGTCGGCCCTGACAACACATGGGACAGGAACGTGCAGACAATGCTTCCTAACAATAATATTAACAACAATAACTTGAACAATCATTATTATTCTTCTATCCTTCCTCTTCCTCACCTTTAACCAGCTTTCCCTCAACTCCGCTTCACCTCCTCCTCCCCCTTGTTTACCTGGGGCTGCGTAGCCACAGTGATGGACACGGTTGCCACAGTGATCACGTTACAACTAGGCCGGCCAGTTCCGAGAAAGGGGAAACAAGGGATTCCCAATAATGAGCCACTATTGTTCCCAAAAGGCTCTCTCTTTCTCAGTGTCATCCTGTTCCCATGACACACACAAGAACATACAGACACACAAGGAAACGTGAAGGCACAAATGCATCCATACATGCAAATGAACACATGAATGGACATGGGAAATTGTAAACACACTACAGAGTGCCGAAGAGATGGTGTGTTTTGTAGATTATGTACATGGTGAAAAACAATTGCCAGAAGTAAAAATCAATTTTTAGGTTATAAACAAACTTCAGCATCACCGTCACTCTTCCAACGTATAATCAGATTTAGCACGATGACATCTTCTACAGAGGGCCTTTCCTTGCACAGTGATCATGAGCAAAGGTGGTAGATGACGTTCAGTGTTTCTGACAGCTTCTGTAGTGTCACTCATTAGCAACCGCCTCTGATGAGGCCTGTGGAGCTCAAAAAAAGAATGAGTGGGTTGTTTTACTGGTGACTTTCATGTTGCAGAATAAAACATGGAAATCGCTTGATCGTGTCTTAGCATCAGGGCTTATTTCAGACACTGTTTAAAAAAAACAAAGATATGGTATTTGGTTTCCAGGTTTTAGGGCTCAATCCTCAATCTTAGGACAATCTGAGCCGGTAATCGATCGAGTCCCCCCTAAATTCTGTGCAACCTGACATTACAAAACATCATAAAACATGCAACATGCACCACAATTGTCTTTAAAAAAAACTGTTGTAAATCAGCCATTAAAAATCTAATTAAAAAGTAGCATTTGTTAAACCACTGCAAACATGATTTAATCTCATTTAAACTTAAAGTTTTACTCCAGATTATGATATTGTTCTTATTTATGGTGAAATTGGTGGAAAAGTCACCTTTCACAAAAGAGTCTCATTATTTCCATTCTTCCATCGTCACCAGAGCTACCAAACAACAACCTAACAATTTATGTTCTTACATCCACCCCCTCTGGTCTTATGTGGCCATTTCTGTGCATGTTCTCTGTGCCCCCTCCACTGACTCCTCTCCCACCTGGGAGGTGCACCTGTGTGCCATCCACCTTACTTATCTGGGTCTTTATTAGTCTTGCGCTTCCTGCTGTAGTTGTCAAAGCTTTGCCCTTAGTCCGGTGTTGGTTTATTGTGCTCTCCACTCATCAGTCATCCACTGCAGCCCCTCCGTTCTCCACCTGCTCCACTGTTGTTTGATGGCTGTTGTCAGCCCTTTTCCAGCATTGTTTATTTCCCTCAGAGCGGAGAACTGTATCTACTGTTCAATCCAAGCTGCCTGTGTGTCTGTGCCCTTAAATCCAACTCTTAGTAAAAACGTGACCGTTTCTTTTTGAATAGTTTTTGTCTTAGCTTTTCTTTCTGTACTGTGCCTTTACACATGTCCCAAGTACATGCACAAAGACAAATGATGATCCACATGTGACATTAGAGTAGAAATATCCAATTTCCCAAACATTGTATGTAGGATATCAGGGAGCTGCTAGTAATGTGCAGGAGACTCCAAGATCTTCCAGGAGGGATAGAATTTTTATAAAGGTATTTCGGTGACGTTCTGCATAAAAGCAGGTTTAAACTGTGGTGGAACAGAAACCAAAGTTATCAACTGTGGGACACTTTTCTGCCACAAAACACACCTGGAGAAAGGCTCCAACGTGGGGACAACAGACAAGACAAATCACCGTGATAAAGGCTGGTGCCTCCAGCTTTAAGGCAAATGAACAAAAGATTCAAGGTGAGACAGATTAATCAAAGATAGTTGCTGGTATAAATCACACAGAGGCCTGATTTTCCATTAGCATGACAACATTTATTATGACCACTACAGCTGCCTTTGATTTATTGCTGTTGTTGCAATTTTCACATTCACACAAATTTCATTGCAAAAAATGCCCAAAAGCATCTCAACATGCAGCACAATTTGTTTGGAGAGCTGCTGCAAAATCTGGAGCTTTACGCTGCGAGAAGGACGTAGTTCAGTTGTGCCGTGCTGTGCTGGGCCATAAATGAGACCTAAAGAGCATTTACCCAAACTCTGTTTTGCTTTGATCGTGCCATCACAGTGGTTGAGTATTGGACACAGCATGGAGGTCCATGTTGCTCGTGCTCCTCATAGAGAACGTGCAGATTTCCATGCGGCCACTTTGTGCCCGTGAGCAGGACTGATGCGTGTGTCATAAAAAGCAAAGAGAAGAAAAAATGCACCGAGATGAGGTCAGTGCTGAGCGGCTCACTCCAACTGCTGCGTTAGAAGTCGCCTCTGCTTCTCTGACTCTGCTGCAGCCGAGCACGAATTCCCACAGGCTTTTTGACTTTATTTATTTCTTTTTTTGGCAACCCAGTGTACCACAAGTATCAGGCTTTAGTTTTATAGGAAGCGAGTGTGTGCAATGCAGCATAACCTGCAGCAGGGAGCTCAGATGCTGCCCAAACAGAAACTAGGTCACATCTAGTGTCATAACACACAACAGTAAAGTGGAAATATGGTTGTGCAGCGAGGCCTACTTTCTGCCTCTTTCTGCAACCTTGCTGTTTTCTAAAGTTACACGGCACACAGAAAACATAATCCAACTATTGACTGAACAATCCTTTGGATGCACAAATAATGTTTTATATGTTGCATGTATCAAAGGCCGCAGGGACGCACACATTTATGAAAAGAGCTTTGTATTTTACAAGCATCAAATGGCTTTTTCTTTCATAAAATGGAGATACAGCAAGGATTCTCCTGTTAAATCCAGAAGATTTCAGGTCCACCATGTAAAACAGAACAGGTCAGTGAATCAATAAGGCCTACCTGAACACAGAGATGCGTTTCTGTTTTTTCATGTGATCCTTGTATTTTGTTCGCAGGTTGAGTACGAGCACACAAACTCAAAATAACTTTTTACCAAAGCACCTTGCTCTCTGGTTCTCTGCCAAACAAGAGAGAAAAGCAAATGCACAGAGAGTAAGAGGAAAACTCTGGAAATCAACCAGAAACAGCTACTAATGTGGGTGTTTGTGTGTTCAGGTGGATGGCAAAGGTCCCACAAGATTTTGTTACTCAATAATGTACCAGGGATGTGGACACTTCCCGAGCTTTACAAAAATTAGGAAGAAGAGGAGGCAAAGAGGCTGTTAGTTTAGGAACTAAACTAACAGCCTCTAAGCAAGTGGCGATAAGTTCACAGCGGAGGATTATTTCTGCTCCAGAAACCGTCAGGCGAGATCTCAGCAGCCAGCGTCGTCACGCGGAGGCTAAAATTCCAGTTGTACTCGCTGTTCTGTGGATGGGTGTATATAAACATCTACCATGTATCGAGGGTGATGATTTCTGTGCCGCTGCAGTCACGCACCTGTTTGCATTGTCTCCGCTTTCCTGGTTCTCATGTTGAGGTTGCAGTGATTTCACCAACACAACTCACAGTGGGTCAGGTTGTGATTTTCTTTTATTCTCGGAACCTTCCGCTTTGTGTAGCGTACTTTAGTTGAACTACATCTAAATAAATCTGTGTTAAGAGATTTGGTAAAATCTCACAAATATATATGCTCGTTTTGAATTCGATGGCAGCAACACGTCTCCAAAAAAGACTGGACAGGGGGCTGTTTACCACTGTGTCTCGTGTGACTGTGGATCATTGCCACTCAATACCAGTTTTAATCTTTTCTATCATGACCCTGAGAGGTCAAAGCTCTGCAATTTGAGGAAACACATGCAAACAGACAAAACACGAGCAATTACACAAAAAGAACTTCACAAATTAGACAACACGGGCACATTAAGCAGCTAAGACACACAACACAACAAAATGACCAAATGCGTTTACACAACGGAAATGGCTCAGGTCTTTTCCGGCCTTACGTTGCCCATCCCCACACTTTTGAGATGTGTTACTGGCATCGAATTCATTAACTGGAACATAGATTGGAAAAACAACCTAATATTTTCAGTGTTCGATATCTTGAAGCATTTACAATAACAAGGTTTAGGAAATTGCTTTAATAAATCAATTGCAAATCATTGTTAATCACGGTCTCTATATTGAATTATAAGTACACACATTTGTGTCATTTTAATAGTTTTATGATTCTTGGTCCTCCACTGGTTATACTGGAAGCCTGTGCAAAATAGCCAGCTGTCAACGAGGGAATTACAGAACCTACCTACGTCATGGAGAGGAGAAATGTGTGTGTGTGCATATTTCCAAGTTGGATTGTGTCAACATTCCCTATCGTATTTTCCTATGTTCCCTTGTCATTCTCAAGAACATGCACACACAAGCACCTTTCACTGCCCTCACTGCTGATCATCCACACATGAACCAGATGAGCGCACACACACACAGTCTCTCTTTTACCCTGCCTATGTCCTCCATAGGTTTAACCTCCCACACAAATCCCACAGTAAGAGCAACATGGATTTTTGACGAGAACAAATGTGAATTATGGTTGAAAAGAAAAACAAACATTCAGCAGCTTCATTAGACTGAGCTGTGATTTGCTGATGTAGAACATGTATATAGATGTGTGATGATGCAAAATCTCCATATTTACATCCTTTTTGCTGGGATGTGCTCCTTTTGGGGGTTCAGTGTCAAATGAGCGCAAATGCAGGTCACGCAAAGCTCGAGGGAAAACAATGTCTACTTTGTCCACGTGTATATGTTGTGGTGGGATCTGAACTCAGCTAAAACCCTGCCCCCCCCCACCTCTACTCATCACCCCCGTGCCTCATCACGAACCACCACTTTTCATCACAAGCCTGCTACAAGTTGTGTGAGGCACAGGATGCAGTCAGCCATTCTCGGCTGAAATATGATGAGAAGCGCAGTGGTCGGATAAAAATAGTTCCCTTCTCTTCAATCTCAGTGTACTTCTGTTCTGAGATGAGTACGTTCCAGGAGAACAGGAACTACGTGTGAGATGAACACAAGACGCAGCACGAGAAGTTACATAAAGTGCTTTTTTGGTTTGTTGCTGCAGAAACGCTTACATTTAATATTGTGGAGCTTCTCAATCCTTTAATATTTGGACTGATTGACATTCACATCTGATAATCATGGATCTGCTGGTTCTGTTTTTAATTTTCTTAAAAAGGATTTAATCCCTCATGCGACATCAAACTTTGTACATGTGTGCTTACAGTTTGGATTTGGTCGTTTAATTCCTCAGTTCATTTTTTCCGTTATCTTGACACCATAATATTTATTGTAGAGTGATTTTCAGTGATGGTTTATTAATTTGAACATTTTGTTCTCAAGAACCAATTTAAACCCAGTAATGGTGTTGCAATGTTGATTAATGGAAAGAACACGTGACTGCAGCAATATGCATATTTAGAATTAGACAGAGGTGCGTTCACCGAAAATAGGAAATTGAAAAAGCTTTTGTTTCTGACTGGCTCTGCAGGCCATTGCTGTGCTCTATACTCAGCGTGTGCTTTTCTCTAGGGGCAAAAAAGTGAAGCGTTCTAATCAAACACATTACGTGCTGTTTGTTTTGATCCATACAAAAATGCAAGTGTATCAATTAATAGTCTAAACTAGTTTCCTGGCAACTGATTTCAAGCAATATTTGTTTTATATATGGGTTAAACACACTATATTTAATGAGCTTAAGGGAATAAATGTAAAAGATAGTAATGTAGAAAAGATGTGGGAGTCGTTGTGCTAAGCTAATCACGTCATGGCGCCAGCATCAGATCTGAAGGAATTCTTCAATTTGTTGCTGAGCTTTACATAAAAAGATTGATATCACTCACACGTCTGCCTGTTAAACATGAAACAGGAAGTGATTCGTTTCGCTTAGCAAAAAACCTGAAATCCGGACTCTGTCCAAAAGCAACAAATTATATGATTTGTCGTTGTTATTAAGAATTGATCAAACGGTAATGTGATGTGCGTTGACTGAGCTGAGCTAACTCGCTGGCTCTGTCACACTGTAGCATTTGAGCTGATAATGTCGGAATTACTAGGATCAGGTAATTTTGTTTTCAGTCCAGTCACCACAAACAAAACTACATTAACGCTTAACAGGAAGTGCAGATTTCTGAGATGAATGATGAACGTAGTAAGACATTAGTGTTTCTGGATAAACCGTCTCTCGTCAGTCTGTCATTTGGCGATTTTCTACATTTTATTTTAGACCTAAAAGACTTTCCAAGACATACTGACAATAAAACTCTGAGATTTTCTAAAAATCCAAGTAGATAATGGGATTGTTCATCTCTTTCTGATGTGTTTCTCTTGCCAAAGACCCAGAGCTGCTACTATGTAACATAAAACCCGAGGAAGAAGCGTGTGTGTAGGGGCTGAAAACAGGATTAGGTTTCCGTGTGTGTATGTATATGCTTGAGCGCGAGCATCCATACGTCAGCATGTTTGCCCTGCATCTTTCTGCGCACTCTGCCTCTTCCCTTTTAATGAGTCGTGATCAGCAGGCATCGCTCACGCTCACTAAAATTAGACTTTTAGTTGTCTGCTCACTGAACTGCTCAGCACTGCTTCATTATTGAAGACCTGGGAAAAGGCTGAGGACTGCCATGTTCTCCCTCTCTCTCTCTGTCTCTCTGTCTTTGTCTCTCTGCTTGCTGTGTTTTGTTGCCAGGACGTGAAGTGGAAGTCGGTGCTCGGTGCGTGTCACTGTGTCATTCACTCACTGCTGCATGGTGATAATAATATCTTCGAGGCTTTTCCCCTTATCGCGCTCTGTGTGTGTGCATCCGCGTTCACGCTGTTCATGAATAACATCTGACGTCAGAGGAGTGGGAGGTGTACACACACACACACACACACACACACACACACACATGCTCACTCACAGAAATACACACACACACTCTGATGTCCACAGTTATCCTTGATATAAACTATTACATGCCACTCACTTTTCAAAACATACATTTAATCATATCTCTGATGCTATTGTCAAGCTGTAGCTACCTTTTTTTAGTATGGACTTTTATTTAGCCTCAGATTTAAATTTGACTGTGCCTCACTAATATACTAGATTTTACTGATTATCAACAAATCTTTTGGGATGGCACCAAAAGATGTTGCATTTGGTGCCAAAACCATATTCCTCTGAACCACAGGCCTCCATTTTGTTGTCCTTGTTGTTTTGTTGTTACCATTTACTTCTCTAAAAGAGCAATATTTTTGCCAAAACCGATTTTTTTTGTAAATACTACATTTTTATATTTGTTCTATTTTGCAATGCAAATTGGGCAAATGTTCTTATAATTTTGTCAGTCAGCAATTGTATGTATGAAATTGTAAGAGGTGCTAAACAAATATAGTTTGATTGAGTGATTGACAGATTGATTGACAGATCAGCAAAGACAGATGTTATGTAAAAACCCGGTTTTTAAGGAAAAACCTGAAGCACTTAGTACAGAAAAAAGACAAAAGCAGGTCCCATGCAGAGCACAAAGTGTCACCAATCAGTGCCATGAATTATATGGTACAACCTCCATAAACTGCCTTCTTCTTCTCTTCCTGTTCACGCTGTCCTGTGCGGGGGTGGTCCTTTTCCTTTTTTAGGAGTGCAGCAGGAAGTCTATCAGGACGATGATTTTCATCTGTGCTGCCTCCTCCTCGTCTGTATCAGCTGATGGATTCTGTCATTTTCTCTTTCTCTGTCTCTGGGGTCTGTGACTTAAGTTGCTGCTTGTTCAATTTCTTTGTTCATGACACATTATTATATTGGCATATTCCTGCACTCAGTCCCCAATGATGTCACTCGTTGACATCCTTTATATTTTTCATTGTGTATTTTTTTTCTACACAATTTACATTGACAGTAATTTGCCAAAAAGTTCCTGCCAAAATATACTGATGAACACAGACACATCCTTTTGTGAGTCTGCATACCTTGTATGTTCCAGATACCAGCCTGACTAGGACTGCACCTAAAGTGTGTAAAATCCAGGAGTTATACGCTTTAACCTCTGAGGAATGTACTGAGCTTTGGTAAAAGCTCAGTATTTTTTGTAAAATCTTTTTTTCTAATTGCCTCCACAACAACAAAATGTGTGTCTCATTTTTAAATACAACCTAAAACTGTGTGTGCGGCTCAGTGTACCACAGGCTTTGCACCATTCACCTTTCAGAGTGTTGTGCCTCTAGTGGGCAGGGAAGAAGTGGAAGCTGTTTGAAGACTGACAGATTCTGGGTCCTTGAACGCTCTTATGTCATAAGAGTCATTCTTACCCTTATCTCCAGTAAGACACAGGATGTTGTAAATCTGTCTAAAGATTGAGTTTAACAATTATGTTTTATGCTATATTAAAGGCACAGATAATATTTTTCCTCTGTCATCTTAACGACCTTCTGTCTAATATTGATGGTTGATGACTAGTATGGGGACCAAGACAAAACACTAAGAAAGGCTGGTAATATACGTGAGTTAAAGTATTTTGGGTGAGGAGTAGATCGATAACGTTTTTTTGGAAACAGGGTGGATCAGCGTTCTCAACAGTCAGGTGGAGCCACCGCTCATCTCATCGACTCCGCCCATGGCAGTTATTTTCACAGAATGACACACGAGTTATAAAAAGAGGTTATGGAACTATAGCTTGGATTTATGTTTTCTCAGAGGATGCTGTGCTTAGAAAACTACTGATACAGACCAGCAGCACATGCTGTGGCAGATGGAACATTATTACATATAAACCTGGAGATGGGATTTGAACAAAGAACGGAATTCTTGTCAGTGCCCTGATCATTATTGTTTTATTAGTAGAGGTTATTTGCTTTTCTTCAGCCTCACCACATAATACTATAACTCATCTAACCCCACAAAAATAAACTTTATGGCCCCTATGATCATCCCAGTAACACCATATGGAGACACTGGTTATGTCTTGAATCTGTGTCGTTACAGGTCAGTAAGAAGCTTTGTTGATCCAACTGTTAGCTGTGGATACCTTCAGGTGAACGAACACAAACACACTCTACGAAGCTGCCACACAATGGCGAGGTTAGTGCAATGAGTCAAAGCTGAACTCGGTCATCGAGGTCACTCGGGCCGTTTGTTGCCAGCGACCCCCTTGAACCCTCTCCCATATAAACAGGCAGGTATGTTGGGAATGCCCACATGCATTTACAGGCATGTTTTGTGCCACCGGTGGCATTTGTGTGGTTAATCAGTCGGAGCGAGCAGTGGGGTCTTTTGTTTTGGACTGGGGGACAGGCTGAAAGAACCTATGAGCATCAGCAACATCCTGCTTCTTTCAGTATGGAATAGAGGATGCATTCCTGTTACATAGCAGCATTGTGATCTCACAGAGAGACTGGGGAAGAGGAGGAGAAAGCCTTCATCTGCACAGACCTCCACCAATTTTTGAGGTTTAAACTTCTAAGACGAGGAGAAAAGACAATGGGCATCGTAAAAGAGTGGAGAAAAATACAACATAGTTCCAAGTTAAGAACAGTCACTGTCAAAGAACTAGTGGGTAGTGAACAAATGCCAGCTCAGGGAATAAATTATGACACACTTTAATATTTTCTGGCCTCAATAGAATGTTTTTTTTTTTCATTGCCAGAGCTCAAACTTATTTCACACTTGTGTAATGTCTAACATTAGCACTCAGGACCTGATTAACTGGTCTCTGCTGTGTCTCCCAGGTCGTGTAGATACAGTTGTGTGGGGCCCTCTGGCCCTCATACATCCAGACAGAGTGGCCTGTGTCCAGCGGAGGAGCCAGGTGACGCCAGTGGGCCACACTGAGCCTGTTGTTAAAACCTACACATGAGGAGTGGGGGGTTAGGGGTTCGAAGAGGGGTGGGGGGTAAAACACGGTGGTGCTCAGGGAGAAATGTAAGGGAGCAGGGGAATTAAAAAAACAAAGGAGAAGGAGGGAGGGGGTTATTGAAACATGCACTGAGGGGAGCAGGATTATGGCAAGTTTGTGTGTGTGTGTGTGTGTCGGAAGTTAAAGCTGTTCCCAGTTACCCCCTTCACCTCCAACTCCCCTTTCCTCTCTGCCTTGTAAATGGCAGCATTCTGCCCGCCCCACATGGCTGGCAGATTGCTAACATGACAGGGGCAGGGATTTCGCTGCTTGGAGGGAGATGAGGCAAGATGCCCTTGAATAACAGTCAAATCTTGTTCTCTCACAACCTCTAGTTGTGTAACCATCTTCTTGACAAGGTGAACCTGTAAAAACATTGCAAATCCTGCTCAGTTCGGGGCAAAAATGACCCAACAAGAACCAAGTGTATTCATCATAAAGCATTTAGCTAATATTATTAGGAAAAGAAAGTGTATTTATGACCCCAAGTGTCCACAGTAAACATCTATTATAGTAGCCACAGGCAAAGGGGGCTTCTAACAGTAAGCGTCTGTTGTTTGGAAGAATCATGGCTCTGTGGCCTTTATGCTCGCTGCATAAATAAGTCAGGCCTCCAGGAATTTGTGGAGCACTTTTTACAAATTTGCCTAAAAAATGTTTTAATAAAATCTCATGCAGAGTCTCAGAAATAAACATCCTCATCCATCTTTAAAACGGATGCCGAGTCGTGTGAGTTTTCGTGCACCATATTTGTGAGGATCCCCATCTTTTCGATGAGTAAAACGGAGCCTGTGGTTTGACTTTCTGTAATGATTCTGAAAAAAGGCTACGGCTAAACTCAGTGCTGCTGCGATCCGGACATTCAGCTCCTCCGTGTAACGTCTACAGATGTTCAGCGCTACAGTGCATGTCTGCAACCGGTGGGAAAAAATTGTTTAATATTAATAAACTGTAATTATCCAGTAACATCAACATGTGTTAAAAGCCATGTTGATTGTAAATATGCATATGGAACAAAATCTTCTCGCCGTGTTTCACTGTTTAGTTGAAAGTTTGTAGTTTGAAAGAATCCTTTGTTACGTAATTCCTGCTCTGGTAGTAGTCCATCTGGGAGTACTATTGGCATGTACAATCATGTGTGAGAGTGTGTCAGTGTGTGGGCGAGAACAGGATAGAAAGAGTCAAGTGAGTGAGTGTGTGTGTATGAGCTCTGTGTGTGTGTGTCTGTCAGTCTTATTATGTTTTAATGCAGTTGATTAAATCAAATTCATTTCAGAATGTAATTTTGTAATGCCTATTTTTTCCAGGCGATGATCTGAATAGGTTTGACAGTGAATGAAAGCCAACCTTGTTGCCAGTATTCAAGCGCTTCTGTAGCTTATTTGTGAGTATGTGTGCGGGGGCAGCAGCAGGCTGGTGAGTGGGCCGCTCACTGCCTTCCACTCTCTCCACAATCAGAGACACTTCCATGCCGTTTGCTACCAAAGCCATTCACAGCCATCACTAAAGAGTCCCAGAGACAGGATGCAGGCCAAGCCGGATCTGCTATTGCTTGGCCACGGGAAAGCGACTCGGTTCCAGCATTATGTAAACCTGCCAGATCAAGCTGTGTAGTCATTTGGTCGCACGCTTAATTTACATTTTCAGCAGCGGAATGAAAGAACGGAAGTCCTTCTTTTCTGTTCTTTAGCTGTCGCAGCAGGGTGGAGAAATACCTGCAAAAAGTCTGCAGATGAAAGAGAGAGAAAAGGTGTGTGGTGTCACTAAAATTTACCTTCTGAGGAGCTGGAGCAGAAGGACCAACGTAAAGCTGTCATTGTGTCACCACACAATAAGAAACCTGTTCAAAACTGAATCGCTCTCATGGGAGGCAACAAAAACAAGACGAATCTGATTGATGATTCTCACCTGAGGGCATGTCCTACACGAAGACAACATGATGGGAAGCCACGGTGCTGTTTACATAACCATAGCGAGGATCAATGTCTTTTACTGGCCTGTCGTAAACTCAGAGATTCAGATCTGGAGGCGAAGAAGCTCATTCAGGCTAAGAACAGTAAAACAAAGACAGGCCGCCTGGAGGAAAACACTCTGCTGGACGAGTCCTGTCTACAGCTGTGTCAAGCCTTTGATTTGCTTGTGTGTCCAGATGTTTCTGGCTATTAGCAGGGGGACAGCTGAGTGAGGGCCTGTCAAATCAAGGTTGCCACCTAGTGCTCAGTGCTATAAAGACAGGAGGAGAGACACCTGGGCACAGTGATGCTGTGCAGAGTGACTGAATGTGGTGAAGTGGTGCATTGTCTCTCCTCCTGCGAGGGAAATGTTTTCTACATATTATAGATATTATAATAAAATGTCTACAGTTAGACTAGTTAGTACATGTCACGTGAGTAATAATAAAATCATAAAGTCATGTCAGAGAATGTAGCACATGTGATGCTTTGCACATTCGGATGAATCACTAATGAGCAGCTATTAGATGTTGCACATATGAAAGAGACACCCCACCCATTTAACACATAAAATTCATTTTACTACTCGGTTTGAGTACGACCCAGCCTGTAAAAACTGTGCTTTTATGACTTTTGTGACAATGGAGGGAGTTTTCCAAAGCCTGAGAAAATAACTCGTTAACAGAAAGTTAGTGAAACAGATTTAGTGCCAGCTCTGTCTCACACCTATGTAACGGCAGCTGCTGGGGACGTCGAGAGAGTAATACAGGAAATATTACTCAAAGTGGATTCAGATCCTGAATGTAAAGGGGAAGAACCTGCTTTTCCATAAAAGATATTTGACCAGTGTGCTTCCAAAAGGAGGATCGTGCCTAAGATTTTTCGGACACAGCTTAGTCTTACAACAGATACTGTAGTTCACAGTTGTGGTTTCAACTTCAATCAGGGGAAGGTGGTGCACAGAGGGAGAAACTTTAACGGCACAATCTCCAGGTGGGAGATTTAAAAACTTTCAATAACTTTCAGAAATCATAGAGATTCAGCACAGTGGGACCATCTCCTACATCATCACCTCCATCCAAAGCTCAGTTTTTTAGTGTTTGCTTGTACCAGCTCTTTAAACAACAATGGATGTGTAAAACCACCCTGTCATTCAGAAAACAACTGGATATTTCACCTATAAGAACATACCGGATATTCTGTTCAGCTGCTCGTGAGAAAGATGTAATTTGCAAATGAGAAAAGTTAGAAGGTGAATATAGCAAATGAGCCGGCTTCAGTTGGGAATGAGTCACTGGCCCGGCAGCTCCACATGGCAGATATATGTCCAAAAGTGCTGAGCGGACAGAGAGGTGACAGGCAAGGCTTAGCTGACCCAGCAGGGTCTGTCTGACTGCAGACTCATCAGCATAGCCTTACAATACAAAGTGCACTCTCTTTCCTGGAAACCCAACGCCGCGGTTAAGACTTCGCCATCAAAAACAAAGCGTATGATTGGCATTAATTTCCACCGAACCTTCACACTCAAGCATGTGCCAGTTCGCACTCTGCCCTCATGAGAGCTGCCATCACGAAGCACAGGTTCTGCTCTTGCTGTCAGTTTTTCGAAATGAACGTGAATCACCCCTCGCACTGAACCAAAGTAGCCTCGCCTGTTGCATAACTGCCATCAGTGGGGTGGTCAGCAGGCCTAAGCTGCTGAGCCCTCCTGTGATCGTCGCTCTCTCTTTTCTAGGGTTCCCGTCCAGAAAAAACAAAGCCATATGAGCTGATAACAACCAGGAAATGAGTTCCATAGAGAATGACACAGAAGCCCAGGCCTGTTTCATATCCAGTCGATTATAATAAGGCGAAAATGGAATTGATGCCTGTTGTGATGGGCTGCACTTTGCTTTCATGTGGTCGTGAAGCTTTGAAGGTTCATAAGAGACTTATGTTCTCTCTTATTATGTTGCAATGAAGCACATCCACTAAACTCCCCAGCAAAACGTGGATCAGACGGAGTCACGTTTCGGAAGCTGGATGAAGATGTGAGAATGTTTTGATGAGCCAGCAGCAGTAGGCTGTGTTTTGACTGTGCAAGTGACAAAACGAGGGGCGAAAAACGACCACGGTTTTCTTTTTAAGACTAGAGTCTCTAGTAAATGGAGTATATTTAAAAGAACAAACACAAATACAAGAAATAAGACGCAGAGAATAAAGTTATACACACATATGTAGTTATTTTCACGGCACTTCTATTTCTTTACTTGGAATGTCGTGCATGTCTGTGAGTCTCCCACAAAGAGAAAGGCGTTGCAGTCTCACATACAGCTAACCTCTTTTAATGTTCTAAAATTACTAAATTACTAACTGAATATTAAAAACTAACAACAGACTAAACAACTATGTGAAATGTAACAGTTTTGCTTACAGTGACATTAAACAGTGACACACTGCAGTTTTTTCTGTTTTTCAGCCTATTGATTTGGTTTTATGGTCTATAATTTTGCAGCGAGCTGGTGAAAACAGCGCACTAGTTAACAGCCAACGTAGCTGGTGGAGACCATAACGGAGCAAAAAGAGACTGATTAATGGCCAACAACTTTGGTTTTACTCCTTTTATTGAGTAACTTTTTTTGTGAAAATAAACTAAAATGTAGAACTTCCTTTTTAGGTTTTGGGTTCAGATTTGGCCTGAGTTTACCCTGAGCCAGTCACAACAGAATGATTTTCCAATCAATAAAATTAAAGGAAAGCTGATTAAAAAGTCACAGTAGAGACTATCATTAAAACTAGTGTTAACTGAAGCTTGTGTATAACATGGATCCAACCTTACATTATCTATGGACGCTGGCATTAGGATTTTTAGGATTAGAAAGGTTAGCTGGGGTTAAAAACTAATTGTATGTGATGATTTAGTGATTGTTCATGAAGTAACATTCTCTGCATTCTGTTCTTTGGTTTCGCACCCAAAACAAGCTCCTAACAGCCAAAAACAAGCTTTTTTTACCCGACCCGTCTGCTAACATTCACGTGTGTGGACCCTAACAGATGTGACACACCTCACTAATGCAGGCTCAGACCTCAAATCTCTCTTCCCATTGGCTCAATTGGCTCCCAAAGGAGAAAAAGTCATTGTGAAGATTGAGTTTATTTAAATAGAAAAATAACCAAGAACAAATCTTGAAAACCATCATTTTTCAGTTTAAGGTGTGTAATGTAAATACGAAAGAATGTACTTTAAGGTAAAAAAAATTATTGAAAGAGACATTACATGTAAATACAAAGATATGAATTGAAAGCTCTTGATTGATTCTTGTTGATTTAGTTGCTAGACATTAGTTAAGTTGATTTGTTAATATCTATAATTGTTGAGTTACGGTTTATTTAGGTAAGGGGGTAGAAAAAACGCTAAGGCCTCAAACGACCCCCTTTTTCAGTTTGATTAAATGTTCTCTTTGCTGTTGTTGCTGTATATCTCCTTTTTCCTCCTGATCACCTCCAACTGAAATAAATGAAACTAACTAAGCGCCCCCAGATACGAGGTCCACAGTTGGGACCTTCTGGAGACATTAGTGTTTCTTCCTCTTCTCTGCTCATTGTGTGATTACTCAGAGCAAAAGTATAATAACAAAAGCACATCAGACAAATTATTCTCATTTTGCTGAGTACCACACTATTTAATGTACACAAAGAACGATAGCTGCGACCTTCAGGTCTCACTGAACATTAACCCACCCTGCCGCCCGGTCTGTGTTGTCTGTCTGGGCTTGTGTGTGATCTCTTCAATCCCCTGGACACCAACACCTTGTTCCCTCTCCTCCACGTCTGTTTACAACCTCCAGTGTCAACAACGCCTCAGCGCCATGGCAACGCACACCTCCACGAGGAGCCGCGAACACCGGCCTCCACTTTCAACTATGTTTTACAACTGGTTTTAGACAGGGAAAATACTTTGAAGTGGTGCCCGACGCTGAGAGAGAAATATGCCTTTGATGTGGGGGAGCAAGCTAGTGTTTTATGTTACTGCAGGTGCTAAAATCTGTTAACAATACAAAATAAAGCCTATTCATAGCACAAAAATCCAGCTTTATAACCCCAGTGTGAAGTTGGTCGTACAACCACAATACACACGGACTGATTCAACTTTAAGTAGGTTTACACTCCCACTTTCAACATTCAAATGATACATATTTGATATAGGAGCATGAAAGAATTGTTCACTTTGTATGAAACCTCTATTAAGTCTTTGTCTGATTTTGCTTATTTTGGGATCCGGGGCTTATTTAACCAAGATCGCTGTTGATCCACTGGAAATTCTGCATTGAGTCGCAATTCTTTTGAAGGCTCTTCTATGAGAAAAAGTTTGTCTGAAGTCATATAAACAGATGTATTTCTGCTGTCTTTTTGTTTCGTGGTACACCTGCTTCAACACCACCGGGACCAAACCCTCCTCTGCTCCTCATCGAGGATGGGACAGGTTTTTCAAATGCCACCGTTACAAATGTGCTGCAGCTCCTCGTGTTGATTCATCTAATTCTCTATTCACCCGAGATGACTTATGCATAAAGCAAGTTTTCACACATAAACAGTAAAAAAAACGTTACTCATAAAATCACTGAGAGAAAGAGAACTCAACACCCTCCTCCGATCAGAGAAACTAAGATTCTCGTGTTCTCGTGAAAAATTTACGTTTTTCAAGAAAGCCAATTGTCAGTTCGTTCCTAAGTGTGTGTAAGTAATGAGCAGTTGTGCTTTTTCACAAGCATCTACGAAAGACAATAAAGCCTGAAGTCAAAGTGCAATTAGTGAACTAAAGGTGCCCAATAAGGAAAAAGACTGATGAGACTGATTCAAATGCTCTTTCTCTTTTAACGTCTTGGCATGTGAAATAAAAAAGAAAAGATTTTAGAAATGAGAAGCGTAGCATTTCGTTCCAAAAAAAATCTGGGAGATCAAAGTCGTCCTCCCTGTCTCCTCTCATTCCTGATGGGTGTAAGAGATCAGAGGCCAGATGATGCAGTCACACTGCAGAGCTGCACACACACACACACACACACACACACCTAATCTCTTCAGACCCCTCCCCCAAGAAGAAATACCTCTCTGAAAAATTATAGGTGGATTATATTTTCCAGACTGAACAGAAACTAGGGCCTCCTTTTAATAAAAGAAAACATCAAAGGAATATTCTGAGGAACAACATGTTATTATAGCAAAATCACTCTCCACATTGCCACTACAATGAAACAGTTATATATCTATATATATCTATATATATAAACATTAAGTGCCACATAACATGCTTAATAATTGATAAGGTTTGAATTGGTTTCAGGCCCAGGTAGAATATGATTTTATCATCCGAGAGAAAAACACCCGTGTTATTGAAAGATTCGATAAGTCACTTCCCTGCTGTTTCAGGTCCAAGCCCACACTGACCACTGCACTGACCCCACGGTGTAAATAATTCAGATTCACATTATGTTTTCCTTTGCACTGCTATTTAAACTTAATGAAATACCCCATACATACAGACACACACACACCCATGCAGACTCTACAGTGCTTCTTAATTAGTTCAGTTAAATGATATGATTTTTATAATATCTTATACAGTATATCACCACTAAAACAGTAGGAAATTAACATTTTTATATTTTAAAATATGCTTTAGAAAAACACCTCAACATAAAATTTTGGGGGTTTTGTTATCTACATTCACTGTGATGGTAAGGCTCCATTACAGCTGAATGATATCTAGAGCTTCTGGAGCAACTGCACATTAAAACAGCATGGTTCCACAGTAAAATCAGAATCAGAATCACAATCATAAAACTGTTTATTGCTAGACACAGTTAAGAGGACATAACAGTACTAGGAATTTGTCTTGGTGTCAAACGGGAGGGAGCAGGGCTGGGTCCTTTCTGAAATCCACTATCAACTCCACTGTCCTGAGAGCGTTGAGCTTCAGGTTGTTTGTGCTGCACCATGACACCAGGCGCTCCATCTCGCTCCTGTAGGCCGACTCATCTGCACCAGAGATTTAGTTTCAACATGTGAAAGGTTATCTGTGTGCTATTTACAATGAAATACAATCCATCTATAGATAGATAGATAGAAACAATGAATCATATTTTTTTCTCTGGAAGACAGAAAAGTCAAAATCTGACTTAAGAGCGTCAATGTTAGACCCCAGTAAAAACAGAAACACAATTCGAACTGAATTGCCACGTGTTAACTGGAACTGCACTGTTTTCTACCACATTCACGAAGCACTTCAGTGAAACTACATCAGTGCTGTGTTTGCCAGTTGTTCCGCTGTCCCCTGGTGGGAAAAAACCTAACAAAAGTGCAAATGCAATTGTTAGCATTCACTGTGAATTAATGTCAGTCCCAGCTTAAATAGATGCAGCCAGATACAAACGTGTGCCTGCACTTTACTTGTATCCCTAGATAAAACCAGATAAGTAAAGAAACCTGCACTTCAAATAAAATCAATTTGGGTTCATCTGCTTCAGGGGTCACACAGACCGCAAGTTGGTGTGTCATATCTCTTTTGCACACAACACAAATTTCCAATTTCCCCCTCCTTAACCTCAGGCAAGCAGCCCCAGCTGTTCCTCTGTCGTCCATCTCATGCTTTCACTCCCTGCCAAAGTCTGCAATTTACGAGAGCTCGACGGAGCAGGAGCGTGGATGTCCGTTCATTCACCGAGGCTCCTCTGCAGCCTCCTGAAAAGGAACGTGCACAAACTGCACCTTGTGAAGCTTAATATTGCAGTTCCAGTTAGGTTTACACTGTACTTTCTAATTTGTCTGGCTTATTCTCTGGTGGTTGAGTGTCCATCTGGGTGAAAGGAAGGCAGATCCAACCGCATCAGAGAGGGCAGCAAGTTTAAGAAGTGCCTGACATCAGAGGCGGTGCAGGCCACTGACAGCTGAACAAAAGCACATGGTGCCACATCTGGCTTCTAGTTTAGCATGCAGTTTCCCTCCGTGTACCTCAGCACTATCATTATCTCTGTCCCACTGCCTAACAGTGGAACAAAGACGATTGTTGTCTAAAGATAGCTTTGGGAAACAGCAACCCTCAGATTTAACTGCTGATGAATGAGGACGGCGACAAGAATCAGAGTCACAATTCAATGCCAAAGGAAAGAGGGCAGGGTGTCCTGGCCTGCTTCAATTAAAAGCATTTGTGAATGGAAGAGATGACAGTGCTATCAGCTCAGTGCCGGGCCTGTCTCTTGCTCTGTGCGCTCCTGTGTTACCTCAGTAACCCTGTGAGTGTCCTCGCCGTCACCTCAGGACAGCTGGGCCATGTGCTGCACAGCTGACGCTTACTGGCAGAAGAAAACCACCACAAAATTTGAGAGAAAAGAGCAGGGTACCCCTCCAACCACACAGTATTCGTGCACATGCTGCTCCACTAAGTATAAACACACGCACAAGCACCGGCATGCACGCACAGACACTAAAGAACCGTCCACGTCTTCGTGCACTTTCTGTGGGATCTGGGGGATTCACTGCACAATACAAACGACGGGGCCGGCCTGTGAAATAAACAATGCTCTAATTTCAACAGCAGGCAAGCCCAGTGGTTAGAAGAGCTCTTAGAGAGGTCACAAGTTCAAACCACGGAAAACTTGAGCACGAGCCTAAAGACCTGGATGACTTGATATATATTCTGATTGATCACTTAATTTAAAAGTTTCCAGACAACAATTGACTCCGTTAGACCAAACAGACTCAAAGTGCAGCTTTGACAGATATATGACCCAGTCAAATCATCGTATCTTAGCTGCTCCTTGATGTGTAGCAAACATGAAAAGCCTTGATGAGTCAAGAGAACTCAGGGGACTGTGCGCACAGTGGTGGTTACTCCATTTATGCATCACTCAGCATCAGCTTGCTGCAACATGATCACAAACGTTCCTGGTCGGGCCATCGCTTTCCAAGAAATGAGGCATCACGTCAAATATTTCTCCTCTCTGTCAGAGATCTAATAAACCCACCTAGATGATTACTGTAGCATCAATAGCAGGTACATTGACTCATGTTTTAGTCAGTGTGCTGACTAATAATCTCCTCTGCTTGCTCTGCTCTTTGGGATATCATCTTGCCTCAGCCCTCACATAAAGGCAAATACTTTTACCCTTAAACTAATAACGATACAATCATTTTACTCGTTTCCCAGGACTGTTTATCTTGCTGCTTTGGCTCTCTATTCAATTTTATGCAGAGATGGCAGAAGTATATGACCAGTATTCAAGTGCAAAAAGTGCAAACTTGCCAAAAACAATACTCCAAGAACAAGTAACAACGCAGTTATTTCCAGTTTAAGTCTAAAATACATATGCTGTAAATGTACTTTAGGTACAAAAGTACAAGTACTCCACTAACAAAATAGCGCTTTAAACCTTATTTTCTTTATTTTTGATGCTGCAGATACCATAAATGTGCAAGTGTTGTCCAGATTAGTTTAACAAGCTTTCTAAGATAAAAAATAAGTAGTAAGTAGAAGTTGTTAGTGTAGAGACTCTGCATGGTTTAATACAGACATATTTTATAGTAAATAAATTAGAGTTGTGGGGATGCGGTTGGCGTGTGGTTCCAGGCTATGCAGAAATATTAATCCTGGTTTTTACCCAATGGGAACAACCTAATGTGGCTGCAACTATGTAAATTTAAATAAACGAAACTAAGAAAAAGCAAAACCTGCTGATGCACAATTGAGGATTGAAGAACAGGGTGGTTCAGAAAGTAGGACAGTGGCTACAGGTCATTTCATGGGCTAGTCCTCGCATAGTCCCAGTATGACATCACACTGGGAGCAGCTTCAACGACCCTGATACTCCAGGAGGGAGATTTAAATATTTTCAGTTACTTAAAAACACAGTGGAGATAGATTTCAGTAAGTTGACAGCACTACAGGGATCCCATCAAGCCACCCAGAACTCCTTTTGTTTTGTTTTCCATCAAACCAGCTCTTCATCATCCAAGGGTGAGAAGTGGAGGGGTGGCACCGTGTGAAGCAGGGGTGGATCTGTTGTATGATTGCATCTCTGCTGTCCCACCACCAGCTCAGGCACGTCTCGACTGGCTTTTCCTTCCACCTCAGCGGGCCTGTTAAGTCAAAACAGCTGACATCATCCTGCAGGAAGCTGAGAGCACTTCAGCAAGACGAGACTTGGGTTAGATAAATATTCTTCCATCCTGAGTGGCAATGTGGACACAAATATACAACACACCCCCCACAAAAATGTCAGTTATCGGAGAATGTCATCAAATATACACAGGTTCGTCCACAGAAAAGCTGTGAAATCAAGGATGTTTGTCATGCATATTAGTAATGAACATCCAAGTATAGGTACAGTATGACTCTTCACGATGAAAGACACTCGCCTCTGGTCATGCATCAGAAAACACAGACATCACACATGAGGGTAAGAGGAGAGGAGTATAAACAGAGAGACATAGTATCTGCTTTCACTACCAATTATCTTCAGCCTGGGTAACGAGGGTTCGCATTTATGAGGTTTCAGTGACACCCTGTGGCCATTTGTGGTCACTGCAACCTCTGGACTTTCACCACCCAACTCACACAGAACAGGATTCACACCCCAAGAATAAAAAAAATGACAACAACTGTACAATCTTATCTTTTTTTTTTAACACTGGTTCATGTTGTTAATGTAATCCACCTTTATTGAAACACTTTTACATTTTTAAAAAACACAAACAAAGACATCAACATCACACAACAAGAAAGCAACAACAAACACTAAGAGCAAAAAATGTCTCTTTTTGTTGTCCTTTAATCCACGATCCAGTGCTGCGAAACACTGTTTTGGCGGCTGTTGTTGATTCTAAGTGCAGCTGATACATAAGTGCCTGTGTTCATCAGTTTTACATTACGAGGGTTCACATGTGAAGAATATCAATAGCTCCTCCTAATTTGCACCCGCTGGTCCCGGTTATGCCATCACAGCTCCCCGTGTGGACTTGTGTCAGGTGCTTCTGGCTCCTCTGTTTTTTCTAATGAGAATAGAATCAAAGTAAATATGAACTGATGTACTTGTTTTATAACATTGTAACACCACAGTGTGATTTTAATTGCTTTCATGTGCTTCGATTATATTTAAATAAAATTAAAAATTCAATCTTGGCCCTGAAAGCTCTATGCACAGCACCTTAATTAAAAAAAGCAAAGACAAAGCTCAAACACTTTAAGAAGCATCAGCAAGGCCACAAAACACACCTTTAGAAAAAGCTGTAGAAAAATAGATAACTTAGTGCCACCCTGGAAACAATGATTGTGTCAACTGGAGACAGCTGCAGTGTTTTTGTCTTTCTGATGACCTGACTGAATTTATACAGAAAATGTTGTTCTGTTTTACTGTATTTGCAACAGGCTGCAATATTTCTTAGTGTTCTAAGAAAACAGGTCTCTGGGCACAAAGAGTGAAAGGGCCCCAACACTTCCTTTATTTAATTGGTTGTGGAAACTTCATATTTGTTTTGAATTTTGCCTCTGTCATTTTGAGTCTTGAGGGCATTTATTAACGTTCTATGTTTGCAATACAATTGTAATTTTTATGTTGTGGTCATGGATCTCTTGTATCTTAGAACTTTTTCAAACAAGACATATGAGCAGTAGCTTCTGAGACTTTGGCCCATGACTACCAGGGCCCAGAAGTCCTATTCAATAATCCATCCATGGCTTCTGTGTTTGGTTTGTGTTTGCAGTGCTTTTCTACATTTATGTTGCCAAATTGGTAAAGCCGTTTTCATAATTTGCTTGTGTTATGTGGCTATTTGCATAAGTTGTGCGAAGTTGAGATCTCAGGACCACTGCAAGGCCACACCTGTAATGTTCTGATGAAAAGTACTTTCAGTTCGAGCAAGACGCATCTTGTAAGAAACCCCACCTGGCTGTGGCAGTTGGACACACTCTCCATCTTTCTCCTCATAGCCACTCGAGCAGAGGCAAATGTAGAGGCCATCAGTATTGACGCATTCCTGGTTTTCTTTTGTGCATACTGGTTCTGACTGGGAACACTCATCAATATCTGGAAACATAACAAAACATGTCCACAGGCATTGCAGTTATGTTTGTTTAGTCACATATACTGAGGCAATAAACACTTTTATTAACAATTATGGTAAATGGGTATTCCTACTTGGCCTTTTAATAAAAAAAAGCTACAGAATACCAGCCTTGACCTTTGAACTGTAAAAGTCTAAATCTTTTACTGTTTGCACTGTGCTCCATTTTAAAAAATACTGAATCAAAATTCTGAATGGATGAAATTGTTAATTATTTAGAGTTGTACCTGTGCAGGTGCCCTCAGTGTCTTGGTACCCACTGGCACAAGCCTGGCACTTATCAGGACCGGCTCCAGTGCAGCCAGCGCACGCTTTGTCACAGGCTGTGAAAGACAAACAGAAAAACACTCTGTTTCTCTGAAAGAAATATACACAGAACAACCTCCCAGAGAACTGGCTGTCCTGATTTGTGAAATGATGTCTTTTCCAACAGTCCACACCAAGAATTTTAACAATTTAATAAAGGAAATGCTGTGCAGACCAGTTACACTGTGTCATTGCTCTCTTACCCTTGCAGGAGTAGGAGCCTTCTGTATTCTGGCAGAACTGATCTTCTTTACATGGAGATGGATCTTGGGAACACTCATTTACATCTGCAACATAGATTGTGGTGAGACACAGTGTGCAGCTGCTTCATGTTCTTAAAGCCTCTACACCTACAAATATGACTAAATGTTCCTTCGCTGTGAATCGCTTGGTTTTCTGGTTTCACTTTACAAAATGTTTTTTCTCAGTTCTCCTAAAAATGTGTATGCTTGAGAGAGAGATGAGAGCAAAGATTCAGTAGTTTATAATAATGGGGTTAAATAGTAGAGATGAATGGAGCCTTTTCTGTGCTGGGGGGCACTGGATGAATAATATTTTTAATCAACAAATACAAAGTTTTGACAAAAATTTCAACATTCCAAAAGTTTAATTCCAACATTTGTACAATCTTTTGTTTTCTTATTTTGCTTAATTTGTCTCATATTGTGTCTGAAAGTATGGCAACAGTTTGGCATTTAAATGGTTAACAATGCATATATAAAAATGCACATCTTGGAATGTGTCATTTAACTACAGACATTCGGTTATTGATGTTAGCAGTCAGTGAAAGAAACAAGGGCAGAATTTAAAAGCTGAAACTTTGGAATATTTGCCATTTGTGCTTGATCAATCAGTTAACAGTACAGTCACAGATTCACTTCCTTGTCATTCTGGTCACGCATTAACTGACTGATTATCTGACCAATGTTTTTCTAGGAAAGACTATTTAAAATGTTAATGTGTGAAAAAAAAAACCCTGGTCCTCTTACCAACACAAGCTTCCTGGTCGTCCTCCTCCCAGCCGTCCTTGCACTCATCACAGTCCTGATTGGTTGCTCCATTGCAGGTCTTGCATGAAGAATGGCATTCTGTAGAAGAAGATGTAGTATAAATTCTAAAAAAAGACGGGAGTACAAATATTTCACTTCCTATTTCTGTTTTATGTGTGCTGACGTGTACCTGTACACAGAGAGAAGGTGTCGTTTCTCACTTCGTTGAAGAAGCCATCAATGCAGTCTAGGCAGAACTCGCCATTGTAACCGTGGTTACAGCTGCACTTTCCGTTCCCTCCTCGAGTCCCATCGCCATCACAGATTCCATTTCCATGACAAGGTCTCTCAGAGCCGCCAACACAGGCTTAAAAGAAACAGACAAAAAATAACGAAAAAAAAAAAAAAAAAAAGATTTCACGTTGAATTGGTTATTCACAAAGTGAAACGGCGCCTGTATAGGCATGCTTACTCATGTCCGGTGGTCCAACAATTATCTACTCCAGAGATCAATGTATTATAAAAATTCTGCAGCTTGACTGGATTTCTGTGATTCACAATTGAGCTAATAGAAAATAATTCTACAGATCAGGTTGATGTAATAGTCAAATTCCCACAGAGCACAGTAAGAAAAGCCTTGCACCACTAACCTGTTGCTCAAGTCCATATTTAACAACAGAGGCAATGCTGCTGCATCTTAATGAATATTTAGGCAAACTTCAAAGGCACATACATATCTGACGCCCTAGACGATGTCATTGATGTACATACACTGATTAGTTTACTTAACTTATCAAGATTCAGCATGACTGTAGGAAAAGACAAGAGTAGAACAAACACAGAAAAGCTATCGCTGCCTTGTACAGCGTTTACATGCAATCAGGAAACGTGGTTACTGATCTAAAAAGGAGGCGGTCAAAATTTTTCAAATCTGTGAGGGAAAGGAACTTATTTAGCTTTCTATGAGGCACTTTGTGTTAGTTACATTTTTTGTCAGACTATAGTCTGATGAGGAGGTATCTCCCCCTATTTCAGTCTTTCATTCAGCTGCTTTGTCTTTTGTTACATAAACTGTAACTGTTTTCCAACAGAAAACTAACAAGGGAAAGTGGGTTTGCCTAATCGCAGCTTTCCTGTTTACATGACAATAAGAAATCTGCTTTTCGAAGAAAGCCAATAACAACATGGTTATATAAGTCCCTGTAAACACTACTACTTCTCTTTGGGCTTCATCCATCAGGGGTCGCCACAGCGAATCATCCGTTTTCACCTCACTCTGTCCTGGGCATCTTCCACTCTGACACCAGCTAACCTCATGTCCTCTTTTAGCACATCCATATATCTCCTCCATGGTCGTCGTGTTACCCTCTTGCCTGGCAGCTTCATCTCCATAATCCTTCTACCAATTTATTTACTATCCCTCCTCTGCACATGTCCAAACCATCTCAGTCTGGCCTCAAGTCAGACTTGAGTCAGGGACTCTCAAGTCCCTGTTAACACCCTGAAACAGAATCACTATACGTGCAAAACGTTTTCCTCACCATTACAGTCTGGTCCAAATGTTCCCTTTGGGCAGCAAACTTTGATGGTCTCAATGCAGAACCACTTGTGCAGATCAGGATGCTTTGTTTTCCTGAATTCCAACAGGAAATAAAACAGAATGAAATAAGTTTAAAAACATCTTTCTAAGTGGAACGATTTTTGTTGCACATATAGATTAATCCTGCAAGTGATATTTCTGTCAGTGCACCTAACCGTACCTTTTTTACTCTAGTGGTGGGAAATGGACAAATCGAATCCAGCGAACTTGCTGGTAGGAGAAACTGAAATTCGGGCTTTAATGATATTTGCACTGACCACCACCCACCTCTTGAACCACCAAGTTTCAAAATGATCTTCGTGCTCCTCCACCATGCGATTGCACTCAAAGCTGCTGCTCTCACACAGCCCCTCCACAATCTCCATCAGACGAATCTCACTGTGTAAAAAAACGGATGAGAAAAGTTGTTTAAAGGTTGCACGCATGAATATAAATATACACCTGTTAACATCTGTCAGCCACCTGGACACTCTAACATTGCATATAGATTCAAACGGGGTTTTGCTTATCTTAAACTTTAGCAACCCTTTTATTCAAACTACAGTTGGCCACTTCACTGCAAAGCAAACACACCTCTGATGCCTGATCATAGGTGGAGACGGGTAGTCTGAACAGGATGCAGTGTCTCACCTGGTCTCATATTTGGACAGTTTCCTCTCCTCCCAGGCTGTGTTGCCTCCACCAAAGTTCTGCTTTGCTGTGCTGTCAAAGCCCTAAAACACAAAAGCAGAGCAACAGAAAAGCGATTTGCGTTACCTTACTGACGGTTCTACAGTACAGTCAAACACAGAGGTTTAGAAATGCTCTCTGACCTTGTTAAAGTTATCAGTTATTTGCTGGCAGGTGGTGCAGGCGCTTTTTAAATCCCTCTTGGCGTTGGACACTCGACAAAGTAAAACCAGGAATGTACAAGACAACAGCCACAACAGCCGCAGCTCTGGACCAGTGATCGACAGCATCTCAGTACATCAATTCCGACCCAGTCTCACATCAGAACACACGCTCGCATGCAAGCTCTCCACTGAAATTAAGATGCTGCACAGTTCGCACACATCTAAATGAGCTGTTCTTAACATTAAATATACCTTTCCGTTATCTATGCAAAGCGCAGCAAAGTGGTATTTACATGCCGGTTATAAAAGAAGACGATGCGGTTCTACTTTTCCGCGTCAGCTCCTCGGTCGAATTGTGGCTGTCACTAATTGGCTCTACTCTTCTCTCAATCAAATGTGTGACCAATCACGCGCCGCCACGCGCGGGACAAAAAGGTCCTTTCCCCACGTGGAAAATTCAGGAAGGGTAACAGTAGTATTGGAAATATATATTTTTTTATTTTGGGTAAGGCATTTTATTGAAAATGCAGATGATATAATAATTATGGCACTAGAATATTTGAATCAAAAATTAAAAAAAATAAATTTAAGTATATGTTTTAAAGTTCACTTCCGGTCTACACAGGAAGTGACTAAAGTGTTTCAGCCGTCATGGCTGAAAAGGGGAATGTGGTGGGACTGCCTCTGCTCTTTTTGTTAACAGCTGTGGCTCTTTTGCATTTATTCTTTTGTCCGTTCACCAAAGTAGAGGAGAGCTTTAATTTACAAGCGGTGCACGACATTTTGTATCACAGACTTGACTTTGACAAGGTAAGAAGGTGTCATCACAGACCCAGGCACTAGATGTGCTTAGCGTAAAAAGCTAACTGTGCACAAAACCAGTGAATGAAATAACAAGCATTTGTGAATATGTTACATACAATCTATACAATCTATAACTATACAATCAAAACTTAAACAAACCTATGCACTTTATAGATGTGATGGCTTTTTCATGTGAGAACCCTCGGTCCAAAAAAGGGCACATTGACACATGGTTTGGATACTTTAGATCTAGTTCATTGTAGGCTATGTGAAACATTAAAATGAGCATGAGAAGATTTTTCAACTTTTCCGAGATATTACCAGTTAATTTTGCTGCTTAAAAGCAGTTATATAATCTAATAAATATGACTGTACAAAAAACATTTTGTATTTGAATTGCAAAAAATCATACATATAGGAGGTTTCACAGAACCAGTAATATTTACATTCCTGTAGGCATGGTTACGTCATATACATGTTGTAACATTAGGGTATGTTTTGATATTGATCTTCACAACCTGATTTAACTGTTGTTTTGAAGATCAAAAATTGGCTTGTATTACTGTATGCTATTCTTGCTGTGTTTGTGTTCTTGAGATCTAGTAAACCGCATGTCCTGTATTTCAGTATGACCATCATGAGTTCCCTGGTGTGGTGCCCCGGACGTTCCTTGGTCCCCTGTTTCTCTCTGTGCTCTCCTTCCCTGTTGTGCTTCTGTCATCTGTAGTGGATGCGCCGAAGTTCTACGCACAGCTGATAGGTAAACCCCTAAGATCTCTGTCATTTTACAAACCATTGATATGTTAAAATTTATTTTTATGTGTTCTGTGCAGTCCGAGCTTCTCTAGGAGTGTGTGTAATTGGTGCACTATGGCACATGCAGAGAGAGGTGAGGAGGCAGTTTGGCTCCAAAGTTGCAGGGCTTTTCTGCTTGACCTGTGCCTCACAGTTTCATCTAATGTTCTACAGCACCAGAACCCTCCCTAATGTATTCGCATTGCCAATAGGTGAGAAGCATTAGTATTAATAACATAATTTTACAGAATCTCCAAATTAAGCTTTTACAAGTTGCATAATGAGAGCTAATTTTCTTCCCAGTTCTGGTAGCATTTACATCTTGGATGGCTCAGAAATATGGCCGCTTCATCAGGCTCTCAGCTTTCGTCATCATTGTGTTCCGGGCAGAGCTCTGCATCTTCTTGGGTCTCATGTTGCTGATATCACTGTTGAGCAGAAAACTGGGCTTGCTGCAACTACTTTACTGTGCTGTTCCTGCAGGGCTCTTGTCACTAGGTAAGTGGGTAATGTGCAGTATACTGTTGGAATAAATTGTGTAAATTTAATATGTGTGTGAAGATTGCTTTGATTTTCTTTGTTTGATGCAGCTCTGACAGTGGCTGTTGATACTTTGTTTTGGAGGAGGCTTCTGTGGCCTGAAGGTCAGGTTTTGTGGTACAACACTGTTCTCAACAAAAGTTCCAACTGGGGAATATCCTTTCATTTACTCCTGTATATTTCAATGTTAAAGTTACAGTGTGTAATTTAAAAATTAATGTGAAGAGATGCGATGGAAGCCTAAAGTGCTGTGCAGAGCATTATGAACTGTAATAGGTGACGCAAAGATGTTCCAGAGCACAGTGACAGCTTGGAGTGGAAAGAACTGATTCCAACTTTCACGTTAGTGCTAGTTTAAGTGGCAAATTGCAACTTTAAGCTTAACAGAACTTGAGCTTTTTTTGTTTGTTGTTCATATACATTACAAAAATTGGATGGTTTCCACCCTACAGCTATCCTTGACTTTGCTCTGCAGTAAACCTCTCCTTTCCTCTGGTACTTTTACTCGGCTGTGCCCCGTGCCCTGGGCTGCACCCTGATATTTGTCCCCCTCGGCCTCTTGGACAGGCGGATGAGGCTGCTGCTCTTACCGGCCCTAGGTTTTATCCTCATTTACTCGCTGTTGCCCCACAAGGAGCTGCGCTTCATCATATACACTTTCCCTGTGTTTACTTTGGTGGCTTCGCGTGGCTGTTCTTTCATGTAAGTCATAACATAGAACCTGTCATATAACCTGCCACATTTGACTTCATCAAGTAATAATTTTCCCTATTTTTTTTCCTGTGTGCTTTTAGTTTGTGCAACTACCAAAAATCCTGGATATATAAACTGGGCTCTGTGCTTGTAGTGGGCCAGCTATTGACCAACACAGCGTACTCTAGTATTTGCCTGTATGTTTCCTACCATAACTACCCAGGTGGCCATGGGATGCGGGAACTCCACAGGCTGTTGCCAGCCACAACAGGTTGGAATAAGTTTCAGCTTACTTTGTATGATTGGGTTTACAGTGAGTTCCCCACAGAATATTACTTATCGTTGTTACTCTGTAGCTTTATAAAATGTTAACTGCATAAGATGTACAACATATCATAATAATCATATATTTGTGTTAGAGAATTATAAGAAACATGGCTATTTACCTGATTTTTAGAGATGTTACAAATGGTATAATCATTGATGTTAAAAATCCATGAAAAGATTTCTGTGGACTAATGTCTGTGGACTAATGGAGCATGGTTCTATTTTTTTCAGATGTCTTTGTTCATATTGACATATATGCTGCTGAAACTGGAGTATCACGCTTCTTAGAACAAAATAGAAACTGGAGGTTAGTGTGTTTTTTGTTTTACATTTTGAACATGTATTATGCAGTGTTGCTATTTAAAATGTGTGTTGGTTTGACATACTTTTCTCAACAGGTACGACAAACAGGAAGGCTTGAGCCCAGCAAATCCTAAGTTCAAATTGTATTCACATCTGCTAATGGAGGCTGATGCTACCAAGATAGAACTACTACAGAATACTCATCATCCTTTGGCCTTCATAGAAGGTTACAGCAGCATTGCCTTCAACATGTTTCACTTCCCTCCAGTCAGTGTGCATCTCAAGAATAAAACTGTACTGATGGAGAGAAAGACTGAAGTTGGGTAAAATAAAGTGTGACTTCAACACTTTTTTGATGACCAAAATCAACACTCAGATACAACAATCAGTTACACCAATAACATCACCTGGTGCTTTGGATGTAAAAATATGATATAGTTTTTAGAACAGCACAGTGTTGGAGAGGTTAGTGCTACCACCTCACAGCTAGAAGGGCCCTGGGTTGATTCCCTGGCCTTTTTTTGTGGAGTTTGCATGTTCACCCTGTCCCTATGTGGGCTTTCTCTGGGTGTTCTGGTTTCCTCCAAAGACATGCATCTTAGATTAATTGGTGACTCTAAATAGGTAGGCAAGTTAACGTGGGTTAATATTTGTCTGTGTGTTGGCCCTGAGATGGACTGCAGACCTGTTCAGGGTGTACCCCCACCTCTTCCACAATGACAGCATGGATAGACTCAAGTCCCCACATGACCCTGTACAATAGCTGGATATAGTTTTTATAAGTATATTTTTATGAAAATATTATGAACTTATAAATGCAGATGCATCGTTATGGGTTAACCACCTGTCAGCATGTAAAATCAGCCCCACCTTTTACCAAACTACTGTACATGTTCTGTCATAATTAATATTGTTTAAAATACTTTTTTCTTGTTGGAGTTCTTTTGAGTAAAAGATTTGAAGCTGTTTTTTTGGCCAATACTTTTACTTTAGTATTAAATTTGTTTACTTTTACCACATCAGCACAAGGTGCATCACATTCTTCTGCTCAGAGTGGCCACTGTGACCCTTTACCTTCATGATATTAAGACAATCAATATTTTTACTAATTTGGGTATATTATATAGTATATCTACTACAGATAAATTGCTGTTACTCAGGAAAAAACATGCAAAAAGAAACTGCCATGCTATTATTTGTATTGAAAGAAGTAACTGCAATATTGCATAATGAAAACCTTTATTTACAAATGACCACAAAATTTGCATGGTTCCAGTCTCAATGCCTAACATTTATCAAATTAGGTTCAGAAGGAATTTCATATAAAAGTGTACAGTACATTGTTTTACTCAATAATAAACCCATTTAATTTAATCCCCTGGACATAAACTTAAATTGTGCTCCAGACAAGTTGTATATTCCAAACAAACTCCTTAAATCTGAAAATACAGCAATATTATACACAATCTTATTAAAACATTTCAGCAAGTAAAAAAGATCTATTTCTAAAGGACAGTACCTTACACCACAAATTCACAAGGAAAATTAAATAACATTAACTTAAAATATCTTTCAGTCACAGCATTTATTTTTGGGCCTTGTTTCTATTCAGGAAACAATTCTGCATCTATCCATTAATCCATAATAATCCAAAAAAAAAAAAAGCATCCTGATGTGATTCACACAATTTAACAAAATATTTACAGCATTTTTGACCTGAAGTAGTTTTGTATAAGGCACGAGAAGAGAGCAGACACAGAAAACAGAACATTGATTTACAAGCAAACACATTATCTCCAAGCCCTACAGCTAGAAAACCCCTCCCTCCCTGATACACTTCTGAGACATTATCACAACAGCTCCAAAGTGTTTTAACAGTAGTACAAAGAATACAATAAAACCTCAATCAGGGCTTTTGCATTGAGAATCAGTGTATAAATTGATATTTTACAATTTGCCCAAAAGAAGAATTCCCCATTTCACAGCTATGCAACTTGGTCCTTGATAAAGGAATTTCAAGTTAATGCTTAATATTTATCAGTACTGAAAATAAACCAAAGGGAGGTTGACCTTGAGGAACAGCAGACCCTCCATATTATCCAGTAAAGGCCTGGGCTGATTTAGGGCACAGTTGACACTAGCTGTGCTGAACAGTGTTTCTGCTGGGACGATGCTGGGAGGGCAGCCCACGTAACGGGCGGCTACTTTGGCAAGATCAGGCCACAGGAACTTTTTTAGGTTCCAATAGTCAAGGGGGTCGCAGCTTTGATCAAGTATATCTTCCTCAAGGTACTCCAACACTGCCAGCTCAGAGGACTTTGGCTTCTCCTCGTGTTTTATCTTTTGTCGAATGTCAGCCATTAGAGACCAGAGGTTGTCCTTGTTTGAGGGGGAGGTGTTGGATGAAACGGTGTCCTCATTGCAGCCATTGGGCAGCAAAGGCTTAACTGCAACTGAGGTAGAAGAGGAGAGGTCCAGCTCCTGGATCAGATCTTGTTTACATCGCTCAGCTTCTTCCTCTGTGAACAATGAAGTCTTATACCGTGGGTCAAGCATCGTCGCCCAGGTGTAATGTGGGTCGGTCAGAGTTGCAGACATTCTTCCCACCATGGCTTCCTTCAGAGACTTGAGCATGTTGTCTATGCCCACTGTCTCGTCAAACAGCAGGTCTATTTTTCTATTAAGAATGTGAATGAGTGGTATCACTTGTCCTAGAGTGGCAGTGCGGTTGCTCATCTCCCTGCAGGCTAGTTCAAAAGGTTTCAGCGCATTGCAGACCGACAGCATTACCTCCCACTGATCGCAGCTGATCATTTCCCTGAAATTGCACTCAATCGACATTTCATCGATGGCTTTCTTCTGCTCCACCAGTCGCTCCAGCATGAAAAAGGAGGTCCTCCATTTAGAGGGAACGTCTTGAATCAACTGGTTCTCTGGCAGCTGGTGAAGCCTCTGAAGCTCAGCCAGCTTCTCCTTGGCCTTTGCTGAGCGGTGCACACGTTCACATATTTTACGTGCAATACTCAGAAGGTTCTGAACCATTCTCTGGCTCTTTATGGCTTCGCTAACAATGAGGTCTATAGTGTGTCCAAAACACTGCATGGTGACATGTCCATGGTCCTCCAAGGTGTTTCTGATGGTGCTGTTATCAGTTACAGTGAATCCCTTTTTCAGCCCAGATGAAGTGATCCAAGAATTCCAAAGATACTCAAGCTGTGTTGGGATGTCATGCATATCGTGATCACAGTCTATTTGTGAGACACTTAGGAGAGCAGAGCAGTGAAAGTCCTGACCCTGAGGTCTGACACTTGACTCGTACGTTGCCCAGTGGGCAGTAAGGGTCAGGTATTCCCTTGTCTGGCTACTAACCCAAATACTAGTTGTGAAGTGTACAACCCCACCTTCAGCCTCTTTCAGATGGGTCAGCACAACATCCTTCACCCTTTCGTACATATCTGGTATGGCAGTGCTGGTAAAGTAAGAAGAAGGTGGTAGAGAATACTGAGGCTGGAGGTACTCTAGCAGTCTGTTCAGTCCAGCGTTCTCCACCATAGCTGATGGCTGAAGATCCAGTGCTAGCATTTCTGCAATAAGTTTGGTGATTTTTTTGGCAACCGGGTGGTGTTCATCAAACCTCTCACAATCCTGTTCTGCTTCAAAAACTGAAGTCTCCATGAGCTCTTGCTTAACGTGAATTTCAGCAGACGGCACATCACCTGAGATAGTATTGTTACTTTCAAGAACATGTCCATGAAACCTTTGCATGTGCCTGAAGAGACAGCTTGTGCCAAGGTTTGTAGTCTTTTTGCCTCTGCTAATTGTGCGGCTACAGTGCAAACAAACCACCTTTGTGGGGTCAGCAGGTGAAATGGAGAAATGATTCCACAGTTTTGACGTCTTTTTACTGAAAACAGGCAGGGTTTGTGGCTTTTTCTCACTGGCAGGGTTCTCAGTTTCTTTGGTTGAAACTACATCTGTTGCAGTGAGAGTGTTATAAGGATGAGGGGGGGATTCCTTCTCATCTGTGCTTTTTTGGTTTTTGAGGACGTCTGGGTGGCGTCTCATAAGATGCCGCATCAGACAGCTTGTACCAAAGTCACCCCGTTTCCCCCTACTGATGACACACGGACAGTAACGGCACAGTGCTTTTAACTGGTCAATTGGTGACACTATGAAATGGTGCCAGACCTCAGACTTCACCCGTTTCATGATCTTCTTATTTTGCTGAAAAACTGAATGATCCTGATGGAGGCTGGGGCCCTCAGAGAGATCACATGGGGAGGAAGCAAGAGGTGTATCCCCCCCCTGAGTTTTGAAGGAGAGATTGAGTGAGGACTCCTGCTCCGAGAGATGCATCATCTCATCAGATTCCTCTTTAATATCCATGCTTTCCTCCATGCTTTGGGGTAATTCATCTGATATGGTTTCTGGTGAGGATGGAAAAAGGGGTGATTCTTTTTTCAATTCTTGTGGATCCTGTAGTTGTGTGCGGGACAAAAGTGAGGGGGGATTCGTATAGGGTGGGGGAATGTGATTACCCTGCCCATTTTCCTCAATCACAACCTCTTTGTGGGCTCTCCACATATGACGAATAAGACAGCTTGTCCCTAGATCCTTGCCATTTTTACCCCTACTGAATTCATTCATGCAATGGATACAAACTGCTTTGGAGTTGTCAGCAGGGGACAGGTAGAAGTGTTTCCATACAGCTGATCTCCGACGGGAACTAGAGCTTTTCGGGGTCCCTGGAAGACGCTCAGGCCCTCCATCTGACATGTCTTCAATGCTGTTTTCATTGGAATGTGTGGTTGGGAGCATGCTGCACACAGTGTCGGCATACGGTTCTAGTTTTGGTTCGACTTTGGGTAACACTTCTTTGGATGACAGGTCTGAATTTTCAGCTGAGGAGGTGGACGGTGAAGTGTTCTTTGAGGCAGAAGTAATGACGCTATTGGTCAAGTCTCCATTTTTTGGTGAATTTGGGGAGGGAGGTATCAAAGGTGAGGCAAGGGAGCTAGTCAGATTATTTGAGGATGCGTCTGCTCCATCTTGTAAAAGCACAGTGGGGTGAGCCCTTCGTACATGCCTCATTAAACAACTTGTACTGAGGTCTTTCTCGTTTTTTCCCCGACTGAATTCTTTCATGCAGTATAAACAGATTGCTTTGGTACTGTCTCGTGGCGATATGCAGAAATGATTCCATGCAGGAGATTTTTTCCTTGGGTTAGTATGACTCCTCATAGATGACAAAAGGCTCTGAGTGACAGCATCCATGGCTACATCATAAAGGGTGCTTGTGTATCCACTTAGTAAATTACTGTACTCATCACCATCTCTTGTTACAAAAGGGCCAATTGAGCTACCAAATCCTAGCCTTTCATCATCCTGTGTTTCATCCTCCTTTCCATTTGCATCCCCACTCTCCTCTTTGATATGTTCACTTGTCTTATTACCATTTTCATACTTTTCATTCTCTGTATTTTCCTCAGTATCAGTGTTTAGGCATCTGTTTAAAAAAGTGGGAGAAGCTGGATCAGTTTCGTTTGTTTCGTCTGACTCCAAGTTTTTGTCACCCTGAGAAGATAAGTGGAGGGAATGGGGAGAGTCCTTATCCAGTGTTACTGAGGAGCAAGCAGGTGACTGTTCATCCGCAGTCTCATGAGGGAAAATGCTATAGGATTTGAACACATATCCATCTTGGCCCTCAATTTTTAAGCAGGTCCCTTTTGCCTCTTTTTTTTTACTTTCAATGGAGCCATTAGGTTCAGTGATCATATCCTCACTCATGTGAGAAACCTCTTCCTCCCCATCCATGGCAACAGCCTAAGGTTTTCTGTAGAATAGTCAGGTCTACGTTGTCAAATGCAGTCACCTGTTTTAGGTGTAGTCATCAATACAGCAGCTTTCAAGCAGGTGTTGTAATGTGTGTGTTGCTGTTTAGGACACAAGGTGACTTCCTGTCCCACTCCATTTAGACTAAAGTAGTTTCACCTCTCTGCACACAACCTAGGAAGAGGTAGAGTGAGAGAAAAAAAAAAATCAGTGTGTTCAACAGAAATAAGATTTGAAAAACAGGTAATACCGCTATTATAACAACAGAGTTTGTTTTCTTTTCTGACTAAGCTGTCTTGTCATTGCGCCTAACATTAACTCACATCAACACACAAAGTCACTAAAAAGTCCAACTGTGCCACCAGTACTTTTTCTAATAGAACATTCAAGGTTGAACTTAAATAGACTTTTTTTTAAAAAAAAGAATCTGCAAGTTGACAAGCAGAAACCAAATGCCATTATGGGCTCTGAACCCAGAGTTGCGTCACAGCTTACATATGCAGGAAGCCAACTGGAAAAGGATAATCATTCATCGGGGCAGAAACACCACTCAAAGTTCCTTCCACAGAACTATTGCTAGTTTCACAAAAACCGAACATAATAGTCTTTTTTATTGCAGCTCTGTCCTATTATCAGATATTGCATTAGTAGCTAGGTGTACATAATAAACTTGTGACTACGGTGTGTATTTTGTTAACAAATCGTCTGCACCCTGATGGCAGGTACAACGTGCTGCCGAATCCAGTCAACTGTGGTCTCTTGACGACTACTTGTGACCACATTCTGCTGCATTTGAAATCTATGTATCAATATTCTCCTTGTGATAAGCAAGTGATGTTTTACTATTAGTAAATGCACTTAAAATCAGGTTGTTGTACACGCAGCATTAGTGTTTTATTCTCAAATATTAACATTTCACAAAACATTATGTGTGGATACCAAACACAGAACACGTCTAACTCAAATGAAACCGAGTCGGAAACTTGGAGCAGTCGCTAACAAATGGTTTGTAAAAGAATCGGTCATTTATAATAACAATAATACATAACCAAGCATATTGTAGCTTATTAATACACGATCCCATTTAAGAAGGCCTTCAAAAAACAAGCGGCGTTAGCTCTAAGCCATTTCCTAAATGAGCTGTGACAGACAGTTTTCCGGGTTTGGCTTAAGTGATAGGAAGATGCGAGAGGACAGCAGAAAATAGCCAACGCTGGTTAGCTTTCATCTTCACTTGACACACTAAGTTGTAAATAGGTGTCTGTTTAACAGCATTCGACTCACACTCACTGAGCAGCACATAAGACACACACTGGAACTTTTGATACCCTCAAAAAAATACAAATATAACCTTAGAATAACACGTTTTTGGTAGTTACGCTACATCCTCAGTAAACACGGTGGCTATCACGGTGCTAACTGGGTTAGCCACCAGGCTAATAAACACACAAAAACTACACGCAGGCTCAACACTTCTGTCACATGGGGGAGTAGCAGAAATACTGAAGCCAACATAACCCCTACAACCATCCAATTCAAAATAATGATTGCTTAGGAAGGGCGTTCAGTAGATTTCGGACCACACCACGACTGCTAGCTGGTTAGCTGCCAGCTAGGCCACACACAGGACATACTAGCTAACCTGGCGAGGCAGAACCCAGCCGAGGCGACACACGAACCATACGGGATCCGAATCAGAGCAGCACTCACCACGACGTTCCGGCCGCATTAAACCCTCCTCGGGCACGTACATGAGCTCAGTCTACTTACTGTGAAATATGACGATGCGATCACTGCGGTTTCGGCTCCTAAACAGTTAAATATGACACATTTGATTGATCCGGAGGGGGGTTCACTTTGTTGCTTTTGTCTCCTGGTTTGCTAGCACTACACGTTCGGCCGAAGCAGCTCCACACAGCGTCGGACGGAAGGAACAGGTTTTAATGATGTCACCGGGCGCAGGGTCCTCAGTGTGGCGGCTCAATGGGGTGATTTGTTACACAACCCCAGGTTTAACTTTGAATTTGTCATCACTGCCACTGTCCTTATGTTGACATTTTGACGGGTTCACATGAGATCAAGTGGAATCAACGGTTCCGATTAAAACTACTACTATTACCATTACTATTATTATTATTACCACCCATACACATGGTATTTTGCTATAGCGTAATTTTTAGACATTTGCTAAATCAGCAAATTTGTTTAGCCTTAAATACGATTTCGGCCGTGATCTAGAAAGAGCAGAATAGCAACTGTTCGGACAAACACAATTCAACGCATACGCAAACACGTTACTACGAACTAATTGCTGCTCTGTTAATGCACGATGCTCTGCACTCGTGGTCATTACGGGGCGCCGCGCCGGCTGTTTAACGGGGACTTGGACTATCTGTGATTTTATTGTCGCTGCAAACCGACGCGGTGCGTTGACCTCGGGGAGACCGTCTGGGGCGAGCTGGTCACCAGGGTGGGGCGTCACGTTAGCAGCGGTTTGCTGTTGTTCTGCCCGCGCCCTCACCGTCTCTTATGACTTGACGAGAAATGCTGATTCAAACCACACGCAGCCTGACAAATACACACACCAGCATGAAACTCATATCCGTCGGTTGCGACTTAACCACGGTCCCGAGTTCCACAGCAGAGACCGGTCTACAAGGATAGACGACAGCGCTGCTGCCGCGCTTCGCGCATTGTTCGGACATTTGTATTTGTGTGGCGACTGAGGACTGACAAAAGGCAAAGCGGTGTGACTGTGTGACAGATGGGCTTTTGTGCGAAAACTCCGACTCACCACCAGCATGACCTCCAGCGTCACACGTAGAGGAGTGCGTACGGGTGGGAGTTGTCTGCTCAAACGCATTGTTATGTTGGGGGATGAGCCGTCTGTAGTGCTGCTGCTGCTGCTTCTGCTGCTGCTATTTGCGTTTGGTCGGCTGTGGCTAACGACTGGTTCCAACCTGTACATGGTCCACAAAACAAATAATCGCGTCCTGTGTAGAATTTAACAGCGAAAGCTCACGGGCACCAAGCATGCTTCTTTCTCTATTGATTAGCATGTGAAAAGAGCCCAGTGTCGGCCGTTGGATGAGAACACTGTGCGCGGAATTAGAGCCACTTAGCAGGCCGTGTCGCCATTGCTTTGTAAGGCTGCTGGCTAGCCACCGTTTTCTTCAACTAGCAAAACTGTTCGTGCACCCGAGGTACGTGGTATGTTTTTTTTGTGCCTTGTGCGCCGACGGCGAAGAGGCATGCAGCCAGCCAGCAAAACGTGTATTTAATGTAACGCTTTGGTTTTAAGCGAACTAACTTTGAAAAGCTCTTGTTTTGTTTTACGCCATTTGTCCCGTTTAGGGGGTGGCTAGCTCCTCTCGCTAGTTAGCTGGCTAGCTAATGTTATTGTTAGCAACCTAGCAACTTTGACTATGAGTTGTTAGGGAAAGGACAATTGCATCTCTGCACGAAATTGGCAGGTGCTAACTCCTGCGCAGTCCCATTCAAAGTGCCCCGGTGGCCGCCTCCCACAGCGTTTAAATGCCTCAGCTCATTGACAAAACGAACGTAGAGATGGCTGCTACAACAGAGTTTCACAATGTCAGACAAGCTTAACTTTGTCACTTTTGTTTTTGTGCAAAAACGTCAATGAAAATGTACATATTAGTGTAATTCATTAAAATGACAGTGTTAATGTCTAGGGACACTGGTTGAATATAGAACTACCTATGCCTTAGTGCAAAATATGAATATAGTCCTCAGATTTCACACGTCTTAGTTACACCTTATCTTCAAAGTAGCATTTCATGTTGGTGAGGGAACTCAACACAATTTTAGCTTCGTCTATTAGAGTGCTATTAGAATGTGAACCATGTTAGTCTCGGTCAATCATAAATATGTTTAATACACCACAGAATAATATCTATTATGGTGTTTGTTCTTCCTGACTCCTGACAGGCTGCAGTTAAATGCATTCACATCATTTAACTGCCCTTGTTTTTACATACTTGACCCCAAGTAAATGCATGAAGGTCTCCCCATTCTCATGTCTCCACAGCAACACGGAGTGTCAAGATGAAGAAGAAAGCTCGGCAGCACCGGGCTGCGGTGCCACACAGGCCACCGTCTCCCATCAAGCCTTCCCCCAACAAGCAGATCTTGACGTATGCCCAAGCGCAGCGCATGGTGGAGTTAGAGATTGATGGCCGTATCCATCGGCTCAGCATATATGACAAACTTGATGTGATCTCTGATGATGACCCCATGGTGCAGGAAATGATGGAGTGCACTAGCAATAAAGAAAATGCTGAGAAACCCCAGCAACAGGTGCTCCTGAGATCAGTCAGGCTAAAAAACAACCAAGAGAAGAGAAATGCAGCACTGGGCATCACTGCTCATGGAGAAGGAGGTGGACATCAAGCCAGTGGTAATGCTGTGGGTCCAAAGCTTCCAGAGCCTAAATTCCGTACAGTGGAGTATAACCTTCCTGCAGTTCCTAAGCGTCCATCTGCCTATTACACATATACAGAGAAAACCGATGAAGAGCTGGATGAGGAAACAGAATATGATATGGATGAAGAAGATTATGCCTGGCTGGATTTGGTCAATGAAAAACGACGAAGCGAAGGGGTCAGTCAGGTCTCCCACAACGTTTTTGAGTTCCTTATTGATCGCTTTGAAAAGGAACTGTACCTGGAGAGTCTGGATCAAAGGAGTAAAAAGCAAGCTCCTATTGATGATGATGCTGTCTGCTGCATCTGCATGGATGGAGAGTGTCATAACAGCAACGCTATTTTATTTTGTGACATGTGCAACGTGGCAGTACATCAGGAATGTTACGGTGTGCCCTACATCCCTGAAGGCCAGTGGCTTTGTAGACACTGCCTACAGTCACCCACTCACCCTGCAGACTGCATCCTGTGTCCCAACATGGGTGGAGCAGTAAAAAAGACAGACGATGACCGCTGGGGCCATGTTGTGTGTGCTCTATGGGTCCCTGAAGTTGGCTTCTCCAACACCACCTTCATCGAACCCATAAATGGCATCAGCCACATTCCTCCAGCTCGCTGGAAGCTCCACTGCTACCTCTGCAAAGAGAAAGGTGTCGGGGCATGCATTCAGTGCCACAAAGCCAACTGCTACACCGCCTTTCATGTCAGCTGCGCTCAAAAGGCTGGCCTCTTTATGAAGATGGAGCCAATAACTGAGGTAACGGAAACAGGAGAGACAACCATCTCTGTGAAAAAGACTGCCTACTGTGGAGCTCACACACCTATTGGCTGTGTAAGGAGGCCGCTTTCAATTTATGATGATTTCAAACCCAAAAATGGATTATGTAAGAAAGTGGACAAGGGGAGAGTTGCTGTTAAAGGACAGTCAAAGGGAAAGCAGAAGAAGAAGAGTAAGAAGCCCGAACCTGAAGTTGAAAGTGAAGCTGAGACCCCTGCTGTTGTGCCTAATTTTCCTGCCCACAGGTATACACACGAGCTAGGAAGCAAATACTACACAGATTTGGCTAGCTGGGAATGCATATTCACTTTAATTATATAAATAGATAGTGATGCTTTGGGAATGAGTAAAGAAAGAGGATTTAGTCTATCTTTATGAAGATGTTGATGTGCAAATGCTGTGACAGCATGGGGCACGTGTTAGCATGTGTTAGTCTATGTCCAGTGTTGGTTAACTTCATCCCGTGACATCCATCTGTTGTTTCCAAGATCTACTTTCTAAAAATAAACTTCAACATTAAAACACTGCAAGCAGCTATAGACATTTGGGATGGTGTCGTTTTGTTGGCGTCTTCTTGGCTTTATGTTTATGATATTGATCTTTTCTAGGTTACAAACCATTTTGAACCAGGTGTCAGTCCAGAAAAAGAAAGCATTTGTGGAGCTGGTCCTAAATTACTGGACTCTAAAGAGGCAATCTAGGAACGGGCTTCCACTCATCAGGCGACTTCAGGCAAAACTGCAGTCTCAGAAGAATGCGCAACCGGTTTGTTCATCTGTCAGTCAACCACAGAAGACTTTCAGTCTCCATTTTCTCTTTACCAAAATACCAGTAGTTTGTAGAAATGTTGTTATTTGTACAGCCTGTCATTTGTACATATTTTGTTGTGCATTTTGAAGTTTTTTGTTTCTTAATGATTGCACTGATTGACTTTTCCAGAGGCAGAGTGAGGAGGAAAGCAGGGCATTAAAGGACCAGTTGAAAGAATGGCACCGTCTCCGTCATGATCTGGAAAGAGCCCGGCTGCTGTTGGAATTAATCCGTAAGAGAGAGAAGCTCAAAAGGGAAGAGGTGAGAGTGGGAGCTATGGATAGACTGAATCTTTAATGCAATGATACGTCTGCACTGCTGTACTTTATATCAACAGCACTTTATACTGATTTATATGTCCAGCTTGGCCTTGTGAATCGTTTACCCGCCCCCGAATTTTCTCTTTTATTTTGTTGAGTTGGAGAGTTGTACCCTAACCTGCTTTCACATTATTTATGCTGAACAACTTTCTAAACAAAGCACTCCGAGCGGCTAATGTTTTAATTTTCCACTTTGTTGTAGATTAAACTGCAGGAGACCTTATTAGAGATGCAGCTGACTCCCTTCAGTATTTTGCTTCGAGCTCTTTTGGACCAGCTCCAGACAAAAGACCAGGCCAGGATCTTTGCTCAGCCAGTTGATGTCAATGAGGTGAACTTCAGTGGATATTTCAACACAAGTTGTGTTGTTGCACCTGTGCACACTAAATAATTTTCTTTTACACATATTCACCTCTAAATTTCTCCTATTTATGTATAAATAATACAAATTAACAACACTGTATGAAGTGATAATAATTACAGCCTGTGGTTTCCCGTCTGTTGCCATCTGTTGAAAGCACTCAAACACACCACAAGTATTACAGCCAGGACATATTCACTTGCTCCATGTCAGAGGAAATAATAAATCAATATAAATTGACAAAGTTTTCCTTTTATGGCCATACATCTGATAAAAGACAGGAACTCTGTCACTAAGCCCGGCTAGCTCAGTCGGTAGAGCATGAGACTCTTAATCTCAGGGTCGTGGGTTCGAGCCCCACGTTGGGCGAGCTTTTTGCCTTTCACTTTTGCTTTTGTTTCTCAGTTTGTTTTGCTGACAATAAGACTTGCACTATGCAAGATAAAATGAAATTGGATATTAAAGGAACGTTAAAATGAATCACTACTATATCTTCCGTTTCTTTTAGGTTCCTGACTACCTCGACCACATCAAGCACCCAATGGACTTCTCCACCATGCGGCAGTGCATTGACGCCCAAGGCTACAACAACTTTGATCAGTTTGAGAACGACTTCAACCTTATAATTGACAATTGCATGAAGTATAACTCCAAAGACACTTATTTCTATCGGGCTGCTGTTCGTCTTCGGGACCAGGGTGGAGTCTTGCTAAGAAAAGCACGGCGGGATGTGGAGAAAATCGGCTTTGACACAGAAAATGGCATGCATCTGGCAGAGACTCCAAAAGTCACAGCACCACCATCCTTTTCTTGGGAAGTCGGTAAGGACAATAGTAAAGATGCAGTCAGATACCCAAAACAGTTATAGTTGTTCAGACTTTAATTGGACTGATTATACAAAAGACTCACATGTAATATGTTGTGGGAAAGCCCCTGCATGGCCAGTAATAGACAGACATTTTGTGTCCTGGCGATGCTGTGACCCTTTCTTGTTGTGTGGTCTTTGTGCTTTTAGTTTGGGCTTAAGCAAGTGGAATGTGGCTTAACTGGCTTAAGATCAGGTGATTGACCTGGCATGTCAAAGATATCCCACCTCTTCACTCTAAATAGCTGTTTGGCCTAATGTTTAGGATTGTCGTCTTGCTGGATAATGAATTTTTGATGCAATCATTTGAATCTGAACAAACTGCTCTTGTATAATTCCAACCTGTGAATGCCCATGTGTCACGCTGTATGGCTAGAGGGCAGGGCAAGTGAATAATGAATATTCATAGAATCTATTCTTTTTAAATTATTCCTGTAGTGGACCGCCTACTTGTGCCAGCCAATCGGGAGCATCTGTCTCTGGACAAGCAGCTGCAGCAGCTACTGGAGAAGTTTGACCTCACCTGTGCCATGAAGTCCAGCCCCTCCCGCAGCAAGCGCCTCAAGCTGCTCAAAAAGACTATAAATGATGTTCGCAATGAAATGAGCTTAAAAAGAGTCTTACCCTCCCACCACCACTCCTCTTTCTCCACAACTCTTCCTACATTGGCATCATCTTCATCAGCTTCCTCCCATTCAGACCTAGGCGGACCTAAAGAAGAAAGGCTAAAGCCCAATGGACAGTTCCTAGATGATGAGGGTATGTATGAATCAGTTTTACCTTCATTAGTAAATTAAATACCCTGCTGCACTCATCAAGTAGCATTTATATTTTTTATTATATATATTACATTATATTACATTATAGAGTTTAGAGTTTAGCTGCCAACCATAAACTTAATCTCAACTAACAAAAAACTGATGTCACCACTCTGATGTGTTAAAGCATGGCACCAGCCAACTTTTAAAACACCAGTGTCAGGTTACTGTAACATGCTGACATAAAAAACCCTGCCTTGCTTGCAAAAAGCTTAAAAAGACTATGCGGGGTTCTTGGTATTTTGTATTAAGTTCTTAGTTTTGAATATTAACCCTAAATTAGAAACAAGTGAATCTGTTCCCTCCTAATTATGTTATATGCTGATCAAGTAGCTGACAAATGGATGTTAACGGATTATGTATTTTTTTCAGTGACATTGCCACGCGCTTGAATATATATTATACCTAAAGAGTGTATATTTTTCCTTTCTTATTTAAAATGTAAATTTAAACAGAATAAAAGTAACGGTAATCTTGAAATGTAGAAACATGGTTAGCTAGTCTGTAAAATGTAGTCACCGTTTATCTTTCATCTCGCAGACTGAAATTGATCCATACAAAGAGAACTTGAATTTGACAGAGGCTTACAGATATAAAAAAAGCAGAGTCACAATTCAAGGTTTAAGTGGAGGCTATTTTTATGCTCTAGCAGCAGGGAAAAGGATTAGAACTGACCACTGAATAGGGCCCGAAAAACTATTTTTTTTTCACACTGATAAAAAAATACAGACTAGAATCAATCCCTAACATTCGTAAACAAAGTCAAAAGGTTTTCTTGTATCACGTCAGTAACGTTCCTAGACTGGTCTATTGCCTGCAGTGATTCACATTGCATTTGCTGAGTCACATTTTGTCTGGTAAAGATGGGGTTATAATGAGCTTTCTGGGGAAAAATGGAATAAGGAAGGAGTCATTTTGCTCTCATTTTTTATTTATAAAAGTGCTTCAGTGTTATGCTTAATAGCATCTTGTTTTAATAATGTGGTGTCAGCATTTCTACAAACACAGGGCTAAAGTGCTGGTGTTACAGCACATTACTGCTGCCAGTGTAGGTCATATTTATTGGTGGCTGGACTTTTGCTCTATTTTTTGGTCTTCAGAGTTAGTATTAATTTTTTGCGCTACAAGAAGACTGAAACAATGTTCTTTTACAAATCAAATCCTTTATCTCATTAATAGTAATACTTAGTTTAAAATCTAAATCAATCTTAGTAGTGCTTGTCCTAAAAATAAATTGTGGTGCATAATAATCCCTTACTGTTGTGTGACTAATGTGTATTATTGTTTAGTAGCAGTGTCAGTTTAAATTAAATGTTAATGCTGTGTAGTCAAAAAGTTTGTTTTTGTTTATTATACTCCGCATTGCAGGAGACAAGTCTCTTCCTCCTACATTGGAGCCTTCAGACTCCATACCTCCCCTGATCCACTCAGACACAGATACCGAGCCCCCCACCCTTAAACCCATTGATGCTGCCCTAGACTGCGAAGACAAGCCTCACACCAAGAGAGTTAAGTTTGATGCGGAAATACCTGACCTGCTTTCCCCTGCTCCGCGCCTCAATGGCCACTCTCGTGAAAACTTGGAGAACTCTTTGCTGGATGGAGACGTGAGTGTGGTGGCCACGTCCACCCTAGCTGAGCACACAGGCACTGTTAACCGCCGGACTGCTGTTCTTTTTCGCAAATCGAAGGCTGCTAGCCCTCAAAAGCTTCCAAGGAATGGTGATGACAGCCCTGAGAACGTTGACAAGAAAGAGGGCAATGAGGAGGAAGATGAAGATGGTGCACAGCTGGGCTCAAAGTCATTCCTCTCAGTGGTCATACCCCGGCTAGAGACACTGCTTCACAGCAAGAAGAGGAAGCATAGCAGTAGTAAAGACAATGAGGAGGATGGAGAAGGACAGAATGAAGAGGAGGAAGAGACACGTAGTAAAGGAGTTGAAACTGGTAAGAAATGTATAGAAACAAATGCCAAAATATGGGCTTTTAAAATAGCACTGCTATTTAGTTATTCTGTGCCAGTAATTTCAAACATTGGGACAATTTTCTGCATGGCTAGATGTTTTTTGAATTCCAGTGTGTGACAATTTGCATAGCAGTTTTTTTAAGCAGGTGATTAACTTAGTACACAACTGTTTAGCTCTGCTGACAACCACTACAAACAAACATGGCAATTAGCTGTTCCACTGCTTACAAGTCATCACAGTGAAATTCTAAGCAGCCCAGCTGTAAGGAACAACCATTTGTTTAGTCTTTTACATCTGTTTGCTTAAACTAGATTAGAGGTTGGCTATAGACCCTGTACCTGATGCGGATCTATCACTAAGGGTGGCTGAGATTTAGATTGTGGATTTTGGATTTCAGTGTGGTATTTTTGTGATTGGTCTTGAATATCTGCCGTGTGTACTCTCAGGCCTGTCTGGTGGGTTTCTGGAGCTGGAGGAGGAAAAGGGTCGAGAAGATACCAGTAGACCCAGTAGACCTGTTGAACCACGGAGACGCTGTGCCTCAGAATCCTCCATCTCCTCATGTAGCAGTCTGCCAGGAAGCACCAGGTAATCTACTTAAAAAAAAGAAGCAGGAAGAAAATAATGAATGATAAACCAGTGAATAATAGAATGAATACTTTGCAGAGACATGACCTAAAAAAATCAGTCATCTGTTTTTTTCATTATTTTGTTCTGGAGTATTGTATCTCTTCTGTCCTTTGATTTAATTTGTAAAATTGACTTTGTTGTCTGCTTGTCTTCTGTTTTGCTTCCAGCACCATTCTCAGTCTTCCAAAATGCGGGAAGGGAAAACCTGCCTTGGTCCGGAGAAACACTGTGGATGATAAGAGCGAATTAATCGCTTGTATCGAAACTGGGAATTTTGCAAAAGCTGCACGAATTGCTGCTGGTAAGTGTGAGGAGAATCTGTATTTTAAACTGTGCAGAAGTAAACTGTTTTCCAGGGAGCTCTCATGATAAGATATTTTAAAAAAGATATACAAAAATCTGAAGGTTTGACTATTAAAAATGTTTTCCTAATTTCTCTAAATCAAGGTAAAAATGCATTTAGAGAAGTAAATTTCAATGAACCGTAAATCAGTAGCAAATACCATTGGAATGGATAAGCCACTTACTTTGTGTTTGACACTGAAAACCTTTTAGTTTAAGAACAGTGCATCTGGACTTTGCACTAGGGAGCTGGCTAGAGAAGATCCAGCTAATGTCAGGGCCAAAACACTTGAGCATTTGTGTTTTCACATACACTCCCTCCGGATAAAGTCTAGATTATGTCTAAATTCAAGTGAAAGTCTGAAAGGGGCTTTAGAGAAAAAACAATTCTGTCAAAATTAGATAAAAGAATCCGAGGCTCTGCAAACATAGACTGGGCGTAGCCGCTACCATTTAAAAAAAAAAAAAGAAGACAGAAGCCACTGGTGTACTGAGCAACATATGTAAATCAGGTCTGTTAAAATAATGTAGATCTAAATGAAATAAAAGCTTGAATTGTCTTCAGCATTCACCAAACCCAAATAAATTGCCCATGCTATTAAAATAAATTTGAATTAGTTACTGCAATAGAAACTATTTTGTAAATAAACATTCAAGCAAAAACCAATGTTTAGATATTAGAATTGCAAATATTAGGATTTGACTGTTAGACAAAACAATTGAAGACATCATGTTAGTCTGCAGAGTTTTCACTTCCATCATTTTAAAAATGTTTGTCTAATTGCAAAAGTAATTGGTGGATTAGTTTTAGTCAACTGCAGCTTGCTCATATGCTTATGTAAGCAAGCCACTAAAACAAATGAGTTTAAAAGAATACACATTTATTGTAGCCTGCATGTGGAAATGATGCAGTATAGTTGTTATTCTCAGATGTCTGCAGGTCCTGTAAAAACTCTTAAATGATACATCATGAAATACAAAAAACATAACCCATTGCAGTTATATTGCTTTCTAGCTGCAGTACCAAATTGGTCTTAAAAGTTTGACCTCATAGAATTTGCAGAAACCTGCTATTGATATACATAAAAATCAGAGTTGGAAATGATGAGAGCTATGAGCCAAGTTGTTGTAACTTTTGGCATGGGCTAGTGAGTCCATGTGCTCAGCCTGACACCATGGGATACAACCAGTCAGCATCTGGAAACTCTTTCCTCATCTATAATTCATATTTGGCTGATTAAATGATGGTGTGATGAAGTGGCTGGTAAATTTTAATATATGTCCTTCAGTGTGACTCTTAAAGGGAAGAGTTGATTTCCCATCCTGATTAGTTGTGTGTGCTCCTGAACATAATGCATGGCCTCTGAAATGTGTTTAAAGCCATACATAACTTGTTTGGTGTTGTTCCCGCTTCCATAGAGGTTGGCAACAGCAATATTTGGATGCCCGCTAGTGCCGCAACAGTTGCATTGGAACCCTTAAAGCTAGTTTGGGCCAAATGTAGTGGATACCCCTCCTACCCTGCCTTGGTGAGTGTTTGTTGTGGCGGTGAAAGCATGTAAATGACTGAAGTCTGATATTTTGTTGGCACGTCTTTACTTTGGGACACATTGGAACCTAATTATGACATTTGTCTCAATGGATGAGGTAATAGTTTGACTACGGCATTTTTTAGGTGGCAAATGCCCACTTTTCAGAATTCTTTTTTTTCCTCTAGATGGCAGCCTTTCACTGTTAACCAGTTTAATTTGACCTTAGCCCAAAAGGACAAATGAAAAAAGCATCTTATTGCCACAAGCTGATGGCGTCCATGTATTTGTGTGTATGCAAGATAAACATCTTCACTCTATGCTTTAGTGATTTCATGTGTAAATGTTCTGTAGGTTTTCCATGCATTTGGAATGTGTTTATAATTTCCCTGTCCATTGCCCTGCTGTGCATAGATCATCGACCCCCACATGCCGCGTGTGAGCTGCCAACACAATGGGGTGTCCATCCCCGTGCCCCCCACGGACGTGCTCCGCATTGGAGAACAGATGCAGTACAAATCGGAAGAGAAACTCTACCTCGTCCTCTTTTTCGACAACAAGCGCAGCTGGTGAGGGCCACTATCTGCAGGAATGATTATGATTATGCGGGTTTATACAAGGGTAAACCTGTCAATCTGTCTGTCAGCTGATCATTATTCTGTTGTGGCTGTTAGACATCAGTTGTCAAGAGGCAACAAATAGCTCTTGCTTCAAGAGACGTTAAAAATTTTAGATGGACTCCCATCACTGGGACAGTAGGGAAAATCCCAAAGCAATGCTTGTTTTAGAATGGCTTTTTATCTGTTGCTAGGAAAGAATATTCCACATTCATTGAGCTGAGATAAACAATATACTTTCAGCTACATTATATACAGTGATTGATATTAATGCTTGCCCACTTGCCTTTGGCAGATAAACTGTATGTTTGAGCAGTTGGAATACATTATGCTCTTGCCCAGTTGGCCAAGTGAAGATTAAATGTCATGGACTGCATTGTTTCCCAAACGTTGTTTTATTTGCCGCTCTGACACAATATTAGAACTGATCGTCTCATATTGATTTTTTTTATTTTTAAACTATTTAAATTGTTTAAAATCTTACTTCACTGTAAAGCTGCATATAGTATGTTCACTCTTGCAGTTTTCAAGTTTCTCATTTCAGGTGATTTAGGGGTTATTTTATCTTTTATTTGATGCTATCCTACGCCATTACAAACTTCCCTATAACTTTATAGTCCATTAATTATTTGCTACAAACTAAGCCTTCCCCTTTTGTTTTGCTTTTTTAGTTTTGTTTTAATCGAACTAAATAGACCTTTTGTAAAGAATCTTCCTTCAAAAACCTTTACAGACATGAACTGCAGCCTGCCCGTCAGATTTGTACTCTATAAATGTGGCAAATTATCTGTGTTGTTAAAGTGTAGAAAATATTCATGAAGTAGCATCACATTTTGCAGAAGACAAATTCAGTATTTGATTCAAAACATTTAGTCACAGGAATAACACTTGATGCTTTTTTTGTTTTTATTTTGGACCCGGATATTAGTGGAGAACCCCTTCTATCAGCTGAGCCACACTTGCCCCAACTTTGAATTTTATTTTGAAACAATAATTTTGAAAAGCAGAGATGATATAGTATTACCTCTCATTTTTATTCTTTGCATGTTAATGAACATTGTTAATGTATGTTATAATATTGTGCAAGTAAAACTTCTTAAGTAAGTAAGAGTCTAGAGTCTAAGTGAGTCTGGGATCATAGAAAAATGTTCAACCCTAGCTAGTATTCCAATGGTGTAATATTAGTTCTGTCCTTTTGCCTTCAGGCAGTGGCTTCCTAGATCCAAGATGGTTCCTCTGGGCATGGACAAGACCATAGACAAGATCAAAATGATGGAGGGACGCACATCCAGTGTTCGCAAGGCTGTCCAGATCGCCTTCAGCCGTGCCATGAACCACCTGAGCATAGTGCAGGATGAGCCAGTCAGCGACCTCAGTGATGTGGACTGATGACACCCACTGCCTCTTTTCCCCTCACACACGCGCGCACACAAACTTTCACCTCTCCTCTACCAAATACCTACTACTTTCTCCCCTTCTGTCTGTGCAGGAGTATCAAATGTTTACTGGGCACCTGCTGTAACAGGTGGTGTCTTTTCCTCATCCATTCCTACTTGTACACACTCCTACCATGTGCCGATGGGACGACTGCTGCTGAAATAACTGTGTCTATCTACCCTCTCCACCACCAGGCTTGTAACTGTGCCTAGAGACTGCCCCCCTCCCCCTCATGCCACCAATCATGACTGTCGTTTTCATTTATCATTTCAAGGCAAAATTGTTAGTGATTGATTCTGTACATTTCAGTAACCTTACAGAAAATGTCCATGGTGTCAGAACTTTACAGTAAGACAAAAACTTTTGGCCCTGGCTCAAACGTTTTTCAACTCTGTTATTATTAATCATCATTTCTGTTACAAAAGTAGCTGCAGTAGCTGTTACTGGCTACATGGTCTATACGTGAAGGCTTTTGGTTGCGTTAAATCAGCTGTAGCTAATGCCTTCGTTTAGGCGAGCTCACATTTTTTATACTGAAGTCATCAACTATCTTCCTTTGTATTTAAACTGTAAATAACATGTACAGTTGCTTGACACTAACTTATTTTGTAGTTTTGACAGAAATGGGTACTGTACATAAGTTTTCTTAGTATTTATACTTAATACATTCTTGGCACTAAGGTGTGAGTGCTGTTTTGGTAGTGCTGTGTGAACAAGAAAAAAATGCAGAAGCCTTAGTGTTAAGGAGATTAGGGCTACAATGTCATGTTTCTGAGAAGTATTCCTTTTTTCATTTTTTAAGTTATTGAAGTATATAACTGTAAGTTTCCCACGGCATTAGTAACTTTTGTATTAAAATAGTTTTAGTATATTTTTTTTCATATATATTTATATGATTTAAATTACAGTAATACAGTGTGTAAATTTCTGATGCTCATACAGGCAAGTCTGATGTTGTGGACACAGAACATATATTGTTCTTAAGAAACCAAAAATGTTGCTACCCAGAAATGTATTTTATTTAAATTTCATTTCCAGATTTTCTGTGTGAAATGTGTAATGGTTGCCAAAAAAGGAGTAAAATGTATTTTTTATGCGATAAATTTGACTGTTACTTGGTTTTGATGTAGTTGTAGTGTAGGGAGATGTGCCTGCGTTAACTTATCGTAAAGTATTTCCATTACTTTATATAAAAGGAGAGACATACAAACTGATTGTGGTAAAGTGGCACATTTTGTGGTGGATACATGCCTTCTTTTTAAGTAACCTTTTCTAACTTTTGTTTTGTAGCTGTAGACTTCAAGATATTTCATTTTATACTGTTACCTATTTTTTTTCTGGGTAGCATTGGATAGTTTTGGTATATTTCATTTTGTACTTAACTGTAGTAGTTTTTTTTTAATCAGGTCATAATGGAATATTGCTGGGACTGTTTTTGTAGCAAAGCAAAAAAATAAACATAATTAAGAACAGCAGTGTCTCGTTTTGTAGTTTTAAGTTTAGTTTTTATTTCTTGGGGACAATTTTTAATTATTCAATTCAATTTATTATTAATTTACTTAGTTTTAGACTTATGTAGGGTACATGAGGGACTTAATCTCTGAAAAGACAGATGCTAAAATCATCTTGCTTTGAATACTTTCTATTCAGCATTAAACAATACTCACTCAGCTGATGATTATCCAGTGAAATTACTAAATTCAGGGTGAATAAAATTGCAGATCAAAGTTGTCAGAATGACACCGTGTTCAGAAATGGTCCTTTTACCTGATGTCACCTGCTTTTAGTGTTTTAGATGATGATGTCACCTGTTTGCTCCTACTACAGAGACTGATGATCCAGAACTCCTCCAGATGATATCACCTGGAGGAGTTTTTTTTCTCCTTTTTTTTTTTTAGCTACAAACAGACATTTTAATTATAGTGAAGTCTAATAAAATTCATTTGTACCTCCTTAACTACAACAATAGAAAGGCAGAAGTTGACCGGCAGAAATAGCGAAATAAAAAAGAAAGCGCTCCATTCTCAGGCCAACAGGAAGTGGCGGCCATTTTGAAGGCGCCCACAGCGAGGCGCTGTGGCTCCACTCACAAGCCCGTCTCCATTTTGACACGGCGTCGTTCCCAAGCCGAGCCCCGCTCGCTCCTCTCCAGGTAGGCATCAGTATTCAGCATAGACGGCGTTTTCATCACCGTGTTCAAATGCTGAATGCACCGATTAGAGAGAATGTCAATTAATGCTAAATCAGTTTGAAGACATGGCTGCTGGTTTGGCGCCTCTCTCCCCCAGCTCGGCTAAAAGTCTGCTAATGCCAATCACTGGCTGCGGCTTGCTTCATTTTCGTCCGCTTTTTTTTTTTTCCCCACGCAGAGTGGGCAGACAATTCTCTTCTTAAGTGTTTTATTTGTTTATATGCTAATATTGAAATGAAACTTAGCCAACAGAGATGGAAGGGTAGGATGTAAACAGAGCTGTGTGGGCGGGAGTTTAACCTGCACCATCACAGTTGTGGAGTTAACTTTGTGGCTTCGCTCGAAAGTGCTTCTGAGAAAAGGCCAAAGCAAGGCACGCCTTAGATGCAAATCTGCCTGAGAAACATTTGAAATATGCATTTTACTTAAGCCAATCCAGCCTCTGTTATTTCAAGCTACTGACATTCAGAGAGGTAAAGTAGCTTTATGGGGATTAAATGAGCTTGTAATGGCCCTTTGATATAGAAAGCCACCTTCAAGCCACTTGAAAGACATCTCCCATCTTCATAAACAATTGGAGTTAATGTAGTCGCACACAAACACACTGCAGACTCCATCCCCCTCTCCTCTCCTCTCTGTCTGTCTGTCTTCACCAGATACTAATTGTGTGGGGAGGTAAACACAGCAGTCAAGTGGAGAGGACGGCGAGTCAAGCGTGAATATCAATCTCCCCACATCAGTGTCATCAGATGACTTTGACTGAGTTGATGGAGCCGGGTGGAGGGGGCGCTGAAGTTATGGAAGTCTGCAGACTCACCAGTTAACAGGTAAGTGTGTGTGTGTGAGTGTGTGTGAGAGAGAGACGGGGCCGTCGATGTATAATCCAACGCAGGGAGGAAACGACACGTTCCGGCATAGATGCGCTCCTCTGGATGTATTCACGCTCAGGCAGCCAGGCGCATGGAACCGCACGAGTTCATAGTTGTATATGTGTGCACACTTTTCCATATTCATGCGCCTTATTATGATGAACTTGTGCCACGAGCAGTTCTTTGGCTCCCACGTCAGGAAGTGACAGCAAGAATTGCCTGGGTTGCACACTGTTGTCAGACCTGGCAACAAATTTATAATAAGTTTTACTTTGGCAAAAGGCAGAGAAAAAAAATGGCTGTAGTGTCTTTTTTTTTGACTTTCCTCACCAGACTGGACATATGAATTATTTCATTTGAGTTTTACTTTTTAGGAGGTCCATGGCCTAAGCCTTGAATTTAAAAAAATAAAATAAATTTAGGATGCAGCCGCCTTGAACAATATGTTTTTGTCTTGCGTGCGATCCGCTGTTGCTTTTTGACAATGGACACAAAGTGCGGATACTGGGCCTTTTCATATGTCACATTTAATCATAAATATAGCTATGACCATTAGATGCTTCAATACAGTAAGGCTTTGTGGTCAGGATGAAGGCGAAGCAGGTAGAGTTGAGACAGAAAAACAGAAAAATAAGTAGCAACTGTCACAATCAATATACAGCTTCATTTTTTTTTTTTTTAGAAGCAGTGAAAATTATAGCCGAAAATGGAAATAAAATGGTAAATATTCGATGCTTTCAGCTTCTCAGATAAGTTGCTGCTTATTATGTTTGACTGATTTATCTTTGAAATTTAAACCTTTGGTTGGAGGAAGTTGTGAATAATTTCTTTTGGCTTTTTATACACAATAACCTGATAATGGGGGAAGAAAAAACAAGAGTTGCATTATTAGTTGAGTTTTCTGCTAATGTACTTTACTTTAAAGTGAGAGCAGTCGTTTGATTCTGAACTTTTTTTTGTGAAACCTACAATTTAATGTCTTTGACTAGAAGTCTTGCCTGTTATTTTATGTCCCATTTCACAAATTGGTCGGTTTTAGAGACTTTAATTTTGATTTCCAATTTGAAAAAAGCTTTGGTCTAAATACAGATTGATCCAGGATTGACGAGCTTAAACATGTTTTCTACCTTGAATTTGAGACAAAAAAAGTTGCTTGCGAGCACAAAAACACTTAAAAATGCCACTGAGACTCCTCTTATTTGTGACTAAAAGTTCCTGTGTGAGGTGACTCGTAAAGGAAACACACTCTGAACTCTGCCCCGATCTCCCTGCATTAAACATCATGCATACCGTCCACTTTCCATTTTGGAACATGCACACCAAAATAATATCCTCTACTGCTCCTTTCCAGCTCTGTGTTTTTTCTCCTTCTCTCCCCTTCCCCTGTCTGCTTTTCTTTCTCTCTCTGGGCGTCTCCCTGATAGGCCGAATCTCCAGTGGCCATGTTCAAAACACTGGGCCAGAATAGCTCGGGCCCTAGGTAGATAAATATTTATGAGGTGCATTTGCTTCTTACCACAGAGGAGAAGTAGAAATAGTGTGTTTCCAAGGTGAGCAAAACAAACAACTTCAAAGGAATTTAAATGCAGTTCATGTAAATTTTCTCCTACAGTCACATGTTCCTGCGGAGATTATCGTTAGATTGTTAATGAAGGATTCACGCCTGACGCCAGATGACCTGATTATTGTCTCTTTGCAGTAAGAGGAACCCAGAGGCTCTGGAGAATGAAGTCAATGAAGGGAATCAAAGCATGTGTGCACAAGTGTGTTGCTGTATATTCACAGGCATGAAGTCCTCAGCCATTAAGTCATGGCGTTTGGACAGCAATCAGACAAGCAGCTACATTATTCATTGATCACAGTGGAGTGTGATTAGAAACAGCAGCGCTAATGGATGACATGAAAGAGCTGCTCAGCACAGATGAGGCCAAAGGGTAAAAAAAAGAGAGATTCATCAACGGGTCCCTAGTTGTCACCTATTTACTGCTAATCTGTAACAAAAAATGCAGGCTTTCGAGACTATGACTTAACACCTGAGAGATAATTGTTAGCAATAAATCTGTGTATAATGTCGCTCTTGATTGGTATTCACAAACTTAACTTGTAGCCGGCTGTTTGTCACATGTAGCTCCATCAAATGCAGCCAAGCGAATGTCTAATTATCTGTTAATGTCATGATTCAGCTACCGCAGAAACGTGATGGCGCTCTGTGTGTGTGTTGGGAGGGTACGTTTGTTGGTTGTGGGGCATCGGCAAGGCTCAGAGCACGTCCCTTTGATGTGAGCGATAATTACTTGTGTAGTTAAGATAATTAGCAAAAGTCCAGAATAAAAGTAAATAGACTAACTGTCGCTTTCACTGTAGCTGGAGTGAGCTCAAGCTGCGTGCTGAACAGCGTGCAGTTTTCCTCCTTGCTAAGAGTTAAATTAGACAGAGAATGTGCATTTAGAACAATTATGATTTGTTATTTTTCTTTTCACAGTGGTACATTTGATAAAAGGGATCTTTAACAGGTGTTTTTACAGGTGTTTGAGAGTACTATTGCACATTTGATATAAGTAGTATTCTAAATTCTTGTGGCTTTTGGAGTAAGATGCATGAAATCTCATAATCTGCCTCAGGATATGACTCGGTGTTGAACTGATGGCTTCATGTTGCAAAAAGAACGTATGAAGTTGAAATTAGACAGAGGTGAGTTCACCAGAGTTCTGTAGGTGTAGCCCATTATCTCTGCTTGAGGCAAGTGGCTTAAGGCTACATTACAATAGCAATCACTATGGCAGAGCTGCTCTCTGCTGAGTTGCACTGTACATGTTGTAGGTTTGGAGATGGAAGACGAGAATTCAGGAAATAAAAATCAATCTCTGGTCCTGCTGCCTTGACTTTGAGGATAAAGAAAAATAAAGAAAAAAACATGCAAAGTGGAACAATCGACTATACAGTAGACAGGATTTGTAGAAGAGATGGTTAAACTACTGGGACTACACACAGATCTGAAGAGAGTTTTGGTTTGGTGTGAGGCTTCTTTGATGACTGTTGAGGAAACGGCCTCTTTAATTTTCACTTTGCTTGACTTTTACACTTAAGACTTTAAATGTGCTTTTAGTTGGATCCATTATATCTTGTATTTGTTATGTATTCTGACACCCCCAAATATCTTCATCAGTATTCACCTCAGGCCCAGTATGGATTTAAGGTGAATAGTGTTTAATACTTGTCACAATTGAGATTTTGGAGCCAGGATCTTAAACATACTGGGGTACTGGGTAAAATGTTTCATTATTCTAGTCTTTTTAGATTTTATTTATTCGTTTTTTTTTATTTTTTATGTTTTATTACTTTTTCTGTAACATTATGGAACTATAATGTAAACTATGCAACTATGGTGGACATGGAAATATTCAATCCTTGCATAATTTTTTTGTTGTTTTAAATTTTCTGAAATACAGAGTGTAACAAATTTCTCAGTTTAGATGTAGATTTGTGGACTATAGTCTGTGTGTGTTAAGGTGGGGTTCAATAAGGGGCTGATGGGAGTTTTTGTATGTTACTGCACAGATGTATGTCTAAGTGGCTTCATCCTGTCTCTCATGGAGGAAGGACTCCCCCGTCATTCTCACCACCATTCTGCCGCATTCCAAGGACACTGTTGTGATTGACGGGACTTAATGTGTATCTTTCCAGAATTGGTTTTAATCTGGGGGGCTCTGTCACGGGCCTTCTATGTTAGATTTCTCTCCACTGCTGTCTTCTTCTCCTTTTTCTCAGTCGTACAAACAGAAACAGAATTACCTCTTCTGGAGCAAGCCTCTGCCTGGCTTCGTTCTGCATTGTGGTGAGATCGTGTGTGGATCTGTGGCGCTGAGTGATGATATGCTGCTTATGTTTTTTTTTGTTTTTTTTTGCAGGGATGGGGAGAGGATTTGAGCATGTAAAAGTCAGAGAATGAGGAGGCGTGTAACTGTGAGCGCTTGTTTTGATGAATGCGTACGTATGTATTTCATGTACAGGTGTGTGTTGTTGCACACATGTAAATGTTTGCGGGGCGGATGGTGGTGATTGTAAATGCACCTGCTGCAGCAGAACAGTTATTTCCCTCACAGAAATTAGCTGAATTGTCTCATTTCCCCAGCTATGGTGCCTCTCGCTTCAAAGCAGTGATGAGATGAAATAAAACAATGATTTGTGACGGGCTTGTCAGAAACTTCATCTATATGGGGTGGGGTGGCAACTTCTGGTTGCATAACAGGCAAAACTTTTACCACCCCATATACATCAAGGCCTAATCATGTCCATAAATGGCAGCACAGTTCCTAGGCTTTACTCTGAGGCATTTGAACAGTCTACACAGTGACATTACCTGTCAGCATCTACATAAAGAGACTGCGTTTTAGACCAAGGTACCATCAATCGCAAGGACAGCCGGAATAAAGATACCTTGAGCTTGTCGTCGCTGCGATACTGTTTAGATCTTTGAAATTTGTAGCATCAATTCAGCATGTTCTGTGTTGTGAAGCTGCAGGCATACAAGCAGGGCCCCATTCTCCCTGGCTTTTAGATAGCTGACTCTTGTCTTCCACAAATCTGTGGCAGTAACATCCTTATCGCTGGTGAAAAGCCTGCCATCGAGGTTTATCCATTTGGTGGCTGAAGACTGACATTACTGCAGTAACATCCCTCCTTATCTTTATCAGTTTCTGAGGCTGGGGAAGCAAACGCAGACCAAGACAGAGCTGAGAAGGAAACAATGACTTTCTATGTGGAGGCACTGCTTAAACTGTCTCCTTTATCCATAACTACATGTGCATAAACAGAGAGTGATGTAGAGGGCTAGAATCTGTCATTGTAACCATGAATCCTCTGTTATTGATTTGTACATTAACAACTGCTTTATCAATTTGTTGGTTTAACCACAATTTAGCCCCTTCAGTTGTTTGTTGGAGGGACTCTTACTTAATTTAAAGCTACACTATGTAATATTTTTGGTAGAAGTGTGGTCCAAAACTACAAAATCTTAATGTTGAGAGGTTTCTGTGATCCTGTCTCATTGCTATAGCTTTTCCCTTTTTAAAGGCTTTTGAGTGAATCTCACTATTTCAAATCATCACATTATATCCATATCCATTTATTCTTTGTGATGGGTACGTTTTGTAGCATTCCTATTTATTGTAATTTTTCAAGAGTAATATCTCTAGGGCTGTGTGGAGCAGAGTGGGCTGATTCTAAGTCCAATGCTGATGTTAGCTTGATTCCCTAAAGTTGCATATTTTGGCCAACCTGACCTCAAATCCAACCTGCTTTATTCAATTTATTAGTGTTTAAGTATTTAGGCTAAATCTGCTCTGTTTCTTTCACACTGGGAATTGCCTATTCACATATGATATATGTGGATGCAGTCAGACTGACTGGAATCTGACCCAACCCTGAATCCAAAGATCACCCCAGTGTTCTGCATAAAATAATCTAATAAACTGGGCATGTACACTCACTGGCCCCTGTATTCTAAATGTCAGAAATATAATACTTCTACACGAACAAAACCCTCAGTATTTGCCTCAGAATATTTCACAAAATATACCAGTACCACTTCAAATTAATTACTCAAGTGTAAGTACAAAAGTGCAATTACTCCACTAAGAAACCAATATCTTATAAACAGTATTGAATGGCATGCTGTTGATGGCACAAATGTTTAAAAGTCTCATCCAAAATTGACAAACTCTCAAAAATGGAAATTAAGGCAAAGAAAACTTGCGGTACTACTTAGAAGGCTAAAGTTTCTTTAGCAACACAAAAATGGCACGGCTGGCAATGTTTGAGCTGATTTAACTACTTTATGTACTAACAGACGGTTAAACCATAATAGTATATCATTTGTTAGATAATTAGATAATTAATTAATTAAAATGAATGCTGTGGAGTAAAGTATATTATTTTTGTAGTATATTGTAGTAGAGTAGAAGTACTCCAGTACTTAAAAGTAGCACAAAGTAATGTGCAGTAGTTAAAGTAAATGTATGTAGTTGCTTACCTTCTCTGATAATGAACTAGAGATACATTTATCTTTTTAAAAAAATATGTCTACCAATATTTTCAGTCATCAATTATATAAAGCTGTATAATTTATTTCTTCAGGGAAAATGTCCATATTTTTTTATTCTTAGCTTCTGAGAAGTAACTGCTGTTTAGTCAATTTTGCATGATTGCCTTGTGGATTTGTGGGTATTTTCAGTATTTTCCATTCATTTATAGACCAAACAATAATCTGCAGATTCATCACCAATGAAACTGCTGAAAAATGGTGAAAAATTGCAGCTCCCCTACAAAACATTTGGTTATTCAAACTTGTTGGCAGTGCTACACGGCATTGTGGAGAGCAGGTCCCTCGTACACTCAGTTCAAGGAAGTTCAGTACAAAACTGCAGAAGCACTTTTGCTAGCCAAGAGTACACACATGATTATTGACAAAGTGTCCTTTCTGAGGTTTATTTGTCAGAAAAAATAAAAATACAAAAGTAAAGGCTCCACTGAGGAAATTCCACAGGCTAAACAATACAGATTATTATAATTATGGCAAAACCTGTTCTGGATGCAGATGAGTGTACCATTAAGGTAGTAGGTCATTAAAAAAAAAAAAAAAAAAGATGGATGTCTAACAGGTGAGAAGAGGAATAGTGATGTACTTTGTTTCCTCCTCTGCTTCCTTTTTATTACTGAATCTGGTACAGTTCTCCTGTCAAATAAACTCACCAACTTATCTTGCTAGATGGCGACGATAAAATTGCTGCTGTTTCTTTCCCCCACAGATCAATGGATTAAAAGTGATCCTTTCTTCAGCCCTTTTATTGCGCCCCATCCTTCCCTCCGACCAATCCGTTAACAGGGTTTAGTCCCCGTTTTTCTGCAGGGGCCTGTTAATGCCACCAGATATTTCCCTGTTGCATCCGACTTCTTAAATGTTTGTGTTCTCCTAGCTGCCCACACACTTATTCTGTTAAATAAAAAAATGCGGTCTATAAGGACCCAACAACTTTCTTGCCCCGTCTTTTCCCCTTTGCTTCCTCCTTGTTTTGCCTCCTTGGTCTCACCTGCTCCTCTGAGGCTATTGATTGTAGAACAAAGGGAAGAGACTGGGGTTGACCCTCAGATTACAAATGCATGGAGTATAATTACCTGCAGTGCTCTCTCTCCACACACTCTTTGTGTCCCGGCACCGACTCCCTCTCTCTAAACAAAAACACAGCTGAGCTGATAAGGCAAAAAGCTAAGCTAAATTAAACATGTCAGTTTTTTTAATGGAGTTTATTTACTTCAGTGTGTTTACCTATTAATGTCGGCTATGATTTCATCTGCATAATGGTCCTGTGTGTTTTTGTGTGCGTAGTTCTATGGGCAGGCTTGTCTGGAGGCTTAACCCTGCTCTTTATAATGCAGTAAGCGCTGAAAGTGAGTCCCTTCTCACATAAATCCACAGGAAACACGAAGTATTATCCAAACCTGTATTTGGCCATAAGAATTGCTTCATTAACAGTATCAATCATTGCATCCTTTTGAAAAGTAAGGTAAGGCTACATTGTGAAAGTTGGCTAATGGAAAGTCTTTAGTGGAAATATTGATTCCTCAAGAGGGAAAAAGGTAGTGGTTTTGCATGTTACAGCTCATTAAGTAGAAATACTTGCATAAAATTAATTAAGGTTGATTAAAGTACTGCAAGAACATTGCACCAAATGAATAAAAGCACTTTCTGCTTAGAGGGCTCTGTGCTTCAGGATTTATGGTGTTTTGTGTGGTTGTGGTTATGAATTGGATTGGCTGGTTCATTGGGGGTCTTTGCTGGATGCTGTGTTAATGTTCACCTACAAAGGGAGCTGTTTTTCAGAGTTAATAAGAAAGTGATGATCACAGCCTGTGAATTCCTTTTGATCAGACATGTAACATGCATGAGGATTTCAGTGATTTTACTCTTATTCTCCTCCAGTCCATGCGTCAAACATTTCAGCCATATGTAATAAAATATCCTCCAAGTGTTTTTGATACATCTTATTCATAAGAATGTGAGATCACAGTGGCCTTCACCTTTGCGCTCTTACCACAAAATCAAATCAATTCATCCTTGAGTCCACATGCGTGTGCTAATTTTAAAGACATTTTGGGGGATTGACAGACTGGCAACCAACCCTGTTGCTAGTGCAGAGGCCTGTAAAGTGAATATATAGGATAAGAAATGGTTGTGGTGCTGATATGTGGTACATTTTAACTTCTTTCACACGCGTGCTGTAATCCTGATCTTCTCTGAACCTTACCCAGAGGTGGTGTACATGAAAACGCAAATGTCCGAGTGAAACGCTGTAGAAAATACTCTGCGAGTATATCCTGCGAGCCCTTTAGTATAAAGTCTGGATTATTTGCATGAGCCTTTTTGTGGATAGAGCAATCCACAAAAAGTGGTGTCAGATTGTGGTGGACAGTATCCACAGTTTGAGACATGCTGTAAAGCATCTTAGGCCATTTTATCAGCCAAAAAAGAAAAAAGATCTTGTGCTGTGATGTTTACTTTACATGAGGAAACTGCAAAGCCTTAAAGAGTTAAACATCTTAAACAGGCATAATAACACACACAGTCAGTGACCTTAGAGTTCTCTGACTCATTTACAGAGGTAAAGGAGCAAAGCAGCCGGGGGAAACTCAGCCGACAAAAGGCGATGACTTCAGTTATTTCAGTCTAAAAATTACTAATACAGAGAGACTGCCATGATTTGACTGTATGTCACATTGAGATACATGAAAAAAGCTATGAGTCTTAGCCACAGACAGTTTTATTGTTCTGTTTGTAATTTTGTATATGCCACTTAAAATGAAAAAAAAAAAACAATCCATTTAGCTTGCTCTCCAGAGCAATCATAACAACAGAAGTGTTTTTTTTCCCTCTTATCAGTGGTTCTCACAAACAACAGCATGGGATTTAGCACAGTAGTTAGCACAATATAACACCACACATGACAGAAAAACTATGGGAGCTACATGATAGCAAGACCTCCAGTCCTGTTATTGAGCTGTATCATCCAATTTCACCAAAGCACAGTATGTCTCAGTTGTCTCCGAGCTTAAACCCCCCTCCCACCCCCACACACGTTATTGTTATGTATTAAAAGAGGGAGCAGAAAAAAAAACAATGGCATGGATGTTATTAATTTGTTTATTTAGTAGAAAGATCATGAGGTCCATATGCTTCTACCTTCTCTTACTAGCACATGCATATTATTTGCATTTCTCAAAAAGCCAAAGACTCTAGGCTCTTAAGATTTACTTCTTCACTTTAGGTTTTCTAGTTTGGATGCTGAAATGCTTATTCATGTAATCATTGATTTTAGTTAATGATTACTTTAGTTTATTAATTAATGTAGGACAAAGTGTTCCCATTCAAAACAGAGGTGCCTGTTTTTGTGCTGTGTAATTAAGTAATTACAAATTATGTTCTTAGGATTTGATTTAATCCTGGCCTGGTTTCCAGACTTAAGCCCCTTTCAGACATTATCCTGAGTTGTTGTATGAATGGGTGTATGTGTGAATGAAAATGTCCGAGTAAAACGCTGCCGACATTATCCGGATTACGTCCTTCGAGCTCGCAAAGTCCGTCTCATGCGTGTGAGCTCGTGCACACAGCGTGCTGCTCTTTACCAAATTGTTTGGAGGAGTAAAAGCCATCAAGTGGGCGTGTTTATGATGTTTCTATCTGAACCGCCACTGTAGTTGAATGAATTAACCTTTTTCTATTAGTTGCATGGCTCCGATGTGCTGTAAATTAAACATTTTGGAAACAGTGTTAAATCATATATCTAGTTTTGCCTCCTGTGCACCTCCTGAAATTGGGCATATTTTCACATCTGAGGACGCTTCTCATGTCGATCTCCTGCTGTGAGTTGCATGTCTGAAAGGCCACAATGTCCAAGGTTGAATTCTCTTCTCTTCTCATCTGGAGTTTCTCTGAAACAGGCTTTAGCCTTGTTTTTGCTCCCAGGTAGACTCTGCCAGTTCATTCCAGTCTAGTCTAGACCAAGCTTGGCCTAGGGAAGCAGCCTGTGTGTGTTTGTATGTGTGGAGCCCATGGGTCCATCCATCTGCAGTCTGACAGGGCCTGGCTCACTCCCAGCCCTTTAGCACAGCCCTACAGCACAAGCCACCAAAGCACTGCCACGCGTACTATAGACCTCCTGAAGACACCAGGGGGGAACAAACTGCAGGCAAGTATGTGCATGTGTGGTGAGGGCGCAGGCCCAAATGTAATAGGTTGACAAATCACCCGGTAGCTGCAAATGAATGAATGGCATATGGGAACAAGGCAAATATGTCACCAAACTGATACGATTGGAGCAAATTACTTTTATCTTGGAAAACAAAAAATGAATTAAAGCCTGATGCATATCTCATGTGACAAAGGAAACCAGAAGTCTGCAAAGTGCAAAGACGGTGGTTTTCAAATTGTTGTTTGCATTAGAAAGAAAATAAGTAAGAGGTCTGCTGAAGGTCAGTTCAAATGGAGAAAGGCAGGCATTTCTTTCTGACTTGTCTGAAAAACAGGTTAAATAAACAAGCTTGTTGATAGAAATAGGATAAAAGTTTCATGGTCAAGAATATGAATACCATGTTTATTTTGTTTGACTGTGAACCTGGCCCACTTTCCCCCGCCCCCTTTCAAAAAAAGAAAAGAACATAATGTTGTGTTAGCATTCCACATTTTTCAGATGAAGACATCTTCAGTGTTACGACAGTCCACTGGGGTGAGATGGGAAGCGACAGGCGAGGGGAGGAGGGATGGGAAAGAATAAAGTGAAAAGAGTTAGTTAGGTGGTCAAAGCACCACCTGTGATCCACAGTAAAACTAAACCCTCTCATTCCCTAGCCTGTCCTCCTTTCTTCATCCCTTTGTTTTCTAAGGCCCTCAGAGGATATTGCCGCCATATTCTTTCAGTGGTAAAACGTCCCCAGGCACAAAGCTATTTCAAATGCTTTACCGGCGGGCCCAAAGTGATAGAAAAGGCGTAATTTGTTTTGACTTTGCCTCTCACACAAACCAATCTCCCAGTTTTATTTAAGTCCCCGCTCTTCTCTTGCTCTCAGCAGCATGTGACGGCAAACAGCAAATCTCAGGTTGCCATGGATCTCCGCTATTTATAGGTTTGTTTGTGTGTCTTTGTGTGTGCTTGTTGCTCATGCACCTGCATGTGTGTCTTTTTAATTGTTGGAACTTGCGAATGTGTTTGCATATCATCCTCCCTTCCCCACACCCCTTCCACTCTTGTTTGTTTCCATCATGCAGTTGAAATACTGTCACAGCCAAAGTATTGCATGCGGATTTGGTTGCAACCCACAATTGCTAGACAAGGAGGAAAAAAAGCTTTGTAACTTTGAATTAGACTTAAAAAATGTATTCATGCTGTATTCCCAGTGCACTCCTATCTGGGCTGGTATGAGTCGAGCATAGAGAGATGAAGCAAGAGAGCCTAGGAATAGCGACAAGAAGTCTAAAAAACACCTGATTGTCCCGAAATAGAGAGCTTCATTATGCGAGAGAAGGGAAGGATCCAGCCCCCGTCTGTTGATAATCAATTCCCTCTGGTGACTTGTGAACTGCACTCTTCAGCCATGATGCAGAAAAAGAGAGCCTGGCTAAAAGAAGCTCTCTAAACTTCTGTGAGCAAGCTGCCTTCACAGTTTGCTTTGCACAACAACAGATGCCAAACTGATAACACGTTTTTAGTTTGTTTCCCTCACTTTTAACTGTACTCGCCTGCCTGTGCATTTGTTTGACTCAGGGCTGCTTTATTGTCAGGAAGTAATTCGCTATCCCCACTAAAAACAAATGGTGAAAGACAAAGGAAGGACATTCAACTTGATGCCGCCTCCTACACACAACTGTCTCCCTGTCACACTCCTCGACTCTTCTAGCCACCACCAGCAACTTTTATCGGTTTTCTCTGCTTCATGTTTTTTGGGGGGGGCGTTGTCTTATGCACCACCACACCATAACTGGTGAAGACAAGGATGTACCCTTTATGAACACCCCCTTTTATGTTGCAAATATGTTAGGAATGGATTCAAAGTGAAATTCAACAAAAAGCTCAACCTTTTGACAACAACAATAGTATTTCTTTTGCACAAGGACACGTGCCTGAGAATACCTAGTTTTAAAAAAATGAATAATTTTTACACTTACAGTAGCTAGTGTTGCTGTCCCATTTCAGCACGTTTAAATTAGGTTCTGCGAAGAAAAAGAAAGGTGGAACTGCACATGAAACCCATCATATATCCAGGGCTCTAATTACTTCCATGCTCCTCCCTTGTGTCTTAGATGGATTCTCAGGAGCCAGAAGTGGAGGATCAGCACTTTCTATCCCTCCTACCTTCTCTATGTTCTTTTTCTCCTTTGTCACAGCAGGGCTTGTGTTATTAACCTTCTGTCTACTCATGCAAATAGGACACTGTAGTCCTTTCTCTCCCATTGGAGGCTGGTTATAGACAGTTGAGCTGCCGTTTGAAAATGTCCATGTCTCCCGTTTCCTCTTATAGAAATCCTGCAGCATTTGGCTAGGTTCCAGAGCATGACAAACAGCAAATAGGAGAAGAATGGGAGAAAAGACACAGATTGATTAGACAGTGAGAGTCAATCATTGTAACCTTTCACATGAGACTTACGGAGGACGGGGGGACTGAAGCATTAAAAGAGAGTGGACAGGGAAAAAAACAATAAAAATGGACTTCATGACGAAATGTTGCTCTATTTGCATATGTGCATGTTTGGATGGAAATTTACAACTGCAGAACTTAAAAGGGTCAGGGTGTACTTGGTTGCGATGGCTAGAGCTCTTCACTCACACGGCTGCTTCCTCATCCTCATAATGCGGCATGCTTAGCCTCATCGTTACAGCTGCTAAGCACCTCTCAAGGTGGTTATTATACCTCTCATCAGCACAGCGCACAGATTGGGCAGCAACAACAAGAAAGAAAGCCAGCCAGAGATGGCAATAATCATGAGATGTGAATCAAGCGTCAACTGACATCTTTAAAGAGCATCCTCCCGGCTGATAAAGGGCCAGCCTGTGTCCTCACCCTAACAGCCCTCCAACACAGTCACCACCGTCACAAGCCCGAACCCCACCCCTACAATGACCACTGATGAGGATTTGTAGTGTTGCACATAAAAGCAGTACTCATCCTCTTCTCTGTCAGGGCACATAAAAATGACTTTGTAGCTTGTAACCACAGACACAATGGGATACACAGTTGTTAAAGGCCCTTAATTTGACTGTTGCGGGAGTGGAAATGCTGCAGTGCACAAACGTGCTTAATAATCCTCTGACCACACGTTACTGCTTTTTCATCTATCAATTGATCTGTGTGCTATAAAGTTGACTCCACACAGTGTTACCGTACTCTCTGTTTACCTGTGCCTGCTACAGTGCTTTCCTCTGCCTTTCTGTTAGTGAGTTGGAGACTTTGTTTCATGTCCTGATTCTAAAAAGTGTCTCTGCATTAGGTCACTGCCCTTGGTGTAACAGGTCAGCAGAGAGTTTCATGTTTTTACAACTGCAACTATAGGGTCAGGAGATTTTGCACAGTCTGGAATAGTTAATACTTATAATTCTTTCTAAATACCATTGTTTGCTATTGCATTGTACTTTCTCCAGTTTTCTTCTTTATCTCTTCTGATCACCATCAAATTTGAATGATCTAAACAACTTTTTGGGCAAACAAAGGACATGCATGTAACTCATTCTAACCATTTTAGCAGGTACAGATGAACAGACTGCATAGATCAGAAGATGGCACCTGCACTTTGCCTATTGCTGTCTCTTTTGTTTTTGAAAATGTTAATAAATTATTATTATGGCAAGACTGGGAGACAAACTGCACTGAAACTGGTTGTATACACAACAATAATGTAACAATTTGTCATTCTTATTATTGATTGATCAAATCCTAACTCTTATAAATGAATGACAGCCTGAACCAGCAGAAATCTACAGGAGTTTGTTGACAGATGATGAATTCTCATGAGCAAGTTCCATCTTCTAAGTTGTGGCCATTTGGTACAATCCAACTGAGAAAATTTGGGACACTGTGTAAAATGCAGAAGAAAATGGAATGATTAATGAGAATTATGGGGTATTTTTCTTTTTACATGTTGTACTCGTGTGCTATAAGGCCTTTCCTGTAGGAAATAAAACAATCACAACAGGATACTAATGTAATAAACATTCTCTTTTTAAAAAGCAGCTGATAAGTAGTGAAAGGTTCGCAGCCATGGCGCGAAACTGTTAGGGAGAGACACAACAAAGACCGGAAGAGGGAACCATGTGTATTTATTTTTCCTATTTGCAGAAATCCACTACCCTCATCCACAGGGCATTAGTTTGATGAAGATGAAAACAAAACAAACTGAGTGCAGTTGTTATCTTAGTCACCAGACTTCTACCCATGTGAAGATGTGTTGGTGTGTGTGTGTGTGTGTGTGTGTGTGTGTGTGTGTGTGTGCGTGCGCGTGCAATCAACAAAGCAAAAAATAATGGATTTTCTTCCTAATCTCATCCTTTCTTGCATACACACTTGCTATCTCCCATAGACACACACAGACACAGGTGAATTTAGCAGTTTCACAGGCTAAGGCCAGGCATGTCACGTCATCAAATTGTCTTTGACTAAGACACTAAACCTTACTTCCTCCTGCACTTATCAGTCTGGATAAGAGTCTTGTTGAAAACAAAGCACCAAATAATATATAGTTTTTAGAAGTGCTATAGTATCTCAGTTTTCCAGACTGTCTTTATTTATACTAACGTACACTGAAGTTCTTTTAGTGATTCAACACTCTTTCACCAGACTGTCCTATTGATTTACATTTCAGGCATTTAGCTGTCCCTTATCAAGGGGGACTTGCAAAAATGGGCAAATTGAGTCCAAACTCCTATTTTAGAAACCCAAGTGCTCATTTTACACTTCAGGCAACCACACAGTTTTTCTTCAGCAAAGCTGAAATTGGTCGTATTTGTATTAGTTGTAAATGATAAAGTATTCTACCACAGTCATTTCAGCCAATCTGCTGGTACAGAGGAGGATTAAATGACAAATCAGCAGAACAAACCCCTGAAGGCTTGTATTAAGACACTTGATATTGATAGTGCTTTTAATTTATTGGCTACTTAAATCTGAAAATTAGCTGTTGGCTTTGTTAAACATCGTGTCCCCTGACTTTTTTCATCCATTCATTCATTATCTGCACTTGTCCTATTTAGGGTCACGAGGGTGGCTGGAGCCTTTGCCAGCTGTCATAGGGCAAGAGGTGGGGACAGACAACCATTTGCACAGACTGAGTACTGATACAAGTACTAAACTGTGAACAGTAAAATCCCCTTCAATCCACTGCAATACGAAAATCCATCGAGAACAGAAAATTCCAGTTCGTTCTTCTGTCAAAACAAATGTGGCGGCATCTAATGTGTAATAAATGGAGCAACTTTCACTGAAACAACAAAAAGACGGGACAAAAGAGCGGCGTAGACAACATGGGCTGTAGAGTTACACAGCAGTATGAAGGTAAAATTACTTTGTAAAACAAAGCAAACGTCAGTTAACGTTCTAATTACTTCATATAACCCTTGTTTCAGATGTCAGTTGGTGTCTAATATTAAACATGGTTAAACATTTCTTGAAAAACATAATGACTTTTAGTAACCAGATCTTATCCGCACACACACACTTCAGTGGGAACTGAAGAGTTGTGTGAGGATTGCATCAAGCAGTTCTTTTGACTTTACTCTGTTGGTCTTCTGATCCACGGTTAATATGAAACTACTGATTAGTGCAGCTTTATGGGGAAAAATATAAGGAAAGTGGGTTCAGCCAAATGACTAAACCTCAACCAAAAGTAAACCATTTTTGAAGTTTACTTTGTCTTTTGTCTTTATCTTGTTGTGGATTTTATGTGGAGTGACTTTCACCTTTTCCAGTTTGATGCAGACACACAAGATCTGTTTTTGTTTTATACCAGAGAAAATTGGAAAGCCTGAAGCTACCCAAATATGAAATGCAGAATCAAATCAAACTCCCTTTGTATTTTCAGCAGTGACTGAGCAGTCCTATAATCATGCTTCCCTTGTTTTTTGTTTTTTTTTTTCTTTTTTTTGTACACCACCACTTAGAGGCATTTTTCTAGACGTATGCAGGGAGACAGCAGAGTTTAGGTGGGCTTGAACATTTTCATGCAGACAATAACTGTCCTTTTGTTTCCCTCATTGCTAAAGCATTGTTGCTATGGTTTCAGCCCTGACTTGTGTTTTAATATATATGCCAGTGAATGTTGCAGCAAAGCTCTTTTGCTTGCGATCAGCCAACATATCTTGTTTGTAGCTGGATCCATCTTGCACAGAATGGATGTTCTTGTTCTCAGTGTCTGGTACTTATTGTTTACGAGATGTGGTGGTTAAGATGATCAAATTCAGGACATTGCAAATGGGAGTACACATGTGCAAAGGCAAGCGTGCACGTGCACAACACACAAAAACAGTGGATTACTGCTGGCCCCAGAGGCTGAATGAGAAGATGAATGCACAACTGAAGAAAAAAAAAAATACTGAGCTCGTCTTTTTGTCTTACAGAGTAGAGTACAGGAAAGTATAGTACAGCACACATCCACTATAGAATCCGCTATAGTTCAAATCAGTATTTTCATTTAAATACCCTCAGGGGCTGTCAGCCTTGTTCCCAGTAGACGATTTGATGGGTTGTCATAGGAACATACACTGTTGAATGTGGTCTGTGTGTGAGTGGCTGTGTGCGAGAGAGGCAGTGAAAAGGGGAGAATGTTAAGCACTCGATAGAGTAAGTGAGACACTTCATAGTTAAATATAACTTTTTCCCTTCTCCCCTCTCAAAGCGATCAATATCCCATTTGTGGGTTTTAGGGCCTGTGTGTTCCCCAGGCTTTGTGCTATTCTCCCCCACGCTGCATCAATAAATTACATTTGGTTTCTGTGTCCAATTGCTCTCCAAGCTTTGGCAACCATAACAGAGGATTCCTCTATTTTATTTTTTTTTTGCGCTCAAACGTTATCAATGCTTACCCGATTATTTCCACTTGTTAGAATTTAAATGCCAACAACACGTTCTTTCATCAGTTATAATTGTAGGTAGTTGAATTTGATGCACCAGTTCACTTGGTACACCCATGCGAACCACGAAGAGAGTTTTCTTTAACAGACATGCAGTGTGCAAAAAATGGTTTCAAATTAGGACCCTGTGCAATACACAAACATGAATACTTGTCAACCCTCAGCTTTTACATCAGTTATTTTAAATTCGCTGAATTCTATCAGCTGTCAGGGCGGCTTACATTTTCAGTTTAAAGAAATTACCAAATAAGACGACATGGCGGTGCAAAGTTACAGCAGTGAATAGACCTGCTTTTATGTTCTTCCTGCAGACACCAGTGCACACCTATTGGAGGGTAAATTATATCCCCTTCCACAGCACATAAAAGCACATCTACGCAGGGGGTAACTGGGTGAGCCAGAGCAGCAGAATTGTCGTATCATGCAGCAAAAGTGAGAACGGATCGCACAGCAGTAGACTGAGTGGGCAACAAATAAATAGTTTGCTCTGTTCAAGGGTAAAGTGTGTGTGTGTGTGATTGGTGGTTTGTAGTGTTCACACCGCAGAGTGGGCTAATGGACTGCGGCCAGCTAGAGTTTACCAAACTTTCATAGCACTATATATATATTTATATTTGTACTGTGATTAACATGCACACCACCGTTAATAGATCCAACATTTATTTTCTATGCTTATTTTCTATGCTGCTCATTTCCTCACAAAAAGTGTCTTCTAACAGTTGGGCAGACCTAAGGCACCACTTTAAAAACTGTCTTTGCCTTGAATATATATTTCATGTTTTCATTTCGGACCTGACAAATACCAACATGTCGTAAGTCCCCCTCTAGGCTGTTTCCCTGTCTCTCTCAATTTCAGCAGCAACAGTGAAGATGTATCAGATAACATTTGGATCAGGGGGTGTATCTATTTCCACCGTGGCCATCGAGAGCAACCAGTCTGCCTCCCTGACACCAAACAAACACCGGCCCTCCCTGCCAAACGCCCCCCTATCCGTGATTACCAAAAAGATGCAGTGTGGAGCCCAGCCTATTATTTCCAATTTCTCCTGGAGAAAGTTAATCTAATGAGCATTATCGGCAGCTAATGGGAATTATAATTAGTCAGATGCAGCAGATTATCTGCGCATAATTAGCTGTGTCTGTCAGCTCCAATTAGCATGACAGGAATTAGGAGACTTTAGAGTTTGTGGTAGAAGGGGAGGAGAGAGAGAGAGAGAGAGAGGAGAGGAGGGCGAGGAGACGAAGAGATAGAAGAGGTGGGGGATAGAAAAGGGGGACATGAGAACAGAGGGAGGAGGGGAGGTGTGGGTGGTGGTAGAGGCAGGTTTTTGGCTCTGAGCTCAGCCTCGTGCTGAGAGGGGATGTACATAGAAAGTAGGACGACCACAAATGATTTTTGGTGTGCACGAAAAAATTGTGCTGATGTGTTTCAGGCAGAGACTATGGTGAGGTTGGGAAGAGATGGCATGGTGTCCTGAGGGCATAGACGGACCAAGATGAAATAACTAGCAGCAGTAAAGGTCGACAGTTGCAGCGCCTCTCCTCACTTTTGTCTGGGCCAACAAAGGGCACATAAACACACCGAAAAGACTACAGCTAGTGGTCAACAAGCCCATATGCTGCATATACACCTGCATCAGAGGAAGGAGCTCGCACTGCAGATATGCAAACAATAGACTAAGCAGCATTTGCCATTTTAAAAGCAGCCTTGCTCCCCACAGATGGTTTACAGCTATTTTTAATTGAAAATATAGCTGATAAGAAGGTGAAAGCAGCACTACAGCCCTTGAGCTCTTCTTATGCACTGATTCACTAGGCTGAACAGTCTTTTTCACCAGTGAGATCGCGGCCAATTCACAATGCTGAATTGGCTCAAAAGTTGTCGACTGGGGTCCAACTCGTGCTTATAGTGTAGCTGCAAAACTGGCTCGGCAGATACTCACCGTTGGCCCCACAGCCGACTGTCATGGCCCTAACATTTAAGGACACGTTTGAGACCTTTTTGATAGTTTCATAACAAGCATATATCAACCAGCAGTCGTGAAGGCTATTGAAGTACCCCTAATCAAACGGAGGTCGATTACAACACTGGACACTTGGCAAACGAGACAAGGTTGAAACACAACACAAACTAAACTTAATTAAACCAGTCTTTTATTTGGTGTGATGCAGCTATTTCTGAAAAGTGCTCTACAAGAGGACAGCTATTGATCAAAGAGTGCCTTTCATGGTCAAATGTCTGTCAAGTGAAAAGCACTAAAATCCACAGTGAGGCTCAATGTATTACTGGGAATAAAACCATCTTGACTTAAATCAAACACCATAAGAACATTTAAATCAACAATGAAAGCACTTGTGTATAAAATCACCATGTGCAGGCAATTAGTTTTAGAATCTCATAGTTGGTTAAATGGTGAACACCAAAGTGCAGTGATTTCAAGTGTAGTATAAATCCACCTTTGTCTGTGAAGTTACTTGTCCATCAGAGTCCTTGCCAAAAATTATGCCATAAAGATAAAAGGACAGCCCAGCCAACTTTTGAAGAGGTTTTTGAAAAGCAGAAATAAGAATGAAAATTTCCAAATGACTGAGTACCCCTTGGAGTGCAAATTAAATCCATAATTAAGAAATGGAAGGAATATGGCACATGCATAATTTTGCCTAGACCAGTCCATCCTCCAAACTGATTGACTGTGCAGGAAGATGACTAGTCAGGGAGGCCAGCAATGCACCCATGACTCATCTGAAGGAGTTACAGGCTTCATTGGCTGTGATGAGAGTGATTCTACATACTAATGCGTACTTTTGTTAGGATTCTTTACCAGTTGAAGCTTATGGGAGAGTGGCAAACAGAAACTCACTGTTTAAAAAAGCTTATTTTAAAGCTTGAGTGCAGTATCGCCGAACCCATGGTCAAACATGTTGACTCTGATGTCAACTGGAACAAGGTTCTTTCTTATGATAGCACCAAAATTGAGCTTTTTGGCCCCTAGACTGGATGCCATGTTTTGAGAACATCAAGCAATGCGCATTATCAAAATGGAGCAAGGTTGTTGGCGGTATTCTGCTGTAAGGAAGCGTCTCTGCAGCAGGCTTTGGGTTTCTTGGACATGAAGGAGGGAAAAATAAAAGTGTGCATATTTAAAGCCAGTCAAGACCTGTCAATGCAGACTCATTGCTGTGATTGTGATTAAGCACTTTCAGTTTTACATTTAAGTGATTGATACTGTTTTGTACAATCTGCAGTGATTATTGGACTACAACAACCAATAACATGTCATTTGGGCCACTTGTGGGCAAGTTACAGTTTTATATATTCACCTTTTAAAGCTGATACAGAGAATAGTGTGCTAATAACACATTGAGCAGATGTGGAGCCATATCAGCAGTTGTTATTGTTGTTTGTAAAGTCCAATTTTTACACGAATTTCGTCTCTGTTAACTCCTCCAAGTGTTTACCTGCTACTCGCTGTCTTTGACCGCTTCATGCAGTGGGTTTATCACAGTCTCTGCAGAAAACAGCTGCCCAATACAGCTGGAAACAAAGATGACAGTAAAAAAATTCTTAATTGTCATATTGTTTAAACTGTAAATGATTAACTAATGACTTCACACATCCAGAAACTTTTGGTTGCAAATACAGCATTAGTTGCAGTAACACCATCTCCCACAAATAATAACAAGGTAGCTTGTTTTAATGTTTAATTCCAAGGTTAGCTATAGGAATAATTTGCAAACCCTCATAAATGCTTTCAAAAACCTTTTGTTTACAGGAATGCACGAAGAGACTAGTTTTAAGAACTCTTTACTGCCTGCTTGTGATTTCTTACACCTAACTTACACTTTTCAGTTTTATGTAAGGACTGTTCGTGTTATTTTGATTCATTTTTCTTACACTTTTAAGAGGGCATTATATGACCAAATATTCTTGAGGTTAAATATAATAAATACAAAGTTCTATAAAGCTGAGGTGAACTGCAGAGGAGGCTGATAATTCTATGTAGGTTTGTCACTATGAGACAAACACTTTCCGCAGAACACATAATCATTGTTGACTCATGCGAAAATTATTAATTAGAGCAGCTCTAACTTGTCCTCTTACACAAAAACCTCACTTTTCTGCTACCTGTTCCATGTCTGCCAACCAAAACAAAGAAACAAACTCATGACACCTGTGATATTGCATTCAGCGAAGTTTAAAAGAACACAGATTTGCCTTGTGTTCTCGCAGCTAAACAAACCACTTTGTAATGTTTTTAATCAAGCTCATATCATCAAACCAGCACCACTGGAAGCCCACTGGGAGCTGTCTCAGTGAACACGTACAGGAAGGTACACAAGCAGCTAAATAGCTTTTGATTGAGAAAACACTGTGTTACATTTGCATAGATTATCTCTGTCTATTTGACCAGGTTGTATGTGTCAGTAAAGCACAGTCAGTAAATAGCTGCAGTCAACAGTGGGAAGCGAGCGGCAGCTTGGACCATACACCATCTCACTCAATGTATGTTAAACAACGCAAACGGTGGCACACAAACACAGTTAGGCTAACATGCCTGGCCTGTAAACACACACGCCTGTAGCACACATAATGCATGCAGGCGCACACACTGCAAGACAGGGCAAGTGTAGAGACAATAGACTCTAACAGTGTAAAGTTAATTTCATAAAGCTTTAAGTATCTCTTTGTTTGAGATTATTGATCAGGCTCAGCTCATATTTACCAACAGTTGCGTGTCACTGGTGGGTGGGTGGGTGGCTGGGTGTGTGTGTGTGTGTGTGTGTGTGATGTGTATATTCACACAGATTTACCAACAGTGGCGTGTCACTGGTGGGTGGGTGGTTGTGTGTGTGTGTGTGTGTGTGAGATGTGTATATTCACACAGATAAATCAACACACATCACTCGTACGTCAGCTCCACGCGCAGGCACAGTTGAAGCCGCTTGAATTGCGCACACACTCTTCCCCAATCACCGCTCAAGGCTACTTCCCTCCCCACCGACTGATGCAATGTCAGTGTGCTTCCTGTCGTCCCCAACTGGCTGTGTTGATGTCTTGCTCCTTTGACAGGCGCACTCAAACTGACAGCGTGATTTGTACTCCAGCACAAACATGACTGGCAACATAAATTCCCATGACATGACTGGGAAGCGCCTGGGAATCCCCGTGACTGTGTTTTACATATTTAGGTTGCACTGCAGAACAATACGCAGCGGGTGAGCTGTTCAGTGTCTCACTCAAGAGCACTTTGTTTAGTCTTGATGATGATTGTCACTTTATGAATTTTCCAGTTTCCTGGGAGAGAGAGTTTCCTGCTACTTGTGTGAAATTTCTAGATGTCTTACAGAAGTGTTGCATGGTTGAGCATCGATCATCTGCTCAACACTGGAGTAGTAGATGTTATGTAAACCTAAAAGTGGATTTTGATATTTCTTACAATATGGATTTTTCAGTATTTAGGTCTGTTTAGTTAAGTTTACATTGATAGTATAATTCATAGTGGATCCAGCAGCTCATTGTTACTGCCATTTAGCAATTACCCATTATAGCTCTATTTAGTTGCTCTCCAGTTTCTATTTAGTTTTCACTTTCTGTTTTTGGAATTTTGTCCTCACACTTGGCTATTTTAACCATTTTTCCAACCATTTTAGCTATTTAATTTTGACTTGGTATGGTATATTAACCATTAAACCAATGCTTGAGGCCATGATTTCCCTTGGAATAAGTTTTCATGCTATCTAAATCAGCATGTTTTACAGTCCACTTCTGTGAATCCACTTTAAGCTATGTCCTGTGTAGCATGACTCTTGTAGCTGACACCTGCCTATTTACTGTGGCAGTAAATGCCCCTATTTCTATTATAAAAATTCAAATATTATATAAGATAATACTCAAAACTTGCAGCTACTTCTTTGGCTAACCCCCAGGGTACCACTGTTTGGATATGACTAGTTTATACGGGCTTTTTAACAAAACTCTGAAAGAAAATGCAAAGTAAAGCGTGGAGGGAAAGCAGAGCAGGTGGTAATTGTCCATTTCAGTTGCTCCAAGTAGTTATTTAATGTTTAAAATAAATACATAAATTCCTAATAACAAGCTCAAATCTTGTGCAATGGATAATCTTCAATGTATAAAACATATCCATATTGGTTATTTAGGTAAACTAGATTTTAAAAATCACATCTCAGGAGCTTATATGTTGTTAGAAGAGAATTTATATCACTTGTCACAATGTTTGGGTATTTTGATTGGTAGGCAGAAAAGGTTCACTGCAAATCGATTGGTACCTGGAAGACTGGGCATGGTTCAAGCTGCACTGAGCCTCCCGGAGTCGAGTGTGTGTCTTCTGGGCAAAATCTGTGGATTAAGGGAGGCCTGAACTTGAAACAGGAAAGGACAGAGCAGTCAATAACACACTGATTAATGATAATGGCATGCAAGCCAGGGGGATAATCTTTCTAAGCTCTTTTTATCTAAGGACCGATTGACTGAAAACATGGAGGACAGAAAGAAAATGCACACATCCCCAAGCAAACCAGGGGCTTCCAAAGAGGGTAAATATTTATACATGTCTTCAGTTTTTATGAGCATTTTCAGAAATGTATCCATTGTTACAGCAGGCCCTGCTAATGACTCCGCTTCAAACATGACTCAGACTTTATGCCGCAATTATTTGTGAACCCTCAATATTTTAAGATGGATATTTTTTTCTTTTGGAAAATATCAGAACAAAAGCTTTTATTACCTTTTATTCCGTCGTATGTCCTCAGAACTGTCTGAATATGAATAAATGCATTCATGCAGTGCTACTTCAGGTTGGCATCTATTTTGATAACCTTCAATATTTTACTCCACAAAAACGTCCATATTATTCCACAATCGCATCATTTATCTCCACAACAATCAGTGCAATTTTCTGTCACCTTGCTACAAAATGTGATCGTAATAGCCTCACTTATTATAATAACAAATTCCCTCCTACCATTTTATGCTGTTATGAAATGCTTATTGACAGGGATGAAATGGAAATGATGGTTTATCCTAACCTCTTTCCGTCAATCTGGCCCATCTGAGACATTCAGAGAAATTTAAGAGGCACTGATCCTTGTGCTCAGGCCTCATCCACTTGCCAATAGATTTGCTACAACTGCTGGCTAATTTATGCAGTCTCATGGATGCAATTATTCTCTGTGTCCACAGTCGTGAAGTAGCGCTGGGACGCTGACAGTCTCGAGATGGATTGGATGCCGTTTCTACTGTTTATCTGTGGAACTTGTCATCAGTCTGAGGATTGGAGATGGATGCTTGGCTCTCGCCTTGGTCAGAGAGGCCTGCTGAGCTTTGCGAACTTGAGCCCTATGGGAGGTGCAACCTTCCATCTCTTCTTCTCAACCATTTCTTCATTTTTGCCCTTTGGTTGGCTGTTCTCAGGTCTTGCTGAGAACCGAGCTAGTTGGCCACCCTCCTCTTTTTCATTTGGTCTCTCTAGGTTTCTGTTTAATGTTTCCTCTCACACCTCCATATCTTCTTTTCTTCCTCTGCCATCTCTCCATCCTCCACTGCCTTACAATCAAGGGCTAAGCACTGGCTTTCCTGGCCCTGTGCTTCCCGTTCGATTGGCCCAATAGTTTATTCACTTCACCCAGACACAAAAGACATCAAGCTGACTGATCAGCGGGCAGGAGCCAGGGCACGGCTGATCAATGAGGCCTTGGGCAGACAGGAGGGAGGGAGAGAGAATGGATGGAAAGAGGCGAGGGAGGAGAAAGTAGGAGGGAGCGTTGGACAGGTAGGTTGACTGACGCACAATCAGCGGTCCAATCGATGGGAACTTTTGCTGAGCTCAGATAAGAGGGTGCAGCTTGTTCAGGACACACAATCAAATCCTTACTTGTAGTCTAGATTTCAGCACTGCAAAAAAATACAGTGGGTGAAACAGCAAGACTGCATCAGATTCTTTTTGTTATTTAGACCCTATCTCTTCCCATAAGTCCTGTATTCTGTGATACAGGTGTAAAAAATCTGGTAATGTGAGTAATAAAGTGGTCTTTTCACAATTAGTCTGTATATGGATTGAACCACTGATTAAGCTCCACTGGTAATTCAGTATGTTTAAAACAACTTGTGTTTGCTGTTGTTTTATTTCAGATCTTTAAAATGCAAATCTGTTAATAAAATATTTCTTATACAATAGCACTGTCTTAATCATTTAAACTAATTGATTTTTATTAATAGATCAAAAGACCTATACAAATTACATTTCTCTTTTGTAACCTCAGTCATGTAGAACATTTTTGAGATCACTGTTCTCCACTCTTACTTCACTGACTCAAATTAATTCCATTGTTCTCTTTTTTTAATGTGTAAGTAGGCAGTTGTTTGATATATAATATTTATAAAATCACATTGTATTTTTTTGTATTTAAAACTTTTTCTGCCGCCCCCAGAATCTATTGCTGCTTTAGGATTAAGTGCTAGACAGAGTTACTTAACACAAATTAATAATATGTGTGGTAGTCTTATAAACTGTGTACATAAAGAGCAAATAGCAAACAAATTAGATTTTTGCAGAGTACAGAGGCAGAGAACGTGTCCACTACCTCTGCATGCTGTCCTCATAGAGCAATGGGGTCATGAGCACAATCTCTCTTTTTTTTTTTTTTTTCAATCACTGGGTTTTAACCTTTACTCTCGCTGATGCCCTGTCACTCATGGGTGCAGACACACACACTCATGCTGAGAGCTGATGGAGGAATTGTGTTTGAATGTAAGAACATTGTACAATGTGTTGTTTTTTTTTTCTCACCCCAAGACCCCAGTGGGTTCTCAGCAGAAACAGAAATGGTCTTATTCAGTTAATTCCAGAAGTTGCATGAGAGAAGCAGTACAGTAGCTTTACATATAAATTATTTTATATACATACATACACACACACACACACACACACACACACACACACACACACACACACACACACACACACACACACACACACACACACACACACATATATCCATATCCTCATGTTCAGATCAAGATTTAAGAACATTTTACTTTTAAGGTAAAGCTTCTGTCATTCCCGTGATGTATAAGTGATCTACTCCTGTTTCATGTTTCTGTCAAAACATTTGTTGTTTGCCCACCTTCCACAGTAAAGACAGGCTGTAATGAATGAAACACACATCAGAGCCAGATTCAACTCTATGCTGTCCCAACTTATCTGGATGGTTTCCCAGGGAAGTGTGTGCTTGTCCACCTCCACTGTGTGGTGAAATCTTGACAGAACTTGGATGGAAAGTGGCTTCAGGCCCAGTCGGTGAGAGGCACAGTGCGTCAAGAGACTTGCAAACTGATCAATAGTGAGCTAATTGGAAAATAGCAGCAGGAAATGTGATAATGTGGCTGTTTGCTCTGGTTTGGCTGCACTACACCCCTCCCCCCCTTTTCCTAACTCTTGGTGGTCTAGTCGGAGTTCTTCAATCTAGTGGGTCTCTAATAAGACTGAAACCACTGGTCGACACGAATGAACATCACAGCTGCTCTGAGTTGCACACAGATGTAGGAGAGCTGTTTTGATGTTTATGAGTGCGCGTTTTGATAAATACATGCATGACATGAAAGCAGAGCAAGAGAAGCTGGTGAGATCAAGTTTGACATTTCCCTACCTGTTTGACGGATCAAGTTGCATCCACCAAAATGACACGCAGGTATGCTACAAGAGCATACAGAGCAGAAAGCAATCAGACTGGCAGATTGAAAAGCACAAATGCAAGGATAAAGAAAGGCAGGTGGGGAAAAGGGCAAGGCCAAATATGCAGAGGGAGCAAAAAAATTAGAAGCCAGGGAAGTTTGGCAGAGGCCACAGTAACATGAAAAAGTATGTAATGCAGAACAGAAAAAGGATGATGACTGCCAAAAATGAAGGTGAAAACATCTGCATGAGGAGATCTTGAACAAAAAGCACTTCTGTTGAAGCTATGGTAACTGCACCTTCACATCCTGCATTAGAAGAGGAGAGAACGGTGTCTAAAGCCTGTTTCAGACGTGAACTCCGGACAACGTGAGGAAAAATCTGCCTCAGACGTTATCCGGAGTGGCCTTTCAGACATGCAACTCACAGAGGGAGATCGCCTGAGTGAGAAGTGTCCTCACGTGTGAAAATCTGCTTGATTTGTGTGTGCAATTAGCGCACTCAGGAGGCATAAAAGGATATCAAATTTCACTTGATTTGGGAACAGTGTTTTAATTTCAGCACATCGAAGCAGTGCTACTAATAAAAAAGGTTCAATCATTCGAATACAGAGGCAGTTAAGTGATAGAAGCGTCATCAACACGCCGACGTGCTTGCTTTTGATCCTCCCAACGATTTGGCACAGAGCAGCATGCTACATTCACAGGCTCACCTGCATAATACAGACATTGCGCTAGGGGGCTGGAATAATCTCGGCAGCGTTTTACTTCGACATTCCGTTCCCACGTACACCCATTCTGAAAAAACTCCGGATGATGTCAGAATTCCAGTGCAAGTCTGAAAGGGGCCTAGGAAAAAAAAAGACTAAAGAAACTGAATTCCTTAAAGTTTAAAGTAAAGTGTTTGTCTTTGTTTTACTCTAAGTCAATCTTGTGCAAGGAGAAAATCTGCTTTGCCCCTTTAGCGCCCACTCATTATAGAAGGTGTGACAGCAAAACTTGTTTATTTGCAGAATCAGTGGTGTGCTCCTGGTCACTCACTGGCAGAAAGTGAACAAGCCAAGTCAGGCTTATTGGTTTCTGGGAAGATAGTGTGGGGGTTACACTGTGTCCTGCTAAGACTCTACTTGTAATTGCGCTCTTTTCTCGATGGTCAGTACAGGCAAAGGGTTTGTTGCTGGATTGTTGCTGGTTTGTTGCTTTGTTGCAAAGTTCAATTTTCAGAATTCTTTCACTTCCACGAGAAAATAAATTGAGTATTGAGAATCTGATGTTGAAATTAATTTATTATAGTGCAAATTTCTTATTCATCTTCGTGATTGCTGGTGTATGCAGAAACTTGGGAGAAGAACATTGAGCATAACATATATTGGAGTTAGGAGAACACAGTGCAGGCTGCGAGGGAGAGGGGATAAAAAAAAAAGAGGGTCTCTTGTCCCATTTCAGACTCAGGGGATCTATTCATGTCAGCAGAATGCGTTGTACTGCCAGACATGACTGACAGTGATGGCCACTGTGGGCCTAGGATCCAGCTTTTTCCACTCTTCCCAATTCCCCTGGCCAGACCTCTCCATCCCTGTGACAAGATGAGGAGACGTCGTGTCAGCTCAAGTGCGACAGCCTTCCTTTCACTCACTCACTCATTCACTCAATCAGCCTCACACTCCAACCCCTTGCAGTAGTTTGATGTACCTTTCTCCCGCCTTTTTATGCTTGATTGTTTTGCTTTGATTCTCTGTTAGTCTTTGCTGCTTTTTCATTTTTCTGCTTCCGTGTTTGGTCTTTGACACCTCTTACCCTTATATCCTTCTATTCTGTCTTTTTGTTCTCTCCTGCACAGCTTTTTCTTCTTTTCTAAGAATGCACTTCTGAAGTGGTGGGCACAAAAATGGAGCAGGTGGTCAACACCTACTTGGTTTCCTAGGTTATGGGCCGTCTCTTTGATAAGCCACCATTTGTCTGCATCAAAGGTACTGTTTTTGGACATGATTCAGAGAAGTACGGAACACCCCGTGGAGTGGGGCTGTCACCTTTACTGTGCAGTGGTTACATGTTGGATTCCAGATTTAACTCTGGGTCACGACACGTCAGATGGCAACTTTTTGTGGAATGTGCTGTAGAAGCAAAGAGCACAGTTTTTAGGACTGGCGAACAGTTTGATCAAGCAATTCAAGATAAAAGCCTCTGTTTTCAGGAAGAGATGCTGGACGTTATAATGCAAAAGCATGACAGTGTTTTTTTTTTTTTTTTTTTTACTATAATATAGACTTGTTTTTAACGTCATGTGACCTTTACACGCAACAACTTTAGCTATACTTAGCTGAAGTTCTACAGAGGCTGCACTATGGCATTTTGTGCTTAAAAACAACTTGTTTGTGTGTTTGTCTGTCCACATCTGATGGCAAAAAGGTGTGTTTCAAATCACCACATGTGGAGCGAAAAGCCTTATTTCATAGCCTTCTCTTGACCGCATCAAACTCCTCCCTGATCTCCTCTCAAGACTGTGATTTGCGTGTCTAAAGAGTGGGTTATGATAGACAAGAACTCGAACATATGACGCCACCTGACCTTGTCTGAAGACAAATCTGTCGTAATGAACACATTTTTTAGACAGTCTCTCCTGAAAGGCATTCATGGTGCTGCACTCCGTTATGCACTATAAAGTGACAGAAGTGACAGCTTTGTAAAGAATGAAAAGAGTGGAGGGAGAAGTTCACACCCTCTGCCTACTTTCTCACCTCAACCCAGCTTGCCAGGCACAGTGCGGAATGGGTGTGATTGTCAGATTGTTTGTTGTAGAAAGTTACAGAAATAGTTACCTCGATTTTTACCGTTTGAAAGAACTGATGAGGGGTAGTTTCCAAAGCTATGCAACAGAAAATTCTAATGGACTATATTTCCATCTTTAGAAAATTGCAAAAGTTATCCTTTAAGTTAATCATATCCATTGCCTCTACTCATGGCCTATGTCTGCCAGTCGACATCTCGTATTAGTTTATTTATCTTTGCCATAGATTAGTGATGTGATGTCACTTATTTCCTTTACGATACATGGCACAATCCATGCCCGTATTTTGAAAATCAATATATTGTACCAAAAAAAAACAACTGGACAAAGATGCTTGTGCTTTATTGAGAATTAATAGTGCCACCCTGGCCACCTTATTTAAGTAAATAATCCAACGTTGTAGCCCTTGAGCGTCAGAGTGTAGCTCTTTATTGAGGCATATATTTATTTCATTATCTACTTAATTAGAACCACAATTATTTATTTAGCTATTAGAATTCTCTAAATTAATGATGCTTTGAGCACTGTCCTGGTTTTGTTCATAAATTGTTCATGAAATTTTATGACATTCTCTAAACTCACAAATGTGAAAAAAACACATTATTTCACATTATAAAAATATATATCTACTAATAATTTCAGAACTCAATGTTTAAAACTCTTTCTGCACTAAAATATTATCTTGTAGCCCATGTTAACATGTTTTCAATTACCAACCCCACAACTTAAGAAAGTTCTTGACAGTTTTCCATCAGTGCGAAGTCCATTAAGCCCTGCCTTTTTCTTTTTCTTTTAGCTTTTTTAATCACAGTGGAGCCCTTATCAAGTGGGCTGCACCTTAAAAGCAGTCCCCCTTTTCTTCTTTGACTATCTCAGCTTCAACAACACCATTTATTTTCCTGTGAAGACAAGCCAATCTTGTTTTGTGTGTGTGTTCCTTTCCTCAAAAGCTGCCTTGGCTTACCAGTATCTTCAGCTTCATCAACCGCCTGATGAAACCCATACTGGCCCTTCTTCTGATAAGGTAAACCAGGCAACGAGATATATCCATCACTCACCTACTTAACACACATACAGAGGCACAAGTACACAGGCACTTACCTGTGAGTGTGTGCGTGAAATGGGGATTTGTGGAGGGGGGTTATACTATAACAAGATTAGGATTAGAAATGTGAATGAAATAACACCCTCTGCTGCCACCCAAGTAATCAAACGGCCTCAAACAAAAGAGCAGTTCATTTAGTGCCGCTAATTCCTGCTTGGTGGCTTCACAGCATTGCAGTCTCATTATTCTATTAACCCCTACATGTCTTATTCCAAAAACACACTCACACAAACACACACACACAAACTGTACAAAAACTCATAAATTGCATTGTGGGACTGCTGCCAAAGTGGAGCCTGAGTTCAGCCGGGTAGTTAATCATCTCCTATAGCATGTAATTTGTGTAAACAGTGTTTGTTTGTGCACCAAGAGAACGTGCCCCCCCACCCAAGGCTCTAGTTAGCTGTGATGTGGCGACGTGGGGAAAGTAGTTATTGTGCGAGAGGGGCAAAGGTCACAAGGTGTTCATAATTTACTCTCTGTGCCAAACAATAGTTGAAGCATGGAAACTTGTTGGCGTGGAATCAGTTGTCTTGACGATGCTCCTTGGAGGTTGAGTGGTGCGAAGCGTGAATATTAAGAGAGTATGTACGCTCTGGAGAAGGGAGTTGATGCTTGTGTGGGCAGGTGCATATGTAGTGTGTTGTTAATTTGTGCATGCATTGTTGCATCTCCCAGTGTTGGTCTATGCGAGCTTACAAACTGTGTAAATCAACAGATCATTTATTTTTTTTTACCTTTTGTTTTATCTCAACAAGACAATGTTAACCCTGGCAAGACCTTTGAATGATGTAATTTCTTCTGCATCTCTTGGTTGGTTTCCACGGTCACTGTGTACACAAGGTCATTTAGTTTCTGATCAATAGCTTGTATCGAGCTCACACTCTTCACACCGCCCCCTGTTTGTGAAATGGCCGTTAAATCGATGGGAACAAATGAAATTAAGCTTCTGGGCGACTCTGAGAAGCAAATGATCTTCCTGTGATTAATAACATACTGTAAACGCATCTGTGCTGGGTATATCACATCAGACTGTATTTCCTTGCCTTGCCTTGTTTCCTCAGGGTACGAATAAGAGAATAAAGCTGTTGTAATGGTGTTTATCTGGGGAAGCACCATTTGGTACAAGACCGAAACAAGAACAAATGGTTTTGTTTGAACAGATATAAGTATGTTACTTTCAGGGTCTATGATTATGAAGTTTGTAGTGAGAGAGTACCAAGACTCAGAGCAAAGGATTTACATACATTCCTTAAAGATGTAAGATGCTGAAACTTTTATTGTGATTTATGTTTTATTAATACATTATGCTACCAAATTGATTAGCTGTTTTTGAACAAGGAATTGACCAAATGTCACAGACGTTTGTTAGATTTTGATTGTAAAACACGTGTTTCCGATGTATAATTTATACAAAAGAAGGTTGCAGATACTGCTAATAAAGCTAGGATATGTGACCTAAGCTAACACTGGACTGCAATCACTCCACTCTGCTCCTCTCAGCCCTCCTTCTCACTGCTCTGCTGTGCTCTGCTTTACTCTCCCATGCTCTGTTCACCTTAGGGTAATAGTCGTGTTTAATGGGTCTCCCTGTAGACAGACTAATAATAATTAACAATTTCTTACTTATTGTCATACCTTATCTGTTGTTACACATCCACGGCAGCCTTGATCTTTCGTAGACATCACCTGAATGGACTGTATGTGAGAACATAAAGTTGAAATTGACCCTGTCAGCTACCAGTGCAGTTTGTGTAATGTCTGATTGAGCAGGTCATTGTCCTTAGAATTTACAGTTAGTGAGCAGGCTGGTAGATGACTTTTTGTCTCGTGACTGGCGTGAAAGTGAAAGGGTCACGACTGGAAATATTATACTGTGTGTTGTAATATGAAGACATAAGCATTGCCTCGGCTTGCAACAAATATGATAAGATGAGAACAGCATGTGTACTGAGAATTTCTGAACTGTCTGTGGCACGGACCCTTTGGTTCTTACTCGTGATTTAAATTTTATACACTAAATATATGGGGTCAGAAATGGCTCCATAATGCTTCTGAAACTGGGGTAGTAGATGCATTTCTTGGAGTATGTTCAGGTGGGGAACAATATTGGTTGCGTGTGCGTGCAGTTTGTACAAGGTACAGTATGTACTATAGCTTGCTGCTTTTGATATTACTTTTTATTTTTACTAGTTATTCCTTCACACGACTCTCTCTGATCCAGTTCTCATCACTTGGCAGATGATGACAATACATAAACACAGACTTTAAAGCTGAGACATGTTTGTGCCAACCATGAGAATTCTCTGCCAAGGCTGAATCAGACAGTCTACTCGAGCTATGTTATATAGCTTTTCAAGAAATTTGCCTGGGGTGAGATTAGGGTTTTTGAACTCACCACCATATTCTCTCTGTACTTTTTGTATAGTGCTCAGCAAACAAGAACTGGATGAGTAATTAGATGCCTGCCTATCTTCAAGGTGGAAGAGGTAGAATTTAAAGTGTTTGTTTGTGAAGGTTTTGAAGCTCTTGGTCAGGGAAGATAAGAAAAGAGTCCAACATAGAGAAGGAGGTAACAGCACACAATATGTTGATGTCTTTTCATCATGGCATCACATTGATGTATAGTTAACTGTGCTTTTACCTGGGATAAAATGAAGAGCTTTGCACTACCTCCTGATGAGTGTGCCCATTTCCAGAAGCTCTCACAGCAGAAAATGTAAAATCCTGACAGAGAAAGAAGAGTGGGGCATGCAGGACATGAACCTTTAAAACGTCATTGCTCAGTCTAAACATCTCATACACAAAACTTCTCCCTCGCCTTGTCTTTTTTTTTTAAAAATGCCATCATTATTACTTCATTTAAATCAAAATGGACTCCATATAATTTCACAAGCTATTGATTCTGCCACTGGTTGCCAAGAGTACCAGGTATTGCCAGGGGTTATTCTTTTGGTCCTGTGGAGGCTGAGGGCCACAGTTTCGTTTTGCTTTTCTGCCTGACATAGTGTAGGACCTCTTTTAACAGCCGCACAGATGGGTTGTACTTTTTTATTCATAAGTGCTACGCTAACTTTGATCGTGCTCTGGATTTGCAGCATGTGTCACATTGAGATGTAGGGGGAAAATGGTTAGAAGGGAAGAGGTGAGAGGTGGAGCCAAAGTTCGAGGTTGTCCTACTGGCCAGACACACTAACTGCTCCCTGTGCCTCTTTTCTATGCTCCTCAGTTCCTCCAGGCCTGCTGTGCTTTCAATTATGCATGACTGTCATAACCAGTACAGTCAATTTGCTGTTTACAGACACGGTGGACATTTCCACAGCTGTGTGAGGAAGAGGGTTTGTTTAACATACAAAAACCCCCACATACATACTGCAGAAGGAAATTTGGTTTTCTTTAACTAGTGACAGATTCAACTTTAATCTGTGGAATTTGAGTCAGTGAATGTTCATTGCCATGCTAAACCTTGCTCCCCTTAGTTACTGTTGCTATGGTCCTCAAGTTTTGCAATATAGTACTTATGCAGGTTTACCATTCCCATAAAGGCAGATTTAGTGCTTAAAATACATGGCAGCCTTCAGAGGGAAAGGGCTAGCTAGAAAGTAGTGGTAATAGGAGTGTCATAGTGATAATGCATTTTAATAGACCAGCCCAGACATTAGCACCTCCCTGGTTGCCTCGACAAAAAACGAATGGGCAGTGGTGCATAAATACAATCGCCAGAAGTACAAACCTGTTCATCTTCAACATAACCATTACTAAACTTCCAATTTGTAACCCGATTTAACATGAAAACCTCTCCTGCAAAAGCCTCGTGAGTATATAAACACCAGGACTTTACAAATGAATTAGTGAGTAGATGAGTCTTCGTCTCTGACGTGATCATGTGCATTACTTCTGTCACCCTCTGTACTCTAATTTAGCCACTTGTTAGCAACACTTGTAAGGTAAGACATGTAAACGCTCAAAAAAAGAGTGAGGTAATTACTGATGACTTTTATGTTGTAGAATAAAATGTTAAAATCTTTTGAACTTGTGTTAACGGTCAACCAGGTTTCTAATCAGCTTTTTCCAACTGCGCATAACAAAAGGCTGCAGAAAGGAACACACAGCTGAGTGAAAGGAGAGATCATTAAGGGGACGATGCCACCTTGCTTTTAGAATGAAGTCCAGAAGAGAATGTAAATAACACAAAGTGCCTGGTCGAAGTCAAAATAAGTCCCTTTACCTTGCAGAGTTTTGAACTTCGTGCTGACACAGACAGTTCGTGCTGTGGATCAGCTGCATGTATGTCCTTTTCTTTCCTTTCACTTCCCCCGTGCTGTCACTCCACTGCGACAGGAACACACATACACACAAAAAACTGAAGTCACAAACCGTTTTCTGTCACTATGCAGGGAAAATCTGTTAGCCAGGCTTCCAAAATAAGTCAGAGGTGAAGGATAAATCGGGCTACTTTTCTGCTGCACGAAAAAGCGGATCGCTAGTCACCAGGTAACTTAAGTGCAAATGCAATGCCCTTCCCTGATTATCGGAGAACGCTGATTTCTCAGAGTACCCTGGTTACTTAAGAGCATATAAACCTAATGGCAGACTTTCAGATGAAGGAACCGATGAAGTGCAGAAATGCTAATTGATCTCTGGGTGTTAGGAGTCATATTTATTTGTATAAAGGCTTATAAAAAAATTCAAATAGTTTGGAGAGAGCATGCGAAAAGAAAGGGGTGTTTTAAAATGCCAATATAGGTTTATAATAATGTTCCAACAAGTTAGCACTAAGTGTTGTAGATGGAAGCTATGATTGGGTGTAAAAATACAAATTATCGCCACAATCACTTTCAGTATTTTGTATGCCTACCTGTACTGTGGTGGGCCCTGAAGAGAGAAATTGTTTCTCCTCAGCTCTTAGACCAAGCCCATTTATTAAGTTGTATTTATCATTCATAGTGACCCAGGTTAAGTGTCCTGAGAATTATATTTAAGGCTGCAGGTCCCAGTTGGCAATTAAGTACAATTCATTACAGCAGACACACAGCCCTACAGGGGAAAAGGTAAGAGCCGTGGCAAAACACTGCAGCAAGCAGGAGAGAGAGGAACAGAGGAGGGAGAGAAAGCGTGAGATTGCTATAAAAAACGGAAAACAGGTGGGATACGTGTAGGAGGGAATGAATGTGGGAAAAGAAGCAGATTGGTGGTGAAGAAGAGGTGTGCATTGAGGAGAGAGACGGTACGAATGTAAAGAAAAATAAGACTCTTAGCAGAATAAGTTGGATCAAAAAAAGTTGTTTTAATTTACCAGTTTTTGACAGCTTTAATACAGGCTCACCAGATCACGGGGTCTGTCAGCGTTGGCATTCGTCTCATAAAGAATTATCATTTGCTGCATTTTAGGTGGGGCCCTAATTAAAGACCTATGATGGGTGGAATCTTTAAAAAGCTTTTTAAATTTGTTGCATGCATGAAACACCTCACGCAGTTGAACTCATTCAGACTCTTATTATGATGGATATCGCTTGCCCGTTGGTACTATGGCATAAACAACCTTTAACTTTGTTGCCCTTCATGTTTTAAAGTAGTCAGACTTTAGTGTTGAAAAATGTTGTGGATTCTTATCAATGGCTACATTATGTAAAGCATTGTTCTATGTATGCTGTATTTGCTGACATAGACTCACACATCCAGATTTAGGGAGCATTCTGGATTTAATTTGTCACACATTCTGAGCCTGGAGTCGTGCATATTATTTATCTAACAAGCACAGGAGCTTGGAAGAACACTTCCTGTCATCCGAGGTGCATTTAGCATGTTTGTGGAGTTGGAAGATTATTGAATGTGGGTGGTTTTAGTATCGCAACAAATGCATTCACACTTATGGTGTTCCAAATCCTCACTGTTGTAGCTGTATTTCCTTGTTTAGAACTGAGCAGAAACGGTAAGGACTCATCTCCTCAGTTGGCACAGATTTGTAGATGGATCAATTTAAAGTTTGGTGCAATCATTATTTTTTTTTTTGCTTGATATAATTTAAAACTCCACATCTGATATAATACCACAGTTGAATCATTTTATATACAGATGAAATGATGCTTCTACTCCCTATTTTTGGAGTATAATTGGTATGTTTGTAACACCCACTTCAGATGTTATCATGCTATTCAGTGATAAGAGATTAAATACTGTAGCAACACTGACCTAAATTAATAAACAGGACACAAACAGTTGTTTCTCATTTCAAAGACGTTTTGCCACCTAGCTGCTCAGTCCAATCTCTGTCTTTGACTTTATTGACTCTACATTTTGTCAGTAGATGCTACTTTGGCACATGTAATATTTACTAGACGTTGGCAACTTTCACATGTCTTGCCTATAATAACTATGTCAGTAGGTAGGTAACCCATAAAATCATAACTGTGGGCTGATAATAACTAATAAATGTCATTCAATGGCATAATAATGCCCAAATTGGCTTTTTGGGCTGTGATTTGATAAACTACAAACTGACCAACTATTTGCCAAATTTTGTTATTGCAGTTTTATTTTTTTATTTATATTTTTTATTTAATAATAATAATATGCCACTCATATGCTGCCCTCAATAATTCAAATATTTCCCTCCAGAATGTTTGTACCTTTGGACATGACCAGAACAAGCAATAGAGAGTTCATTCTTTAGATTTTCATGTAGCTGAAACCACTGGAAAAATCCTTGTGGTTCTAACAAGTGGCCACCCTATTTAAATGAATGAGGCGGCCAAAAGTTTAGAACCCAGTGAGTGTACATTTAGTTAAAGTGGGAACATAATATTGCCATCCAAAGTACTGTGGATGTTGGCTTTCGAGTTGGACACCAGGGACCTGAACGTTCTCCCACACAACATTCCACATTCTCTCGTCCCTTCAAAAATAATGTGAACAGCGCCATAGGTGTGAGGAGCTATTCATTTTACTCAGACTGAAATCCATACAATTGAACTTCGTTTGGAAAGTGAATTGCATCGTATCTGGATCTTCACCAGTTCCACCCAAAAATAAATAACACATTAAAATGAAGAAAAATTAATTCAATATGAGCTGTTCATCTGTTCATTTGACAAACGTTTACGGAGTTACTCGAATGCTTCATTGATCTTACTGTAAATAGTCCTGCGTGTATTTATAAAGCCTTCTTTGTGATAAAAAGATTCCTTATTCCTTTTTTTGGAAAACCTACTTACTGAGCCTCGTTCTTTCTACTTTTTAGATGCTTCAGTGGCTCTTTTAGGAGAGAAGAAAATGTAGTGATCACTGCATGCGTTATTAGGAGACAGAGACACATCTAACCATACAGGTCAGGAATATGGCAATATTCATGAACATCAAACTTTAAATACCTGTTTTTTAAATCTTCCAACCCTTCAATCTCACTGTTCCTTCTTTTTTTTATTTATCTTCCTCACCTTCCTTCCAGCTTCTCCTTGCTATAATTATTCATTCATTCAGTGTCCTCATTGCATGAACATTGGCTAAGAGGTGCTGTAATGATTTTTTTGATGGAAGTCATTTTCCCCTCTAATCCAACAGAGCATATGCTAGGTCTCACTCTGGGTCTTTTCATATGGAGGCAGAAGAGGCTGTGCCTCTGGGGGCTTAGCATTCTTAATCTGAATCACTTTTTGCATTTTCCGCCGTCACTGTCAACACTGTATGCCCTCTCCACAAAATGCCACACAAAGCAGTCAGTGTCTGAGTCATCTGAGTCACATTTCAAACCGCTTTTTTTAACTTGTGGGTTAATGCTGCTTAAAGTGTTCTGCTGTTATTATTGTAATGTTAATAACAGACTTCACTTGTGTTCTTTAGTTAGTAATCCGTCAGCTAACAAGATTGACAGCCTGCAGCCATTGCAGTGGCTCTGTGAGGCTTAGGCAGTCAAATGAAAACAGGACATCGACATTTTTGCCTATGCAAGTTTCTCAGCCTGAGTTTTTATTTTGGGGGTGGTTAGAAAATTTAATTTTGGGGTGGCTAACTGCACACTGCCCCATTTAGATGCCCTAAGAGAAACCATTTAAATCTGCCCGGGTACATGTTGCGGGTTTCCCCAATTATTACGTGCAAATATAACCAGTAGTTATTTGGGTACTTCTCTCAAAAACGCAAATGTCAGCGTCACTGAGGGGGTTCGAAAACTAAAGTACTTGTGATTATTCATTGTCGACCAATGTGACAGAGTAACTGCATACTACTGTCCACACGTCACTGATGCTCGGGCTACGCCAAAACTGCGCATCATTAGTGATACGTTTTTCCTTTTGTAGTTATTTTAAAAAAGGCTGAAATAGTAGAGAAACCAGGTGATTAATTTTTCATTTTTAGATAGAAACCAAATAAATGGCTCAACATTAATAATTGCTCCTACTGCCAAAAACGTCTTATGTTTTTGTTTACTTCTTTGCAGTGTGGATGGCAACTATAAGAGGGTGGTGTTGATGCTGCAGTTGTGTATTGAGCTCTCCAGGCGCTACCGGCCTGTTCTGGCTGCTGCCACACATCACTTCAGGAATCTGATGAACTGTACCAACCTCAGATTAACCTCCAACCCCATCTTTCTTTTTCTGCAATCCCAGACCATCACCGGAGGTGAGACATGCACACACGTTTGGCACATGGGAATTAGTTTGCACACACCTACACACACACACACACACACACACACACACACACACACACACACACACACACACACAGAGTGAAGTGAAGATGCTTCATTGACAGGGTTATAGAGAGGTTTAAAATCCACCTGCCCCCTCTGTCAGACAGGCCCTGCTAAGTCTGAAGTTTAATAGACTCAGACGTTTGGAGCACTAAGGAGGATATTTTAGGATCTTCATATTCACTCCTAATATTCTCAAATACAGATAAGACAAAGTAGACCTTTTTATTAAAGCTATTTACGAGTTTGGAAAACAATTTATTTAGTTTTAAATTTAAAAAAGTTAAAGCATTAAAATCACATTTCAACCATAATGAAATTTTAGCTTAACAGAGAAATTAATCAGTTACAATTTTCAAATAAAATTAGCTAATACTGCATCCTCAAAATTAAACTCTCCAGTGTATGCTGAATAGGATATCTTATTTACATTTGCTTTTGGCCTGAATTGACTGTGATTGTTGATAATACTTTTTTAGATTTTTAAATGACATATCTTCTGATATTTATTCACCAAACATCTTTCTCTAAACCCACCTTCCTATCTCTTCCCATCGCTCCATTTTCAAAGCTACATACCTAGAATTTGCATTATTCATGACCACCTACTAAGATTGGCTTGGGGTGTGAACTTCATGGCTATTAAATTGAACTTTCTACTGTTACATACATGTAATAACAGTTACTGCCTCGAAACTGCTCACTCTCACAGCGAGATTCCAAAACGATTAAACGGCTTAAAAGGCTGTGGAGATGGCGTTTAGTAATTTTATTGCACAGGAGGGCAACCTAATCCAACCAACGATTTTTTTTCTCTTTTCCCCCACTATGAGCCCTTTAAGATGAATAAAAATACCATAGATCTTTATTTTTAGTTCATCCCCACATGTCCTGTGAGAATAAAGATCAGTGAGGAATCAGTGTTGGCAGAATTGCAGTCTCTATTTTTTGTGTTAGCATAGATTATTAAGAATTTTCCCTAAGGGGATAAAGAAAATATCACATTCTTATTATTACATGCACTGCATCCAGATGGATGTATTCATTATTAGCTACTGTATATACTTATACTTATAAATACTGAAATATTATTTCTGTAGTGCATTTCACACTTTGCTTATGTAAGTGTAACTTGTCACATGTACTTCATTTTGTCTATGTGAAATAGTTATTCATTGAAGTTAAGTTTTCATTTTTTGACTATTGAGAGGTAGAATCTTAATAAGGCACTGGCATTGAATTGGAGATGGCACTTGATTTTACATTTTAGTTTACACTGAGTGCGCTTACATGGGCTTAAGTAACCAGGTTACATTCGGCTTTCTCAGGAAAGCTGATTTCTTAAGGGTCATGTATACGTGAAAGCTGGTTTCTGAAATCGGAGTAGATTTCTGGTTACTTAAGTGCCTTTAAACACACTCCATGTTAGGCATCATGTTAGCTCATTAGATTAAATTATTGAATACCAAATGCTCATAAAGGACTAAACTATGGGAATATTTGATGGCTCTTTTAGTTTTCAAGGTTTCAGCAGAACAATAACGTTGCCTTTTTGTAGCAGTTTAGTCAATACAAGCCAGCACTTCTAGCTGTTAAATGAATAACACGAGAGACAGTTTCTTTTGTGCAGAAACGGTTTTGGTCCATGATGAGTAGATGACCTTCACACTGTAGAGGTCATTCAGAATTGTTCAAACTTCAAAGCTGTGTGCTGAGTATTTGGTTTCATGCAAGGCAGTAAGTATGCAATGACTAACCCATATAAATGTTTCATTTGGTGATACTGTCACTTTGCTTTCTAGTAAATTCCAAAGTAAACACTACAAACATTCCTAAAGGGCATCTAGCAGTTATTAATCCTAACAATCATGCAAAAAGCCCACACATGAAATGAGATTAAAGCAACTTTTTTTTCAGGAAAGAGAGTTATGGATCAACCCTGGTCCATCCATCCAAATGTTACCTGCAATATCAGGGTTGCCAGTGATTGGATTTTAATGAAACTCAGCCTGGGTGGATGGGACGATGACTGCCACTGCTTCATTGTGGCATTTTACAAATTACACTGATTTGCCAGTGTGGAGCAGTATAACAATTACATGATATTCTAATAATGGACAATAAGTTGTACGCTGCTGAAAACATTGTCACAAAAGGTAATGAGGTTATACAACTTATGAATTAATCTGTGCCACTGTGTGCATAATCAGTTAGTACAATAAATATAATAGGTTTATACAAACCTAAACGATATATCACATTACTAATTACAGATTATGAAAATAAACAGTGTATAATGTTTTTAAAAAATGGCATATTGAATAAGCATTACACCAGTATGCATTTTGGTAGTTTTAGAACTTGAAAAAATATGGATGTGAAGGCTAATATGTCAAACGGTATAATAAAAAAAGACGTTGGTTAATCTAAGTTTACATAACCGCGATGCATAAACAAACAATATGTAACTTTAGCTAGTGGTAAATGGTCAGCTTATGTCATAGCATGAGTCTCAAATCAGTCTACTCTGCTCTTTCCAGCTCTCTCTCTCTCTCTCTCTCTCTCTCTCTCTCTCTCTCTCTCCCTCTCCCTGCTCCTCGGGTTCTCTGCTACAGTCTGCAAAATTTTGAAATGACTTATCATTTTCTCTAGCTATGATAGATATCTGTGCACTTTGCTTAACTTAATCATTGATGTGAGCACTGACAAAGCCGAAACTGATGAAAAGGAGGACACGCAACACTCAGTTAGCTGACATACAATGTATAGTGTAGACAAACAGCTGAGGGGCTTATAAGGTAACAAAATTTAACTCGCTGTTCAACTCAAAAACTTTTCCAACAGAACTGTTGCTTTAAGACTCACTTCTGAGTGTGAGAGGATGGAGGTAATTGTTTTCAATCAGCCTCCCAAGCTGCTGTGACCAGCTCACAGTTAGGGGCCGTGACCGCTCACCAGTGTGTGGGCATGTGTTAAAATCCTTTCCACAGTGCAACATGTCAGGGACTCATTTCACACCCTTGTCTTTGTGAAGAAAGCCTATTTGTGTGTATGTGTTTGCGCACACCCATGCATGTGTATGTGTGTCATTTAGTTGGGTTTGATCTGTTTTGTTGTCTTACGTTCGCCTTTTCTCTGCATGTATAGCACATACAGCATGTCCCAGTTTTTGTGTTTTTGTGTGCGTGCGTATGAATTTATGTCTGCGTTTAGGCTTGTCGTACTGGCGTGGTGGCCAACAATACAAGCAGCTATGCCTCTCAGTGTGATTTGTGTCACCCAGAACATTCCTCTTATTGAAGAACATTTTCCACACGCCTGCTTCTCTTTCCACACTCAGTGGGACAACATTTCGCTAATCCAATTTTGGAACTAGGAAAACAGATTTATGTCATGCCGTGCAACTCTGAAAATATAGTATCTCTCTATAGTGGTCTGTAGAAATGTTGTGGTGCGTGTGTTTCCGAAAAAAACAAACAAAAAACCCCTTTGTTTTGAAAGTTTTATCTTTGTATGAAAGCTTCAAACTTTGTTAATTGTGTAACAGAGGTAGCACTAAATATTTAAGTAAATTCATATCTGTGTACATTTCTTAAGATGAGGGGTGAAGACTTATATATTGGACGGCTCAGAGGGTACTTTAAATACAGAAAAACTGCGAGGATCCAGCTAACCTCACATAAGGGCCTGGTGAGCTGTCAAAATTTGCCAAAATGTACTTGTGTGTATGTCTTTGTGTTAAGTGAACATCTAAGGTAAGGGCAAATGTCATAGTTGAATAGATGCTCCCTGTTAATCCTGTGTCCATTTCATTAGAAAGGAGGAAAGACCATCAAGATACTGTAGCTTAGATATGTGTGTTAGTTTATGATGGTGTAGAAGTATCAGTGTACATCTACATTTATGTGTGTGTAGGCTAAATAGTGTATTTATACCAGGAAAGGCAGTTGTTTTGACATGTGGAGCGTAAAGGATGATCATTTTCTAAATTAATCATATGTTTAACACTCGCCTAAAACAGTCACTAAAACCAATAATTAATTTCCTCTACTCATTGTTCATCTTGGTCTGCAGCCACTGTTGTCCAGAAAGTTTGAAAAACACACAAATCACTCACTCCACTCCAATGGGAGACGTGTCTTTATTCCTAATATCTCTACAAGGGTTCTGAATTTCCATAACTGCCCCGGGTCATGTTGCACATGCCCTGTTGAACAGCTTATTTCAGTAACTTAAAAATGCCATTAATTTAGTTACATGTAATGTGATGACATAGTGTTAAACTTGTAGCTATTTTAGCTATCAGTGCATCTAGCCTCAAGAAGAGATGAGTAACAGGCTAAAGATGTTTAACTTATTTCTAATTTTTAATTTCTAAACTTGGCTGACAGCCTTTTTGACGATAATTTACAAGGTCAAAGTTCTGTAACAGTGTAGCCATGGCAAAAAATGGTGGTTGAGTGCTGCTGTAACGGATGTTTTTATGTTAACTTTGAATCAATGAATTACGCAAACTTTATTTTTATTGCACCTTTTGTACAGGTTACTGTTGCTCAAAGGGCTTTGCAAACAGGCCTTGATGTTTTTGCTCACTCTTAATTGTTGGCTCTTGGTTTTCTTAAATTACCAGCTAACCTTAATTTTCAATGGCCAAAATTTTGAGATAATTGGATAAATTTGATAGAGATGATTAAGATGTACCGACCACAAAAGAGACTTCCAGTGCAGTACATGTAACTGAAAACAACTTCCCTGCAAGACAAAGCAGACCTGCGGTTTTTGACAGCAGATGCTAAGTTGGTGTTTTTTTTTTTTATGTAAACACATGCACAAGACAAGTGTTACAGTTACAGTGCAATTACAATAAGGATAGAGGAAATGTCCACTTAACCACCATCCTTTTAGGTTTAACATACAGATAAATATTCAATCAGATATTCGATTAGCTTGTTGAGTAGAACCAGTAACATGACATTCATCTTGGGGCATTCATTAAAAACAAAATCACATCCAAATATCATACAATAAGTCAACAATGTAATTATTGTGACAGAGCTTTTTCTTGGTTTTGCTACACCTTTACATGCCACCACATATATCCTGCGGTTCAAATCTCAACTATGTTCTCCACAGGGATGTCTTGTTTTAGGATAGGATATGATTTTATTGATCCCACAGTGAGGAATTTCCCTAAGTGCCTTGTGTGTGCCATGCTAGCATGAAAGCCCAAGGCAATAGGCTTTATGATGGACCAATGAGCAGAGTGCAGGTGCAGGTAGTGCTCATGGCTGTCATAGTGTCACATTGAAAATATTTTATACTATACAGTATATAATATGTAATATAAAATTTAACCCACCAAATGGGGTGTAACTTAATTCCACCTGCATTTAGTCAGTTGGCAGGCATTAATATCAGTAGCCCTGCTACAGATAATTGGAAACTTGATGAAAAGCCATACCATCATTGACCATGATTATAAACAATATTTGTCATTTTGTCATGACTCTTCATTGCAGTGCATACTACCACAGCCTACTATAACCCCATGAAAATGATTCATATTTACATTTTCTTTGTTCCCATTTATAGATGTACATTTTTTTTGTTTATTTTAGTATTTGCAATGTAATATCCCTTTAACATTATTGAAACCCTAAATCTTAACTTCAGCTACAATATATGTTAATAAGTCTAAATTGCAATAAGCGTCAGTAAATATTATATAAACAAAATAGTAAGAAAATCAAACCTAATACTCCAGTGCGAGGTCTTTAAAAATGGATGGACAAACATATGACATTGTTTATGCTTATTAAATAGTTCAGCTATTAGGTAATTTTAAAAAGTTAAAATAGAAATGTAAGCGCTGCCGTGGGCTGTGTGGTATTAAGTAAATCTGAAATGATCTTTGTGTCTGGGTTTGTTCTCTGGCACAGTCCATACAGCAAGCATAACACAATCATACACTAGTGTAAAGTGCTCATAAGTGGTAAAATATTATAGTTTGACAGCTATATATCTGTACTACAATTACTGACTTTATAATCTCCTTATTTTAATGATAATGTGTCATATGATCAGGAGAAGCTGCTCTGTGATTTTTGAGTTCAAGTCACTAACTCTTCATAATTTATGTTCATTAGAAATGGCACAATAATAGAACATATAAAGAGCCAATCTTTATTCATTCAAATAGAGGTCACCCACACTAGGTGTCTTTCTTCTGTAGATTATAAATTGCTTCTCTCTCAGTCTGTCTTTCTCCACCCACCATCTCTTAGTGTTTGAGAAAGTCAACTGAATTTAAATGGGATAAATTATAAATCTGATTAGGTGAATATTCTCTGGGATCTGGAGGGCAATATGGAAGAAAGGTGATGAAATGAAAGTGATGAGGAGACTTTGGAGACATTTATTTATTTTTTTTGTCTGTCCTCCCATCTACCCTCCATCAGGAGTTTAGTTGAACAACGTACCAGCAGGGCAATAATGTGAGGTGCTTCATTAGATGGAAAACCTCTCTGGTGTCAACTGAGATGTTTCCAAATTGGGATACCTTTGATGAATCCTAATCAGAATGTGACGATTTCAGTTTGCCACAGAGGTTTGATCCTGTCATTAACTTGATATTAACCATGGCTCAACACTGACTTAGGCACAGTTGCTTAAACTAAAAAAAGATGTTGGTTTTAATCTAAAGACTTTATCATCACGGCAGTGTCCTTCAACAGAGACATTGAAATCAGTCACAGGACAACACAAGACATTTTAGACGCATATGGATGCTTTTGAAACCACACAATAAAAATATGCAGTACTCAGTCTCATGTTGAGTAAAGGTCAGTGCTGTTGAAGGAGTCTTAAGTGTAGCCAGGAACTGTTGGCGTCTGTCACCTCAGGCACCACCTGTGTCCCAGCAGGAACAGGACATTTTCTAACCTTACTGCACCAAAAAAATATATACTGAAGTTGCATTTTGCACTATACATAAAGCAAATAACAGACACATTTCATTGAAGCAATCCTTTTCACATTAGGTTGAAGATGCATTTCATTACAGGTTGTAAGGTCAGGAGACAGCATTGACTTCTAAACTTGATGACTAAACATTATTCACCCTTAGACCATTAGCTGTGAAGGTTATTAGCTTGCAGTTGTACTGCTTTATCAGAGTTTGAGGTTAATGAAACGGAATGACATGAAGTTATTATAGGAATTGGGTTCTTTGCTGGCTCTGTGATTCAGGGTGTTTTAGGAAGAGATTGAAGATTTTAAATACAAATGTTGTATTTATATTTATTGTTATACATATATTTATTTGTATATCTACTATAATCATTTGTATATATAATACATTATATGCATTTAGATATACAAATGTTATCTATGTTTCAGAGTTTGTTCCTTGTGTACTTCGTTTATTTTAAGAAATCATGCAAGTTAAACAAGCCTGTTAGTTCTTGAAAACAACCAGCAACAATATTCTATATCAGTGTCTTTCAGACTCAAATACTTGTACTCATGCAATGCTTCTACATTTGCCACAGAATACAGAAATTATAATTATAAAAAGAAATGTATAAAATTTTGCAAAATGCTTAACATTTGAAATAGCTTAAAGTAATAGATCATTGGTGAAATGCTTTATAAGGTTTGTGGTGGTAGTTGTAGGATAGATGTTGTTTTTTTTGTTTTCAGTGTCATGCTAATCATATGGCCTATGCCACATTTTATAACCTTTTAATTTACCAGTTGGACTTATATAAATTCTGTGTGGTAATCTGCAAATTATTTCAAGAGATTGTCTTCTCGTTAAAATTTATTATATTAAGTGAGTACATTTAAGTCTGTGCATCATCTGTATTGACAGAACTTTCTCAGCTCAGCTACCGATAAAAGGGACAATAGAAGAGGAAAAGTGCTGTGTATTTTAATGAGATAACGCAGTATGTAGGACGTCTCTGATTGCTGTTCAGTTCTTCAATTACACAGTTCATGCTTATCTTCAATTTAACTTTTACATTTAAAACTGTCAGTACCAGAGAACTTACTGATAAAAACATCCTTGTACATCTGTTGTTATCTAACCTTGGTAACCTTCTTAGCCAGGCGCATTAGATGTTGCCCCGACCCAATAAACATACAGAGTGAGGAGTGTTTTATCATCGCAGAGATGCTACATTGGAGAAGCCACTGATCTGTGAAACCCAAGTGTCAAACCTCTGGTCTGCTCTGTGTGTTGAGGGCCATGCACAAATGGAGTCTTGATCCTAAACTTTTAAATACGGTTTTTAACAAATGTAATCTTTGACTACCTATTTAGACAACTGTTCTACCGAGTATTACAAAAAATGGTTGACATGGACTGAACCTGACAGCGTGGTGCTTAAAGAAGTCATTATATGCTTTTATGTAATATTAACTTAAAAAGCTACAATATTCAGCTTTTGGAATAAACCTCAAAATAATTTATTCCAGCACATACAATACTAATGCTGCACATCCCACAGCGACTCATACGCCTTACCACCAAGTTGGTTCCAGGGCTGGTTCCTACATAGAACCAGTCATTTGTATTTTCAAGAAAGAACTAGCTTTCAGCTGTGAAAACTGTTTTCAGAGTAGGAACAACTTTTTGCTAGTTCAAAGTCCATATTCACTTTCATCAGGGACTTGGGGAGTAGTTTTTTTGACTGAGAAGACAAGGCAAACTTTTGTTTTGTAATGGTAAAAAATGTGTATCGTTTGTTAGATTTGTAGAACAGTGTGATTAATACTAGCCCCGCTGATGCTAGCTAGTTAGCTAAAGGTTAAGGCTAATAAAAGCTAATGTTCCTTTTATAAGTGCAGTGTTAGGTAGTTAGTGTCTGGTATCAGTGTCTGAAGCTATGGGTTTGACCTTGACTGAAACTTTCCAAAGATCTATGTCGGAACATTCTCAGTCCATAAACATACCACCGTTTTGGTTCCAAAGGCCCCCATAGTAAACGTCATGCCCACCTATTTACACATTACATCTATTGATCACCACTGCTTGGCCCACCAGCAGGCTTCTGCAAGCTGGCCAATCAGAACAAAGGGGACTCAGAATGACGTGACCCTAAAACAGATAAAACCTAAAAAAGAAAGTTTAATACTGAGCTCAAAAGGAACTACTACATAGTATCCCATTATTTATTAAAAAAATGGCAGAATTGTAAATCATCAAAACTATTTTAGCAGAGCCTTAATTTAAAAAAAGATATAAAACTTAAATTATGTGTAATATGACCTATTTAAGTGTTGTTATCAGCCACTCACAGGTCTCATCCCTTACCTATTAATAACCCATGCCAGAAGGTGGAGTGTTGATAATGTAATAAAGGCTCATCTCAGAGTTCAGACATAAAAAAATAAGAAATAAAAAATCACAACTAGGTTCTGTCATGTACCTTGGTACAAGATGATGTATGAGGTCTTACGGTCTGTTGCTCTGCCCTGCATTAGTCAAACGGTTCAAGGTCAGCATGTTGACAGGGCTGCAACTTGTCTCTTGTCCTCTTTCTGATTTTCACGGACAGACTTTTGATGTCAACACGTACTTATGGCCTTATCAGCGTACAGCTTTAAAACTGTATTTTAATGGTTGTGAAGGCATATAAGCATACGTTCCTTGAAGATTACTTTTGCTACCTAGGGATTGTGGATTGCAAAGCACTCTAATGATATTAGTAGCATTCCACAAGGGGAAATGAGGGTTAAAATGAAAGATCAGTAGTGACTGACCACAGTGAAGAAGCTGACAGGAATACAGATACTTTTATGTTTAAGGTGTTATTCACCGTTCTGTGTTCCTATTTCCATACTCTCAATAAACCATATCCTTAATCTTATCTAAAACAATAAGTATCTGCTGTAATTAAAACAGAAATAAATGTCTAAAGAAAAAAATGGCTTCACCTACTCTATAGAACATCAAATGGGATGACCATAAAAACTTTATATTTGCAAAACTTCGCTGTAGCCTAGTACAACAATTTATATTTTCGTGTTGCCATTACTAAAATACATAGGCCCAACAGGACCTAAGCATCTTGGTTAAAATAGGTTAAATAGTTCAATCCAGGAGGACAAGAGATTAGTGCCACTTCTCTTCCATCTTTAGACAACCCAAATAAGGTGGCTCAGGCATCCAATAATAACTTTCTTTCCTGGTCACATCCCACTGGACGTATAATGAGCACGGCCACCTGTGAAGGAACCCCAGGATTGGACAAAAATGTGCTGCAGGGAATATACCTCACATCTGGTTTGGGAACACATGGGGATCGCACAGTTGGTGGAAGTTGCCTTACAGAAGTATTTCATGCTCTGCCCTGCAACACCGAATATCCCTGAATACCACCAGCGGCTAGCAAATGGAGATGTGAATAAACAGACCCCCACCTACTGAGCCTTCATATCTCCCACAGAAATAATATCACAGTGACCGCTGTATTTAAGCCACAAACCCCCTATTTCTCCATCACTCACTCTCGCTACCCCTCATTCGCCAGCTGAACGGAGCGTCGGGATGCTATCATGCCCCAGGCAATCAGAGATATAGCCATATGTCACAAATAGGTGTCAACTCTTATTACAGTGAGGTAGGGGTTGAAGGCAAGTGAAAACTCACTTATCAGAAAGGACATAGCTGTGACACCCCCAGCCCCCCTCCGCTTGCTTTCTCCATTTGCTCAGCCTATGCAGGATATCACCCTTTTCCTTCACAGGCCAGCGATATTTGACCAATAACACAAATGTAATACCTCTCCCCTCTACTGTCCACCACTATTCCAGTTGATTTAATGGACCTGTAAACTGCCAGTATAGTTTTTTCAATGTTTTAAAGGAAAGGATGTGAGCCTGCAGGTATGGGAAGGACATACAGAGCTTCATCTCTACTTTTATACTGTATCTTTGACTATTATCAAGTTATTTGTTGGAAATTGGTATGATTTATTGCTTGGTGTTAGTTTTCGGCCTAGTTTAGCAAAGTTCATATAGGAAAAGTTTTCATATCTCTTATCATCCTTTTCCATTTATTGCATTTCCTGTCGCCTCTAGGTGTTTTGTGTCGAGTGTTTCTAAAACAAAGTTTTAGGGTCATGCTTGTACGAGTTATTGTAAAACTGTAGCTAATGTAGTGTTAGGTAACAAGATGTTTGTTCTTTGTCTGAAAAGACATAACTTTGACAGACGTTTTGAAAGTAATAACTGTAGTTTGTTAAAAATGAACATTAGCTATTCCTACCATTATCTTACTTAAAGTATTGTTAAATTCTGAACTGTACACTGAAGTGAACTGAAAAGTCTCTACTATGGCAAATCATTGAACTCTACCAAAATTAAATGGTCTGATTTATTTAAAAAATCCACATCCAGTTTTTTTTGCCATACATATGTAGGTTTTTTTTTTTACAGTTTTAAGTTCAGAAAAAGTGACTTTTTAGTCATTGCAGATCTTTATCTCCCTAATTTAGTCAATTCATCTTACTGACTCTAGTGACAATAAATAAAGTACCATAATCATTAATAATATTTTCAAATTCAAACAACTTGTGTTTTGACACCTAGTCTTTAATAGGTTAGGTGGGAAAAACAGCCACCTTGGACAATAAATCTGGGTCAAGAACCAACATTCTTCAGACTTCATTACTCATCCATGAAGCTTCTGAAGTGTTTTGCCTAACAAGAAGGAAGTCTAGTTGCTACAACTCAGCTTCCAGATAGAGACTGTTGCTGTTAATAGGACTACAAAGGTCATCTGTACCAGCAGCTAAAAACTCACACCGTCTTTATACACTGTAGTCTCTAGCAACCTTTAGTGGCTGCTAACATATGACTTTGGGTATCTAGAACCTTGGAAGTTTTCATGTAACTAATGTATTTGATGCCTAAACCTAACCCAGCTATCTACGTGCCAAACCTCAACAAGGCTGCTGTATTTGCACATTTGAAATCCAGTGTTATTGTCTGTCTAGGGCAAATTAATCAATTTTAAGAACTGCCATTGATCCCATGTTAACCTGCCTTTCTTTGTGTGGGTGGTCTTTTAAAACAACATCTTGTTGGTCGTATGAGAGGGCAGGGACAGCCAATCACTATGGATGTAAAGGTTGTTGCCTCGAGGAATTTACACCAATTTGCTTTGAAAGTTAAATGGAGATGAACAATTTAGCCCAACCTGCTCCACTGTCTTGCACCCAGCTGTAGCAAATGTATGTTAATCTGACAGAGTTGTAAAGCACAGCTTCTGTGCAAAAATGACTTGGTTTGAAAACAGGTGCCCCAGCTTTGGATGCGCAAAGGATGGAGCAACAAGACAGCCCCAAAAAACAAGAGGAAAAACTGGTAAAATGTGCCAGTGTTTGCTCCATGTATAGTTTATGTCAAACTTACGTTTCAGCAAAGTTTTGAGTTTGAGTTTTTGCTTCGTCATACAACAAACTCAGAACATGAGGAAAAGGCTAACCAAACTGCAAGTCTGAGGACATGCAAGCAAGTCCGACTGCTTTTTAGGGTGAAATGCCAAGCTACTGCCACCATCTGTTTTGTCATAGTGTTTCTACAAGGCTCCATTTTCCCCGTGGCTAAGGCAGCATTCTCAGATTTACTCACTCTGTGGCTGTTTTGCAAAGGTTTAGTTTTAAGGGGAGAAAAGGAGGAGCAAAAACACTGATTTAGGACAAAGGGCCAAAATAGACTGAGAGCGATTTTTATTTTATAATTTTACTTGGCGTAACATAGACATTCATAGTGTCTACATGTCTACAGGTTACACTTGTCTTTCTCCTTTTCAGAAAGCAAATTTCTTAACTGTCATGTAAACACTGAAGATGGTTTCCACACTGGGGCGGAGGATTAGGGAAACATTATTTCCCCAGGTCCATCAAAGTCTCTACAATATAAGACTGAAAAACACAAAATGCCTCAGAAGTCTTAAATAAGGCACTTTTTACCCTAAGTTTGAAAGAAAGAAAAACTTGGAAAGCAGTTTTTTGTGTCACTATACAGTTACAAATAATGTGCCACTCTTCCAAGTCAGAGGTGGAGGAAAAACCTCCTTACTTCCCTGCTGCACGTTCACACAGATTTCCTGTAAGCTAAAGTGATATTTCACTGCTGAAAAGCGAGTTGCATTGTGAAGTATTCGAGTTGCTGTTCTGTACCAGTAAAAAGCAAATCTCTAAAGCCAGCGCTAGGAAGCTTTGTAAGCCTGACATTGTAGTGCTGATTGCTCAAAGTTCACACACACAAGAAACATAAATGACTGGCAATGTAGTTGTGTATGTAGTCATGTAACCTTGCTCAATGCTAATGCAGAAGCTATTGTTAGCAACGTAAGCTAATGCCACGCCCAGCACTCCAACACACAAAGCCTGACGGGCATCACCTCATAACTTTACTCAAGCTTTACTGCTTTGACCGTTCTGGCCGTGTATTCTGTTAAGGCTCGAGCACTCCTCTGTCCATACGTGGCCCAAAACTTTGTTGATCTGTAAGATATATGTTCCCCCTCGGCAGTAGAATCTCCAAGGATATAATATGGCGCAGGGACAGGTTGAGGTGCAGCAGGTTGGATCTGCCCCTCTCTCAGCCTAACTGTCTGAAGCAGGTACAGCAAAAAACCAGGAAACACTGGCTGTAGTCTATGAGCCCACAGCAATCCACCAGGGCGGCGGAGAATGACGTGTTTTACATCATCTTCAGCTGCCCTGGCGGATTAATGCAGGGGAAAAAATTTGAATTTGTCTGTATAGAAAATATGGAGGAATTAGTGTCTCTTCATTTTTAAATACTGCCTGATTTATTTGTGCTCAACCCCCATTGAAAACTGGTGTTCCTTAAAGTGTTCCTTTAAGTGTTCCTTTAAGTGCATCTAAATCCCGTTCCTGATTACCCAAGAAAGCAGATTTACTTGATTAATAGTCTGTATCTCTGTGTAAAGCTGTTTTAACCTTATAGAAAACCCTTTTCCATCATCTCTATTAGACCATTCTGTGGTTATAGCACAACCTTCTCCATTATCACAAACCATCTCCCTATTCCTTTTTCTATCGGCTCAACAGTTCCGTGATTTTTATCACTGTCTTCTCCTCCCCCACCATCTGCCCATTTGCTCTCCTTTGTGGAAAAAGCTGAAGCTTTTTAGATGGTGGTTTCATCTAGAGATGTAAAAAATCACCTAGCGAGAACGAGTCAGCCATCAATCTTCCTCACGCCATCCCTTCGGTCACCCTCTCTTGCTCTCCTTCACTATCGCTTCCTGTGTCTGTTCTCTATCTCTGTCTGACTGTCCCCCTACCAACCTTCTTCTTGCTAGTCCCATCTTCAGTCGAGGCAGAACAACTGCGTTGGTGCTCTTTTCTTCTCCTTGACATCTAGCTAGACCAGTATAGCCTCCTCTTAGTCCTCTCCTTATTACACCTCTGTCTAGATAGGATCTCCAAGTGGCTTCAAGCTTTTGTATTTCTCTCACTCTCTGTCCTTCAGTGCTCTTTCTATAGAATGGATTCAGATGGGGGATGGCTTAGCTAAAGCCACAGTGGAAATCCTCAAGTGATGGTTTCATAAGGGGGGCTATCCCTAAAACCCTCTTTCAGACGACACTTTCAACCATAGCCAAGCACTGAGATGATGCTGGTTCAACTGTAAGCCAATTATCACTTAAGCTGCTTTTGAAAAAAAAAAAAAAAACAGGCCATGATCTATAAAGATAAAGTTGTGGATTAGGTATAAACCTTGTTAAACACTTAAGGGTCCCAAAAAAGGGGAGTGGGTTATGGCCTCCTATTCAGTGGCTAATGTCCGTGTATAGAGCCTGGGGATCACAGAGGGGTTTTAACCTATCCTGTCAGCCTAAATTAATGAGGTAATTAGGGGCTCAAGTGGAATTAGCAGTAGACACCTTAAGTGCCCTCGAGCAGCCAGATAGGCAGGAAGGATGTAAGGCTACAGTATAGCTAGAGGACAGATGCTGCATAAAAAGCTATGGTGAAAGAGAGGTCATAACGGGCGAAAGTCTTGGAGACGTGGTGTGGAATGTGGCTGGGATGTCTTTAGGATGACTGAGATGATTGGTGTGGAAAAAGTCAGAGCCGTTTGTTTTCAACTTTACAAGTATGATGGTAAACGTTTAAGTGAACATAAGGTGAGTATAGGAGCCTCTTTTTGCGAGTTTAATGTGATTATATTACGCAGACTGCTGCAGTCATAAAATCACCCAATTTAAAGCATCCATAAAAGACTCCCCCCTGGAATAATATTCTGATGATAGATCTTTAGTACTTACTCTATAGTTCAATGCCCCCTTTTTTCCTCATTGTATTAATTTAAATGGAAAGATCAAAACCTGAAAATGAATTAAAATTATAATCCCAAACATTTAATTATAATCACTGGCACCAAATGTTTATTTGTATGTACCAGTTTATTTAACAATGAATCAATTCAGATCCAACCTTTTTTTTTGTATAGCACTTTTTATAGAATTCAAAGTGCTTTACACAAGACTGACAAGAAGAAAAGTAATTGTACAGCTTGTATGAATTAGGATGAGTTCAGTGCTAACAGTAAATTTTTTTTAACCTGTGTAACATTGAATGTTGCAGGCATTGGGGCTGTAGCTGCTACAACTACAACTGTATTGTGACTAAAACAAATGAACATATTTTTATCAATTATCACTTCTGGCATGGGGCATACAAACTCTTTGTTTTTAGCAGTCACTGGGGCTGTTAAGGGTTTTCTATTGGACTATTATTGCTTTCACTGTTCTTAGTTCAACTCTTACTACTTGTTGGTACATGTGAAAAATGTACACAGTCAATTTTCCATTTGTTATCTTGTCTGAAATGGGACCAGTGGATGGCCAAAAACTTCATCGCAGGGACATCAATGCCCTGGGAAGGGTCATTGAAATGAAAAGTTTTCAAACTAGGCCCATAACAAATGCAGATAAATTTACAGGAAAGAACATAGCACAAATGAGGGATGGAGTGACTCCACATTAGTGATGGAGTTGGAGACACAGGTGGGTTTTTAACCTGTTGTTTTTCTAATTCAAAACGCGGTGGGGAGCCCCAAGTCGTTTTCTCAGACAAACACGTTAAAGCCTTATTACATTCACAGTGATCATTTTCTGTCCATCGGGCAGAGGTAATTAGGTTCCCAACTCACACTGTCTCTTCCAGCATTGATAATGTCTCATCGGAGAGAGTATTCTATACATGAGTGAGTGATTATTATAGAGAACATAGCCTGTGGGTGTTCCTGTCAATGACATCCACCATCCACCATCCATGCACTCATGCATGTCTTCAGAGACAGATCCAATACAATCAGAAATTGATATATACCAAAATTACATTATTAGACTGAAAAGTATGGGTTGTGTACTTAAAAGTAAGAAATTATTTAATGATCTTTACCAACTTTAACAATATTTTAAATTAATTATTAAAGACAATTAATTAGAAGGGACTTTGGAGTGACAGGTTTGTCCAGGCAAATGAGGACATTTCATATACTATTCTCGATTATTTGGCAATATTTATGGAAATCAGTAAGGATCACGTTGTCTTTGGTGTGCTAGTGGCTTGTGTTTCCTATGAGCCAGTTTGGCTCCAGTCTTTGACCCTCTAAGGTCAAGATTGTAAGCTGGTGGCAACAGTGATTAAAAAAAAAAAAGTTCTTAATTATGTTTTTTTTATACATTAATGTCTCTATATTTGATTTCATAATCAATTTATCATAATACAATGAGTATATACCTGTCTACCTGACTAATCCATCCCAGCTAGCCACAGTAAGAAGGAGTAAGATACCTGTTGAAAATATGATCAAACACAGGCTGTTTTAAGAAATAACACCAAAATTATTGTATTGTACTTGTTCATGCTGAATTCACGATTCCAACACCCAATCTGGAGGTGAGAAATGGTATGCAAACCCTAGGCCAATGACATCAATAAAAGCTAATTTAGGTCAGGAATTTGTTAATCTCAAGTCCAATCAATGAAACCCCATCGAAGTGTGAGTGTGTGTGTGTGAGTTAGACCTACTTTGATACATACAAATATGCAAACGTTTTGATTTCTAAAAAAATGCAGACAATTTAGTACTGTGGCTAATCTCCACAGAAGTGGGCGAGGAGATGACTCCAAAGGCAGAACACAGGATGGTGCATGATTCAATTAATGCAGAAAACCAGGTAATTCCAAACAGTTCACGGTCTCTTTCTTATTATGACAAGATTTCTTTAGCTTATTGTAAAATGTCAGACTGATGATATTAATGTGTCGGAAAATCAAAATTCTGTAAAATTCCTGGAGCGTCCCTCATTGATGAGCGTGAACATAAAATACCATGTTTGTGTTAAAATACATCATTTAACATACAGTGATTCTGTTGTCTAGTATGCACAAGGAAAAACATCAACAGATTTCCAGCACAAGGTTATATGATCATAGCACCGAAACATGCACAAACATCCTCTCAAATGCGACATGTTGCCATTCCTCTCATGCTTCTTCTCTTGGGTGTACCGTGATATATTCTATGCAGCATCTTGTAATACGTGATATTGGTGAGCAACAGAGGTGGTAGTGGCTGTTGTTTGGATTGTCCTTACTGCATGTCCTCTGGTGTCAGTCAATAGTTTGGTTCCTGCAGGTTTGACTCTTCTCCTCTAACACATGACAAGAGACCCGCCGTGCACTCAGTTGGACCGGCTCCCGTCTCCTCTTCTCTCCCTCCCCTCTCTCTCCCATCCCAGGGTTACCCACATATGACACCTGCCAGGGCAGCACTGTAGTAGGAATCTGATATTTCATTCTCACCTGCAGATACGACCTCTTCTACTTTCCCACCTTTACACTTTAACCATGAGTGTTTATGCTCATTAATGACTACATGCTTACCACAAACCACAATCCAAGTGTCTGAGAGAGCTTCGAAACTAGAGCAGTGTGAGTCCACCAAGCAGTGGCTCATTTTTATTAGTTTAGTGTGAAAAGCAGCTTAAACCCACTTTTTGTCATCCTGACTCACCCATGTTCCAGAAATGTCCGGCGTTGGGCCACTGGGCACAGGTGAATTTGTTGTAACTGACATTTTCTGCAGTCTTCTTGTGTTTCTTCTGCTTCTTCTCCTTCTTACTTCTCTTCTTCTTTTTCTCCTTTTTTTCAGGCTCAGTGAACTGAGGGAAAATGACATTTAATTACAGGAGAGCAGTCACGCAGTTCAGCTAATTACGATCCCGGGAGTTCAGTCATCATATCTAATTAACTTTCACTTTCATGAAAGCTTAATGCAGCTTCATAGCTCGGCACTGCATGTGCCACACTTCAGGAATATTGACAACTCTTTGGAAATTAATTTTAGTCCTCTTTCACTTGCTTATTATGTTTCCAAAACAAACAAAAATGGAGTAGAGTCAATAATTTTAAACCTTTATTTTACCTTTGATGCCTGTGTTATTTGTGTAACCGCAAACGTTATTTATAATTGATCCAACTCTCCTTTAACCCTAAAATAGAAATTAATATAATAATTCACGAGGGTGGTGACGATGTAATTCATAGCCATATTGATTGTTAAAAAGCACAGTGCGTAGTGTGATTCTCATTCATTATGACACTCTCAGAAGACAATCAATTCATTATTATGCTTGCCCTTGACCACATTGTTAGTGTGCTTACTGGGGCTTAATGCTCAAAGTACATGTGTGCCTTGCTTTGTGTTTGCATGTTTTAAAGTTACACTGAAGACCTACAGCAATTCAGTATTTTGAACACACAGTTTTTACCATACAGTGCAACCTCTACCTGAAGATTTGGATTCGTTAGTTGACCGAGTCGTATGCATGTGTGCTCTGCCTTCTTCTTTATATGCTTTATCTGCGAGACCTGAGATTGCACTAGAGCTGAAATCAGAGTACTAATTGGTGGCTTGAAACCCCCCAGTGTAGCCTGAGTTCTGTAAAGGTCATCTCTAGTCAGAAAATGGAGTGCTCACTTGTTTTTTTTATTAACCGGGCTGACTTGGCCCAGAAAATCAAATAAAGAATTGTGTGATGCGTGTGGCCCTTTTACGGGGTAAAGAAGTTTAAAGTAGGGCTGGACAATTGTTTTTGCTTGTTTTTTTTTTTTTTTTTTTGGTCATTCAGAATTATAATCAGGATTTTTTTCACGTAATTCATGAGCAGTGTCTTTTTTCCTTTTGCCAGTCACTGTACTGACTGCAAAAAAGTTTGTCTCCAGAAGCAGCTTTGAACTAAATGCACGTCTTTCTTAGACTCAATTTCTCTAGTAATAACACATGAAACTATTAATACATTGTGGGAACTCCACCATGCTGTAGAGCTTAACTTGCTATACGTACATTCAAAGATAGTGGCATGTCAAGTGGTTAGTGCTGCTGACCCACAGACAAAAGGTCCCCTGTTTGAATCCCCGACTGTCTGTGGCCTTTCATTGGTTTATATTTCAGTTCCTTTCTCACCTCACTCTGTTTATGGGGCTATAGCCAAGTGGTGGGACTGAAAACAAGTGGAAAAATCTCACCAGTTTAATATGTTCAAAAACTAAAGTGTAAGAAGAACAGTATGCCTTTTAGATAAAGGTTATGTGTTGGACTAGTTGTTGGCCAGGATATTAGTCCTCCCAGCACATGAACAGTCTAGCCCATGACCTCTGGAGAGCCATATCTGTTTTCCTTCATTTACATTCTTTATGCTGAACTAAGAGCCATCTCAAGCTTTACTTATCATTTAAGAGATATGTAGGAGATATAATTATTCCTTTAGTCTTTGTGTTTTACGCAAACACCCACAACCATAGAGCTGCTATATTCTAATGATGACACACAACATGCCAAGCACATGGTTGTGATTTAGTATTACACTTAACTGTGGACCTCTAATTTCAGCCCCCAGCCCACACAGTGGAGATGTGAAAAATGTTAGTGGCCCGCCATAATGCTGCAAACATCAGCGAACCCCACGAGGAGGATTAATGCCTCGTCGAGTTTTTATTATGCTGTCCCGCCGTCCTTTGGGGGCTAGCAATTCATCCTTGTAAGGTGTCCATACATGCTCTCAGTGTGGTTGCATACGTGCGCCTACTTGTGTGTGTCCCCGTCTACTTTTGCATATGGAGTATGAAAGTGCTTGCCAGGTGCTTGTGTTAGATCTTAAAAGTTTATCCCAGAGGGGGTTGAATCACTTGTCCAGAGGCGGGCTTTCCAGGGCCATGTCTGGCTTGTCTTATCAATCTATCGATGTAGCACCTGCGCTGCTGGTTGCGCCGGGAGGCTGATGCAGTAGATGGCCCAGGCCCCACCACGAAGGAATACTAATGGGGATGCAGATAGCTTTTGGTTTGTCCACCTCAGCAGACATTGATCCCCCTGCGGACACCGGTGGTGGTGACAGATGGACTGTCACCTCTGAATGAGAGGAGATTGGGACATGTCCCCTCGCATCTCCCTCAGTGGGGTTCAGCCTCCGCCTCTGTTCTGTAGGTCCTGTACGTGTCGTTTAATCTGTTCCCCCTTTCTCTTTTTGTGTCCCTGGCTTATTTCCTTCCTTCTAATCCTCTAGAGACTTAACATATGAGACATCCTATAAAGTCAAACTCTCTGCTGTGGTCCTTTACATGGGAGCCTTTTGAGGTGTTCCCCAAAATAAAATGTATAAATTCATAGAGGAAACATTTTGAACTGAAAATAACTTGCCTGGTTTTATTTGTTTCATTCAAGGAAGTTTGTGATGGTGACACACAAAATCTTCTGTCACTTGAGAAGGTGGCAGGATGATGGAGAGGTTTAGAGTGTGAGGTAGTTTATGATCAAGGCATTTGTAATGCAGTGTGTGGCGTGAGCAAATGTCTGTCATGGATTTGGTGTGTGTGGAAAAACTTAGTGGTTTATTCCATGTGACCATTCCACAGTGAGAATAGAACAATAATGATTTGATTGTCAAAACACATTTCTTTAAATTTTAATTGTAGGAGACTAAAGTTTAAGGTCACACTCCATTTAAAATGTGTTTTGTTGATTGTTATTTCATGTGGAGCAGAATGATGAATAACATTTGCAAAGTTTGATTCTGGATAGAAACAACTTTATTAATCTCAGGGAAATTGTTTTGCCTTGTTCAGCTGCTCTCAGCTGAACAAGAACAGAAAAGGTAAAGGCAAAAAGAGGACACCACACACACACACACACACACACACACACACACACACACACACACACAAATTAAACAAACACATAAAAATCTATCCATCTATCAATAAGAATGAAAAATCTAAAGATTAAGCGATAACGGTGTTGACAAGGACATTCTTAATTCAATAGCAGTGTATTGCACTTCACTGAATTAAAATAAGTTATGTGTAAAATCGTTTGTTGAAGGATCACTTTTATATTTCTTTAAAGATTTCTCGAGGCCTCTAAGAAATATTTAATAAAAGTTTTATCATATTAAAAACAGATGTTTCTCATGTTCAAGTGCCACTAGTTGTCCCAGACAGAGGGTGTTTTGAGGGGATGCAGCAGTTGGTTTTCATTGCCTCTAGTTTGATGGTGGCTTAGTGTGTTAAGGCCCAAGAAGAAAAACATAAATCTAAGAAACACTTTTTAACAACCCAAATTTTATTTATTTATTTATTTATTCATTCACATATACAGTATACATATATATATTTTGTGACATATGCACTTGTTTAATTAGTTTAGTAAGATAATACCACATTATATTGAGAACAAATTGAAAAGAGAACAGAGCAAAACTCAAAATTTTTCTTCTATAATGATCAATGGTTATTTTAAAATTTTGAATAAAAATTTACAAGCCATATTACAACTCAGTAAGTCTTGATTTCAGTCCAGAGCGTGTTGCCAGAGCATTTTGCCTAATCGTTTTGCCATGCCAGAGGCATAAAAATCCACATGAAACAATACAAAAAAAAACATATTGCAATAAAATTTCAATAATAATTTTACACCTTAATAAATACGCTTGGAATGTTTCCACACAAAATCTACAATTTATCTTCCTCTTGACTTGAAATAGCTTTATTTGTGTAAATATAATCTGTCCAGGAAAGTCTGTCCCTCCTATAAATGAATTGGGCCCCCCCTTAGACCTCTAACATCACACTGTTTCTTCTCATGTCCCCCTCATTTCCTGGGAAGGGCGATTAACTTCCTGCTTTTATAGGACGTGCCTTTCTCTAACTTGGGTTAGTAGGAGAAGATGCACTTAGATAAAGTTTTCTCTGAATGGATCTTCTTAACTTGCAGTGTTGGACAACTAACACTAACTTAAACAAGGAAAGGACAAAGAAAAGTCAAGGTCAAACCACAATCTTTTTCATCCGTGTGTTCGTATGGGAGACTTTGACAGGTTAATTTGTTCCTGCTCACAGGCAACAATAACCTCAGATTTATGACGAAATGTCATCAGATGTTTCCTGTTGCCATCCATTAAAAACTTCAACATTTAACTGTTTGTTGAATTTCTCCAGACAGGAGTAGTGGAATGTTTAAAGCCTGGCACCAACCTCAAAACACAAGGTATTCATGCTCACTGAATACTGATATTACATTTAGAAAACCACGATCTGCTTTGTGGCAGATTTCCTAGTTACACTTCCAGCTGTCCCGCCTGGATGTCACATAACAGAACATATTTTATGCAAACGTGCAAATCGTTTTCTTAACATAGTGCCTAGATAGCCAGCAAGGGACTGTGGGATATGTTGGCCATGATGGGTCCACCCAGTGGAGTCTTCTATGGCATGTGGTTGCCAGAGGAAAGTAGACTGTATTTGTCATGCTCATTTAAAGGAGACTTTAAAATGGGACAGCCTTGTCATGACGTGTGATGCAAAGGGTTTTCAAATTCAGCCTTCAAAGGATGGATGGAGACACAACTATAAATTTATTAAGAGGAATTTGGGGATGTGTGCTCTCCCTTTCACGTCCATATTCTGCCGCTCTTCTTCTTTGTATGCATGTGTTACTTCTTCATAACTTGTATAGTGCTTCTAAGATGAAATAGTTTACATTTTATTAATGGTAATCTAAAATGAATGTGAAGCATTTACAAATAGGGCTGGAAAATAACCATAACCACTAATAAATAAATAAATGACCATAAATACCAATACCTGTAAAGCTCGATTATCAACTTTATTTGGTGCTTTTTTCCTGAACGGTTAATTAAAATTATGCAATAAGTGTGTTTTTTGTTCTTAGTTTTGTTTTGGTGAATCTTAACTTTATGACATCTTAGCATGAATCTCTTCTACTCTCATTTGTTTTTTATAAATGTTTTTAACCATGCAACAGTTAGATAATTTAGATTTTTTTTGTATTGCCACACACTGACAAATAATTTTAGTCTGTCTCCCCAGTGTCTTCTCTCCTTCAGCTGTCCATCACAAGCACTAACGCGCATCTGTTTTTCATTTCATGCTGTTATTTAAAATTGATCTGATTCTCTTATAGTCTCCTTGTTCCTGGTCAGTAAGAAGAACTTATTTTAACTCTTTGTTTGTAATGTCCGTTTTTCTCTATACCACTTACTGAAATGACGTCACGTAATAGTGACGTGGTGGATAAATTATATAAAATCTGCTGTAAATAACACTTTTGAAACACCATGACAATGCAGCAAAAATGCTCTGTGTCCATTTAATTTCTCTGTGTGTGTGTGTGTGTGTGTGTGTGTGTGGGTCAAGCAGATGTTCTGATAGTTCAGGTTCCGCTAAGCTTCACCTGCACCAGCGTTTCTGTCAGTCAGGTGGAGAGGTGACATCATATGTAGAATGGGTGTTTATGGTTCGTGTATGAAGATGAAAGCTGGGGTTTATGTGTGGGTGTGTGTTTTTGACATTGTTTGAGGTTTAATGAAAATTCACTATATTTTTCTTAAACAGCACTTTAGATTAGAAATTGTGAAGTGTGTGCACCTTACTAATTCATCTATTGTTGCTAGTACTTAATATTTACGGTTTCCTGTATTTGTTTATATTAATATTATTTAAAAAGCCATTGATTTTTAAAACACTTGGCTTACATCCTTGAGGAGCTATCAATAAAACAGATTTTTAAAAATCATGATTTACCAAAAAGACATTTACAGCTAAAGTGCACATTTATTACATTACAGGCTCGTGAGTAAAGTTTTATTATGCCATAAGAATGAAACATTTTCAAAGATAAATGAGAAACAAAAGAATTTAACTTGCTAGTTAGTGCCCTCTTTGAATGTACAAGTCTGTAGACTTTATCTGTATCTGTACACTGGGCACTAAAATGTACTTTGCTTTTACTTTTTGTCTTTTGACATGAATGGTAAATGTTTTGGACCTGTATAGGACAGAATGTTCTATACGACTGGACTAAAGGCTTTACAATGTTGCTTTGCATTCACACAGTCACACACATTGTGCTCGCTTCGCTCACCAGGAGCAACATGGGCTTCAGTGTCTTTTCCAAGGACAGTTTGACATATGGACAGGAGGAGCCTGTAATCTAATTGCCACCGCGATAGGCGGTGCTCTACCTCCTGGGCCAAAGCCACTACCAACATTAATTTTAGTCTAATTGTCGTCTGATGTGAGGTTCAGCTTTTCATGCAAGTTCCATATCTAGATAAAATGACACCTATTTATGCATTTGCTAAGTTAAAGGATCTTGTCTTACATATTTGTAAGTGAACTTACTCACAAATTTTAAATGGAGAAATTTCATAGATACTTTATTAATCCCCAAAGGGAAATGTTTGTGTTGCAGTACACATTGAGTAATAATGCAGTGTATATATATACAAAGTAATAAGTTGAAGTCACTTGATTTTAAGTACATTTTAAGTTAACTTTAATTTACTATCAGGTGACAGGGTCAGAACATTACTGATTGCTTATTATTAACAGAGCACTTGAGGTCAAGCAGCTGGATCTGGAGAAATTTGTTTGTAACTACAGATGCTGGAGGTCCTTAAATAATAGTTTGGACTAACACGTTTGCATTGTGTCCATTCATTATCGTTCCCATGGTTTAATTAACCTGAATTGACAAAAAAAAAGAAACTTTTTACAATTTGCATTTAGTCTCATCTTTGTCATGATGTTGCAAGTACTTTGAATCAGTGGACTCTTGAGTGATACCTTTCTTTCCATATGAAATGCTCTAAATCGCTGCCTGTTGACTTTTGATAAAGCCTCATAGTAACTTTTAGTTAATTGTTCTAACATACAATTAGACTATTATCACACCAACAGAAGAATAAATGTAGCTAAGCTGTTCAGTTCTTCTTGTGTTTTTGTCATGCTGAAGTACTCGCGAATGCTAATAGACATGGGTAAATGTGCATTTCCTGTGTGGGCCTATCATTGACGCAGGCACCATTTACCCCCCACACTCACCCTCCCTCACCACCACCACTTAGTGAATAAAGGTCAGGCAATCAGGCATCTGGAAGGACAGCTAATTTGTCATCCCTCGACAAACGTGTCAGCGTCCAATCTTGTCCACAGGGCTTGATACTGCAAGAAGCCGTAAAGGTTAAGAGATTCAAAGAAGGCTCCCCCTTCCCTGTTCGCCCTGTCTCCATCTCAACAAGCAACATGCGACAGAGCAGAAAATTCAATTTTGGATTTGATACTGTGAGGGCTTTGTGGTTTCATGGCTATAACTCTTCAGAGTCTTTAGGCATGTCGTCCGCCCTGCTCTGTTAGAAGCCCCCTAGATCGAGACTCCCTGCCTTCCACATGTCATTCTTGTCTAATGCAGCTTCCTGCAAAAAAGATTTTTCAATTAAGTGTTCACTTAAAATGATCTTTTTAACTTTAAAGCCTCAGTTTTAGTAGGAGGTCGGCACGATTTGTGGAAAAAAATGGGCTCTGTCAAGCTTCAAATCAACAAAGATTCCTCAATTTTTAAAGGCAAAAATCAAAGCGGTTATCCTAAATGCAGATTCTAATGCAGTGCACATGCAGTCATCCCAAGCAATCTGTCGATCTAAGCACGCCCCTGTGATTATATAGGCATTACAAGCCATCCCTGTCGTCTCTGAATGCATCCTAATAGCCTGTTTAGTGAGGCCATCTACAGCCGCAGGTGTGTGTCCGCTTCTGATTCCCAAAAGTGTAAGTGACAGAGGGTCGGGAGAGAGAGAGTATGGGGGGGGGGGGGGGGTCATGAATGAGTGACTTTGATCAGGTGAGTTCAACTAGGTGTGTGTGTGTGTGCGAGAGAGAGAGAGAGAGAGGAGAGTGTTCAGTGTGGGATAAAGGAGAGTCAGGCTGACAGCTGCATGTCAGATACGTTTAATGTACAACATTGCCTAGAATTGTTGGAGCTAAGGAACACACACACACACAAAGGGCATTAGGGTGTGTTTGAAACTTTTTGGAGGGGGTTATTTGGTACAAACTGAAGCATGGCATGTAATGGATGGAGACAGTTATACACATCAGTGGGCAACTAATACTAGAACTTCATTGGTAAAGTTTTAGTTAGCTGGAACTTGTAGGATATCTGCACTGTAAAACTAAGGATCGTTTAAGTCACGGCCTGACTGTAACTTTTTTTGCTCACCAGGAGTTTTGCAAAAGTTACTAGTCACTATTTTGTTGTTGGGGAAATTACATTTACATGATTGGAGTTGAATATGAGATGCTACAGTTTACTAGATTTAGATTTTACTGTCCTTTTCAATTCAAATAATCACTGCACCAAAAAAAACTACATAAAATGTGTAACAATAATGGTCATTATCAAATATTTAGCTCCTATAAGGTTATGTAAAAAGTTCTTTTTATGAAAACACAGTCTAAAATGAAAAAGACATACAGAGAGGAGCTTCAGATTACATACAATAAAAGTGGTGCAGGGTTGTAGAATATAAATTGAAATGATATAAACTAAACAAAAAGTAGCAAGGAAAACACTATCTGTTCAAATATTTATCACAAACAGCAATAAATACTATAAAACAGTCTAGAAAAAAATCTCTGCACTAGGAACAAAGAGCAACTTTTTTGTCAAATCCTTTTAAATTGCCCCAAATTGAAAACTCAACCTGACATGAAATGTGAATGTGAGATTTAAAGACGAAGGTAAATTAAATGTTCTGATGGTTTTGATCAACAGAATCATTCCTTCGCTGCTGGTTTCCCTCCGTGATGAAAACTGGCCTTTGAGACCCTCTTCACATTTACACCACATCATAATTCCTACAATCCATGCAGTGATTTACATGAGTTTTGTTTTTGTGCAGAGAGGGACAGGAAAAGCGACGGTAAAGACACCCAGATGATAGCATAAACTGTTGGAAAATCAAACAAAGAAATTTACAGTGTCGTGTGTGAAGGTTTTACTCATGAGAGTTTGAGTGTCATATTGATATTAGTTTATTATTACAAATGCATTTTGAAAAGGCTACAAGTAAAAAAAGTGTTAAATAATTCAACCCACCAAGTAGCTAGTGGGAGTGACTGTTTGCACACTATCGGTAAAATCCACCCACATTTATCCGGCAAAAGTGGGAGGATAAATATTTAAATTGGGGAAGCCCTGATTTTAATATTTAATTTACTCCAGTATCACCACAGCTGTGCTAGCAGGTCTGCTATATTAGAATAAAGCTACAATAAACAGCATAAGCTAGTACTAACATGAGACTCAAAATCAATAAACTTTTGCTCCAGCCAGCCCCCCTCCACTCGACCTGTAATGCTCTGCATGTTTGCTGTGGTGTACCACAATCCCTAAGGTGTTTGCCAGTATCACGTTCCAATGAATGAGAATGAATTGATTAAATTCACTGATTGATTAGAAGGGTGCGCCTTGTTTAAAAATCTTTAGAAGTTAATAATTCGGCATCACTGCCAGCATCCTCCTGTGAGCCTCCCCTTCATGGGAGGTAAAGGCACCCCCTCCACAATAACATGACTTTGGGAACCGCTCAGGAGTGCTGCCCTATTCTTCACCCGCAGACTTAGCATCCAGCTCTACACACTGAGCTTGTTGTTTCTCCACTGATGCCACAGTGACAGTGTAACGTACAGTAAACTGAATGCTAAACATACAGTATACAATTTTGGTGTCCAGTTGGTGCTTGATACAAAAGTTAGGATATTGTTAATGTTAGGCCAGTCAGTCTGTGGTTGAACTGTGTAGTTTACAGGTGTGACAGTGATGGTGTGATTGTAATCAGGGCCTTCCTGCAAAAGAGGTGGCATCTCAATAAATGTACTCTGAATTAAATTACATTTAAATAGAAAATCTGTCAGTCCAGCCATTCATCCATTAATCAGTCTATCCATGGTTTGCTTGCCGATAACCACTAGTGCTAGTGTGACAATTATCAACTAATCTTTAATTCTTAGTTTCTGACTGAAGAATTCAACTGCACTCCTGCTACTGTATTTTAAAGCCGCTGGCTGCACCTATTTTTAGTGCATTATATTTCATTTACATTTAGTCCAAGTGTTCTGGTTGGACCTCAAGCAAGTGCATGTTCTCTGTGGTTGTAGAAAAACTTTGTACTCAAAAAGTAAAGAAAATACTAAGGCAGGGGTGCCCAATACGTCTCTCGCGATCTACCGGTCAATCGTAAAGGTAGTGTTGGTAGATCACATGGCATTAAAAAATAGATGTCCGCCTATCATCCATCCATTTGTCACTTGATTTGTCTCCACGGACGGTGCGCCAGCCATGGTTGGCCGCTCCTTTGGATTTATTGACCAGTGCAGGGAGGATGGTGCTTTCCCTGGCTTCCTCAATTACCACTGCATAATACACCAGCAAGCGTTATACGCAAAAATGTTCAACATGAAAGAGAAAATAGCTGTGGCATCAAAGATCGCCTGTTCTCGCGCCACATCTCTTTAGAAAAACGCTGTTCCATGCGCACCTGGAGAAGGCAGACTGCAACACTGACTTGAGATGACTTAGTGGAGCGAAATTCCTGCAAAAAATTAGTTCCTGAGTTTTATTTTGCAACATGGGTTTATGCAGTTGTGCAAGGTATGCCAACATATATTGTACAAATTAAAAATACTCAATATATTTATAACTAAATATATGTTTGGCATCTTGGCCCAAGACTTTGGAACTCCCTCCCTTTGGAGATCAGGACAACATCTGATCTTTCTGCTTTTAAATCCAAACTAAAGACTCACCTTACCAGGGTTTTATTGTTCAGCGCTTTGGGCAGCTCTTGTTTTTATTTGGCGCTGGATAAATAAAGTTTGATTTGATTGATTTGTTTTGCTTTTTTATAGTAGGTAGATCATTTTGACATTGTCATTTTATAAGTAGCTGAAAAATTGTGGGCACCCCTGCTTTAAGGTTTTTGTTTTCATAGGTAAAGGTAATAAATGACAAGTGATTGTTTCATTGCTGTAAACAGATTTTTTTTTTACACCTCAGCTTTCAGAGTATCACTGTTTTTAAACAATGATTTGCTGTTTCTTTTTCTGCTCTCAATGTTGCCTCATCTTTTCCTCGACTTGTCGTAACCCCTCCTTCACACCTCGCTCTTCTCATAGCCCTTACTTCTTCTTTATGTCATGCTCTCTTTCTTCTCTCAGTCTCCACTTATAAACTGCCATCAAGCTTTAAAATGAAACCACACCACTATCTTTGATTGCTGTTTTGTACACATCAAATGTGTGTTTAGCAAAGAGATGCCTGCAGAAGTACAAACCTGCCTCCTTCTCAAAAAGCAAGACAGAAACACTTTATGTATCTGCCAAAATCTATAGATAGCCACTGCACCAGGGGCGGGGGGTGTCTCTGTTGCAGCTAATATGACTGGAGGCAAGGAGAGGCGAGTCGAGAGAAAAACAGCTTTAAAAAAGTGGCGAGTCGAGTAGGCGAGGGAAGGTGGATGCCGTGCTGAGAAGGCATCACACTCATGTGTGAAGCCTAATCAGGCACAATCTGCTTCACTATGATGCAATGTGCAACATGAAGTTATTGTGTATTTATCTAAAATTAAAGCTGTTGTACACACATTGCTGCGTTTCATTATGCAGTACATTAAAGGTATCCAGTGGAGTTGATGAAAATGATGCCAGAAGGTGGAGAAGTGTCTTCTGGAAATGTTTGCGTCACATTTTTGTTGAACGTGTCCACAGAGAAGCACAAGCATCAGCAACAATTGTCTCAAAGGGAGAGTTATCATTCTCTCATAGCTGTTTTATGTTTACCCTGGCTTGAGACATTGCACAGCAAAGGTGTTAGGCTGTCAGTATGGTGTCAGCACAAAGTAAAAGAAATATATGTCCAGTTATATGACAGATATGAGAATTCTGGGCAACAAAAAAGGATTTAACGTGGAAAATGTATTTTAAGATACTGTTGCAACAGACATCCACTGATGTCTTCATTGTGCAGCTCAGGATTTCACCTAGTGACTTTTTTAAATAATTGATTATTTCTACAGTGTATTTTTATGGAAGATGACCCTAAAACAGTCACATGTTTATTTTTTTGTCAAAGGGAACGTTTTAAAATCCTCCAAAACCCAAATATATTCAGTTTACAAACATTTATACTAATGACAAGCAATAAATTATGACAACGGAGATAGTTGGGCTAGAAAACATAAATGATTAATCATTTATCAAAAACACAAAACCACAGGTTAAATGAAAAATAACAAGAAAGAGAGAGAAAGAAAACAGCTCTCAGAATGAGAGAAAATCAACCAACTAAGAGCTCATTATTAAATCTGATTTATTAGAAGAAAGTCTTACCTACTAAAACTCTCCTTTCATTTGTAGTCTCATACTTTCTCATAGCAGTATGTATGGGAAACTGTCTCATAGCAAAGTCCTCAACACTTTATGTGGATACTCACCGGCTCATGTACTGAAAATGAACTATTTGTGAACTTAACAATTGAGAAGCCAACTGCAGTAACTTTTTACTGATTGTGTTTACATGCCTTAAAATAACCAGGTTACTCAGAGAAATCAGCTTCCTCGAGTAATCGGAAAACAGTTTAGTGAACCCGCCTCCTGGAAATCTGCGTATACATTCATTAGACGAGTGATGTGGTTTCTCCTCCACCTCCGGTTTATTTTGAAAGCATGACTCACAGATATTAACTGTATAGTGGCTTTCTGACTTTTTTTTTTTTTTGGTTAGTTCATGTATCTGCAGAATGACAGCTGCAAGAGAGAGAGAAAAAGGGAGGGGAGTGAGATGCCATCGATACACAGAGCCAACTGTGTGGAAAAAATAATGCAGCAGAAAGTTTTTTAGATTATTTTGACTTCTAATGGACATTTTGTGTCCAAGTGGAGGTTACGTGGACTTTCAATCATGGCAACTGGATTTCTTACTTGTTTTATCGAAATGTTTCATTACTCATGCAAGTAGCTTCTTCAGTTTAGGAAAGCTTAGGAAACCCTGGAAACCATTCTAGTGTGTGTGTGTGTGTTTTTTTTAAACATTACCTCCACAACCACAGCAGCCATCATTACCATAATCTTTACTTTTATCACTGTTACTGAGCATTATGATGGCTGTTACTGACAACACAAACCACAAGCTGTGTTTGAATCTTGCCTTTTACATGTGAGTGTCAAAATCCACCTGATTGGGTAGTTATCACAGCATTTAATGATCTGTTATTAGTCTTTGGTTCCTCTGGTTCTAGTAGGTTGTTATAATGCAATATAACAGCAACATCTGATGAGTAGGCTCAATATCAAGTGCCCATTTGAAACACATTTTGTAGTACCAAGGAGTACTTGATCATATTAGAGGCCACGTTTTGAGATTTAACATAAAAGGCAGAAAGCAGCATCCCTGCTTCGTGGCAAAATGGACTTGTGATAGGTTACAGGCTAAAACCCGATCCGTCCTTAGCGTGCATAACCTCTCAGAAAACAGTCTTGTTTTGGAGCTGTGCAAGTAAGTAGAGACGTTGGAGGAGAGCTTTAGCTACTGTGAAATGGTGACTAATTTGGGGTAAAGAACCGTGGCCTTTGATCTGTGCATTGAATAAAGCTGAGTGTGCTTGCCTCGGTGCCCCTTAGGCCTCATTGTCAGCCTGCCAGAACGCCATCTCTCTACCATCACTGAATATAAAACCGTGGAATACATCATGCAAATAATCAGGCTGGAAACAAACACAAGCAGTGCTTTCCCCCAAAGGAAGAGGCAGCCGTCTCTAATGAGCAGGGTAAAATTGGAATATTCATACCTCTTTCCCTCCACAGATATGATTGAGTGATTCCCTCCTCTCCTCGTTGCTCTACCCTACTTCTCTTCTTCTTAGAGGCTTCGTCATCTTGCTTTCATTCGCGGTTCTCCGTCCTTCCCCCTCACCTCCATGTCTGTTCCCACTTCTTTTCTGCTTTGTCTTCCTGGAATGTAGCGATAAACACTAAGTGAATCGGCAGCTAGTGATGTTGACAAAGCTGTTCACAGATTACGCCCTTGGATCACAGTCACAAATCTGCCAAAGAGGAGACATTTGTTTATTGGAGAATCAGTAATGAATGCATAAGGAGAAAATATTAGGAAGAAGTCAGATTTTTTTTTATTTTTATAAAAATTACTTTGGAAAAACAAGCCTGAAACATCTCTCAAATTTTAAGTAAAGATTTACAGGCCTTACCCACGTACTGGATTTAGCTGTCAGAAGTGTTGACAGAGTCTTGTCTCTTGGCTCGAAGTCTCATCCCACTCAGACAATGGGAGGTCTAGTGAATGATATTCAGACAGGCCCACGTTCATGTTTGTTCAGGTTTAGAATAAAATTTTCCATTCAGTATTAGCATCACGGAGGTGAGGAGAGTGAAAAATGAAGAGGCAAACAAAACAAGCAGAGAATATTTCTTAATTAATTCCACACCCTTCTTAAAAACATAATGAAAATATTTCTACTGTAGGTCTATTACACGTTTGCACCGGAGACAGGTGAATGCCTTTTGAAATGAAGACGAATGCGAGGTAGTGAAAGAAGATGAACAGCGTGGCGTATCTCAAGGCAGGGACTGGATGATGTAGGAGGACAGGGACCTCATGGCTCTCTTGACCACCTGTTGAGACTGACCTAGAATAAGAGAAAAATGATCTTCCTGTAGGATGGTAGTTTTTTTTTTTTTTTTTTTTGTAATGCAGAAGTTTCTTCACATTTTAGGTAGAACTATTTTCATCAGTTTATCATTCCTATCATTTTTACGGTAAATGCTGAATGTTCTCTGGTTATATAAATTAGCCTGTGGTACCTACATTGTAAAACGTGTGTATTTAATAAACTCATAAGCTTCTGCGATGTCACTTGATGACGTCAAAGGGTTATTAAGTGTAAAGCTGCTCTTCTTCTACTTAGACCCAGAGTCAACCAATTTTATTAGCTTGAGAAACCTGGTTTTTCCCACAGTTCTAACTTGCAACATATATTTCATCATAAAATATTAAATAACACTTGCTTTGTTCCTCCTTTTTGAGCTTGTATCATTTGTGTTAATGCCTGTAAAGGTAGACAGGAGTGACTGCTGTTTTTGTTTAAACTGTGGCTTCCCTCTGCTCTTAGAAGCTTGTGCTAATATTAATGGATTAGGAGTGCAGACTTTGGCTTCCTCTAATTATAAAAGTATCATATTACCCGTATGCAGGGCTTGCACTAGAACGGTTTTGAATAATTTGGAATGGGTTTGTCTGGTACTGTTTAAACTTTTCAAGACCTAGTTCAAAGTTTGAGATAAACTAGTTCATGTTCATCATTCACAATTTTGAACATATAACTTTTTGACAGTCCCAATTCACATTCATCTCTCTGGCATGAATTTTTCCGGGAGATTGTTGTTTTCTAGGCGGTGGTGGGTGGCAGTTTTTTTGTTTTGGGGATTAAAATGGACCCCAAGGGACTTAACATGTCTAAAACATAGCAAAGTCACACACTGTATGGGCCCTGAATGCCGCACGCACACACACACACGCACACATGCACACACACACACACACACACACATTGATTTTACAATGTGTAACAGCCATCCATCTTTTAACTACTTAAATTGCATTATTTTAAATGAGCTGTTCAAGATCAGCAGTGGGGCTGGACCCTGTCACAGATCTCACTGAGTGAGATAAGCCCTGAAAAGTTCACCAGTCTATCTTAGGGCCAACATAGAGAGACAAACACAGACAGACAACCATTCAGACGGTTTAAAGTCAGTGTTAATGTAGGAAGCATGTCTTTTAACTGTGCTGCCCCAGTGTGCTACATTTTGTCCTATATTTTGTTCAATAGGAATATGCTCTAATGCTGTGTAGAGGTGCAGTGGAAGCTTCGAGTTACACAAGCTCACAGAACAGCACAGAGGTATTTACTTATAAAAGCAGGCTCACCCTTCTGACCAATTAGAGAATAGCATTGTGTGGCATTCTTATTTATTTTATTTTGATAACTACAGCTCCAAGGAGGATGGTGCAGTGTGGTAAAGGATACAGAGCAAAGCAAAGTAATATCAAAGTAAAGAGGAAAAGGAAGGGCAGAGCTGTGACGATGTTGGTTTAAGTTGCACGTTCTGTCTTTAAGCAAACAATGGTAGAGAGCTGGGATGATGATAGGGATGAGGGCTGACCATAAGGTAGCACACTGAGTAAACACTGACTTTTTCTGCTTCTGTTCACCCTGTGTGTTACGATACTCATGTTCTTGAGTTGCAAAGGGATGTGTTCAGTCTGCTGTAAACTGCAAAATAAAATTCGCACATTCACCACATTGAGATATTTTAGCGCGTTCATACACAGCACTGTTCCTGACTTTGCCAGCACAACGCTTTATCCATCTTTAAAAATCACATTTATTTTCGTAACATCCTTGTTGTGGGAACTTTTTTCAATGGTTCCAGCAACCTGTACAGATTCATTTTTTTTGTGCGGGGTAATAAAGATCAAATTAATTCAATGCTACCATGTAGTTTACCACTACATTGTACCATATAAAACAGAATTAATTCCCTTTCCCACTATGCGATGTCTCCTCTCCTCTACTCACTCTAGTTAGTCTAAAATGTTTTTTTTTATCTGTCCCCTGTGCTCATTTACATGCTTTTCCCAATACGCTCCTTTCATATTAACATGAATATTGGAGGTCCCAATCCACTCAAGTGTTACCATTGATTGGTTGTAAATTTAATGATCTGAGCTGCATATTCTCATGTAAAAATCATTCTGGGAAACAAAATCACCAAAATGTGCAAAATATGAGCGTAAACCCATAGAGGAGGCTTGAGGCGAAGTTTTTGCTAAAGTTGTAAGGTGGGTATTTTAGGGCAGACAGTCAAATGGAGGAAGGACATTTAGGACAAGCAAGTGCTAATGAAAAAACAGCAAGAGGCAAGAGGAGTGTTGGGCTTAGTTTGTATATACGCTCTCGCCCAATGGCTGGTACACGCGTCAGATTTGATGTCACAACAGCTGGGGCAAGATGTGAATAATGTTGTTTTGGTCCGGATTTTTGTAATGTTTGGGGTGGAGTGTAGGGCTGGAACAGAAGGAAATTAATGTGGTGGATACAAGAGTGTGTGAGCAGCTTTGTAAGTACACAGTGGGTATTCCTATAGATTTTCACTCCACGGTACATACCAAAAGTACATGAGTAGCCACTGATGTGAGAAAGCAAGGAGCAGGTCACATGTGATAATGGAAGGGCAGGAAGTATTTAAGTGTTTACAGATGCCGCAGGTAGTTTGCAGTGCCATCTAGACTGTGTTTAGCGAACATACTTCCTGTACGTCCCTTCTGTTGCCAGTGGTGTAGACTATGCTTTTCTCAGCAGAGACGCCTACGATTTAGCGGAAGATTGTAGCCAGTGAAGAACGCCTCAAGCATGACTATAAGTGGTTCTGTCTCTGCGGTGACGTCACCGGTTCTGCGCCCATCGAACAATACAGCACGAGCACAGCTTTAATGGCAGCTAGAAGAATCTGGATGTTGGGAAATAAGGAGAAGCATTTCATTCAAGTCTTATGCAAAAACAAAATAAGATCTCACTTAGAAAAGTAATTACATTGCTATAATAAATGCTTAAAAGCATTGCATTACATTAGTCAGTAAAGTCACTGCTTAAAAAGAAAAAAAGCTCCATTGCTTATTGGCTTGTAGAGTTTATTCACTCTCAGTCCCAATCTTAATTATGTCACTAAGGGAGGAAAGGCTTCTGTAGAAAAGGCAAGTGGACTAAATCAAATGATAAGGCAGTTGGAAGTTTAGTGGTGGTGATGCCTAAGTCATGTGACCATGGGTAGTTTGTTTGGTGCTAAATAGTTTTTTACTTTTGGCAATTGTATTTAAGATTCCAAAATCATAAAAGTAGCATCCATGTGCGCAGATGATCTTCCTAAACAAACTGTGTTTCATACAATGTTTGTATTATTGTGGCTCCATGACAAATGCCAGTGGAAAAATTCATTGACTTTTCTTACGGGAACCAGGCAGGTGCGAACTTCCAGGTCGGCCTAGAAAAAACCCCATCATCCCAGCACACCTAGTCTATCAAAGCTTTCACTGGGTGTGAGGTACACACTGGTCAGGTTGCCAGTCCATCTCAGGGCCAGCACAGAGATGCATGCACAGACAGACAACCATTTACACTCACACCTGCATTCACACCTATGGGCAATTTAGTGTCACCAATTAATCTAACAAGCATGTCTTTGGACTGTGGAAGGAAACTGGATAACCCAGAGCAAACCCACACAAGCAAAGGGAGAACATGCAAACTCGGCACAGAGGGGCCACAGCTGGCCAGAGGTTTGAACCAGGGACCTTCTAGTTGTAAAAACTTCTACTGTACGAAAACATCCTTTTTATTCAGTCTTTCTCTCTGTTGTTTACTTTTGTTAAATTAATTTTCTTCACCACAAGACCATGATGCTCCTGCTCTCTCCAACAATTTTCTGTAAACAACAATCAACAGCAATTAAGTCAATGATTTGTCCCACATAGCTTTTTAAATTGATGACCTTTACTCCTTATCAAAACATAAATCTGCTCTTCTAATTTCATCAGACAAGGGCACATTTTTAAATACTAATTGTGCCTTTTAACTCATTTTACTTAATAATAAAAGGGAATTACCAGTAATGTTGTGACATGTGCATATTGATAGTATTTTTTTAATCATAATTTACTTGTTATGTCATACTCCTTTTGCGGATGAGGCTAAAGCAGTTTATTTTAAAATCAAATTTTCCGCCCTGGGTCACCCTGACCAGAACAAAACCATGTAAAAAAACATGTATTCCTCCTTCTGGTTATGTAATCTATTGAAATTTGACAGCAGCCACTCATTATAACCTTCAGGCCTGTAAGCTGAAGGGTTTGTGGTCTTAGCACTCCTCTTTGGATTGGCTTGAAAAACTAATGTATTTAATAACATCCAAGAGGGGGAATAGTGTTGTTGACACTGCTGTGGATGAATATGGAGATGATAAAATTATCTCTCTAGGGTTCTCGTTTGAATTTGAATTGCAAAAGGTAATTGTAATAACTCTTCCACTGGAAAATCTAATGAGTTTGAACTCAGAAATTCAAGTTGGATTAGATGATTCAGCCACACTTCCTCAAAACAGCAAGACACTGTACAGTGAAACCTGTTAAAAACTCTTTGTAGTGAAATATTGTCTAACATTGTTAATTAAATTAAGATAGTTTTACAGAGAGGACAGGTTTTAACAGTCCCTGCCAGTTTTAATTTATTTAATTTTGCTAATAAAATGTTGAGCAAATATTGTATATGATGTTTTAAAATCATCTGTTGTCTATTAGTCCAACGGTAATCAAACTGTTACACTTTTTACTTTGCGTCCTCGGCAATGTTACGCTTTCACGGTGTTGATAACACCTATTGTGTTTTTCTTACACAATAGAACATGTTTTATACATAAAATTTCAATATGTGATTGTTGAAAGTTGGCTGTAGATAAAAAGCACAACACACAGACATTCTTCTCAACTTTGATCAAATATTTGCTTGCTTTCCTCCCACAACACAATTTCTTTTTGTATCATTGCCTGGAGGTTACTTCTGATAAGATTTGTTTTGCATAAATGTGGAACAACATCGCCGCATCCTTGATTTCTCAGTATGAGCGCCGTCTCTGTCTCCACTAATAATAGCGCATCTCTTTATAAACAGTCACTAATATGTTAAATATGTAAAACAGTTCATCTGCTATTTACTGACTGTCTCTGCAAAGTCTGTCTTCATCCCACATCATATGTGATAATAATGTGCTAAAAGGCATCGATTAACATAATCATTTGAAGTCTGCAGACACATTTGGGTAAAATTCATTCACATACATTACAGTGAAGTCTGTTTAGGTCTTAATTATTAGCAAGACAAGCCCTGAATTCATAAAGTAATGTTGAGGCAAGAGAAAAATTAGGTGTGCATAATGCTGCAGTAAAAGAAATACAGTTTTTTGCATTTAAAGAGCATAGAGCATGGTATTATTTATTGTTACCTTTACAAATGTAAGAACAGTAGAGAAAGTGATTTAACAGTAGGTTTATCTACTCTACTTTAAGCTTAAATCATGAGCATTTAGGTTAACTAGCTCATTATCTATAGTTACTTGTAAGATAATGTAGATAGTAGGTTTTTTTTAAGAATGTTCTATGGTAACTTTGAACATTAAAAACACAGTTTTGAAACATACATTATCTTCATTATCTTCCACTTGGCCAGAGTCGGGTCAAGGTGGCAGCAGACTTAGTAAAGTTTTCCAAATGTCCATCTCACTAGCAAAGAATTTCCAAGATTTGCCAGTAATACGCTGTAAACAGTTAGGCATGTTCTGGGTCTATTCTGTGTTCTCTTACAAATGGCTCCATACACTATCTGTAAGACTGAGACGGGCTACACGACAGTGTAAACTGATTTTTGGCCACTGATCTAGCGGCTTAGCTCCCTCTTCAACGCAACAGCTTTGTACATTACTGCTAATGATGCACCAATTAGCCTGTTAATTTCATGCTCTGTTTTACCCTCATGAACAAGAAACATAGATCCTTAAACTCTTTCACTTGGGCAAGTGGCTCACTTCCAACCTGAAGGGGGCAATCCACCATTTTCCAGCAGAGAACCGTGGCCTCGGACTTGGAGGTGCTGACTCGCATCCCAACCACTTCACACTCAGCTGCAAACTGTCCCAGTGCATCCTGAAGGTCACAGTCTGATGAATCAAACAGAACGAAATCATCTGCAAAAAGCAGAGTAACCCAATCAGGCAATCTCCAGAGCAATATTCAGTTGGATGAATTGGGTTCCATTATGTAATTTTGTATTCATTTCTATATAATGCATCCATTTGTAGGTCTGTGACTGGTAGTTGCTGAATAACAGAAGGTTAACTTTTGTTTAAACCAGCAAAATATTATTTAAAAAATGATAACTTTGACGTGAAGCCCGTGAAGGTGGAGCGGTTAGTGCTGCTGCCTCACAACTAAAAGTTCCCCAGTTCGAATCCACGGTCAGCTGTATCCTCTCTGTGTCGAGCTCTCATCTGCCAAAATTGCCTGTGTGAACGGAGTGTGCATGGTTCTCTGTCTGTGTATGTCCCTCTGGGTTGGCCCTGAGACAGACTGGTGACCTGTTGAAGGTGTACCCTGATTGTCAGCTGGGATAGACTCCACCCCTCCATGACCCTAAACTGAATTAAAAAAAATAACATAATGCATGGATGGGTGGAGGATTTTTGATGTGTCATTATTGTCATATATTGTATACTGCGTGTGTGTGCAAGAACAAATTGAAACTCTTATTCAAACTGGTGATTGCCTACAGGAGTTGCATATCCTATTTATTTTATAGCACAGGCAGTTCTTACTACTTTGCTGTAAATTGACTAAGCAGCAATCTGGCTTACATTCAGTAGGTGGACAACATAAAGAGCTTATGTCAGCTCTCCCCAAGCTCAACAGGATGCAGTTTTGAGAGTTAGAAATCCCACAGACAATGTACGTTATAATGCAGGCAGGCACTGTGATGCAGGCCCGCTTAGCAAGGGGAATGACCACAAGATCAGAACAAGACGGAAAACACTTTACTGATAAGTACGGAGACATTCATATCCGCTTAATTGGCAACGAAATGTTTTTCTTTCAATGCACTTGACTTTAAATAAAACATTCAAACTAGCTTGTGCAGACATTTAAATAGCTATGTTGATAGGCAACTAAAGCATTAGACTAAAAATAATTAAGCTAAATTGAACGGCAAGGATTGCTGTGTTATTGCAAAATACCAAGGCTCCCTTTCAAATTGATTTATAAAAAGGCAATTAAATGTGTTCTTATTTATTTTTTTATGTCCTGTGCTGACATTGCAGATGTCGAATTAGAAGACATATTAAAGTAAGTGAGCAGTAACATTCGTAGGTGATTACAGGAATAATCCAAACATAGTGCCACATGCTTTGACATGTGGTGATGAGATATCACTATAGCTTTGGATATCACCATGTTGAAAGTAGTACTATGATTGTGAGTTATCAGTGTAAACAGTAAAAATAGAATTCAGAGTTATAATCACATTACTGATAAATGCAAGAAATTACACATAGTTTAGAATCTTTTAATCCGTTATTTTGTTCTTCTTGAAATGTAGACATTTTCAGTTTTTAATGTATTTTTATTGGTTTACTTGCATGTTCTTGTCATCCATACATAACAATTATAGTTACCCTGGAACTACAACCTATTCGCAGACATCTCATTAGATTCTCTCAGCTTCTGGAAAACATTTACTTTTCACTAAATACTTTTAACAATAACTTGATCCCAACTGATAAACATGCAGTACAAGTGCTAATATTTCATTAATTCATGAACATAGATCCCGTTCCAGCTGATATACCACACTCTGTAAGTAGTCCATGGTAGTGATTAATTCCTTGACCTTTAGTGCGAAGAAGATCCATTTACACTGATTTAGAAAAGGACTGGCAGTAGATATCACTACAGTCCTATTGGCAGTTTGCTAGATGGTCATTACCAAACTAAAGGCACCCGTGGGAGAGAAAACGAGTGGGTGGCTGAGTGTTTCTACATGTGAGCACATGCACGTGTGTGTGTGTGTTTAGGTGAAAAGGTTGAAACATTGCCATGGGGTTACACTTACAAGATGTAGGGGTCAGCAGCAAAGATCAGTTAGGGTCAAACTCGTAATAGGAGCCATTTTTCATAAGGCGCATTCCTCATCTTGGTCTCTGAGGTTGCGGTCAAGAGTAAAGTAGTGAACTGCAGGAAATGGCATTTCAATGTGCGTAACCTCTCGCCTTGCAACGTCCCCTCTTGACAGGGAATGGCAGGTCCTTCTCATCTCTCTCTGGCTGGCTCGTATATCACTCTCAGCACTCGCCCACCTCTCCATCCCGAGAGATGGTTGCCTGGGAGAGCCAGAGAGGGAGCACTGGTGATGCGGGTGGACTGCTCTTCAATCTAGCAGCTACTCAACAATCAGCAACACGTCTATCGCCAGACTTAAAAGTAATTTTGAATCCTCTGACACACATACATGTGCCTCTCTAGTCTGTGCCATAGATGAATTGTAAATGACATCTACTGAGCTGCCTGGAGCATTTAAAGAGCAATGTTTACTGCCTTTATGGTGAATCAGTGCACGAACACCAAACTGGTAGAGATAAAAAGGAGAGAGAAGACTGCAGTGCTTTTACCAGACAGTCCAGCCACTTGGTGGCACTAGTAGCCAAAATCAATGAAAGAAAAACGGAGGGAGCTAGTATGGACACAACAGATAGAGCTGTATGAATATTTTCTTTCCATAACACAGTTCTGCTATGAATATTCTCAACAGCAGACATAGAAGTGTAAAAATAAATCATGTGCTGTAAACATCTTGTTAAAGATGAATATTTCAGTTTGGGGGCTGCTGTTAGAGCAGTAAGTCCTGGCAGGAACACTGCGGGAAACTTCATGTGAGGATGGGGACCCTGGGCAGAAAAACCATGCATATGCAGTAAATGCATTCTGCGCATCTGGAAAAGGCCTTTCAAGTGTCAGCACTCACTTTAATGCTCCTGTTACCAACTGATGCGAGTACCCAAGTCCTAAAAGCGAGCCACTTCTTAAGACACAGATAGACGCCAGTTTGCGATAGCCATGGAGGATGACACTACCAATTTACTTAATCTAAATTTATGTCTAAGTGTATTTTGTATCAATAGTAAATGTATTTAGACGTATCCGCAGTATTAATATGAGTTCTTCACCTTCGGGTGTTTGTATTTGGCCGGTTTTGTGGCAGTTGCAGGAAATTGACATCATCAACAGGCCCACTCACTCGTGGCGAATCCTCCGGAGTATTACCACCTCTGTTCACACATGAGCTCGGCTGCAGATAATCCAGACTTTGCACTAGGGAGCTGGAGAAGATCCAGCTAATGTCGGGGCCAAAACACTTGAGCATTTGCATTAACACATACAGCCACTCTGGATAAAGTCTAGATTTTGTCTGGAATGATAAGAAGGGGCCAGGTGGAAAATATTCAATGTATTAGTCAGTGCCAAAAATGGTAGGTTGTTACATCCAACACAATTGCTCATCATTCTTGAAACACGTCCTTTAACCTTTATGGCCATATAGGTTTAGGTTAGTCCCTACAGTCTTGTATGACCACGAAGACCTTCTGTTAAAATAGCTCTTCCATAAAAGGAAGTAGGCATCTGTTAAGATTGAACCCATTTTTAAAACCAGGCACCAAAATTATGGATGGTACCAAAATAAAGGTACATTTTACACTCCTTTTTGGCCTGTAACAGTAACAAATGTGGAAATAAAACTGTGCAAACATAGCAGTTTGGTAATTGTTAGAAACAAATTCTTTTCTTTTTTTTGGGTTGTTTTTTCCCCTGCTTGTAATGACCTACCAAGTCCATTCTCAAATGCAAAAGAATATTGAAATAAATTGATTTTTTTTTAAACTTGCAGCTATGTATTAGACACTAAAAATATCCATAAATGCTGTTTGAAACTGAACATCTACATTTCTCTAAAGTCTAAATGCAGTATACGATAGAAACCAGTATAGAAGAAATATTTTTTAAAAATCATTTAGATTCTAAGAAAATTACAATGCAAACAGTTGTTTTTCCACTTCAGTTAATGTGTTTGGGCCTGCAATCTATTTAAGCAATTGCTAATGACAGTTCTTGAAAGTGGGAGCAGGATAAATTCCATCAATGCAGCTGCCAGTAGAACTGATACTGTAATTATTTCCGTTTCAGCACAGTTTCCCCATTTTCACTGTGATGTCTGATAAATTTTGAGCGGTGTCATTTTAAAGAGGTCAATTTTAGCATCAGCTTAGACAGAATATTAAAGGATATTGTATTTTTTTTACTCCCTTTCATTTTGTGACCCCTTTGTGTTCTCCACCGAGTTACAACATGCAGCTCATTTTTTTTCTGGTCTTTAGTCGGAAGCTGTTCCTCTTTATAAATATTAATTTTCCCATCTTTCTTTGCCAAAGCCTGAGGCGTTCAGCACAGGTGTTTTGTGAATAACACAGAGGACAACAAGCTAACTGCAGCTGAAACAGGAAGTTGCAGTAATGACTTCTGTCCCCAGTGCACCCTGGGTAATAATCAGCCCTCGTTTGTCATAATAGCAGGTAAATACTCAACCACGGCTGCAGTAGTCCTCGCAGTAGGACACCGGCAGCAGCAGCGGTCCACAGTAATTTTTCACTTATTTTTATTAAGTGAACAGACATTCCAGTTGTTCTCTGCTGCTTGTTAGTGTTTACAGACACAGCAGCAGAAATACAGCCGAAAGGAAAAGGGCAAGTCGTGGCAGAACTCAGATTCAAACTCAGGTTGAAGCACACGAATGGTTACAGGAGTGTAGCCAGGGGTGTCCAATTATTATTCAGAAGAAGTTTCCACAGCCTTCTTTACCATTGTCCTATTGTTGACTGCTTTTTGAGCAAAAGAATCAATGTCACATGTAGTGCTTCATAATTTAATAACGGGGAAAGTAAGATGTTATTGCTAAGAGAAATGTAGTTCCCCGGCTCTTGCTGGCTGGTTATGAAATGTACAAAGCCCAAGCCTGAGGCAAAGTTTCTCTGTTCTGCCTGCCATCTCAGTGAAGAAACTCTGAGATAAGACAAATGGTTCAAATGACCTTTGAAAAGATCACCGTCTCTCAGTTCACTCGAGAGAGGGAAAGCTAGAGGGAGCGAGGAAAGAGAAGAGGGCTATTTCTATATAGTGAGGGATAAAAGTGGATTCCCAAACTGTGTGAGTGTGTGCCCTATTCGTCTTCCCCCCTCAGAATGCTTTCTGCTCCATTTACACAAGCTAAGTTTATTTGTCTCTGTCTAGGACTTGTGAAGCAGCAGAAGCAGAATTGGAGAGGGGGTGTTACGGCCCGTATTTATCTTTCATTAACTTATTTATGAGGTTTGTTTCATCAGGTAGTTTTATTGAGGAATGTAGAACCACAAAATGTAACTTCCAAATGTGCTTGAAAACCCTCAGAATGGAGAGATGTGCTGTCAAAGCGTTATGTGACCCAGACTCACTCTACCCTTCCTTCCAAAGGAGCAGTGACGTTTTGCAACAAAGAAGTGTTTAAAGACGTTAAAGTAAAAAACTGGATCGTTAGAAGTGACTGTTCAAGTACCTCCAGTGCTGACTTTGTAATAGCTTTTTTCCAAAAAAGTGAGATAGAAGTGTCTGTAGATGTAAGCATATGTGTGAAAGCCAGATGAAGACTTCACCCTTAATTTTTACATGCATGCAGGGTTCTATCCTGCTGTTATTTATTGTAAAATCATGTGTTTCACTTTTCTTTTTTGCCCTTAATTGTTACCTGGCACAGCATTGTATTTAAAGGTGCAGTCCACCATATTTCTCTCTCATGGTCACTTTTCATGAAGAAATTACTTAACATTTGTATATGTCGGTCATGGCTTTGGCAGAACTTTCTGAAGCATGAGAGAATAATCGTTAGAAAGTGCCTCAGGGTTATCTTGTATTTGGCTCAAGACTTCAAAATCTTAACAAAAAACGGGTTTAATGAAAGATGCTTTTGAATATCATTATGGGAGTTGTTATGGTAATTTTTTTTTTTTTTTTAACCTAACTCATACTAGAGACACAGAGAGAGTCAAATCCATCATGTCAGGTCCAGGGAAACCTCTGTGTCTTGTGTTTAAGGCAGTTTCTCATTCAACATTTCTTTCATCTCCATGTCCTGTACGTGGGCATATTTTCCATATTTAGCATCCATTGCAGTACTTTCCAAATTCTTATAACAAAAATTTAGTTTATCCCAACAGAAAATAATGTAGTATTCAATAAAAACCACAAGCATGTTGCAAAATGGATATCGTCATGATTTTTTTCTAAAAGTAAAAATAAAGGAATCTTTTATCATGCTCCTATTAGAATCATATCATAACCCTAGTTACAAAAGTAGACTGGAAATATTGTTGTCATAACTGTGGAGACTTAAGGCGTGTGCATTGTTTCCTCTGCATTATACATTTACACCCTATTATCATTATCCTGATTTCACTGAGCTGCTCTTGTAATAAGGAATGTCCGCAGCCCTTTCCTGCTCCAACCCTGTTTAAATCCACTGGTATATCTTGTTTACTCAGACTAAACCTGAGAATAAAGCTGCTCCTGATTAGGTTTGAAATTGCAAATACAGTATGTTGCCAGGATGACAAGGTCAACATAACATGGAAGAACTAACAAATGTACGATCAGGTCAAATCGTTAATAAAAATACTGACCTTCCGACTAACCTGTCAACCAACGTACAAAGACGTTCTGGATTCACTGCCAATCTCAGTGGTCAGGAAATCTTGTTGTATGTGACAACAAATTTACCTTCTTTTATAAAACTGTCTGACAAAAGACCTCAAGCTATAAGGAAATAGCTAAGTATCCCTTTTTAATAAACACATTCTTAGCAGACATTATTTTTATTATCACCCTTTGTCTTTCAGGCTACATACAGGCTTAAAAAAATAAAATAAAAAAGACAGACACTTTTAGGACAGACAAAATAGTTTTCACATCCATTTCCTGTTTGTCAGGTAATAAAAAAAATAACATCTCCTTCAAGAGGCACAAATGAATATGTCAATCAAGTGTTTGAATGAAAGGAATGTTTTGTTTAGGCCCTCATAGTGTCAGCTGCTTAAAGCTGCAGGGTTACTGTAGAAATGATTGTGTTGCTGCACTCGCTGCTTTCGAAGTTCATTAGCTAAATGCTTATTTGTGTTAAATGCGGTGCCACAACAGGGTGTTTCCTGGCTCATAAAATTAAAATGTAAAACAACTTGTGCCTTCACCAACCTATTAAATTTGTTGACGTGTGTGTGTGTGTGTGTGTGTGTGGAATACCAGAAGACAAAGTCCAGACAACGGCATCACTCGTTTCCCAATTAGCAATGCAGGCCTTTGAACGGCTCTTTAACCTTAGCTGAGCTTAATCATGTAATTAACGAGAAAGGGGAAGGTGCCTGTCCAATGTTACTCTCGAACTAAACATTTTCCTCCCTAAACAATGTTTGGACTCCATGCTTTTAGACACGAAGACATCATTCGTGACCTTTACGGTAAGGGGTGGGTTGCCCACCTAAGGCATTAGCCTTTTATTTAGCTGGGCACTGCTCTAAATTACTGTTATTGTTATTCAGTGCATGTGCCTGTACATGTTCTTGCATAGATGAAAGTTTGTGAGTCTACAGTGTACATCGGTGTGTGTTTGTGTTTTGATATAATCCACAGTCTCTGCATTTCAGCAGCGGTTGCAACCTCTCACTTGCAAATGCCACACATCGAGCTGACGGAGTTGTTGTTTACAACAGCCTTGCTTTAATTGCTCATCAAATTATTGGCTTAATGATAAGACGCAGGAGATTGAAAGGACATGGTTACGGACAGTGGCCGTCAAAAGCTGCCCCCACCTCATTGTGCTTTTGCATCCGTGGTGTCTATTAGCTAAACAAGCAGAGGCCTATTTAGCAGTAATCAGCAGAAGCACTGTGCAAGATAAAAATCAGCCGTTGGCATTATTTTCCTTTCAGCTTTCAAGAGTGACAGGCCTATTAAACAGGACGTGGAATTTATGAGATGATCATCTTTGATGGCCTGGTTTTCCGTTGTTTGCTGTAATGTTTTCTATGGTAATGATGCTTCCCCTCTGCTTAAACCACAAATCGCCATCAGCCTGGTGACTCCATCTCTCTGCTGAAGAGTGATTCTTGACGGCTCCATTAAGGGGTGAAAAAATGCTCCCCCCCCCACCCCCAACACTCACTCAGAAGCTTTATATTCACTCGTCAGCCAAGCTTATTTATGTCGTCGTCTTCAGTGCGAGGATGCATCAGGTTTGAACTTGTCGCTTTGATGGGGATGGGGTGATTTGAAACGACCTTGATACAACTTCTGCACATAGGGCTGTAATGTCGCTGTGGGATTGTACAGGGAAATCAAAAGCTGTGGCCTGGAACAGTGCACACTCGCTGTTGGTCATTATGGCTGCCCTATAACCAAGCCACAGATCTAACATCTATCAGAGGTGTAAAACCATCTCATCTGTCTAATGAAAAAACTGCCAGGTTGTGCAATAGATTTATACAACTACATCAGTATGTATGTAATATGCCTTTGAATTGATTTCTTGAAGAGTGAATGCTCACAACACCTATCAATTTCTATCTCAAAAGTGAAGGAAGACCATGCATGGTTTAGGCTCAATAGTAGCACCCAGGAAACCTGATACAGTCAGTGCTGCATTAACCTGCTCCAAAGCCCAGGGCCAAAAACCAACCCCCTCTGATCCCCAATTTCCTTTAAATACAGAGACACCAACTGCTTGACTATCTTGTCCAGGTTTGCTTTATGTTTTAATCTGGACTGGTAAGATTTGTAGCTTGTTAATTTTCCGTAGTTTCACAACTACTGCTGTCTGAAGGACTGATGAGATTTCAAGTGTAGAGGACAACTTAAACCCACCCATGTAGCTGGGTAAAAGCAGCAATCAGCCAACACGGACTAACAAGCAGATGGGACAAGACATAATGTTGACAACGTTGTACTGTATTTGTGAACTGTGGAATATACAGTATCAAGGCTAGTGGGCTATTGACACCGTTTGGCCTCTGGCTGTGAGGCAGTAGCGCTGACTCCCTCACCGTGTCAACCCTCCAGGATTTCGTGGAACTGAAAACATTTGTGTTGCATGTTGCGATAGTTTCATGATGATTTATGTTGCAACATTGCATTGAAGTCACAAGCGATTGGTTGAATTGTCACAGATACCTTGAGTGATTGAATGCAAGGGACCTATCCTTTTTTTAATAAATCAATCTATTTGTGCAGTTTAACTTAAGGGAATTGGTATCAGTTTGGTTGTTGTAACATGTTCCCCATAACTGAGTTTTTAATTCTTAAACGTTTCCTAGATTAAGGATTGCAACAGATTTATACAGTATCATGTTTTATATTAAATGTTTGCAAAGAATTACCTGTGTACTCTAGCCCCATCTATTAGGTTTGGATATTGGCATCGATCCCTGATTTGACATGGTTCAATTTCAGTTTACACAATCCTGTACTGAATAATTCCATTCAAAGATTTCTACATTGTGTAATAAAATATTCACTGTAGGATTAACATGAATGCAAATATAGAAAAAAAAACTTTATTGTGAGGCAGGTCCAGGGCCATAAATGATAATGTCTCCTGAAAAAGAAAAAACACATAATTTGGTACTAATTTAATCAAAAATAGAGTAATTAGTGTGATATTAAATGATAAACTAGCAAAACCTTAAGAAGTTTGTTTAGAGAGCAGGTGAACTGAACATGCAACTTGTGAAGTGTGTCTACAAACAAGTTTGAAATACCACATGAATGAGTAATAAATATTCCCTGGAGTCTCACCTACAAGTCAGTAAGAAATAAATATATAAATAACTCCAATAAAAATCTTTTTTCTTGTAATTGGCACCCAACTAGATGATTCTTTAAAAAAAAAAAAAAACTTCAAAAAACTATCAGGAAACAGAATTATAAAAAAAAGCCCTACCAACTTTCCTCATTGAAAAACATGTAAATGCAACAGATTTCTGCCCGTTGCAGCAACAGAACCATGTGTGCGTTTATTGTCAGCTTCTAAGTGGAAGCTAAAAGGCGTATAAAAGGCAGCAATTGTTAACATTTTAACATCACTTCAGGGTTACTGCAAAACCAATCGCTCTCATCAAGAACATTCATCTCTTTCAAACTCAGTTTACCACATACTGAAACAACAGATAGAATATGAAATCTGACCTCGGTGGTTTGGATCTTTTGACACCTGTTTTTCACTGTGGGAATCATAGCAGTAATTGCTTTTGAGGGGTCCCTGATCCATTTACACTGCCTACTGCTTTCCAAAGCCGGAAACATGATTACTATTTGACACATGTCCTGTTTTCATCTTCTTTTATGTCGGAGCAGTCTTTGTGATGTGATGTTTATTTGGGGTAGATGTTTCTTTTGAGCTTGCACCCTGTGGGAGGAGGGGGTTGATTTAAAAGACAGAAATATTTAATTTTATTTTTTTTAATCTGCAGCTTTCATGTTTGATCCACACACTTTAACAAATGCATTTTTAATATGTTTTCCTCACATCATTTCAAAGATTTATGAAACCAAAATGAAGTCAATAAAATTAACTTGAAAAAAAGAAATTTACCTTAAAAAGAATTAAAACAAAGCACACATCCATACACACAATTCTTCTTGTGGAGTTATGGCACAATTTTCTAGTACACACAAACCTTTGTAATCATACCAAACACCGACAAATAAGAACCAGACACTATAAACACTTGGATTGCAATCCAATATCCTCTCTGTTTTTCTCCATGTCGGATCTTGAATATGTAGGTGTGCATTCCAATTATTCTCCGTTGCAACATGAATGCCAAAGAGAGAAAACAATATTCTTTAAAAAAAAAGAAAAGAAGATAACTAAATTTGTCTGCATGGCCTCTTAGCTGTGGGGGATAGATTGGGGAGCAGAGGATGGAAGAGGATCTATCAAACATGTATAGTGGCCTGGTCACTCTTTCCCTTTCATGTCCATTTATTGAAGTCCCCTCTGTCATTTCCACCCTTGTTTTCTTTGTTGTTTCATGTTTTGTTTTCCCGGATGATGATAAAATCAATGCATGTCTGTTTCTTACCCAGAGCAAACATCTGTAAAAATGTGGGCACAGAGATCAAGTCTTTTCAGTATAAAAATGTGCGCTTGATCGACACACACACCTTTGTGTGGCTGTAAATGGTAATTCTGTGTTGTTTTGTTGTATTTTTTCTTATACTTTCATAAAGGACACACAGAGGCATATTGAGAAAGAGAACCTCTATCTCCCTCTTTAATACCGGCTGATTTATACTGGTGGAGCTCAAGGACGACACTCTCCTCGGGCTGTGAATCATTCTTGCCAGTTGACTCTAATCACCAGCTAATTAATAGTTGATGTGGTGGCTTACAAAAACACGACTGTTATTAACCTGCACATGTCATTGTTTTATTCTTGCTTTAGGTTCTGTGGTCGATTGGTCTAGAGAAGGAAATTTGGATATTTGTAGAAATGATAGTTAATGAGTTTGCACTGTCAGACTGGCTTCAAGTAGGAGAAGGGACTTAAGTCATGATTGACATACGATGATTGTGTGTTTTATATTACGTGTCAGATCTACGGTTGGTGTCCCATAACACCTGGAAACTGATGTGGCCATGGTGCCCAACAGAAAGGGAATAGATAGGAATTGTTCCCATTGTAAAATGGTGTTACCTTTAACTACCAATATTGGTTTTGTAGCTCTTTAATGCAAAAGAAAAACAAATATCCTAAATCATAATCAGCATTATTTTGAAATAACAGTTCCTGTAAAGTATTAATTGCATTTTAAAATTTAAAACAATATAACACCAACAAATATAGAAATAAATCCATTTGTTTTTAGTTTTTGCACTGCGAGCCTGTCTGATTAGTGCTATATATATTTAACTGTAATTTTGTAACGGCTAAATGTGCTTTATCCTTATCATTCCTGTACAACAACATTTCCTAAAGATTATTGCCAAACCATAAATCTGTTGTTTAACAGCCATATATATGAACTATCATCATACTATGAGCAAAATCAGGGTTGCAGGGCTTTGACAACCTAATCTGCAGCTTTTCTGTTTTGCTGCTTTTTTCCACTGGCTTCATCTGCTCAGTTACGTTAATAAATGAGATTTCATAGGAAGACACATCTTTGGTTAAAGTTAAAAAAAAAAAGTCTAAATAAAACCATCTCCATGACGACACATGTTTTACAGCTCACTGAAAGGCTGCGGAATTAAGCGTGATGCAAACACGGCAAATTGAATCAATTTGCGACCTCTAAATAGATGTGATGCGTAGAGCCTGAATGCTCAAATGAAAAAGAAAGAATTTCTGACTTTAATGATGTTGTTTTTGTTTGTGCATTCCTTCCTCTCAGCTTGACAAAGGTTCCAGAAGATCAGGCATAAAGAGGAAGAAGATATCAGATAACAAGGTGCAGCGTGTGGTGTCACATGCAGCACGCTGCAACCACCGGGAATGAGGTGACAGGCCGTGGTGGAGCAAAGGGACAGAATCAAGAGGTGAGTGGAGCATATTAAACTGATAAGTGGCCATGCGGAAAATAGCGAGGGGCCACAAAGACACACAAACATGACATGACCCGGATGTGTGTGCACATGTTCGGGCACTTTCGTATACGGGATTAGAAACATCTGAATGGGGCCAATTCATTTTTAATGAAGTAGGGCAGGCTTATTTAAGGGTTCTTTGAACAAATAAGCTGCGTTTTACAGTCCTGTAAACGACCACACAGGTCTCTTACTAAGGGCACACAGAGGAAATGGACACAAAAGGACTACAAATGGCAAAGCTGTCTCTTTATCATGAATATTTTTATTATTATCATCAGGTTATTTGTTGTGTTTCTGTGGTGGGTTTTCATTTGTGAGAACTCAGGAGTTCTCACTGCCTCCAGAATTTTAGGATTCCAGTTCCATGTGTAAAAGAGACTTTTGTGGCAGTTTTTTGTATATTTGCGGCGGTCCTGTCCTCTGATATTTGTGATCTTTTTCATGTCTCTGGGATCTTTATACTTTTGGTGATGTAGCCCCTTTTGACCATTTATGCTCTCTTTGTTGTTGTTTTGTGACCCTTTATTGTCATTTTGCCACCCACTCTTAGTGGTTGTATTGTCTTACTTGGCAGATATTTTTGTAATGTTCTGTGGTTATTTGCATTTCCATTATTTTCCATGAGATGTACAGTATAAATGCTGGTATAGAGAACCTGCTTATACAAAATTGTGGTGTAAGAGAAATCTGCAATGGAGAATGTCTTGAACATGTAAATGTGGTCAAACACTGCAGACATTTCCCAGGGACAAGCTTGTCATTGTTGTTGACATATTGATCAAGAGTAGCCTTCCTATTGTGCAGATGGCCTGCAACACTTAATGATCAACATAGAACACAAAGCTTCCAGCTGTGCTGGACACATTGACAGACTGATTAAATCAGCAGTGGTGGCAGCATCGTTGCTGACGAAGATGAGAACACTGATGGCACTTTTCAAAGGAAAAGACCAGTGTTGGGTAGGATTTATCACCAAACGAACTGTTCACCTAACGCAGAAATCTGCAGCACTCAAGGATAATTGTTTCCAAGTGTTATGTTTTGCCTGTCAGTCAGAAGCTGTCAGAGTTAACTGTTATACATCTGAATTAAGCGCCCGCGGCACCCTGTCACGTACACCCAGTCGTAAGCTGTTAAATACATAAATCGGGTTTAAATGAACACACACACCACTTGTCTTGCCTGCTTTGCAGCGTAATTCATCTTCCAACTCCATGATTCTGTTATGCAGTCAAATTGACAAGTAATCCATTGCTAGTGTCCTTGTTGTCAACATTAAGGTCACTTCTGATTGTTGCACTGAGTGCTTAGTCTTGTGCAGCTTTGCAGGGGGTGTTAAAAAATACATCAATTATAACAAGCAAATGTTTCAATATATTGTGTATATATTTTTGAGCTGTAGTATGATTATTGCAAAGTTTAAAAAAACTATTTAAGAGACACTGTTATGACTTTAATCAAAACACTCTCCGGAGATCATAATCCCCATCTTTTTGGCATGCCATGCGGTATTTTAGGCATCTGAAATCTTTAAATCTTTGTTACAGACACGGAAAGGTACTCGCCCGTGGAATACCTGTCAGGCCACAAGTACGAAGTAGTGTAGTACATGTTTTTGAGCAAGTGTGTGCAGTCTTTAAAAGGGTTACATCTCATTATGCCCAGTTACTTAAAGAATGAGCAGGAAACAGACAGAAAACCTGACACTGTGGTTTATTCAAACTGCTTTCAGGAAACCTTCACAGAGGTGCTGCACAGAGCTATAAAAAGATTTTTTCCTCCCCTGCTTCATACACTCAAGAGGGTTTTTAGGAAGCTGTTCATTTGTCAAGGTCACAATAAAGAATGTTGGTTGCTTTGTAAGTAACTTGGATATTATATGCTTACATGGTTTTTATAAAGCTTGTTTTTTTGTTGTTGTTGTTTGGATTTGTCTTACTTAGCCTTGTACAAAAATGTCCAATTTTTCAGGTGGTAGGGCAAGTTTCTAAAGTTAGGTGCATAGTGAAATGAAGATTAGTTTTTTCATTCAGCAAAATATTTAATGAACTCATCAAAAATTTTAAAAATGGTCAGAGTATAATAAAGAAATAAATGAAAATTATGTAGATTGAAAAATTTGCACCTCCTTGATAAATTAATAAAAAATTACTTTCATTTTTGTTGAAGTAACAATTGTACTAGCTGCACTAAATGTGCAGTGAATATTATGTTGATGAACTATGCTTTTGACACTTAAAACTAGCTTCTATAACTAGCAACTAATATTAACTTCTTTTACGAAACAATGTGTTTTATTTTCAGGATAAAATTACTTTCCATGCCTGATTATTGCTACCTAAAAAAAAAACCGGTTAGAAAGTGTTATTGCAGTTAGATGTAGTAGGAAGGGAAGATGGGAAACTGGTAAAAAACAAGCTTCAGATTTATAGAAGACTGTTAAAGAAACAGAAAGTTATTTTATTTCCATAAGAAACAGACAATAAAATGGTGACTGTTTGTGTCTAGATGCTCAGGGCATCATTTGGCTAACGTCCCAGTGATTGACAGAATCTAGATATTGCTGCTACGTATGTGGTATAGGATGAAAGACATTTTCTGTAAGACTGTGGTTTGTATAGAGAGTAAAGACAGTAGTATTAAAAACAGTTAGTATTTTCTATGTTGTTTTATGATTATGAGTGATGTGAAACTGTGGGCCGATTGGCCAGAGCTTTTGATAACAAACTTGAACTTGAACAGTCACTATTAATGTACCAAACAGCCACAGAGCTAAGCTTTTACATCCCATGATTGTTTTGGATAACCAGAAATATATCTGTTGTTTTCCTGTCAAAAAGATTATATTATGACAGGAGCACTGATTGGTGGAGAAACCTCACATTTTACACCAGCAGTAAATTTTGTGTCTTGTCCATACTGTTAGAAAGATCTTCGGCTCCAGCACAGGGCTTCTATTTTATGGTACCTTTAAACTGGCTATTGACCGGCATCGAAAGTAACATCAGGCATTACAGACAGTAAAGATATTGTAGGAAAGTAGACATTTTGGAAAGAATTTATGAGTATATCTCTCATGTTTGTACATTTAATTTAAAGCTATAGTGAGGACACAGTTGAGCTTACAATGTGAAAACAGGAGGAAACGGTAGTTGTGCTGCTGTTAGATAAAATCCATAAGTGTGGATAGATTTTAGTCTTTTTATTTTCGATCCAGCCTCTGCAAGTTGTTCTCATAAATATTTTGTGAAAATGTTTAATATATACGTCTGACATTAGCTACTGATGATGTCAAAACCAAGGGAGAGCTACAGTAACTACATCTTTACCCGAAGACGGCTACATTTAACGTTTTCATAAGTTGTTTTATGTCCATCTACCTGCCAAGTTTGTTTTGGCCCAAGTAAATTTCAGTTCAGTTTTTAGAACCTCTAGTCCTTAGTAAATGGTAAATGCGTGTTTTATATCCAAAGCGCTTTACAATGTAGCTTCTCATGTAAGGTGCTTACCTGACCCACCAGGAGCAAATTGGGGTTCACTTTCTTGGCCAAGGAAACTTTGACATGTAGCGAGGAGGGACTGACCCTGTGGTCCCTGGTCAGCTGCCTTACTAGCAGAGCTACAGCCGCCCAGTTTACTCAGTTGTCAGGTGTGTGCTGCTTTCACACTGTCAGAGACCGTTTATTTAACTTTTTAGGATTAATTCAGACAAGTTTGCATATGTGGCAGTGTCACATTTAGCAAGTATAATTAAACAGGAAGTGGAAAGCAAAATTACGACATATTCAAATTACTACAATACTTGCCTAACAAGTTGTTCTTATATGTTCTAGCCTTGTCTGCTAACTGCTCCTCTAGCTGCTTTTCGTCCTTTATATTTTTTCTTTTCGTTCTAATTCAATCCACCTCTCTATTGCATGATGATGGGAGGTGTATTTGCAAAGCACGTCTCCACACGTGTGTTGTTTTCATTTAGGAGTTGTGCATGTCGGGGCCTTTGCATCCTACATTTACCTTTTAATTCCCATGATCCCCTTCTCTGCGTATGTCTACAGAGACGTTTATTACTTCTGATAGTTGTGCCCTTAGCCCAACAGAAAGTGAAAAAGGAAACCGCTCACCTGACTCTGTTTAAAGGTAGAAATGTTAGGCCCCAAACCACCCCAGAAATCCCAAATTATTTTTCTTGTATTTGTTTTTACCCTGTTTTGAGTATTAATGTTGAACTAATATAACATAAGCACTGGTAACATTTCACTTTTAAGAAATTAGAATATTGCCTATATCCCTTTTCATTATGCCTCTATGTATAAAATTCAGCAATTCATTAAATGTAACGATGGACTTCGGTGACATTTCTGTACTTTTTAGCCCCACCTAAGTATTGTAGTTTGATTTCTTTAGTCCTAATTATCACTGGGATGTTGATGTGAGTGATATTTGCCGGCAGGAAACTGGTAATTACTGTGACTCCAGTATTGTATGAATGGAGCAGTACTTTACTTTTTTTTTTTTTGGTATATTGTTAAACACAACCTGACACCGCTTCAGCCTGATCAGGGCACAGCAGCTGCAGGCAATTGAGGGTTCATTATCAAATCTAAAGATACCAAGGTTATCATTATTTTCTTGCTCAAATTTTTTCCAGAGAGCAATTCCCGAAAGCCAATGGTCATTGCAGGATTACAAGTCTTAATTTCATTTCGGGGGCTCAGCCGGGCCTGCCAATTAAACTCCAGCTGTTAGACATGTCAGGCATAAAGGCACATCCATTGTGGTAAGCACTTTCTGAGTGACAGACAAAACCCAGACAGCCCCAGTACCCAACAGCAACCCCTCGAGCCTGTCTACATCCCCTTCTCAGCCCACAGTCTGGCTCTTCACTTTATTAACCCTGACTGACAGAAATGTATCTAGTAATACGCCCAATCAAAGATATTTTACAAAGCCCCTAAGGCTGTGTGTTTGTCTGTTCTCTACTCCACAGTAGGTAAAAGCACGGCACCCATTTCAAACACAAATGCATACATGTATTGTCATAACACATTACAGTTCATTTTTCCACACAGAAGCATTGCTCCATTTCATTGCGTAATGTTATATTTATATAAAAAAATACAAATTTATCTCAAAAAAAGCGAGAAACACTATTGGCTGTGTCTAGAAATATTTCCATTTCTTAACAAGGGAGGTGACAGAAATTGTACCTTCCGTCGTCTTCTTCGTTATCTTAGTTTTCAGTTGGAATTGCTTCTTCTTTTATATTCAAAAACCTGCTCAAAAATCATTAAGCAAATGTTTATTCATCCTTGCAAAAAAAGGAAAAACATCTGCTCTGCCATTATCATCCATCTGCCTTTGCCATCTCTGCCTGCTCTCTTCTGCAGATATCTCCTCTTAACCCGCAGCATGTAATAACTGTCATCTGCCACGCCAATGAGCCATGTAGTAAAATCGCCGGTCTTAATATTTATCTAGGCTAATCTCAAAGCCCTCACAGCAGCCATTACAATGGGAAACCATGCTTTATTCGGTGCAGCTGAGGAGGAGAGACGGGGAAACGAGTGGGAGGGTAATCCTAAGAATGTCATTTGGAAAACCCCTCACCTTCACAATACGGAGTCATTGAGTTGAATGGTAAGTGGTTTCTGGTGACAAGGTGTGATGTGTTTATAGGTTACTAGGATACTGTCCCGCTGTTCAGTTTGCTGTAAAAAAGTAAAGCATTTTTCTTACGTGTCATGTTAGATCACACTTGAAAAGGCCTCGAGCCGTTTTTATCATTTTCAGCTTACTGTAGTGCTTTCTAGCCTTACTTGTCCCGTTGTGGTGTGGCTGTCAGGCTCCTCTGCTGACAACTGATGGCTGTGGCATGAGCCACGGGGAACCCATCGGAGGAGAGGAGATGTCTTATAAAATATGATGTGCTGCTGAGCCGCGAAGTCACTCTCATGTCCTGCTGTGCTGCTTCAGAGGCAGCCACTGAGCTGTTTCAAGTAGATCCTGAACGTGGTAAAACCTTCATGTGCAATGTTCCGTGAGCGTGCATACATTTTCGTTGCTGCTTTATTGTAATACCACGATGGGAATAATGAGCGTTGAACATGTCTGCATGGAAACGATGTGCATTGCTCAACGTTTTCACAGATTGATCTCAAGGAATCTGTGTGGGTGTTTCTTTAAAGACTTAGAAAGTTTTTAAAGTTCTAAGAGTCTGTTATCTCATTAAAATGAGGACAAAGTCCTTTGGAAAAAAGCTATTGATGTGAACAATTGATTGGACTCTGGGAAGTGACAAAAGACTGAAATTTAACAATCTTCACTATTGTCTACACAGTCAACGCAGCACGTCTCAGCTCCCGCTGTGAACTCACGCTCACATTACTAATATTTACCTCCCTAATAAAAGTCACTGTCATGTGGCCTGCTCTGAATCAAAGGCTCCGTTCAGTCAAGGAGCAAATATACAGTTGCGTGCAAAATGTGGCATCTTATTACTTTTGGAGGAAAAAAGTTTTTCTATATTTTTCTTTTTACACACCTCTTGACCATTGTTTTACTTTTGATCATGTAGGAGCATTTCACTATTTTCAATATTGAAATAAGTATGCCCGAAACTGTAACACAATGTCTTTCTGACACTCTTGACACAGAGTTATCATGGTAATCAAATTATCTTATTATCCGCTTAAAAAGCATTAAATGGATTTTTCCAAAATTAAGGCTTTAAATGGCATCAAAAATCCTTAGATTTGATTCTTAGCAGCATTAAAAAAATCTTTCTTTAAGTCTACCAGTTGTCTATGGGAGAAAAATACCTACTAATATATGGCATTAAAAAGCATGGAATTAGATTTGCTGATTTCTGCAGAAACCCTGTCTTAACTGTCAGGCCAGTTAACTACTTCAGAAATAATTATTAACAGAGATTACATTTTGGAGTTATGATGATTATGTATGCTGATACTCGTGTTTGAAAAAGCTGATTCATTGTTGAACAAAAGTTGCAGTTTATACCGTACATTTGTAATCTCAATGGTTTTTAAAATAATTTTTTTACCGTATTGGACAACACAGCTTGTAGAATGTGGAGCTACTGAACAACTATAGGGAACTAATGCAGCTAGCAACGAGTTCTCTACTAGTAGAAGACTGTGACTGTAATACACCAAGCTGACGTTTTGTTGTCAGCCACTGTCAGGCTCTCGATGAGTGTTGATAGTTTTTACAGTGTGTCCTATATCATTGGCCTTGTCTGAGCCCTGTCGGCAGCTTCTCAGTCACTTCAGCGTGTTAAAGCGGCAGCGACAAGAGAGAAAGTCCACTCTGATGGGCTCTTCCACTTAGTTACTGAGTGCACTAGAAGAGGAATGGAATTAACAAAAGCAAGACACCAGTGAAGTCATTAGGACACACAAGGGAGGTGCTTTTCAGTTTACTTGTTTACCTTCTCTCAAGATTCCAACATGAGCATATTTTGACAGTGTTTCTGAAAGAAAATAAAACTGTCTGACTGTCCTTCAGTGGCCCAGCCAAAGCCCAGACTTCAACCACCGAAGAAAATCTGTAGGGAGGCCTAAAGTTGACAGTTCTCAGACACTTCTCATCCAATCTGATAGTTTGAAAGGATCTGCCAAGAAGAATGGGGCAAAACTACCCGAATCTAGGTGTGCAAAGTTTACAGAGACATTCCCAAGAAGACTTAAATCACAACAGCTGTCAAAGGGCTGTCTATACACAACTTAATTAAAGGTCTGAATACTCCAAATTAGGGATGTATTTATACTTTGAATTAATGTGCATAAAGGTCTAAAACCTGTGGTTTATAAACATGGATTGGACCAAATGGCATCTAAATCTATTTAAAATTAAATCTAAAATTACATCTACAAGTGTTCAAAAAGTTAAAGGGTCTGACAAATGTAAGTGTAACCATGCAATTAACAGCAGCACTGATTATAGGTAAGCCATAGTTAGTATTTCATTCGCTGCTTCCAATCAGTTAACTCCAATTAAATGCTGGTCTAGAGAGTAATTTAATTTTCATCCTGACAGTTCAACGTACAATACATAAAAGTGTAGTAAGCATTGTAAACAAAGCAAAAACATGTTAAGTGCCTCAGATTCTGCAAAGTAGGAGTAGGAGACACTTGGGATTATTTTCAGTTTCACAGTTGCTCCTTCTCAAAAGGTAAATGGTGAAAAGTTCTGCCTTGTTTTGGGGGGAAATTATTTGTGCTATAGGAGTGTTGAAATATTGAAGCAGTGCTGATAAGATTCTTGTGGCAGATTTTCCCATCTCTGCAGGGGACTGCTGAAGTTCTGTAAGAGTGACCTTTGGGTTCTTAGTCACCTCCCTGACCAAGACCCTTTTTTGTCTGATTACCCAGTTCGGTCAGAGGACTAACTCTAGGAAAGGTGCTGCTAGTTCTAAACTTCTCACTTCCAGAATTATTGATGTCTCTGTCAACCCCTCGAACATAAAGGCTTGATCAGTGGAGTGCTGCTGAGATGTTCTGATCTCTGCAGAGGACTTCTTGTCTGGTTACTCAGCTTGGCCAGATGTCCGACTCTAGGAAAAGGCCTTGTGGTTTTAAACTGTACTCCTGGGAACACTTAGAGCTTTAGAAATGCTTTTATACACTTGGCCCGATCTGTGCCCCGGCACAATTTTATCACAGATGCTTTCAGAGAATCCCTTGAACTGCACAACTGGCTTTATGTCCTGACATTCCGTATGAATTGTAGAACCTTATATACACTGATGTCTACCTTTCAGAAATATGTCTGATTAATTAAAGTCTGCGGCAAGTGGACTCCAACTGAGTTGCAGAAACAACTCAATTAAAATTAAAGCAAACTGGATGCACTTGAACACAAGTGCTGCAGCAAAGGGTGTGAATGCTTTTGTACACGAGGGAACAGTTTGATGTACAAAAATATTTTAAATACACATTTCTACGTAGTCATGATAAATTGTTAAATTAAATAAAAATAAAACACTACTGTGCAGATCATTTGAGTTAGAAATTTGAATACCTTTTGAAGCTGTTGTACTGCCATGGTGAGAGAAAACAGAGTTTGGACATTTCATACCATTAAACATATCTGAATATTTAGTACAGGCACGCAGGGGAAAAGAAGAGATTAGGAATTTAAATTTCTTCAAAAACTGAGGTTGAATGGGATGACAACACCTCTATGAACCTCAATAAACATTCAACATATTGCCATCCTGAGGCTTTGGCTTAAATGTTTAACTGATTTAATTATGAAATGCTTTGATGTTTGAAACTTTTTCTGTGACTTTAATTGCCGGCACATACTGTATGTATAAATGCATAGGTAGAGTTGCATTGTAGTGACACAGAAGAAGTATTGACACAGTTGTTGCCAGACTGTCCAACCAGATGTAAAAGAAATGTGAGGTCAGAGTGTTTAAACACATTTTGTGAAGTGTGAAAATGCAGGGTAATCTTTCACAAACCACGCTAATGCAGCTTCCCAACGAGAGAAGAGAAGCGACGGGGAGAGATGTACAGTAGCCAGCATTGAAGAGTAGCTGCTGCCAAATGCACCGAGGGCTAGAAGAAGACGAGCCCTTGCCATCTGGGCAGCTCGAGGCGAGGCTGAAAACAACTCCCGCTCCATCACTGGCTCTGCAGCTCACATTCACACTTTTTTTTTTCTCTCTTTTTATTTTTTTGCTCTCTTGGCCTCTCATCCCATTAAACCATCCCATCTTGACCTCCCCCGTCTTCCTCAAGCTGTCTTTCCTCTTCACGCTCCCCCTTGGCACGCTCAGATCCTACCCCCTCCCTCCCTCTGTCTCTGTCTCTCTCTCTCTCTCTCAAGGATTTATCACTCTTAATTATCTTAACTATCCCGCTTCATACTCGGCTTGTATCTAGCATATTTAATCTAGGATTCAGCAGGGCTATTAGTTACACTCAACATGCAGAGGCTAATTGATTTAAGGAAGCAAGATTTGCTTGTTGGTGTTGATGGGTTTAACTAACAGCTAATGTAAGAGGATGAACAGCAGAAAACGATGGATTGGAGTCAAATGAGGTGCAGAGGGAAGTTTCTGTTGTATTTTATAAACTTTGCGTTTCTTTTGCATGCTTTTATGTCCTAATTAGTTTGTTTCTACTTTGACAAAGTACGAGGAGCTGCAGTACAGTGCGTGAATTCAGCACTATTTTAATGGCTCGCAGGCTTTTCTTAAACAAGCAGGATTTTTTTTTCTTTCCCTGATTTACATGGGATAACTGTGGTTAGGATAAATATTTTTGGTTGGTGGGGAAACGAAACGGCGAAACAGATGTCTGTTTAAATGTCATGTTTGTCGCCGAGGCTGTGCTGACATTTTAGTCCCAGACTTTCACCTCTCGGATTTGTTCGCTGTGAGTCATTACCAGAATCAGGTTGAGTCAGAGCTGCTGTTGTGAATAAATATGATCTAATTGATAGCTGACCTCTCATATTAATGAGCACATGGGACCAAACCCAGTGCACGCCAGTTAGACTTAACTATGTTTGTATATGTATATGAATCATTGCATCATGTTTTTATTCTGCATGTGTGTTGCTCCTACTGCATATGCAGTTAGGGTGGCTTGTGGCCACAGATATTGATAATGGCATTGGGGACACTCAGCTTCTTGTCCTATTAATCACACCAGGCTGAGCAGTGACCTTTCTCCGAGCCCACTGCTTTGGGCCAAGCCAGCTCCCCTGCCTCTGCTGCCCAACCCCCCAGGGAGTAGCAGGCTGACATCATTCAGCCTGTGTCCGCTAATGTCAACCCCGAGTCTGGCCGCAGCGGCTCACCGGCCCTGCCTCACGCCCTGGACACAGCCCTGGATGACAGCGACATTGATCACTCAGGAAGCTCAGGTTGTGTGGGGGTGAGTGGGGCTTCATGGTGGTGGATGGGTGATAGGAGGGAGGCCGTGTGTGTGTGTGTGTGTGTGTGTGTGGATTGAAACAACACCAATTGAGACTGGTGAGCCTAATTAGACTTCACATCTGGGCCTAACGACCAAATCAAGACCCACCATTGATCAAGGTTCAACTGGCCTTGAGGTGTTTTTCTGATTGGTTAAGAGCTGCACAAACACTTCTGGATTATTTATTTTAAATAGATACATAAATCAGCAGCATAGAAATGCTACATATTGTGGTTTTGTAACTATAAAACCAGCAATCAATTGTACTTATATTTCTAGTATAGTGTCAGTGAAGCTCTTTTAAACGTTCGCACAGAGAACTGCGTCATTAAATTTAAAGAATGTAAAAAAGTAAAACAATTTGAAATTTATATATATATTGTTTAAAGTGATGCAGTTTCATAGTCAGTGTTAAAGCGCATTCTAAGGTCTTTTAAGTTTGATGATAAATTTAATAATTAGTAGATTTAAAGTTATTATTTATCTACTTGAGTGATACATAAAGAGACATGCACTGTGGTCTGCTCTTAGTTTGGGCTAACATGCCAGTTAAATAAGCTGGATTTTGTACTTTGACCCTATTTTCTTCCCCTGTGTTGTTAAGTGCGATTCAGTTTTACTCAACTGTTGTAAATACTTACTGCTCTCTTAGTCCACCTCATAAACAGCAGTGCTGACTTTTTTTTTTCTCATCCTCATGCATTTGTGATTGTTTATCACTGGGCATTCTTAGCATGGCAAAGTGTGAAGAAGGAAGATTGCTAATCAGCACTTACATTACACCACGTCTGTCCACCATCAAAATAGTTTTGAAGCAGTTTTTTGTTATTGTAAAAAATTACATATCTGGGCTTTAAAACTTGAAAACAGCTGCTATCTTTGTTGCATTTAAAGCCTTAAACTTGTTCCACATGTACAAACTAACAGTGCCCTAATGCCACGGGTGGAACTGCCAGTTATAAGGTCTGTCTGTGTTACATGGCACTGTTGACTTTTTTCTGCAAATAAACACAGCAGAATCTTGTCTGGTCAATATATTCTTTTGTAAGTCTGCTTGTTGGCAGCTGCACGAGGCAGCCGGAGACTGAGGCCTAAGGGACTCCCACAACATGGAGGAACATCCCGTCTGGCTGATGCAGCACCTGTTGTCGGGATGGAAAAGGCATATGCAGGAACATGAGCGACAGTAACGTGGGGTGGTTGTTGGCTGTGGGCTCCAATATGTGGATGCACTGGGCTTTCACTAAAAACTGTAAAAACCATGTCATGACAGGACACACTTTGTGAAGTCGGACTGTTAAATTGCCTTTAATCATATGGCACAATTTAATGCAGTGTCTGGGGGCTCGAAAGAAAAAAAATGGATGGAAAGGAAATGTTTTTACATCTGTTGCATCTCTAATTTGAACTCTTATGTCAGAACTGGCAGTATTGTCTAGAGACAGTAAAGAAGACATCAAAGTGTGCGTTGATGAGGGTGCAGCAGCACAGGGGCACCGACATTAGGCAAAAATAATTCAAATTATTCAGGGATAAAAGGGTAAGAAGGAAGACTGCAAATCAGCACTTACATTTGTGGAGTATGCTGTGCTTGAGCTTTCCACACAACTTTCAATAAACATATTTCATAACAAACGCAGTCGGCACCTTATTCTGCTCGGGTAATGAGGACGATGTCTTTTACTGTTGATTTGGTCCTCGGAGAAGAAATGAATTCTGATTGTAATAATGATTACCAAGGTTTCACCCTGATGACTTTGCCTTGTTTTTCTATTAAACTTTTGTGTGGGAATTTATGGCCGACCACAGCAAAACAGCGAGCTTTGGACAAAGCCCATCATCGGAGAGCGGATTGAGCCGATAATAGACTTCATTAGTTAAATAAATCCTTCTTTCAGTCGCGACACACACGTATCTCATTACACATATACTGAAATATAAAAAAGTATATTAAGTAGTTTGTTTTTTTTTAACCTTTTGTTTTGCAAATTTATTCACTTGCGCTTGTTTCGGTTTACAGTTTTTTTTCAGTCGTGAAGTTAAATCCTTCAAAACATGATATTTTAGCACGTGTGTGTTTCCTTGTGCACAGGCTTTTGTTCAGACAAAAAGCACACACAGCGCAAGTGGGGCATATGTGTGTGTTCATGTCTATGTGCTTGTGTGGCCTGTTGTCTACTGGTGAGTGTTTAGAGAACAGATTTCCTTGACGTTGACGGCACCAAAGCAATACAGATTTGGCAATTAACCTTGATGTCACTGTAATTACCAAGTCACTTTAGTAAAATGAATTAATTTCCCAAAAGGACTCAGAAACGAAATTACCTCCTCTCTTCCTGAAGAGAGCCAATATGGCGTCTGATAATTAGGGGAGAAAAAGTGAGCTGCTGCCATATTCCTGTCTCTCATTGTGTGTATTCTGTGTAATCTGCCACGGGGGGAAAGCCACTGATCCGCCTGCCGCTCCCATAACTTCCTCTGGGTTCACGCTGTTCACGTCACTCACTTGATCATTTTTCAGCTCGCCACGTGTTGAGCAGCTTTTTCTTCTTCTTCCCGGCTCTTTATCTTCTGTCCTCGTCAGCCAGTTTTCTAGACAACCATTGTTGCCCTGTAGGTGCCAAGGTTTTTGTCATGCGTATCTGGCATTTGAGCTATGCGTCACAATAAGTGGTAACCACTTTCGCTATTGATCTCGTAGGAAGCCTTGTGCACATTGGGGAGAAAGAGAGCTCACTTTCTTTGGTTTGCTTCCTGTGGTCCTAATCTCCAATCCCCCACTAAGGGCTGTGTTGTCTTTCAGCTCTTTTATGCCGCTTCAATTAGCATGTAAATTATTAATAAAATGTTTTTAAGTTGGTGAGATTTCTCAGGTGGTGCCAAATAAGAAATATTTGCCTTTGTCAGACTGCAGATAAACACAAGGTCAATGGAGGAAAGTATATAAACGAAGTAATTGAAAGTACTGAGCTTGGGCTCCCTCATGTGAATCCCATCATGACTGGTCTCTACTGACATATCAATCATATTAGAACATAATTATATGCACAACCTCATTAGTTTTTTAATAGATTTTTTGTTTAATATCAGATAATTACAAGATTATAACTTGGTGATAAAAACATTTACCTAATGTGCACTGTCGTGGGAGGAGGGGTTTTGTGGCGGATGCGCTCCGCCTCACAACAGAAAATACAATTTTACCCTTTTAAATAATGTTTGATCAACCCATCTAAGGGCCATGACACACCAAGCTGATGGTGAGCTGTGGACTCACACAGCCGTTTCCACGGTTTTTGCGGTGTCCCACATTGTACGCACTAACTGGTGGTACAGATCAAGAAAACGACAAAGTCAATCACACACAGGCTTTTTTCATTTTTCGTCTTCATCTTATCTAAACAACAGCGTGGCCGTCTAGAATGAAGAAACTGATGAGACCAGCGTTAGACGACATTGCATTGTTTGTGGTTTTTTGGGCAGATGCAGGCGATGCAGCAGTTTCTGCTAGTTGGTTGATTTGCACTTCTTTTTCAGCTTACTGTACGGCACTGTAAGACTAGACCGAGCAGCACATTGAGCTAAAAGCTAATTTATGTTGATGATGATGATGCTAATTGATATCTAGCTTGTTTGCATACTAACATTTGCTTATTGGCAGTACACACCTGAGCACACCTGAGTTTGAAAGTCATCATAAATATAACTAAACTTAGAGAACTTAGAGAATAGGAAACCTAGCTTATTGTTTTTATTTATTATTATTTTCAGTTAATATTATCATTGTTATTATCATGTATAGCTGTGTATCACACTGACAACCCATGTTTTATTCTTTTATGTTTTAAATAACTTGAAAGTTACTAGAAGCTAGATGTCAACAGTCATATTCACAACTCTCAACTCTTTAAGCTCTCAAGGGCAAGATCTGCTGTCACATTTAACGTGAGCAGATGCATGTTTGTGCATTTTGTAGACATGTGGGCCCTGAACAGACAGATATTATACTTGGCAGCTGACCATAATAATCATGAACATAGCTTTAAAACAGTAGGGTTTTAGGGTTTACACTGAAATTCCCTTCGATTTTATGTCCGGCCTCCGTGCCAGAGCACAAACAAGTTGCTGCAGTAAAAAGCCATAAACTCTGGTATTTCAATTCAGCTTAATTAACAACTGCTACTGAACTGTGTGTGTCTCATAATGTTTATGCAGAGCAGTTAATTTGCAGTTGAATTATTTGATTGGCATGTGTGCTTCATTCGTGCTTTACACTCATTAGGTGATCACTCTTGTTAGTCGACAAGCTGACAAGGCGAGCGCCCAGTCATATACACTCACTGGCCAGTTTATTAGGTACACCTGTACTGTCTAATGCAATCCAATACAGCCGCTCTGTCATTAATACTACTTTTACAACTAGAGTGTGTTATATTAACAGATGGTTCTAAAGTTTTGCCCGCCTCATTCATTTTAAGTTGAGTATGTACATAAATGTGTATATTATGTCCTTTAAAACCCAACTCACCCCAACTTTAAGCTTGTGTGCTAATATTTTGGCAGGACGTTTCAAATTGACGTAACAATTGACATTGACTTTTTTTAAAGATCTCTCAGCAGACTCCTCATTGTTGATTGAAATCTTTAAGAGCTCCTCTAAAAAGGCTTCTTGGGCCAAATCTTTGTACCATTTTGTTATAGATGGGCTAATCTTTGACCCATATCTTTCTGGCAAAGCTGAACCATGTCTTATTGCAGTCTTATGATACATGTTGTCCTTTATAAAACCCAGGATTGTAATTAAAACCTGTTCTAAAGTGTTGTCTCTGGTGCTATAATGATGTTCCAGTGTATCCATTCTTTTCTTCATTCTTTGTGTTGTCAGCCATTAAATATAATAGGACATACTAGTTGCTTCAAACCGGCCACTAAAATAATTGAATCTGTAGGTTTCTCTAAAGGTAAGTTTGCTTCTTTATTCGGGGTTTTGTCAAAGGTTTGAGAGCATTAGCATAATGTCTTATTACCTTTTCAAATAGTGTGTCTACCACCTGCTTGTTGTCGGTATAATGAGCGAAGCTGGGTGGCAGGTCACTAGTAAAACAAAAGGTTTGACTTTTTCGTAACATACATTACACACAATATGACAGTGGACAGGGCACCACAAGCTGTAAAAGTTGAGTCAATTAGGAGTGAATGCAAACCTTCAGCCAGCATTTGAATAAAAAAAAAGGAGAGAAAGCATGTAAGGCGAGTCTTGACCAAAGCCATGGGCAGCCCTTCCCCTAGCTCCACATCATTAGCCAGCAGTGTTTCTACTTTGGTTCTGAGCCACACTTGGATATGCTGCCTTACCCCGGTGGCATGGATGGACTAATTGCTCTTGAAATTGTCCGAAGTAGACCAAGTGTGTGTGTGCACATGTGTGCGTGTATATGTGTCATATTTTCTCATGACTGTGGCCAAGCTGGTCCTGACATGTCCAGCCATTTCTAAAAGGCTTGTATAGTCTCTCACAGTTCAGAGCCTAGTGAGAGGTCAAAACATAGACAGATGTGAGGACAGGCTTTTTGACAAGAACCCCCATCACAAGCCTCTGATGTCAGCGCTGCCTTCCCTGCGTGACTTAGGTCACTTCACACTGTGGAAATGTGTTCCTGTACCTGAAGGTGTGTGTCTTCCTGTGTGCAGTGTCACTCAGAGGCCACACAGACTTTGAAGTACGTTGGGCCTTGTTGAATACTGAATAGAGAATGGGAGAGACAATGAAACTGCAAGATGTGACATGAGAGGTGGGATTACATGTTTCGTCATGCGTCTGTGATCGTGGGAGAGCAAAGAAATTAGGGAAGGCAAGAAAGGTTATACTCCCAGACGATTGGGTCCATGCACTTTACACAGGACCATGATGCCAAATGTGTAGTAGAGAAAACCATGCAAACATCAATATATATATATATATAATATATATAATTTTAATCCTCACAGTTTTTTATCACCACAGAAACAGTGGTTTTCAATTTCAGACCACACACTTTTTTTTTTAGTCAACAACTTTTCTGTGAGCTAGATTGTGCTAAAGAGGGTGTGTTGGCGAGGAAAAAGCTAGATTGATGCAGCCATCTTCCCTTAGTGGCATATATAGACATATAAGCAACAGTCTGCAGCTGATGAAAAGTTAATATTCTCTGACAACAAATAATAAAATTAATTCCATTCTGTTCTAAATTTCATTTTTAGATAAGGAGTGTACTTGATTACCCTGTTTTTTGAGCTACAGTGCCTATAATGTATCTCATTAAAAATTTCACATTACGTTAATATTATTCTGTCTTTTCATAGTATTGTTAACTGTACTGTAATTGCGTGGTGACCACAAAGAAAGGTGCTTATGGACAACTTGATATTAAGCCTGACAATCCTGGCTCGAGCCTATCAGACTTACATAAAGATACTTTGTCTCGTGCAAACTATGTCGGGACGACATATGTGAGATGGATATGAAAGCCATTTGTGTTTAAATCAGTATGATAAACATTATTAATGAGACAGTGATAATGGATGTCTTTTTTTTCCCCCCCTTTTGAGAACAAAGGCAGAATCAGTTACACAAAACGTTATCTAGACTAAGCCTTGGTACCGCGAGTGCAGTCACCCGGTCATTGCAGTCATTAGAAGGCTTTAGTCCTCTCTTATGAAATAGATATATAATGTTCTTTACAGCAATTATCTTCAGTTGGTATTTTAAAACAAAGTCCGTTTCAAATATAGTTGAGCACTTGACACATTTGTTTCCACACTGGTACAATTGCACAGTCTAAAGATCCAAAGGAACCCTGCAGCTGTCACTAGAATGAATGAAAATGTGCACTCTACTGTGAAATGCAGGGTAAGTCTGCACCTAATTTTCCTAGATTTATGAAAAAAGGGATGCCTAAAAAGTAAAATCTCCATTAATGCAAAATATGTACCGAATCAGTGGTGGATGAAGTACTCAAAAAACTGTAGTAAAGTAACACTACAATTAAACATGCAATCTAGTAAAGTAAAAGTAGCCACTGAAATATTAATGTAAGTAAACATGAGTACATGATTTACATTTAACATTTAAAAACAAAATATTTCCAGAAATTACTTGTACTTGCACTTTGTTACATTTCACCACTGTACAGACTTGAGTTTTCTTACTTTGTGTTAAAAAAAAAACAAGACGTGCTAATGAAACGTGCTAAAACATGAAACCCAATCAATGACAGAACAACTTTTCTGCCTAATTAAGGTGGAAATTAACATCAAAAGCAACAAAGTGCAATGGGAACAGATTTAGCAGATACATTTTGACCTAGATCAAGAACATGACTAAAACAACAACCAAAGAGTTCAAATGCAATGGATTGATGAGGAGGAATGTTCTGTGATTTGGTGTTTGAGTGACGCTCCTTTAATTTGGGCTTCCTATTGCACGCTGTTTGCAGTGCCTTAATTGCACAGACTAGAAAATTAGTGCTTTTTATCTCAATGAACTCCCATTTATTTACATATCAGCACTCGATGGTGCAGATTCATTCTCAGAAGTCAGAAATCAGAAGTCCACAATTTGCGACCTCAATAGAAACTCATTTAATGAAAGGAAAATAAAAAATAAATACTACAATTTCATATGCCAAATAACCCAAACTTTGTCCGAAAGTTATGTCCAGTTTATTGTCAAATTCCTGTAAACACCCGTTAACCTGGACTACAGTGCCATTTACTGATGGAAATCCAACTTTTTATGCAGTGACACAATGACTGCTCAATTCAAAATCACAGTAATCCTGCAAAGAATCACATGAAATCTAAACAGCTTCCATGTGAACAAACAAGGACAGAATGCATTGTTTCAGGGAGAATAAGCTCATGTATAATTAATTACAATGAAGGATGTGACTCCAGTTATATTTGTTAAAAAATGGATCAAATAGAAAATGATTCTCTCAAACTGTCACATATTGGCTCAAAAGGAAAATTGGATAACAGATAAATACTGGTACTAACTCTAAAACGAAGCTTCCCATCAAATAAATGAATTTAAAATTTTCTTTTTCTGTGTGTGTATGTGCGTGAGTGTGTGTGTTCCTGAGGGAGACAGATGGGACAGAACTCCACCACCCAACACTACTTTCTCTCTGCATGACTTCTCACCACAGTCTGTGGGTTGTTTTAGTGCCAGAGCACCCCCCACCCCACACACACACACACACACACACACACACACACACACACACACACACACACACACACACACACAAGCTCATGTGACAACAACTACTGTTTCATTAATCATCTGTATGTGTAAATTAGGCATGAAAAAAGAGTATTTGGAGCATAAAGCCTTGGACATACTGTCCTTTCCTTCTGTGGTAATAAATTGGATGATGGAGTGAAGTTAACGAGCTGCTGTCCTGGTATGTTTTAATCAACTTTGTTGAAGTTTAAAGACACTAGTGCGCACATATAATTTGGATTTTCAATTCATTTTGGCATGACTTAAAATATTTTTTTTCTAGTTACCTTATGTAGTTAGTTCATTTTAATCCAAATACACGTGAAAAGCTCTGAAATACAAGCTCCTCTGTCTTCTCTAAAGTAGAAAGCAGATCCTCTGCATCGACACAGTAGATGCGGGATGCCTAAGAACTTTGTTACAGTGCTCCATTTATCTGCTATGAGAAGCAGGGCATTGTTTCTGTATATTCCAGCAGTAAATTTATAATGTGAGCGTTTTGTCTAAGTGTAGAACACCCGTAGACCAAACAGAGAAACCCCATAACTTCACAGAAAGCATAGTGTGAGTAGCACATGAGCTGAGTAACAGCAGCAGCTTTGGTGTTGTGTGTGTGTGTCTGTACACCAGAGAAGTGTATGAAACCCATGTTTTAGAACTGGTTAGCGCCCAATACACAATCAGTTATTCATTTGTGTAAATGCAGGAACATAGACATAAGGTAGAAAAATGCGCTTGAGTAGTTGTTCAAAGTGTACACAACTAGTGACACGGGAGCCGACACACAGGCTATGTGGGCACCTGGATTGATTTACCCGATTGATTTGCCCATTCAGTGGGCTGTTATCAGTTCTTATAGGCCCATTATTATGGTCAGAAGGTCATCATGCCACGTAGGCCCATTATCTGAGCAAATCATGCATTATAGGTGTAGAGCTGTAGTGCAAAATCTACTTTGTTTAGTAGAGGCAAAAAATTTACTTGGTTAAGTTTAAGCAATTGTGGTTAAATGATGCCCACCCATGTGGCTCAGCCTCCTCTCTAGCAGACTCTCTTTTTAAAATACCCACAATTGCTCTTTTTTTCTGTCGTATTTTTGGTCTGTGTATGTCTCTCTTTGTCTCTCAATTAGGGCTGAGCTTTAGCCCCCCGCCCTAAACAGGATATGTGGTTAAGGTAATGGTTAAGGAATGGATAGATGTTACCTTTTCATCAGACTTCTGGAGGGGAAGAGTCACCTACTGCAACATAATTGTAAACTGAATAGGCCCCATTGAAACTGTAAAATGATGTGAAACTGTAAAATTAGCTAATTGATCAAAATTGGAGTTTAGCTGTTTTTTGAGATGCATTACAGATGTTTCACATTTAAAATTAAATGTCATGAAAAAAAAAGTAATTGAATACAAAAAGATGTCATGCAGGAAGACGGCCGTTAAGTTTAGGACACAATGTCAGACATCTCATGTCAGGATTTAATTTACTGGACAGTATGTGAATGATAACAGGGCATATTACAACTCCATGTCAATTCTGAGAGGCTTGGACTTTACTAACTGATTTTTGTACCTCCAGTTTTCATTTTCCCTGCAACATAATCATTAGATTTTAGTTTTAGCACAAACTGGCCAAATTTCACTTTGTTCACACCTGTTCACTCTTTCATAATAACACTAGTGTCTCTACTTACTTTCCATATGTTGCCTCCACATTTAATGCCCACAATTATTTATCTGCGTTGGCAGTATTAAAAGACTTTTTGAATGCTGTGTCTTGCCCCAAAGATTAACAATTCACCAAGCGGCTTATTAGAGCAATTCATCAAATCAGCGGGCAGTGCTGATTAAATCAACCTGGTAATAAATGGAATGATTTAAAGCCTTCTGATGCCCAGAGTCTTCGCAGCCCACCTGCCTGATTAGGAGGCAATTTATCCCTCAGCTTTCCACAGACTCTTGTGCTTTAATAGGGAAAAATGTGAATGTCATTGTTTTGGTTTGATGGCAGACATTGCATGTTCTTGATGAAGCATCTCTAAATAGCACTTTGGCCTCATGAAGACAAAAAGACCTACTCTACTTGTTGAGATGTTGTCAGATTTTAAGAGGTTTTACTCTGCCAAAATGTAAATGTGTAAATTTAAGTTAACTCTTCAGACTGAGTTATGATTCAGGAACATGATATAGACTACAGAATCACACAACAAATGTGATCTGCATTTGTGTTAAGGTCCATCACATACTGCTGTCCAGCCGAATATGTGACTCCTCGGGTCCCCAGGATTTATGTGCGCCTTTATTCTAGGTACAAATGGATAAAAATGGATAAAACTAAATTATGCTTTGTGCAATAGGTTGTTGCTGAACATAATAACCTTGTCATTTTTTACTCGACAAATTCCACAAGGAAAGTAAAATTTTAGTTTTTGCTTTATTATTTTTGGCAGTTTTATTTGTATGTCAAGTTTGTGACACTGCTTGAATTCAACCAATCAACCAACCAACACAATGATACTTACATATTCAAGCCTTAATAATTTGGTACCCCAAAGTAGGCAAGAGAAAGCTCTGCTGGAGAGCATAACTTAAAGGAAATATATTTGTAATATTTTAATATATTTATTTACTTATTATATAATAATTGGGAACTATGAAATTAGTTAATTCAAGGCTTAGCTATCTTTTCATACAGACAGAGTAAATGTGGGAGTTTAGAAACGGAAAATAAGCGTATGGCTGTGCTCGTCCCAGCAGGTAAAACTGTAAACTAATTCTGCTTATGCAAAAATCAAGTGCACAGATCTACACAGCAGCTTCAACGCTTTTTTCATGAGTTTATGTGAGTGTCTTTGTTAAAGGTCACACAATATGTGCCTTGTGTATTTGTCAAAGGTCACACACACTTGTACACTGCTGCCCTGGTTTTGACTTATTTCACTTTGTTTACCACAATTTAATGCTCATAACTGACTAAATTAGCGTTGGCCTTCAGTATGTGAATGGAGATGAGCCAGCCTATAGGGGTCTGCTTATGCTAATGTACGCCCATGTCACTTTCTGTCTTTGCACTTGTGTGCACAGCCATGTATGTGTGCACGTGTGTGTGTTTGCTACTCGCTGTGAGCGTGCTTGCTCATTCCCGTCTTTGTGTGATTATGTGTCTGTATGCGGGGAGGTAAAAGTGGAGAGTGTTGGCTAAAGCAACTCTCAGCAAGCATCAGATGGCTCGTGATGAATAGTCAATTAACTATATACTTGTTCCAGGAATGACCAGTGAACGAGAGAGGAGAGGATGGCTCTTGGAAAAAGAAAAAAAAAAAAGGTATCCATTATCTAGCAGCTAATTATCTAGCCACTGCCATTTCCATCCTCGAGATAGCTATGTGATTAAAGGGTTTGGTCAATCAAATAGATAACAGGGATTAAAGCTGGGAGGATGGAGGACGAAAAGGCAGAGGGAAAGCAACAAAATGAGGCAGAGGACTGCCTGCCGGAGGGCCCAGTTTTATCTCATGCAGCTTTTTGAACAACAAATTTCAAAAATGCACCCTTGGAATCATGCCATTATTGAGTTCTTTATTTCATCCTAAAAATGTTTTGCTCCCCCAACAGTACTTTAGAAATGCCTTTAATAAGTTTCAAAAACTGACCTGCTGTATTCTAATCAGTCTGTTCTTCTGACATGCAAAGTGCAAAACATTAAATCATATGGTCTGACTGCTTGTTATTAGACAATGATGGCTGAATCAATGAAACATATGCATAGAACCTCTCCTTGTTTTCCACTTGGTTACAATGAAATCATAAAATATTTGAAGTAAAGTACATGATCAATATTTTGTTGTATAAATGTAGGATTAACTGTAGCGGAAAATCAGTATCGCCATAAACTCTATAATCTTTATTCATAAAATATTATTTCAACAAAACTTTCCAATTGTTTTCTATTGTAAATATTAATAGTTGCATAACTTACATATTTTTTCTTGTTGCGGTTTGCATATTCTTCGTTCAAATGAACAGTGCTCACTATAATAGTCTATTTTCTAATGACATCTACTGTACTGTAAAAAATGCAACATTCCTTAACACTTAACATTCAATGGTGAACACATGCAGTAAAATGTTATGATGAACTTTTATCTATTTTTTTCTCTCTTTTTCTCAACCTCTCAAGATTGTGATGCCCAAATAATCTATTATGAGATTTTTAAACACTGAAACAATCAATGCCAAGTATAGATTTTAGCTGGTACTTTAAAAACACCCATCTCTAAGAATTTCTGGTTCTACTCTAAAGCAAATATTAGATGGACAGAAAAACAAAAGGCACCAAAAAGCCCCATCAGTGTAAAGTGTATTATTGTGGACTCCAGCAGGTCTTTGCTATTTTATTTTTAGACACACACACAGTGTGAGTGTGAGATGGATCATCTCTGATCACTTGGCAGCTCAGAGGGGATGATTTAATCTCTGTTCTGTGGGGCTCCATGATTGGGTAATCCCAGGGGGGCTTTGTTCAGAAGGGACATGCAAGATCAGGTTGAAATTCAAATTGTGTGACATCAAACCAAGACAGCAACACCACAAACATGCTCCCTCTACAAAAGCGTAAACAAAACCGTCACCGAACATACAAGGGACCACCCCAAGTTTTAATGACAAATATCACACAAAATGGTCATGGCTGGATGGACTGTAGTGGTGTGTTGAGGAGAGAAATATGAGAGGAATGTGACTAATCTCCAGGAGGAAACACTCCTTGTACACAGACACATTCCTTTCTGCACAGGACACTAATGGAGACATTCGGCTTTACTCTGGACCGAGAGGGACAATTATATTTTATTTCATTGACAATAATATCATGGCTGAAAAAATGAAATGTGGTCATGTTGTTGGCCAAAGTCACACCATGACAATGATAAACAGTGTGGAACAATGGCTGAAAAGTGTTTAATATTTATATCCAGATATTACACAGCACATAACATGTTTGTGGGTTATGAGAGCAGTGAAGCAATAGAGGTCTAAGCACTGACAAGTGCACTTATCCTTCAAATTTTCAACCGCTGTTTTTAATGAGGCAGTTTGCATTTTAATTTGATATACTTTTGTTTTGCCTTATTGCTGTTTGTAGGCGGCCAGATTTCAGTGATGGACAACAAACTTTTATGTAGGTGAAAAGGGTAAATTTAGAGTGTAAATTAACATGTAGATGTCACTTCCCTGGTTGATTAGATTGGTGCATTTTTTGAGAATTCCAACAAAAATTGGATGAAAAGAGATGCTGAAATCTTAAACTCATTCGGCTTGATGTTGCAACCCAGTATCCTTAAGAATTACATTCATATTTGACAATTATGCACCTTATTATTTACGTCTGCTGAAAAACAGTATGTGACTAGACAGAAACAAAAAGTCAGTGTGTAACATTAGTAGGTGGATGAATGTGTGTAGCATGTGAGATTGTCATCCTGTACAGGTGTTTCCATCCCTGATCCTCAAGGCCACTTGTCCTTCTGAAATTATGTAATGACTTTAAATCTGCTCATCAACAGAAAGTATGTAGACTTATGTATTTAGAGATCATGTACATTATTATTCTATGTAAAGTCATAAGAAAATTATGGTTATCATTGATAACCCCTAATCTCTTGGTAGTTAAAATGATGAGATTAAGTCAAATATCAGTAAGCAAAGTATATATTAGGTTAAATATGAATTGATACATCTCGAAACATTACAAAAACCTAGACTGGGACAAAGGCTGCAAGAGATACGTGGATATAATGAACATCATTACTGTTTGGTGGCATTTTGGTTCCATCATACATTAACCATTTTTTCAACTTATTATTGTTTATGGAGATTTTCATTGGATTTTTACAAGACATTGATCAAACATTACAAAGTCAGTTTCGTCCCATGGTAATTGTTTAGTTTTATGACTGACTATGACTGTTTTATGACTATGACTGACATTAAGGTAGGGGTGTAGAGGAGAGACAGTCATCCATGTCAGGATCTTCTGGCTTTAACCCGAGTTGGATCTTGCAGGGGAGTGTTGATAATTTACTCCTATATACTCAGGGTTTCTGTGTCTGTTTCTGCAGCCTAGTGTCCTACAGGTGTCCTGTAGACATGTTTTTGTTTTGTTTTGTTTTTTTGGACACAGAGGAATATGCTAGTTGCAGACTAATGAACATTTTTTGACTAGAAGGAAGTTGTTTTTAGTGTCTGTGTGGGGATTATTGAGAAAACGATTAGTTTAGAAAATGACTAAAGCTATCAAATATGCAATAACATACTTTTTGTCCACTTGGGGGCAGTGAAAACAAGATCTAAACATGATAAACAGTAGACAAATTATAACTTAATGAAACTAATGTGGTAGCTTTATTAACAAACAGTTGTTTATTTGGACTTGTTTGCACCTGACACCAACACATGTTCCTAGTACTGTTTTCTGATTCTGATTCAAATTTCTGTCCATCAAATGAATTTAATGCAATTTAATGCAAAATTTATTCTTCATCCAACTCTGGTATTGAGCATTTTGTGTGCTAAATATTTGGCTCTTTACATGCAAAAAGCTCATATGATATTCCCTACTGTATGTCGTCTATTTGGAGCTGGACAGGGAGCATACCGTGGGTTTAAAGTAGCTTTTTGTTTTACTTTGACATCTTTTGGACAGTTGAGGACAAAGAAGCAAAAAAATTGAGCTGAACGATGCGAAGATGCTCCATAAAATGTAGAGGAACTGGTCGAGGTTGAATATTATTACTATATGAATGGGGTCATCATTATAAGATGTGAGTGCACATTATAGTGTGAACCACAAAATGTTACTATAGCAGCTTCAACTATTTTATTTTGGAAGTGGATCATTTTAAAATAGCAGTTTGGTTAACACTAGACAAAACAACAAAAAAAAATCATGATCATGAATCATCCAGAACGCTCTTTACACCAACACTGTTTCTGGCATTAAGAGTGGATTTTTTTATAAGGCTAGTAAACCATGTAGATATTATATCTGTGTAGCACAGAGCATGGAAAGTGTCTGTGTGTTTCAGTCTTATTTCACTCTTATTGTTATATGCAGCACTGGTGTTTCTCTCTACTTCCTGTATATGCAGTTACAGTTGTGCTCCTGCATGTGTGTGCTCTCATCAAGCACTGATAACGTAATGCAGGGTGATCAGTGTGATCTGGTCACTGGGATGTGAAGGACAACAGTTGACCATCCAGCTGCTGCTGCTTCTGTTTTTTTTTTGTTTTTTTTCGGTAATGAAAAAAAGAAACCGAGAGGAGGAGAACAAGCAGCAGAATGTCTTTCTATGATTGCTCAGGCAGCCAATTTAAAACCATTACCAACAAGTCGATCTTATGAACAATAATAAAATAAAGATCTGCTGCCTGTTCAGGAGAGTAACTCATTTATGGGCTTAATGGTTGCTCCCTGTGCCACAGCTGCAGTCATTCAGTGTGTCACACAGCTCAGATTTATCATTACATTTTTACAGCTACTATTCTCACCTAAATGCTAATATCAGTGGAATAATAAAGGGGGTGTCCATTTGCACTTTATGTAAGGACTCGGTGCCCTGATCTGTGTCCATTTGTAGTGGACTGTTTCTGTATCAATGTCACCAAGTCAAAATAAGGTGAAGATTAAGGTGAGTCTTATTTTAGCTGCCGAATGTGGCAGACTGCCATCGTCTCACATGCATTTATGAAGCCGTAGCCACGTGATCTTTAACGGTTTCCCATTTACAAGTCTGACATCACTTTAAATCAGACAGATCATTTAATACTTGGCCCTTTTTTCATTTGGTGTGATTATGATGTTTAAGCCACAATGTGAAAATGAAAAGAAAATGAAGAAAGAGAGAGACTGGAAAAACAGAAAAGGTAAAACAAATGGTTGACCGAGTGGGAATGAATTTACAGACAGCCCGTGCAGCCTTAGCGGACACTCACTAATTAAGACAAATGAACAGCATAGAGGTGTGTAGGAAAGTCAACAGTGGATCTATCTAGTCCATCTTTTATCTCTTTACAGTTTTTTTGTGCAAATCTACCTCCTGTTTTACTCGTGCAGAGCATTTTAAGTCTGAATAACAATATGTAGCACGGCACATTCCATCTCCCCATTCTCATACACTTGGAATCTATAAATCATGTATGGCAAAGCTCATCGGTAAATGAGGTTATACAGTAGAAGTCATTGTTAAATTCTTGCTTCTTTCATTTATTCTGTATGTCACACACTAATACAACAGGGAATTCTTTCTCGAGTATTATGTAGTGCAAACAAATTTAGTTTATTCCAGCGCAAATCTGTGTCTCTTAGCCAAGTTGTTACCACGATGTTCCTTGTAATTTCTGACAGTGGTGATGAAGGGCAGATTTTTTTCCCCCCTCTAAACACCAATTCTTACAGATGGAGCCATAATGCTGCAGAAGTTCTGCCCAGTTTCATTTTAAAATGAGATATCCACCTACTGCAACAGAATGAAAAGAAATGGAACTGACATAAAATAGAATTGAGCTTTATTAATCATAAATTTGTACTTTGAGTCTTTTAGAGAGGTGGTTCCAAATGAGAGAAAGATGGTGCGAGTGGCTCAGCTAACTTAATAAAACTGAATGTATCATTTGATTTACAACGATTTATGCACAGGTTGAGTCAGCTGTAGAATCAGAACTCTGTGGCATGTTACTGAAACCCAGTTAAGAAAAGAGCAGAGGGATCCAAAGACGAGAAACGGTTAAAAAAGAAAAAAGCTTGACAAATATATGTTAAAATCTTTAATTCCTGCAAAAGATAAAGGTAGCGATGTAATTGAAATAATTTGCTAAACAGAAAAATGTTGAAAATAGCTATAACTGATGGTGGAAAGAGCTAAACACAGTGGAAAATTGTGAGCTTAATATAATGGTGGGATTGTGGAAATAGTTTAAGTTACTAGGAAAAGGGTTGAAATATTCAGCTTCTGCTGTTCAATGTGGCAGAATGTGACCTTGGCCAAACGCACCAAACACTAAGCACAAGTATGAATGTTTGAGTTGATGAAGAGGTGCTTACTGTACATTGATCATTTAGAGATAACATTATACTCATTTTATGACACTGTATCTATCATAAAATGTGAAGCATTTTAACAATTTTGTGCTGGTCCGTCATCTTTACTGCAGCATTATTATACATGTGTAGTACATAAAGGGAAATTATATAAATTTTCCATCCCAGCAACTATTACAGTGATGTATTCACATAATTACATGAAAATAAAGGAGAGCACTTCATTTGCCCTAGATCATCCTCCGGTAATACTGTTTTTTTTTTTCTTCTTCTTCTTTTTTTTTTTCCTCAGCACAAGACCATCATTAAACATAGATCTGATGTTTAAGCAGTCGTCTCTTTTTCCTTTCACGGTGCAGCGTGACCGCGTTCAGTATGTGCACCGTGCAGGTAAAGTGCAGTGATGTTCTGGCTTTGAAGCCTTGAGCTTTGCTCCTCTATGAAAAAATGTTGTGTGGTGACCTTGTCAGTTGTGCACTTCATGTTGGTAAAATGCCCTGTGGCTGCGTGACTGTGATAGAACCTCAATTACCGCGGCGAACAAGCCCCTTTTATTATATTGTCTTACTATCCGATTTAATGTTAAGTGATGAATTCAGCAGGACCCCATGACTCTGTAATTATATGTGTGTAAACCAGATTTAGTCATTTGAACTGTTTTTCTACAAATCATTTCAGTAGCCTAGTTGTACTTTTGAAAAAAAAATTATGATGAAATCTTTCTTTTGAAAAACAAATCTTTTAGAAGAGGACTGAGTACTTTATCTGACACTTTGCAGTCTTTTAAGCAAAGACTTTGAGCAAGTTTTTTTTTATTTTTTAGTCATAACATTGTCCTCAGTTCTTTTTAGTTCGCTCACACTTTGATATTATCTGAAACAAAAATTATTGGGTGCACTCTTCAATAATCTCTCTGTTTCAACAATCCCATAGTAACAAGCTGTTTCACAATAATTTCTGCCTGATGTTTGGACATCCACACACGCGCCCGTGGCTGTTGCAGGAGCAACTCCCAGTCTATCGCGTGATTTGATTTTTGATCTGCATTGACAGACAATTATTCTGCACTCTGAGATGAGTGCTGAACTGTTTTGAAGAAGCGTTGTAATTGGTTAATGAGTCGGAAAGGGAAAGCTTCTTGATCTCATTTCCAGTGCTTAATTAACCTTGGAGTTGGAGATTTCCCTGGGTGCTAGGGACAAGGCAGGGTTACCTCACTCTGTCTCTCTGTCTTTGTCTCTGTCTTGCTTCCGTTGCTCTCTCGGATGTATGACTCTCCTCTGCAATGACAAAAGGATGCTTAGCTCTCTGTGTGTCCTTTGAGAGCCAACAACCCTTTATTGACTGATTTATGACTCCAAATATCTATATGTGGTGCTTCCACATGCACAAATGTGCAAACGCCCACAAATATCTGTCTTCTGCTCATATATATCCCCCTTTTCTTTTTCCGTGTAACATTTAAGTCCAGAAGAAAATGATATAAATAGCAGCGCTGTTCCCTTCCCTCCACTCTCTCCTCCTCTGACTTTCTCCCTGGGCCAGCCCAGTTCTGTGGCCCCGGGGGTATGAACCCAGTTCTGACAGAATTGATCTCTGTTTCCTCGTCCCCCCTCCCTCTGTCCGTCTGCACCCTTGGGCCTGAAGAGACTAGCCCAACACCCAGCCTCCACAGCCGGTCCCGCACCAGGCCAGTGTGTCTTGTCTCCCGTCCTCCTTCCTGTCCTCTCTTTTATTCTCCCGTCTCTTTTTTCCTCCCTCCCTCCCTCCCTCCATCTGGCCCTCTTTACTCTCTGTATCCTTCCCTCTCTAGTATTGTCTACCTATTCATCTTGTGTTGTTCTACCAAAAATTGCTCTTTCTGCTTTTCTCCTCTCTGTCCATTGCTCCTTTATCTCGGTTTTGTCACATTTGAGGCTCCTTCAGGTCTTCTGTGTGTCCCCTGCTTCCTCACCCCCACACAATTTAAAACATGTAGCAATGTTGTTCAGTTCCTTCAGTGTATATTTACTCTTTTAAATTGGATATGTGTAGTTTGCACAGCTTTTAATTTCATATTTAATTTGACCAAAGTAACATTTAATTGCATTTAATTAAATAAACATCGTTGCACTAAATTGTAAAATTAGTTCTTGTAAGTTTATGTTGTACTCCAATTTTAAGAATAGTATACTTTTTTTTTAAATATGACCCATGGATGATTTCAGCATCAGTCTTGAGAGACATTTACTGTCAAGGGAACAGTCCTACACAGCATATGACCTTTTCCTGACAGACCTGTTAAGGAGCTTTTATTGTTAGAAAACTCATCATAAACAAACAAGTATGATTATAGAATTATCACCGCTTTGATAAGTTTAGCAAAAAAATAGGGGCAGGTACTATTATATGAATCCTCTAGATCATGAAAAAAAGACTTTCAGCTCAAATCAGATAAATAAAGTTTTAACAATGAATGTATGTTTAATACAGTTCACACACCTGTACTCAAAAAAACTAAAATTGTAAAGTTACCCTCTCTGTTGTCATGGTTACAATAAATAATAGCTGCTTAATTCATTTTGGAATCCAGTGGAAAAGTCTGTGTTTTCTGATTGCATCCATCCACTCCAACCTCCTTCAAACACCTCACTGTATATACTTTATCACCCTCCTCTCTAGTCATAATTACCATGGCTGAAAAACCATGTTATGTTTGGTTGCCATAACCTGCTGGGTAACCTTGTTTTTTTACACGAGTCTCATTACAGCTTTGCTTAGAGCAAAATCTTTTCATATAACCTGTTTTCACACAAATGTTTTACAGATGCCTCCTGTCTGAATTTGTACTACATGTACTAACAGTATTTTGTATTAGTTATTGCACTCGTCTTATTTGACATCAAGCTAATTAACTATTTTCTCTTTTTTTCATGTAGTCTAAATATACAGTATGTCTGAATTTCTAGTATTTGTCTAATAAATTCGCTGCCTTTTTCCGGCATCAGATTGTCTTAGTCCTTCCCTGATGGTAATTTGAAAAATATCTGCAGCAGTATCGAAACTTTGGGGGTTCATTTATCTCCCCCTACTAAACGGTTTAGGTTTAGTATGATCTACATCCCCTTGTCCTTTTCTTAAGCCTCTGAGCGAACATGGATCCCTCGTTCTTCTTTCTCCTTTTGTCCTTTTTTCCCTTATGCTCATTCTTTTGAGTCCAAGTCTTCTGTCAGGTGAGCATGTGCATTGTCCACACCTGCGACCACCCTTTCCTCCCTCCTCCTCCTCCCTCTTCCAGATTAATGTCAGGTAATTTGCTCCTCACCGTGCACCTCTCTTCCAGGTGAGAGCCACGTTTACTCTCCTTTTTTTTTCAGCCACTTGAGTTGCTGTGCTGTAACCCCCCTTTTGTTCTTTTTCATTCTGCCAAGTAAGCTTTCCTTAACTTCTCCCATGTTTCGCCCTACCCCCTTCATCCTTGCGCCCTTTCCTTCGTCTCTCCTTCCTATCAGAGACAGAGCCATATGGCCGGGTGCGGCCCAGGCCTGCCCAGCTCTCAGTCTCGTTTAAATTCACAGCCTGCGGGTCATTCTGCCTCACTGGTGGGACGACAGACACCACCACGGAGGAATGGCAGCACTTCAGCGATGAGAGGAGAAAGGGAGGGTGCCACTGCAACCGGCAAAGATTCTGCAGTCTGAAATTCTTAATTATAGTTAAAAAAATGAATTCTGCATGTAAAAATAACAGGAGGTGGAGTCACATGGCTGAACCAGGTGGTAGTTTGACATTGAAATAATGAAGTAGAGAGTAAATGGGCGTGGATACATTTGTATTCATTTGAATGACCCAGATTCAGGTTCTAATTTAACAGAAAGTTCAGAATTGAGAGTAAAATTTTCACTGCAGCATTTTGTTTAGCAATGGCCTTAACATTGGGCTAACCTCAAATGTTTTATTTTATTAAAAAATAAAAATAACTTTCCCTAAAATTTTTATTAATTTACGTATTCATGGCGAATTTAACAAAATAATGAAAATGCACCTGGGAGCTTTGTAAAGCTGCACATTATTATTAGTTAAATTTTTTAGTAAATAACTGAACCACATCTGCGGTTTTTAAATTGACATTTTAATTGGTAATTAAATTTGGGAAAGGAAAAAAGTCAGCACAAGGAAGAGAGATACTGAAAGGATAGTAGTCAAGCAGGAGCAAATTAGAGAAGAAAAGTTTGGAAGGAGTGGAGCTCTGAGCAGGTCGGAGAAGAGCGGAGAATCCAAGAGGAACGCACAGAGCAGAGGAGGAGCGGAGCGAAACAGCGGGCATTAAAAGAGAAGAGGTGTGAAATTGAAACCAATAAATCCAGAACAGATTCCTACAGTTGTGGGAGCCACAGCGACTGTAACAGGTGGCCTCACTAGTGTTCTCTTTGTAATTTGAGCTGCGCCCATTGTTGTCGGAGTAGACTGAGCCTTGCCAGACATTCACGTTTAATGACACTGGGCCTGACACGCCAATTTTAAAATGACACACACTACAGTATATTTCATTAACAAACGGAGAAAAAAAATGTCCACAACATTTGAAATGCTGGTTACTGCTCTGTGGCAGTTGAGAAAGACAATGATTTGGTCTTAAATTCTACACTTTTGGAAATTGTGTAATACCACAGGGAGACAGTATGAAGGCTATAGCGGTGTTCCAGCTTTGAACTTCCTCGTGTAGAGTTTTGCAGTAACTTTAAAGTTTGTTTTTTAAAAGCCTGGTCTATAAAAAGTTGTGATTGTGTGAGTGCATCCACACACAATGTGCATCATCAGCCGACTCTAGGGTTTATATTTTTTATAGGTATATACGTTTAATAAGTATTAATAGAAGCAATACTCCAGTTATCCTTAGTTGTGTTTTTCAATGTCTGAATGTGATTCTGGTCTTGATATTCATGTAGCATATATACTGTGAAGTACTGCGTGTTAGTAGATTTGAAGGCTTTGGTTATGTCATAGCTATTAACTTTCATAAATGTTTAATTTAGTATTACATGCTGTAGCACTCACTACAAATAACTCGCATAGAAAAATGACCAAAATGCATCTGTTAGAATATTATTTTGATGGAGCTGCTGAATGTCTTAATGCTGAGGATTTATTCGGGGGAACATTGTAAGTGGAAAATGTATTTTCAGCCGCTTGAGAATGTCATCACTTTGGCAACGTCACTTTTCGATTTAAACACTCTCAGATGATGTATGAATGTAGCGCGGCAGCGTGGCACACACTAATTGACTGAGGCATATTGTGTAGATATTTTGTCCACTCATCCACATAAGATCTTGAATACCAATCCCTGAGTCAAATCCCCCCACCCACACTGGCTCACTGTATAGTGTCAGCAAAGTACCGCACTCATAAACTTTAGCTATGCTTATTAACATAGCTTATTTGATGATCTCTTTAAAAACTGTGATAAACCACCGCCAGGCCCACCGATGACAGTGGGCTCTGGCCAGCATACGTCCGAGTCCAAAGCCTCTCCTCTGTTTTATAGCGGGCATTACAACAAGCTCCCAGGCAACAAACTATACTTAGAGGAGCGCCTCTTTAGTAATATGATAATTTATAAAGGGACCGAGTGAGGCTGGATGAATATTCTGCAGCATTCTCCCACATACTTTGTGCTTAATAGATGGTGTTTGTTTTGCCTACTCTCCTCAGGACTGCACCAAATGTGCGAACTCCTGGGGATGATGGAGTGAAGGCCGACCTCGGCCTGACAGCTTTTAATAAGTAATGAAAATACTGGAGGGTAAATTTTTAAAGAGAGTATTACAGAGCTTCTAGTCTACAGGCAAAAAAACCGAGGGGAACAAAAAGGCAAAACTGACAAATAGAAGAAAGAGTAGTGACTGGGCTTTTATGTGTGCATTGAGCTTCGACAAAGCAAAGATGTGTCAAAAGCAAGCGCACGGCCATGTACCCAGCATGCATTGCTCAAGGAGCTGATTGATCAGTGCTGTTTAAATCGCATCTTGTTTCGTTGGTATCAACACCAATCTTTGTCTCCATTGCTTCTCTTCTCTCGCTGTCTCTTTCTCTTGTTCTATTAACACAGACTCCCTGCTGAGCTTCATATCTGAATGGAAAAGGAACACACACACACACACGCACACACACACACATTTTCAAGATCAAACATTGATTAGGATAAAATACAAAAGAGCCTTGGTGGGACTGTACCTTCTGTCAACTTTGATACCGTGTTTCATTCATCAGAGGCAGCTCATTAAGAGTGTGTGTGTGAGTGTGTGTGTACTCATGTAAGCATGTGGACATTTATTTCTGTTTAACCACCAAGGCTATACAGTGGCTTACATTTAGAAAGTCTTTTCAGGTGAGTAGAGATGAGAAAAGTGAAAACTTGTTCTGCTTTGTGGTGCCAATCATCAATCAGTCCTGTGACAGAAGTTTTTAATTTCATAAGAACTTTTTTTCAGCGCCTTGTGTCTTGCTATTGAAGTAATGAACAAAGACACATTTAAACACATTTTAAAATAACTTTTTTTATCACACAAAATTTTAATATTCAAAGCTAATTGGTTAACATTGTTGTAACACAATAAACAGAGTCATTATTCTTTACACATTGGATCCTTGATTTTTGACAGATGTTGAAATTTAGGAATGTCCTGATACCACAACCATGTACTGTTGTGAAATCCTGCAATAACCGAAGTTGTCCATTATTTATTTTTTTTTTTCTATGAAAAACCTGTGTAATCTTACCTGTGCACATGGTTGATGTTGAGCTTAAAGACAAAAAGCCCGCTCCGAGCCTTTGTCCCTGTTTCAGCTGCGGAGACTTCTACTCATTGCATGATATCTTTATTTGACAGGAGTCTAAGAAATTCTGTACTTTTAGAATTTGCTTTTTTAAAGTTAACAAAGCGTCTTTTATTGCTTCTCAGCTGGTTGGATCATTTTGCATCTGTCTCTCACTTCCACAGCCCTAGCAGCCCTCAACCACGATGTGATCCCGAGATATAACAATTTAAATTTCTTACACTTTCATTATATTTGGATGCCTTTTCTCAGAGTGTTGCTGTGTTTCTCAGTAAACACAGTCCTGCTGGAAACGTGAGGCACAGCCATGTATTATTACATTTGGACAATATCTTTAATTGATTTAGTTTATTTAACTGAACAAGCCTAATGAGCAGATCGTATGTACCTACAGTTGGTATCACCAGAACATGTTTTAAGTAAAGGATAAAGCTCAGTGACACCCAAAGGACATTTAATTTGGTTGATATGACATACATTTGCTTTCCTTTGATTGCTAACTAAAAAATAGTGCAGTCTTAAACATTCGGTCTCCCAAATCTGCTCATTGTTTTCAGTTTTTATGATGATTTTTGATGTGGACTCTACAGTCTCGGGTGTTTGTTCTTAAACATACTGTACCATATTTGTTCTACCACAGTGAAGCATGAACTCCTTCCAGTTTTTTAAACTTCCAGCATTTTAAAGCTAAGTCAGCATTGTAGGTGAATACTTTCTGTTCATTTTTTGTGGCCTTTAAAGAACCATGATTTTGCAAACATTACATTTTTGGCATTGTTACCCAGAGATCAGCATCTTTCAGCATGCCAAAGTAGCTGGAAGATGCAGTACCACATAGTAGTACCACGTATAGTAACAGGCCTTTTACCCAAACTGGGACTCCTGAAGGACATTTTGACTAAAAACGGAAATAGAAATGCAACTTCACAGGGGAGTCACAGATAATCTATTATACAAACACCTGGACTGTAGCAGTGTTGAAGACAGATTACAAAACATAGGCAACTTCGAGATTGTTGAAATAATTATAACACTACCCCCAGAGGTCTGTGAAGATTGAAGTGAAGATTTGATGGTTACCTGTGGGTTATTGGTCCACCCATCATTCATGTCACAGTTACCTGAAACAATATGTGCATTACTCTATCGGTTCAGGATTGATAGAATAACTGCATTACAAGGTGTTGTAGAGCTCCTCCTTATTCCAGTTTGACATGGACACCTCTTTCAGTGGTCTTCTTTGTCCAGCATGTGGGCATTGCTGTCTCAGATGGAGATAGACTGATTCATCTTTTGTCTCCAAATGCACAAATCTGGGATTTCCTTTCTGCATTGTCTGGGTGTGTTTTCTGCAGCCTGAGTTCAGACTGAGCTCATCTTAACAAATAGTGGAGGGAGTTAAAATTGGCACAAACTGCATTTGGTACATTACTTAACTTTTATGGTCATATATCGATACATATACAAGATGAATGACGATAGTTTTAGCATCAAGACCCTAAAGAAGGACAGTCATGACTGAAGATTTGATTGTATTATATAAATATATGTAAGCTTGTTGTGAGAATATTCTTATAATATTTATGTAGAATTCTTCTACTTAGTGACTGCTTGAATTCTTTATGCAACACTTCTCCTTTTACGACTAATTTCTGCTTTTTTGTCTTTAATATCTTGTTTATCCTCCTAAGCTCACCACTTTTCTGACATCATAATCATAATGTCCCAACAGAGGATGTGTGAGCTGCAAACGAACATACATTTTTTCTGCGTTTATTGCTGCACGTGCTTATCAAGAGGTTATGCAGACTTCTTTCACATGCTGCTGTTGCTTGATACTGTGCGCGCTGGGCTACAATGCCCCTGGGGGATGAGAAAGACCCAGAAAAGCATTATCACCTTTCTGCCAAAGTGTAGGAATTCAATGAATTATTTACGTTACACCAGGCAGGCCTCTAGACAGCTCCGGGACCGAACAGCACAGACTTCAGTTAGCGAACCCCGAAGACCAGGGGCCAGCCGAGGAATGGGGAGAAATCAGTGGGGAGCCCAAGGTAACGAGCGAGGGGAAATTAAATGACAAAAAAAAAAAAAGAGTAGGATCAGGGGAATTGGAACACACATTCATACACAGATTTGTTGAACGTGTGCATGTTCGTGCAAGCATTAAGCCTAGATGTGACACACACAGATAAATTCACAAAGGAATAAACATTTACAACACTCATCACTGATTCAAGCACATACGCTGTAAACACCTAACAAACCTAAACAGATATGTAAGAAAACCTAAGATCACTTGGTGGCATCCACACACCATCTCTCACACACACAGAAACACACACACACACTCCAACTATCATCAATCTCAGGCTTCAGGGCTGCTCCCCCCCTGAGTCCATGGCTCTGTTTTTGGTTCTGTCTCCATGCAGGTAGGAGGTCTCCTGATACTCACCACTGGGTTAGCGCACTACACATTAATGCAACATACTTCCCCATTAAGAGCACTGCACACACTGCTGTTGCTTTCCTTTAGCACCACGGAGCCCTCCCATAAAACCAAATCCAATCTCTGCATACGGGGACAGATGGCGAATCAGGGTCCGAGCCAATGCATCTTTATTTTGCTTTGTTTAGAAAAAAGACATCAGATGTATTGCTTGTGACTGTGCTGTGTTTTCATCTACATGTGAATTGACTCAGAAGCCAGTCAAAGCATATTCTATTCTCCAGGACGGTACTTGATATCCCTGTGGGGATTTGTCAATGGGTTTCTTGTAAGCTCTCACAGCCAAAACAAACATCAGGAATTCAAACAGGGGGTCGATAGAGGTTGCACCATTTCCTGTCAAAGCAAAATGGAAAAGAAAGCATTTTAGAAAAAGCCACTCTTCAAAGATAAGGTGACCTGTGTTGGTTGCGTGCCGTTGTGAATGAATTCAGGGCATGAAACGGCATGCAAATGTTTGCGAGAGATGCACATTAAAGTCCATATTGTGCCAAATTAATTTTAAGTAATTAAATGTAGCAAAAAAGCTATTTAAAAACTGACTCTGTGCCAAGTTCATCAAGCAGCTAAATGAGCGACATTTCACATCCAGAGATTAATTACACAAGTCTGTCCACAGACAGACAGACTGATACTATGAACATCATGGTGATAATAGGACTAGTAAATAACACCTAAAGGGATATCTTGTACTTTGTGCTCATTTATTTAATGGCTGTTGTTACAAGCGTTTTTTAAAATTAAACATATGATAAACTTTCACTACTACAAATTCAGTTATCGTAGCTGACTGGACCTGCTCTCATTGGGCAAAGGGATGCTGGAGCTTTATTGTAAACACACTCAATGTAATAATAACAGTAATAAAAGTTGTAACTTGTCTATAAAATAATTCAGGTTAGTTCCAGCCCAACTGGTTACGCTTCATTGCACCAATAATAAATATCCACAGATATTTGTACCCTGGATATTTTTAACCTTTCCGTACTTTCGCGTGACATTCTGCATGATAAGTACTTCTACTTTCAAAGTTTTTAGTTCAAACCCATTTGCTGAAAAGACATATTCAAACTTAAAATGGCACAGTTCTCTGCAGCAGGTGGCTTCCTATGTTTTCTGGCTACATTTGTTTTTAATGCTACATGTTGCAGCACACCCTGTGTTTCTATTTTTAACATTAAAAGTAATGTAGCATATTAAATTACCTTTATTGCTAAATTCGCTGCACCTGGCACATTATACAATGGCATACGTTTAATCTTTTGATGTTAAGGGCTTTCTTAAGCTGTACTTTTTGGAAAAAAATGGGGGAAGAAGCCAAAGTGCGTTTTAGTTTCATTAATCTGTGAATTTTATATTTATCAATTTCCCTATCTGATTTGTCATAAGTGGGGATTTTGTTATATATCTTCTTCTCAGCAATGAGAAACAATGTTCTGTTTGCACCCAATTAAATTAATGGCTGTGGTGAAACTGGATTTTCACTGCAGAATTCATCGAAACGTCATAGAAGAGGTAGACGCTCAAGTAGTGCAGGTGTTGGCAAACCTGAACACCTGAACCCAAGAACACTCAGCTCAAAGGCTGCACTCCTACTCACTGCATGGCTGTTATTTTTTTTCCCCCTCACCTTGAGAGTAAAACAGGGTCCAGTGGAAATGGGGCCGGTGAGTAGTAAAGGGTGTAGTACAAGCTTGGCACTTTGTTCTCCACAGCTGAGGCTTCGTCCTGCTTTCAGGAAACTATTCCCAGATCAGATCTGTCTTCTCCACTGCACTTTCCCTTCCAACTAAGAACAGCAAAAAAAACTTTTTTTTATTTTCACTTCAGCAACTTATTTTATTAACTGCACAATAATTAAGGTGTAGGAGAATTTTTAGTTAACATCAGAACTCAAATACACCGTTAATGTTCTAGTGTGCACGACCTGATGCAAATGTTTCTGTAGAGTATTTTTTAACTGTTCAAATATAGAGTAATTCTATGAGAGTTGTTATACCTTCACTTTCACTAGGCAAATATATTTAATCTTATCTTTCGATTTATTTCATTAATAATGTTATATGCAGAGTGTAGCCAATTGTAATTTGTACTTACAAAATCTTTTAAGTAAAGTTGAACAAAATGCTGTAGAACTAAAAAAAAATATAATAAATGACACAGCAAAAGTTTCCTTATCTAATGATAAATATGTAGTGAACAGTGTAATGATTCTTTCAACTCCAGTTGTGTTTCAGTACTTCATTTTACCACCTGTTTGGAGTTGGAAAAACTATAGAGAATAATAGTGTTGTCTGAGTGTGAACAAATGTGAATAATAGTGAATACATGAAATTCTTTTCATTCCCTCTGTACGACACATGCTTATTCCCAGGCCAGCAAACTGCAATAGGTAAGGTGGTATTCCTACTGACCACCTACGGCAGCAGCACTGACCTGCAGCGGCAACACGTTTCAGAATCACTGCAGAAGGTCAAAACACAGACTGCAACTCACAAAATGGCGTCCGCGTCTCCCCAACAGTTAGTCACATTACAGGACAAATATTTATTAAAATTCCACAATAACTGAGGAAAAGACAATTCACATTGAGCACATTTATAGATGTTTTTGTCTGTTCCTGAAAATTGTTTGGACACATGGATTGAAAGTTAATAGCCGTTGGCACATTGCATGGATTTGTTCATGTGTGTAATCATATATCATTAAATATGATTATGGCACACGCAACATTTAACAGAATAAGTGGTATAGATGATGGCTGGATGATTACAGCTGTTGCAGCATTAGGACTTCATGGAAATATTTGTACATTTTTAATGAAATAAGATTCAGTTGAGGATTGTTTTTGTGTAGTTTTGCTACTGCATGAGAGTGCGATCTGAAAATAGAGAGTTAAATTCACTTAATTCAGTTTTAGATATTTATATATGTTATCTCACGTAAAACGGGACAGTGCTAGAAAATTGAGCATAAATTCAAAAACCTATTCCTTTAGAAGCAAACTCACTAAAAATCCACATTTGATATGATACTGCCGTTAGCATCGGCTTGCCTTAATAGACTTATTCCTATTACAATACTGCAATTCAGTTTTCATAACCCTAACCTTAAAATCAATTTCTGAGCCTGGCCAGTAAAACTGGGGCTGGTGAGTGGGGAGAGGGAGTGAGTACTACAAGCTAGGCATTTTGTTCACTACAGCTGAGTCTCCGTCCTGCTTTCAGCCTATTCCCAGGCCAGGCCTGCCTACTGTGCTGCACTCCCCTGCCTGCCTATGATTTGTGGAGCCCACTGGGGATGACGCTAACTCTCCCATAGGTTAAAATCTGCAAACAATGAGCCCTATGTCCATGACGGATGGCCTACATCCCTCCCCATTTGTCTGCGCTTTATCCCCATCTCAGAATCAATTGTTAAAACCTCAAAAGTTTTCCTAGCATACACTGCCTACTATGCTAGAAGAAAAAAAGGTGGGGGCCGTACAGGAAACAGAGCCAAGAGTGAGAAAGAGAAAGCGATCAATGTTGTCCCGAAGTAGAGAAGCGCATGAGAGGGACTTTCAGTATCACTTTCAGGGTCCTAATTAGGGACAGGACAGCGAGCTACCTCTCTGTGTGACATTTAGCTGGACGTACTTGATAAATGTCACACTGCTGGATACAGCCACGACAAATGGATGCATCAACAACGGCTTAATAACCTTTACTGATAGTCCTGCCAGGAATTCAAATTCTTTATCTGCTCTCCCTTGCATTCCTAAAACAGTGGGCCCTAATAATCAACATTGTGCGTGGAGCGGGGGGGTGGATGCACTTGTGTGTCTGTGCGTGTGTATATTTGCTCGCGTGTAAATTAAGCGTACGGCAAGGCTGTCGGCTTGAACCCTCGGGCTACATCAGTGTGCGCTCGAACGTAGCTGGTGTGTGATTGCCAAATTATCCTGGCCAACGTCTCTTGGCCAGGATAGAGACAGTGAGAGGGAGACCTTTGTAAGCAATCAGAGAAAGTGGAGAGCTGTAGACCTCCCTTGTATCTTTCTAAACTTGTATCTCTGCTAGACATGGAGAAGCCAACAGAATTAATCAGCTCCCAAGACAGTAACATTCAGGAAAGAAGATTCAGTCATTTCTCAGTAATAAGATCATATAGGAAATAAATGTCATATGTAAAAATTCAGATTACAATAATTAAAATGAAGCTTAAGTGGGACAAACAACGGTGTCTGGGACTAACAGAGTCTAGGAGAGCAAACATCTCTGAGGGATTCTTAGGGCCTGTTACCAGTGATCCTGTCAGAGTTTGCTTCATTTTTAATGAAGGACACAGTCAAACTAACACTGAGACGTGTCAGTTGTTACCGGATCTTGTTTGGTCCCATTTGGAACTTGTAATTGGCCTCTGATTGGAAGTGACATCCCAGCTCGTAGCTTGGAGATTTGTTAAGTTCTGATTGTTGACGTGATACCCAGGCCAGTCGTGAGTCAGTTGACGACACGACGTATTTAGGGCAAATCCCAAATGAGGTGTTGTTGGTCCTTTTTGGATCCAAAGTCTCTGGGAACAACTCATTTGGTGCCATAATAAGTTGGAAGTTTTTAGACGACAAAGCACTTTGTGTTTTTTCACGTTTCCTTTTTGATACTTTTGCTGAGGCCAGTGATTATTTTTAAAAGAACAAACCCCAAATGGACATCCTCTTTTCTTTTGAAGCCTGTCTTTGATATGGAGAACACACACATACATTTCTATTTTCCTTTGCATATAAAATAAAAACATTTATCCGATTAAATTAACTGTCTAAATATATACGCCTCTCTTTGCCTCATAGAATCTTTTATCTGTGAAGTTCGCTGTGCTCTCTCTGGACCTACGCTCCTGAGTGATTATGCCTGGCCTGTGTGTGTGTGTGTGTGTGTGTGTGTGTGTGCGCGCACATGTTACTGCCCTGCAACATGTGTGAATGTCATGTACAGCATGCCTGAGGTTCACACACATGTACCGGAGTGTGTATACCATCATATACGTACGTATGTGCCATGTTTCGAATCACGTAGCCTTAGCCGTCGTACGGTGGCTAATTGCATCTCCTGAGGAATAATTAGGTGACAAAAGCAAACGTAATGGTGCCTCGGCTACAGAAAAAGATATATGTTATGTCGTGTGTGTGGTTGAGCTTGCAGCGCCATTTGTTTGCCGGTGGTAAGGATAAGAGGAGAGGACATAGCAGGGGCTGTACATTTGGAGGCCAAAACCCGGAGAAACAGAGATGGTGCAACAATTAATTACGGCTAATTAGATGTATCCGTTATATTTACTGGGCCAACAATAAATCAAATGGTCAAGCTATTTTTGTCCTAAAAGACTTGTAACTAACGCCCAGGAAGCGTGTATGTGTGTGAATATGCTGATGAGGGTGTGTTTAGGCACTTTGTGTGTATGTGTGTGTGTAAACTGCTATTTACTGTTTGCTTTCCAGGTGTTCAGTTTGGGTCGCAGCGGACTCCCTCCTCTTAGATTAATAATCCATTAGTAATCCATTTCACTAATGAGCACTCAGCAGAGAGTCGGGACCGAGGGGGACATGAAGACGGTCAAGGGAAGCCAAGTGCATAATTAATGTCTCGGCCAATCAGATGTGCTATTACAGTCGCTCCCTCCTGGAGAGAGATGTCACCTGTTCACTAAAATGTGTGCGATTATGATCTTTGCCACTGAGTAAAACTACACTGCTATACTGCAGTTTAACTCCAGGCAGTTAAAAGATTTGCTGATAATTTTTTTCCTTAAAAGTCAAATGTCAAATTTGAAATATAAAGAAAAAAGAAATATAAAGAAAAATTATACTGCAGATATGCTCTTTTAGTTTTTACAAAAAGCACGAAAAGCTTTTTTAAGCATATTTCTTGAAGCTGTGTCAAAAATAGTACATCAACCAACCGTTGCAGAATTACAGGATGTGATGTCTAACAGACATTTAAATTCCTCTGAATGGATCAGAATAAGTGCAGGGGAGACCAGGGGTAGTAACGGGGGGAGAGCTGTGGCAACACCAGTTCATCCAATCAGAAATAAGATGGGAATCACATGGTCATTACTGTCCATGCTCAATTCCTCCCTGATCACATGTGGTGGTTAACAGGGCTAAAAACAGGAGCATGCAGATCCATTGGAGGAAAAAATTGATTTTGATATTTGTTTAGACAAAGTAATTTTTTTGACTGGTTTGTATTTAGTTCTATGGCAGATAAAATCACATGGATTATATATGATATTAAATGGTGTTCCCAGCCAAATCTGATGTATTGAAAACTCCATTTTGATGATTTTAATAAAAGTGCTTGGGCAGCCTTTGCAGAAATCAGCCATATCACATGTGTCCGTTCAGGCTTTAAAAAAAAAAAAGCATCTAATGCAAAGTGTTCTGCATATAAAGCATTTATAAGCTGCTAACTTAAATTGTGTCATTAACGATGCTTGGAAGCCCACAATTGTGGACCACCTTTCACAAGCAGTTTTATCACAGACTCTCACAGTAAAACGGCTCAGGAGAATGAAACCAGTGGTTGGTGGACGTGTGTTATTTCATGTATTGATAAAATTTGGGTTTCTGTCCCTGCTGCACTGCACAGATCTGGGGCGCTCCTCTTAATCTATGAAACTCTGCAAAGAGCAAATCTTTGTTGCAGACAACCCGCACTCTCTCGCAGAGGCGCTCGCTTGCAACCGTCTGCAGAAATCACTTTCCAGCTCTTAGTGCTCAGTTCGTCCTGCTTTATAGAAACGATTAGCATTAGCAGTTTTTCTTGGTGGCAGACGCAGCACTTTGTTGGATAGATACTCTGTATTTCCTGTGACAACATGCAGTCTTATATGGAGTCACTGAGTAATGTGCTCAAAACACAGATGCTGCTGAGCAACCCCCACAGCCCCCCAGCTGCTTCACAGCTTGTGCGGCTGATAGAATTGAAGAAATATCGTGAATTTTTTTAGTGCCTCTCCTCACAGATATTGTACTGATCAAATTACAGAACTCAGGGCAAAAAAAGTCAAATTTTATTAAAGTTTAACCTTTTGACCAAATAAAAAAAACAATTTTTTAAATCAAACATTTATTATGTAATAAAAGACAAAAGATCAGCTCAACTCCTCCACTCAGCGTATACAGACCTGATAACTGTGGCTGTCACACGGTGATGCAAAAAGCCCTATTGTGTGCTTTTGATATGGTTCCGGTGGGGGCTGTGGCACCTAAAAGCTGTTACAAGGTCTGGCACATCAGAATGAGCTGGTAAACACAGAAGATTCCTTGCAGCTACCACCAATCCAGCACGACTACACCAATCTACATCCTGTGCTTCAAGTCTAAACAGAAGATTTCCCCAGCGCTCCACCTGGCTTCCCCATGGATCTCCTCTCTCCTGTTTAGCAGTCAGAACATGATGAAGCCTGACAAAAGAGGCTGTTAAAAATTGAACACCGTAAGTGGGAAAATGTGGTAGGCGGGCCTGTTGTTACCTCCACCCATATGCACAGGTGAAATCTGACACCGTCTTCTCTTCTCACTCCCTCTACATCTCCCCTCTCCTTTTCTGCTCACCCTCCCTGGGGGAAGCCCTGTATCCCATTCATTCGATTGCCCTACATGATGGATGTGCAGTGTGAGGAATGGGCCGTCCCGGGGGCCATGGCGTCGTTTCTGGGTTAAACAGCATCCTATATCAAACCCATCTATACCTTCACAAGCAGGAAGCCTGTTTACTGGGCCGGGAAAGCACCACAATCCATTTCTTGTCAGGGTGTCTCTCGGATGCAACAAAAACCTAGACAGACGCGGCTTTGGGGAGCGTTGTAAGGCAGAGGCGGTGATAAATATGTAGTGTGGTTTGGGGAGCTTTGAAGCTTGGTAACAACACACGACTTTGCTACGTCACTATTAACATTTTAATTACCATCAAATTAATAACGTCATCCAGTCTGTCAGATATCCTTCAGTAAGTGTTTAAAATCCTTTTTCTTTGCAAATCTTCTCTTCTTTACTGTTCATTGCTTTTCTGTTTTTTTAGTATGATCAGTTTACCATCTATCTCATACGTGGTGTTTTTCTTTGGTTATTTGCTTCGTGTCGCTAGCAAAGGTCAAAGGTCTCGGTTGTGATCACTATTGGTGTAAAGAGGCTAAGTTATGTTACTCCTTATACGTACTATACTAAATTTTGTTAACATTGCAGTCTTGTATGTTTTGTTCATCTAATACCATCTCAAATACTGCATATTCTCTGTGTGCCAGACCTAAAACAGATTTAATAATTGTTACTCTGAGAAGCAACGAGAAGTTTGTCACCCTGGTGAGGCTCTCTGGGGGTCCAAATAAACAAATCCTGATGAACTGGTGCTGCTGATGGCCCATTCAGTGCCAAAATATGAGACTCAAAGATGATGAATGAGTGGGCCACAGTCTGGAACGATGAGGTCTCATAGAGGACAGCTTGGCGCTAGACTTGCACATTTATTTCTCCTCGTTCTTTTTTGGACATTTTTTGAGTTTTTGTTTAAGGACGTAGAGGCATGCTGGTCAATCACAAGGACTGTCATTGGTAGTCAGTGAGTGTCCAGGGACAGACAGGCTCTATTTTTTATTTTTATTTCGGACTAAACATCTTAGTACCGCAAAAAAGCATGATTTCTATGGTTGTTTGTAATTGCAAGTTTATTTTGAAATAATAACGTTGCTGTTTGCAAAATGTATACACCATATAACTTCATGGCATATAACATATGGTCTATGCAGTTAAAGACCTAATAAAGATTTTTAATTTACATTCTACTGTTTTATCTTAGGGAATGGTACATATATATGTATGGTCTCAAACCTCAAGTTCTACTAAATGATATCTAATGTTCTCTCAGTGGTACTACAAAGGTCATAAATATTCAGATTTCTGTTGTTTTTAGCCGTACACTGCAGCCCTGAACTTCTCTCCATCTGTTTTCCTCCTATGACAACATCTCTTCCTAATTTCCCACACGGTCCAGAGTTTGTATCTGAAAACACATTTTTCAAATGACGTCCAGATTATGTCTTCAGGAGAAGTTAGGGAAGTAATCTAGAGAAGGCAAAGTTTATTACGTCCAAGGACATGTACCTTAACAATAATGGCATAAAACTATATTTAGAGAAAGACTTTTAAAAACTTGTTTTACATTAAAACAATGGAGCAAAACATTGCAAATTAACTCACGTATTGTCAAATATATCATTACATTTGTTCTTCGCTGTAGTAAAGAGACCTGCCCTGCTTATTTATGAAAGATATACGCAATTCTTACGCCTACTTTTAAATGTTGATAGAATAATATTTTAACTCTGTAGCGAAAAGCCACGAAACCATTGGTTCACCCTATTTTTCCCTGTTCACTCGTGGGCTTTATATAGTACTTTATTTCAAATGCTATATGGTTTTATACTTGGTTGAGTCATTATTGTTCTAATCGATAGGCCAGTTCCACTGAGCACCAAGTCATCAGTTGAAAAACAAAACCAATTGTTTAGTAACCGTCTCTCAAATGAAACTCTGCTAATTAAATGAGAATAAAGCCTGATACCCAGTGGCTCAACACTGTAAACTTCCCTTCAGTTATTAACATAGTTTTCAGTAACTTATGTAAACTGAAATCAAATCATGCCTTGTTATGCAAGTATATATTATTTTTCTTTTCACATCTTTTGAAGTCTTCGAGCAGCCTGGGAAATAAACTTAGAAGTCACATCTTTTGAAAACCTCTCAACAATGGCTGCCGAGGGATTCGCTTTATATAAAAAAAGGTAGCATATAATATTATTTGAATACTTGAGATAATTCAGTACACACAGAGAGTGCTGTCTGGATATATCCACCTCTCTTTGAATATCTGAACTGCTGGGGGAATACGCGTTCAGTTTTCTGTGTACATGTGGATCCTGGAGGATTCACATACACACATATGTTTTTCCCTGCTTATGTGACTCACTGTGGCATATTTCCTATAGATGAGGCTGGTCATGTGCAGCGTTCATCACAAGACAATAGTGATTATAAGAATGTTACCCTCTGCAGTCACAGCTGGCAGCTTGACACTGTTCACACCAAGGGACAAATAAGTTGTGTTAGGTGATTCTATCTTGCAAAATTTTTAGCAATTTCTTTAGGCTGTTGTGTGTATTATAAACATACTATTAAAAAGTTTGCATCCCCATGTTCTTTTTATTGAAATAATATTGAGCTAGTACAAATCTTCCTTAATCTGCTGAAGAAACAAAACATTTCAAAGAGTGTACAAAGTGAAAGTTGTATTAAAATATTATTTTGTATTGTGCAAAAGTTTGCATGTTTTAAAAATAACTTGTCAGTACTTAATGGTTTATGATTGGCACCAAGTGTGTCGTCATCTCCACAGTCCAGCGCAGTTTTTACAAGTTTGCATTGTTTGGGGAAAAGCAGGGGGGAAGTCACAGCATACGTCTGCAAATGAGCTTTGAAACAACATTATTGAGTCTGGTGAGAGAGAGGTTGGCGAAACTATGAGGAAAGAACCCCATTCTCACAGGAAACACTGTAGAGGCTTGCCTATGTTTTGTGGGTATATGTCTGCATCAGACACTGGGGCTGTGCATTGTGTGGAAGGAAGAAGAAATGTATCAGTATCAGTATCATAAGATTTGAAAGCAAAGCCTCTTACCATCAGTCAAAAAGATAAGAATGAAGAGGCAGTGGATCGTTTAACAAGACAATGATCCAAATCACAAAACGGTGACAAACAAGTCAACTCAGGATTGGTTTGAAAAGAATAAGATCAATGTTTTACCACAGACTTCCCAGTCTCAAGACTTAAATATCATTGAAAATATTTGGATAGATTTGAAGAAGGCTGTATGTGACACACAATCATGCAATCTGGTAGATTGTAATGAAGAATGGACTAAGATTAAAAACTGAAGGAAGTTGGAGGAGGTTACAAAGGCAAAGAGAGGTTATACAGAGTAGTAGAGAATATTTCATAAAGCATGATGCAAACTTTTGCAATATCATTTCTTATTATACTATAACATTCTTTTTATATACTCCTTGACCATTTTTGTTACTTCTGTTAACATATAACATTTGTACTAGCTGAATGTGGATTTAATATTAAAAAAGTTTTACTCTTTTAGTCATTTCAAAGTTTTAGAGGATGAAAAGTTTAGTGCTCAGCTGTAATTGTGCCATAAGGATCCCACCTTTATGAAGTGGTAAAGACTCATAATCAAAAGCTCTGCAGGTTAACTTCATAAATTTCCTCCACCCAAGCTTTTATTGATGTCTTTTCAATTTATTGTGGGTTTTCTCCTTTGTCTTTTCACCAATAGAGGCCAAGGCCTTAGACGCTAAGATGATATTCCTCTCCATATTGCACATTAAGTCCAAGCTAATGCGTTGTGGGCTCACCTGTGCACTGCGGGACGATCAGGAGTCAATTAGTGGGATTGGTGGGCAGTCTCAGCCAAGCGGTCCGAGCCAGTGACAGTTTGTGGTGGACCACCACACTGCAGGAGCCAGGTGAGGAGCAGGGGAGCTTAAATGAAATGCTAATACAGGCCACATAAGTCAGGGCTCTCTAATTGGAACACAGCTGCTGCAGGGACCAAGTATCCCAGGAAGCGCTGCAGAAGCAAAGGAACCAGTGGGTCATCGTCATCAGGTCAGGTTCTCTGTGTGTGCGCAGCTCGAAATACCTGGCCTACAATTGGTGGTAGAAACATCGGGAAGGGAAACTGAGAACGTTTGAAACAACAAAGAAACTGTTGGCATTACATTGATCCGATAAGAAATTAAATGTCAGATCAGGATTAGTGGCTCTACATGTTTTGTTGCCAAGAGTTCATATCTATTCATTCAGTGTAAAGCTGCAGACAGGAGACAACGGAGACAGTCCACCTCTTGCTCACTAAACTGAAGAGAAACAGTACATGTTATAGATGGTTCTGTACCTGAGACAGAGTTGGATAAAATACAAATTTCCAACTGCAACTGAGGCCATATTATGCATAAATGATGGCTTATATTTTATTCAGGGGCTCTATTATAATAAGGTTGGGTGTTTTCTAAAAAGTGCTTATTACTCTTATAATGACACTAAATGTAACAGCTCATCTGGTCAAGTGAGTGAAATGGATTATTCATCTATCCATCTATGTGTCGCTACAGATATAAAGATCATTTCTGCACAAAGCAAGGAAAACGATTTGCAGAGCAGCCTCACTTAAAGAAACACATTTTTCTACTCGCCTGTTTTAAATTACTTCAACTGTCTACACTGTTCAACACACACAGACACAAGTGGTGTCAACCTTATCATCTACCTCTTGTCAAGAAAAAGTGCTTTTTCCCATTAATATTCCTATAATAAAAGTGATTAGCAGCTACTTACAGAGAATTGTAGAAAGGTTTTTTAAGTAAGTTGCCTCATGGGGTGTATCAGTAAGACGCAAATTTGCTTTCAAAGCCTTTAGTGACTTTCTAAAAAAAAAAAAAAAAAAAAACTATAAATCATGTTTCTTTCCTGCCCTGAGGGGATTCAGTGAAATTTCAGTGCATTGTGGGACAATGTAAGTTCAGGTTAACACACGTGACAATGCAGTCAACAGTCCAGAGTCCAAAAGAAGATTCTGTCAAGCAGCTCTCTTTTTCGTATTTCATATAAAAACGCAATCTTACTGACAATACCTTACAGACTGCAACGTAGTTCACGTGAAGTGGGAAACTTTTTTCAGATTTTTTAAAAATTAAACAGAAAATTATATTTTTCTGTGTTGCAAAGATCATTAATGTGCTTCTATTTTTGGATCTACTTATCGCATGCCTGCTTTTCTTTGGAGCCTTAGTGAAGCCTTCAGAGACACTAATGTGGAATCAGCAGAACAGCTACAAGACTCAAATTCGTCTCGTGAGGGGAAGAACCGCTGATTGTTTTTTCTGACGGCCGTCCCACAAATCCTTAAACACAGCATTTCATGAAGATATTGTAGAGAGCAACTGAATTGTGTTTCACAGAAAAACGGTCATGTCTCTTTCGCAGCCTTTTTTCCTCCTTTCTCCGATTCCATTACCAATGAACCAAGCCTGGACACCTCTAAATGAGAGCCATAAAAACATGAGGAGGGGCTGACAGATAGGAAACTGATTCTTTACAAGTGAGGTCAGAGGACTGTATCCAAACCGTCTGGCAGAGTACACTAATGTCCCCATGCTGAGCAGCGGGGTGCTATTGAGTGCGACCATGCGCGTCCGTCTCACTCCGTTGCACTCAATGAGCTGAACCCGTAGAACTGATGGGCAATGGGAGGGAAAGAGGAGAAAAGAGGGGGGGAGCGAATCATATGTTGTGCTCACTAATGCACATTATTCCATCACATCAGCACTGAAATTCTTTGAAATCGAACGAGTGAGATTTTTGGCTTTAATGATCAGTTTTTCAGTCCTGGATGAGAAATGTCAGCAGTGTTGCTGTCAAGCTAAAAGACAATGTCTCGGCCAGTGGCAGCTTCTTCCTGCTTGAACACGTTTATCGTAACACAGCCCAAACACTGCATTACTACAGTCCCTTTGTTCTCCCACCATCTTTTATTCAAAAATGTTTGTCTGCTGCCTCTTCTAGCTTTGAAAATGATAAACATCTGATGTGTTGTTTCGTTAGGACTGTTGCTAGTGTCAGAGGAGGAGAAAAATAGTAACCGCAGAAGTGGGAAGTCATTGTACCCAGTCCTGATGCAATGTTCTCTTCTCTGCCACGTTATCTAGTCAGCCTGACTTACATGCAGTAAAAATGCAGTGCTGCAGCTTTCATTAGTGCATCGAGCAAAGATTATGGCTCAATGCAGAGCTATGAATTATGCATGGACTGTGGTACAGCTTGAAGCCCACCCCCCCTAAATTTCCCTGATCATCCTAACACAAGGAACACACCCACAGAGTATTGCTCAAACACACATGTGGTGAATGCATATGCATTCAAATTAACAAACGACAGCGGTAAACAAATACACAAATGGTGCAGTGAAAGCAGTCACTAGTTCAGTCACAAACCCTTCCTAATGGCAAGAACTGCTCAAGTTGCATTCAATGCTGGACTCCTTATTTCCTTATTTCCCATTTATATATTTAGGTCCAACCTAAAAAAAACAAAACAATAATGCACTGAACCTAAACTGCAACTCTGAGCTTCAGGTCAGGTCCAGTATAATCCAGTTAACTGCTTGAAAGAATTTTTTTTTTAAATAAAGTTTGTAAAAATATGCAGCCCTATTCTGGAGCACAAGGATCGTGCAATATTAACGCTTCCTTTCAGTTTTCTGGTAATTTTTCACGTTTTGATATTTTATTAAGGTCTGACTAAAGCCTCTCCAGAACTTTAAAGTGCTATACTACAGTCAAGTTTGTTGGCATAAGAGGAAGCGCTGTGAGCAAATGGCAGGGTATTTGTGGTGACTGGAGGTCTTTCTGTTAATGACATTTAAATCTCCACAGCAGATGGTGGACATGACAGCACCAGCAATAATTGCTATTAGTAAAATCCCAAACAAAGGCATTGCCAATTATGATGAAGTTACGAATGACAAATAAAAAATGAAAGGGGGAAATGGTTTAGGGCTAGATCTGGATACTTTGGATAGCTACAGAAGAGAAAACATCAAATAAATGTGTCCTCTAAATCGCACAAGGAGATCAGATGGGTCATGCAGCGTTGATTTAAATTCGTATAATTTTGATTAAACACGACTCATGCGTCAAAACCTTAATCCTTAAAGGTGCATAAACACCTTTGAGGATTATCAACATCTATAGAAAGAGCAGTGACCAGAAATTCCATAGTGAAATCCTTAGCAGGCATTGAATCATTCACAAACAATAAAAAACTGCACTTGAATAGCGTAGGTGCCCGTGCACCTTTCTATTCAATGGAGGAATTAATGGGTAATCAAGATTTTCTGCAGTCAAGCCAAGCAAAACTGTAATTAGTGCGTACGTCTGCCTGACTGCTAATGCTTGCGCCTAATCCGCTGCTAAAATATTGAATGCACCTTGTGAGCATGTGTCACTCATACAAGAGTTAGTTACGTGAGGTTTTTTTGTATAGTGAAATTTAGGGGGAAAAGAATTAGTATTCAAAACTTAATAAGGTGTGGGAACAAGAAATTTGGTTTATATCAATATATATATATATATATATATATATCAATATCCTAACTTCAAAATGATGAAGTTACTTTGGATAGGCCACATGTAATAATGTGCACCGCTACTCTCAATTTGTAGACAGATGTATTGATCCTGCTGCTGTGTGATGGCCACAGTAATTTAATGATGTCAAAGAAAATAAGCTATATTCCACATTTCATTGGTCAATGTGAGACTGTGTCTGAAAGCCTCGATGAAGACAAATGTTTGACAGCACCATAACTGTGATTCAGTGCAGTGCTGCTAGAACCCAACTCCCGTTCCCTGGTTGGTTGGAAAGGAGCCCCATTATTTTCATTATGGTCCTGCCCACGTGACATCAAAAGCAGAAAAGTCATCAACTTTTATGCAAATAATTCTAATAAATATGAAAAGTACTAATATCAGTGTTAATCAAAAATATTCCCTAGAGGAATCTGTGTGATCTTGTGTGATGTATTGCACTTGTGACTTGTTGTGGCCCAACATGTTATCCTGTTCCCACACCTTCGTAAGTCATGGCCACACAATAGGTTTTTCTCTTGAATGTCCCCAGAGGGCTGTAGATTTATTCTCACCAGCGGTGAAAGAGGAGATGGTTTGTGTTCAGAGATGTGAACAGTTCACGCCTCCTATAAAATTCTCCCGTCTACATGAAAAACATAATGTTTTTCTCTAATCACACCAAAGCTGTAGAACCCCGAAATGTCACAAAAAGAAAATGTTTAATTTTCTTAGGCAGCTACATTTTTATATTGAATGTTTTTTTCCTTTCTACCATATCGGTGTCCGTTGTCTCTTATCTACAAGTAGCCGTGGGATGCTATGTGAACCCAACATTCACATAGTGTAAGTTCTTTACTTTAATTACTCTTCAAACCTCCTCTGGCAGCAGTAATCTCGAACAATTGCTTGGATTTTGGGCCATTTTTCCGTACAGAATACTTTCAGCTATATTCCCAAAATGTCAGATGAGCTCAGCCCAGAGCGTCTTTGTTGTGTTAAGATCTGGACTCAGACTGGGCCACTCCAAAAGTATTTACTTTACCATGTTCTTGTCCTGGTTATCTTGTCCAGCTGGCTGATAGCCATTCTGACATTATCCTCCTGGACAGTGGTTCTCAATCTTGTTCCTCCTGGACCCCTGCCCTTTTTTTCTAATTATTCCTACCCTACCTGCTCTTTATTACATGGATCAGGTGTGTTCAGTCATTGAGAGAGTAGAAGATCTCATGAGTTCAGTCAAAGATCCTTTGTCTCTGTTGTGGTGATGGTTAAATGCTGCTCTGCACTTCCATTTTTACACAATACTGTACATAGTGCTGTGTTTTCCTACCAAGCAATTCTGCTTTAGTTTCATCAGTTTGTTTGAAAATGGTCTTGTAGCATTGTGGATTGCACAGGGAGCTCTATCAAGCTTCAGGCACATAGTCATGTTGTTAGTGTCCGGGGACGCTTGGCTTCATGCATCCATGCAACGGTTTTTGCACTGAAATGTTAATTAGCTCCAGTGGTTCCTTAAAGCCTTTAGCTGCTACCCTGAGGGTCATTACTACTTAACTCTGAACTGCGCCCCGTGCCTTTCGAGTCAACCTAGCTGGATGTTCCCTACACTAGGGAGCCGACCACAGAACTAAAGTAACTCCTGTGAGCTGATAAATATCTAAAGTCTAAACTGAGAGTAGGATTTTTCTGCTTGATCTGAAGTCTCAAATGAACTCTTTATTTGTTCTGTTACATTCCTGTTATATTAATGCCTGACACTGTGTATTTTGAATGATATATAGATTACATTAAGAGCGTGTGTAATTTAGATTAAAATCTAAATATCTTTTTGAAACATTTCAGTACACAAAACTCAAGATTAATTTATTGTCCCCAGAGGGAAAAAATGTTGTTCAACAGTTGAGTAACGTACAGTAAAGAGAAAAGTTTGAACCTATATCAACCAGTCAATTTATAAGTGAACCTACCAAAAGAAAACCAAATATTAGCCTGAATGATATATTTATGGGTCTAACTGTGCGTGTACAGTATAATGCTCAGTGTTTATAAAGCGCTGAGGACCTGAAACCCTGTATTGTCACACAGCTTTAAGAGCTGTGTGAAAGAGGAAATGTGGAAATTACTCCAAATTCACACAAAGTAGCAGCTTTAAAGAAAGCTATCATTTTAGAATTGCACCCTCTATTACCTCGCTCTCAACTCTTCCTGTGCAAACATTGTTTGTGTAAGCCGGCATGGTTTTGAATGATAAGTGCTTCCTTTAATCAGTCTCTCCGTAAACCATCAGCGAGTTGTTTACCCCGCCTTTTAAGCCCTTGATACTAAATCAAAAGCTGGTTGTGTGTGTTTTTTTTTTCTTCCTTGTGACTCCTGCAAAGTGCTTGCTCTTTGTCCATCAGTCATATCATTGTTAACTAACAACCCAGAGCATGTATTTCTTCCTCTCTATCTGAAACATGGGTAAAGATGCCCAAATGAGCTCACACAAGTCTGCTTAGATAACCTACAGGCTTCAGGCTATTAAATTATGCTGCCACCGTTGCTTTCCTATCACATATCCGCCTGATCTTCAGAAAGCTCTGACAGCCTCCCCTCAAATTTATTACTCACTCTGTTTACATTGCAGTTTTCTCTTTTTCAGCAGTTTCAGTGTTTTATGCCCACAGTTATGAGGTGGTTATAAAGAATAAAGTAAAGGGAAGTGAAGGAAGAGTGGAGAAACGTTACTTCAAGGTCCCCCCCCTCCTCCTCCAGCCCATTTCCTCTGTTGCATCCTGTTGAACCATGGGCTTTTGGCAGGCTGGCTGGCTGGTGTTGATTTAAGCCCACAATCAATTCATTTTAATCACAATGGGCAGCATAGGGAGCAGCATGCTAATTGATTGGCAGGTATTTGCATATACAGTATGCAACAAAATGTCACGACCGGCCTTGGTGGTGACCTGTGTGGGCTGTTGGCAAAACAAACTGATGAGGGTAATTTATCATGCGGCTTGTGCTCTGCTGAGCAGGGGCAGCCGCACCCGCTATTGTTAGCGTCGTCAGTCACCTGTCACGCTGCGGTGGGCACGAGGAGAGACGAGAAGAGTCGAAAGGAGAGGAGAGAGGGGCCAGAGCTGAGGATGGACAGGTGAAGGCTGAGAGGGGACAGATGATGCAGAGTGGAGAGGCAGATGAGGATGATACTGTCGCTGAAATGTCACACATTCACTGCTGCTGCCGATCAGTAGATTCAACATGAATACATGGTCCATGCCAACCAAAGTCCCGTGGGACTGTGTTTTGTAGCTAATTGAATGGGATTATATTTAATGCATGTCCTGTTTCTAAATGATACAAAAACCTTTTTTGTCCTGCACATCTTCTGGTGAAGGACACTTTCGTCCACATGACAACCAGGTCATGATCGCAGCATGAAATGTCACAGGGATGACAGCAGGACATGGCCTCAATATTCAAAGTTCATCATACCAAGCACTAAAAATCCTTCTGGGAATAAAATATATGGAGCATTTCCTTTGTCAATTTTATTTGAGACAGCAGCAATAAGAATAAGAAGAAAAAGAAGGAGAAAACTACTTTAGTAAGAAAACAATTATGACAGGTATGTGTAATAATAAGGAGTGGGAGCACAGATTAAATGCAGTTTTTCTGCACTGTAAAGAGAAGATACTCTCAAGGTTTATGATGAAAGTAGATTTGGGGATAAATATTTAATTGAGCTGCTTTATTTCAGTCCCTCTGGGATTTAACAGACCTTTTTTGATTGTAGCGGCCTAATATACACAATTTTACCACACTTTTTAAAAAACAGTTCGAGTGTATGTTGCAGTGTTTTTATAATGTTTCAAATTGCAAGGTCGGGCAGAATTCATGAGGGGAACTGGTTAAAACTATTGTTGATGTGTGATCACAAAAGAAGATGATTTCCTGGATGGACTCTTACTTTTACTTTTTGTAAGAGGGTTTTGTAAAAGTGCGTCATTTTTAATCCTGAGGACTCTGTAGGATGTGAGGATGACAAAAGACGTAAAAGAACGTAAAAACACTGCAGAGATAACAGTTAAGTAAGAAAATGTTGGAAGCAGGAAACAGATATATACAATAACGTCACCTTACATGCGTTCGCACGTGTTTTCCACTTGCGTGTCAGGCATACTTGTCCACAAGAGGCCAGTATCACATTTAGCAAACCGCAATTATCTAAAAATGAAGAAACTATCCAGAAACAGTAAATGCTACAATTCACAACACTCAGAGTAAACAGGGATTTCAAGGATAAAATGGACCTGATGAACTTTTTCCAGACCTCTGCAGGAAGCTCTGCTGAGGTGTGGTTCACCAAACTGACTTTCACAGAAGTAGAGAGCACAAAATTACCATGACAAGAGAGAGTCTGCGAAGCCTCTGGAGGTTTCTGCACTCATTGCTCAGATGAGGACTGCAATGTTCTGTCCTTTGTTCTAATTAAAAAAGCCTACCAATATTTTCAGCGATAACAGGAGTGGTCATTTCAGACCAAATGGTAAATATAGTGAAAGGATTTCAATTATCATTAACCGAATAGTTTGTGTCCCATGTGAAGTATGCTATCAAACCCAGACTTTTCTTATTATTCTCTTTATAAATTTTCTTTTTTGGAAACAAAAAGTCATAACACACAGTGCAATTCACACAGTGCAAACAAAATAGCCGCACTAAAGACTATAAAAGCAGCAGTACAACAGCAGAATATATTAAACAACAAATATAAATGTTATATAAAATCTGCATCTGTCTCTCATTTGGCTCATTTAAGCCATATATTAAAGTTGTTGTGACAAATCTTAAGTTTTAAGACGTGACTTAAGGTGTTTAATCCAGATGTAGATTTGTTTGCTTTTAGGATTTTTTATTTTTCCGTGGCTTAATTTATTTTTTACTCATTTATTATTATTATTTACAGATAGTTGATTATCTTTTAATTATGTGTTGGTTATTTCTTACGTGGTTTTTGCTGCCCTTCCTTAACTTTATAATGGAAATTACTTTGGTCAACTTGGTTGTTTTTAAATGTGCTATACAAATAAAGTGGATTGCATCTGGACATCCAGACCGATATAAACAGTTATATTTCTTGTTTTACTTTTCCAGTCTTTTTTCAGATTATTCTTCCATTTCGATCCCGTCTTCCGTTATTATCCCATCAGGCTGGGCGATGCACATCTCCACACAATGCGTTGTTGAGAATTGGGAGGTGTGTGCATCGCAGCCTTTGGGACCCTCTGCCGCCTACGGTTACTCACACTTCCCTAGTCTGCGTCGCTGTTTACGTGTATTGACGGAGATGTTTAAATCAGCCTTAACAGTGGATACCTGCATTTCGGAAGTGCTTAGAGTACTGTCTAATTTCTGTATTACATGTATGTACAGATGCAGGAGTCAGCAGCTGTATTTTACACTAAACTTGTACTTGCCAAAAGTAACGATCGCTCAAAATGTGAAGTGCGGTTAAGACTTTGAATTCCATTAGCATTACCATATCCAGCTAACACAAAATATTATTTTCTATATTGAGCTGAAAATTAAAAGGGTGAGGATCTGTCCCCTACATTTAAAAGCTTCTCTACACGTATACATGAATGTGGATCAGTAAACATCAAAGTGTTGGCTGGTCTGCTGTGGAATAACCAAGCAACCGAGCTTGCGTGGCTGCATCAATTTCTCTCCCTGTTATAAGTGTATCCAGTCTGCAGGAACCCTCCTGTGTACAGATTCTGCTTATAAGGTAAACCATTGGATCATCATCACCATAATTATGCCCAAGTACAAGTCCCCATGCTCAGCCTGAGCAGAAATATAGTTAGGGGGCTAAAGAGAGCCAATGCAACTCATTAATAGTGTGCCAGACTCACAGTGATAACATTGGGTCCTATTCCTGAGAGAGGTTTTATTTTTTGACCAATTAGCTGCGTGGACAACCTATTGGCCATGAAGTGATCTCTGCAGGGACTTTATCAGACCATGCTCTATTAAATCAGCTCTCTGGCTGAGCAGTAATGCACCATCACAGTGCTTAGAATGGCTGCCTCTGATTGATGCCATTGCCAAATGCCAAGTAATAATGGCTGTTATTGTACATCTCAGTGCTGCTGTTTCCTTATGGATGCATCTATCGCTCTGTGTGTGTGTGTGTGTGTGTGTGTGTGTGCATGTATTTTTACTTTCAAATGGAGACATACAGTCTAATGGGTGAGTTTTTTTCTTTTTTTTGTAGGTGACAGACCATTTTCAGTGATATTGCTGGTTGGAAACATTATCACGATGCAAGTAGAAGCTTTTCTGAATCTGAAATAAAGTACTCGAGTATTCACAGAATGTCCCCCGGATAGGTCAAAAGGCCCAGCAATAGGTACTGTATAATTTAGGCATGTGGGAAGTAATTGTAATGACTAAACTCTGCATTAATGACACATCTGAGTAACTCCAGGTTTGGAAACTATTTAGTGAAGCATAACAGTTGTTGAAGAACTCTAGCTCATCTCCATCCTCTAGCTCTTTTAGTTGTGGGTCAGTTGCATCATTAGTGGGTGTTGAGAATGAAAATAGCCCTGCATTTAAAACGCGTTGGTGCAGTTTAACAGTGTGCTAATGAAATAAAGACCAGCTAGGCCTGAGTGACTAAATCATCTAGTCCTTGTGTGCTGGTGCCTGTCAAACAGTTGCCCGGGTCATGGTATTTCCAAGACTTTTGGGCTTACCCAAGCGTGCTCAAAGTGCAGTAGGTTCACACTAAACCAGTTAAATTTTCCAGTTTTAAATTTGTAAATGAGCCATCTGTTGTAGCTGAGACAAAACTCACTGTCAAACTTGTTAGAATAAAACTCATTGAATAAAAAAAAAATGCATGCAATTAGTTTTCCTGCAAATTATCGTGCTTACTATGTATTCCTCAGTGTTGGACACTGTTCTTTTTGTTTGTCTGTGGTTATGTTTTGTTGCATATTTGATTACTTTTATATTTGGGCTTCTACTTAGTTGTAGTGTTTTATTAACATTAATATCTCTTGTTGCAGAAGAGCAAAAGATATATTAAAAAGGTCAGAAGTTGTAAGAAGACCTCCCAAATCACTTTGTGATTCGACATTATGTTTGCTGTTCACTTGGCCTGCACCAGCAACTCCATCCCAGGGCCAGCAGCCGTGGCTCTTTTTTGTGTTTGCTGTCACTATACACCTCGCCGCAAACACTGATTATGACTTGTCACTTGTCACCACGTTCTTTCTGAAGTTTGCATCATGTATCAGGTTGGACTTAAAAGAGCAGGCAGTTCTAACTGCTATCAGTGTTGTGTTGGCAGTGTGAAAGCACACCAATCCCCCCGAGCAGGATGATAAAAATCTGTCACAGTCCCCTGCATGGAGGAGCCCATTGTTTTGGGGATTAAGGAGGATTAAGGAGTGGATGCTGGCAACCAAGGGGCTTGAGTAGTGTGACCCTTTCACTAATCATTGTGAGACAGATACAGAGCACTCAAACTCTTAAAACCAAAGATCGCATTGGATTATCAATTATTCATGGCTGGCAGGAGCAAGCGAGCAGGGGAATGTGGCGACAATTGGAAAGGTCCCTGAGTGAAGTGCATTGAGCATCCAGAAATGTCTTGCATAAAATTTATGAATGACTCATAAACGGGGCTCTTAGTTTGCTCATATTAGCACCTAGTGTGTGTCATCATTTTAGGCTTTTAATTTGATCAACACGCTGAGTTATAAAACAGAAATGCCCATTGCAACAACCCTCTGGAAAGGGTCAGGATGCTTTTATGTTCTCCTGCAAGCTGTGCCAACAAGTCTTTTCGGTTGAGGTAACAGAGGTTCCGAACTGAGGGAACTGACCAGAAACTGACCAGAGATGTCAGTGTGCATCATAACTGTCAGAGATGGCCATGACATACAATTAAGCCCCTTTCACACATGCACTGGAATTCTGACATTCTCCCGACTTAGTCCGGAGAAAAGAGGAAAAAACGCAAATATCCAGGGGAGACGCTCATTATATTATCTTGACTTTTTCTGTAAGCCCACGTCCGTATTATACGTGTGATCCTGTGTGTACAGCACAATACTCTGTCCCGAATTGTCGGGAGGATTAAAAGCGAGTGAATGGGTGTGTTGATGATGATTCTCTCACTCAAGTACTGTAATTAGATGCATAGCTTCAACGTGCTTCAAACAAAATACTGTTTTCCAAAGTCTAAATTTTCTATCATGTTGTGGTTTCTGTGCACGCTGACCGTGCACTGAGAACCAGAGGAGTTTCTCCTGTCAGGATGTTTCTGATTCTGGTGATCTCCCGCTGTGTGTTGCAACAACAAGATCCGAAGCTGAATTCTCCTAGCACTGTCAAGAGTTGAGTTTGTATGTGAAACGAGCTTATGTTGTGTGGTATTACTATCTCCAAACTCTGAACACAGTCATCTCCGATTACAGCGCAATGGAACCGCAATCTCCTCCTCTGTCCATATCCCCAGTTATTCTGTTCTAAGTGCATGGCAAGCGAAAGAAGACAAAGTATGACAGGTGTTTAGCATGGCACATTACGAGCCTGCTCAGGGGAACTGTTTCAGAGGTTAACTTGCTTGTAGCTTCAGTACGTTTTTTTTTTTTTTTTTTTTTTTTTTTTTTTTTTTTCCAGTAAAGTCAGCAGGGTTTTACAGAAGAAGAGACTCATAGCTAATCAAAAGCCATACCCAACTGTTTCAGTCAAAGCATCGGGTTGGTAACTACATTTCTGTTGCTACTGTTGAGACTCTCCTGACATTTATTTCAGTTTTGCATTTTTATTTATTTTTTACTCTCAAGAGGATCTTTTATGCGGGTTTCATGCAGTTATGCCAATGATACCAGTAAAGCAGCGTCTACTTTCCTGTCATCCATTCAGTAATTGCTTGTTAGTTGCATGAAGGCTTTTTAAAGTCTAGGTTGAAATATGAAAAAAATAATTTGCTGGTAGCTGTGGTGCCATTTATTCAAGTGGGTTATTGACAATTGCAGACGCGGTGGTTTGACCCCCTGCTTTCCAGGCCATGTCCCTGTACAACATACTAAACCCTTAAATCCTGGTCATGTAATAGTATTTGTTAGTTTTGGAAGCAAAGACATGGTAGTTATGCAATTTGAAATATAATTAATTGCAACATTAAAAACCACTTCAGTAAAACGACATATCTTAATACAAGATGAAAAAATGGCAGGAATTAAAATGACTTGTATTTATGGCGCCGTTAAAATTTGACAGAGAGAGGTGACGAGGATGGAGATGAATATTTGACAGAGATAAAGATGAATAATGCGACCAACTAAAGAGATAATAATCAAACACCAATACTGTGCTACTTCACCAGCCCCTTTTAGCACAGTGTGCATGTGCATTAGTGGTGATGGCCTCTTGCATGCAGAACTTGCTCTGGGTGTTGTGATGAAAATAGAACTTACTGTCCTTAAGTTCATGCTCTGGAGATGCACCTTTACCTCTCGTTCGAGGGCACCGAGTCCTTCAGAATTTGTCAGGGTCCTTGGCAGCAGTCGCATTTGTGCTGTGAATTGTGTTGATGTGTGTGTGTGTGTGTGTGTGGGGGGGGGGGGTCACGTCCTCCTACTTTCAGTCCTCGCCGTCTCTCTGTCACCCTCCCTGAGAGAATTCCCCCTCCTACTTGTGTGAAGCTGTTAGTGTGCTAATCGCTTTAGCCCCACTCCATTATCAAGGTGCTGTGTGCCTGGAGTAAGTGCAGTCCCTCACTTCTCACCTGGTCTTTCGGGGACAGTTGGAATAAGTTGTATGTGTAGAGGTGCTATATCCTCCAACCTGCTGAATCATGCATGCTGTGCAGAGAAAAAGAAGGAGCCTAATGCACATTTTATTAAGAATAATCAATTTGGCTTGATCGCTGTGGTGTCACACTGGTTTTCTTTGTAAATCATGGTAAAGCATAGGGTCACAATTTTTCAAAAGCGACGCACATCCCGCACATCCAGAGAAGCCTCGAGGAACCAAAACCAACCAGAATCAACACAATGTAGTAATTAATCTTCCCTTTATCTTTTCCCTCACGTATAATACGAACCATTTGAAACTCTGATACAAATAGATTAAGGAGAAGCATGAAGTTTTATTTAAGATTCATAGCCCTCTGGTATTTTAGAGGACCTGCATGGATTTTACAACTATTAAAACAATAGAAATAAAAATGTCAAATAATCATTGCTGAAAAAAAAAATGAATAAATGTTTTCATTTTTACATTTATTTATTGATTTGATTTTGTTATGTATCACATATTATTTGCGGTTTTGTTGTGACATTTTAAGTCTATTTCTTGAAATTGTTATTCTTTAGGTCATTTTATGTTCAATTTGGGAGTTTGTTTTTTCATTTCTTTGTGACATTCTAATTCTTTTGCATCTTTTAAAGAAGTTCTGTCACTTTCAAACAACAAATAGCAACAGTCGGTTCCTACAGAGGCTCTGACCTCTTGAATATATGCCCAGTAGTTGAATAAAAGAAACTGCAGCTTTAATCTTAATATTACATCAGATATTGGCCTGTTTCTCCTCAGTAGCTCCGCACAGTAACACTGTGCAAAGATTAACTATAAAAGTGAGGATGGAGCTGCTTAATTTATTCAACTGCTTTGGAATACTAAGTCTACTCTCTCTTCCTCTGGTATGTGAACACATGCAGGCAAGTTCAACTATCCGTTTAAAGCATGATATTAGTTTTACATAAAGGCCTGTGATTTCCTATAATGCTGACGGTCTCCAGCAGAGAGGGGTATGATGATCATGGTAATAATAGTATTGGATCTCTGCACTCTGTTATTTTGTCAAATGAACACTAAACCCCGTGGCTTTCTCCTATCAAATGAATCTGAAAAACATATATCGCACTAAATGAGCAGTTAACTACAAAATGTCCAGAGGGTGAGGAGCTCGTGGTATCACACAAACTGTCACGACAACTCAGTGAATTAAAGTCTGATGTGAAATTTCCTGCATGGTAAAACAAGACGAAGGAACGTATATGGAATTACAGAGGCAAAAAAGAACACGGACTGCCTGTCGGGCTGATGGCCTCTTCGTTTCCATAAGCCATTACCACGACAAAATGCAGACATTCACTTCAGTGCAGTGACACAGGACTTCTGTGATGCAGGGGAAATGGTGAGGCGATGAGAGGTCGTGCTTTATAGTAATTATTGTGGTTTGAATGCTGAAAGTTGTCAAACTCCTGACCCCATTATGGCTTCATATTTCTTAAACTCTATTCCTTTTGAAACAGTGGGGAATAACAATGGGATTTGACGTGCTTTGCCCTTCTTTGTGGAGACTATTGACAGTGGTGGAAGTTTGATTTCACAGACGTCTACTGGAGTGAAGAGGTTTTACATTGTAGTTCCAGGTAAAATTTCAGTGAGCTGGTAATTTAATTGTCCTCTTCATGTCGCTTTTGTGTTTGCGGTAACGTCAGGTCATGAAAGAGGCGTCTTTGTGTTTCTTCATGGTGTTTTGTGTGGACATGCACACAGTCTTCAGCTACTTGCAAGTACAGCATCTAAACATCTGAGTGACATCGGATGATCTGATAGATCGTATATCTGAGTTAAAGGGGCAAATCTATCACGTCTACATCAGTTTGATCAACCTAATTGGCCATGGAGAAGTTGGCTCACACAGAAAAATGGGGAGATGATGTTAATTTAAACATTAGTTATGACTGCTGGGAAAGAACATGTTTTAGTATTCACAGTACAGATATATTTGACATCAGAGAGGCTTCATCTAATAACTCCAAAATATCCTCAAGTTGTCCAAGAGTTGTTTTTTAGAGAAGACATTATGGAAGCTCAGACCAGTATCCTAGCTGAGAATGAACCTGTAGGACTATATGGATTTTGACAGCCAAGTCATTTGGCAGATTAAAAGCCAGGGAGTAGGTGTGTTTATGACGTTTCTATCACTCAACTGCTGTTGTAGTGGAATCATACAAAATTTTACTTTTTATATCAAGTTGTTCGTCCCGTGCGCTGATCGAGCATGGAAATCAAGCAGCATTTTCACACTTGAGAACGCTTCTCAATGGCCTTGTATGTTGCACAATGGCAGTTGCATGTCTGAATGGCCATTCCCAATAACGATGATACTGGTGGCTCTGTTGAATGCTGTGTTTCTAGAACATGTCCTGAATAGATCTGAGAGGAGTCCCTCTGATCTTTTCTGCTGTTCTCATCGCCCTGCGCATTTAGGTCTGAGACGCTGCAGCCTTCAGAGGTTAAATTGGGCCGGAGCACACCAGAGCAGACCTCTGCCTCCTGGCATCCACAGGCACCCAGCTGGAGCAGAGCTCCGTCTCTTTTAACATCACATTGTTAGCATTTTTGTTTTGAGCTTTGCGGTTTTCAGACTGTCTCACAGTGAACAAACAAATGTCGACAGCAGCTCAGGTCCTCTGACTTAATTAAATTATTGGGGTTCTCAAACTGTGGCAGAATCAGTACATTTGTCCTGCACGTCTTATCACACATCCTATAGCAAGGGTCAGTATCTATTTCAAACTTCAGCTCTGAGACTGCTCTTCTTACTGCAGCTTTAAAGCTTTTCTGCACAACACACAAAAAACAAATTCACATGGATTCACTGTTTCTATAGTGTTTTCTATAGTGAAAGTCTCAGTGTAGTAAATGTTCAGCTCCATCTTTACGCAAATAACGGTTTCCTTTTTTCCGTGTAGTTTTAAATGTTTCTTATGAGGAGGTTTTTGACTTGCTGTTTAAATGCAGTATCATCTCCAGAATTACTAAACACCTCTTAAGTATTATATTGTATTAAAATACAAAGCATCAGGTTTAATAAAGAAAAGAGCATTTATTGTACTCAGCCTGTGAGTTACTGTAGATCAGAGGTGGAGAATAACAAAGTAAATTTAGTTCGTATGGTTTTGGTACCAGAGTGGAGCTCTGACACAGCCGGCTTACATGTGGAGAGTCTGTTTCGCTCATGGTGGTTTTCCGTTTAACAATATGAAGAATGATTTAAGTTTATCAGTGGATATTCAGTAAATGTGTATCTGACAAATTGAATTAACAGCTGACCCCCATTATTTTACACTTTATTTTTTGAGGATAGGGCAGGTGTATTCTTTCTAAATATATTGGCTAATGAGAGAGAGACAGCAGAGAGACTGTTCAGGAGGACCTCTAATTACTGATGATAATGACCAGCATTCCTCTTTTTCTAACCTTGGAATGTGCTTTAGTGCATTTTTGTGCCAAGTGGCATAAACAGGTGGCAAGTTTATTCAGATAAAGCAGTGCAAAGTGAGTTGTAGAACCAAACATGTAGAACATCATTTGTTTAGGAAGCAGCGTCACTGTCCTGCACGTCATCGACATGAGCAACCCGGAATCAAAACGCAGTCGCACGGCAACAACACAGTGATGCTAAACGTGTAAATAAACGTTTTTATTCAAGGCTTCATAACTTAGAAATGGGCTTAAAATCAGCACAATCAATGATTAACATCCTAATAACGGAAACTTGGTTAATCAGTCTGTAAAATTACAATTAATTTCATTCTGGCATGATTTGTTGTCCACAGCCGTTTTCCTTCAGTTCACTGAATGTCTGCGGCATCTTAAGACAGCAGGACACATGCTGATCGACAGGCTGAGCCTCTGATTTAAGAAGTGCTGCAACAGAGAGCAGTGTTACTGTATGTGCCACCATCCGCTGTGGATGCCTTGATTTAAATGTGGTCAAATGACAACAGGCTGAAATACAGACTAACCCCACATCTGTAATAACTGGGGCTCATTAACCCCATGTCCCGATGTTTGTTTGTTATTTTTGTTTTTTTGAAGTAAGTTAGGGTTAGAATAATAATACAACTTCAAAATATGCGTGTATTATTCTGGATGAAGCAGTTGTCAGTACACAAAGTGGCTAAAATCAGCTTGTAATTACATTTCAGTAACATTATCATTCTGCTTTCATTCTCTGTTTTTCACTTTTAGCACTTTAATTATATTTTGGTGTCCAGAGAAATATATTTCTTAGTCGAGTAGCTTTTGAGCATGTGCTTTAAATAAATAATTTTGATCAAAGATCATCTATTTCCAATAGGATTTCGAGCAGAAGGTGTGGCTGATGGCTTGAATGTTCTCCTTTGTCAATTCCCTGTAGCTCTGTGGCAAAGTATGTAGTGGGTGGATTGGGCAGTAATAAGTCTTTCTGTTGATCAATTCGACATCAAACAAACCAATGAGTAAGTTTAGGCTGTGAGACAGCCCTTAAAATACTTAGTGTGGGTGTCAGAGAACCTACCATTGTAATACTCCACCACGTCTGCACTTCGGCCTCATTGTCTTCTCTTTCTGTAGGCTTTCATACAGGACTTCCTCTTGTAGGACGTAGGGCTCTGGCTCTTCCTCTTGTAGAACACCTGGTACTGACTCTTCCTCTTGTAGAACACTGGGTACTGGCTCTTCCTCTTGTAGAACACTGGGTACTGGCTCTTCCTCTTGTAGAACACTGGGTACTGGCTCTTCCTCTTGTAGAACATCTGGTACTGACTCTTCCTCTTGTAGAACACTGGGTACTGGCTCTTTCCCTCGTGGTACACAGAGTACCGACTTTTCCCCTTTTGGGACACTGCGCTCTCGTCCCAAAGCCTTTTTCTTTGCTTTCTACCGGTAACGCCAAGGCGCTTAGACTGTGCAGCATTTCTGGCCTTTCGGTAAACCTTCATGCAGACGGAACGTTTAGGTGGACGCTGTCTGTCTAAAGACAATCTGGCCATGGCAGCTGCAAATACATCAACATCCTCTGTTCCAGGCTCTATTTCCTATAAAAAGAGGAAGAGGTTTGAATATTTGTTTGGGGGGGTCTGTCATTTTACTCTAAAGGTCAAAATAAAAGCTAATTAAAAATATATATTTTTGCAAAAATTAAGAAATGGTTTCAGTAATAAATGTGAAAACTATAAAATTAATATTAAAGAAAATTTCTATGAAGCCACACTGTAAACATAAACATCTACAAGAACTGGGATATAAAGTTTCAACTTGTTGTTTAAATGACTTGTGCATTAATACGATAACTCTTCAGGACAGCTTGTTCATTTGTGCACTCTGTCTGCTCATCTTTACATGTGTACATTGGTTATGTCAATTCATGAGACTAAATTACATTAAAGTCAGCTCCACATATGCAGCAGCTAAATACTGATGCAATTTGCCATGTGACAACTTTAGGATTAGTTCATTTGTCAAAAGATTTTTTTTACAAAGTAAAACAGCTCACCATGACACGTGAGTTGTCCTGATTCTTTGTTTAAATCTGATAGTTCAGATGGATTCAGGTTTGTACGATTGGTTTCTTCTATCTCTCTGAGGTGTGTGTGCTTACAGGTGGGACGCCTGGAAAGTCACGAGCAACTGTATACAAGTTTGGTGTAGTCACTATAGTGAGTTCAGTGACCTCAGTTTTAGAACATCATAGTGTCATGACAACAATAACCATAGCAACAAATAAGTATGTGAGGTGACAGACAATAAAGCCATTTTTACCTTTTAACACCCTGAGGATGGACCCAGTTTGGTTTCAGTGACAGTGTGATAACTATTTCCTTAGTACATTTACATTTAGTCATTTGCCAAACGCTTACAGAGTAATTTGAGACACATTAAGCTACAATACAATTAATGTCAGAGTCAGATTGAGCTAAGTTCTTTTAATTAGGCAATTTAAAAGGGTTTTTAAATAATCTTAGGCCAACTTCTCAGTTGGTACGTCTTCCTAATGTCAGAGTATAGCAATAATGCATTAAAATGAAATGTCCTTTATGATATAGGCATAACTGACATATCTTTTATTAAATATTGTATGATTGTCATATAAAAGGCATTTGTAATTTCAGCTATTTAAAACTTTAAAATGCTATATTTTAAACAATATCTGGTTTATATTTTTATTGTCGGACTGAAAATCATTTTGAATAAGTTATAGTTCTGTAAAACTGCTTATTTTTCTTGTATTTAGTTTCTGTTTTTTGAAAGCCCATCTGCTGATGCGCAGAGCAGAGACGTAATCTTTGTATGTGACATGAGAGTTGGTGGGCATGACTGTATATAGACTGACCACGTGAAAGTCTCTTTGCAGCAGAAAAAGACATAAGATTCTATTTTTGTGTGATTTGTTCATATATGTTTAGCTCGTGTTTTTGAGCACTGAGATAGTTTAATATAGATACCAGTCATCACAATGGTAAAGTTACAACTAAAAAGCGATAAGCTAAACAAAAACTAATAAGCACAACATGGCATCTTTAAAAAACATCTATATATTTGGATGTAATATTTTTCATATTGTCATACTAATGGCCTCTTTGCATTCAACCATGCCGGTTGATTGGCAGGCAACCTGTTAACCTATCACATTACAAAGTTTGTGTAAACGCAGAACCCGCCCACATAGGTGGTTCCACAGGGTTTAAAATGCCAGTGGTTATGCCATGCAAGATTTATTTTTTTAATGGGTGAATTTTGCACAAATCATTTAGTGAGCGTCATCCATTGTCATTACTCCAATCACCATGCATCAGCAGCTGCATATTATTGACAGTGTCAAGAGAACCCTTCTCTCCTGACATCCTCACGGCCCAGTGCACTTCTCTCTGCTGTCATAGCATTGGCACGATCACTTTTTTTCTCTATTCCCAGTCACTTTGTCTCCGTCTGACAAACAAGAATGTGGCTGCTCTTACTTAACTTTAACACCGCTGGCAGTCACAGCACCGTGGATATGTGTGTGTCACAAATGAGTGTCAGTGAAGGACGACATGCAATTACAAATTGGCACAGCCAGTAAACTGATAATGTTGTATTAATCTACGATAGATTTATTAACCTGAAAGCCTTCCCTGATAAATAACTGGTAATCTGTAGTCAAACTATGTTTAAGATTAGTCCAGCAATGTTGTGGCTACATTTTTGTTTCCATCAAAAGTAATATATATATAGTCTGTAGAACTACACTATTTGTTTCTGGTACTTGGAATTGATTATCGAGTGTCAGTTTTGACTCGAATGTGCTGTAGTTGCATTACTGCAGGCACAGGGGCCAACAAGGTCAGAGCCAGCCCTGTGTAAAGACATTTTAATTTGACAGGGCACAATGTCTGAAAATGCTTGCATGAATTGATCCTACTTATAGAGCACAGGCATATCACAGTGACATCAGAGAAGGCTGAATCTGGATATTTTCACCATGACAAAGGACTGGACCTATTGTTACAAGGGTGCTGCTTGTGAGGCTGCATAGAATTAAGCAAAATAGTAAATCAGTCGTTTCCTGTTTTTAAACTGCCATTATTGCATAAATCCCAGACTAAACAAATTCCTTTTTCTCCACTATACTTTTTATTGCAGGTAATGAAAATCCAGATTTACAGCAAAGTTGATTGAAAAAGTCCTGTTTGCACATGTTAGTTGCTGTCACAGCAGCTCTTTGATCTTAACTTCTACACCTGACGTTCGGCAGTGCTAGTGTGAGTGTGGAGCAGCACTAATACAAAGCTCAAATAACAAGCAGGCAGCAGTTTCAATAAAGATGCTATCTACATTACCATCGGCAATGCTGATTTGGGTTAAAATAATTGCTCGCAGCCTGTTTTGCAACTGGATTGTGCCTCCGCAGCACCTGTAGTTAAACCCTATCAGTGATTACAGCCTCGAGATTGTTGCTTTGGCCTTTAACGAAGCAAAGTTTTGCTCGTAACTTTTTACACTTGGCCACATTAAACTGCAGGCCTCTCTGGTTTGTTTGTGCCGTGTTCTTTTGCGTTGTTCGTATTCATTCAGTGAAAGTTGCGGTAAAATTTCAGTACTTCTACTTTTGCCATTAGCAAATGTTGCTTTCCTGCCTGGCAGTGCCTGTGTTGCATTGTGCCGATTGATTACAGTTGAAAGACCAAATGAAGAAGCCAGGCTCATCCCAAAATCTAATATGGTGTATATTGAAAAGCTGTAGGTGGCTTTACTATGTTTAAAGTGGTGATAAATCCTGAGCTGGTGCAAGTGACAAATGTAGTTTTGAGCCTATAAAATAATCCACATTTGATTATATCACTGACTTTGAGTAATATCGCTTATGCGGTGCTGGATGCAGTTTTGTAGTCATTAGTAATACAACCCAAATATAAAGGGAAGATTTAGAACAAATCTATTCTCCCTACAAGAAGAATGGATGCCACAACATTATTTACGACAGAGAGACACTCCAATGTGCTATGCTACATGTTTTAAATAACAACAACAGCTGAATGACTCTAATAACTAAATAAAAAGCAGACTGTTACGTTGAGTTATGTTGAAGGATGGGGCTCGTTCACCTCCACCATTATGCCTGGGCTCCATGTCATCAATCCTGCCCATAGCACTAAATCCTGGCCAGGATCTATGAACCCCTATTGGTATTGGATTTCGGGACAGCTATGAAACCCTCAGTCAAAGCTTTAAAACATCATCTTTGTCTTAATCCACTGATCGATAGGTCTGACAGGTTGAAATAACACAATAAAGTAGATTTAGTGGTCGAGCAATGTGGGGACATTTCATACTAAAGATTAAAGACTGGTGCTTTGTGCTCAGAAAGAAGGGCTAAAACACTGTCTCTGCCAGCGAGATCAACATCTTGAATGACTTCACATCTTCACGCGTCCACCCACTGAAATATGTAATACAGTGGATATTTGTTGACAAAATGATTAATAAAAGTATTACGGTAAAAACAATTCATGTAGGAAACTTTTTTTTTTCTGTAGTAAAGAATTCACACAGATTGTAAACTACACAATTCAGATTTTGGACCTACAAACAATTAACCACATTGTTAGTCCTGCCAAGCAATTATGTGACACAGCAAAAGTGGGATAATGGACTCTCACACTACCTAATTTTTTCAATGATGTTTTACCATTTGTCCTGAGCATTTGGCTGTAAATATATTCACACAATAGGTGTTTATTATGTCTTGCTACATGGAACATTTACATTACAAATGTGTTTTGCAGGTTCATTATTATAGGGACAGCGCTAATGAATAAATCTGCGTAAGGCTGCTTTCATAAAGGTTGTAATTACATACTTACTGTGATTAATGCAGGCACATTTCCATATCATAAAAGTTGTACTGGGATACATTTGTGTGGCAGTCTATCAAGAAATGAGCTAGTTCAAACGATCAGTCACTTAAATTAGAAATGGAAGGGGTGATGATGTGAAGGGAGGGCCCCTTTTTTTTTCAAGGTGAGGCTAAGAGAGTAGTTTTGTTCTGTGGTCGTCCCAGAGTGGCACTTGGACTGATCAAAGAGAAAATTGGACGGACCCCAGGGGCATCTGAGCTGCCCAAGTGCCCATCTGGTGTGACATTCAAAAATGAAGCATGGAAGTGCTCCATTCAGGAAATGACATATCCCAAAAAACACCAGTTTGGCACGCACAGTGAAAAGCAGTGGCGTTATCTTGTCCACAGCACTGCTATAAATGCGGCTGATCGATGTCCTGAAAAATATCATTTGGTTTGGCTTTTTTCATCCTCTTCCCTCACACGAACCATCGTTTGAACTTACACACACTTGTGTGTGCTTGAACAGGAACAAAAGAAACGCTGGTGCGCTTTGGTGGGGTGTTAACTTTTGGTTCCAGGGATCAATAGTACGGTTGCATAACGACATTAACTAGTCGATGTTAATGGACATAAATGATTGGTTGAAGCCGTTTAGGTGATACGATCCGACTCTTTCACACTTTTATTTCTACACTATTTATGTTGCAACATCTCACTGCCGCAGTAATAGCCTACGGCCGTATTTGCCCTGTAATAAAACAAGAACCACTGATAAAATGTCAAGAAAGCTGGAAATAAGGTCAAGATGCACAAATTTAATGAGACACAGAAATCCAATAGCTGGGAGAAAACTGTATCTGATGTAGTCATGAGTGTGGTGGGTGGTTATCTCGTGGCATTATTTTGTCACCTGATTTAATCGAGGTAAACACAGTGGATCTGTGGCTCACATGGAAACACGCCGCTCTCTAGCACATGTGCCCCTAATGTCCCCTAATGGAGCTCTGGTCTTTATAAGCCCAGATGAGCACCTACTGTACTTTGTCTGATTGACTTTGACTTGGCAGAGTGAATTTTACACCATTTAATGGTCCCCAGTTAAAGGCACATTTTACCATAACGGAATATCAACTTTATATGTGAAAAGAAATAATCCTCAGCTGTGCATGCTCCCGCAGGGTGACTGCAAATCTAGGCAGGCAGGCCAAACTCAGCGCTGAATGTTTGGAAGAGGTGCAAAAGCAAAAGTCCCAGTAAGCCAAAGACTAAAATGGGGAAGTGCATTGGTTACTCTGCAACACCATTTGGGGGCATTTTTAATAATTAGCTGCGTATTTGTCGATGCGTTATGCTTTTGTTTTTATTCCTGTTTGAGTCACAGGAATAGTGAAAATTTTTATCACATAGTTCTCTCAAAAATTACACAATAGGAGCTCGCACTGGCCATCCCTATAGCCACACTGTTGGTTGCACAAATAAGCTGTTGCTTCATAATACATCTTTTAAATCTTTTAATGTAGATACATCTTTTAATGTAGGAGACTGTAATAATGTCCCCCCCATTATCTGAAGGCCAACTTACTGCAAGAGCTTGCATAATATTACTTTACCTGCAAAATTTACATTACAAATAATCTTCTAAAACTTTACATGTTGCAGCTCTTGCTCTCCATGCTTCATTGTTAGTTAAACCCTTTTGGAAAAAACACATTGGATTTAAGGAACAGTCCTACATGAAAGTCAAATTGCTTAAACAGATATTTCTGGCTTAATCCCAGAAACAATTTTGTGAAGTGTCACACTTGACAAAGCCTCTGCTCTGTGACAGAAAACCAAAGGAGGTAGTCTGCTACTATTAGTAACAGGCTGTCATCTGTGTCTACTTGATCAATTCAACATATACATTCCAGGCAACATTAGCTTGACACATAATCTCACATAGATGTAACTGCCGCTCAGGAAGACAGATTGAGACTGGAACCCAAGACGTTTTTCTCATATAAATCACACTGCATGACAAGCTGCCAGCGCTGATAAAAGCCCATTTAAATGTATAGAAGGGCGCCATGTTAAAATATGTCTCGGGGAGGTTAGGGAACTTACTCTATCAGGAGGGTTCCCCCGGGGCAGTAAGAAGCCGAACCACTGAGTTGCTCACCCCATGAAGCCCATTGTTAGTCTAATGAACAGACAGGATTTGATTAAAACATTTCAAACATCATTTGGCCCACAATGCGGTGCCGAGAGACTCCCCCGCCGAGCACAGTTAACACCCCGATGATCTGAGGCGGGAGGCCTCTTACTCCCGCTCAAAGGTGAGCCCACAAATCACTGTAATGCATTCAGCAGGGGTCTTTCTTGTTGTCTGTGTTACCCGCTCTCCATCTCTTTGCCGTGTGCAATGCTCGTCGTTAAAAATTCATTAGACGCTGTTTGTATCGCCTCCTCAAGGATGTCACCCTTGATGGCCGACTGTGTAGGGAAAGGCAGTTTCCGCAGGCCAGAGGGGATTGATGGAGCTCCCAGTGTGTGCCGAGTTACTCTCCGTGGCTTTGATGTATGCATCACATCGCAGTTTTACGAACATGCTTGGACTTCAAATGAGTCACGCGAGCGGTTTAGCACATGGCCATAGACTGTGACCTCTGTAAGGTTAACTGCTGTTTGAGCTCTTATACTCAAAGTGCACTTGGAGAATTCAGCGTTTAAATTACTTCCAAGATGCTATAGTAACTTGCTGTGTTGTATATTTTCTCAATATGTGCACATGATATAGAATTGTGTGCAAGAGTAAAACTTTGCATCTCATGCTTTGAAATGGCAAAAAGTAGAAAACCGTTTTTTTTTTCAACTTCGTATTTATTGCACATTTACATTCAATTACCAAAAAGTTTATAAAAACAAAAGTTGTAGTAAAAATAATGAATATACATTATTGAAAATCATTTTGAAATTTTCTCTGAAACTTGTGCCTTTGTTGCCTTTATAACCTCATCCAACTTCTTTGGCTACGCTCTGAGCAGCTTTTGTATCCATTCATGTGCAATTTTAGCCTATTTTTCATGGCATAATTATTCAAAGTCTGGCCTGTTTACCGAACACAATATTCTGCAAATGTATCCACAGGTTTTCGATGATATTTAAGTCTAAAGACAGGGAAGGCCATGGTGAAACATTCATCCTATTCTTTTAAACCATTCCTGAGTTGACTTTGCCTCCTCAGACCAAATAGTCTTGTTCCAAAACTAATTTGCTCTGTTCGCATGTTGCCTTATGTGTAGATGTACTACAGGCTTCTTTCTTTTTTCCTCAACAATCACAACTTGCGCAAACTACGCTTGAAGACATGTGGAGAAGTTTTGATCAGATCAGAGACTTGATTTAACTGATTACAGTTGGACGGTTAAGGGTTAAAAGGACATTATTTTCATTATTATACTAAAACTTTTTCGCACACCCATTTTTGGTACCTCTAAGTGGAAAAAATAGGGGGGGAACATTTTTTTTCCCCATTTTAATGCAAACATTTTCAAACTGTGGACTGTTATAACTGCGTAGTGCAGTAAATGCAGAAGAATAGGGAAATGCAATGTGTTGTAGTTTATTACACAATATTTATATTTTGAGAAGCTGAATTCACTCACCTCTCCATTACTTTTTCATCCCGTCCCCTTTTCTTTCAACGCTAAACCCCCCCACCCCCATGAATTAGATAATTTATTGAAGGCTCAGCATTTAGACAGACTAATCTTCTGTGCTGCTACTTGAAAGTGCATATACTGTATAGTAATTGTATAAAAAGTAAAAGTGGGCTTTCAGGCACTCTGATAATCGCCTGCTCTTTGCCAACAGGACCCCAAAGGTAGAGTAGAAAATGGAGGGGGAGAAAAAAGGAGGAGCAAAGCCAAAAAACCTTGACACAGGAGAATCAGCCGTCTACTGGACCGGTGAGGCAGGTCAGGCTGATAGGAGCTTGGCCGGCACGGTCAGTGCACACAAGCTCAGTCCTGTCCTGCAGCTTCAGTGCAGGTCCCCGACCATAATGAAATCTGACAGGATGTAAATGAGTTTTTAAAAGAGCTGCTGAAAGCTGGTCATTTTTCTCATTTAGTGGTCCAGTGTGTTGGCCAGGTCCCCAGCTGTCACCCTGTATTCCTGCCTTTCCACAGATACAGGGTGCACTCAGCGTACAGTAGCAAACCTCGATTAGTAATACTGTATAGGACGGAGGAGATGGTTTGCAAAATCTTTTTATTCTCAGCCATTTATTAATTATTTTCAATGCTTTTTTTATTTGCAATTTTATGATGTACTTCTAAATAGAATGTATTATAAACTTACTATAAAGACAGTTAGCTATTAGCAAAGCATTTCAAAACAAGTTTTCCATTACTTTAGCCAACAATTTCTGCTTCTTTTGCACACATTTATTCATCACTTTTAGCAAGCAACTTTATTTATATTTATTATTTTCCTTATGGTTATCAATTCAAAAAACTGATACTTTTAGCGAGATACTTCTACTGCTTCATAATGCAGAGCAAAAAATGTTCCATTGCGATGACTTATAAAAATGACATTAAACCCATATTGGGCCTGGGTGCCACTGGCCCCCCCACCATGCCTTTTACTTAAAGTTGTGCTATAATTTATATTCCAAATTATAATTCTGAATGGAACAAAAAAAGTAGTGCACATGACATGAATATCCCATGATGCAATGACTGTTCATGTATGGCATGGTGAAGGAATGAATAGATTTTGTGCACAGCCGTGGAAAATTCACAGTTGCATTTAGCCCGGTACCTGCCGGGCGCTTCTTTAATATGTTATATGAGCCCAGTTGTAAGATGCACTATCCAAAAACCAGCTCGTTGCCCTCCTGCTGGCAGCACAGCTTTCTCCTAGTCAGGCTGACACTGGTTCACCTGCCAATTTATCTGAAATTGATGAACCACCTTTACAGCCAAATTTGAGTCATTCAAGTTAATGTGCAAATATGATCCACAGATCAAAAATCGTTTAGAGGTGCTGCCCAGAAATGGAAAACTGATGAGCGCAGATGTACAAAAAGAGCTCGTGGAGTCAGCAGCCTTGTTGCTTTTGTGCAAGATTAAACCAGAAGTCACTGAAACACCAGGCACCTACTGTGACGCCACTACACTCTGAAAATAAGTCAAAGCTTGTGACATGATATAAACATGTAGGAAGAAATGAAAATTATATTTTTACACTCAAATGACATGAGTGCAAGTGATGTTTCAGATCTCTGTGTGTGTCAGCTTCAGCTTTATTGGCGCCTGTGTTGTGCCAGGAAAAAGGTTGAGTGTGTGTGTGTGTGATACCTTTGCCTCATGTGGGAGCCCACATTCTTTAACACACTGAACAATGTGCTGTACATAATTTCATGACAGGAAACAACAGTCGGATTTGTGAGCTCCGGGGCTCAATCCAGGTCGTCCGTGCTTAGAGCTCGAACATCCACGGACACCCTGGAGCATGGAGTAAAATACTAACTCTGCTCGATGTATTATTAAAAAGAACTTGCAAAGTCTTCTGAAAGCAGTGGTCAAACAGGCTGTCACGCGGTCTCTGCTTCAAATCGTTCAGAGCAAATGGCTCACAGTTTTTTTGGCCACATTTTGCCATTCTGGCTTTACAGAGCCAGGCTCTGTTATTCTCTTTAAGGAAGTGAAAGAGAGTTTTGCCTAGTCTTAAAAAGTAAAGACGTGAAGGGAAAGATGGAATATGAGGAGTAATAGTGTGTGTGTGATACTGATACAGCTTTGTGCTATTTGCAAAAAGTTACATTTCACATTTTTAACCAGCTGGCAATGAAGGAGTTCACACTCTTTGTGAATCCACACAGCGTTTGACGCTGTTTTTTGTTTCATTGTTTGATTTAATTATATTGCTGATTTATATGTAACAGCTGTTTATAGATTTTTTTTCATGAGCTGTCCATGGTGCTGAAGCCACGATGTCACTAGCGGTTGAGGGATGTTTCTGTCTAAATGAACACATTCTGCTGTGTATGTGTTTATGTTCATTTGCCACTGTGCAGTAAAAATGTGAATTATATGCTTATTGTAATACATAAGCTGCCAGTTAATTTGAGTTTTAGATTGTCTTCTGTCAAGCATCACGCTGTACTAATATAGGAAACAAAAGACTTGCCTGTCATTGCTGCGAGAAATACATTTTATATTGCATAAGTTAAAAAAGTCATTTTTGTCTAAATCGGTTTTGTATGACCTCAATATGTGGTGCTGGTTTAACATGAAGTGTTGTTACTGCCTTTGTATTGAATGTATGGTGGCCCTGAGAGTTCACAACACTGCAGATAGGCAAAACACAAGCGCAAGAAAAAGTTAATCTGTGACTCATAAAACAGGTAAAATGTTTTATGACTTATAGTAATATTTCATTCTGTCTCTGTCTATATGTTCATGCACTTTCAATTACAGCCTGTGGTGTAAACAGACGGGTGTTTTTGCTGACCTTATTTAATGGACAGCTTTAAACATTACTATCGCTTTTTATTTCCAACAATTTTGTGTATATTTTGTGTGTATATTATGTCTGTGTTTTTTTTTTAGTTAAGTGGACTTAATTATTTGAGTTTTGTCTTTGCGTGAGTAGAAGTATGTTAAGTTGCAACTGTTTAGGAAGTAGGGTAAAAATGACCTTGAAGCTTCGTGTGTGTGTGTTCCTGTCCTGTTTGAAGGCAAATGCACATGGCGTTTAATGATAGTCGCCTTTCATCTGTAGTTTATGAGAGCAAGCATCCGCAACAGAACATACCAGCTATTAGTAGTTTCACAGTATAAAAGCAAATGCTTAAGTCGTGTATGGTCAGAACCTTCATACAGGGCGCAGTCACCTCACCCACATGCTCTCAGGGCTGCTCAGCAGCACCAGTGCAGCATTAATGAGGAGTGATAATGACTAAAGGCAGTTAGTTAGAGTTAAATGGAGCTTGAACACCCAGCTGACAATGAACCATCTACCACAGAGAGGTTGATCAGGGGGAGTAAAGGCAGCGCTCAGGCCTGGAGCTCTGGAGCTTAACCTGAGACTTCACATATCAACTCCACGCAGTGACGAGGCACTAAGTGAAGTGGAAGGCGAGGAAAGCGGTACGGCTGGATGTAATTTGAGCTTTGGATCACAGGTGTTGTTCGTGTTAGGACACGAACAACATCTAATTACAGTGTATTATTTTCCTATTCGGCAATTGCGATCGGAATCCAAAGGCAAATTGTGACCTTAGAAAAACAATGAAATGGCTTTTTTTCACCCAACACAATTCTTTGCCCGTCATTAACATTCTGTAAAGTTTTATAAAAGGGTGATTTAATAACTGTTGTCTTTGAAAATCTGAGTGTTACCCCTTGTCGATCCTTCTTCCTTCTCCACTATGTTAACCAGGTATCTGCTGCAGTGGCTTTATCAGGCATATTTTTGCTAAGAGCAGCTGCTCTCTTTCTCAGGTCTTTACCAAACCAATGAGTTGAGAGACACTAAGAGAAAGACAGTTATCGTTAGATTCATTATTATCAAGGACTCTTTACACACCACATGTGTTAATTTGATCCCTTGTTAGCTTCAAAGTATTACTCGTAGCAGCTTTAAAGCATGTTAAAACATGTGACTGTTAAAAACGGGAGGTGAAACCTTCACAAGCTCCCACTAAGTGAACAGAAACAATGGATTGACCCTGCCTTAAAACCACATGACTCTGGTTTAGTCATTTGTTCTTATGTAGCCACCGTGTCACCCACTGAGGCAATGTTTTGTCTCTCGTTGCTCTAACCTTGACAGATTATTGGCCATGCTGAGAAAACCCGAACTGTTTTATAGGTGGAAAATATTGGCAGAGGAAGGCATCGTTGGGAGGTAAGCAGCTGTGCTGGCCATATTGTGTATCGATCCACCTTGTGCTGTGATGTCTGCACTTAATTAGATTTATACTGTAAACACTCACAGTATGAAATTTGAATTAGCAGGTAAATGTTATCCATCAAAGCAAATAATAATATTTTGTGCAGCACGATGCACTATTGGTATTTCAGAGATTTATCGGGGCTATAAACGGAGGGAAGATCTTTTACCCTCTGGGTTTACTGCAGGCTGTAGAGCTGCAAGGATCCTGCGTATTCTTTTCGTCGTCTCTGCAGGTGTTGCTCTGTGACAGAATCCGAGACCGATATAAACAGGAATGTGAAGGAATTCAAATACACAGACGGGCTCTCCCACCTCCGATCTTATTCTTGAAATGAGAAAAAACAGAGAAACATGAAGCTTTTGAAGCTTTAAAAAAGGGAAAACTCCTGAGGCACCAATCTAGTCAGTCTCTGATAGTTTCCTCAATACGACTCCCCAATTGTGTCGTCATACTGACTGTACCTGCTTATACTCGTTGCTCCGGGAAACCCCACATTGTCCTGTCCTAATCAAATTAAAACGTGTTGAGGCATGACTCTATACGCCATCAGAGAAACCTCAAGGATACGGAGCAGATTATCGGAATTCAATCCGATGTAATTAAACACTCCTCCCCCCTTTCCCCCTGCCCAACAATCAGCTCTCTTTCTGATGATAAAAAAAGAAATCCCTTCGGTTACTTTGAAGTGTCATTTCCGTCTGCAAACATTTCTCGGTGCAGAGTCATAGAGGGTGGTGTGCAGGATGATCCAGCCAGATCGCCGTGTTAACTCTCTGAGTAAAAGTCAAGCATGGGTGAGCGTATTGGTTCATACTAGGATTTAGGCAGTGGAGCTGGGGTTAAAAACCTTTGCTTCTCAGTGTTTATTTTGGAATCAAGAGAGTTTTCTGCACAGTCAAGTGGGGATTCAGACGGATTTCCACTATTTGTTTGAGGAGGTTCATTCTCATTCCCATTGGTTTAATGTAGGATTTAACATATACTCTGAACAAATACTTGCATATACCTGGAAGTGCCCATAGTTCCTCTTCGTGTACACTTACCTCTGAAGCACTGACGTCCACATTTGCTTTGATCATTGCATCTGAATTATTTTTATGTACAAAGCAGCTTGCCACTCAGTGTTTGTGATGTTTGCCAGGTCACAGAGTGAGAACAGGCGACGTCAAGAAGCCTGATTGTTTTGATAACTGTGCATCTGCATTAGTCATTGCACTCTGTTCTCAGGTTTTACAATTCTGGTGCTGGTATCTGTTAGAAATCCTCGTAAAAATGAATTGAAATTTATCCTGACCTCTTTTTTTCAAAGACACCATTGTAATACAGTTAACAAATGTTCCATTTTAACTTGCATTTGAGTATTTTCATTTTTTTTTTAAACTTATCGTTCATACCTCTGGACTTACTTATACTGTAGATATAAATAGAAATACATTTATCAGTTGTTTGCTTTCAAAGGAATTGCCTCTAATATGTTTTTGTCGTCTAGCATAACAACTCTCTCTCCTTTGCAAATAACCTTCATTTTAAAAGGTTTAACATTTAGTTGTAGTTGACAAAAGATGTCTTCTGTCTCACTGAGAATTAAATCCTTGATGGGGATTTTTTTTTTTTTACATATTTCTGTAAATTGCTTTTTGTACTACTATTGAATTGAAAACCAATTGTCATGTCATAAAAACACTGCTGGTTTAAGATAACCACGGAGAAACCTTTCCCTTTCAGTCAGTGAAGGAGGTGTTGTTTTCTGTTAAATAAGTAAACTACATTTTAGTGGAAGGAGAATTTCACATTCACCATCGCTCAAGGAATCTCCTTTTCAAAAGCATATTTTCACTGTAAGCACTTCTTAGTCGTTTGCATCTGTAGGCCATTAGGCTACAGACGATGTACACATTTGCAGATTTTCCAATATCCATTTCAAGTTGAATTAACAGTTTAATACCCTTTACTGCAGCTTGATTTTTTTTCCCCCAAACTAAGAGAAAAATCCAAGTGAACCGAAGTGCATCACCACAGGTCATATATGAATACATTGGCAACTCATTGGTCAAATGTTTCTGGGCAGGAACAAGAAAGTAAACACAAGAATATCCCCATCTGTAACAGGGAATATTCCTGGGTAAAAATAGTTCTACAGTATCAAACAATGGTACAACTAGTTTTTTAGCAAAAAAAAAAACTGCTGTTTCAGACCAGATGGAGTTCAGATCAAAACACTCTGGGGAAAATTGAACCAGAGCTCAATTGATCGGGATAAGTGAGAAAACACATTTCCACAAAGCTGTTAAACTTCTGTTATTACTAGAACAGATACAAAAACTGCATGAACCTTATAGTTTCCAAGCATTGAAAGAAAGTCTGTAAAACTTGTCACTTTGCATATAAATTGCTGTTTTTAAGTGACAACAAAATGGGGACTAATAATATAGCCATTATCATTGCAAGTGCCATCAAGTGAAGTCAACTCAACAGCACTTGAACGCTGGATTGGAAAACCACATGACAGCATTCATCATTATACAAAGGAGTTCTGTGTAACGTGTAATTGCATGCTTATGTGGATTAATGCCTCTTACTGACATTTTCTTTCATTATTATGACCAGTAATTGCATGGAACCCTTCTCACCCTTATCAGTGATCCAGTAATAGAAGTTCTTTTCTTTGTTTGACCCTTGATTACAATTGCTTGAATACATATATTTAACAATTAGTTCTTTTTGCTACGCTTATAATTGCCAGTCCTCGCTAATATAGCTCGTGGCAAATGTGCCTGAAGATCACTGTGTGGTTTTCCCCAAATTTCCCTTTGAGTGTGCAGGTGATTTTCTTAATTAATTGCTATTTATTAAGACCTCTAAAGCACAATGAGACATTTTTGACTTGGTTTGACTTACCTCCTTCTTGTATTTTTGTCATTGCCTCTTCTGAAACATTTCTTCTTTTTTTTTTTTACATTTCTTACTTCAGAAATACTGTACATGTACAGCGTGCTCATCCAGGCTTTATCCCCCACAAGCCACAACAGGATATGAAACTTAATCATATTTTTGTTCCAGTTTAGCGTTAGAATGTTTCGAGTTATGATAATACGTTTTGCTTAAATAAAAGTACAGTAGAGATAGTCATAAGTATAAGCATCAAAATATAATGTACCAACGTTTTAGGCAATGGTGTACACCACTTTATTTTACACTATTTTACATGCTGCTGTGCAGCTTGTTAATGTACGGCAATACCTAACAATATTATAAAATGTGGACATCAGTTATTTGTTGTTGTATTTTGTTTTGGTAGTAATGGATAAAAAAGTGCACTGCATACTTCTGAAATGTAGTTACCGAAACATACATTAGATTGAAAAGAAAGTAATCAAGTAAAGTGAGTCAGTGTTACTTGAGTAATTTTGAAAAAACTGGTGATATTACTCCCTCGGCCTGTTTGAAGTTCAGCCCAAAGAGTGCGCCCAGACTTGAGTAATGCTTTTTGTATCAACATGACCATTTCTAATCATTGTCAGATGTGTGCAGGTTGTTTTAAATGGGCATCTAATACATCTTAATAGAAAGAAGTTTTATACTAGGAAAAAAAAACATCATAAGCTCTCACCAATGAAACATATTGTGCTAATTATCTTGTGGCTTGTGTGATGTTTGACCAGTTGTTCTTAGTCTTAGAGAAATGAGTAACTGTAAAAACCTGAGTGACTTTGACCAAGTTGTTAAAGTATTAAAAAATAGATGCAGCGTTATTTTCCAGCAATCTTCAGCTTCAAGGTTGTGCACTTACTGACGACTGGTTACTGCCACCTGTTTGTCTCTGGTGCAGCTAAAGAATAACAAGGATTCGTTGGACTTCAATACTTGCTGATTGAAGAACCTTGATTCCTTTTTCCAACATAAATTTCCCCACCAAGCTTCTTGGGATTTCAAGCCATAAATGATTTGGTCATAAATTCAGGTGATTGCCTGCAAGTAAGAAGGAACTATTCATTTCTGGTCACTTTTTCTTCGTGACACAACACGTTCAATAACAGTCAAACCAGACCAGAACCATTTCCATTTCTCGTCGATGACCTTGAAGACCAAGACCATCTAAATTTGCAGGGCACGTTTCTTTTCATGTATTTAATTTATTCTTAAAATATTTCATGATAAAAAAATTTATGTAAATGACTCTAATACTTCTGCAGTGCTTCCTCTGCTTTCTCTGTCGCCCGCTCTCTCCTTGTTGTATCCCTTGCCTTTGGAGAGAGGCCGGATTTGTGCAAACAAACACAAGCACAAAAATAAATTAAGAGATCAAAACCCATAGAGAGGAAATGAGTCAGTATTCCACACTGTGTACAATACAATATCATAGCAAATTAGCAGATTTCAATGGCTTCCACTGACTACCATAGATTTACAATGTTCAGTTGGCTGCAGATCAGTCCCCAATAAATTGTTTCACTTTCCTTTTTTTCCGTTAATGTTTCTGACAGTGACTTGTAGATGACCATGAAAAGAAAGCGGCTACCGAGGTGTGAACAGAAAACCTGGGACTACGAGCCAGCAGTAATGAGAACAACAGCATTTGTTCACATCCTACTAAACTGCCATTGTGACCACATTTTATGTCCAATAAGCTTCTCTACAAAGGTACAACATATAAAACTGTTAAATATATAACTTTTTAGGGCCTTTCAAAATACATTTAATGACATTTCTTCACTCCTTCTTTTTCAGACTCAGCAGCATTTATACTCTCTGTAGATATTCATGATTTCTTAGATATGATTTGCGCTCCTTATCCTTGACCAGCCCAACAAGTCTGTCCCAACCGTAGCTACTGAAAAATGCAAATCAGATTTTTTTTTTTTCTTTTCCTTTTTTTGATACACAGTTATACATATGTAGTACCTATATGTCCAGTTCCAAAGAAAAAAAAATGTCTGGAAAGTTTGAAAAGCACTCCTTTGATTGTTCACGGTACTCGTGCCACTGGACACGCGATTCGGTTTGTCCACTTCTGCACCGTGACTCTGTGGGTAGTCGTTGGCCAGACACAAGCAGCAAGTTCACAAAGTATCTGCGTGTCTTTGCCAGATGGTCCACTCTGTCATAATGATCATATTTGTTGTTTTGCTCTTTGGTCTATAAAAATATGGGAGGTTTACTCCAGCAGAAGGCTTATTCACAGCAGAGAGCGCGCTCAGTTCGGTTGTTGTGGCCTCGGGAGGTGGTCCGAGAAGCGACAGGGTCTGGGCTGTAATGATCCCGTCCATGCTCTGGAACTCCTGCTCTAGAGGCTCGGAGGGAGATGCGGTAAATCCCTTTTATGGAAATAGTGGACTTCCAACGAGGCAAAACACCATTCAGGGGATTTCAAGGTGTCTGATTCTCCGTGGCACAAGCAGGCGCTGCTAATATCACAGAGCAGGCAGATAGAGTGGAGGGGAGGTGGACGCAACGTGTTGACCCAACGACAGATAGGAGGAGGGAGCCGGTCACAGGAAATAGGAAGTGTTTTACAGTGAGCAGTTTGTCCAATGTCCAGGGGAGAGCTCACTCCCTCAAACAGTCACTCCCTGGTTTTCCCACCTCTGGCTGTGTTATGAGACCTGTGAACACACAAGAGCAGAGCAGCCATGAGATAAGTGACTGACAACTTAACGTCTTTGTCTCAGCAGCGTAAATGTGTCGGCTGTCTCCCCTACACACCGGTCTTCCTCAAACTGCTTTATAGCGGTTTAATATTTTGAGAAATATGTCATTTTCTTGGCGATAAGCTTAATAACAGTCTTACGTGTGTATGTTAAATGTGAAGCTGGAGACAAAAGACTATTAGCTTAGCAAAAAGAAGGAAAAGATAAAATGGAACAGCTCTGTATTAATTAGAGGTGCTGGTAGGCTGATGTTATTGTTGCTCAGGGCTGTTTCCCAGTCTTTTTTCTGAGCTCCGCTAACTCTATCCAGGGGTGGGCTTAGAAATATTTTACAATGATGGCCAGATTGGGGAACAATAGTAATGAAAGTTGTTTTAATGGTGGCCTGTGGCACCCTTGATCCCCCCTTTTGACCCCTGAACCTGCTGAATTTGCAAATTTTTGAACTACTCCTTTTTATAGTCCAAGAAAAAACCTAAAGAATTCATTGGATATTCTGTGTGTTGCTAAAAAAAAAAAAAAAGTGTACATCAATTTCTCTTTAGGAAATTGAATTGTTAATTACTGCACTCTGGTTTGTGAGTCAAATATTTAGAATTTTTCAGCGGGTGTAACCCAATAACAGTCTCCCAGTGCAGAGACTGAGAAACAATTCATTTACCACCGAAAGACAAATCTGGAAGCCTCTTCGCCATCTGGCCCCCGCCAGTCTCACAGCCAACAAGATAAAGCCGTCGCTGCCTTCCAAGACTTCTGCATTGCCACAGAAGCTTAATTCGTAATAATGAACTCTTGATGATTTCACATGGTGCAAATTGCCATGAAAGGGGGCAGGTGTTGGATCCAGTTCTAGTGTGTATCACAGATGACAATGTCTGATGCTCTGGGAATGAAAAACATCTCAATGAGCTCGGTTTAATATAGAGAATGCCATTGTTTACTTGGAGCTGGACATGACCCAGTGGTATTAAGGCTTGACGTAGGGTCATGGCCGTGCTAACTGCTTGACTGTGAACGGTGCCCAGACAGGTGTTTGAACCCAGTGTGAGAACAGTGTCACCCTGTCAGCGCCTCCTAGTGGGCAAGCTGAGACAACAGTGCCACTAAATGGTCAGGCAACCTCTGATAATGCAGAGAGAGGGCAGCGGTTGCAGAGATCTCAAGAGAAATTGATCACAATCGGATTTAAATTGATGCCAAGCATAGAGGTGGTCTTGTTTTGCGAGTTACCACACAGTCTGGGACTAGCGTGGTACATTTCATACAGTGTATTCTCTCTATGCTAGACTCCCTCTCTCTCACACCCACACTATGGCAAATGGTTCCCCATAAATCTCGCACATAAATCCCATCTCAGGGAACCGCAAACCTTCTATTAAAAAGAGGAAAGGATGTCAGATGAATATGAGATGAATTTGCCCTATGAATAAAATTCACAGGCCCTAGGTGATTATTACCTTGGGTTTATCAGGAAATGACCACATTACTCTATTTTATATCTTATAACGGCAAGAGAATATTTTACATTATTGTGTCAGAAGAATGCAGAGTTCAGGGGAATGTGATGCAGAGACCGTCTGGCTTTTGAACGCATGGACAAAAACTTGCAGTGTAGTGGGTCTGGTTGACCAGTGAGGGAATTACAGTTTCAAGTGGGAAAGCTGCAGGTGTCATAGTAACCGAGGGGAAAGAACCCATTTATGTTAATGTCCAATTTGTACAGGTTTCTCTTGTTATGGACGAAGCAGCCAATTCACTCAATACATATTGATATGGACCCAGCAGCATTCAATCGAGGACAAGAGAAAATATTTGATTTTAGGGAGGGTGCCTTCAGGCAAACCTCCAACTCTTGAATGTGCATTATAATGTGGATGTATTCAGGCTTGTTTTCACGTGACGTTTTACATGTGCAAAGTAAGGCTATGGAGACATTTCTGTTGGAGTTTGAACATGCTACATATTGAGTGTCTGTCCAGATGGGGCTTGAAATCATATGCATCCTAACATGTAACCTCGGATATTTATTCTCTGCTTGCCCTCCAAAATGTCACAGTTTGAGCTTTTCAACCGACAGAACAGTTCAGTTCTCATTCACAAACTGAGTTCTCCACATTTTGACCAAAAATAGGATGGTTCGGATTCAGAACATGGCTGAAGTGTCATAGACGCTGAAGAGGATTTTCGCAAAACACCACATATCTTTTTTTCTTGCAAACCCACTGAGACACTGAGACAGAGACTCATCCACCTGAAAGACTGAACACCAAAACACGAGAAGAGCAACCGAGTGTACGCGGGGAGATACTGCAGTGTTCAGAACTCTACATTCGAGAAAGCAAACAGCCTCTACAAAGGAGGACGGCCCAGAACAGGAGAAGCAACATCTCAGAACCAGAATCAGCAGTGTATCTACACCTGAAGGACAAAGGACACTCATTTGAGGACAATAATGTAGACATTTTTGAACTGAGGACAAATGGTATGTGAGGAATTGTCAAAGCCACATAGAGAGTCCGCTCAGACACAAACTGTTTCCACTTTCTCATGCTGCTCTCACCCCTCCCCAGGACCACCTTACACATCCACCAAGGAGGCTACACCTGACCATCCTCTCTCCTGGAGGGATGGAGGGTGCTAAGAGTCGGGATCGTTACATCTCATCGACTCCAAGCTACTCTTGTCTCTCCTATTGTCCACCTAACAAGCCTATTCAGGCCAGGTGACAAACCAATTCCTGTCCTGGAGGAAATAACTGGGTCCCCAGCCCACTTTCCCCCCGACCAAAGAAGCTGCTTTAATGAGTAGTGACACGTTTCCAACCGACATCATACAACCAATAATGTTGGCATCACTGTAAGGTCTGCCTACTTCAACTAGTCTAAGTACCAAAGTACATTAACAGGGAACAAGTTCAGAGCCGACTGCAAACTTGATCCAATCCAAAAAGCTTTGCATCAGACTGCAAAGCTGATAAGCAAAAACTAATAAGATCAGTAAAACCAATCGGAAAACAAAAGCAAACAGATCATTTAACTAAACTGTGCTGTGGTCTGTGTTTAGTCTAGAGTATGGTGGCAGTCTTTGGTATGTATGTTTATTATATTGCAGATTGCTTCATCAATTTACAAAGGAAAGCTCCCAAAATTTACAGCTTTGTTTAGGGTTTATAATTACATAAATCAACAATTGGACTTAGTTTATTAAACATTTTGGCAGTTTTATGTGATTTTTACATTGAGTACAGAACAAATAGCCACTTTAACATTGTGACTGATAAATGAAGCTGTTAAAGCAAATTTATTTGCTCTGAGAAAGGTATGAATTTTTTCGTTTTAGTCTTAAAAAGTATTTAATCTGGTCATAGAAACTGGGGATAAACCCTGCACAGCCCTGTCATGTGCTGAATATGTGAACTGTGTAGCTGATTAACTGACGTATGATTGAATTAAAGTGTTTCTAATATTTGATCCTGCCTTTGCGGTTTCAAGTCTTGTGCATTGATTTTGGGTCAGTGCACACAAGCTGTACAACAGCGTGCCAAATGAATATTCATAAGCGAACTTGTGTTTTAGCAATGATCCACAGGTTAATAAGGGAAAGCTGGATAATGCCTAAAGCAGATACTGAGATCAAAATACATGAACGTGTATGCTTGGGCCTCCAGACACCAGGCCCCATTCCACATTAAGAGGGAGTTCAAAGCTATCCGGGGTGTTATGTCATTATCAAACGCAGGACGCATTTTTTTTTTCAAAACATCAAAGCAAACACGGTTTACCATCTACATTCTACAATATGATCAGAACTTTAATCCTCAGGAGGAGACATTAGATCAGATTTAACCACCGTGGCATCAAGGATGAACAAAATGTATTACTATGGACAACATACAGCTTTCGCCAACTGATTTACTCAATAATTTGTAGATTATATTTCTTTCTACAAGGTGGTATTGCAAATATTGTCCAACATAGCATTGTAAGGGTGATGTGGTACTGCTTCCTTTACACTGGATCTTACGGGATCAAATGTTTAATTCCGATCTTAAGTCGCTCTCTGTGCGAGTAAACAGGCCGTAATCTATATGATGCACTGTGCAGGGATGTGAGTTCACCACATCCATTGCACCCTGTGTCTATTTATAGCTCCAAATCTTATCAAGATTTGCTCTCCGGACTGAAAAGCAGCAGGATCTAATTTTTTTCTTTTTTTTTCTTTTAAGAAAGTGCATCATAAGATGGACACTAAATGCTGACAGTATTGACCGTCAGAAGACCCTGGTTTTCAAAAACTCTATGAGACTGGGCATTTTTATGACTTTGGCCTCATGCCTTTTATTGCACAGATTGTTAAATTTACTACATGGCTACTCTCTATTTCCCAATCACATGCATTAATATCAGTATCTGTCTGGCGCCTTGTTTTATTTGAACACACAGACGCCATCTGACACAGAAAATACTTAAAAGACAATATACAAGGCATGCCAGTAAAGCAGGGCTAAAACGAGCTGAAAATAAACCCGATGGGTTTTACTGTTATTGCTGCACACATGGATTTTCTGTGGTTAAACACACACTAGGGAACTGGTGAGCTTATGGAAAAATGAGTAAGCCAAATAAATCTCAAAGAAGCAGACGGTTGTGTAAATTGTATCTGAATTTATGTGTTTGTGTGTCTAAGTGTTTCCTGTTGTTTGCACATTATGCTATAGCTAGAGGATGATTACTGAGGTCTAATAACAGCATAATAGTGCTTGTAATTTAATCAGATTACATAAAAACAATCAGTACACATAAACATGAAGAATATCAACTTTTAGAAAAAGACGGACGGGTTCAGATTTAGGGGGAGTTCTGCTGTACCTTGGTGCTCTGTAGCTGCTTGTGCTGCTTCCTGCCTTTGTGGGACCAGAGTTTGGGGTGGAGCTGTTGTGATGTTGGTGGTGGTAAGGTGGTGGTGGTGGTGTTGGTGGTAGATGGTATTTGGCTGTCTGTCAAGGGGTCATCAATGCTCTCCATAGTGCAAGAGTGTTGAGGGGGACTCTTGTCGCGTCATAGAGCCTGAGGGGAGAGAGGGAGAGGGGAAGGTGGTATGGTTATTAAGCTCAAAATGTGGACGAAAAATTTAGCTTTTAAATGCCCCCCCCCCCCCAGATTAAGACAGTCACCCCACCATCACCACCATTATCAAATTAGCCTTAGAACGTGACCCTGGAGAGATGTTCTGTTCTTGTGTTCGTCCCAGGGAAACTGTTCTGCTGTGGTGTTAAATATAGAAGTGTGGGTGTATAAGAGTAGCCCACACGGAAGCAAAAGACTCCAGTGATTTTATTAGTATTGACTTCTTAAGAAATACAACCTGTTTATTCATTCATATTTTGTTACTTTAGTCATGCGTAATGTTCTTAAACTGCTTATACTGAAGTATGCCTGATTAAAATGTGCTACTTGCATGTTTTTATCCATGCCAACAGAGACGGTGTCTGTCCCCCCCCACCCGATATTCAGACCCAAATAGCCAGAACACTGACACCCTGAAATTTATTTTATACTTTCTTCTCTAGAAAGATCCCAGTGGCTCGCGCCATATATGATGTCTTGATGATGCTTCAAGATGCTTGCCTTAGTCCATGTGTTACCTTAGGTCAGATCCTGGTCCCTAACCATGGTACAGGAACAAGCAGCCCAGGTAAATCCACACACACACACACACACACACACACACACAGGAGTAGAGACAGAGGTTTTCTTTACCCTGCGAGCCGGCACTTTGTCTCACCACGCCGAGAGCGTCAGGCTGAGAGGCCGTTACTCATGTTATGATGTTGGCGCGATGTTACGAGGACGCTGCTAATAAAGTTGCATACAAAGAGGATTCACATTTATTATTATATTTAGAAAATACTAGTTTTTAAACAGGTCATATCATTTTAATCCGCCACACCTTAAAGGCCAGTCCATAAAAATATTGTCCAACATTAAACTGGTCTGTGGCGCAAAAAAAGGTTGGAGACCACTGCTCTACATCACTTTTTCTATTGCTTTACCAGCAGCATAGATTTAGTTTTTTCTATAGTCCGCTTTGTTTTAGCCTGTCAGGGATTTCTACTAAATGATTAATGAACTTAGTTTCTAGTTTTTTTTATGAATTAGTAAAATTCTTCAAGTTTCCCAGTTATGCTGTGTAGGTAATGCATCACCACTTAACAGATGACAAATTGGAGATATGATATTGTATTTACACTTGGTTTTGAGTGTGCACATGTTTTGTCCTTCTGTGTCTGCATATGTTGCTCCTCCAACTGGGAGCTGCTCGCTGTGTGAGAACAGTCCAAGGAGCAATCAGCTGTATACAGTGGGTTACCTCCAGACCTGGGCAGTGCTGACACTTGAAATAGACGTAGGAGTGCTTTCATTGACAAACAGTCTTTGAGTTTAAGCAGCACTACACACTTAGCAGATCAATCTCACACCCTCTAAGGCTATTGATCAGAACCTAAAAAGACACCTTTCCCTCCGTCCTTTCTCTACCAGTCCCGTGATCTTTTTCTGCTTCCCAAAATGGAGGTCTTGGTATTTTCCAAGCTGAGAGCTTGTGCTGACTTGGCTCCCTCTAGAAGGAAGCTGGCAGATAGAACTAATGGTTAGCAGCAACAGGGGTCTCTTTCTCCTCCACCCTTTCCCTCGGCTTGTCTGGGGTGGCCAAGCAGCTGTCTTCTTAGTGGTGATTCTGTTCAACCCACTGCTGGATGTGCCTGGAGGGCCCAAAGGGATCAATTATCAAGGCCGGTGCCGACCCAGAACCACAGGACAGGGAGGCGATGTGGTGATGGTAGAAGCATCGGGATGATGGGATGGGATCCCATCAGGCCCAGACTGAGCTCGAGTCCGCAGAGAGACAGAGAGGAAGAAACAGAAGTGACGGACAGAAAAGAATGGGAGGAGAGTGGCGATGGTGGGGGAACACCCTCGACACTTGCTTACAAACCCCAATCGAAAGAGCTTTTTCATACTTGGCCGAACACATGCTGTCACTGGCAGATGTGTAAATGCGTAAATACTCCAGAGCTCACATGGAGGCTCAGGGTGGTCTGGGAATTGTCGTGTGTAAACTGCACCCTTTATAAAAAAAACAACAACAGTTTGTGTGAGGATGAAAAGCCTTCGTCACCACGCGTACAAATGAAAACACATACAGTGCCATTATACTCTCACACGGGAGCTGCAGTATCAACCGTTCTCAGCTCCCAGCTTTCCTTCCAAACTCCGATATCCTTCTTTCCTATTTTCTCTGTCTCATCTCCTTTCTCTGCTGTGAAAAAAAGTCTTGATTACAGTAATCACAGTCTTTCTCTCAGTAGGTGCCACTTTTGCTCATAGCACTCTGTTCACAGCCTAAATACCCCAATCAGGACCAACCTAATGGAACGTATGATTACGACCTAGTTAGAATTTTTTAGTTGTTTCAGGGAGTGCAGCCGTACTGTTTCCTGCAATGTCTGAAAATAATGGTGCGCTGTATCATTATATGCGAAAAGTGCCGTACTCAACAAGACAACTTGGTGGATTTGGCTGAATTTCTGAATAACATGCTATTTTTTAGTGACTTGCTGTGTAATAATAGCTTGTAAGATTAGCTGAAGCATGTGAACTATAAAAGCAAAAGTCTCTTGACAGATTTCGCTGTTGTTGGAATTTGTGCAATTATACAGAACTACTCCTAAAGGAACACGTTTTCTATGAACTTAGCAGGCACTGAAAGCTTAACAAGAGCCTCTGCCTAATGTGCACCAACTAAAAAATGACTTAAACATGTTTCACGATGCTGTACATCTGACTTCTTCTTTCAAATCTCTTTCCCTGTCTTTCACTCACACTGCTCTTTTCTTCTCTCAAACTGCTCCACTGTCTCTGTTTTGAATTGTTCGTCTTATCAGGCTGTCACAAAAGCCGCCAGATAACCTGAGGTGATTTCGCTTTTCTCCTCTAATGGTGCACTCACTCTGCCTCCTTCTCACCGAGCTCCCTACGTCGGCACACGCAGCGAGAGGGAGGCGGTGAGAGAGCCTGCCTTCCGCTGTTTCATCTGCCAGTCTAAAATGGTGGAGGGGACGACGCAGAGCATCCTCCTCTCTGGGGGGAGACAGAGAAGCCCTTCACCGAGAGAGGGAGGTATAGGAGATGACTGCTGAGACTACACATTGCTTAACCAGAGTGCAGCAAAGTAACTGTGCAATAAAATGCACATTTACATCATTTACCATCGTGGAGGGAAGTAAGTATAAGTAGGAAATCAACTGTTGCAGAAAAGCAAGTTTTTTAGGTGACCTTTCCACCGGCCTGAGCAGTACCTAGACACTAGCACGCATTTGTTTGTCACAAAACAAAACCGTCCCCTAATATAAGGAACGGTAGTACACACACACACACACAACTCCAACACCCACTACGGCCTCGGTAATAAACAGACAAATTATCACTTTTCTGACAGTTTAAAAACAAAAAAGTAGAATTCATGGGAGAGCGGCTGCATTGGATTGCATTAGATCCGGGTGTCGAACTCCAGGCCTTGAAAAATCGAGACCCTGCTTGTTTTCCAAATACCCCTGCACGGCCCCCTGCTGACCACCTGGCTCGGGTGTGTGCAGGGATAGTTGGAAAACAAGCAGGGCTGAGGCCCAGAGTTCGACAGCCACGAGTCAGATTGTACAGGGGCACCTTATAAAGTGGACAGTGCGTGTATATTTCTATTCTAGCCTATAATATTAGGATGTTTATTAAACTGAAGGGCCGTATTTTTAATTTACTGTACACTTTTTCTGCCTTGTTTATCGTAATATTCCATTGTGTCTACAATGTTTAAAACAATAACCCCATCACAGTAAAAGCCATATGTCTTACACATATTGTGACATTAATGAATTGGCATATAATAAATTAATAAATTAAATGCAAATAATGTTATGTTCACATTCAAAGTCACTCTCAGATTTCTCAGTACCGGAGAGAAAACACCATCTGATATATTGGTAATTTTTTGTACAAAAACTAAAAAAGATATCAAAAGGAGATGTATTTCTGTGCTCAAAGCCGCCGAGGGTCGGAAGTGTGAATGATTCATTCTTTAGTCCTTTGTCTCCACAGCTTTTACGTTTTAAGTCTGATTTATGGCTTGAAAATATAAGAATGTCAGCTGGGCATAAATAAGCACTGCTTCTGCCCGCGCCTGTTCAGTCACTACCTAATACTCTGGCTGTTGACTTAACGTAAGTTGTTTATGCTGGTTCATTGGTTAATTGTGTAAAGAAAAATCAACACCCACTGTAATGCTTCACTACCATGTTCTGTATCCAAATAAAACTCCAAAAACAGGTGACTCTGTGGTAGCTTATTTTCTGATTTTGGTTTTGTCATTTCAAAAAGTGTAATCTAAACTTTCATTTTGTGTGTGTTTTTTTTCATTGTTTTTTAAGGGTTAAAAAATGAGACCATCCTCCCCCAAAATTACTAGATTTTACCACAGCTGCACACACAGCCTGAACATGTGTACAAATCCAAAGACAGCCGGGCTCTGCTTAGTAACAGTGGGGAAGCAATGAACAAGTGCGATTCAGAGATGGGGTTTAGCGAATTACCACAACACCTGAAGATTTGTTCACTTCAGTTCTGCGGTGTTGATTTTGCTGGACAGTGTTTCTGTAAGTGAATAAATAGGGTCATATTTTGCACATTCTGCAGACACTAGATGTCTGTCTGCAGGTAAAACAGACAGAAAATAAGGTGGTGACTGATGTGCGTGCAGCTCTATCTGTCTGCATTTTATTCATTAATACAGTTAAGTGAAGTCAAGGAGCTCAATTACAATTTCTGAGCTTGATATGGTTCATCTGAGGAATTCCATTTTCTGTTCGGTCACTCCTTTAGCGGAGAAACTTTTCACGGTGTCAGCGGCACCCTTGATAGTAAAATAAATTATGTGCTATAGCTTCACAAGCGCACGTCTATTGGGTATGTGTCCTTTTCAGTTGTGGTGGCTGCACACTGCTAATAAAAGTAACGTCTCTCAGAACGTCACTGTCAACAATAAGCAACGCACATATCAATCTTCATATGTTTCTTCTGGAGCTGGCCTTAGGAAAATCTATATTGTGCTTGTATTGACAGGTACAACATGTGCTCTTCAGCGCAGGCCCAGACTAAGATAAATGCATGGAGAAAGAGGACAGAGACAAGAGGGGGAAAGTGAAAAGAGACAAAGTCTGAGAAGGATTCAAGGAGAGAGTAAACAAGTATGTGATTTAAACTGCAGCGCATCGGATGGTGGCGGCCGAGCTGAGTGGCATTCTGTAGGTTAAGACGGGGGACGCACAGCATACATCTAATCTGCCTTGCAACTTGTACCGCACCGTGCTGCAGACTGAAGGTAGACACGAGGTCAACAGTGTCATCCTGAACAACAAGCTCTCTGTTTGACAGAGAGAAAACACAAACTCTCAAACATTTGACCAATACATGCAAAGCGCCTGATGACATTTGTCCAAAATAGCTCTTCATGGGGCTGAGTCAGATTAGCTTGGCTTAGTCAAATGCCCCTAGGGACATCTGTTTGTCTGCATTGATGTTTTCGCACAAACACCTGACAGACAGGTCGGACATGCTCACTGGACTGTGCACAGCCAACAGTCATCCTTAGGCAATACTGGGGTGGCTGCAGTTTGGGTTTAATGTTAAAAAGCCTTAGGGGAGAGGCCATTTGTTCAAAGCTGGCCAGAGGGAGGATGAGAAGTAAATTGTTTGTTTTGTGTTTTTGACTGTGATTTCCCCTTGGGTCTGCAGATAACAAGCAGTTTATGTAATTTTTCCTTTGGAGAATCAGACTTAACCTTTAATGCATTTTAGGCAATTTTAGGTTACACGCATGACATCCAGTAATGTCCTAAATCTAGCAGATTTCCCTCCATTTACAAGGAGCGGTCATATTAGGCTAGTCCATCAATCACATAAATGAATACTTTTAGCAGAATTGTAAACAATGACCCTGAGTTTGTTTCTGGCCTCTTATTAGAATACTTGACAGTGAAAGCTGGATAAACATGCACACACACACACACACACACACACACTAGGCACAGATGAGCGCACAAAGCTGTCCAGCCATTTCACAAGCTGTCACCAAGCTTAAAGTAGCCAATTAGGCAAGCAAGAAATACCTGTCACTTCCAGAGTATTGTCAGCGTAAGCCAACGAGAAGCACGCTGACTGACATCCCAAGCAGAATATGAAACGTACACGTAGGCTCATCAATATGAATATCTATCCACCCATGTCTTTGAACTGTGCGATAAAACCCACACACAGGAAATTCACGGCTGGTCAGCAGGTTCTAACCCATGACCTTCTAGCTGCAAGACGTACGTGCTAACCACTCCGCCATTTTGCTGCAATCATCTGTACAGCAGACATCAATGAGAGCATTTTAACATATACAGAAGCACATGCATCAGATCTACTAGCCTTCAAACAGACACTGACTTCGGCATTTTCAACACGGACACAATGGCTCTTATATCTGTCAAATAAAACAAATGGATGCTATATGTTATCTATGTGTGAATGTGTGTAAAAAGGGGGGTGGGGGGTATCTGCCTACCCAGATATCTATAATTACATTGTAGGTGGAACGTGTAACGGCTGTCACCTCGGTCTCCACTACCAGGTAGATTTAGGGTGCCGTCAGGGTGCTGAGAGACACACATGACTCATAATGCACACTGGCCCTTACAGCAGCTGACTGATAACAAACCCGAGCATTCGGCGGTGTTTGTACGCATGTGTTTGTTGTTCAGCAGGACGACATAAACAAGTTAGTCAACTGATGACTAAATCATGACAGATGCATTAATGATGCCCCACCGGTCCTCAGTGTTCACTCACTGACATTCACAGATAGGGCAACTGTGTGTGTGTGAGTGAGAGAATTGTGTAACATGTTTTTTTTTTTTTTACGGAGACCTCTTTAATTGCTACAGTATAGACCCTGCATCTAGAATCACAAGAGGAAGTGTGTTTAACTCTCTTGTAAAATAGGCTGGGGGGGTGAAATCAATGGGAGGGTGTGTACAGTGGTATGAAGGTGGGTGTGTGTGTGTTTTGGAGTTGGGGGTGAAGTGGAGAGGAGGAGCCTTGGAGAGCTTGGGAACGGGGGATATGGAGGATGGGAGGGTGAATGAATAGACGGCATCTTAGCGAATACATGCGGTGGCTCCCCATCTGCTGCCATCATTAACATTAAGAGCGTCCCTAATTGCTGGTGACGAGGAAGTAAACATTCCGCGTACAGTTTGTGGAGATGAGATGTAGAGGAGGATGTGTGGGAGAGAGACATTTTCAAGGGATTGTGAAACGAATGTGTAACTGGGTTTTTACCATTACTGACTGTGTGCAAGCTGCTCCTTACTACAGAAATACGGCAACAGTTGGAGATGCTTTTAAAGCCGCAGTGCAGTCATTTTCGTTTAGTTTATTTAAGCAACACTGACCACGCTGCATCTTATGATCCTTCTGAGTATACTGTTCAAAACTGCACTAATCAATATTTGTATATTACCATGAGGTCAGATGATTAAGTAGGACGTGAAAGGGGTCGACCGGGTTGACAAACCCACAGAGAATAATCAAGCAGCTCTGCAGCTCTCCTCAGCGTGTTGCATTTTGAGATGTTTGACCTCATTGTTTTGGTTTTTATGGTCTGCAAATTTAATGGTTTTGTTTAGTATAATCACTCTAATGCCCCACTGGTTTCAGCAATGCCACAGCAGTAAAAGGCTTATGTTAATGGCAAAAAGACGAAGAGTGCATCTAACTGGTGCATAGGTGAGCGCTAAGCAGCTAAAGAGCAAGATTTTCCCTGGGCCTGAGCTGAAAGAACAGCGAACATTGCAGTTAGATTGGTTTAAACTGAGTTTACAGCTTGGTCTGCTGCCCTACAGTGACCAAACAAATCTACAAACATGGTTTTATTTTAAGACATCACCGTGTGTACGATTGTCCTCCTTTTATAGTACATGACCTGGCTGCGAGTGACAGAAAGGGAGTCACAAGCGGGACACAGCCAACGCGTGATGGAGTAGGGTGAAATGTGGTGTAACGGCTTTTGCAAATACAGAAAACTCAGTCCACGATTTTTCCAGCATTAGCTTGTGTAAGTTGTGCATACACTGAAAAAAATGAGTCCTCACCATATTTCAGCCTTAAACGTGATCCCCACACTTCTATTTCTTGGGCTCATAATGTATATGCATTGCTATTCAATTTATATAACAATTATATAAATTACATACAATGTTATATTGTATATAATCTGGCCTTAAATGTAAAAACACTGAATATAGTAAAAACGTAAGGATCTTTCATAACAAACACAGTCAGCGGTTAAAATTAATTGCTGTTACACAGGCATTCGTATTTAATACTCGATATGCTTGTAGCTTTTATCCAGAGCCAATAAACAAAAAAATATTTTATCATAATGTACAATGCTTCATTAAAATGGCCCTTTAACAGTAATATTTGGCAAGCAAACCTGTTAAACTGGGAATCTGTTGAAATCTGTTCTTTGTTTGATTTACACCACAATTGATTTTCTGTGCAAATGTTTCGTTTTCAGTCATGCTGTTCTCAGTGCCACTGCTGGAGCAAGTGCACACATTCTGCACACACCTACTGGTTTGTGTAACCTGGGGGGCTAAAAGAAAGTCTGAGCTCACCGTGGTGGTTTTGACTCGGCCTCCGGGCTGTGTACAAGTCCAGCCAGATTTATTGACTAACAGGTCACAGCCTTCGTCCTCCAAACATGGCACCATCTCACACCACTGCTTTTTCCGAACAATGCCAGCTGCAGAGAACACAAAAAAAGAGGACAATTGGAGAAGTGAGCAAAACAGGAGAAACAAACCGATGCAGAGAAACGATAGAGATGTCACGATTAAAATCAAAAGAATAGGTTGAGGGATTACAGATGGAGGATAACAGACATGGGCAAAGATAAAACATGATGGGAAAATGATGGAAAAGGGGAGATGTGAAAAATATGAAGAAATACATATAAATGTAGAGAAATAGATGGAGAAGGGTGGATTGGAAGAGAGATGAGATATGCAGATAGATGAAGAGCAATGAAGTAAAGAGACAATTAGAGAGATATGAGAGCGGGGGATGACAGTGAGAGATGGGGAAAAGATGGAGAGAACCAGACAGATGGAGAGAGCTGTGCTCAGTCAGGTAAATAAAATCAAACACCGCAAATGATATTTAGCAGGTTTTACAGCTCTCTTTGCATTCTGCAATGCTTCAAACTGGATGACATGTTTTGTGAGCACGAGCATCGGATACCACGAACAAAAACACAGTCACGCAGTTTTAACAATGTGTGACATTCGGTGTCAGTCATTCAACTCAAACACAGGATTTTGTCACAACATGTTGTAATTTGTACTTTTCTGAGCACAAACTTCATCTCAGCCTGTTCTGCGTAAAGTTCCAGACATTAGTTTGTGAGTCTCTACACTTCCCAGAAAAGCCTCAGGCCTGAGCCTTACACATGCACTGCAGTCCCACAACGATAATGGTGATAAATATAGTGACAAATAAATTTGAGTCTGCAGAAAGTAATTTTGCGGTTTAGATTGTTTTTAATGCACATTTCTGTCCCCAAAATTGTATATTGGCCCATTTTCATTTTTGTTGCCCTTTTGTTGTTGTCAGTTGGTCTAAGGACTGTAGCTGATTTTTTTTTCTTTTGCCTTTGGCTGTATCCTGTAAGTTCAGGGTCAACACGGATCATTGGCCTGCATGTTGATTTGGCACATTTTCACATTCTACCCTTCGCGATGCGACCCTTCCCATTTTTACCGGGCTTGGGACAGGCACTGCATGGATGGGGATGGTTTTTGGTTGGGGAGAGCTGGGCACAAACCATTTACCCGAGGGTCTTTACTCAGTTATCTACTATAAATAATGACATGACAACACCATATCATCTTTAAAACTGCATACAACAATTTTACAAATAGTACACAGTTATTTTTAAAAAATAGTATAATAATAACTAATCTATTAAGAATATACATAAGTCATTATTTCATTAAAAGAAATTCACATATACATGTATTTGTTTTTTTAAATATAATAAACAAGTAGGATTATAAATTTGTGGGGGTCTATTCTTGGGTAAACTAGTGTATTTTGATAAATATGGCTTACTACATATTTTAAGAAAATATATTAGCCTAATAATGAGCGGTGGTAAAGCAGCAGTATTTTCAGTTGCCTCCAATGTAATCAGTCACAATAAATGCAGTTACTGGTTTCTGTCTCCAATCTCTTTCACCTCCTGATAATTCTATTAAAGCGGATATTTCAGTGTACACAAACAGTATTTACAAACAAATATTTTGTTTTAATAAACTGAGTTTATGTAAAATCATTGCTGTAGGGAATCATAAATAAATAAGAGAAGGGAAAGGATTTAAGGGTCATTGTGAACATGGTGTAATGAGAGACCCCTATAAAGATAAGGTGTCCAATCACAGCTCTTTGTGTCACTGATAGGCTCACAATCTTCATACATCTGACACTGTGCAAAAAAAGAATTCAAGAATAAAAAGCAACCACCTAATTATCAGAGATAGAAAAGACTAAGAGATGAAGAGAAGAAGAGGGCAGCAAGACAAAGCAGAGGAAAAGGGTATCTACAAAGTGTAATAATGATTTTCAGAGGATGTAGGCTAAAGGAAGGAGGATCGACGCATATGTGCTTATATATTTATATATATTTATGAATAGAAAATAGCTGTAGTTAATGGATAGCAGTGAAAGAGAATAAATTATAGGGCATGCATATATCACACACTTTTGCCACAGCTTTCATGATATGCTCACTCACTTATTAAACATGGGAATTGTGCTCACTTGCTCTAAGGGCACCTTCAGTAGCTGTCGTCCTTTCATGTAAATCATCAGCGGACATTGTACTCAGTGCTAATATCTATTCGCTATAAACTGTGCGTGTGTATCGGTCAATCTATAAAATATGTACAGTATACCCTTTCAAGCACTACATGGCGAAATAATGAAAGTACCATGAACACTGTGTCAGCACAGTAAACAGTCGGCTGGAAATTGACACCCATATAAAGCATAGTTATTGTCGAGTACATTTTGCTGACATGCCACTTGAGGTTGAATTACTTTGCGCTGCTGTAGTTTGCCTCAAGGCTAGTTACACGCAACAGTCGGAACTGCGTGATTTGGATTTTTCAATTCAGGAACAATGATGTTTTAAAAAAGCTTAGAAGTCTAAAATTTAGCCATCATTTTTAGGTCCGCGTTGCCAATTTTAGTCCCCAACACTGCAGCCGTGTGGAAGGTAAGGGTGGAGCCAGGATAGTGTGACTGGAAAACAAGCACACCCCTGACAGTTCCTGACAGATGCATTTATAAAGTTATTTTGATGGACTCGTTACAGTTTACACGATGAACTAACTAAGCACTTTCCTGAGTATTAGCACCTATATGTCTTTTTTAACTGTACCTGTCAGACAACAGAGCATATTTATAACTTAACCAAATGAGTGCCCATGTAACAAAGGTGGATGGCGAGTAAATTAAAGATTTCAGGTTTTAACTTGTGCTCTCTTATCACAGTCCACACACACACACTTCCTTCACTTATTGTGTCTCAACAGCATCAACGCCTTTAAGGACAAGTGTACCTCATTTGAACAATTGCAACAACAACAGTAACATTTAAACATGGACAGAAAACCCCTTCTTCCACTTTTTCTGAGGAACGTACAGCTGAATCCCAGTTCCTTTTAGATGTACATAAATGACATGTACTGTAAAAGCAGTACCACCTCTATCATAACGCATTATGAAAATATCATACTCGTCACCAGTGAGCAAGGACAGCCTATCTCAAATTTGATATCTGAGACAATTATACTGTCTGAGGCAATGAAAACCATGTGCTTATCTTTCTGCTAAATGTAAGTCCACTGAGCTTGGCATAAAGACTGGAAACAAAAGGAAACCCAAAAATCAACAATTGCAATTTCTAACAAATTAAAGAAATACAAAAACATAAATTACTGAGCTAGAAGCACTATGGGAAAGAGCCAGGCCGGCTGCCGGCCCCTGTTTTTGGTCATTGGGACGAGCTGGACGGCTTTAGCTGAAAGCTCTGTATTAACAGTTCTTTAATGCTAGCAAGCTCTCCTGGATTTTATTTTATTTAACCTCTATCTAACCAGGAAGTCCCTTGAGATTACATGTCTTTTGTGAGGGATATGGTACATGGACAATGTGTCATTCCTAATTCATCATTTTATAATGAATTGACACAGGTTGTTAACCAGGCCAGCAACAGCTGCAACTCAAGCACCAATCCACAATCAGAAAAGCAATCGATGATCCCATTCATTCTCTGTATTAGCATAACGCATTGAAACCACATCATTCAAATTCTGAATTCAATATTTCCTTTATTCACTCCACTGTAACTATTTTAAAGTGTTCCTGATTGAAAGACCTATTTCACCCTTTTGTATTGTGATCAGAGACTAAATTCTATTTACTGTAAACTGTGGTCTGTGATCTGCGTCTACACTCAGCAGCAGTAGATGTAGGGTCGAATGTAAAGCAGACATTGTAGATGGAAAATGGAAGCAGGAGAGCAGAAAAGAGAATTAGAGGACAGATTGAAAATCCACCATTTGCTGAGGTTAAATGGAAAAAAAAACACGTCTGATGTAAAGCCCAACATCTAGATGTTTTTTTTTCTTCATTTCAGTATTTAATCTACTTCTTTGAATTCATCTAATGAAATATGTCAGCAAGGTTGCTTATATAATCCCCTAATGGGCTTTGTTTCGCTTCTGAATTACCATCCACTGGGGTGACCCTCAGCTGATGAAGATGTATGGCGCTGTCTGGTAAATATTAGTAATGAGGGAATGAATGCCGTACAGTATGTGGGTACTGAATCGGTCCTGTATCTGTTACAGATATCATTTTTGACAATGTGAACTATAAAACAGCTTTATCAGTGATGACAGTTTTGTCAGATGAATAATGATTTAATAATGGAACCACAGGCATTTTAGGTGGACAGAACAGATTCGCAATTGGTTTGATGGAGGATTAATGAAGATTTGCCCAAGCAACTTCTTAAAGTTATGACAATTAGTTATGAATATTTTCATTGTACAGTACCAGTGGATGCGGTAAAATTACTGTTTTCTAAGCCTTATAATGATAATTCAATGCATTGGTGATATAGAAGTATTCAAATCCAAAGAGTTATCTTTCTGCTTAGTTTGTCCCAAACATCCAGGAAAACCAAAGGCCTCTCTTCCAGAGGCTAATATGAATGTTCATAAGTATACACCGAGGAGTCTTTAGTTTGCTCAAGATGTGGATTATGCAGGGGACTACTGGAAAAATGGACAGGTAAGGCTAAGCTGGAACTGTTTGTCTTTAGTGAGAAGAATTATGTTTGGTGAAGACCAGGATCTGGACCAGATCTGCTCTATGGAGCTGTAACTTCTGTATTGTCCAAGGAAATCCCAAAGTAAAACATGCTGAACCTCAACAGAAAGAAAAAAAAACCCTAAAGGCACATGTTGTTGTGAATAATTAAAACTTAAGAAATTTTATGCAAGTTTCCTTGACCTTAGTTGGGTTCCCCTTATCTAGTTTTAGCATGGGAATCTAATCATATTTTAAGTCATATTGATGAGAAAATTCTAAGGGAAACAAACGTTCGAGCACCACTGAACTCAAAAATGTTTTAATTGCAAAACTGCAACAACAGCGTGAAAAAAGCTCATTATAGCTAATCAATTAAATAATAAAGTTAAAGTTTCATTAGTGCAGCATGTAACCACATCATGGAAACGGCTTGATTTACAACACTTTTTATTGTTATGTTTGTTGAAATTGCGTTGGTGTCCACATATCCTACGTTGTAACACCATACACTGTACAGTTTAGTGTGATTAAAAATGGAGAGTCAACATTCAGGCTGCTGCATTTGAAGAACTGTACAGATGGGGAAGCAGTGTCAACCAAAATGCAGACTTTTTGCTTGACACTCTACTCATCCAATTACTGTAATTTATGTCCCAAACAGTAAAGACGAGCTCCGACACCGCTCTTATCGCTCACATTTTGACTCGCATCACTAACTAAACTCATCTCACAGCAGCATCTTGGCTGATAGTGACACTATCTGTTACCACTCAACCATATCCCTGTGCTCGCGTAAGGGCAGTAGCTTATGTTGAAACATATAAGATTCAAGGGTGATAAGAAATAAAAACATCCTTTAAACATATCCACACACCCACACATGCAGACAGCCAGGCACAAACACATCACTGAGCACCACTGAGGCAGGCGTGGACAGAAATAAACACACACACAGGTTTGATGCTATGTGTAAGGGAAAATATCAGATGTGTTTTCATCTGCAGGAGATAAGGAGTAGAGAGGGAGAGAACATTATTACACCCTCCGTGGGACACTTATCTTCCTACCAAATGGTAGATCACACTCATGTCAACAGCCAGCATCTTGGCCTAATAAATTCTGTCTAATGCCATGCCAAGCCTGAGATGGCAGGAGAAAGATGGGCTTGTGTGTGTGTGTACGTATGTATCTGTGAGACAAAGTGTGTGCGCACAAGAGAGAGAGTGGAGTGGGAAAGACAGTCAGAAATGGACCAGAAGGAAATTAGATCGAAAGACAGATTTGATCAAATATAATAAATGCAGTGCAGCATTCTCATAGAGATGGTGCTAAGATAAGATGTGCTGAGATAATTACGAGCTGCACAGATCTGATACGACCTGGGCAGGTAGCAGAATCAGCAGTGTGTCAACGGCTGCTGATGCTGGACGGAAGTATAGTTGGACTGTACATTTACTATAAAATGTTTTAACACATTTTAAGTGAGTAAAAAAATACACACTTATGCATCAGTAGCTATAGAATACCAGTATACGCTAAAAGTTAAAAATACATTTCAAAAGTCAACATATTTCAGCTGTCCTCTCTTGACATTGAGTAGTTTTCACTGAAAAACAGCCGGGCATGAGACAAAGGTAGGGAGCCAGCCAACTGTGGCATCTACACTTTAGTTGTGCGTTTCATAATAAAAGGCAGCGGTTTGATTTTAACAACAGAGGTAAATGTATTTCCATCCATGAACAAGTTTCCATCTGTTTATATCTGCAAGTTGTGTTCTGAAGAAATGTATGCACAAAGGAAAAGGCATGAACTATTTTTATTGCTCACATTTTTGGCAGTAACCTGTAGATTTAGGATCCCTCTGCACTGCACTTTATTTAAATTGGGAATAAGAACGTCTGCAAGTGTAAGTAATGGAATGGGAGCATTTATGTGCATTTGTGCCAGACATTTGAAAACACACTGAGTAAGAGGGAGACACACACACACACACACACACACACACAGTAATCTCTTTGCCCTCATGTCAAGCGACAAAGGCAAAAGGCAAAACGAACAAAAGGTGGCGTGAAAAAGCCAGACTGACTGCCATTAAGACTCCAAAATTTGCTTTCATCACGGAAATCCCCTCCCATGTCTCATTTTACAGTAGATCTACTATCCGGATAATTAACTGTACTATCTGACCTGCCGGGGTAGGCAGATGTTCCCTAAACCTGAATCAAGCCTAGCAGGAATTAGGAGGCGGCTTAGTGGAATGTGAGCGAAGAACCCAGTGCAAAGAAATAAATCCCCACGCTTTGTAATTAGCCACCAGCTCTCTATCCCCTTCCCTCTGCTTGCAGCTCGTCTCCTCTGTGCATTTTCTCTTGTCTTGTTTTCGCCTCATCTTTCACTTCCTCACATACACTATTTTCGCTGTCTGCCCTCTGCTCTCCTATCTGCTTTTTTTCCCCTCTTCACCTCTTTTTCCTTCCTGTGCTTGTTTCTTTCCAGTCTATTGCCTTGCCTGATTTTCATAAGATTATTCCACCCGTTTGGCGGCCTTGATGAGTATCTGCACACTAAAAGCTGTCAAGACCCTTTTTAAAAAGCCTAAGGTTTTTTTTTTTTTTTTTTTGGGTGAAGTGAATTTGTGTCCCAAATAGCTTCTCTGCACTCATGAAACTGCAAGAGGCAGAAATAATGAGATAGCATGCTGACTGACATTTCCAGACCTCAGCCTGTGTCTGTGTGCATGTATGGATATTTGTGTAGAAGTCTTGGATTTTGTGAGGTTGTGTGTGTGCATGCACTTTACTCAATAATCTTTTACCACTAAGTATATAACAGCTGTCCTCTTGTACAGGAAAATATGTTTTAGGCCTTCTTTATGCCATTTTAAAGCGCTGTTATTAGAAACATCAGACTTTTTTTTCATTTTAAACAAATAAGAGTGAAGCTTTCTTGTGATATTCACTGCTTAAATTTCCCCAAACAGAGATAACGGCTTCTTCACAATCAATTGATGTGCTAAATGAACAGCTTTAATGGGAAAAGACAGTAATACTTTACAACTGGGTTCACTTTAGTAGACGAGACCGTTAAGAAATCCTCAGAAGTTCCCAGTTTTCAAATTAAAGTTATAATTTCTGAAACTGATTACTGCTTTGTATGAGTCTCTCTTTCTTTCCATTTCCTTCATCTTGGCTAAGGCTAAAAATGCTTCAATTTGGCAAAGCAGTTTGCTTCACTCCAGCAAGTGTTTCAGATTCACGGTGGCACTGGATCCAAAATGTGAAATTTCTTTAATAAAATACACATTTTGTGAAATCGTGTTTATTTACATGGTTGCAAAAGTAGAAAGTTAGATTAATTGTTAATGTTGATAACATAATTAACACATAGCTTGTCCGTTAAATCTAATTTGTGATGTCTGGCAACCAAAGGAGACTCTACGTTAACGTCCACTCCAAATGTCACTAAATGGTGTTAGATCATCAATATCAAAACCATTTTGTGTAGATTGTAAGCTCCACACACTGGACGGAGTTCACATTAATGTGTATTTGAAAAATACACAAAAAGACCCCCTAAGCACACACACACACACACTAACACAGTCGGTCCAGCAGCCATGGTCACATGAGAGAAATAATGTTACTATTATTCCGACATAAGAGGAAGTTGTTAAAGTCGACCTTAACAAAAGCTATTTCACCCAGAAATCACCCTAAATCTATTAATATGTATATTTTCTCTATCCTGAAGAGAAATTGGGGTTGATGTCTTAATTTCCTAAAGTGTACTTTATTTACTTACAATAAAAGTAAAAAAACAGCTGCCTCCTAGTTATAGTAAGGTGCATCATACTTTTCAGGACCTTTTTTAATCAAATAATACAAGTGCTGGTTTAAAAATATTAAAATAAAACTCCTAAATATAAAAAACATGACAGGAGCAGCTGGAGTGTGTGTATCACTCCGTTTTTTTTTTGTTTTTTTTTTTGGAATGACAGAAACACTCCATGTCTGGCTTTACTCTGTTACATTGGAGTATACAAAGCCAGTGCAGAGGTCAGCGATGGCTCAACATTTTGCCAACATCAGTGCTTGAACTCAGAGCTCAGTTGCAGGTGTGACTATGTTATTTTTCACACTATGCAGCTGAATGGTGCGATGTAGAGCCCAGCTGTGATGTAGAGGAATGCTCAAACCCTGCAGGTTCAAATGGGCACAAAGCATTAAAGTTCTTAAAAAAACAATTACGTTTGATCACATTAATTTTAGCTTTAACCTGTGAATCTTTGCATAGTTAAAGTTCTTGGCTCCATCACATCCAGATGTCTCCAGAAGTTCATTTGCTGCCTCCAGCTAAATCCTCTTTCCCCGCATACCATTTCTGCTTGGTGCCATTATGATACATAACTGGCAGGTTGTGTGGTGTACCATCGCTCGGGGCTTGTTTTTCATTGGTGCCTGTGGTCTGCGTGTGTGTGTGTGTGTGTGTGTGTGTGTGTGTGTGTGTGTGTGTACTGGACACCAGGTATTGCTGATATCATTTATTTGCAGATGTGCTCTGACATTTCCTCACAGCTGAACTCTAACAGCAATCTCAGATACAAGCATGCACGTGCATCCGCCACAAACACACACACACACACACACACACACACAAAGGAGAGCCCAAAGGCACTGTCAGGCAGAGGAGGAAATGTCAGTGTGAACAGAAGTCTGTGGGAAAGAGATCATTTAACACCGGTGTCCACAGAGACACCAGTACATCAGCTGTGGATGGTAAGCCCCTGACATAAACACCTGGAACAGCTGCTGAACACACATTTATTATTATTTATTCAAAACCTCGAGAGAAGAGGATTCATATGACATTTGATGCTTATCCATGTGATTCTAGTATTTCTATTGATAACTATATTAAATACAAAAAACATTTAACGCAATAAAGAAAATGAAAATAGGCCAGTGCACCTGTAGAATTCAAATGTGAGGCAAAATGACCTTAGGCTGTGTTTTTATTTACTATAAATTTATAATTGCAAGTTGCAAATGGAAGCAAAAGGTCCATTCAAGTGTGGAAAAATGCATATTTCTGTATATTGAAATTTGCAGCACAGTGTGATGGTCTGCATACACAATAGACACACACACACAAAACACATTTGTCTACATATTGTTTATATACAGATTAATTTACATACTGGCTTACACTTGCTAATTTTTGCACTAGGCACTCTCATAGTTAGAGGTGAGCAATACAGACTGTGACACACTACCTCAAATATTATGTAATATTTCTGCAGTAAAGATGAAATGAGAATAGTACAATAGACTCGCTAAAATAAAAAGGCTGGACATCAGTAAATACTAAACTAAACTGACTTCGTTAATAAGCAAAACAGAGGATGACTCTAATCCATATTTTGTCTCCTTGTCCACAATTTGGATTAGTATCGTGTTTCTTTGCTCAGCCTTTCCCCATGATGATTGTGGGCTCATGTGAGATGCAAAAATCACAACAAACACATCACACAGCTATTTTATGAAACTGAAGATATGCTAAATTGTCCTTATCGGAGTCATTCTTATTATGCATGTACTTTTTGAGTTTGTAAGCGACAGTCTAGTTTCCAGTCAATACAGATGTCTTCCTTTTCCAAAGAAATGCCAGTCATTCTGTCCTAGGTCCTGAAACTCGCACTGAATCAAGGTGTTAAGTTGCTCTTTAAAATTTGAGGTAGTAAAAATTTTAACACCGTACATAACCCATAAGATGAAAATGTAAGTGAAAACTTGTCTAACAGCACATCATTACTCTCATTAGTGTTATCATTTTTACTATGCCTGCTCCTTGATGCCTTGCCTTACGTGCCAAGACTGAGCCTGACAGAAGCGGCTCATAATAAGTAAAACAAATGGCTGTTTGCTTACTCCGCCATTATCAGCAGCTGAGTGAACAAGTGGTAAACAATGCAAAGGGCGAGAAAAGTGACAAATGAACGTGCATAGCAGTGGGACAGTGTGGTGCTGTAATCATGGGTTACGATGACAGTCGTGGCTGTGATGTGGCCGACAGTAATGAAGGTGACTACGTTGAAGTTGATGACAAATGACACAGTGACATACTTCGACTTCAGTGGAACGATCCCTCGAGGCTGCACACGGGAATAGGCACGAGCGTATAGTTTGCCTTCTGTTAGGTGCTCGTGTGTACGGCTGCACGAGCAAGCTGTGTGCATATGTAAGCTAAGGCCTCCTCCTGAATGCATGTGAGGATGCCTTAGCGTCTGCTAGAAACCGTGCAGCTGGCGCAGGCCGAGGCCCTCAAGATACCCCTTCTACTTCCTGGATGTTGATGATTCTTGTCTATTTAGCCTTATTGACCTCTACATCCAAACTAATCCGCCTTAAATTATGCATAACCTTTTACTTGGCAGAGCTCCCCATAAATCTGTTTATTCCCTGTTTGCTCCCTTACAAAGCCCGCTAAACAAATTCCAATTAAGCAAAACAGCTATACAGCATGAATGATAATTCAACTCCGTACAGTCCCCAAAGCAGATAATAGCATAATCATTGCTGTTATGTGTAAGGCATCTTATAAAAAGACGGTTCGTTTTCCCCTCAAATTTGGTTACTGCTTATTACTTCCAGGTCATTTGGTCTCTGTGTATACATACTGTAGCTGTGAGTTTGTGCATCCATGTGCATGTAGGAATGTTGTTTGTGCATGTGCTGTATAAATATGAAGCTTTTTTGCTTGTTCTGCTTGGTTAAAATGACTCTTTTGCAATGAGCAGGTCTAGTCAGGAGAAAAAGTAATGACACCGTTGGCAATTTCCTGGTTTTCCTCATAAACTGGTCATGAAATTTGATCTTATTGATCTTAACCAAAGTCAAAAATATGAACAAACATTTCTAAGCTGTTAAAATGCTATACTAAGTAAATTCTTATTTTAAAAAGTTACATACTTTGTGTTCTTCAGGTACTTTTGTGTCACTTTATGCCACCTCCCTGTTCAATTTCACAGGAACACGTTTAACTTTTTTCGTCAATAGATGAAAAGGAGACTAAACAGTAAAAGTTGTGTTGCCAGTAATGCAAGATTAAATGTATACATCAGATCTTGTGAATGCATTGACAGGTCATTTGAAATGAGTGTGGTGGAACCTGCAACTGCCAATGGTATAGATGTATACATATATACATATATATACATAGATGTGAAAATAAGAGTCAGTGTAAATGTATGTAAAATTGGTTTATACTATTTGAATCTCAGGGACCCTTTGATAATTACTGGGGTGGGTAGCAGGATCATATTACAGCTCAAAGATTCAAAATCTTCCCATTCCCTTCTCACTATTATTAGTAATTTCCCCATTTCCTCTGCTTCGCTTAAAGAAAAACAAGCCAAAAAGCCTTCCTCTGATATCTCAAATTGTAGCCCTGAATCACTACAAATAGTTTCACCATTAATATTCAAAAGACACAATACAATCAAGAATTGAACACGGTGTAATCAGATTTTCAATGAAGTTAAAAAACTATCACAATAGGCACAGAAGCACAAGTGAGAGAACTGGCAGGAAAGATGAGTCACTAGTGGGTTTTCAAAAGACTAAAATTACAAAAATGATGTCTTTTTTTTTTTTATTTGCTCAAAAACGGCAAAATGATTTACAAAACATGCAATAAAGTTCTGGGCCAATTTTCAAATGTATAACAAGATAAATTAAATTCCAGCACCTCTTACCCTTATCTCTATCATCACCTATCATCACCTATCATCATGACTGTTTAAGTAGGCACAAAAAGCCAAGCTGCCACCACCTCCACATTCACTACCCAGAAACTACAGCAAACGCCATGTTCCGTCAGTGACGCCCCACATCCTCGTCTTCTGCATTCATTGCTGTTACACTTAGATCCAATAACAACCCCATCGATTGTTTACATACTAATTAATCATCAGCATGAATGTCTTAAATACTTTTTGGACAGTCCCTTAAGGATTAAAGTGTCTGAATACATGTTGCGCTATTGGATCAGACAGTTTCTCAATGTGCAGAAAATGGTGCTTTGACTCGTTCGCTGACTCCAAATTGTTCTCTTTAACGAGTGTAAAATATTTATAGAGCATTTTATTTAATATAGATAATCTCATTCAGAATGTTAAAGCTTCATATTCTCCCCTGAAGCTTGTGTCGTTTTCAGTCTGGCTTCGGGTTAGGCAGTAGGAGCTGGAACCATCTGTGGAGCGACTCTGAAAACTTCTCTGCCTCCAGGTGCTTTACAGCGTATGATAATTTAATAATTAGAGCAAGGAAACAAGATGAAATAGTAATAGAACGTAGTGTTTTGAGCCAAACACTTGCGATAATAAGCTCCGATTTAGGAAAATCACAGGAGCAGTGAATCTAAATGCTATCAGTAAGTAATAAAGAAAGTTTGGGTGCAAATATTCTGTTCTGTCCCCATATTAGTTTTTTCATCTTTTGAACTTTTGCTTTCAATTTAAGTACTTTCTGCACAATAAGCCATTTCCATGCATTTCTTTGGCTGAAATATTACAGGAATTTATGCTGTTTCAATGCATGTCATGGTGCTTAAAGATTGCAGCTATGCTCCCGTTTGTATTTTCAAAAGGACAACAAATTACCTTTCATTTTCCCTGACTCATTTTTTCTCAACATTTCCCAGCACTCTAGCTGTTATTATTGTTATTCGATTTACTTAATGCTGCTTCTGAGTGTACTTCCACTAACGTGCCTTTTTTTCTGATGATTCATTTCAGTTTTAAAGGCACTTTTCGTCCAGGAATCACAAAGACTAATCAGGCTTCATTATTCTATATACCTTTAAAATTGCACCTTCTCCTTCAAAAGGAGGTTGTCGCTCAATGTAGATGGCGGTTACTAATTTTCTTTTAGAGGTGGTAACGAAAAGTGCAGAGCACAAAAAAAAGAGAAAGGACTTGTTTGGAGTGTCATTTAATTTCCACGTAATCAAACTCCCTGTTAACATATTAGTTTGAACATATAGTATCCTCTTTAATTAACTATTTAACTTGTATGAATGTTTGCAATATCTAATGACGAATATATACTATTATACACTACCTATACACATATTTGACTTAGTTTGGATAAAAATACTGGCTTTCTACAGTAATTGAACAACTGGATTCAGTTTAACTTTATTTATTTAAGTAGCGCCAATTCACAACAGTCATTTGCTTTACATAATAAAGTCAGGACTATACAGATGTGTAGAAAAAACCAGACAAATCCCCCATGAGCAGCTACAGGCACCAGAGGAGAGGAAAAACTCCCTTTAACGGAAGAAACCTCCAGCAGAACCAGGCTCAGGGTGGCCGGCCATGTGCCTTGACCGGTTGGTGTGAGTGGAAAGTGGAGAGAGAAAAGAAAAATGCATCAATATCCTTTTGTCTGTGTTGTAAATGGGCTAGAACGATGTGGCTGGTGATGTTTAAGGTCACCTATCATATTCTAGATGGGTGGGACTAAGCAGAGAGGTTGAACAGGGGAAAGGAGACGAGCAGAAAATAGAACGAGAGAGAGGGAAAAAAATATCCCTAAACGGCAGAGGGTTTATGTATATTTGTTGTTCCCCATGAGAGTGGTTGTGTGGCTCATTTCTGTCAGGAGTTCACCTAATAGACACAAAGACCTTCACCCTGTTGTGGACTGTCGCTGGATGTCTCGTCCTTTCTAGCAGGATGACAACAGACTGAGGGAGATACGTTTTACATCAGGCCTCCAAAAGATTATGGTCATTACGATGACACTGTGATGTTAGCGTCATTTGTAGCTTCGAAATAAAGTTTATTAGTGTGTGTGGACGTTTGAATAGTGGGTCTCAGATGCTCTCACTCACACACACACACACACACACACACACACACACACACAGCTGCAGCTGAAGCGCTCAGGACTTGCTGCTGCTTCATGAGTCGGTTTGAGCAGCCTCAGGACGTGTTTTTCCACCACACCGCTGGGGCACGACTGGACAGAAGGTTTGCAAAACTGTCGCTTACAGCATTCGTCAATCCGACACACCACGGTGAAAACAAATGAGCTCCAACGTGTTCGCCAACATTATGCCACCACAGACTGGGCATTGAAAGGGTTCTTCTCTCTAAAAAGGGCTGGCTGAGCTTTACACAAAAGGCCTCCTGAAACCACGTCAAGCATTAAAACACGCTTTACTTACGACGTTCATATCATGCAACATACTGACACAAATGGAGAGCACTGACTCCGGGACATCCAGTTTGCACCAGGTGTCCTTCACTCGGCCGCATGTGAGCATTTCAAAGGATAAACGCTCCAAATATATCTGTCCTGGTACTCTGAATTTCTCAGACCTCTCTCCATTAAGTGTGAGTGATAACGGGGCCCCAGCTGTGCTTTCTGCCACCACCACTGCTCCAAAAGACAGAGAGGGTTGAAAGAGAGAGAGGTTGAACTGATCCCTTCTCTCCCCACTCCCCCACCCCCCTCCACCCCAGTGGTCTTGACCCAGTTAAGACGGTTCTGTGACTGATAACCGATGCAGAGACCGTCAGACAAGCTTTATTGAGACAATAAATGAGCCGGGACTCTAGTTGCACCGCAAGGAACATTAGTTATGTATTTAGAGTACTGCTTGGCTGAGCTCTGTAGCCAACCGCCCCCCCCGCCGCCGCTCGTCCCTTTGCCACACTCACCCCCCACCACTCCTCTCCTCTCTTCCATCGCCGCTGATGTCTGATGTCATTTCCTCCCAGCCTGGCATGGCAGCTGCATCAGGAAGCAATCTAGTTCTCACTCCTACACAATTCCTCTGCCCCCGCAACCTCACGTCTTGCCAGAAAAGTGCTGAGCTACAGATCAAAATCTGCCCAATCTGCCTCTACTCTTGATTCTATCTTTTTTCTTTTCTTTTTTTCCTATATCAAACTGCCAAGTTTAGATTAATGCTCAAACTTTCCCACTTCAGCTTCTGAAGCATTGTTACTTCATATGGCCCCTGTCATTGTCTTCGTGCTGCTGGCCGGTTAGAGGGAAAGTGACAGGTAAAAGTAAAGTGACAGCTCGAATGTTGCTTGTTTGCTCTCCACTGAGAAAAGGTTGAATGTGAGTCCATTTCTACTGCAACTTCCATATCACTTCATAGTACTTGAATTTAATTTTGTTTTGACATCGTCTCCTACTTTATGCAACAAAATCCCTTTTTTCATATAATTTATAAAAACCAGCCAAGATTAGAGGAGAGTAGAACAAAATAAACAAATTAACATTGCAGGACTGTTTGTTTTCTGCTAACCTCTTTATTAAAATTAAATAACCTAAATTATATATAAAAATGTACCTAATAGTATATATTATATACAACTGTATATGAATAATATTATTATATATAAAAAATACACACTAATCATGAGGGCAACTTTTACAGCTTACTTTTGCTTCCTGAGTAATGTTTTTAAAATGGAAATCAAACCAATGACCCTGCGGTTCCTGGACAACTGCTTCACTAATGGACCCTCAGCCACTTCCATAAGATGCTGTGATTCTATTAAATCATCATCATCCATTTAATGTTCCATCCACCTGGTACAAAAAATGAATATAAACACAAGAAAAAAGAAGAACATATTTAAACACAGCTTGAGTTACTGTATGAATAGAAAAATGCAAAACAAACACAGTGGAAATATTACATCTGTGTGAAGGAATGACATCACTGTGACCTCATTTCAATCCACGAAACAGAAATACCAACACATTTTTTACATCTCAGTGTTTTAAATTCCTCTTCTCATTTTCACGCTGCTCTTCTGCGAAACCCTATTGATTTTCATTCAAAATTTGCTCTAAAGCTGCCTCTTCACTTCCTCTCAGTGCCTTCGAGCAAAGCACTTTAAACGGCACAGAACAGCACTGCATGTAATACCCTGTATAAATTCCTGTCTATAAAGGAGACGGTGCTTTATGTGTGTGCATGATGGAGGAACATACAATACAATGGCACAATTTCACACAATTCTTGTGTATCATGGCCAATAAAGTAATCTCCTTTGCAAAAGCCCATTGATGGTAATGAACAGTGTTATGAAGACACGGAAGAATAGCCTGATGATTACCAGCTTTGTGCATTATTTCTCATCCACAGACATCATGCAAAACACAAGTAACTATCATAATTAGATGTACTAATGCACAATAATGTTGTCTTATAATTACATTTCACAATGAAATTAGGTTAAAAAAAAATCTCCCTCTTGTTCCCTCTCTGTGTGTGTGTTTGTGAGTGTGGGTATTGTCTTTAGTAAGTGGTGCTGAGGCTTGTGGAGTTTTTAACTTGACATTTGCAAGGATCAATAGCAAAGGTCGGGGAAACAATAACCTCCGGCTTATAGTGACGCTCAGTACAGGAAGTCCACCCGCGGCTGCACTGTTTAATCACCTGATGCCGTCGCAGTATATTCTACATTCGTGCCGATCGAGGACTATGCTGTGTTTGGTGTCAGCAGACGGACGTTGAGGATGTTTTGATTGAGACATCTTCCTTGTATTCACTGAAAATACCAACACATTTGCAGAGTGGAAGCTATTTGATTTCTGAGAATAGAAAAAGATTAAGGTGCACTTTTACACATGTGCCATTTTCTCTCTTTTGTGTGCCTCCTTTTTTTTTTGAGCACAAGTAGAGCCAATCAGAACTGCCATTGTTTGTCATTTAAACGTGAAGCGGAGCAGAGTGTCTGAGTGCTCGACATAACAACAGGTTTGCCCGTACAGTACTGCAGTGGGCGTTCTGTGGCTGGGAGAGCTGTCAGTTAGCGGTGAGCGGCGACGGTAAACCTCAGAGACCCAGCCATTATGAGGTCCATCATGCACGCTGAGGGGGCATTGTGCACCCCGCATGGTAAACAACAAATCGATAGCTCATTTGTCATTTAGTTTGGAAGGAAACAAGTTTTTTGGGGGGAGAGATCCACTTTTCCAATCCAAATGAACCGATCAATCTCAGCTCTCTCCCGGGGCCTCCCCGCCAGTGAGCAGAGTTTGGGAAGGAGCAGAAAAAGGCGCTCTGCATCCCCTTTCTCACTCGTTTCCCTCTCGGTGTCTCCTCTCCTTCTCCTGCTCCTCTCTTTTCCGCTCTCGCTCATACTCGCTCTGCCTCTAAAGCATCTTTCTGTCTTGTTGTCCCTCTCCGAGTCCGTCTCTTTCTCCTGTCTTTCTACATCACCTCCCACGTTGCTTTCCTGTGGTGCATTTGTAATCCAGAGAGGAGGAGGAGGAGGAGGGGGAGGAGGAGGAGGAGGAGAAAGAGCGGGGAGGAGAATGGGTTCTACTGTTCCGCACTGATGGTATTTTGTGTTTAAGTGGGGGGCAGAATGTTCCTGCCAGAGTGCTGCTGATGCTGAACGGGACTGGCAGGTGGATTATACCTTGTGCCGCTTTGTCCCTGGGCAAATTTAAAGGCAGCCCAACAACCAGGCACCATGGGAGAATGTCGGTACAAGGAAGGCTTGGTCTGTCTCCCTCTTCACTTTTTCTTTCCTTCCTTCCTAACGCTGAGCAACTTTCACCACAAGTTCTGCAGCGGATATCTTTTATCTTTTTTTTTTTTACTTACATCCACCCACACGTACACGCAGACAGCGAAACAGCCTTTCTACTTGTGCTTAGCTTGTAAAACTAAATGGGTTGAAATGATGAGAACTCTCTACTGTGTGCCGAGGATCTGCTCGCCTATCTACATAAGAGCTTGTGTGGGCCGAGATCAAGTAGCGATATATGAACATGATAGTGACGATGAACATGATGAGCTGAAACACTTTTAGTGCTCTTCAGACACAACAAGTACTATGCATGGAGTGTTAAACATTGGCAACAGTCAAAGATACACAGAGATTTGTGCCATTATACTGAGGAGAAACAATTCCTCTAATTTAAGTGGTGTGTTTGATACTTTCACCTGGAACACATCAAAATTTAATGAAGAAGGCGTTCTGTGTCCAAATTAAATGTGTTTATAATTTTTTTTATGATTTACTGATGGCTTTATGTCTAGAAACAGCTATTCAATGAATATATTTACATTAGCCTTTAATATACTAGTTTCATGGTTAGTGGGTCTGCTTTGCCCCCACAGCATATTCTTTATTAAAACAATGTGGGTTTGTAGTGCTGCTCTGTAGACAGTATTTGTGAGTCTTCGCTGCAGAATTAAACCAGTGATGTTGGTGTTACCATGGCAACCACTGGGTTCACAAAATCGACCAGAACTAAAATCCTGACAATATGACTTTTAAAGGCCCATATTGTAATAGCAGTATAAACAAAACAAACAATTACTGTTATATTCGTCATATTGACACTTTTGTTATATTTCGCAAAAACGCATGCACATACAGTATGTACTGTGATGTGACCAGTAATATTTTTGGGGTAACTTGACTGGTATAAACTGCAATTTAAAATGCACCTATGCCAGGTAGGGTTTGAAAAATTTATTTTGAGACTGTAAATGAATCATAGAGAGGGAGAGATAATGGGCCACTCAGAGTGAATCACCTAAACAAGAGGCTTTTAAGTGGCAAAGCAAAGTGGTTGTAGAAAATGAGAAACTGTGCAACTAATGGAAACACACACCTCATACCGAGATGCACAATCAGTTCAGTGCAGGACTGAGGTGCTGACAGTTTAGGGCATAGCGTCCTCAAGCCCTTGTACACGTTTATCTAAATTAACCTTTTACGTAAATATGATCTCATACTTGTGTGTTTAGATATTCATGTCATTTTCTGTGCGTTTAGAATTTCTTTTGTGCATATTTGCTGGCATGCTGCGACTGGTTTTTCTGTATTTTACTACAGTATTGTAATTTATTTTTAACCTCCAAATGCAGTATATAAATACACAACTGAAACATAAAATAAGGACAAACACTCATGTGAGTGACAGTCAAGTTGCTTTGACTTTCAGTAACGCGCTGCTTAAAGAGGTTACTTTAAGTGCACGTAAATTATCAGATGCATTAATAAAAGACACTGCATTTTAATACCTGCTCACCAGCACTTTTACTAATTCTTTTTTACATACCAAACATCTAATGGCAATTTAAATAGAAAACTCAATAGACATGTGGGATGATTTGCTGTCTAATAAAAAATCTTGTTTTTTTTTTAAGTGCACAATTAGAAAAAACTGAACTCAAAAGGATTTTAAAGCGGCAGCTGCACTCTCCATGCTGCTAGTCTCCCTGTGCACATAGAGTACACATACTGTAACAATGTCTTTCCAGAGAGTCAGTTCCCAACGGGTAGCAGAAGTTTTTGGAAAAAAGACAGCTTCAAATGCTTGATTAAATACACGACAACTCAACACCAAAGGAGAATTTATCATTTCCGTATGTGTATGGGAACAGCTGTGTGCACCGGATATACAGTAAACAAAACACTTTCTGTCCTCCATTTTCTCTACCTTGCCCTTGCTTTCTGACTCTCACCGGCTCTCTCCCACACACACATACAGTAAAACCATTTCTCTTTCGCTCTCCGTCTTTATTCGAGAGTATCAGTCTGGCCTCTGGTGGCCTGCTCCCTGTGGGCTCTGTAACTTTCCATATTGACTTTGTCCTGTCTCGGGAGATGAATTTCTCTCCCACAGGAATCCCACACAGTGTAAAGTCCTGTTGGATTGAATACCATACAGTACACCCTGTACGCTGTTACAGAATACATGGCAGTCTTAACAGTACTTGCGTGTTCTAATAAATTTTAAACAGCATACAATTAAGTTAAATAATTTGTTTATATATATATACACACACACAAATATATATAGAGAGAGAAACAAACAGGAGCCAGCACGGTTAAAAAAAGACATGTAGCACTGGCTAAAAACGCAGTAGCCTTTTTAAGCCAGCGAGCATCCCCCGGGCTCAACACTCAGCACTAAATATAATAAGCCACACAAGGATTTGTGATGTTTATCCAACAGGTTTATTCCCCTGAAAGAGTGAGTCCACCTAAGACATGATGACGACTTGCACAGCGAGGTGGCTAATGGCTGTTGCCAGCAAGTAGCTACGTCTCAATGCCTGAACCATATCAGACATCAGGCCTGATCCTGCCTTTGTGTACCTGTGACACTCCTGGCTACTCGGTCTGGGAAAATGTGGTGTTTCCACTTATACTGTCATCAGTGTGCCACTGTCTTTTTGCTAAGTAATAGATGGTACAATCTTATAAATTAAATAACACAACATTATGTCAGAAAAAAAATGGAATAACAGCCTTTCACAGAAAAAAGAACATTTCATCACACCAAATGGACCCTGTGAGTAAATGTATTGTGAGGAAGTACATGAGTGTGAGAAAAGAATTCAGTTTTTGTTTTACCTCAGTGCATTTACTCGCCATCCCTTCATAAATGGAAAACAGTTGGTCTGTTAATATGACTCCAATAAGTATGCGGATCATTTGCATAGCTATTACTTCCAACCTACGTAAGGTGACAAATCATTCTGTGTGAGTCTTTGTTCCAGTACTTTATTCCTTGCGAGGATGTTGTGTTTTCATGGCATTGGCTGGTTACTACAGTAATATAAAGTACTGTTGACATTGAATTACAGAGAATATGGTGTTTTCTGCGTCTAATGTTACTTCTGTCTGTGGTATAGGATAAATAGGAGTGGATGTACAGTTTGAGTTATTGACAGTGCTGTGCTGACACAAGTGAGTGTGATTCACATCTCTGCCATTCGCTCGTTGAAGACCAATTGTGATGTTGCTCCTTTTTTTATGAGCCTGTTAAAAAGCTGGTGCTGCAGTGTCTTCATTTGACAAAGAAAAGGACAAAAAAAAGTTTAAAAAGTTAATTGTCACCTTGGCATATTTGCTCAACTCATACTGTAACCGGAACAAAACGCTTTTGGCCCTGTTCACAATGTGACAAGGAATTTACTTTCTGCAATGACTTGTTCCGTTAACCTTTATTTTTAGCGGCTGACCTTAAATCATTACCACATACCTTTATAGCATCTGGTATATTGCAAAGACCCTTGCCAAGAAAATTGGCAGCCTCTCTGTACAATGCTTTTTGTATTTAGTGGCACCAGACAAAAAATTCAAGGGGAAATGTCCACTCAATTATGGCTTTCAATCGTGGCCTTGAGGACAGAGAACTGCTGATTTTATAGTCTCTGATGGGCAATTGTGTTCACCTGACATACCAGGTGCAAAACCAGCCGGATCCTGTGTCCTGGGTGGCTATTTATTCAATCCACACACAAAAAAAACACAAACAAAAAAAAACTAATAGAACGGGGTTTTCCTCAAGCACCAATTTCATAAGTTTTCAACGTGTTTGTTGCTCTTGGTTAAATACATTTAAGTGTAATAAATGTATGGAATCCAGTGAGGCACCAATAAGTGAACAACTTAAGGCTAGAATAGGTTTCATCATAGCAATCTGTTGTATGTCAGAATTGGGCAAAAATCCATTTTAGCACACATCCCATTCCAAAAGACCTGGCCTTTAAAGTGCTTTATCCACGGTAAGTGCTCATACAAAGTGTTGCTCCCCTTGGGACCAAACCTCTGGCCCCAGTTTACACTCCGAGAGATTTGCGGAGAGCAAGGTTTGCTTGCCTGCGGGTGCCCACACAACACACAATCACCCGATGTGAGGCTTTACCTCTTCCTCTTCCATCTATCAATCGGGACGTGCCCTCTGCACCCTCAAATCAGTCTAGCCTGGTCCCATTACACCACAGTTTATCCATTTTTCAGAGTGGAAAACAGTAGCAGTTGTAGTGTTTTTATGTGTTTGGAGAAGAAATCCTTCACAACTTTGGTTCACAATCGTAACCTTGGATTTGGAATTTTTTTTTCCAAGTTACTGCAGTTTAATAGTATATAGCGGTAGTGTAATACTGGTTGTGTCTATTATATTCACCCTTTCTTTCATGGAGAATCATTTTTTGTGACGTGGGTAAAAAATTGGTGAAAACTGGGCGAAAAATTTCCCCTAAAATGAGTAAATTCAACATTTTTAATGTATAATGTTAATATCTGTGGTTTTTCCATAGGTTAATAACTAAATATTCTTACTGTGTTAGAATTATGAATCATACTTAGACCTTTAGTCCACCACTGTAGCCTGATGGTTTTGATGGGATTTAGTATTAAAATAATAAGTTATAATTTGAAAGGTATACCACATAAATGCTTGTTTTGATACCTTTTCTAGCTCAAATGATCCCTGTGATTTAAATTCACAACCTCGTAACAATCTGAAATTGCCATGACACACAAATCTGGCCTTACACGTACCCATTCTGCCTTTCTATGAATGATTCATAATGAACGGATTCACAAAACATCACATCTGACTTCCCCGCTTCCCTCCACACCATAATAGACTCCACCTCGACTTGTCAATGGACAAAGTGGCCAAATTGTCCTTGGATAGCCCACAGCTGTCTGCTCTCCAGTGTGCATGCGTTTAGCCTCGTGTTTGCATGTTCCAAGTGGTGTACTAACACGACGGACTTAACAGAATTAATCAAACGCACACGGATGGATGGGGGAAGGATGTGCATTACTAGCACCAAAAGATGAGCATCAACCCGATCAGTCATCTACATGTTGTTGTGCAATTGTGTTCCACAACAGGTTGTGCTCAAAAAGTTGGCTTTTTTATGATGATATTTGTCTTGTTTTACAGTATGAAATGAAAATCAATAATACATTAATCTACAATATAATATCCTTTAATATTTGAACTCACCTTACGTTTACAACAGGTTACACTAAAGCAAGACAGACACTGTTTGCTTGATTTTAATTCAGTTGCACCCAGCTGAATTTTAAAATAGGTCTGAAATTAGATGTTTTTATCCGGCTACTGATTTTTATTATCTGAAGCCTTAATGTTATAATTAGGAAGGAGCTTGTTTAAATATCACTGGAGTATATTTTACATGTTACAACTAAGTCTCTATTATATATAGGGCTGGAAAGAAATTGTTGAAAAGCTGTGATCAAACTTTAACACTATAAAAGAAGAATGTCTTGGGCTTCACATGCAGAGATCTGACCTCCTCCACTCGTAGAAAATTTTGAGTGAAAGTGGATGAAGGAATTTAAGATTTTAACTGCATTTTCAATGCCATCCTCAGTGAAAATGGCCTCAGCAGAAGCAAAACCTGACCAACCCATAAACGAGAGGTTGCCCGGCAGGACATGCACTAAATGAGTCGGATAAAGAAAGCAGTCGCACAAGGCAACTCCACAAGTTTCCATCCACATTCAAAAAAAGCCCCACTAGTCTGTGTTATTGATTAAAAACTGGTCTGTTTATCCAGTATCCAAACTAAATTTTTGATTACTTAAATCCTAATCATATGCTGTCGGTTTGAGAGACGGGCTGGAGTCTTTATGACCATTTGTACCTTAATGTTAGTCAGTATTTCAGTCAGACTGGTGAACACCTACCGAGTTGTGTGTGTGGGCAGAGACAGGTGGAGAGGGAAGAAGGGACGGAAGTTGAGTGAGTTTGTTAGAAAAATATAAAAGAGGAATGAGTTAAGACCAGAATGATTGAATGACTGTTTGTCTAGGTGACGTTTTCTACTGCGTGTGTGTAAAGTAATGTCAGTAAATTACTGTAAATATTAATTAGCAGTGTTTATGAGGCTCAGACATGACTAGTGCTACAAACTATATTCAAAACGCAGATTGTTTAATATTTTGAAAAGGCCCTGGGGTAACTTTGCTAATACTACAAATACAGCTGCAGACACGTGTGTGTGTGTGTGTTTTGTAGTTACTAGGGGACCACACAGGTCTACTGTATTGGCATTAAACATTTCATCTTACATAAGATGCTGCATTTCTCCACAGTGACATTCTGACACCTACACCCCCCCCAGCTCTCAGACCGGGTTATTAACACAGAAGGACACTTTGTAGCCGACTTAATCAGATGAAGTGAGTCAAAGAATGAAAGGCAATGAAAAACAGAAAGGATGGCAGGGTGTCTGTGTGATGGCGAAAAAGCGACAAAGCGAGAGAGAACACACCACATTAGTCCACTTATGATTTATTCTCCCCCTCTAGGTGAAGGAGACACAATTTGTATTCATTTGCCTTATTTTTATCCTAGATTCATCTTGCCTTCACATGCCTGTCATCACCATACTAATATTATTTTGGCCATGTGATGTCCCATAACTGGCTCTTATAAAAATTGCCCCCACGTGACAGCAGAGGATGATGCGATGGGAGCAGGGGGAGGGGTCTAGTTTACTTCATTCATCTGATTTTATTCTTTTTTTACTTTTTTTATTTTTTTAACAGGGATTAAAAGGTTCCCCAGGACAGGATGGTTTGAAGGATGGGGATAATGATGTCTGTCCCCCTACTGGGGGACACACATGTGCATAATTGCATTTTTATGTGCGTGTGCACTTAACAGAAGGCCTGTCTTTTTTTTTTTTTTTTTTTATTACAGGCAAGGTGAGCCAGTGGTGCTCCAACCCAAGGACAAAGACAACTGTGACCACAATCCTCCTCGCGGGGCTTTACAGAACAATTAGATGAGAGTGGAGGGTGACTGCAGTCGTGTTTCAGGACAGTACACACACATGCATATAGTGTAAACACACACAGCACAGACAGGAACAAAGGGCAAGAAGCCAGTCGCACAAAAATAGACCGTTGTTTGTGTTAAAAAGAGTATTAAAGTGGAAAAATGTTTGATTTACAATGTACTAGTAAATCAAACTAGGAGAAACCGAAACCTCTGTGTGGCCAATGCCTAATGCCTCTTGTTTCCATTTGGCAAACTACTACTTTTGTCACAGTCAAATTAAAAACAAAACAAAAAGATTACCCTGTGGAAAGCTTCATGCTCATTAATATACAGATTCACTACTTCATGCAACACTAATTCAACATTCACAACACTAATTCTAAATATTTCTAAGTATTATTTAGAAATCATAGTAGTTTATAATATACTACAGAGAATGTTAAGTTACGTCCCATCTTGGTAAATGTTTGGGGGTCTGTGCTCAGTCTGTTTTGCTACAGTGGTTTTATTAGTTTAAGTGATGTAGATGGGAAAAGGTGAGGGACTGTACCTGGAGAAATTAGATTATTCGGAAAACCTAATAATGACAAATGCATTAACATTTTTCTAGTTATTCAACATCAGATCATTTGAGCACAGTTGTACCTTCAAAGTTAAGACAGCACACAGCTTCACCTTTGCATTCCATATATATGTTTAGGGAGTTTAAGTCAATCATCTTATAGTTGACAAGTTGGCCTGAGCGTAGCTGTTAATTAGCCTCAGCTAAATGGCTGAACAAAGCAGAAGCTGTTCACCGTCCCATAGACTCACTACCTGTAGCAGTTGTCCAGTCCTACTTTTGTCTTTGTCTTCAGATCAAGTGCGCTGGTTGCCCCCCCCCCAGACACAACACAAAGCATTCGGGACCATTCCCTCTTCTGGTTCAATTCCCGTTTCCTTTCTCATCCCGTCTTCCTCACCGAGTCCACGCATTCAGCCTCCATCCAGTCGAGTGCACACAGCTGCACAGCAATTACAGGTGAGGTTTGGAACAGTACACAACGAGACACATACATTATTAAATGAATCCGTGTTCAGATGAAATTGCTAAGCCAGCCAATAAAGGTAAATTACCAAAGACAAAACGCGACAGAAAGAAAAAGAGGGGGCATGCCTGAAATTGCATTGCATTAATGAACAACATTATTTCTGAAAATGGAGAGGAAACACGGAGTTGCACCTATCAGCACAAGACAGAGCGAGGGGAAGAGAGAGAGATGGAACACAACATTGACTACCTAATTATGCATTTTATCATTTCAGTCACAATAGAGTGCCTCCCTTCTTTAGTTGCCCTGTGTACTCGTGCAGCTGTTCCACCGCTGCTTTAATGAGGAAGATAAAGAATAATCACAACCGTGTTATATTTACATCCACCGACCACCAAATTACTTACTGCGGCACCACACACGCACAAACACACACACACAAATGTTTCGATCATGTGAAGGCCACAATCACAATTTCCTTGTTTTTTTTTCAGCAAATACATAGAAAATGTGTAAAATCGGAGCAGTTGTTTCAGTTACTATTAACGTGTTTATGAAAATGTGCTGAAGATTAAGCAACAGCACATCCCTTTACTGTGTTACTCCTGTTTTCCCTTTTCGCTCTCCTATTGACTTTCCCTTAACGTATCCCGCAGTCAAAGCTAACACAGATCCTTGACTCCTGGCACAGCTGTTACACGTTGTGCTTTCTGCATCCAATCTTTTGTCCGCACATCCAACACCCCCAAAAAAAGGACCGTGCAACCATTTGATTCCCTCTGGCTCTTAAAAATAGAAAGAAAAGTACAGTAACAGTAATCACAAGAAGGAGATGAAAGGAAGATGAGTGGGTGCTGGAGAGTGGAGGAGATGTACACTGCAGGGCTCTGACACCCATCATATGGAATCAGCACCTTGTGAGTAATGGAGGTTAAACAGGGAAAGCTCTCTCTCTCTCAGTGCCAGATGGGCTCGAATGTGTTGGATCTGAGCTCTAAGTGAGTGAGCGAATGAGTGAGAGTGAGTGAGTGAGTGAACACTTGCAGCCCTTCTTGGCAGTCGACAGCAGAAATCAAATGGCCCGAGGACTCGGGAGATGATTGGCCCACCTCATCTTGAGCTTCCATCAAGAACTGGCAATAAAAGGCACTTTACAATCAAGCAAGCAAACATGTTTCGACATTTAGACAAATATATAGAAATGACTGAAGAACAAGCTGCATTTTAATGTTCCGCTGAAGGGGAAACATTTACATCTGTGCATGGCACTAAGAGACTGTAGCATTTCACGAGTCCTCAGCGATGTCTAAAATGCTTGAATTGATTTTTTTCTGAGGTGATTTCAAGGACATGAATGAAAAACTAAGCATATAGAAAATGTTGGAGCACAAAAATGTGGACATGTGCACGAACTGCATACTGCATTGTGTTGATTTTTAAAGATTGGCTGGTTTTATTTCCTGTATTTCTTTTGGACTGTAAATTAGCACTATTACATAGCTAAAAGACTCGAAGCCTTCTGCAACTCACACTCAACGCCCTTCCAGATAAGTCAGGGCTAAAGAGAGTATCCAAATATTCAGAAGGTTTTTGAGCAAGGCGCACCCTTCAAATTAAATATAGAGTTTTATTGTAATTTCATAACCAACTGAAGTACTGGGAAGAACATGTTTGGCATATAGCAGAGCAGAAAGAGGGAGGGCTGGATCTCCTGCTAGCGGTAGCTCGAGGTCCATATTCTACCTTTAGGATAGTTGTCAGGGAAACCTGCACAGGCTTCCACAAACAGTGTTGGAGTTCATTAAATATTCTCAAGTACTTATTAAACTAATTAATAATAATAATAAGTAATACCACGTTTAAAAACTGTTTTCTAGTATTTATCTATGAAAAGAACAGCCTTTTTCTGGTCATAGAAGCTTTACAAGTCACCTATATTACTAAGTCTGTGTCAGCTGAGCATTTATTTATCCATTTAGTCATAATCACAGGAATTATGATGCACTAATGATGTTTTGCATGTTATTTGTTGATATTGTTACACTGTCATAATCAGGCCAAGCAGGTTTGGCCAACTCAAAAGACCCAGGTTCATCACCCCCTTTTTGGTCCCTATATAGCAAATTTCTGGACCACATATTTCAGCTCCTCCATTTTACATCTTGCAGGCTGCGATCTTGTGGAGGGACTGAGTCTGAATTGTACGTTCTTTATGTTTAATTAGTAGTTTGTTTGAGTTCTCTCCTAATATATTATATGTTGTTGCTACCGATTAATGGAAATAATTCATATCATGTCAAAGGTAACATTCATCAGTAGCAAATACCAACGACGACAGCCATGCATGACACAAGCAGAGTCGCCTCTAAGGAAACCCCAACGCTGTTAATGGGGAAGTTTGAGAAAAAACACATTGTACAAAACCTACTGCCAAAACCACTAAGCAGCTGGTCACCAAGAGAAACGGGATCTCATTGGTAGACCACTGAACCATTATGCAACCACATTTCAGCAGTAGTTAAGACTGCAGACTGACTTGACGCCTCCTGCTGTAAATTGTGGCCTGGGCCCTGGGGGGTCCGTAGAAGCAGTAATTATTAATTAATTGTTCATAGCCCGTAGCTTCGAGAACAGACATAGTCCCTTGGACATACATTCACGGCAGGGGGAACTTTTCTCTTCCAATTAGACCAGTGAGGTGGAGAGGGTGAGAGCACGGACCATCAACCACGACAGCGGCGGTGAGCAGGAAGGACAGGCAGGCGTTTAGGAAGGTGCGCAGCGATGTCCTGGGCCAAAAGGCTGCATCAGCTTCCTCGCTGCCCTGACAGGATTTCACCACTGACCGGGGTGGTGTTAGAGATAAAGATGTAAAGAGACTTGGAGAAAATGAGAGTAAAAAAGAGAGAGATGCTGCCTTTTTCTGCTGATTTATTCATTTGTGTACTTTTACCGTCAGTCCACATGCAAATGCAGTTTGCGGTGTCTCAAATACATCTGTGCACTTTTGCACATTTTTTTCCTCCTATGCGTTTATGTTCTGTGCATACACTGGCAGAGGATGTAAAAATGTAAAAGACAAGGCAAGAGTGACAGTTGAGCTGAGACAAATTAGCTCTTGAAGATTTATAAGGCTGTGATATTAGGTTGACTCTGATGGGCTTACGGAGTGATTGGTGTGCTGGCCTTGCTAAGAATCCCGCTCTATGAAGAGCTCCGTAATACTTCAACACAAGAGCCTGATGGCTCATTTGAAAGCCAGGGGCAGCACGTGAAGTCAATCTACCGAGCCAACATCCCTCTTCATGAACACTTAGTGCAGAGTTGATCTTGAGCTGAATGATTTGGCATTCAATCAGTGCAGAATTTAGCAAGAATTATACATAAATGATTTTTTTCCCCTCCAGGACTGAAACGCCGGTGACTCACAGTGGCTCAGACAATGAAAGAGAAAAAAAAAAGACCCAAATTGACTCAAAGCTTCAGGTAAATGCAAGTAGCATTTTAAACATGACTGCTTTCCATCCCATCAATATATGCTTATTAAGAATTTCTAAAGAGAATTTAAGTGGCCTCTTTCTCATTTGACCTGGATAAATTATAATAAAACAGAAAGCGAGACGCTCAACAATAGAGCATCGATAACATCTGACGTTATCAACATCTCCGAACCCTGGAACACCTGGGGCCACTTCATCACCTCACATGTGCAGATTTATCAACGGGTGCAATGGGTTGTGGGCAGAAGGGATACGTGGATAACGCAGCTTAATAAAGAGCGAGCCTAATGGCTTGCCTGAATGCATTATGGCAATTGTATGAACTTTATCATCACAATATTACATATTTACAGTCAGCGCGTGCATATGGAATTACAGCTGCGCAACATCCATTGGACTACTTCTTTATCTCTGGCTGCATTAGCATCCATCATGTGGAGCAAAAAACTGCAGCAATTTGTTCCTGCAAAAAATTATCATGGGCATGAAGTAATGGTGTTTTTTCTTTTTTCTTTTTTAACATATTAGAGATTTACATTTTTGCGCATTAAGTTATAACAAGTTCAATGCCAGGAAAACCAGTGTGGTACCAACTGGTGGAACTGCTCACATCATGGGGTTAGGGCAGGATTACTGTGACCAACAAGACCCACTAAATTAACAGTTAACATTAAATTCACATTCAGCGTTATTAACATTCTAAAGGTGTTAAGTAATTATATTTTTTATTGACTGTAGACTAATCAGCATCCATAGCAAAGACAGAACCAGTGCTTGTAAAGAGAAGTTGTTTTGCTGTGCTTGGTGCTAATGTTGCTGTGAATGATGATGTATGACTCCATGGTGACTCTTTTAGCCTGTGGAAAAGCCAATTTATTCCTAGAAGGTTTAAAAGTTGCACCAGCCCCAAACTAGCACCTAGATTGTGGAAAAGGGCATTTACACATTTTCATACAAAGAAGCTGCTCAGGGCAACCACTGTCTGCGGCCTTGCTCACATGCACCACAGTGAGGGAGGGAGGGATGGGTGCTGCCATTTCATTTTTCCCAACCAGATTCAAACCTACTGATCTGGGAGACTAACCTGGCAACGTCTTGGTCACAAGTCACAAGCTTGCTTCTCTAACCAACGCTGCCCCAAAGTCATCCATATCCATTTAAAGTCTGTGCTGATAACTGAAGATTGCATAGCCTGTGCTTGCTGAAATGTGAAAAGGAAATTTCAAAATAAACATAAGCTTGGCACCTTTTATTAGGGTATTTGATTAAAAAAGTATGTTTCTCTAGTGTTGCACATTTTTCGAGCCATTCTTAATGAGAAATATTAGAAAACAGGTCATTTTTTTTCAAAGAACCGTGGAAATGGATTTTGCTTATTGAGGAATCCAGCAGGGAGGAGGCTATAAAGCAACATAATGCAAGGTTAATGGATGGAAAACTTACTGTATCTCTGCCACAGAATGAAAGCCAGAGAGCAACACTTTGCATTATTTTTATGCTAATGTGCACCACTCGTCAGCTTTTTCATCCTATGGGGAAAAAGCGAGCATCCACTGTATTATATTTCTACTTGTCATTCTGCAAAACACAAACCAGCTTTGTATTTCTGTGTGTGTAAATCCAAAAAAGAAGCTGTTTTGATACCAGTAGCTCCAGAGGGACAGTCTCCGCATTAATATTTCCAAATATTCCAAGTGCCTCCCCCCCAAAAAAGAAATGTACCAAAAAAAAGGGGGGGGAAAAAATCATAAAAAAAGAAAAAACAGAGACATTCCTCGTTTGGCACTTTGGTTCTCATAGCCTGTGAAACTCACAGCTCGACAGTTGGAACAAGCTCTGGCAGTAATGTCTGGGGAGAGAAGAGCTCTGACATCAGCACTAGAAAAAAACACGTTTTCTTTACCTCTCACATAGATCCATGTTGTTCCAACACTTAATAACAGCAATATTACTGTTATGTTTTTCTTCAAATAGTAATAAAATATTCCTTTCACATATTAAACCTGCTTAAATTTGTTAAATAAATGCTCACCTAAAAGTTTTAGGGTTTTACTTGATACTGCATATATTGAATCCTTGGAGCTGCTAAAGAACTCAAATTAAAAGCCTACAGTAGCAGGAACTATTATAAAATTATAACTTTAAATATCACTGCCTGGAAGCTCAACTGGACCTTTCTTTGTTGTACTGTGGTACTTTACTATCTGACCTAATTCACAGAAGGAATGTAAAATAGATTTTTCCTTCCAGACATTTTTATTTTTGACCTAAACCATCAGGTTTGGTGTCACAGTGTGTAGTCTTTGAAACTCAACTGCAGCAGTAAGTAACATTTTACTTCAGTATAACCCTAAAATCATTCTGTTTTGTTATTTTGCTTACTATTTCATATGCGGTCTTGCCTTTTCTGTTTTGTTTTCGGCTTCCATCTCTAAATAACTGCAGTTATTTGAATAAAAGTTATTTGCTGAAAAGTATTTCCCAAAATCACAGGCAACAGGATGCTGATGGATGATTTGCAGATTCAGAGAAACACCACAAATAGTGGCTCAATTTACAACAGATGGATGCCGAAATGAAAAATCCACTAGCTGGGCACAATTGCACTTTTTACAGAATTATTTGTGAAATGGGGAAAAACAAACAAAGGTTTAAGCTGGCAAAACTGTCGAACACATCGTACTAAAATGATCAGAAAGGGAAGAGTGTTTTAAAACAATCAAAGCAATGAAACGGCAACAGAAAAATCAATTATTACGTTTCTGGACTGGGAAAAAAAACAAACAAAAAAACCTTTTTGGTCAACAGCACCACTGTGAATAAGAGAAGGAAGGATGCAAAAGACACACCCAGGGTGGGAGGACCATTTGTGTCCCGCTCCAGTTTAGAGGCTGCAGCCTCCAAACCAGCACACCCAAGGAGAAGCAACCCACCTCAGGCTGCGGTTCCCATCTGCCTCCCCTCTCCCTCCTTTCCCTTTGACAAGGCAGCAGCCTGTGGTCATCAGTCTTCGGTCTGCATGTGTGTATTTGGAACAGAAAAGGCCAACAGAAAATAGATAGGGTGGACATTACAGATTCACCACTGGACCATCTTTTCCGGCCTGGGTCCCTCTGGACTGTGCTGCGGTAGCGGTTAGCTTGCTAACTGGCTGCTGGTGCTGACATGACATGTTTCCCCAACAGACCGCGGCCCCCTCCATCCCTCACCGGATCAAATCAAACCAGTGGTCTGATGCAGTATGATTGGAGTCCTGGTACAGTGTAATAGCCCAGAGACTGAGCCTGACGCATGCTGTTGTCTCTATCACTGCCTGATTCACTGCAACGATTCCTCACAAGACACCCAGAGATGAGAGTAATGTTTAAAGCTTGCACTGCAAAAAATGTGTCAGCAGTGGCGGCAAAAATACTCATACAAAAGTAGCTACTGCACAATATAAATGTACTCCATTACGAGTACAGTCAGAATATACAGTATTTCAGAACGCACAACTCTATGAAGATAAAGCGTGAAAATCTCAAGCTTCACTGTACGATCGTATATCATATTGATTCTTTGGTTATTTTGATTTGATTCCATTCAGAGGCCTGCACTCGCTGTCTGACGCTATTTTAACATTTTATCCAATCACAGATGCAACTAAAATATAATCTGATCATTCCGTGAACTCCTCCTGACGATCCGTTCAACATAACTGACTTCTGAGGTAGGAAGCGTTCAGAGTTTTGTGCTTGCGTTTATTTTTAGGAGCACTGGTGCACAAGAACTGGTCATTACACTGCATCGCAACTAGTGACAAAAGCCGCCAAAGGCTATGACTAAAAGGAAAATGCTTGCTTTTGCAATACTGCATAGTGAAGTAGGGTTACAAGGCAGCATGAAGTAAATATACTGTAAATGTATCATTTATGAGACTTTAACAAGCCTACACACTCCATAAGTCAAACCTCTCTTTACTGATCATCTCTCAGCCTCTCATCAGCATGCCGGCAAAGAAAGACCAAACCCAAACACCTCAGGCAGTGTCTCCCCGCTGAGAGCTCTCTGCCCCGTCACAACTACACTGACCCTCAACATGCTCCTCTACGCCTTTGGAGTTGCTCCCTTCTGCCGTTCTGTCTCTCTCCTGCAGCCACGTGAGAAGGTAACTCTCGGCTTCTCTCTAATAGTCCCCCTCGGTCTCTCACCCTCCTAATAAGAATCAATATCAGCTCTCTTAAAAGTCATCAAGCACAGAGGTAAAAAGGCTCAAGAGCATGAAATTGCAGATGGGAGAGGGTGTACTTATGCAGCAAAAGGCCGGGGCCTGTGGGCCTCAAATGGGCAGAGCCACCGTAGACACACAGTGCAGTGCAGAGAGAGACTATGAGTGAGTGTGTGCAAAGAGAGAAAGAAACGAAAAAACTGAAATAGTAGAAAGAGAAAGAGAGAGGGTCATGGAGAGCACCTCACACTTCAGAGATGTGACACTTGAGGTTTTTTATTTCTTGTTTTTTGCCCCCCCCAAGCTGGTCTCCTTGTGGGCTCGACTAAGAAAAGATTATCGTGTTGGCGACTTATCTCGCATTTTCACCTCCTCAAAACAGTAAACACACACGCGGGCAAGTGGAAGACGGGAAATGCACAACAACAAGAAGGAGTGACTCTGTTCTCATTACCACATACTGTCCTGAAGCCGAGTGAGAGCCGCTGATGGAGCCATGGATTATCCTGCATGCATGGGATGACCGATTGTGAACAGAGTCTGAAGCATGAAGGACACAGATCGTGTCAGCCAAGGCAAAAGGCATATTACAAGAGAGAGCAGACCTCAAGGACTCAAGTAGATTAAAAGTGATTGAAATCCCATTTGTGGCGTTTGAGGTCTTTTATGTCAGCTTTCCCTCTCTCTCATTCTCTTTCGATGTTCCCAAAGTGAGCACAGCCTGACTCTGAAATAAACAAATAAGATTGCATTTGTGGAGACAAGCATCTCAGATTTGCATGGCAATAATATCAAGCTCTGGGAGTTTGTAATATGAACAGCAATAAAGTTTGTGTGTGTGTGTGTGTGTGTGTGTGTGTGTGTGTGTGTGTGTTTGGATGCAATGAGCGAGTAGAGCGAAAAAAAGTAAATTACAATCTGACAGAGACTAAAATAAATGTGCCTCTGTGTACATGCATGTACAATATGTCCATAGGTTCTCAACACCAAATTATAATATTAAATCTTATAGCTACTGCAGGCTAGTACAGTGTATTAGAAGATGTTCTTGGTTTTGTGTCTAAAATCTGGGTTACAGAGTACAGTTAGAAATGTACAGAGTAAATGAAAGACTTCCTTTGTCCAGCTTTGAAAACACTGACTTCATAGAGGATTTGTGTAGGGGAATGACATTTGCTTTTCTGCTGTTCCTTATAGTTATGTATTAATTTCTGCAGTGCATACTACTCCTCCCAACAGTGTAGCTGCTCCCTCTTACTCCCAAGCAGTCCCACACCAGTGTTCAATTCCTGAAGCTGTAATAAAAAGCTGTAAAACAAAGTGAAAGATGCTGTATGTCCACGAGCTGACACAAAAAACAGGGCTAAGTGGGTGAGTTGGTTAACTTCAACGGGATCTGCCTGATTAAAGAATGTTTAACTCAATAAAAGAAGTGGAGTCGGTGGAAATCGAGTGTGTGAATCCTACTTCAGTGAAACTGTTCCTGCTGGGAGCTGCTAGCAAACAACTGTCTGCAGGTATCACACTGATGCCTCGTCAGCAGGAGCTGTGAAATAGTGAAGCGGGCTTCCCGTTTCTCCCCGTTACTCTCAAAGTGATCATTAAAGTGGATGTTGAATCATCTCATACTGACAGTTAATTTCAGGCAAACAGAAGTATTGCTCACCTCACTCAAAAAACTTTGAGATATATTGTGAGAAGCACTTTATGCAACTTTGGTACTGTGTACTGAATCTGAGCCATCAAGTATTGAATAAAATATATACTGTAAATGGATTTTGAAGACAAACACGAATATCTGGCCCCAGTTTGAGCAAACCCTACTTTTTCCCCAATATTCCACGGTCAGTGTGTGAAGAGACCGGACTACAGATGACTGACAAGTTTTGATTGCTTCATAACTGTATCCGTTGTACACGCTGCAGGTTCTACAAGCTTCAACGAGGTATTTGAGGAGAGAGACTTTCTTTGACAGGAAAGACAATTCAGGGAAGAAAAGTCAGAGTTGACATCATAGACAATATGAAAGACTGTAAATTTGGGATGGTACAATCACACCAACTAATTTAAAACAACCCCCTATAAATTCTGCAGGACTTTGCATTAAAAAAAATATCAACCAAATAAAGAGAGAGAGAGAGAGGGATAGACTGATTGGTTGACACTGATATGTGTGTGGCTAATTTGTACATACACATACAGTATTTGATTGTATTTGGCTTTTTTTCCTCATATACTGGTATCCAAAGTTGGACTGGAAGCTTGTTTAATGCAGAGATAACATAGATGCACCCTCAGCCTGACACTTAAAAACACAATCATGTTAAATGGACTATCCCTTAACTATTAAATATTTGATAAATAAAAGGCCTTTTACACATGAACACATTTGCCATCAAACTATTAAAGGAAATTATTAAAGTATTAAGTAAATTTGTACTCGAGAACAACCTTTCCTTAACTTAGGTTTATGACAGCACCAGTAAGTTATTCCACAGTGCCACTGTTTGCCCCATGACATATTACAAATATAAATATGATTTTCAGAGTTTTTTCTTTTTTTAATGCTGCAAATCTCTACACCTGCCATCATCCACCTGTGCATGTTTCTAAAAGGCCAGCTGATAAGCCTAAGCTCCCTACAGAAACAGAGCACTATCTAGCCTACGGAAAATGCCACAGTGCTCCGTGGAGCCCACATTGTGACAAATATATCCTGATAATATCTGGATGCTGTGGATTTGTGCAGCATCCATACCACTTATTCGCCAGCAAAAGAGGCAGGAGAGTGGACAGGAAAGTGACTCCACAGTGCAGTTGTGCATGTCTACAAGATCAGAGTTTTCTTTTCAGGACTGAGACGAACAACACAAACCTCGGTGTGAGCACAGTGGCTAACGGAAAGAAAGAAATATGGTGAAAGGTCAAATCTCCAATGTCACGTACTGTAGAGCCCAGGCTGCCCCACTAACTGGCATAAGCCACAGTCCAGTTACACATGGTGCAAATGCTTCCTCTGAGATGATCATCAGGTAAAACCTGTCAAACAGTGCACTGAGGACATGCAGCTCCTCCAACCACAGCTACCACTGTGAAGGCACAGTGGTATCACAGGCACAAACAAGACATCTACAGGTACAGTTCACTGCAGGTCCCGCCTGGCAAACAGCCTCAGGTTTTCATCTATGTGAAGGTAAAAAAATACACTTTCAAGTGATCTATTAAATAAATGTTTGTTACTTTTCAGTTATTTTTTTATTTAAATAATTACAACTTTTTAAAGAATTAAGTTATTCACATTTATTAGAATACCAATAAACAGTGTCTAGGGCTTATTTCTGTAAATGTATTTTGTTCATATCTTATTAGAATTAAAGTGATATGTTTTATTGTGCATGATAAATTACCGTTTTTTAAAAAACATGGGTGAGAAATTATGAGTAGCACTGTAAGTGAGCAATGAATTGTTTCATTTATGAAGTGTTTAAATAAAATGAAAAATATTCATTATAGTTTCACATAGTTTTCCATCATAGTTTTTTTTTAGTTTCCAGACTTCCCGTTGCTTGTGTTGGCCAATACTTCCAAACAAATATTCACATTTAGAAAGATTAAAGTGGTGAGATTTATGGCCTTTTATGCTTGAAATTTTATTTATAAATAACTGTTTAAATGTTTTACTGTTAATTCACCTACTGATTAATGAGTTAATTTCTTCAATTCCCAAAAAATGATTAAAATAATACTAAAGCACCCGACTGAAACACACTAGTCCACAAATAGTGTCACTATTCCATTTGAAGCTAAGCCCATCTGTTGGTGGAGGATTTAGAAACTTCCCCTCCCCGCAGCCACTTTTACAAAATGAACAGTAAATTGGTTTGGTGCAGGCTTCACAAACATCGTTGTATGTTTATTCACCTTAAGCCCCCACTTAAATATTTTTGGGATTCACGCTTAATTTTTATATCCACACTCAGACATGCCTCGGGGAAAAAAAAAACGCATCATGTGACATTTTCACTGAAGTGGCCCTTTACAGAAGGTGAGCTGTAAGCCACTGTCTTTACTTAATTTCTCTTACCGTCCACACAGGCAGGTCTGGCTCTTGTAGTTCCAGCAATCTGACCCTTCTTACAAGCACAGCGGGCCGTCTGCCTGGCAATGGTCCGGCGTGGTTGGCTGCTGTCCCTGTCCAGCGTCACAATCTCGCATGTCCCCGCTGCCAGCTGGCCTGGAAATAACAGTGCACCACATGATGTGAGGTCAGAGCGATGAAATCAGAAGCAGGGCAAAATAAACTACTCTACATTTACATTTAGTCATTTGGCAGATGATTTTATTCACTGTGACTTACAAGCAAGGTAAAAAGGGAGAGGGCATTGAAAGCAAAGTGCTACGAGAAGAGATGTTTGAGCTTTGTGTAGAGACCAGCACACACCCACTGCAGAGTGGGGAATTGAAACATTTCTGCTTTTGTTCACTCTGTCTGTCTATGTAGCTCGATTGGCTCAGTTACCAAGTTTGAAGAATTGGGTCCCACTCTAACAATACTTAATTATTCAGGCCAATATTGATACTAACAAATGGAAACTGTGAAAATCTGATAACTCAGCTGATAGTAATAAATACAGACAACAAACACCAATGTTGGTGCACATCGTTTAATTCCAGTCCAATTTTTTGAAAGAGTTTATAGCCTGTGTTAAATTACATTTTAACATGTTGTGTATGTATCACTAAGGGGATGACATGTAAAAACTACTTTGTATAACAATTTTAAAAAATAAGTTAGTGTGCCTTCTTTAAGGATTCTCAAACCCAAAGAATAGCTGGAGACACCGAGCAGCTCACATGTAACGGCATGTGTGAAGTGACGTTAAAAGTCAATGTTAAAGAAACTATTTTTACATTTCAGCCACCTAAAGACTTCACACTAGCTGTTTCCCATTAAAGGCCACATTCTATCAGCACACCTCCTGGAATGTAATGTACCCATTAGCCACGAATGAAACGCATGAATACTGATGAACATTGTAATTACTGCCAAGCTCCCCAATCTAACACACACACACACACACACACACACACACCATGTATTCAATCAGGTGACCTTTGGCCTTGTAGCTGGGCCCTTGCTGCTCACAAATTAACCTTTGTCTGTGTGCGAAGGCCCTCGGGTGCCATCCTGGAGAGTATTATCAGGATCTAATTGTGATTGGCAAGAGGATGGAAGTTGTGATTAAATCTGGACTTGAGTCCCAGACACTTGGGTGGCTGACTTAATGAACTGAGCTGCGAGAGGTCACACCCATGGTAATGGGGATCTATCAGAATTCATCTACACGTTGGTACCTGGCCTTGGCCACGGAAAGGGAAAATGCCTGGGTGCAAACAGTATGCAGCTGTTATAAAGGTGCATCCGTGTATGCATAAAATATATGGTACTGTACTGTTTTTTATTATAAATCCAAAACCCAAATGTATTTGCCTACCCTTGTGTGAGCTGCAAAAGTACATGAGAGAAAAAAATATGTATTCACTGTAAAAGTGGCCTCACTGGCCAATTTATTAGGTACACATGCTCAACTGCTCATTAACACAAATGCCTAATTAGCCAATCACGTGTCAGCAGGTCAGTGCATGTAGGAATGTGGTCAAAATGATCTACTGAAGTTCAAGTCTTGCTTCAGAATGGGGAAAAAATGTGATTTAAGTGACTTTGAATGTGCCATAAATGTTGGTGCCAGACTGGGTCTGGTCTGAATATTTCAGAAACTGTTGATTTACTAGAATTTTCATGCACAGCGATCTCGAGGGTTTTAAAGAGAACGGGCTTAAAAAAAAAAAAAAAAAAGAGCATCGAAAAAAGAGCAGCATTTCTCTGGGCAAAAATGCCTTATTGATGCCAGAGGTCAGAGATGATTGCTAGACTGCTTGGAGCAGATAGAAAGGCAACAGTAACTCAATTATTCACTTGTTATAACTGAGGTATGTGAATGCACAACACAATAAAGCTTTAGGTGGATGGTCTACAGCTACAGAAAACCACACTGGGTGCCACTCCTGTCATGTAGAAACAAAAAATTGAGGCTACAATTTGCAAAGGCTCGCCATACATGCCTAAAAACTAGTTTGACGAGTCTTGATTTCTGCTGCAACATTCAGATGGTAGGTACACTCATCTTCTAATGGCTATTTCAAACAGAATAACACACTATGTCACAAAACTAAAATCATCTCAAAGTGGTTTCTGGAACATGACAATTAGTTCATTGTACTCAAATGGTCTCCACAGTCACCAGATCTCAATCCAAGAGGTTTCCTCTGGGATGTCGTGGGACGAACATTTGCATTGTGGATGTGCAGCCAATAAATCTGCAGCAACTGCATGATGCTATCATGTCAATGTGGACTAAATTCTCACATGCCAAAGCAATCTAATCTGTCATGTCTTTTACACTTGGGAGATAAAAGAAAAAAAAAACCCACGCCACCCACTTCCACCACCGTCTTCTGCTCTCCTCCTCTTCTTCTGTCTTTTTTTTTGCATCACTTGGTCTTCTCTCCTTTATGCCTTCTTACTCTTTAGCCCCCCATTACTCTTGGGTGATACAAAATAACTTTTAATGTAAATGTGTGTGTTTCACTTCCTGCATCCCAGCCCACACATCTGTGCAGAGCAACTACCGCCCGCTTTCTCCCTGCTTCTCTTCCTGCTGAAAACACAGTTTGGATGCCTTTTGTAATGACACAGATCGCTGTGGCACTCAGGTACCACGTGTGAAGTCAACAAGCTCAGTGACTGTGGCTGATGTGACACTGTGATTCTTTGTTCTTTTCTTGAGATGATGAAGCTCATTAATTGCCTACATGTCAAACAGATTTTGCAGCTTTTAGTGTCACAGTTGAAGCTGGTGGAAAACGGAACTAATTTCATAGTTTTATTTTTCTGTTTTGTGCCTTGGTATATCTGAATCGTTATAGAATCTTCTTTTTTTAAACCCAGTACAAAAATATACTAATTAACCCAATTTCAATAGCGTTGTATTTACTGGCATTTTGTATATGGGCCAGTGTTAGAAATATGATTACATATGCATTTATCATTATTTCTATTCATAAATTATATAGGCTATTCATAGAAATATATTCATAGAAATAAAAACTATATGAAATAATTTCTTCTTTTAAAAACCTTTTGCAACAAATTTTAATTACTTTTTTAGATACTCCAACAACGCTGGACTAAAACAAAAGTACTGCCATATTTATAGCTACAACAGTTCTCGATCCAAAACATTTTTTTTCAAACCAAATTGCATCCAGCCTATTAATTGACAGGACAGTGGGACAAGGAGTCGACACCAGCAGTGATACTTAAAGCTAAATGCTAACAGCACGTCAGCGTGCTGAGATGTACACAGACACTATGCTAACATGCTGATGTTTGGCCGTGTGATGTGATGTTTATGATGTCCGTAGTTGTAATTAAGTGCGCCTGGTCCCATTTGCTAATTAATTAACTGAGAAAACAATCCTATGCTTGATGCTTAGGACATTAGCATGCTAACATTAGCTAATTAGCACTGAACCCAAGGCTGCTGTCATAGGCAGAGTGTTGCTCATTAATTAAAGTACTAGACAGAGTAATGGCGAAACTGTCGATCACAATTATTACAGTTAGTCTTGATTGAATACCGATGCCAAATTAAGTTTATATTTTGTAGGTAGAAAGCAGGACCAAAAATCATGATTACTGTTAACATAACATGACTACTATAATAACGTGATTATTATGGTTTCAACAGACCCAATAGATGTTAAAAAATGGTGATACTAGACAAAACTGTACAACTGTAAACTTCTCGCTCGAGCGATCATGAACGTCTGCACCACATTTCAACGCAGTACAATTAAGTTGCAAAGACATTTAGAAATTGCCAAAAATGTCAACTTCATAGTTGACGAAGAGCCAGAGGACAAGTCAGAACTTCACCAAGTCATTCCAACCCATCCTCCAGGGTCCATGACTTTTTAAACCAAATTGCATTCAGTAGTTTTTGCTCTATGCCAAATTACAAAAGTGATGGTTGGACCAACTAAACAACACTGCCATCCATCGAGCCATTGAGTCTAGCCACAGTGTTGCAACATAGTGTGTAATTCTGGGGTGTAAATGGAATAAATATAGGAGCATCATTCCATAGACATTTAAATGATAGTATGGGAAAAAGTAACAAGTTGGATTCAGCTACAAACATTTTATGTGTTTATAGTATATCTAAAAATTACGTGACAAGCTGGTCTCAGTCCCCCAGTAAGGCAGGAGTCGACTTCGTTGCTTCTTTTCTAGAATAAATTGCTCTCAGCATCCTCGTGGCTCAGCCTCCTCGTGGCTCAGCCTCCAGAGCGCAGCGCCAGGGACACCACCACCATTACTATTCATAACACAGTTACATGAAACCAACACAGCAAAAGAAGAAACCAAACTTCCAAATCACAAGAAAGTATTACACCTCCTTTCGGACCGGAAGGATCCAAATGAGGTTAGAAGGTATCACAGCATCCACAAATCCGACAAGAAACTATGCATTGGTCCAAAGAAAATGTCTATTTTTGCATGTTTTCCACGACCAAAAGTATTTTTTATACATTAAAAAAAGATCCTAGATGTAGTCCAATTTCTTGACAGTCGTCCCGTGAAGAGACTGAGTGGACTGTGAAGAGAGGAAACAGTAATGCCGCTTCCTGGAATAGCCTTACGAATAGTGGGGGAAAAAAAATTTGGCAGGTGTTCTCTGAAACAGGCCCAAAGCTTGGAGCAGTAGTGCTATGATTTATCATCATTCTTATCAGCTTGTGTTGTTGAGCAGTTGTCAGTTTGGCCGGCCAAATGGCTGATTAAAATGTATGTGTGGCCACCCTAGAGTGAAATGAAAGCTTTGAATGTGGCAGAAGATGGATTCATGTGGCACAGCATATGGCTTAATACAACATAATGTTATTGACATGCTCCTGTGCTTTATTATTTCTCCTCCTGCTCCTCAGCACTCTGCAATTGCTCTGCCATACATGCCCATTTGACAAACGTGTAGCACAGCTAGAACCCCAAGAAACATGCCATTTCCCCGTTTTTCCTTGCCGCTTTTCCCCTTGATCTCAGAGTGCATGTTTTTGTTTCTATTTTTTATTCTATTGCAATTTTAAAATTATTGTTTTTGCTGCCCAGCAGATCTAAATACAACTAAGAGGTGCTTCTTAGTCTCTTCGAGCTGAACTGAATGCTTAGATATTTATAAAATGTGTGGTTTCATTTTGGTAGAAAAGGCTAGGTATAGTCCCTTTTTTTTTTTGTCCTTTGAAAATCTGCAGTGTGCAGGAGTCACGCTGGGATATCTTGCCGTGCTGCACAAGAAAGAGCTATTTCCAAAGAATTTCTGAGTGTCCTTCTAGGTCCAACACAAAAATGCAATGTGCCGTAAAATGTAGTGACGATACTGAGTTTTAAATTAGCCCTCGTTTTAAAAGTAGGACTCATGGCAGCATAACGTACAAAAAGACCAAAAGAGAAAAAGAACAAATTTAGTGTTCAACTTTGAGACAATACTTATGTTTCTGCTTTCATTTACACTTGCTGTGTAATCAGGCAAAAATCATTATATAATAATTAAGAGGTAATCCACTAAACAGGATGTACAGTTGGATGACAGGAAAGTCTGAATAAATCTGTGGATGACAATGCCCTGTCTGAAGGTACACTGTAGGAGTCAACTCAATTTAATTTGAGATATTTAAGACGATATTTGTGCCAGATGTCTCTATGACATCTGGCACAGACATCAGAGTTTTGATTGAGTTATGCCACTGAGAAACAGTGATGCTGAAAAGTTGTGGCTGATACAGTAGTCCAGTGTGGGTATAGAGGCGACTAATATTATTGCAAAACTTTGAACACAATTTGTATTATGTCCGCTTACCTTTTCTTTTATATGTAATATAATATTTGTTTACATCCCTAATATGATGAAAACATTCTGATGGAGGTGAACATTTTCAGAAAAGCTTGATTCCTAAATGGATTATCTTTGTACTGATGAAGGCAAATTAGTAGCAAAACAGTACTAAGTGTATTATTTGCCGGCAGGGGCCATGTGTCTTACACTCAGCCAGACCATTGTGGTTTGAGCCACCCAAGGAACTGACATCGGCATCCTTAGAGCGCTGTGGTCTCGCTAGCAGGGCTAAAAATATGCTGTGTAAGGTGAGGAACCTGAAATGCTGAAATATAACATATTGATTTGTGTATTAAGCAAACATTGTTGTCCTCGGAGTCTCTGAGGAGCAGAAGGCAATGTGTGTTTGTGTGTGCGATTGGATTTTAAGGATGCCAACACATACACGCGCTCTTTGCTAGACATCAAAATGAAGCATGTAATGGCTGAAATCTTGCTTACAAAAAATATTTTCCACATATTCTCCACTTAACCCAGAAACACAACATGGCAGCTTGATGTTCTGTAGTTGGGAACCGACATCACATCTGTTCTGCTGGAGAGGACAGAGTGTGCATGTACATTTCTGACACTGCCAGACTATAAATGCTATATCACTCCAGCATGCTACAGCTGTTCAAAATGAGAGAGGAGAGTCCGGTGCCAAGACTGCAAGTCTGAAATCCCATTTTGGATCCAACCGCTGCATTAGTAGAACCTTGATGTCATCCTTCTACCCTGAAGCCAGGCAGGCTACTTTTTAAATGAATCCTTTTAACAAGCCTAATCAGAGGCAGGAAGAGCCAACTGTACAGCATGTGGTATAACAAGAAGGAGCGTGGAGCACATTAAATTTCAGCTTTAGGTAAAAGAGCAGTGGAAAGATGCAGGAACTAAACGAATTCTCCAAAACAACCTGCCTTTGAACAGGAGCAGAGCAATGAAGCCGGCCATTTACTTGGACTTCAATTTATTTCCGAGTCTGTGCTTTGACAGTCATTGAAAACATTCTGAAGAGGACACACACTATGTCCTCGGCTTGGAGTAGAAGACATGAAAAATGATGGTCCAGCTAAGAGACCAGTGGCAGGATGAATGGAAATCATTTGAAGAAAGCAATTTGATGAATGATTTTCAGTTATCACAATGGTTTAATGATTCATTCGGAGTGGAAGGAGGGCTAAATATTTTTTACTCCTACCGTTTCCATCTCTAATTTGAAAGGGTCGGTTATATTTTTGGGACACACATTCATTAGTCATAATGGATGGGCAGTTTGAAGCTGGAGCCAGGAACTGGGTATATCTTTGCTGGGTTAGAGACTAGACAAAAAAAAAAAACAATTCCTCTTACTCGTGAGACAAATGCGAAATACAAGGTGTGTTAATTAATGTAAAGGTGGTGGAGAGTGGATTTTTTTCTTAAATTCAAACAAATCCGGTCTTTAAGGACTGCTGTCTTTCTACCTACCCCTTCTAATGACAATGCGAATTGGTATCTTCTTATTTCTGATTGGCTAAACACGTGATCCAAGTAATCAGAGGTGCAAAACAAGCAGAGCGGTGAGTGTGTTCACTATATTGTAGTAGTGTCTGAATGATGAGAGTGTAAATCTACTCATCATATAATCAAAGTATCCCACAATGCAACGCTAAAAGTAGCGTACATGGCATGGACACAGCCCAAGTTTGGGAACCCATGCCTTAGAACGGAGCCGTTTCCTTCTGTTTCCACTTCAGCAAACTGGCTGCTAGCCTTAGCTAGTGTGCAGGCATTAGAGTGGTATTTATCTGCTTATTTGACTGTCAGCCATTTAGAAAATAAGCATATTTTCCCAAAATGTCATGCTGCAGTAAAGCAAACTGACCTCATATTTCAGGAAGATCGCAAAATGCCTTGAACTTTACTCTTTCACCAGTTCTGTCTCCCAACTTTAAGCAATTTAAATACATATACTAGGAAATACAATGAATAATCATGAGAAAAAAATCCATGTAATGTTCCGCTGTCACCATTAAACAGGAGAGAAGTGAACTGCCTTCACACTGCCTCAGCTTACAGTAGACATTCATTTTCTCCTCTAACACTGATAGAGTGACCAAAAACCCATCATAAAGCTAGCCTTGAAATTATTAATACCCTGCCCGTGCTGCCATGAGTCAGAGAAAGTTATGGAGACAATTCTGATCGGGAGCAGTCTCTCATCATGACGAGAGAGAGAAAAAAGGAGAGAACTGTGGACTGGCTGATCTATTTTGGGTGAAGCAAGTTTGCATGAGCGCTGCTTTTTGTGGAGCCACTACGGAAAGTGATTTGATTTTCCTTTTATATCCCTTTTTTCCCAAAATGCTTGGGCAAGCAGAAGGCACACAGAGCCACTAACATACAAAAACATGCACACATGGAGTATGAAAATGCCAAATGCAGAATAAAGCCCAGCCTGTCTCTGTGTCATACAGATGTATAAACACACAGCTACAGCAGCTTGTTGTTGTCATACAAACACAGCTACAAGCTTCTGCTTCCTATAGAGTTGATGAAAACAATTCTCTGAGCCGACATGTCATTTTGAAAAAAACACAAGCTTCAAAGATAAAAAATATATTTGGGTGCACAAGCATTAGTCATGCGGATGTATAGCCAAATATTTAATATTTTATAGTATAATAAATAAATGAATGGTTTACAAAAATGTAACATTGATAATAAATAATTTATATATTTTGAAATGGCCAGTTATGTGGAGAAAAGAAGACAAATTTAAAAAATGCTCAGTCAAAAAAGAACCAAAGAAAATTTAGTCCTGAACACAAAAATATTGTAGTTGAAATCCAGTTTTGGGCTATAGGTTGTACAGAAAATAACTGATAACAGCTGCCCTAGATGACCGAATTGGGATGCAAATATTGTTGTGCAATTGTCTTTAGGCTTTCAGGCTTTTGACACACTCTTACAAACATAATGCAGTTTTCTGTAGCAAAGATTAAAATAAAATCCACTCCCTGCGTAGCTTAATAAGGTTTCCATAATGAGGCTAGGCCCCTCTTTTTCCTAGTGTGACCTTGTGTGCATGTGAAGAATGGTGTTTTCCCAAGAGATTCCCTCTTTTCTCCAGCGTTAGTGTTTTAGAATAATGAACTCAGCTTAATAACAGGGTGTTCGCTTGAAACAATGAATGATCTTCAATTAAAACAGCAGGAGAAAAGGGAAAACAAATGACCCCGGTAACCCTTAGTAACACAGAAAGCTTATGCATATAGATACACACACTCATGCTACTTCGTTACTGAAATTAAGCACATTTTCCTCCCCCAGAGAATACGTCACAGTGGGACAACGATGATAAGGTGAAGTCCCTTAAATGCTGCTATGATTCTGCAGAATACGGACCCCTGGGTGGACATGTGAATGTCCTGTCATTCCTCTCCTTCTGCAGCTTTGGGGGACAGACGCTACAGTAGGTATGTCAGGTAGCGTTATGCTCCTGATCGTGGTCAGTCTCCAGTGTGTGAAATTATATATAATAAAGCCACTGCACGTGTGTATGTCACAAGTCTGAGCACACTGTGTGTTGTATGAATTTGCACATGTAGCTTAACTAAATTGCCATTTTACTTTTTGTGGAAAAAAAAACTTCTCTCCTATTTTGACCATTTCATTTTTCCTTAACTACACACACAAGCACAAGCACAAGCATGGATAATCATAGTGTGCAAAAAAACAACAACATTTGAACAAAGACAATTTAGAAAGTCTTATTGTCATCTAAGAAAGCTTCACTCATCGTTTAGATGACGGACACGTTACGTTCGAGTGTGGCCTGAAGAAGAACCGGAGCTACACTGATTGTCGCTGCAGGGCATGCAGCTAAGAGCGTAACTGCAGCTTGGGGCTACAGGGGGCTACACGTGTGCAGATACACAGGGATCGCAGAAACTGTGACAGGTCAACTGCAGCTACTTGCAGCTGCTCCATCAGCTTGTTGTAAGTGAATGTTGTAATGAAAAGCAAATGTTTTGTAATTATATGTGATGAGTGACTAAAGGGACACAACGACTGGGGACTGGAAACGGAGGTACCATTATCTTAAGGAATGTAGGATGTGTTTGCTTTTACATGTGTGGGTCTGTGTGTGTTCATAGACTGCACGAATATACTCAGGTGGACGGCTTCTCCAAACATTAACACAAGACTGCTGTAGCCACACTGTCACCACAGCACTAATATAACGCGATACACTTCTCACCCATAACAGCTTGCTTACACGGCTTCCTATGCCAAAACTGGCAGTTAACAGTTCAGCCAAGTGACGAGATCCTGAAGTAGCATGGACAAACGTGAGTGCGCACACTGTAAATGTAAACAACTAAACATGCACGAAGAACCAGGGCGGCTGCAGATCGACTGATGAAGCAACTGCCAAAACATTACAACTAGGTGAAGAATGAGCATTGCACCAGTTCACTTTTCACCAATATCAAAGGTCAAACAAAGTGCAGTTGCATGTGAGAGAGAGATCATATGCTGCAGCAGGATTATTTGGGATCAGTCCTATGAATAGTGCTGGGTGATTTACCACAAAAGAAGGTAAGACTTAACACTGAACTACATTAAGACTCGTACAGCATAAACCAAACTTACACTATGTCCTGTCTCTGCAGTCTGTATCCACTGTACATACAGTCTTTATGTACATTAGTCTCTGTTCGACATCAGATTTTTCTTCAGGATCTGACTCTGGTTCATAGAAACTCCCTCATCTAAAATATTATTTCAGATCACCTACTGTGATTAACCGAGGCCACACAGAGCATGTAATCATGGATAATGCAAATTTAAGGTACATTGGGAATAATATGTCAGATATGTTTAAAATAGAGTGGTTATTTATAAAAATGCCTCAAAAGAAAGACAATACCAGCCCTTTAGGTCAGATGACACAAAAACACATTTTACAATGATGGAACTTTGCACAAAATAATAAAGATAAATTGTGTGTTGCGTAACACTGTTAATAAAAATCACAGCACTTGAAACATGTTAGTCTATGCTTCGTCATTGAATCTTTTCTGAAATTGTTTTGGTAAAAATCAGACGTGTGTAGCCTTTGCACTTGTTTATGGGAGTGGCAGGGTGCATGGCTCCTTTCACTGCAGCTTGATCAGCATGCAGGCTGAGGTGCAGGCGAGAGCGGTGATTGAATACAGAGGCTGCAGGCCCGGGCACTGCCTTTAATCTCCCCTCCCCATTTAACTTGGCCTCTGTGCTGCTGCTCTGCCGAGGCTCAGCTGGGGTATAAAGCCACAGACACACACACACACACACACACACACAAAGCTCTCCGTCCACCAGCTTCTCGCAGTCCTATCTGTCCTCTGATCTATCCGTCTTTCTGTTGGTGTGTGTCCCCATCTCTCTGTCTGACTGACAGTTTCTTCTGTTTTTGTTTGAGGTGCTTCAAATCTGTGTTTGTCCTCTGTCTTCTGGATTTAAAGCCGTGTAGAGAATCTTGAATGTACATAGGAATATAAAGACTGTATGTAATAGGATCAGCGGTGGGTCTTTGAAGAAATTTAGCAATAAAGTGCTCTTTTATAGAATTTTACAATGATCTTAATGCTGTATGGACACCCTTTTATAAATTTCTATACCTTTAAAGTGAAGTCCGGTCGTCTGTGGTGATAAGATAAGAAGTTTTTTTTTATTTTAAATATTGCTGTCCTCTTTCATCTTGTTAATCCTTAATTAAAATTGACGTAAAATTCTTGCTGTCATAATTCTAATTTGTGTGTGTGTGCGTGTGTCCTTGTGCTTTAGAGCAACTAGAGAAAATAAGTCTAAAAAATGTTTTTTGCCTCTCGAGGTTCCCTACATTTCAGCTGATGAGAAGGTAACTCTTCATTTATGCTATTTTGTTTGTTGCTTATTAACCACTGAACCTATTTCACTGTGGTGATTTTATGACCGAGCAAAAACCTGCTGGATTCTTACTGCGTTCGGTTTGTGTACTATTAGTGAAATAAAGGGATCTCAAAATGGAAAAACACAGATTTGTCAAGTAACTTTGTAAAGCGAATGGTGGTTTTAGCAGTGCTGTAGATGGTGACCCAAGAAAGCACAATGAGAGGATAACGCTCTTTAAGTCTTTAATTATTTAAAGACGGAAAGTCAGTATATGAAGAGGCAACACTGTACTAACACTGCTCAAAAAGGGGAAAAAAACTGCCTTAGGAGGCTGCAAGGAGCTTCTTTCTTGTAGAACAAAGAAGTACAGGTATACAGCATAATGTGATCACACACAGGAGAAGAAAAAAGCATGTCTGTGCAACCACAGGGAACACTGGAATTTCCTAGGTTCGTTGTAACACATTAAATATAGCCTATTAAGTGACTGACCTCCAAAAAAAAAACAGATGGAACTACTCCTGGCTTTGTCGTACGCTGCCAGGACCCACAACGTGCTGGTCTAAAGCAATCCTGGTGATGAACAGAGCACACTGATAGGTGCAGCAAGCTGGCACACGAGCCGGGATGAAAGTTAATAATATTGCGTACTAAAAGAGAAAAAAGAGGCTGTAAGCACAACTTGGGAGACAGGAGATGAAAACAGAGAGATGGGGCCATTAGAGTGTCCACTCCGCCCTCAGTGATGGGTGATGGGTGGCTCTTGGCTGCTTTTCAGGTGGACTGTTCCAACAGTGGGTCTGCGAAATTGAAGGTGACGTTGCATCAACAATTTAGAAAGGCCTAACACTGTGTATATCTCACCAAGGTTATTAGAGCTAACTGAAACTGACACCCAAACTGAAAGAACATACATTTCTCAATGCAAATTAAAAAGAAAACACTATAGAAACTAAAATAAAACTGTGGAAGTAGAGTCGGTACAGCTGTGGAGAACAATGAGGGCTGTTTATACCAAGTCAGTCTCTGCTGCACTTTACTTGGTGTGTGTCCTTAAACACTATGCATTTCCAAAATTAAAATATACATTTCAAAGTAGAAATCAAAAACTAAAACTAAATATATATATATTTTTAACTGAACCTTAATTAACTAACTAACTAACAATATATTTAAAACATTATGCCAAAGGCTTCGTACATATGGTACCTTTATGGAGCATTTAACATGTCAACAAGTAAAAAATAAAATCTAGCATTAGGACTGTGGAGCACACCATTGAACATTAGTGAAGTGTATCTGTGGGAATTTATCCTCGATCACCCTGCTCAGTATTGTATTAATGGAAGTGTAATTTCAATTCAATTCAATTACTACTTGTATAAGGCAGGTCAATAACCAGGTCTCTTCATTCCGGGACATAGTTATAATAATAATACTCAAAGTTTCTATTTGTGCAGTGTAAGGATGCAAATAAAAACCAAGCTGACAGAATGAAGGATTTCTAAGTTTGCTATTTGCATTGTTTGTATGGACGTCACATTGTCTGCGATTAAACGCATGAGAAGAACATAAATGATGATTATGATGACGATGACTGGAGAAAAAAGGTAAATGTGAGCGAGAGCAAAATTTTGCTGAAAAAATGAGGGAGCCAAAAGGGACAAACGAGGGACAGAGAACTAGTAGAAATAACTGAGTGGTCTGTGTCGATCTAAGTTATTCAGTCAGATTTACCAGGCTGAACTTCTCTTCTCTACCTCCCTGCTTTTCCAAAAGAGCTGAATAGAGAGGATTCTCTCGTCTGAACAAAAGGCCTTTTCCTAATCATTGCAATAATGCTGCCGACAGCTGACTGACTGACAATGAGACAACTATGCAGAGCATGAAGCCCACAGCTCATCTCATGTTGGACCATTGTTAAGGGTGGCTTTCATTCATGTACACACACACAAACTACGCTGCGTGTCACTGACTGCTACGATTTCGGATTGCTGAGAAATTAAAATAGCCACACTCAGGAACGCCATCCCATTGCAAACATAAAAAAACCCAAATCAGTTCATTTGCTTTTTTCTTCCTTCCTCGGTTGTTGCACAGATAAATAATGTTGTGTCCGTGTGATGCGTGGTGAGGGCATTGGGATGTGGGGGATGTTGGACTGTCAGGCGAAGGGACAAGCGTATTTTATCATAGTCGCACAACAGTCCCACTGTGACTTCACTGTGGAAGAGGATGTGCATTTTTGCTGGTGAAACAACAAAATTAGATGGTGTGGCTTGGTGGTGAGAGTGAGTTTCTACAGAAAGGTCATGTTTCATTCTGTTAGCAGATTTACTGATCATAGAGCTGCGCACTGGCTGTTCTCAGGAGGATTTCCTTGTGAATGCAAACAAGCCCCTTTTTACGGGTGGCACAGTCCCCCCCTGCCAGTCAGGAACTACATTTATTTATCATCAAAAATAAATGTAGAAAATTCAGCACAAGACAAATTTGCCAAGCATAAGGCAGAAACGAATGTTTTTTAATAATTCATACTTCAATAACACATAAAGGTGCATCTATATTTCTGTCACAATAGAATTTTGAAGCAGATGCAAAGAGGCAGATTCTCTTTGCGAATGATGGTTTTCCATTAGTCCATCATTAGTTTATACTTTTCTTGAAGTTAGCCTAAATTCTGCACATGCATCGCCAAACCATATGCAAATAAATTTTGACCATAGCACATGCTTACATCAAATCCACTGAGCTGGTGAGTAGTTTCGCCTGTACCAACCAACAACGCAGCATCGCAGATCCTGTGCTGCAGTCGTACACGCAATACTGCAGGGAGACAGAGAGGATGGAGCTGCTAGCTGAGGTGTTTCACAGGCAGAACACCTCGTGGACTTCCTTCCCCTTGGGTAACGACTTAATGAATAACTTATAGTAGTTGCAGTGTTTCTGTTAAAACGTGCTACACTAATGTAATTATACACAATGAATCATAACATGGTTAATGACTGTGTAGTACATTATATTCTTTATGTTGGACGCTGGTGTGGAGCGAAGGTGCAGGAAATAGACGGCATACTAAACATCAGGGAAGAGACCATTAATAGAGGAATTCCCTCAAGGCCTTTTTTTGCACAGCCTATATAATTGGGTTACTAAGCAGTTGCCCAATCTTATAAGCCCAGCCATTTTGTTCAGCTAAGCTTGAATAATCAAGTTTGCTAAAAGGCCCTCATTTATCAATATCCAGGATGTAACTGTCTCTAGAGTTAAAACAAAAAGGGAAAAGCTAAAATAGAAGGTTAGACGTTAAATCAAAGCAGGTGACTAGTGGCTTATTATTAGAGTTTTCATGTCTGCAGGAGTGGAACAAAACACCATGTACCCATCATTACTCCTAATGTTGGAGAGTTAAATGTCACAGTGATTCTCATATTTAAATGCCCGTGTGCCATCACTGAATTCGTAATATACTTTTGCAAATGTACTGTAGCACACACTTGTAACTAATAAAAAAGTGACAGGATTGCGACAACTTCTTCCTGGGTATGACAGCCTGGCACCCCTCACCTCCCTTTCTCTATGTATGCCATCAATCCGCTATCAACTTATTCATGCTGAGAGCAACTGAAGTGAATAAATGAAAGAAAACCTCACCCTGTCTCAGATTTTTGGATATGATGACACCGCAGTGCACGGCTCTCTCTTTTGTCTAATTTCCACTGTGTATAAAAGACTGACAGAGAAGGGTCTCAAGCAGGGTCAAAACTCACATTACGTTTGATTGCACTATTTCTGACTTGCAAAAATATGGAAATAGAGGTGCTCACAATTGGAATGCACATGCAAAAATGTGACAACAGGAAGCACCAAGAAGAGTTTTAATATTTGTGATATACAGTCACCTCCAAGAGTGTTGGAACAGCAAGACCAGTTCTTTAGTTTTGTCTTTGTTGCTGTTTTCTTTGTCCGATTTCCACTCACCCCAACAGGTCAAGGCAGATGGCCGCCCACCCTGAGCCTGGTTCTGCTGGAGGTTTCTAACGATTAAGAGAGTTCCTCTCCACTGTTGCCTATGGCTGCTCACGGGGAATTTGTTGGGTTTTCTCTAAATGTCTGTATAGTGTTGACTTTATTATGTAAAGTGCGATGAGATCACTTTGTTGAGAATTGGCTCTATAAAAATAAATTGAATAGAATATAAATAAAAAAGCTGAATCAATGAGTGGGTTGAAGATGTTTAGGAGACAAACTTTAGATTTTTAGCTTTATAAAAAAAAAATGAAGGTGGCGGACTGAATTTAAAGTCAGTTTAATCCTGAAATCCTTCTCCAGGATTTTACTTCAGTTTCATTCTGTTGTTGTTGTTGTTTAATGGGTGGGGGGTCTTTAATCTTTCCTTTAGCAGGTGAAATGCAGGTTTGATTGAATTGGGTTGAGGTCTAATAATTGACTTGGCCGGTGTAAAACCTTCCACTGTTTCCCTCTGATGAAGTCCTTTGTGTGCTTGGCAGTGTGTTTTGGATCATTGCTGCATGAAGAAGCTCCTCTCATTTAGGTGTGATACATTTCGCTGTAAATTCGCAGACAAATTGTTGCTATACACCTCTGAATTAACTGTGCTGCTACCAAGAGTTATATCAACTATAAAGATCAGTGAGCCTGTTCCAACAGCACCAACTGTGTCTGCAAGAAATTACGTTCCTATACCACTAAACCGCAAATGCACACTTTTTTTTTGAGTTATGTAGTTAAAGTAATAAGGATGTTACATGTTGACACATAACATTGAGGGTTAGAAGCAAATATGTTAATACTGAACATATGAATAAAATGTCACCAGACATTGTGTTTTTGGTCACCAACAATATCCAGTTTGTCGGACTGCAGCCTTATTAAACTATTTTATGGTTGTGTTTATTTGCTCAGAGTGGCAGTAACAGAAGAATTGAGGGCTAGATTAATTGACAAAAAGGTAACATTCACTTCCTACATGTTTAATGGCTTTAAAAATCCAAAAGTGGTTTTCTTGCCTGAACCAAACAGACACAGAGGACTCAGTTGCATGAAAATCTGCACCTTGTTTGTCCAAAACCCTCCTGGCAATTCACACACTAGCTCAGTTATAATACTTTAAAAAAAACTTTTAGTAGAATAGGAATGTAGTTTTTAGGCAGAGTTGCCATAACACTCCCTCCAAATTAATTGAAAGATGAGAACGGTTCTGATCATAGGCAGATTCTAGGGGTTCACATGGCTTAAGCATTCCAGAACTGTTATGGATCCAACCTGATTCTTCCTGCTGATGAGGTGCATGTTGTGTCCTCTGCACTTGTGCTCATGACATTTTCTTTAAATGGTGGATTGTTGTACCTTCAAAGTGTAAATACCATCACATGAGTGAGCTGCATTCTGAAAATTCCTTTCATTTTTATCACTTTATCTTTTGTACAGCAAAATCAAATTAACTAGCCTTGCTGTTGCGATACTTTTTGGAGGGGTCTGTTGAATGGAGAAAGTAGATTTGGATTAATATACAGCATTGTTCAATAAACATCTGAAAGGTATCACAGGGGCAAATGAATTCACCTGATAAAGACCCTTACGTTTACTCTTGTGCTGCGGTTTTAAAAAAAGTGGTAGCGGTGCATTTCTAATGTAGCTGGTAATATGTGATTTACGGTTGTAACTGTGATGTATGTGTGGCATCTCTCGAAAATAAACCTATCAAAAGTAGTTACTCCACTCATTTTTCACCTTCAAATATCAGCCCCTGGACAATTTAGGAAAGAAAAAAAAAAAGGGAACCACCTTGGCGAAGTTGCACAACTGGAGAGAAACTTCGTTGGCCATAATTCTCCTTGAGACATGCAAATACATCAGCTTCTCGAAAACTCCCCACCCATTGCCACAAACAGCAGTGAAAACAAGCACATAAAAAGGCAAACTGTGTCTTATATTTCACTATTCTGGCGGGGGAAGCTGTTTGGCCAGACATTTGCTCATGAATATTTAGGCGGTGGTGTTATGAATATGCATAAGGATGCTGGAGCAGCGCTATCAGCACACAGATTTATGAGCTAGTGTAGAAGATAATGATAAAGAAGGAGATAACCTGGCCACTGGTATGATGAGCAGAATGCACGCAGCAAAACAGACGGGAGCACATACATGTGCAATGGCATAAACACAACCTTGAATTTGTTAACAGCAAAGCCTCCATCTGCTCTGAAATACAGTTAAACTAAAATAAAGCGGAGTGTAGAAGACGTTCGAACTGTCAGTGGGAATTAATGTGAAATGGCATTTCTGTCATTTTCCGGGTGTGACTGTGTGGTTTGTTTCTCCTCTGCCCTGGAGGTACACTGAGAAGGAGCGTGTCACAATCTTATTTTTTTATCTGTGCAATGCGGTACCTTTATGTGTGTGTCACTTGTGCGTGTGTGGAATCTCTTAAAGTGTGTCAACAACGATAACGCACCTTGCTGCCCACCCCATGGTTGCAGAGATATCGCAGTCTTGTGCCTCAGGTGTAGGGAAGTCAGGAATAAAATGAAGAAGAAGAAGAAGAGGAGGAAGAAGAAGAGACGCATACAGAAAAATGGTCTGGATTATTCCCTGCAGGAAGGAGGTGCAGATTGGCGTCTGTACCAAGCTGAAACCTCCAGGAGACAACTTTACTTTACAGGAAATGTTTTGTTGTATACAGTCATAATTTTCTGGCTAGTGAAAGTGCTGCGTCTGTTGGCAAACCTAGTGAACTGAGCAAAAACTAAATACTAATTTAAAGATTGTGCACAAATTGGCAATATCAAAGGCAGGGCGGCAGTTTGCTGTCACTAAATGTTAGGGTTATGCATTTGGATATAGTCCATACGGCCCCAGTAAAAAAAAACAAAAAAAAACATGGCAAAATATGTGACACAGCTAATTAAACTCTCTCCATTTCTGACTAGGAAAAAAAAACATATCTCATAGATGTGAATCACTGAAATATTTTTCATAGCTTGTGCCACCTTGTTAAATATTCCAATTTGTCTTTAAAGAAACGCCTGAACTCTTTAAAAACCTTTTGATCAAACTTTGCAAAATGTTTCTCTTTCTTTGTAATCATGTTTGCAACCTGAATTCTCTGCTGTTCTTCCTTCATCTGTCCTGCTGTAAAAAGCCAGTTTGACAAGACCTCAGAAATCCATCCTAAACTTGTCAAAAATACGTCAAAGAGACCAAACACTTACATGCAAACACCAAAACCACCAACTTTAGCAGCTAATGCAACTTCCAAAGCACTTGTTACTGTGGAGAACAGGAAAATAAATCATGGTAGAATTGATTACAGCGTGAGGAATGCAGTGAAAGAATGGAGAGTTAGCCACAGTAATTATTAATCGAATCAAATGTAAAATAAGTATTAATGGAATATTTTTTTCTATTACAAAACACGTTTTAAATGATTAGTTAATAGGTGCATTCTCATTTTATTTACATTTTACACCGTGTCTCAACTTTGCTGGAAATGGAGTTTGTAGGATGACGCTGTGATCACCGACTCTCAATCACCTCCATGTCAGGACTCGCTTGTGGCTGTTTAGACCTGGACTTATAAGCTCAAGAACCACAAGGGAGCAATACTTGACTTAGTAATTACTCAGTAATGATCACACTAGTGTCTGAGTAGCATGTGAAACTCGATGGGAATGCATGAAAGTACAGAAAACTGCTGAGATCATCATAACAAACAACTCATCCTCATCCCACATGTGGACATGAAGTCACTGTGTAAACCTGCTTACTGCAGAAAAATCTGTCCTTTTATTTAACAAAACACAGAGTGTGTAGTCAAATACATGGGAGGAGGACAAAAACTCCCCGTGCAGCAGAGAACTGTGTGCCCTGTACACACAGCGTTCCACAGTAATAGATGAGCAGGAGTTGATGGCTCGGCACAGTTGCTGCTTTTCAAAGCTAACAAAGTCTTTGTGCCCGTCACAAAGCCAGTGCCTGGCAATTGACTCCTGCAATAAAAAAAAAATGCGGCTGGCATTGAGAAATAGGAGCAAGAGAGATACAGGAAGTGAAAGAAATAATGCATTGTATATAACAGCAAGTGGGAGCACAATGCTGGTGCTTTGGGAGTTAAAGAGTGCACTGCCTCCTCATTGTAGCATATCCACAGCCATTTTTTCAGAGTTCACCACAACCTGACTTCTCATCCCGCACCCTGCTTTTGGCAACACAGTGTTTCTACAGAGGAAACAGCAGTGCTTACTGGGGCGACAGCATTTTGCATAATAAAAGAGAAGGAAATAGGGAAGCAGGAAAAAAAGTAGAGAGATGAGAAGATGTCAAGTATGTGGAGGAGGTTTTCAGTTTGTGTGCATTCAAATGTTTTTACGTGTGTATGTGCATGTCCACGTGTGTGTGGATTCATAATAAAGCCAGGGGCTAGAGCTGGAGCACAGAGCGTCATTGTGCTTTAATAGAGACTGTGTGCTCACTGCGGTGCAGCATAAAAGATAAATTATTCATTGGCTTCAACACCAGAGCTATCATCAGGCTTCCGCTATTATTACCAGCCGACGGTCAGCCATCACTTTCAGGAGAGGAAAAAAGCTTAAGCGTCATAGAAAAAGGTCACAGAAAAAAGGACGAGGTGACACGTCGTTACGCTGCCTCGATCGCTTTAGAGAATGAAAAGTTGTGCGCGGAGGGAGTGTTGACAGTTATGTGCTACTTCTTTACAGCTCCCAAAACTCTCCCCGTTTTCCTCGTGTCTGAATACGGGCTGTTTGTCTCTTCCAATCCCCTCTCTATCCCGTCATCATTTCGTAGTGTCACCTGGATCTTCTCCGTACCCCTCTGTCCTTGCATTCGTCTTTCCCGCTGTCACTGTCTGTGTGTCCCTCTGTGGGCCCCCCACTGTTGCTCTTTCTTGCTCCCACAACCCCTATTTCTGTCTCCATCGCCGGCGGAGGAGGTGCCAGGGCAGTGTAATTGGTATTCAGGCTCTGTCAGAGCCAATGCAGAGCCCTGTTAGCGGAATAAGAGAGGAAACATTCTTATCTGGATTTCCACTGTAACCAGAGGGTGGGTGCGGGACTCTGCTACGCTTGCTGTTCTTATAATTTTTTTCTTGCCTTTTTTCTTTTTTTTTTTTTTGGTTTTCCCTCTTGTTTTCTCTCATCGTCCTCCCCCTGCTGTCTGCGCTAATTATTGACTGGCTGTGTTGCAGGCTTCTAAGCACACACACAATAGGATTGCACACATCGACTGGAGTGTATCGAGATGCACAACAGCATATAGGAAAGTGCACATGTATACACAGCAAATCCTGGAAAAACACCTGCCTACCTGCACGCGCACACACTTTCAGAGGCATTACACAACCTGATACAGCCCCCTGCCAAGTCTTTTACTGGCGCAGCTTCCCCACATCTGCATCAACCACAATTATAACACACACACGCACACACACACAGACAGACTCTCGCTGCTCTCTTCCTCCGTCCTCTCTTTTGTTCCAGGAGGCTACGCTACCAAACACATGTACAGCACAGCACCATTATAGATCTATTTTCAGGACGCTGAGTAAATGAGACCGGCTCTCGTCTCAAGTTGCCCCATCCCCATGTACTTTAAAATGTGTCGGCTGCTCGAAGGAAAATTAAAGTAACTATTAAGCTTTAAAAAAAAGAGCAACTGATGCCATGAAATAGAGATTATTTTTAGATATATGACTGAATAAGAAACGGTCAGATTGTTACTTAGTCAAGCTCTTGGAGTTTCAGTATTTAAACAGCAAGGCGGAAAGTGATGCAAAAGCACCTTAGACAAGGGAGGAACACAACACTTCAGAACACAATAAAGTTACAATAACAACAACAAAATTCTGGCTGAAATCATCATGTAAAAATAAAAATTAAACTTCCCTTACATCTTTATTACATCACCTAACGATAGCGTTTCATCCGTGCACCAGTGAGCCACAACAGTATCACTGGTGAGAGAGGAAAGTGGTCAGCATGGGGGCGACTTCATCTGTAGCTTATGATGGGAAATACTCGTGTCAGCCGCCTGCACCATTACGCATATTACCATTACATAAAGGAGCCACAAGGAGTTATGTGTTTCCAGCTCTAAATCATGCTTATTCCATCGAAACTACCATGGGTAATTACTGTAGTTCATGTGATTACTTTAACATAGCTTGATTATATTTTGCTGAGAGAACTATATCTTGGTACCACTATCTGACAAGGCACAACTTATTTATAAGCCTTTCCTTATTGATAAAGTCATCATTTATAAATGCTTTATAGATTAAAAAGAACGACTTGGAGTTGAGGAATATGTAACACTCCTCCAACACTTTGTTAGCTTTGTGAATTCATCAGGGTTACTTATAAAATATACTGCTGCCTCTGGACCAACACGGTTTATCGTAAAACTCGGATTAATGCTTTATAATTGCACGTGACATCTATGCGATTACAAAGATTTAATTTAAACAAGCCACACAGCTGCAAGACAGTGTTTATTCAAACTACAACGTTAAACGCCGTCCTATTAATGGCTCATAACTGATCTATAAAACATAAGTAAATTGTTAAATGTTAATGAAGTCATTAAATTTAGCTTTACAAAGTGTCTTGTTACAAAGAGATACTCCCATATTGCAGTAATGCTTCAAAAGGCAATATTTTCGCTTTACAGTGACATGATCCAGCTTAAGTTTGCAAACTCTTACTCATACGTTGTGTGGTCCACAGTTTGACCCTCTCAGTCGACACTGAGCACATTAACATCACAAACCTCCTGCCATGTCACTCACTGAATGATGACGAGCGATAAGCCTCTTCACAAGCTTTTAAATCCCAGCTCAACCAGTATATTCAGATATAAAATGATACACTAATAATCTTAGTCATCATCTTTGCAGCGAAACACAAGATAATCCTAACAAGTGTGGCCGAACCCAAACTGACAGGGATTTAAACTGTACATAAAGAATTTGGATGATATGCTCTTTTAGTGTGTCTGTCTCAGTCCTGGTGCAGGTTACTAGCACAACCAATCCCAGCCTGCCGTTACCTGAGTTGCCATGGCAACCCTCCCCCAAAAAGAATTTATTTCAGGAAGCAACCCATCGGCAGCAACCTGTGACTCTCTCTCCCCCCCCACCCCCCCTTCCCTCTTCCTCCTCCGTATCCGTCGTCATTCTACTCTTTTACTCTCCTTTCTTTTGCTTTATGCACTTTTTACTCATGCACCCATGTGTTTTTAATATTTATAGTGTCCATTCCTTCTTTCCCTCATCGTCCTGCATCTCTGCATTTTATCCGTCTGTTCCTTTCTGCCTCATTTGCTGTCACAGTCTGTCCATATCCAGCCACTGGGTTAGTTCATTTGTAGCTACAACCACAGGAAATGGTGCATCAGGCACCTTCACTATTCACTTCACTCTTATCTGCACTCATGGTTTGTGAATGAGTACATACCAGACAGCGCAACTCTAGGAGAAGTCACAATATGCGTGTGCGCAGGAGTATGGATTTAAACACAATTGTGTGTGTACAGGCACGTGTAACCGTTTGAGCCAATTATTTCATTACCAGCTGACGGATTTCTTTTTCCACTGTTACTGCTCCCCAAGCCACGGGCGCCGGCACATACCCCAGCAATCACACTTACACACACACAAACACGCACACACATAAGCTCGCACACGGCAACCAGTTCAAGTCCATCAATTAAGGAGGCAATTTGCTCAAGTGGTTCCACCTGGGCCAAAAGGCAGGTGGGTGGCTATGCTCTGTTTACCTATCAGACACTATTAGGCCTGAGATGTCACTGGTTTTACTTCTGCTGCGCCTCTATAATGTCATCTTTGCCTTTTTGTCTGAAAGCCTGGGTATTGTGTGTGTGTGTGTGTGTGTGTACATGCCTTCATTTTGTTGTTTGGACAAATTTTGTTTTGATAGCATTGTTGTGAAGACATTTTGGCCAGTCTGCTCAACTTCCAAGGGCTCTTTGAGGGTTAAGATGTGGTTTTGGGGTTAGACGTTTAGTTGTGACGGTTGAAGTAGGCAGCTAGGAAATGAATTATGTCAGAGACTGTCCTCACGAGTATAGGGAGACATGACTGGATGTGTGTGTGTGTGTGTGTCAAGTCTTGTATGTCAGAAGGTAACTGGAATGTACTGTATCTGTCAATGTGTGCAACTAAATGACAGCTGATGCTAACAATATATGGATGCTGTGTGTGCGTGTGTGTGTGTGTGTGTGTGTGTATGCATGTTATGTGTCAGATTATCAGGCTGCTGACATGCAGGACATGTAGCAGACACATATTCTTTTCACACACGCCACTATCTTTGACAAGATTGCAACAGTGATCCGTCTGTGTGTTTGTATGTGTGTGTGTGTGTTTTCTTGTGGACTGTGCACGTGTGTGGCCTCTGCGGCAATATTTCATCCTCTCCAGAGTCCCATAAGAACCTGCCGCACTCTGTTGTGTGTGTGTGTGGGCAAGTGACCCTTTGTGGCTGCGTTTGCATATGTATACGCGACTGCCTCTGTGACTGCGTGTGTGCACATTTACATTTGCTAGCAGCGTTTATTCACTATCTTTAAGAAAAGCTGGTGTTTGGAATGTATGATGAAAGCTCGCTCTCTGTCTCACACACACACACACACACACACACACACACACACACACAGACCATGCCACGCACTCTCACAGTCTGTTTGATAAATTAGACTTGGAGCTACAGGAATTCACTCTGCAATGTACTAAAGCAAACATGAGATCGTGCACACAGTCTGCCATGCTCCAATGTATATTTGCAGGACTGTGGGTGTGTGAATGCATATGTTTGCGTCTCACTGCACCCCTGCATGTTAACTTGAGTGAACTTGTGACGTTTGTCTGCAGAAAGTGCGCGGCTGTGTGTTAACATGTATCCTCACTGTGCAGATGTGCTCTGAGGAGTGCAGGAAAACACACGCAGGAGGTAAACTACACCAACAGGACCTACGTGTCAATGTTTCCTCTCCCTGCTGTTTGATTTAGGAAAGGGCATTCTGTTTCCTGCATCCCACAAGTCCTATTTCCTTTCAACTCATTGGCTGTGGTATTATCCTTGGGCTTATATGGTGGTGCACAAGGTATAATTTATTGTCTGTTCAGCAAGGCAAATGTGCAAGCCTGGCGGATTTCATTTGCTGAATACATATCATTATTAAAATATGATTTTTTTTTCACCTTTTTTGTGTTTCTTTTGTGGTGAAATGCTATCTAGGGTACATTTGATTCATGCCTTTACTGTGAATTTCTTGGTGATAATAACCTCTGAAATATAGAATATTGGGTACACTCTGAGTAAGGAGAAGAGGCCGGCCAGCGTGCTAGAGTCAGACACATCAATGCATATCAATGCATACCAAATAGAAAAATGTGCATTATGTCTCAAGTGATGAAACACTTGGTTTGGAGAAAGCAGTGACCCACCTGCTTCTTTATATATATACACTTCTATTTGAGCTCATGCAGACAGCTAGCAGACCCAAGCTGCTTTAGCACCCACAGCAATGAACACTCAGCATGACTTGTAAATTATTGTGTACACAGTGCATATCCTGAATTTATTACTTTTAAGAGAAGAACGTGGCTTTAAAAAAAATTCCTGGCAGCAACGCCGTAAAGAAACAACACATCACGGAAGAAAGCCTTCTGTATTCATGAGTTTGGTTTTAACAGTCCCTGCAGGTACAATAATGAAGTTCCTCTCCCCCATGTGGAATGGACCGTAATGATTATGATGAGGGAATCGCTGGCTGTTTTTTTCTCTCTCTCACTCTCTCCTCTGCCTGCTGTTGTATCGACAGAGCTGTAAACATAAGCATAAAACTATATGTAGCAACGATGTAACTGTAAAAAAAGGGGGGCTATTAACAGCTGCTGAGGCCTGAGGAGATTCTGCTCTTCCACAGTTCAAACCAAAGCCAAAACTCTAATTGATAGGCAACTTCAGGAATAGTCACAAACTTAAAATATGTATTCTTAGTATAATTCAAAATACATGCCTCTTCTGCCTGCGTTAAAAATGTATTGGTTTGCATTGACTTTGTGTTCCGAGACTTCAGTTGTGTCTTTTAAATTTCATGGATCACAGATTCTGCATTCAAAATACTTCATAGGACAAAGACGGTCCCAGTGAACAAACAAGATACAACATGCAATCATCTGAGTAATGTTATTCAAGCAATTTGACACTCGAAGCCTTGCCAACTCAATTATGTCAACGATAAGCACCATAAATGGAGCAAACGTGTTGAGTTATCTCGCTTTGTTGCATGACTAACATCCATGTCAGCACCTTTCCTTCCACACACTTTAATGCCATTAGAAGATAAATGAGTGGCACCACTCATTATGACCCATAATGCTATGGCTCGTCCTTTACAGTCAGCTAAACCCATTTTCTCTTACTACGTTAGATCGGAGATAGAAATTGCGACCCCACAAGCAATCTATTCTAGGGTGCAACAAGCTAAGAGGATGTGACGTGCCAATGTTTTTTAGTGATTTTCATTATGTGTCATTCTAAATCATTTTCAATTGGACCATAAAAGCTGCCGCCATATGCAGTACAAAAGGCAGGAACGAATGAAAAAGGATCTTGTTTAGCTGCAAGACATCACGAAAAAAGAAAATAATGATCTTTATGAAATTGCTTTAGACACAATCTGACAGCCGAGACAAAGCAAGTGGCTGGCCTTGTTCAAATCGATAGAGCCTCCATTAGTTTTCTAAAGAGTAACATGCAATTTGTTTCGGTGGAGCAGCATTGCAATGGTGATATTCTGCCCCTTTGACACGAAAAGATAATGCACTATAGCCAAGCTAATGTCAGATTAAACCTACATTTCTGTGAGATGGAAACGGAAAAACACTTCGAACGCACTAGATCCATAAAGCATGACCGAGCCTTTTATCACACACACCACATTCGTGTCACAATGTCCTCCAGGGCCAAGCTTTTGTAAAGACGGAGAAACGTCCTTTCTAAATCCATTCAAATGACTGTGATCTCACGCACAAAGGAGATCAAACTTCTTAAGTAGCTATTGATCGGCTAGATGAACAGAGACATGGCTACTGATCGAACGTAGGGATGACCTTGCGTGTACCTATGACACAGCCGGAAAGCACACATTGAAAGCACACAGGGGTGAGCACAGTTTTCACCCATCATTTCCTAAAGAATTTGTGGATGTATCACATTCAGACGCCCTAGTGGGTGTCATCGAATCAATAGTGCGGAGGGAGTCAGCTCAGGAATGAGACGGACAGCGGGTCCAGCTCAGGTCTCTTCAATCAGCACTCTTTGAGAGCGTGCATCCTGATGAGTAAGGTTCAGTTAGATCATCCGAGGGGACGGACAATCTTCTTACTGAGAGATGGTCATGATGGACATCTTGCAAGAGGAATCTGCCTTCATTCTCGAACAAAATGCTGATCTGAGAGGATCTTTCCCCCACCAGCTGACAAGCTGATAGACAAATGGCCCTGCTTGTCTCTAACCTCTCAAACTACCGACCCTCCTTCTTCTGGTCCTACCACTCAGTGTCTGTATATCTTCTGCCAAAACACTCTACCTCTCTCATTCACTCTGTACATGCACTCACATGACTAATTTACACAGCAGATCGAAGTGACCAGAACACATTCCCTCACTACTGCATGATGTTTTAATTAAAGAGGCAGCTGTGGTTATTAAAATCACTTAATCCTTGATGCAGTTTCTCACACCTTACATCCAGGAAGAGTGCAATCTAGCAATCTGTGCTAGCTTGCAGATCTGTGCCACAATTTAATGCATGTGTTACACATTTTATCACCAGCATCTGTACTGCGCTAATGCGCCCGAGGATGTAAGACATAAGCATCGTGCATGTCCTTGCTGATTCAAGGTTTTACAAAGTAGCTCAATTCTGGGTCTTAAAGCTCGGACTGGTAGGGCCTCTGGGAGTTTCACGTGGCACTTAATGGGTGGAAGGGCGGGAATGTGTTATTGTACAGTACATTTGTGTAAAAAAAAGTGTGTTAACTTGTTGCATGACGTCACTATTTGGAAAGGCCAGTGAGTCCTTCTAGGAAAAAAAAGAAAGATAATCCTCACAGTCAGCTTTTCATTAGTCTAACTCCAACTACTTCCATTTTTATCGTCCCACAGCATTGCACAAACACAATCGATAGGATTTTAGAAAAACTCTGTGCAACAGTGCACACATTTTTACTGCCCCACAATCAATAGGAACTGTGAAAACAAGTGGCATAACGAAAAATTGAAGATTTCACACAGACACACACACACAAACACACAACCACAGATTAGGAGAGTCCCTGGACATAGGACACAAGGGGGTTGTTTGGTGTAGGCTTAGATTACCTTGAAAAACCAGCACAGGTTCCTGTCGCAACTGTGATTGATTCACTGAAGTGCACTAATTAACCAACCTTTTAAGTAATGAATCAATTAAGCAATTGATTAATGTGCATTACCCTTATGGATCAGAGTTGATACTGACCATTAAAGATAAATTGTGCTCAATTTAAATCGGTTTACAGCAGATTACACGCGGAGGAATGCTCTGCTTACCTATGTGCACGGTTGCTGTGAGGGATTTGACATCGCTGAGGATTTGCCAAGTAAAACACGGTGATTGTGAAATTGCTTCTGTATGCTAAAGGAGTATTACTGCGGCATTAAATACACGCATATTATCTTTATGTCACTTGAGCCTCAAGCTGTGCTACAGGGCTGAGTTTCCTAAAATCCCTCCTTTCTGCAGATGAATAATAGATGCTTAAAAAAGGAGAAATGACTACACCTCTGCTGCTGCATTTCGAAGTCATATTCCAGTCAAAGCTCATATTGCAGTTCTTTTTGGCTTTGGCAGTAATTAAACAATCTACATCTTGTAGATAGAGGTGATGGGTGGCAAACAACCGTGCCTTTTAATGATTGTCTCTGAAGTACACTCAGCTTTCTGCTCCTTTTGCACCAACTGAGTTAATACTCTAATGGAAAAATGAAACACCATTTTCACAGATGGCACAAATACTCTCTGCAACAAGAAAAGAACACAGCAAAACCAGCTAGTGCAGCATAGAGAGGAAACCGCAAATCAGTCCAATATCTTACATAACTGTGCACAGTTGAGGCTGGCGTGAAGCCAACCATCCTACAAATTTGCAGTTTTAGGTCCTGATCATTTTACTGGTCATTCCGGATGATTCTACTAGTCACTGGCAGGCAATAGGGTAACGTGCTGAAGGCTGCAATTGAAGGCAAGCCACATTCAAGACATTATGGTGTGCAGTGGCCTTTATCTTCCAGCTTTGAGTTAAGGGATCTGTAAAGGTGACCTGATTTGGCAATATTCCACAAGGACCCCTTGAAGTAAACGTGCACCTTATGATCTCTGCAGTGGATGGCAGAAATGTCTCCCCGCACAAAGAAGCTGTTTTGCTCAGGTACACAAACTATGTCTGTTGAATGTTAATTCGTGGAGTGACAAACTTCTCTGACTTTTCCTAAACCGAACCCAGACATTTTGGTGCCAAAACCAAAAGAGGTTATAGCTCTGCATTGGTCAACTACATCATATCACACGATAAAAACCTACTCAGCCTACTGAGGTGAGATACAGACTGATAAAGGCCCAATCAATAATGTGATAACTCCACGATCAGGTAGGAGTGCAGACACGAGTAGCTTCTCCTTCTACACTCACGTCTTTAAAACACAGCATTACTTTCTACATGTGTTATGTATGTGCATGATAGAAAATGTTCGCTACTGGTTGGTCAGGATCTAACCCTCTTCTGTTTCGAGCAGAGCTGCCCAATATAACCCGCAATCCTTTTATTTTTAGTTGTTAAAGAGGATCCCCAGGACTGGGTGTCAGTCTGTAGTGGTAAATGAAAACGGATTTTGGCTGCCTGATGTCAGGGGCAGAGTTTGGATACACATATCTCTGTCACTTTAGCCCATTGTGGCTCACCCTGTGGTTTTACCTGAGGATCAGCAGCTGCAGTCGTCAGGCGCGCTGGTTGTAGAGGATCTCGACTAACCACCTTAGCAGACGGGAGGTTTTATGAATGAATAAAAAGGAAATATGTGATGGTACCGCAAGTCAACTTATCATTGCCACAGAGACGTTTCAGGTAATATTCTTGTCTTTGATGTATAAAACAGGAATGGTGTCTTCTAGCAAACTGTGTAAAGTTAAAAAGGAGCCTAGTAGAGGGATTTACCAGGGATTGTCTCTGTAACACCATATGTCTGAATGTGCTGCTTACTTGAAATCTGCTTCAAATCAAATCGTATCCTTTGTCTTTTCAGGCCTGTTTTCTTAGATATCTATACAGGGTTTATTCTAAAACAGAGATGGCAAAAGATTCAAATTTCATTTATATTTTAAAAATATTCACTGCTTATAGCACACACAATTCCGTCTAAGGATTACTACTTCTGCCTTGATGCTATAGCTGTAGCACCGTGTCTATTATAAAGCTACAAATCAATCACTGGATATCATTCAGTTTATGGCTGTGGGCCTTAAGGTTTTATCATGATTTACATCACTTAAGAAAATTGTCTACAATAAAGTCCCTAATTGAGGGGGAAATGTTCTAGTATTAAACAATAAATCTCGCCTAATGCTAAATATCATTTAAGTGCAGATATTTTTGCTGTATTAGGAGAAAACATAGCTGCTCTTCATAACTTTAATTGTAACCTAGAGCATGCCTACATTTTACTTTACTTTTTCTTACTATTAATTTTCCATAATGGTGAGTGACACATTGATATGACCTTTTTTTGGAAATAAAGCATTACTTTAGATCATTTGCCCTTGATTTACCACTGGATTCCCGCACCAGGACCTTTTCCATGAACCTGTCAGGCTCTCTTTGCCATGTGACGAATGTCTCGGCCAATGAAGAACAAAACGAGATTTGCTCCATTGCCTGAATTATTGAAGTGGACAGTGTGAGAAATTTATGGTGCAAAATTCATCCACATTCCCTGTGCATAATGGTTCAATACATTTTCATTTCGTATCTGTGTAATCACAGATAAAACCAAGCATAATTCACAATAGTTCCCTCCATCTTAAAGGTTTAATAATTTGCCCTGAGTTTGTCGTAAATCTGTGTACTCCAAATCAAATCAATTTGAGAGTGATAGCAGGTTCTGGTCATGCATTTTGAGTTTCATAGATCGTAAATTCTGCATTCAAAATTCTTCATAGTTTCACAAGACAGGTGTATAAAATGCAGTTTATAATGCGATTCCAAGCAACCTGTTGGATCACAATTTGACACTGTAACGCTTGCCACCTACTGAATGTCAGTAATGTCAATGATAATCGCCGTAAGTGCACAAAATGTGACGCTTTGTTTGCACGACTACCATCCATGTGAGCACCTTTCACTCTACACTGTATTAGGAGATAAATGAGTGGCACCACTTATTATGACCCAGACTGTTATAACTCATCCTTTACAGTCAGCTAAACTAATTGGGTTTATTGTGTTACATCAAGAATAGAAACACGCAAACTGCTCAAGGGTTAAACAAGCAGAGAATGTGAAGTGCCAATGTCTTTCGCTGCGGCTCTGCTCCTAAATCGAATGAACTTAACTATATAAAGAGTTACTCACCAGTATCGGTGAGTAACTCTTTATCTAATTTTTGGAACGAAAGTCATTATTTTACCGACATTGCCCTGGATTCACAACTGGATTCCCGCACCAGGAATTATTTCCTAAACGTGTACGTCTCTCTGTTGGGATGAGGGGACTCTCTCACCAGGCAAAGAGCAAAACCTGATTTGCTCCATTGCCTAAATTAATTAAGTGGACAGTATAGGACATTTATCTGGGAAAATATGTATCCATATTCCCTACGGATAATGTTTTAATACATTCCCGTTCCCAGTCCACTCTGGTCACATCCTCATTTCTCTCAGCACGATATCCTCTGTCACAGTATGCAATGAGGTGAATAGCTCCCAAAAATACACTGACATGTTTAGCTGTCTGACGTGGAGCAGAGGGGTGACATTTGGGTTTTTCATGAGCACGGCCAAAATTGCTAGCATTCCATATTTTAACAATATTACGCAGGATATGTGCCGACCACGGCCTATCTTTAGCTAACGTACCACCTGCATGCACAACAGAAAGAACGCAATCAATCAATCTGTGACGTTACAGCGCAAAGAATAAAAATATAGTTTTTATTTTTCCCCAGCTCACATTGGAGAAGGCTGTGTTGCACAACCCTGATGTTCTTATTAAGGAAAATGTGAGAGAAGATTAAAAGGGGTCTGTTCTTTTTTTGGCCCCTTGTGCATGCCTTTCATTATCCTCGTCCCCCAAAAGACAGTCACTAATGCAGTCTTTTGAATTCATTTTATCAGCACGTTTTATTAGCCCTTACAGCTGGCTTTCACCTTGGCCACTTTGGTAGCCTATAGAGAGGATATTCTCAACCTTTTTTTGTGCTTTTTTTCTTTTCTCTGTCCATTGCAAAGGGGACCTTATAAACCATAATGAAGTTAAATTGCACCTTCATGCGACTGAGCGACCAGCTGCTTACAGTAAAAGCTATCCGGTGTCGGGTTCGAAAGCAAAGAAAATGCAGACTTAGGGGAAAAAACACCTCGGTGTAAAAGCACAACATGATACAGACAAACAACTCAGTGGTGAAGGTCAAAAATATTGCCTTGCCAGTCAACAAGCTCGACAATGCTGATGGCCTGCATCTAATGAGAGTCCCTCTCATTAACTCTCATTATCACAGCCCTCAGCAGCACTTTTTGCATACTGTTAGGTGGTCACACAATCCTCGTTTTGACCTCTGTGGAAAAGGGCCCGCATGCCACAGTAGATTAAAACTCCAATGGAAGGTTTTGGGACATGCGCCAGTACAAAATCCTGAGCACCCCTTGTCTCCTGTTTTGGCTGACAGACACGTTTTTTTTTTTTTCCCTCTCTCTCGCTCTTTCGCCTTTGAGTATGGGCTGGACATTCTCCTACCTCGCAGTAGTCACGGTCACTATGGTGAGGAGAGTGCGTTTGCCACTGCTTGACCTGAATATTTGCCCAGCGCTGGAGGCAGGGAAGGAATGGCAGGCCATCCCAAGCCATGCCTGTCCAAAAAAAGAAAAAAAAAGAAGGGCACAGAGGAAACCCATGACTTCCTAAGTGCCAAACAGACTTTGCTCGCCCCGGGGTATACATGTATAAAGGGAATATTAAGTGCTGTTTCTTGTGCCAGGTTCATGCAGTACAGTAATTCCCTGGGTTACAACATTTGACTTTCATAAGGAGTTTGAGCAGTAAGTGTACTCAACCTCTGCGTGAAGATCTCTCCACAGACAGGTAGGATTTGTATTTATTATGCTTCACTCTAGGTGGAATTAATGACTTGGTACAAGGACTAATCTATCTCACTTAAACATCAGTTATCTTTTGACAGATCTGGTTTCTGATGTTTGCCACATTCATTCATTCAGCTGAATGTCAACAAATGAAACTCAATTAACCACCCCTCACCCTCCAAAAACTGAACCACATGCCACAATGCAGCCATGTCTGCAGGCTGTGCCATCTATACAGCATGGCAACGACTGGACAGACATAGTGGACAGTGTGTTGTCGCGGTGAGGTGTGTGAATGATTATCAGGACTGAAATGCATCCAGACTTGAACACAGAAGGGGGCAGACAACACAAGAAAAGGTAAAAGGGGAAGATGTTAGATCCGCCTGACCTCAATGTTACCCTAAAGCTAGACTCTAGTGCCATCTATTGAAAACGTTCTCAACAAATCAGTATTCTATACAAACAGGGACCTGAGGATTGTAACGCTGGTTTTTTCCCCATAGCTTAAACTGATTTCTTAGACGACTCAAAGCTGATTAATCGATCATCCTCGGCGGATGATGTGTTGATGAGAGAAAGTGCCGGTGACAAATATCAAACCTGACTGTGCAATCCGTGGCCGTGCAAACGAATGTAGTTCAGGCTTGTTTGTACTGGATTTTTGTCCAAGTGCCACCAAATGAAAAAAGTCGACTGCGCTAAAGCGACGCGTAAACGCGCAAACGCGCTCACTGCAGCGGAAAACTTGACAGAAAACTACCGGGATCATCGCATCACAACAACACACGAGTGACACGAGAATCGGTGAAGTTGCGACCGATTACCTTCTTTGAGCAGCCGGGAATGAATGAGGAGGATGAGAAAGCAGCAGATCGCCGCTCCGGTCAGTGCCCACGCAACTCTGAGCAGCTGCATCCTGGCGTAGGAAGGCGTGTGGCGGACAGAGGCAGCCGTGCAGCGGGAGAGAGACGCTCCACCTCAGCTCACACACACCCGCCGACTCTTAATGCGCTGCCCATGGAATTCGGCATTCATCCCCCGCATGGAAATCCTCACTTGATAGTCCAGTTTAGACGGCGCTGTTTGAGGGCTGGGATCCGTAAAACAACCGAAAAGAAGAAATGAAATTAAATGCGCGCTGGCTTCGCCGCCGCCGCTGCCGCCGGTGCGTCAGAGTGGCTCCAAGCAAAGGGGGCGATTAACCCCCAGTCACCGTGTGAGGGGCGAACATCTTCCCGCACACGCCACTTCTTCTTGTCCGCGTCCCCTTTTTCTCCAAGAGTCTCTCGGCGGCTTCGCCGGACTCCCGCTCACTTCAGGGTCCCCGGAGCGGGCTGCGCCCCTCGGCGTGTCTCCCGTCTTGGCGTGATGCGCACGGCGTTCCACGGAGACGCAGCCTGCGGACGATGATCACCGATCTCCCCTGCCCGTTACGCACATCTCTCCCGCTGCTGAGGAGGCAGAGGCGAACACTGCCAAGCGCGGCGCCTTGCAGCTCCAGTTTTTGCCTCCCTCTCACTGTCGCGCTCTCTCTCTACCAGTCCTTCACTCCATTGCTCCGTCGTTCCGTCACTTTCCCTCCGTCTTCCTCCCTCCCTCTCTCTCCCTCTCCCTCTCTCTCTCCTTCTATCTTGATCCACTCCAACGCAGCTCTTGCCATTTACGCACGACAACAGGCAGTTTTATAAACTATGCATCTCCTGGATAATCCCTTCTTCTTTATCTACGTGCCACCGATCGTCGGAATCTGAGCTGCTATAAAACAAAACAGGCAACAGTGCAGGTTCTTTCCATCAGTTTCATTCTCCTATCAGATCATCTATGAACATCGGAACACTGGGAAACACAAATGGCACATCTCTGTATCAATGTGTGTGTGTTCCTCATACAGATCGACTTTTTGTCCCATCTGCTTAGCTCCAGGTTACGTCACAAATACCCCAAATAATCTCTTCCTGGCTAGAAAGCGTGAGATAGTGCTGCTATAATAGGATGTTTCCACTGATAAATAAAAGCCAGCCAAAACGTGGGTGGCAGGTGCCCAGCATCTCAAATCAGAATAAGTCAAACTTCAAAAGCTGAGCATTCCATGTGAAATGAAACTTAACCTAACATTGTGGTTCAAAAGAATTTGATTTGAAACTGATTTTGCAGATTTTAGATTGATTTCCTGCACCTCATTCTGGTTCCAGCGGACGTAAAAAAAAAAGGTGGTATAATTAGGTTTAATGAGGAAATTCTGCCCCTCCATATTAGCCAAGCCTTCCAGTTATTGAAACAAGCAATATGCTTTTGGGTAGCCTGGCCTGAGGCTCATTTTCTATGAATATTCAACACCCCCGAAACCTATTACACGTGTAGCCAAAAATTTCATCATATTACAAACATGAAGAATTGATGCTGTTGCAAATTCCTAAAAAGCTTCTGCTCTGCTCGCAGTGTGTTGCTCAAAAGGAAATCAGGATCCTGTGAGTGAAAGCAATCTTACTGGAGGAGGATCAATAGTGAAAAGCTATAGCACAGCTTGTATAATCCCCACCCGACCCACCAGCTACAGCACAACAATTGTTTGTTTTATGCACATTTCTATACAGTATAACTCTGACATGATGTTGGGCACAGCATGAGACCCAACTTGAAATATTCATTCTTTTTTTTCCCCTCAAATCCGTCAGTCATTTGGACACGCATTGTCAGTTTGCACACAATAACCCATATGGCCGCTCAAATGATCACAGCATCTGAAAGCACAGCATTGCCTCCTTAGGGGTACTTGTGAATTTTTTCTTCCCAGCGTCTGTGTATGTATAATTGAATCAGAATGACATGGTTGGTCGACTGACGCTGCCACTCAAACCAGAAAACTGTCATTGCAGTGTCAATAGGGTTGGCCCCTGCAGCTACTAGCACTAATTAGCTGATAACAGTCTCTGTTGGCTGGCATTCATGCCAGACTGTGCGCGTGTGCGCTCGCACGCTTTGAATGTTCATGCATCTGTTTATATGGATGTGTGTGTGTGTGTTGGAGAGAGTCTTTTTTTTCCCCGACACATCCCTGCCTCCTCTCCAACGCTGTGATCCATCCATCTACTGCATGGAAAGCAATTAACAGAAACTTGACCTCTACAAGGATTTGGGGTGGGAAGACACTGTGTGTGCGTGTGACTGTGTAGGTGTGTGCACTGTCTTCCACTAAGCCTGTACTACTGTATACACTCTGGAAGAGCTGCAAACTACAAACCCCACAGCGTATGTTTTGGAGCTCTTAAAATACATCTCTGCATTCACACATAAGTCTGGATGGTTGCTTCCATCTTTGTCACAGAGAAACCGACATCTGTTTTTCCTGAAAAACAAGCTAAAACACGGATTGCTCTGACCACAGAAGGACTTTTCCCTTTGTCTTTCCATTGTATTTCAATCCGTTTCACATAAGTTTGGACCCAGTGAACTTGGCGGCATTTCTGCATGAACCTGATGGCTTTCTCCTTTCTCCTAGAGTTTCAGGTTACACTGCTAAACGCAGCAGTGAACTGTTTATTGACAACTGTTTAAAAAGTACTGCTGAGCTCACTTGGCAAAATCCATCATATTCATCCCTGTAGCATGTGGGTTTCTAATGCAATGGCACTCAAGGGCTTGAAGCTCACATACGTTCTGCAGTTATTTCTGTCTTGTCCATGAACCTTTACACAACAACCTACTCTAGATATTGAAAGATTCCTTGTAATTCACAATTAAGACATATTGTATGCAAACTGACGTAATATATCACTCACAAAGTTTGGCACAAAGTGATAAGCCACAGACTGAGCCTTTGCTAAATACATATTCCCATCATTGGGTTCATACTCAATCAGGATACACTTGGAAGGACACGAATACCTGATCTGAACTTTTCAGCCAAAAATACTCTGAGTATTTTTGCTTCCCTTTTTCTAAGTATATTGCAGACATCAATGTCTAAAAAGGTCCCACTTTACTGGAACTGGGGTTTGTACATATGATTCTGGGCTTGTGCAAACAGTAAAGGGCAATTAAGAAACTATTGGAAACATTGAGATGGAATGATCCAAGTTTCACATGCCAGAGAAACCAATTATGACTATTCACAAGGTTGCCATATTTCGCACCTGGTCTTGACATCTCAACTGCTGCACCTGTAAAATAGCCCCAAAGCAGTTTGGAAGTCATTTTTAAACCCCAATTTAAGGTGGCAAGAGCAATTTGTGTAGCTGTAAGGGAAAATTTTGAACATGAAAAGAATTCAGCTTCGCCGTTTTACACCTACCACTAATTAGGCTTTTCTGTTAAGTTATTTATAATGTAGAAATGTGTGGAGATAAATTGGCTCCACTCTTAAGTCAGCTGTGAATATGTGAACCTCGAGCCTCACTCAGCGCATAACAACATCTGGAAGCAGTGCACCCACGAGTACAGTAACGGAAAATAGGGTGAATGTTACAGGGATTCTGCAACTTTCACACTTTCTCATACAGGTCAAGAGTCACCGTGAGCATTCAGTAAAAACAAAACAAAACAAACATAAGAAAAGGAACAAAATATCACAGAATGGATTTATCTCTTACAGTAGCAAGTGAAGCAAAAATATATCACTTATTGAGTTATTTATATTTGCCCATAAGCCATTAACCCTTGTGTTTTTTTATTTTTGTGGGTACTCCACAGATTTAGAAGAGCAAGTCCATTGCGTTGGAGCACTTGAAATATTTAGAATAAGAACAGTTGCAGCAGAGACATGTCTCCATAACCCTTTCTCCTAAAACTTACTTTATACCTTTATAATAACTGTTTGCCTGTTTATGCTGTGGTGGTAGTTTCATCAATGCCTTGATTATTTCCAGGCAATGTTATGAATGAGTGAATGAAGTGTTACACTTATCTTAATTTAATGGCAATGAAGTGGTCAGGAAGTGGCTCAGGTGGATGGAGAGTGTACAAAGCCAATGGTTAGGGATACACGCTTCTGTGCCAAAACATAAGTAATATTGCTAAAGACACAACAAGCTGCTATACTACTACGAGATTAGATTTTCTGCTTGGAAAGCAAATAGTTTTGGAACATTTACTAAGATGTTCAGTATCGGCATTTCAACAACCTGCCAAATATGTTTCTTTTCGCATAAATGAAAAACTTATCCAGCCATCATTACATTTCTTTGAAGCAGATTTGATGTTAGATAATTGCTAGGAGACAAAAACACTGAATTCGACTGCACATTTCCCACAATGCAACTCAATAGGATGCTTATTTAAACCCCTCTGCCTTTTAAATGCCACTTTATGACATCTGAAGTGCTATTATTTTCTTTTAACAAATTTCAGATGACATTTAAACAACTCTTTGCAGTCTTGCAACATGTCATGATAAGTAAACTGAAGTAAACGTGCAAGTGTCTCTTCAAGTATAGTTTTCTATACATCACTTTTCTAAGACCCAGTTTATAAAAAAAGTAATACGAAATTAAAGCATAACAGAGTATTTACTATTTTGGGCAATTAAAGAAGATCCAATTTTCCCCGAACAAACGTAACAAATAATTTACATTTGTTGACTGCCATCTGCACAAATACAGTACAGGACAGTTTGAAATATACATGAATATGTGTATGTTAGTACTTTATAACCCACCCACGTGTCTAAACTTGAGGTTTATCACAGAGTACACAGGGACTCGTTTTTGCACTGCCACCCTGGGGACCAACTACTCTGTCTAGACACGATTATAAATCCCCGTTTGGTGTTTGCTTGCATTTTTTCTCACCCCTTTTTATATTACAAGGGGTTTGCGAAATTGTTTTGAGATAAGTTTTGGACCACTGCGCTTTTTTTTTTTTTTGTAAATTACTAAACCATTTCCTTTCCCTCTATCCTCATACCACCCACCTCCACTGCTGTCATGTCTCCTCTCTCACTTTCTCCTCCTCTATACAGCCACCCCCTCACCACTATGCTTTTCCTTGCCAGGAGCCAGGAGAGGCGTTACTTGCTTTGTCCTCTGTGCAGGTCACTGGCTGGGTGCCAGACAGAGCCGGTGCCAATAAAAGCATGAGTAATGGGCTAAAACTTCTACATTCGCTGTGTTTCCCATTATTTCCCATGGCCAATAAATCTGAAGAAGGGCTTAATCAGAGGGAAAAGCTGGAACATACGGCCAGTGTCCAGTAGGGTGTCCAGCACAAGGATTCGTACAGTTTAATCAGAGATAAAAGTTGAGGTGGCAGCCACCAATATGGTTTCCCTTGTGACCCACTTTGTGTTCTGACAGATGGAACAATTATTGTTTGGACAGATGAACACACTGCTGCTGTCATGAGACAATTGCTGCCACTGGCCTCTGAGATGAGGTCAATTCTAAATACAGTCCTTTAACAACCTAAACAACAGAAATGTGAATCTACATTTCCATGTCCAGTGAAGAAAATAAATATTTTCATAGCTGAAGTGGGTAGTTTAATGTTTGAGACAACAATCCAAATAGATCTGGAAGGGTCATAAAAATAGTCTCAATTTCTTATTCACATTGTATTTCCCAGTATCAAAAGAGCAATTCTCTGCAACTTTGTCTTTTACCCTCCTTTCAACACTGGAAGTGATGTATCACAGTGTGTAGTTGGCAACAGCACATTTGCAAATCTTGACTTGATTTTAAATTATAAAACTGTTTTTAGTTTCATAAACATAGCTGAAGGAAAATTTAAGTGTTTAATGGTTAAACATGGATTGGTGCTGAATTGGTCACTTCTTGCAGGAACAAGCTATTTGTGTCAGGTTATAATAAATTGTGCTATTGACTCATTACACTTTAAAAGTCTGCAGGAATTTGATGTGGACTCATTTTCTTTTTAAACCTAGCACAACTGTGTTTTTTAAAGGTTTTCAAAAGGAGAGGCTACTTTCAGCTGTTTGATGTAATGATATTTAAGACATTTATAACTACTTTAATTGTGAGCAGTTTCAAGACATTACATTAGTTCAAAGTAACACAAACTTATGGCTGTGTTTTACTGCCTTAAATAACGACCAAACTCTGTCATACCCAAAGACTGAACAGGGGTGTATCATCCCAACAAAAAACCCGGAGTGTAGGAGGTTCTCAAACTTTCCAAAAGCTCCTCTCATGTGAACAAAAGCTTTACACTTGGATTAAAGAGGTGAGCTCTGGCATCTTTTCAACAAAAAGTCACATCATAAAGATGTACGTCTTCTTGGGAACAGGTGGCCCAAACAGAAATTGGAGGACAAAGGACAGTTGTGCTTGGGCCCCGTATAAGGCAACCGTGCACTGGGCACCTCTCCTCTCCAAGTGTAGATCACTTTGTGATGCCACCATGTCATGTCATTAACTTTGTGTCATCTTTCTCTCATTTTAGTGCGTCTTCCTTTCTGTCTCCCTGTCTGCACCTTTTTCGAGTTGTGTGCTTCCAATGTACAGTCAGTGGCCCTAACAACCTGTTTTATCTGTTGCTTCTTGTTGCTCTTTTATTCCCTTTTATTCTCACCCCAAATGGTCAAGGTCAATCCCGAGTCTGGTTCTAGCAGAAGTTTCTAAGATTAAAGGCAGTTTTTCTTCTGCAATATCCCCTAGTGCTTGCTGAGGTGGGATTTGTTGGTTTTATTTATTTCATTCTGTAAAGGATTGGCCTCTATATATACTTATATATAAAAAGCCTTGCAGTGAGTTTTGTTTGGTGCTATATAAATGAAATAAATTTGAAGAGAATTAACTATGCAGAGAGCAGCACACGCTCTCATAGTTGAAAACAATAACAAACCAGTCAAGTAGTAATTTACATGTATGTCTGTTGAGACTCATTCTGTAATCAGTTAATTTATGAGCCAAATTTAAATAAATCTCCTAAAGGCGTCACTGAGATAGAAAAACACCTTCAGCCATTGCAGTTGCTTGTGACTAGGCATAAAAAGAAGAAATGGATCAAACTAAGGGTTTAAAGTTTTAAAGAGGACTCTGTAAAAAGATGAATATGACCTAAAAGCTCCACTCTCTTTGTAAACATTTCAAGGACACAGCATCAACAAATAAAATATTAGCTTTTATTGGGCATCGATTCTAATTGTCGAACTACAATAAATCTGTTTACTATTCAACACACTTAAATATGTGATACGTGACAAATACTTCAGTAGGATAACTACACCAAACCTTTACGGATGAAGTAAATTTAGTTTTCACCTATATATTTCACCACATAGAGTAGCTTTCACTGGATTTGTCTCTGAATTTGTCACATATTACACTCACTTTTCTTTTTTCAAATGGGACATTTTTATAGCTCAGAAAATGCGAAAACTAATTTCAACAAGTCAAATTATGGTCCTAATTAAACTATGCCTAAATATGTTATAGTATTTTGCCTTTTGTAGCGCAGAATGCCTCTTGACAAAGACCAGAAGTTAAGACATAAAGACAAATATGGAAATAAAGCAAACAGAGAAAAAGGTGCCTAGTGGAAGCAGGGCAGCTCAGGCCTGTGACTGAGATGGATAGTCCTAACCAAAAACAATGTTTTGTTTCTCTCCTTGGCACTATCTGCACACAGCCACCATTATTGGTGATACCGCGGATCAATCATGGTCACGAGAGACACTGGCTGCTCAGAATCAAGCAAAACTTCCCCACACATGTAAAACCCACTGGATTGAGATCATTTATCACAGTGAACACAATGCACTGATTTAGCTTTGTAAATTATTCCGTTTTATCGTGGCATCCTTGTGTTGGAGTTGAGTGTTTTCATATGGCTTTGTGTTTGTTTTCATTTACTGTCAATCACCACAGGAAAGAAACAAAGTATCTGCCAACAAATAATCCATCAAAAACACATCAGCTTAGACATCTGTCACATTCATGTCTTTGTGTTTCACAAACATCTGTTATTTCGGACATCAGTTAATTTAGCTCATTATAAAGTTTTGAGTTTGATTTCACACATTTTAAAATGCAAAGTGACTCTAAAGATAGAAATATACTGTATGAGCTATAAAGAACATACCAGTGTCATTTATAGCCCATTCATTTCTACAAAGAGCTTATTATTAGCCCTAAAGAAATGACAAATTACTTTTATTGCTTTTAATTTTATTCTATTCTATTCTGGGGAACATGAGGTCCGACTGTATCTAGTCTAAAAAAGGTTCCTGCATATGTTCATAGAGCATGTGCATGGTCTGGTCTGGACACTGTGTCAAGAATATATGTTAAGTTAAATTAAAGTTTGATTGTTGTTCCTATTAAACTCCAGAACAGCTTTTTAAAAATTTCCCAAATGATTAGAATTACTGTGCGACCCACTAGGAAATTGCTATTTTTAATTCAGCATCCTAAATGTTTACACATCCTGCTTGTTGTAATTTAAAGCAGTGCTCATCACACTGATTTAAGCTACAAAGTTATTATATGATTCATTATTGACTGTGCAAACGCACATTTAATTAGGCCTTATTATAGGAAACAAAATATATTGAGCTGACAAACACTAGTGATAGGCTCATCCTCTTGAGGCCCCCACTAAGCTTCTTACATTTCCTGTAGTTAGAGCAAAACAAACAAGCACCCACATGCAGCTTCCTCTCCATTTAGTCTCCATTTACCAGATCTTTATTCATCCATCATCCCTTGGCACCGGAGCCTCACCTGGCCTGATTATATTAGTTACCAGTGCTGCAATTCCACTAAAAATCACACGTTATTAAGTTTACATACTTAAGTATTCATTTGTTGTCTCCCTGTATCATGTAGTATATAAAAAATGTTTTTTTCCACTTTCTCTGATAGTGACATCCACTTAACAGTGACTGAGCTGATTGGAAGGCGTAAAAACATATTTAGACATCTTCCTTTAAAAACAACAAGTGATGTTTTAAAATTTAGATTTTTTGTGAAATATGTGAAAATATATGAAAAGTCTGACAAGGTGAGCAATGTACCCCTCAACACTTTGTAACATGATTTCTAGTCTAAGGATTCCTAAACGACAAATGGAAATATAAAATACTATAAAGTCGTCTATTAGTTGAAGTATGTTATGGGCCACAATTTCAGCACTATAAAACTTTATCAAATTAGCTACTGATACTTACTTTTCAAATTATACACATGAATTTATAGACTGCCATTGGGATACTTACAAAATCTTAAAACTATAAAGATTCTTAGGCAGGTTTTGGATTTATCAGGTGCATTTTTGGGGGGATTTAGCATTTAAATGGTAAATGGTCTGCATTTATATAGTGCTTTTCTACCTGTTGGTACTCAAAGCGCTTTATGCTGCTTCTTATCTACCCATTTAATGAATAGGTACAAATAGAGAGAGACAAGAAATATGAGGGGAGAGATCGGATATCACATGCATTCCAAAGATTTCCGATTTTCATAACTTAGATACAAATCCAAATAACTTAAATTAAGTTATACCAATATGAGTAAGTTGTAGTAAAGCAAAAGACATTAAATTGCACAGCTGCTTTCTGACAAAATGCAGGTGACCTACACTTTCTAGTGACTGTGAATGCACCTCACCTGCAAGATGCTGCACACGTGCAGCTTTTCAAAGAAGCGGACGCTACAGTCACACTGCAGTTACAACACGAAAGAGCACACCACTGTCCACAACTATTATCCTGAGTTTCAAGTACAGAAAAATATCCGGTCTGCAGTTTGATTAGTGACACAGCATTTGGCTTAATGTGCTCCAATAAATATCAAGGTGAGTGAAAACCTTTAGTCGTGTGTCACATTTCAGGTGGATTTTAAAAATAATATTTAAAAAAAAAACACATATACATACAACTACATTTGGTGTGTCTTAACGTCAGGCCGAAGCCTCGTGTATCAATCAAAAGACCAGCTAGTTGCAATAAAGACTTCTGCTTCTGTTTATCGATAGTAAAAACCATCTTGTGATAAGCAGCCTTGGTTTTGGCATGAGAAAAAGTCACATTGGATCAGTGTCAGCAATGAATTCTGCCTGAGACAGACTGATTTCAGTAAAAGCAATTCCTTGCGAAAGCTGACTTCATCATTTAAATATTGATCCATATTTGTAATGAGAATGTCATATTCAGTCTGTTCAGAAGTAATTAAAAATCAATTTTCTATCAACATCAAATTAAACACATTTTAAATTTGATTCTGAATTGAACGAATGAATGTTAATTGACTCGACTCACAATTTTCACACGCATTTTCTATGTATGCAACATCCTTCTAGGTGGTAAATGTGGTCACAAGCTCTTAATGGCAAATTTATGAACAGCCTACTGGTTCTGATAGAGAAATGGGGGGAACTGAAGGAGGAAATACAAAGAAAAATGAAGAATAAAGAGTGTTTGGCTTTCTGTACAGTTTGAGCGCTCAGCATACAGATTAGCTCATTTGAGAGCAAACAGGTGAACACAGCGGGAGTTTGTGCGTACAAGGCAGGTTGGAAAATATATTATGTAAATGAGGAATGAAATGAGGCTGAAAGAAGAGAGGAAAAGAAGGGAGACACTGATCCAGGTGATAACGTGTCCCTTTGCCACAATAAAAGCAATAAAAAAATGGGTCAGGACATAAGACAGTCATGAAATATTGAAATCAGTGAGCGTGTCGTGTCTGGAGCTCTGAGGTGGTTCGCTTAGCTTAGCACAAAGCTGTGGCTCTGTCTAAAAGTAGCGAAACATTCTTACTAACACCTCTGAAACACACCAATTAACACTTTGTGTCGTGTTCGTTTAATCAGTTCAAAACACATTACAAACAAGAAGTTCTGGTTTTTACAGGTGCTAGACTTTTTCTTGGACGGGTGCAGCGACTTCACGGAGTCTCTGCTGGCCGCCTGACAAGTGCACGTGCTAAATTAGCTCTTTGAAAACTGAGCTTCAGGCGTGATCATACGGTCGGTAAATTTAGTTTGGTACCTTTGGACAGAGCCAGGCTAGGTGTTTCTGTGTGATTCAAGTCTTTCGCTGTGTCTAAATCCCGGGACCCTGCGAAGGACGGGGTCTATGCAGTCACCAGCTGTTCCTGAATGGATGCGGGCAGCTAAGTGGCTGAGCTAGCACCCAGCCGTCGTAGCTAACATCTTTAATGCTACATAATGTCCAAAAGGTCCAACTTTGTAGGCAGTTGGTTGCCAGGGAAACTTTAGGACATGTTTGTCTCAAACATTTGAAGGAGCCTTCGGAATAGTACAGCTCTAAATTAAAGCACAGCTATGGTGCTAAGCTAAGCTGAGCACCCACTGCCTGCATCACACAGACATAACAGGGGTGCTAAGACTTTATTTCCACGATATCAAACTGCTCTTTTAAAAATAAGAAAAAATGTCTATAGGCACGATGCTTTCAATAACTCACTGATGATTTTGTTTAAATTCTAATTTATTCTAATGGTAATGCTACAAGTGGTTAAATAGAAGTATATGCTGTATATCCTTTGCAGCACACAGACGTTAATATTGTTGTATTTATACCTATTTTCCTTATAACAGGTGAAATCAGAGCAAATATCTTGAACCTGTACACATTTCATGTATTTCAGTGCATCTTTTAAGCCCGGTCTAAACAAATGATTCACAGGGGGCTCTGTCTATACCTGCACCAGGATAAAAAGCAATCTGACGGAAATTGAAAAGCTGCAATAGCTTTAAAGCACAGGAGGCTGTGGCCTCTCTGGCCAAAACAAAATTCAATTGTGTAAATAAAGCAGATGATGATAATATTGGGTAGCAACATTGTCTGGCACAAGGTAGAAAAGAGCCGTCTCCTCTCTGGAGTGTTGTAACCTTGATTCACCCTGGCATGCCTGCATTCATCTGGGAGAGAAAAAAGGGAAGGCAATTGAAAAGAAATGTGATTATTAGATGAGGCCATGCAGAGAGAAAGGAAAAAACAAGGCAAAACGGAGCTGGAGAATCATAGAGGAGGAAAAAAAAAAAAGGACACTGGGGGTGTGAGACATAGAAAAACTCATTTTTGTCTTTCGGGGCAAGAGGAAGACAGTGAGCAAAGCGTACAGAGTGACATGAAGAGCAAGATGATTCACAATTTTGCAGCAACGCCTCAGCAGAGAGTCAGACACTAACACAGTCTGTCTGTCACCACAGCCTGTTGATGGACACATATTACTGGATCTATATACTGGCTCTTTGCTCAGTTTTCCACTGTAGACACATGGCCTTCAAATAGTCAGAGGGATTGCTCAGAGACAAAGGTCCACAGGGTGACATGCACACGAAATGTTGAGAAGAAAACAAAATAAGCTTGTGTGTGTTTGTGCTTACTTTTAAGCATGTTGTTTGCAGTTTCCCAACAGTTTATTATCTGAAATGTTTAGCTGGAGCACAGACGCTGGGTAACTTATGGTGTTATGAAACCTCAAGTTCCATTTGTTTTGGTGCGACTCAGTGGACCAGTTCAGAATCTTCATCTGTTTTAACTCTTGGTTTTGTTTCCTTCCACGCAATTTAAAATGCATCACACGAGTCCTGTCCTTGGTCAAATGAATCTAGGGTAGGTACACTAAAGTTAACGCAGGAAGTAGATCCTCCTGTGTACTGATGAACACTAGCATTTGTTCACACCTGTAGCAGTAGTTTGGATAATAAACCGAACAAAATGATGAATGCACCTAAAAACCCCTGCATAAACCTGACCTGTATACCAAACCAGAGTTTGCATGGAAAAAATCTAATCAATACTTTGTCACCTCTTACATCAAATGTAAGTGTAGCATTTTCCTCTCCTTTTGCTTTGTTTTGGTCTCCACCAACTACCAAAGTAATATATGTGACTCTGTATTTGATTGTATATGATTACAACGTTCACCAGTTAGTCTCTCACTTCGTCCCTGAACTGTTAGTGCTGCACATGTAGCTGCATCGGTTTTCTGCCTCTTTAGCTGAAAACTACATTGATTAGATTGTTGATCTAAATTGTGACTTTACAGTTGCAGGCCAGAAAACCAACACAATGAGCTGAAAGGTTTTACTACTCTGTAGAGTCAGGTCATGATCATCAGTGGGTGTGGCACTGCATATCCACTTTTTCTTATTGCACATAGCAATTTGTGCCAATATGATTATAAAACTATTAATTAGTGCAGTTTTATTACTGCCAAACCTGTGGTTTTGCACATTTTATTCCATTTACTACAAATCACATGCATTGAACTATTTTGTGAGCAAAGCTGCTCTTGAATGCTCAGTTTGTGTCTCCTTGTCTGACTTCCATTCATATCCATCTCACTCAGTTAAAGTGGACATTTATGTATGCCTATTGCTTGCTGCATCTTATCCCCCAGGTCAAGAAATACAGTACACCCAAATCATTCCTGGTAATATGCAAAGAGGAGTTTAGGATTTAAAAATAGATTAGAGAAATCTTAGAAGTCTTGTCAAAAACATTTTGAATTATATTGGAAAAATATTTTAAGTTACTGTATTGAGGTAAAATTAGCAAATATAATAGCATTATTTTTAAATATTAGTTTTTAACCAGTAGATCAACAAACAATAAAGCTGATAAACTACACTGAGAAAGAAAGACAACACAAATCAATAAAACTACAACTAAACAGACAGGTAGTGACAGAAAAAAAAATGCACAAAGAGAGGGAACGAAAGCAGAATATAAGAATGAACACAAACATGGTGCACATAGAGTACTATCCTCTGGCCTCTACAGGGCTCAAACTCCCTCTGACAGTGTTAGAAAGACAGGGGATCAACCCTGATTCCAAACAGGCTTTGTCTCTTTACACCGTGAAAATATGGTCTACAATCCCATTATCCCTGGCTACAGAGATGTGAGGGCTCCATCTTCATCTCTTATTCCACAGCACAGAGGGTATGCCTCCAAATACACTGTATAGAGAAGCTTCAGCCTCTCACCCATTCTCATAGACTCAAGAGGCTCTTTAGTTGAAGGGCAAACAGAACTAGAGCAGAGAATGGATGACACTCATTTCGAGCAGCAGCCGTGATCACAATCTTTTCCATCTTTGGCATAGCGATGAAAACCTTAAACTCGATTGTGTGTTGGAACGGGATCACATTCATGCATGTTCATTCCCACATGCTTTTCTTTTATGTGTCGCTTTGACACACACACATACACAGATCACTTGGAGAATTGAGTCGGTGACAAGCTAGATTTGATTTTATCCCCTGCCCCTCTTCTCGGCTCTCCTTAGGGCCGTCACACAAACCATCTCCCAGCAGCAAAAGCAGATATGAAATTAGATTTGCGGGGTGTTGGCAAGTGCCACATGTTTGCTCGCCTGGCCTCACTCTCCCTCCAACCTGCATCTCTCTGTACTGTATGTGTGTGTGTGTGTGTGTGTGTCAGAGAAAGAGACAGAAAGAGGAGGGAATTGTCACACTTGAGAATTTATAGATCACTGGTCCTGCCCAGATGTACAGGCACCGCCGCACATAAGATTGCATCCTGCATGAGTCAAAGGCACGATCTAATATATTCATCATCACATCTTCATACACACACACACACACACACACACACACACACACACAAAGTCTGTGTGAACACACACAAACACATCACCTGATGATCTCCCTTTGTAGCAACCAAGGGCATGAACAGCTGCTCTTGCTTTCACTGCAGAGGCTGATCAATGAGGGGGTCAAGGTGGACTCTAAACTGAGTCAATTGTTTCCTTTGACACACACACACGCGCACACACACAAAGTTTCTTGCTGTGTGCAGGTTTTACATGAACTGCGGGAGCGATGACAGCAACACACTGTTAGTGTGACTAGAATCTGCAGGCCGAAAAAGAGGTTGGTTAATTGAATGTATGAAAGAGGTAAACACATTGAAAGAGGGGAGGGAGAGAGAAAGAGAGAGAGAGAGAGATGTTTTGATAAATTGAAAGTGAGAGGTGTGAAATGATTAAGAAGAGAGAGAAAGAGAGGGAGGGGGAAAGACACAGAGTTCATGTCATAAAAGCTTCTTCGAGAGGCGACTGACTCTGATCAGTCATGTGTTTGAATCTAAAGTAGGCCCAAAATGCTGGGAGGGCAATGGCGATGTTTCACAGCAGCACTCAGCATTTACATATTTTTCCACTGACAATTTTCTGCCCACAAACATTTTGCTTTTTTTTTTTCCCCTTTTCACACGTTTGCTTTATTTATTGATTGATATGAGCGCTGCGAGCATTAAAAAAATGCAAGAAAATAAGCTGAGTTTCCTCTTCTGCAAGGGCATTTGCATTCCAACCACCTACCTCTTCTCTCCTACTGTACTATACAAATAAGCCATTGCTGTATCGCAGCAAATCCTGCAACCATGCTCCCTACATACAGAAAAACACAGAGATGCTCAGATAACGTCACAAAATTCACGCGTGCACACATACAGTTTAAAATTCCCAACACATTTATGTTTCACATACATTTCTGGGCAGTGCTGGGGGAAGGAGGTGGAAAAGAAGGAGGAGGAGGCTCCATCTGTGCAGGGAAGTTGGGTGCTTGGCAGCCTCCTCGAGCTGCTCAGCCATCCATCCGTCCCGCCATCACACCGACCAAACCCCCACCTCTGCTCCTCTTGCATTCTCCCCCCTTTTCCTCCTCAAACTGCAACCATTTCCATCCTGCCTCCTTTCATGTGAGGAGCGGAAGTGTGGCTGGCATCCTCTGCTGTTGTTTGATACAGTGGCCGCATGATGCCTGACTGCCTGCTTGGCTGCCACACATACACAAATGTGCACACACGCACGCACACGCAGACACACTGACATGTATGCACACAAACGGGCAGCTTGCACTGGCTTCATGTGCTACCACCTATTGAGCGGAAAGCTCTTTTGTGAAGAGGAAATCGTTGGCTGCTTGAGTCTTATGTTGAACAGGAAAAAGTATGTTCTTGGAAAATGGTTTAGAACCTATGAGATCAATTCAAACATACAGTTTGTCCAGAACTAAACTATCCATACAGGAAATTTGCTTTATCATTTTGTATGTAATTATGAACGTGTTCATAATTATAAGCAAGTTTCTGTGCTTATGGTCTAACTGAGCATCCTTTTCACAACAGAAAAGTGACCATCCAAATCAGTTGCAGGCATTACATCTCTAATATGTAGAACAAAAGTTTTTGCTTTTTCATAACGTAATGTAATCTTGAGTGTGTTGTCTGTTAATTTGACAATGCTAAGCACTTGACACACAAAATCAATGTCTGTCTACATTATGTTTTACAGTAGGTAATACAAAAACATATATATTACTAAAAATGACAATGCTAGTGAATAGCTAAACAACAAGACACACTGTCTTTAATGTCAATATAACCAAAAACTAATTATCTTTATATTATTTTAATTATCTTGTTAAGTTTAAGTTTGTTAATCTAGTAATCTAGTCCTGCTTTTTAGCTGAAATCAAACACACGTTTGCTGTCTTAATCTACTAAAACATTCAAACAAAATACAGTAAATCATAAACAAAATGTTTTTTGTTAGAAAAATCTCAAATACATTTAAATATCAGCTCACTATTGTAAAACCCCATTTAATCATCCTTTGTTTCATAATATTAGTATTTTATTCTTTTCTCCCTATATATATTGTTTAGCCTTGAAGTTTGTTTTTTCATATCACAATAAGCCAATAGTGATAAAAAGCTGCTTTATCATATCATAAATATCCAAATAATATAAATCTATATTTCACAACAATATTCAACACTTCGGGTTTCCATTTGTGACCTCTATCAGTTCTATGTAGTTTAATTATGTCATGTTTGCATCATCAGACAAGCTGTTTTTAGTGATCCAGGTTTTTTCAAAAATTTGGCAAAACACATTAATGACATAAATGTACTTTATAGAAGACAAGGTTCTTAAACACATGTCTCACATTTGTTGGAATCCATCATGCATGTACATTAGTCTGCCACATTTATCCCTTTAACTTCAGTGTGATACTGAGGAAACACTTTCACAGTTTCCTTGGACGGCAGCGAAGAGCAGTAAGCGACTCACTGTGTTATTTATAATTCATGCCACCAGCTTCCCTTAAAGCCCGTCAAGTTATTCCCCTTGGGGACTGACAAGGGTCCATAATCAAAGTAACTAACCTGTGATTTACTGAGCCCTGGGGTAAACATCTGCTACCTGTCATCTGGACTGCTTACAAGACACGACTATTTACATGCATTTAACAGTGGAGGGGGGGTTTAAAAAGAAAAAAAGTGCAAGGATTTGTGAGTCCTCAGCAGTTCTTGCTTCTACCCTGCCAACCCCATCACTACACCCTTCTGTGCCTCTGAGGGATGTAGGAGAAGTAAGCTAAAGCAGACAGAGAGAGAGAAGTGATGTGGGTTTCGCTGCCTGGTCCCTGATTCATCTTTGGGCTTATTACCCCCCCACCACCAACCCCACCCGCCTTTTCCTGTTCGCTGCTTCATGCCTCTCAATCACCTGACAAGGCAAGAGGAAGATAGAGAGAATAGACAGGTTGTTGAGCACCAGGAGTGAAGAGGACAGAAGCAAGGAAATTGAGAAAAAAAGAAGTATGGGGAAGAGAAGTGAGGTAGGGAGGACAGGAAAATAAAGAAAAAAGGGGCAAAAGGAAAAAATAGTGTCTACAGAATGTATGGCAATGGCTCGGATGAAATATCATTACTAAAGGGATTTTTGATTGTTATAGGACAAGGGTATAAACAGGAAAAGAGTTAAGGGGTGTTTTCCCTGTTAAAATGATCTTATAACATTTCAGAAGAGAGGAGCAGTATATTATCTAAACTTTATTTTTGTAAATACAGTACAGGAAACAAAGCTGCTAAAGTTTGGTGAAAATTATGTTAAACTTTCAGTTCAATAGAGACTGTGACGGTACATCAGGCTGCAACAAGATTATGTCCCACAGCATTAGACGATGACACCGCCCAAGGCATCAGATGATGTCTGATGCCTTTGGCCTCACTGTCAGACGCCCCAGGAGCGCCACTACATTTGACGCTGTGGGAACGACCATAAAGGTTTATATACAGCAAAAAAGTTACACACAAAATAGAATAAACTTGGGTGTAACATTGTGGAAAACACACCCTTAAGGTGCACTCAAGTCAAACCACGGTCACCCCCTAAAATGTTCCCCTCGTTCATAATCTTGAGGCGTCAAAAAGCATCACTTTGTCCAGTCCCTCCTGGGGACATGCCAACGCTTCGGGGACCTGTTTGCGTCGGTGACTGACTTCGAAGTTTCCGTCGCAAAAATGCACCTATAGCATCCCGTGCCATGTTAACTGATGCCAGACAGAGACACCATCTTGTGAGGTGCTGTATGTTCTGGGTTTTCGTCATGCCTTGAAACAAACATGCACTAACAATCTCTAAGGGGCTACATGGAATTGAAATACATTTGGCATTTAGTGAGAGCAAAACTTCTACAACTTCTTGTAAAATCTTCTGATTTTACACTCTTCCCTCTCTCCTTCTGATCCTGCTGAAACATCACAGCTCTACGGTCCGAACCATATGTTCCCTTCATACTCCCCCTGTGTCTCCTCACTCACAGAACTAATAGTGACTAATAGGATGAGGGAGTGCTGCAGTGAGCTAATCGATAATAGGCAACTACTGCGATATTGCCGTCACCACTGCCAAACTCCTGGCTGCTGGGACACACTACAGTCAACAGGAGGGGAGCAGGTTTGATGAAGTCAGTTTCAAAGTCTGGTGCCGAGCTGACAGCTGTTTTTCTCTCTCCTCCTCTTTATCGTTCTGGTTTAATCTCCTGCACTCTTCAATTGTATTTCCCACCAAACTCTCTCTTTATTTACGTCTCTGGCTTCACTTCTCCTTTAATGTTTTCAGCCACTTGCTGCACAATCAATCTTAGTGTCTGCCATTGATGTATTTAACAAACACCTATCACTCTGTGGGCAGATGAGTAATGTAACACATTTAGAAGAAGTGTGTAGCCTAATAACCCAACCAAAGCCCCAGCAGCATGACATAATCCGCACTGCCATTGGCAAAGTGACTACCACATTTAGATAGATTAAAGCTAATCAATTAGTACACACAATCTTCAAAATATAAATTAAATTAATCCCAATAAAATGAGCTCAAATGATTAGCTTTCTCCCCTCTAGGCAAAATCCAATAATTATAATTGTCAATTAGCAAATTCTGAGGCTGAGAAATATTGAAATCATGTAGGAAAACACTTGACTGAGAGGGCCATTTATTTCAACAATGTATTTGAGACATTCTAGCTGGTTTGTGTGTGATGCTTGAATATGAGCTTAGACCCGTATGTGGATGTACGTGGGTGAATTTCTGAAAGCCTTTTCTTGTATAATTATGTTCATATGAAATGCTTTATCAAATGCATTTCAAGTGTAATTCCTCAATGATTACATTCCCTGGGTGTATTGTTTTTAACATCCGTGATGTGTAAACTGCACTGCCAAAGGACGGAGGAGTCAGACGCACACAACCCGGAGTTTTCGCACAGAGTTCACCCGGACTCTGCTGCTAAAACGCTTAATACGATTAAGTAAAGTGGTCACTTTGGTTTAGTTTATACAAAACGCCATTCTGATAGGTCATGAAAAGGTTTAACCAATACTACCTGCAGTAACCCTTCAATACTTGGCAGCTATTAAAGCCGATATTGAAGTTGAGTTGCGTATCCAGCAAATGAGGATTTATTTTGGCTTTTTTCTAGCCCCCTGTCAAAAGCACCTGTGATCCACTGCCCATTTTTGGCCTATACAAACTTCTAAGGGGAACATACGGATCTTTACGGATCTGCTAAATTCACAGTTTTCATCTGCAGTTTGGTACAAGGCTGGAAGCACACAGTCAGTTTAAATAGCCGAAAGCAGCTGCCTGCTGCAGCTGGAAACAGGGCTGGTGACAAACAGAAAAAAACTTTACTTTTGTAGTTGGAAAACAAAAACAAAGAGCTTAAAGACAACAAAATGCTGTATGGGTTATTTTCTTTGTTCATTCCAGCAAAGCAGTTTGTCAAAGCAGTTATGTCATGCTGATGCATCACGCAGTCATGTGACCTTTTGGTAATGTGACTGTTAGTATTTATTACAGCTGCTTTACTATGAAGCCGTTTCAACAGTGTTACGAATATTACATGTAATAAAGAAGATGCTTGTTTTAAAATAACTAAGATAAACATGTTTTTACTGTGTTCTTGTTAATCCCCTCCTCCTTCTCTGTCAGTCAGCCTCATCCTTCTTTTCTTGGCCCATCCCTGAATGCATGCTGGGAGCCGCGACCTGCTCCATTATCAACACAGAGCCAGATGCACTCTGGGAGCTTCCTGCTTGCCCTTTATCGGCACAGGCTACAGAACGGTAAGCTTGGGTTCATGTATTGCAGCTTGTGTGTACTTGCAGCGCATGGAGGTAGATCATATGTTCTGGGGTGCTTGATTGAGTGAGAGCCGATTATGTGCAGATATATGAGAATATGTGTATCTTTTTTTTGTTTTGGCATGAGTAGAGGGATCAGATCCCAAGCCTCTCCCGTGGGACTCAGCGGGCCTGTCACTTCAAAGGGCCGTGGGGGCCCGCTATGCCAGCCTGCCCGCCAATGGGGAAATCCTGTTTATGTGGTGGGGCCTCAGTTTGGCAGGACCAGTGGCTAACACCCCAGCCTGGCACTTGCACAGACTGCCACCACCCATGCAGGTTTAAATCCTGAACCATGCTGTGATGCCACAATCCTGCCTCGTCCCTCTTCCCAGGAAAATATGTCCAAATTAGAGAGGATACATTATCAGGAGAGACTGTGTTTTGATTTAGGACTTGCATCTTCGGTGCAAAAAGAGCAAACAGTGAAGAGGGTCTCAGTTTTTTTTTACTATTTAACAAGAAAATATCAGATAGAGCATCAGTTCCTGTTTCTGATACAAAAACAAAGTGACTGTTATGATTTTTGCACGGTGGCCTCTTGCTGCTTCATGCTGTGCTCACAAAATGAGATGCCCACTTTAACACCCTCAGCATAGTCAACAAAAGGGAAGAAAGAGGGAAAAAAGCCCGAAACCTTCAAAGTGGCTGACTGGGCAGACAGAAAGGGAAACGGCTTTGCCTTTAAAACGTTTTGAAACACTTTTATCTCATCAAGCTCGACTGATCACAAAGAAATTGATCTGTACTAGGGAAGAGGTTCCTCACTGCACTTTATACTCCTCAGTGATTTGCCTGACAGGTTCCTGCTGAGGGACTTAGTTTGAGGAGGATTTTGATGAGGCCGAGAAGTGGTGTTGATGTGACATTAATGTGCCTCACTGTTTTTTTTTGGTATAACAATTGAATTGCAAGCGTTTTTTTTGCTTCAGGATCCACTTTAGTCAAATACCACTTCGATGCAATAAAACAAACATTTCTGCTGCTACAACTTTCATTAGATTTTTAGTGCAGAATATATAAAAACACCATTTTTATGATGCAAGCAAGTGAGTGTGTTTTTATCCAAGTCACTGACAAACACAGGCTTTGGCACCTTAGCTAAAAATACCATTCTTGGAATTACAGTAATATTTAAAAAGTAGCATACCAAAGATTCAGTGAAACCCCTGTGGTGTATATTAATAGTATGACCCAGTAATGTCATGTACAGTAAGAGCCTGGAGTTGGAGGTTTAGCGGAAAGAACAGCAGTGCATTGTGGGGACAGAAAACGGGCTGAAAGCCTGTAATTAAATAAAATAAACATTTCTCCTCCCCCATTGCAGTCAAACGTTACACACTAGAGCAGACAAACTTGGCCAGTCAGTCTGATATTTAACCGATGAAAAGAGAGAGTGAACCTACCAAGTTAAAATACTTTTGAATATCAGACGACTTCTGGATTATTACAATGTAACTGCCGGGGGGGTCAATTGGGAATTATCCTAAATCCTGTCTCCGATTTTCTACCTGTCCCCACACTGTCATAAATATGCAAAGCGCACAAGGGCACTCTCAAGGCAAAAACCATAAAATGAAGCTTTTTCTATTTCCTTGGTCCCTTTTACCTCGTCCTTTTCAGTCCTCCGTTACCCCTCCCTGTCCTGTGCCTGAGCTCCTGTGTTATCTCAGGGACACTGACATCAGCCATCCTGGCCTTTCTTTTTGGCAGGCTCTTGTTAAACTGGGTCACATCGAGGCCACCAGGAGTTTAGGCTCAATTCTGATTGGCAACACACAAGAACTTGCGTCTCTGCTTGGACACCCCAAAATATTTAGAGATGTTTTCCAAGAGCAGGGTGAATGTAAGGCCATCAGTGTTGCTGCCTACAATTGTTCAAATGAAGCAGGAAGGTGCTGGGTATTTCCTGGTTGTTTAAGTGACATTATTTGCGTCCTAAATTCATCACACATTTCAACCAAAAGCCATGTACAAAATGCAGTGGAAACAGATAAATAAATCATGGTGTACACGAAGCGCGTGGTTTGGACATGCACCGGTAAGATTAGAAATAGCGGCAGATCAGATTTGTGTGGCAGCGATGAAGAGACGTTTCACAAATGTAAACATTGAACAATCATACTGTAAATGTCAGCCCCTCGTGTTTTCCACACACTTTCCTAACATTTTACGTTGTGACTGGCACTTTTTTAATTACATCCTGTCATCACACCCACTCAATTTTGAGATTCATCTGGATGGAAACATGGCTAACGCTTTGCCAATTTGGGATGATACCTGTATTTATAGCAGCAAAAATAGATATATATCTTTGCATATCAAATAAGATCTTTGCCACATTCGGTATTGGGAATTGACTGTGGGAAAGAGTCACTTGTGAACTGTTCCCAGGTGCGTTTCAGATACTGATGCAACAGGAGAATTTGGAATATAGAGCTTCTTCTTCAAAACATTACAAAAAAACAACATAAAACCAAAAATAAAGGGCTAAAGAATGGAAGATGTCAAGGTGAATGGATATGAAGCCGTAAAATGTTCATGCCTTATGCATATTTATTGGACAAAATAACACATATTAGTGGGATGATCAATAAAGTGCTTTTTAAAAGCAAAAGCCTTTGTTGCAATGTCCTGAGCTAAACTATCCACGTTTCCTGTCCTCTTCTATTCTCTCCCGCTCTGCACTTTTACTTTGATCCGCCGTCTTTTGTTACCTTCCCTCGCCTTTTCTTTAATTTTTTCTTTTCCAAATTTCACATGCGCCTCTATAATCATCTCCAATCCTCTACTTTCCTCTTATCTCAATCTCACTTTCCCTCTCTACCCCACTTTTTTCCCCCTCCACCGATTTCGATGAAGGGATAAATAGAGAGAGAGAAGACAGGGTAAGTTGGCCTGAGGTTTCTAAGTAAGAAAAAAAAAACAGCAGTAATTGGCCTTGGTACACATTTCCTCTCTATTTAAATCACATCAAGTCTACCGCCTGTGACAGTAACTGATGTTTTGGACAGCAATTGTGACGCAGGTTGTAACTGCATGACTAGGCAAAATTGTCCAAGAGTTGTTTGGGGCCAGTAGCCTTACCATAAAATAAAGCACTTTATGGCTCTGCTGCTGCTGATGGCGCCTGTTAAGCAGTAAGAGAGACTGACACAGACAGAGGGCAAAGGAAATGGAAATGAGCAACTTGGAAGTGGAATAAGGGGTGATAAAATTAGTCAATAGTAACTGAGAAACAACAAAATGAGATACAGATTCCTTCATCTAAAGAAACCAAATCCATCTCCACCTGGTAAATAGTCTTCCAGTTATTTCAAGAAATACCAAGCCCCAAGGGAAACACCTTTTTCCCCACAAATTCTGGCTGTTTATTCACATACCAACAAACCATCTCAGATTCTGTAAGAGAATTTGTTTTTGTTTCAGCCCTTTTTTTCCGAGCCCAACTCCCACTGAGTAAAGGCAAAACCTATTGGCAGCCTGTTGCTAAGAATGCAGTGACTTACTGTGCCCGGGGCTCTGAAGATGCCCCTATATATTCCACCTACTCTCTCCCAAGGGAACCAGTGCCGTGTTTCTATTCAATACACTCCAATGCTTTGCATGTGACTGGGTGTTCATGTGTACAATGCTGTGTGTTCCTTAAAGGGGCCAAAGAGTGTCTGCAGGAGCCTGTAGGTGTGGAAGGGTAAAGAACAATGTAACGTTATATCAAATCTGTGTGTATCTTTGTCCAAATGTCTCATACGCAGCATGTATAAGCTTTACGGGCAGGTCTATCTGCCGACCTCAATGTATGGCTGTATTCCCAGCTGCTGTCAGTGAAGGTAACCTGATACACAAGTGTGTGTGTGTGTGAGCGAGCAGTTAAAGAGTAGCTAAGCACCCACAAGGGGCTGCCTGGCACTAGCACAGCCAGCAAACACAAGGTCTCCTGCTAGCTCAAAGGGCCCTTCACAGCTGGGGTGTCTCCTTTAGATAAGCCTCATGTTTTTATGATGCAACCAATAAACCCTTTTAGCTCCCATTTGAGGTAATATCACATATACCAGAGCTTTCTGAAGCACTTAGCAGTTACAGTTAGGAGTATTCTTCTTTTTAAGCCAACAAATAAATTACCTTTGAGAGATTTGTAAAGACTAACATCAGTTTCCACAGAATAAGTTGCAGAAATAACTGACTGTACAACATGTGCAATGCAACTTGAATCTGACATGCAAGTGCAATGACTCAGTGATCTGGAGCATGACAACATGAGTATACAGTATCAAGAGCTGTTATTATGGGCCTTTTTTAAACTTTTTCCTTAAAATAAATATTGTGTTTTAAACATATCTGACATATTTATTCAGTTATTTAGATTTCTATAGATCCAACTTTACAAACAGGGCAGATTCCCATTGTTTCTCTCCATTATTCTGGTATTAACCACTATTAACCACAACAACGTTGATTTTCCATGAGGTCCAACCGGAGGTTTCCCCTCAGCCAATAGAGACACACTAGTGAAAACTGCATATTCCTGCATGTTCATCTGTTTTCCTCTCTATTGGCATTTTAATATGGACCAAGGGAAATTCCTAAACAGCTTGAATCGCCCAGCATTTTAGAACTCCCCCGGCTTAAAAGAGTAACAGTATTCTTTTTAAACATAACTAGAGGCAGCTACTATACCTTTAGCACGAATAGATGATATTTCTTCAGGGTATAACAACTGGATATTTGCAGCTGTGCATGTTTGGAAACTTCATCAAGCTGTAGTTACACCAGTATTTAGCTTTGTTCCTCACTGCAGTGCAAACTCCATGATGTCCTTTACACCCAGGGGTGGGTTTATCCATGCATATTTCACGGTTGGGTGTCACAATAAGTAGAGCTTTGAAAAAGCACCCTCCAAGTGGGATGTTTAAAATTTTAAATGACCTAAAAGCACAGCAGGAATGGAAATAATATTAACTTGACAGTACAACAGAGCCCCCGCCATCGTCCTTATCCACCCGAAGCTCATTTATTTGCTTTCGGTAATGTCAATTCTACATATGGGCTTTCATATGTAAAATGGAAGTTTACAAACAACTTGTCAAATGTTTTTTGCTCATTTGAATAAAACACCAGTGAACAATTTGCTTCTTTTTTTGTTTTGCATTCAGCAAAACGTTATACACCAAATATGAACTTGCATGCTAGTAAACCATTCACACTGTGTAAATCACATTAGGGACAAACGAGAAGACAACTCTTGTTTCCTGCCTATTTCTGCCAAAGCCAGACAAGACATTTATGATGTACAGCACATACAATGGTAGTGCTCCTTTGACTGCTTCACCCTGGAGCCACCATTGCAGTTTTGGCAGCAGTGGTGGTCCCTTCCCACTTTTCCTCTTTACATCATCTAGGTCTATTCAAGGAAGAATCTTTAGAGAGCTCAGGGCAGCGACAGAAAAGTGAGCATTCAGTTCTGCCTGAATTATCCCATGGTTTGTGGGCTAACCATGATAAAAGAACAGTGAAGAATTCTATGGCTTATTTAAAGGCTCCTGCATCATGCTCAAAATGGTCTCCCCCCAAAACAGGACCTAAATTTTGCATGGCCAAGAGGGAACAGCTTCTGCGTTTTACACAAGCATGGTGCATTGTTAAGTGTGACACTGCATGTTGGGCTGTCTTGTTGAATAGTGAGGCCCGTATTGTTTGCTTGTGCAAGAGAGAGGACGGGTGGTCTTTAGAAGTGGAGTATGGCTTGGTGGAGTGCGTGTCCTCATGCAAAGGTCAAAGCTCTGCAGTGAGAGCACTCATTACTCCAATTTAGTCAATAAAGTGTCAGTATGAGCGCAAACTGTTAACACTCTCAAACAACAGATTTCTGGAGTTCTGCCGGACTTCAAGGAAAATGTTCTCTTGTGGTCAGGAAGAGATTGCAGATGCTGTTGGTATGAGCCTCAAAGGAAGCCAACTGGCCCCTTTTTGTGAAAATCAGACAAGCTGGAAGACGTTTCTGGCATTAAATGGGCACAGCAGCTTCTAGAGATGACACAGCAGAGCAGAATAGGAAGGAGGAGGAGGCGTAGGAGGAGGAGTGGGCTGAGGAGGGATAAAACACTAGAGATCATCTCTTTACTATTAAAAGAGAAGCTAAAAGGAAAACAGCTTCTTTCCTCGTAGTTTACATTAAGTGGCCTGTGCATGAGAAAACCAGTGATGTATAACACTGGACCTTGCATTTAATTAACCAGGTCCCCTCAGCCTCTTTTTTTAAAATCTGGGAGCCAGCATAATCATTTCTTACATGCCTTGATATCATCTGCTTAATGTGCTATTTTGCCATACAGTTAAACCTGGACGATAAATCTGGCTGTGCTCTCCATTAATAGATGCAGGGCCTCACTGAATAATGTGTGCATTAGATTTGCAGCACTACAGAAGCGAACCACCATGGAGAGAGCAATACTGCACGTTAATCTCTCTCTGTGGTTCCCAAAGGATGAGAACTTAGTGCTCCTTCCCACTGCTATAGGTGGAGGAAGCATGTGTGCACAAATGGGACAGAGAATAAGATTAAAAGATGGAGGGAAAGTGTATTCAGAGTTGCATCCACTCATAAGCTTCTGATAATTCATTTCAGTCACACAATGCATCCACATGCTTTAACAAAACTGCTTTCGAACACACACACACACACACACACACACAGCACCGTGCCCTTAAAGTTAAAATGCAGCATTTTAAAAGGTGTCAACACATTTACTTCTACACACTTAAGATTGGCCCTCGAGAACCCGACATTTCTGACAGCACATTCTGTCTTACATGCTCCTATTCCCCGATTTCCAGTGGGTGATGAGTGGTTTGAGGTGACCTCATAACAGAGACTGACAATACAACAAAAGAACGGGGTTATGAAATCGAGAAATTCTATTTCCACCCTCCTGGCTATTCATCTCCCCAAAAGAGTAGGAAGATGATTCATTATTCGGTTCCCTCTCTTCGCTCTCCTATGAATTTACATACTTTGTGTATAGGGATGAGGGTGTGGAGGTAAGTGTGTATCTTTGTGGTTAAGCTGTATGTGCAAGGACAAAAATGAAACTATACCTTGGGTTAATAGTGGGGTTGGGTCCAGGGTAAGGCGCGTCACAGAATATTAATGTACTTTTAAACGAAGTCCTCACAAAAATACGCAAACTGTGAGGGGACTGAGAATGTGCAAGAGAGCAAGTGTAAGAGAGGAAGTGGGTGTCAGTAAATGTGTGTGATTGTGTAAATGATTAAGTGTATGAATGAATACATTTGTGTTTGTGTATACCTATGTGGGTGTTTAAGAGAAAGACTTATGCCCCATGAGCCCTCGTTCTACATAATAAGCGAGCCATTAATGCTTCACGTTTCCCATGTTCGTGTTGAGGGTGCGTTGATGTTCCGCTCTCTGACCACTAAAGTGCAAGCTTAAAAGCGAGTGTTAACCCAGAGGCCAAGAGGGCAATGCAAGTCAGGTCATCGAGCCATGGACAGAAAGCAAGAGAGAAAAAACTGAAATATTAGCATTTTACAAAATACTTTACTTTTATTATTAAGTGTGTAAGCCTGACAGCGATAGAGCATGTACATGATTTATGACACATGCTAGTTGGTACTAATTACACTTTGCTTTTAAAGACGATACAGCCAAAGTATCAAAGTCGAACATGTTTTTTCTCTTGTTCATTACGAAACCCATTATTAGCGTTTGGCAAATAATAAGAAGATACATTTCTGAATACAGTATGTAGACACATTTTGAGCATTTACAAAGATGCAATAAAGCAGCTATAAAAGCAACATTAAGGACCCATTAAAAGAAATGGCAATAAGAGATAGAGGCTTTGCAGCAATTTAGTCCTGCACTTCCACAATGTTGGGAGGCTGGCAATAGACAAAGTCTAATAGACATAAACTCTAAATTGATGCCACAGAGGCTGACATATGCTGACTTTTTGTCTGTAGTTTGGGTCATGCTCTAGCAAATCCTATATTTTCCATCATGCAACTTACAGTAAACTGCTCACTTAGGCTTCTCCTGCCTGATAAATAGACACGTCTTTCAAACTCCACACCACTGTTTGTTACATGAGGTTAAATTTGGCTCATAAATTTACTTCAGAGCCACAGAAGACACATGTTCAGATTTACTGGTCAGAGAAGGACACAACAGGACCAAAACAGGCTCTATGTCTATCTAGTCATAGCTGTTGTGTCCGTTACTATTTTACTAGTGGAGAGTCAGAGCATGGATTTTAGGTGAACTTGTGATGTCACAATCGAATGTGCCCTCTTCCAGATGTTCTCACTGGTAGCTGTAATGGAGGCGGGTTACTGGTTCGTAAAGCTTGATTTACTGTGTGCTTCCACTAGATGCACATGCCACTATTATGTCTATGTAATCGCCACATGAGTTCCACGCAGGCTATTCTTGAAACTATGTCACGTTAGCACAAACCTCGTTGTTGTTGACTGGATCACTGATCTGAGGAAAGCTCAGCTCCTTTAAACGCACACAACAATACTAAACTATGTGCTGAACAACATACATGTGACAAAAGAAAATCAGACTCTTTGGCTTGGCTTGCTTTTTTCCCCACACAACGCCCACTTAAGTTTCAAAGAGCGTGACAGCATGAAGAACAGGGCTTATGTGCACGCACTAATTGTCCAGAATGATGTCTAATCATCCTTTTTTCGTCTCAAAACGCACAGCATGATTGATATATTGACACCCCTACTCCCCACGATGGGAAAACTGAACTTCATATAAAAAAATTGGTGAACTGTGCCCTTTAAAGAACCATTAATAACATACATTACTAACAAACAGATGAGTTGTAGTTTAAAAAAAATCCTTATTCTGCAATTATGCTCCAATTAAAACATATTATTAGAACTGCTGAGAAAACTGATTCATAATTATTACATACCCTGATGCAAAACGGTTGAAATATTCAGTATTTACTCTTATCTGATGTATCAAAGCAATATTGTGATGCCCCTGTCGCTGTCTGCACATAAAATAGCAACAGCTGATGGCTGGTGATGACACAGTGTGTCAACAGGAAATGGAAAACGAGTCACCCCGCCTCCTCTCCGCCTTGTGTTTCTCACTTGTGTTTCACTTACACTCCAAATCTTGTGTCACTTCAAAAACAGGGGGTTGATGGTGAATGTTACACACACACACACACACACACACACACACACACACACTGTGAGTAGCAATAGTTGTATGCTTGTACATCTCCCTCCACTCTTGCAGACTCTGAATGCAAAGTTGTACCTCAACATCGTCCAAGGATTTGTTAATTAGCTTAGCAACATCTGTCCTATCAATGCACGATGGGATTATAACACAAAAAAAACAACACCCACTGTTTCATCACTACCTTTCTACTACAGCACCAATAACAACACATGGACAACCCCGCTCCAAACCTTTCTATATAGGTCATAGGTAAAACAAGGCTCATCTTTTATGGGATTCTTCTTTAATTGATGTTAGCATGATGTTGAATAATGCATGCGCTTCTTCAGAAGAGTATTGTACAATGATAATTTCTGCACGTAGGTGGGTGTGAAAGGGGGTAGTATCTACTCTACTTTGATGTAAAACTCCCACAACCCACTTTTAATGTCGTCCACGGCCCAAAGGGAATTGATGAAATGGTAACTTCTGCTCTTACGGAATGATTATAGCTGTGATTAAGTTGTACGAGACAGACCCTACAGGAGATGAGGAGGAGGGTGAAATGGCGAGGAGTTCTCTTTATTCATTTCTCTGCTGGAAGCTTTGGGTATACCAAGCTCGATGTGGTCCCCCCAGACGTTGACAAATGAAGTAATTACATTTATGTGAGTGTGTAGGATTGATTCATCAACCAACACTCGTTACCAAGAACTTCTGATTTAATTGGGGAGATGGTGACACATGCATCTTCCTGTGATAACAAATCTTTATGTTTATGAAAATGAAATCAACCCAAATGTTATATACCGTTTTAAATGTTAGCCTTAGTTGTCAATGCAGAATTATAAACTGGACCTGTATAATTATTCCCAATTTAACATTAGGGTTAAAGCATACACAGGTAATTGGAAGCATTTATGAAATGTTGTGGAAAACAAATATTTCAGTCTTTAAAGGATCAATTACCCCTCAAACGTATTCATTTTTAATATCCATGGGTGTTACTATTTCTACTAATTCTGTATATTTTTACATTTACTTATAGTTTAGTAATAGCAGGCAATAGTGAGGTGAAATATTGGATACCTGAGTAATATAGGGGTAATATCTAGGTAACAGCACAGTAATTATAGCGGTAATGGGGTGGGGGGATTTATGTACTATTGATGTAACACAATTATGGTAATAAGCAAAATAAAGTAATATCATGGTAATTACTGTATGAGGCATTACCTTGGCATATAAGCAACAAATATCTAGGTAATAGGAGGCCAAAACAACATAATAAGGAGACTAAACACAAAGAGTTACAGCTTCCCAGAAGTGAAACTGTTTAAAGAATAGACAAATTTCTCTGGACCCTCCCAAAATTTCTGACAGTCCTGCATATAAAGTCTGTAACCTGACCTTTGTTTTAGGTGCACACACATGCACAGCCCTTCTGCTCTCATATAACATCTGTGGCTTAGCACTCTGACATGAAAAAACCCTTTTTAAAAATAAGCTGTTTTTTGTGAATTGTGAATTTTACAAAACTATTGTAGCAGTGCAGCAGTATTAAAATTAAAACCCTAAATTGTAGAGTAATTGCATTACATGGCCTCTATAAACAAAGTCCTTTGATTTTACAAAAAAAAGTGTTTTAGTTAGTTAATTGAAAACCCCAAAAATTGACAACTTAATATGTCATTGCTGATGAATAATAATTTAATAGTAAACTAATATTATTTTTAGGTTTCATAGAAGTTGTATTTTTATAAATGGAATTCGGTTAATTGTGCTACATAAATTGAAAAGTTATCAGCGTAGCCTCTATGTCCAGGTTTAGTTATTTTAAATATTACACAGAACATATTGTATTAAAGTAAAGACTACTGAGTAGAAAGTAGTTCAACGCTGGATACATAAAAGGGTAAACTGTGGTTAGCTACTAGTAGGGCTTAAATTTAAATAATGTTTATGATTTGCATCAACTGAGCCTTTAAACATCACATTTCAGCTTACAACTACTTTTATTAAACAAGATACTTTTATAAGTGTTTGAGCACCAATAATACATATGTTTTCACTCATATTCACACAGTACAATTATGTTGATTTGATCACATTCAGAAAATAATGAAGGATTATATACTGGTTTCATGCCTGAGGTGGGATGATGTCTTTTATTTTTTTCAAAGATATATACTGTATGATTAATATCAGATCAAATTATCAGAGTGAAATATGTATCACTTTTATCAAATGGCACCAAGCTCTCACAATCAGCCACTTATGCCACTTATTCAAAGATCATATCGTGCATTGAAAGAAGCAAAAATTGTTGGAAAAGGCGTGAAATCAAAAGAAACCATGTTCGGCTTTTTATCTGAAAAAAGCACCCAGCGTTGTTAAAACACAGCTCTACACATGAAATATGACTTAAATGGCAATAATGTGTTATATGCCACAAAGGGTAATACCCCACAGTATAAAGAATAACAGTGCATTTGCATGGATTTCACTGATTGTGCCACATATATTGTTGCCTATAGGGTCCTCTGAGAAGTCATTATGAGATCTTCAACCCTGAAGAGGACGCATAACTCATATGTTCTGGCGTCACTGTGACAATGGAAGGGTTTATCGCTGCCAAAGGCTCAGGGAGGAGAGAGTGTGAGCAGAGGCGCTGGGGAGATTGGGGAGAAAGGAAATACTGTACAAAGAGAGCAAGAGAGCATGAGAGAAATAAAAAATATATATTTCCCCTTCAGCTTTCCAGGCATGCATAACTGAGGCGTGTTTCTGCATACAGAGAAGTAGTATCAGCTGGAACTACACTGCTGCAGCTTGCTGAGCACTTTCAGGCAACACGTCCTACTGTGCCCCTTGCAGCAGTGCTAACCTTCAGTCCCACCCCACTGCTTCTTACTCACTCTTCCACTGGCTTTCCTTTTTGCATCTCCACCTCTTTTCTGCATGTTGCTGTTCTCTCCCTCAGACAGTGTCGGAACGATAAAGAGAAACTGACTAAACAGGAATCACAAGGCCAGGGGTGATTATTGTCAGACAGCTTAAATGTGCACAGATCACCCCACAACAATCAAATCAAAGCTGTTATTATTAATAAAACCCCAATTCCAACAAAGTTGGTTAGATGGAGGAACGTAAATAAAAACAGAATGCAATGATTTGCAAATCTCATTAAACCATATATTATCCACAATAGAACACAAACAACACATTAGATGTTAAAACAGACCTTTTTTTTCATTTCATGGAAAATATTAGCTCATTTAGAATATGATGGCAGCAACACATCTTTGAAAAGTAGGAAGAGGGTGAAATTAACCATTGTGTTGCTGAAGTTTTAAGAGATTAATGTTGTCCCATTCTTATCTGAAGCAGGGTTCTAGCTGCTCAACAGTCCTGGGGCTTTTATTTATTTTTATTATGATGTGGCAAATGTTTTCTATTGGTGAAAGGTCTGGACTGCAGGCATTTCAGCACCCAGACTCTTCTCGTGCAAAGCCATGCTGTTGTGATGGATGCAGTATGTGGTTTGGCATTGTCTTGCTGAAATATGCCTCAGGCCTTCCCTGAAAGAGACCTTGTCTGGATGGGAGCAAATGTTGCTCTAAAACAGGGGTACCAAACTCCAGGCCTCAACGGCCAAAGTCCTACCTGTTGTCCAACTACCCCTGCACGACCCTCTGCTGATCACCTGAATCAACTGTGTTCAGTCAATCCGAAGCTGGAGGATTAGGGCTGTACAGGCACAGTTGGAAAACAAGCAGGGCTGTGGCCATCGAGGCCTGGAGGTTGACACCCCTGATCTAAAACCTCAGTGAAGTTTTCAGCATTGATGGTTTCTTTGATGTGTAAACTGCCCATGTCATAGGCGTTAATGCACCCCTAAACCATCAGAGTTTTAGGGGTCCATTTCATATTCAGGTTTTCTAGATTTGAACAGTATCTCATTTCTAATATATGCTGCAAAGGATACAAAACATATTGAGTGGAATAAAAGCTTCATTATGTCTCCAGAAAATATTTCATTGTAAGCTACATTTTGCTTATTAGTACTTTACATCACATACTTAGTATAAATTAGTTCTACAACATAGCGTAACTGTCAATACGTTTATACGTCAGGAAGTAAACAAAAACACAAACGAGTCTACAGCCAAGTAAGCAGTTATACTTAGAGTGAAATGTTAATGACAGTGCTGATGTTTATGTAAGACACATATTTACTATCTTTATGTGTCTTACCATCATTTAACTCAAAACCACTATCATCAGCGTGATGGTGGTGCAATAGCAAAGGTCAGGGATCACTAGAGTCATTAGGCTAATGCACCTGTACAAAATTTGTTATTAATTCCCAGTTGTTGGGATATTTCTTTCTGGACCAATGTGCTGGATGAACTCACCAAACCAGCCTTTCCAAACCATGTCACAACATCTACTACGATTTATTTACATTGCATCATGACTGAGACAAAAAAGTAAAAATGTATTGGGGACAGATACAATTTTAAATCCATCTACAGACCAGTCAACATGAATGAAAAAAATAACAAAACTGTAGCAGAAAACAGGCTCTGCAGTCTGTCAGGAACAGTCTAGCAGGGTTTTGTCTGATACTGATGCATGAATGAAATGTTAAAGCCAGTGAGTGTGTCCAGGAGCTGATGAGTCAAGTTAGGTCAAATACGAGTAGTGCTGTAGGACTAGTAGTACCCAGACAGTGTAAAGCCGTTTAAGGTTGTAATGCTTCCCATCTCCGGTTCTGCTGGTATAGATTTATAAAAAAACACAACAGAATGTAGACAGCAGTACCCAGGCACATGATTGTGTCTACATACACAAAGACACTTTTGTCTTCACTGGTTTGGTGTGTAGCAAATAGCCATATGTAAAACTCAAATTTCCATGAACTGAGGACTTTATCTGTAAATACGTACATTAAAGCTGATGCATTTATTCACATCCGACACAGTTTAAATTCTGAAAAGTAAGCACACTCCATCAATCATCGCAGGATAAAATCATGTAGCAAGGCCATTAAATCGGACAAAAACTGAATACTGTAATGCTTCAGCTCTGCTTACTTTATTTGAATGCCTCGTCTCATTCAGCAGGAACCTCGTTTGTTTTTCCTATGTCACCTCACTTTTTGCTACTTATCTATTTCAACTTATCGGTAAACATCACAACTTTACAATAGAAATTAGCATAGGCTTTCACTTGCTACAGTGGTAACTGTATATTTTCTAGTTCTCTGCTATATCGCCATTTGTTGGATTATTAGATACATTTTCATACTATGCAATAATATTGTATAGTATAGTGCTGTGTATATCAGTGCCAACCAGTTTAAGCTACCTTTTAGTGTAGGTGTAATATTGCAGTGTTTTTTTTCTGCTGTTTTGATAAAAATATTAACTAACCATTTAAAACTAGAAGTTTTAAAGCTAAATAAAAAAAATTAGTCAACAAACAACTTAAAATGGCTGAATGATTGAATTAGGTAGAGATTCCAATTGAAATATTTGGCTAAATGTAATGAATTCACAGTTGAAATAGGTAGAAACACTGTTGGTTCGCTGAGGTAGTCCATTCATCCATTCATCCATTCATTTTCTGTAACTGCTTATTCTGCGCTGGGTTGCAGGGGCAAGCTGGAACCTATCACAATATTCATTGGTTGAGCAGCTGGGTAAACCCTGGACAGGTCACCAGTCTATCACAGCACACTCAGAGCAACATACACAGCAACTATACACACTCATATTCACATGTACATGAAACTTTAGAGTCACTAATTAACCTCACATGCATGTCTTCAGACTGTGGGAGGAAACCAGAGTACAGGACCTGGAGAACACCCGGCAAACTCCACATAGAGAGGTTATGGTCGCCAGGGACGTGAACCTGCAACCTTCTCGCTGTGAAGGTATGAGTTGACTAATTCGTATGAAGTCATGTTGAAACTGTGGAAATAGCAAAAAGTAGCCGAAGTGGAAAATAAAAGTCAAGAATAAATCATCTAAAACAGAATGGCTGGCTAGCTACAGTAATAAGGTTAAACGTTATGAAGGGATGTTAAATGAATAGGAGTCAAATGTGCACATTTTGATGTCATACATAGATTCATGTTATTCAGCTGCATTGTATTATTCCTGTGTGTATTCACTGATCCATTTTGATTTATCCAATGCAGCCCCTGGAACTCCATCCAATATGTGCCTGAAGAAACACTGAGGTTTGTACCTTGTTTGTGGGCACAGTGGTTGTTTTTCTATTAGAAGAGGAAACTGTCCTCATCCTCTGGGCTATGCAGGCTCTTAAATCAAATTTTTACAGTATATCCCTTTGCTCTCTACAACAGCAGCTGCAAATCAGTTCATCATTTCTGCATCCCAAAATGGTTGTTGGAGCAGCAACAAGCAACAGTGCAAGATAAACGAGGGCAGGCGCATTGTAATTTCCATATCAATCACGGATAGTGTCAGCAGCTTAACTTGGGGAGAAGGACAACAGGAGTAAAAGGAAAGAAGGAAAAGCAGAGAGAGAAACTAAGAAAATAAATGTGTTTGTTATTAGGGGCATTCTCCAGCTATGATTTAATGAAGTGCATTGCAAATTGAGGGGCCACATAATGCACCTTGTGGCACAGGGCCAGGAGAAGACTGACCAGGTGACTGTCTCTTTTTTTTCTGTGCCTCTCTAAGAATTCTCATTTAGTTTGCGAATTTCAACTGTCTCTGAAATGCAGGTGCAGACAGAGTGCAGCTGTCATTTAGGCCATAAATGTCCAGCAGATGTATCTTCCTGATACGTTACCGCTGAATGGTGGCTGTCAGCGTGTGTGTCACTGGGCCTTAATGTGGAGGCGGTGCAGCTGACGAGCTGACAGTAAGGGAGGCATCGGAGAGGGAGGGTGGAAAAAGTGAGGAAAGGATGAACTGGAGCAATGAGGGGAGGCCCGCAAGGCCCCATAACAAGTTCTTGAGAGTTGGGCCGGCGAAACTTTGTATCAGCATTATCTCGTTAAGTGCGGAAGTCATTGAAGGACACCAGACAATTGATTGAACGGAGTTGACTTCAGCACAATTTCCTCCTTGTGGCGACATGTATCAACCAGGCCACGGGTCTCTATATTCTGTAGCTTAACTACCTCTCAGGCCTCCCACTGTGACAAATGGCTTCTGTCTCTTCTAATGTAATATTTGTTTCTACTTCTGAGAGCCTCTCGGCTACTCCAAGGCAAGTCTGTCTGCCGACTGCTTCATTGTGTTAGCTGACTTTATTCCCCAACCGGCTGTCAATTGGTGGACCATCTGAGTGTTCTCGTCTGTCTGTCTTTTGTCTCATTGCCTGTGCAGTCCTTCTCTCTCTCCCAAACTCTTTCTACTGCTCCCTCGTCAACCCACTTGCTCTGTCTGTCTCGCATTCGCTATTTCTCGGCCTCCCTTGTGCGCGCACTCTCTCGTCCCCCTCCTACTCGCTCATTCTCATTGCCCCCCCCCCCCCTTTTCTCTCTACACTTTACCGCCATGTCTTTGCTCCAGATGCTAGCTGTCTCAGCTCTGTGGGCCGCATCTCAGTGATGGGCCCCTCCAGGAATTCAAAGCACCATTCTGGCATTTTCTTCCAAGCAATTGCTTTTTGCAGTAATAAAGGGGGAGTAGCTTTAGCATCTCTCACTGAATGGGCTTACTGGCCCTAGGCAAAACAAGCACAAGTGCACATCCATGGATCCTCTCGAGGCAGGAGCACACCGCAGGCCTGTGTCCGGATTCCGACCCAATTAAGCTGTCTCAAACTATTTACAGGATTGGTTTCAAAAATGTGTCATTATTCACTTTTTTTGTCAAAGGCCCTGAATCTTAAATTATGACTTCTGTTTTAATAACCTTCATTGCCACTTTAGAGCTGGACAAGCAGTTGACAATGCATTTACATACTTCAATGGCAGCCAAGCAGTGCACAAGCAATCCATTACTTTGACTGTGACCTGTTGAGCCGCCGCAGCCATACACCGCTTAGGAAGATACTTAGGATGATGATATGTAAATATTATACACGCAGTTTTGATGGTAATTAAAGTCACAGCGACACCAGATTAATTCATGATGGGACACAGAGCATTTAAGGTGCAATTAGCCATGGAGATAGCTATGACGATACTTTGCCTAACTGCAAACGCCAAACAGTTCGCAATTTGTTTTCACATTAACTAAATGTCACAGTATATTAGCATGCTATTATGGCATAAATGTTTTTATTACACAGCAAGGTCTGGATACAACGGTGCAGGTAAAAAATGACCCAACAACAGGGAGGAGAAACATAAGCAGGAGGAAAAAAATTAAAGAAATGGAATTAGTCAGAGAAGCAGCTTTAATGCAACGTTTAGTGCATCTCAGCGTAAACAAGTGCGCCAACTGTTGGAACTGCAAACTGTGCTGAAGCCGTGGAGCAGCTGCAGGGGAACAGACTGTGTGCTGTTCCACTACAGATGAAGTTGTGATAACAAAACACAGGCGTGATGCTGACTTGTACGATTTACTGTAGCTATGGCCCAAAAAAAAAAAAAAAAAAAAAAAAACGCCCACTATTCTAGAAGGGATATTGTTACTGAAAGGTTCACGTTTGGACAGTACATGTGTGCACCCTTTGCCATGATGAATGAGGTCACGACCTTCCTTATTAAGCAGTTATTCTTTGTGTGCTTACTTAGAATCAATAATTTTAACAAGAAGAACACACAGAGTGGTAATATTGAAAGAAGAACTACTGAGGCAGTAATTGATTGCATTTAAACCTGCATTTATAAGTGTTATGTGTATTAGGCTTGTCAACTAAAAGGCCAACATTCATCGATTCAGAGGGAGGCTACAGTGAAAAATGCACCTGTAATTTCTAAATATGTCTGCCGGACTTCTATGTTTTGACGCAAATCACTAGTGTTCTTTTCAGTGTGTTTAGAGAATGGAGGTTAGCTTCCTGTGTTAAATATAGATAAGGTATACTTTTGAACAAGAGGCTACATTCATCCCAGCAGCACTGTGCAGCAGTGATTTAAGCTAAATGTTAGCATATTTGTTATTTAAACTTTTTTGTTGTTATGTTTTCTTAAGTATGTGGAACAAACAAATAAGCTAAACTGCAAATTGATGATATAACCAGTGAATATATGCAGTTGTTGGTTTTAGTGTTTGTATGGAGGTTTATGAAACTGACAGAGTGGATTTAAACTGTGGAAGATCCCCGAGTGCTGACCGGAAGCACTATTGTCGACTTACCCATGATTAACACGCACTTCCTGACCACTTTCCCAGCTAAGCTCCCACCAACCTGTATAGTGCAGATGCAACTGAAAACAGACTGAATTTGTGTTCAACGTGGCAGTGATGTGAACATTGATGCTTTCACATAATGTTCAATTCTGAAGGGGGATGTGTTGAATGTACTAAACTACTGAATGTACCAAAGTGTGTTTAAAGATAATCTGTGTTGTCAGATTGGAACTGAAGACATATCTTACTGTCGTCTTATAATTACCGCATTTTGACCCAAACAAAAAGCCCTAAAACTACCTGAAAAATCACATGCTAGGACAGTGCAACAAGCGTGATTTTTCAAAACGGCAATGACCGACACCAATGGAATTCCTCAGGAGTGGCAGAGGCTTCTCTTGCTCAACTACACGTCGCAACCATTCTCCAAACCCAGGGTCCGCGTGAACTCTTTTTTTTTTTTTTTTTTTTTTAAGTTTGTTGCGGTACCAGTGGAGCTGCACAAACAAACGTAAGCTCTGCTAATGTGATCGGCAGTGACAAGAAGCCAGCCAGGTATGAGGTAAACAGGTAAGATCAGGTGTATCTGGCCTTGTTAGAAATTATTTATTGAATAGGCCCTAAAATTATCGCATAAATAAGACAACTATCATATGTGTGGCAACACTGAAGACTATGCAACTGCTTAGCAGAGGAGGGGAAGTAAATAAACTAATTAGAGCAGGGGGTCTCAGTCCTGGGTTGTGCCCGTATTTACCCCCTACTCACTCATTCCCAGCACCCTATACAATGTACACTAAATACTTCAGGAGTTGGGCTGATAATATACACATACTGTGAGATTTGCAAGAATGTCTACATCAGATCTCAAGGTAATCTGTTCACAAATTTATAGCTATTCACAAAGTGTCAAACAGTTGGCGCCAAAGGAAAAGTCAGAGTAACACCTAAGCGGGCTCTATCCTTCAGGCATAATTAATGTTCACATACAATACCATAAAAAACTCCACCCATAAGTGGTGAGACATAACTTCTGAACCAAAGTAACTTACTACCAGATGCTGCTGACATATAACAAGTTAAATTTAAGGTGAACCAGAAAACTCTGTATGCAGCATAACAGATGTTCATTGTAAAAAAGAAAAACACTTTAGGAAATGTTGAGATACTTGTCGAATTCAGCACTATGTCACTGTAAAAAAGGCATTCCTGGTTTGATGTAACTGCCTTTCCACAATCCAATATCTGCAAACATCAACACATTTTAAGAACTTGTTGGATGATGGATGCTCATTGCCTCGCAGAGAGCGCCAAGAGCACCAACCATGCCTGAAGATTACAATCAACAAGCACTCCCTTAATTCTAAAATGTTCTATTCACTCACTGCCAGACAACACAATGCAGCTTCGAGCTGACACACGAGTGCAGGCAGCATAGCAAAACACAGCGCCTGTGGCCGCGCTGCCATCTCCTATTTAATGTTAATGGGTCTCTGCTCAGACTCAAAAAAGATCCCATTGCAGCTTAATATTTCAACAGCAACAGCAAAAGCAGCCCCCTACACCCTTTCAAATGACACTCACCGTGATCTTAAAATTTTGTAAAGCTGCCTCCTAAAGAGCTGCTCGAACTGCGTAGGGTCTTTGACCTCATTTCCTGGGGTCTTGGCTTTCTCAGTGGAAAACTCAACAAGTTGATTCTCGTTATGAATTTACATCCCCAGGCCGTCAGCAGCCCTTTCTGCCGTTTCCTGACGGTGGCTCTTCTCTCTGTCTCTCTCCCTCTAGAGTAACACGCTCCGGGCTATGCTGAAAATAGGATAAGATATTCAAATATGTGTGTTCACCTACAAGTTCTTGAGTGTTTCGAGGTCAGTCGACTCTCGTTTTCTCGGCTGGTGAATCAGCCTTGTGAGGTTGTCAGTCATCCCTGACAACGATTGCACGTGTAAGTGTGCGTGTGAACAGACACGAGTCTACCCATGTCACTGTCTGCTTGTGGTTATGTGGTTTAAGCTCTTCCGACAAGGAAACCAAACACCTTGGAGAGTCACACCAAGGATACTAAAACGGCAGACAGATGTTTATTTCTTGTTTCAAACTTATGCTTATTAAGCTAGTCATGAAATTAAGGGAATGTTGCTTGTTAAAAGTAATATATTTCACAACTGTTCAATAAAGGTAATACATAAATCAAGTTACAATATTACTTTCCATGGCAGTAATGCATTAATTTTTAATTTACACTTGCTACACATCCTTATAAACGATCATTTGGTCCAATAAAAAGTACAATTTTTAAGCCCCAGGTATCAAAAAAAGTCATCTCTAAGACATTTTTCTGTCTCTTTATGACTGGTTGATGTCGTCCTTTTCAGTGCGCCAACACAGACTACCTACATGTCCATATGTCCTACTACAAAACTGTAGGCTAAACAAGCTTCATTTATATAAAAATTACCAGCTCCTGAGCTCAAACTTCCTACCTTATGATTCACCCTCAACCATATGCATACTCAGCCACCAATTGCCCTTCAAAGTTTTTACTGACATTTTAATAATGTCAGTGCATGTTGCATGAATGAGACATTAGCATTTCTGTTTTCAGTATGTACCTCTGTGTTTGCATCATGTGAGGGGACTGGAAAACTGACAAGACATAAAAATTTTATAGATTTTTGTAAGTCTGCACTTAATATCTTATGCTACCCCCCAAAACCATGGCGTTTCCCTAAACCTAAACAACTAGTTCTTGATGCCTAGTGCTGGTCTTCTGTTAACTTGTTACACTCTGTGTTTACTATTGGGACAATAACTAACAAGTCCTCTAGTCTTTATGTCCACATAGGATGTTTGCACTGTACCTACTGTGGAATATAAGCAAGTGCAGTGGTTCTTAATCCTGGTCCTCAAGGACCCCTGCCCTGTCTGGTTTCCAGGTATCCCTGTAATACCCACTGCTGGTTGCCTGTGTCAGGTGTGTTCCAACAACAGAAAGCTGGAAGATCTAAGGGGAAGGTAGAGCAGGGAAAACAAAGTAAACTGGGGTCTTCAGGACACTGTTCTGATTGACTGAACACCCCTGGTCCAGTTAAGTCTATAGTGGCTAAGGGCCACTCTCACTGAGAACTATTGACCAAGAGAACCGTTTGTTAAAACAGAGAATATTGAAACTGGACCCCTTTTAGCACCAAAATGGTGGATACGGATTCCTACAATAGCAGGAAAATGGTGGCTTTTGTAACAGTCCTTCAAAATACTGGATTGTAACTGTGCAAATATAGCAGTGTGGTTGGGGTTAGGCATACAAGAATAAATCCATGGTTTCCCTTGAAAAACAATCTATCCTGATGTTAATCCTTACTGTAACACCAATAACAATACAACTGGAATCAAATGAGCTTCTGTGGGAAAAACAGAGAGAGATCTCCTCATATTAAACCTTTTGCTTTGTGGGCTAAACAATTACTGTACCCTAAATGCCTTATATCCACTAATAGCTGCTACACATAGCCAAATGTTTAAATGTACTTTATATCCTGGCAGGTTTTTGTTGCTGGTTGCTGAGTGGCGTTATATTAAAATACAGTGTATTTATGTTTTGGTCTTGACAACAACTGCTTACTGGCGACTAATTGAGGTGATAACATCAGAACCAGGTGGTCACACCATCATCACCATCATCTCTCAATGGATTCCCCCAAGCTGTGATTCTCAGTAACAGTCAACAATCCATTGATTCAGCCACCGAACAACAGTGAGTCATGAACAAACAGACATAAGGCAACACAGGAGACCATGCTGAGAGACAGAGGGATCTGAAGGGAATGGTTTTAAGCAGCAGTGGAAAGCGTTAGTTCCTGACGGCAGAGGAATCTGTGTTCAAGCATGCGTGTGTGTGTGTGTGTGTTTGCGTGTGTGTGTCCGACCTTTCTGCATTCACTCAACAACTGCACCCTCGCAGATAGATGCTCATGTTTGTGCAAGTAGGTCACGGGTGTTTGCATCTTTTTGAATGACCCCGAGTGCCTGCTTAGATGTAAGTTGCACTCACGTGTGTGCATCACGGTGAGCATCTCCGATGTACTGTATACCGTGGATTTGCCCTTGAGTGTTTATATCTGCCTGTGCACGTACGTTTGTATGCGTGCCCACAGGATTACACTGAAGACTGCACTGAATCAGCAATTACTACATTTTTGACACTGAAAGATGCTCCAAGAAATGAGTTGTGCACAACCTCTTTTTTGTTTCTTTGCCTCCATCACTTGCTCCTTCTCTTCCCTTTTATTCACTTACGCTTTGCTACTCTCTCTCTCCCCTTTTTTCTCTTTGCAGTTCAGACCACAGTCGTGCTATCCAAAGCTCAGATTAGCATACTGATTAGCTAGCTTTGTGAGCTCTGTCTTCGCCTTCCTCCGAGCTCACATGCACAGCTACAGCCTCATGAATACATATTAGCACCGTCAGCAAACAAATGCATGGCTGAGAGTTTCCAGAGGAGGGAGCTAGTGCACAGAATACAATGATTTTATTGTTCCTTTTTTTTCTATTGTAATGTAATCAGAGAGTACTGGAGCGTTCTGGTGTGATTAGAGTTTCCAACACCAGTTTACAGTAGGAGCTGTTAAATTGCTGAGCTGTTGTCATTTGTCTTGCAAGTGTCTTGTGTTTTTTCTCTCTGTCCTTAGTTGTGAGTTTGTACCTTGATTTTCCTCTTTTACTTGCTCCCTGTCCATGGTGCCTCGTCTTTCCACACGCAGCAGGGCTTCCATTTCCTTTTTTGTTGCCCTTTTGTCCAAATCTCTTTTTCATTAGTTCCATTCTCTTTTGCTCTCTCCTTTCCTCCTTTTATTTTCTTCCCTCACCTCTCCCTTTTCTTCTCAGTGAGGCATCAGTGAGAATATCAAGCCACCTGCTGCCTTCAGTGCCTCTTCTTCAATCCCTTCTTCTTCAGTGTCTTCCTCTCAGAATGGCTTGAGTGAGGATGGCAGATCGTGTGAAGCCGGATGTTGATTCTAGGTGACAGGCACCATATGAGTCATAGCCATAATCATAGAGCTTCCCTCAATTGTTAACCGACCACCCTCTTTCCTCCCCCTTTCCCTATATCGGGCTGCAAAACACAGCAGCTCTCTAAAGCAATGCCCCTAGTACAAACAGTAACTTACTGTAAAGCACATATCGTGCATGTGCATTTCCACAGAATATTGCAGTGTTCTTCTTCCAAATACTTCAATAGTTGGAGTCATTCATTCAATTAGTTATATTACTCAAATTCACTAAAACTGACAGAGCTTGTCTGATTTCCACAAAAGCCTTTGCCAGTTCAACATGCAAGGATTTTTTCATTTATGAAAATTAACTGCTACATCTGAATTCAAAGCCAAAAATAATTGACAGCTCCAGCTTCAAAAACAACATGATTGGCTGCTTAATTATGTATGTCACATTATACTGTATGGACCTGAATTCCTGTCGGATTTTCTACTGTTGCTTGCTCAAAATGTTAGCTCTAAAAACATTTCCACTGGATTCACATGCATGTTTTTTTAAGTTTTAGAGACCTAGTAATTGATCAAGAAATAATAATCAATGGCAATAATCATTGCAGCCCTGAAACCTTTAAATCTAGAGACCATGGAAAGTGAAGATTTGTAATTCCCCAACATTACCTCAATAGCAATATTTTTACCTTAAATAAATGGATTTTTAAAAACAAAGTCCACATATGGTAAATATGCAAAAGACTGGAAATGTTTCTCACATATAGTTTTCATTAGCCTTCGGAGAACTATAGTTGTAAGACAATAATCTGAGAAGGTCTACAAGACAAGAGAAGAAAAGGGCATGAAATTTGCTGAGAAAGCAGAGACCTGAGTGAGAATAACATACAGTAACATGCAGCAGTCAGCTCAGTTTTAGACCCTCAGCAAAAAAATGGACCCCAAACATAAAAAGAATATGAAAGAAATTGCAAAGAGAGAAGAAAATAAAATATGCAAACAAAACAAGTAGAATATGGAAACAACCACAGGAGACCCTGGCATTGGCATAGAAGAAAGCGGCATAACGAGGAGAACAGGAATGGACAGCTGAGCAGGACGTTGAAGGACAGGTGAAAAGCAGAGGACAGGGATAAGATAAATATAAAAAAATATATTAAAAAGGGACAAAACAGCACAGATGAGGAAGGTCAAACGAAATGGAAGTGGATGAGTGAAAAACTGAAAGAGAAACAGACAGCAGTGGAATCTTTTGAGCTGCAAGTTTAAACGATCGGACATTTATCAGCCAGAAAGACCACCAGCTAAGACAAAAGAAATAGCTAACAGGGAAGAGACAGAAGGCCCTGGGGCTAATTAACAGAAAAGAAATACTGCACATGCACAAGTTATGTTGGACCCAAGGAGAAAAGGGAGTGACTTCAGCCATAGTGTTTGACAAATAGCATTCAACCAGCAGCTGGTGCACAGTTCTGACCACTGTGCACTGCAGGAGTCATAAAAGACAAAATACAAGGAATCAAAGAATGCCTATTTCTCAGAGGAGGAGGTAGGGGTGGCTCAAAGACTGCTGACTGAAAACAAGCATCCAGGCACCATTGATTGGACACATACAGAAGATATCAATCGACATAGCCAAAGGCACCATAAAAGAAGAAAAGACCCCCCACCCTCTCCATTGATTAACCTGAGGCCTGTGTGATTACAAAGCAAACTCAATCTTCTGCCCACTGTAGACGGAGAAAGGAGAAAGCTCAGGCCAGTTACGAGGCATAGGAAAAAGAAAAATAGGATCATGTAATGGATCAGTTCATTTCTCTACAACACCAGCATAGCTAACGTCCTCAAAGACAAGATGATTACATTAATCATTAGCTCGACGGCAAATGAAATAGCTCAGTTTTCTTATTTATTTATTTTTTATAATGGGCTTATCATGGTTATTGCACACAGCCTCCGTTTTTCACACTTAGCAGACTGGAGCAGTGTGTGCCAGCTGGATTTCTCCTCATAAGTGACTCAGATGCAGTTTGAGACTGAGAAGGGAAGTGAGGGAGAGAAGGTGTGAGGGTGCCAGGGAACAAGGAATGAAAAGAAAGACACACACACTAGACCAGCCTTACAGAGAGACAGGGAGAGAGAAAGAGAGATAGAAAGAGAGAGAGAAAGTGAGAGAGAGAGAGAGAGATTGTATGAATGTGTGTGTACACATTTATTTGCCTAACAAGGTTATCCTCAGGCAATAGCTGAATTTCAGCCAGAAGTACTGTTTGTCCAACTAAACAAGGCTTATTCAGAAATAGAAAGTCTCTTTCATACTGTATGTCTCATATGATTTTTTTTTTTTTTACATGTTCCATCTCCTGCAACCAGTGTTTGGTGCGCAGACAGTATGACAGAGGCATGACTGTGTGACCTCAGTAAGTCAGTGTGACAGAAACAGCCCTCAGGACACAGTGTGTATGTGAGAGAGGGGTGGGGAGTAAATGGACTCAAGAGAGACTTAATTAGGTCTCTGGCACACTTAAGTTCATCCTCCTGTCCAAAGCTAAGGGTTTTTTTCCCTAACCAGACAATAAGGCACATTCCCCCTGTATCTCAGCCCCTCTCTCTGCACAAGTGCCTGCTGACGTCTGTCGGTGTTTTTGCATGACTGAGAGCAGGACGGAAACAATTACCGGAGTGTGTGGGTTTTAGTGTGTGCTTGTGCACCGCGCAAGTGTGTGTGTGTGTGTGTGTCTGTTCCAACACCCGTTTAGAAAGAAAAAGAAAAGAAAGAAAATGAGAGGTCGACAACAAGTGGGATCAATACGCTACGAGCCATCGCCAATAGCACAGGCGTGATTCGGTTGTCAAAGCGCCTCCACATGACAGGCTCACCCACTGCGCACCAGCGCCCGTGTTCGACGCCGCCGCCGCCGCATGTCGGTCCGTGTGGTCGGTCGGGAGGTGCGCGGCGGCACTTACCGCAGCAGAGCACCAGCAGCGCCGTCAGGAACACCACAGCCCAGAAAGTTGACGACATCCTCGGCCAGCGACTGGCATCTTTGCGCCTTGCCAACCTTGACACCGAAGCCATTGAACAAGCAGAGCGCACTTCCTTCTTTGACGAGGCGAATGAAAAATGTAAATCTCACAATCCAGCTCGGTCTGTCACCACGATCTCGGCGTGTAATCCTGCGAGAGACATGTCAAGATGGAAGCAACTGATAGAAAAGCACCGACTGGAGTCTTGGCTCGTCGGGTTGCCGGTGCGCAAAAGAAAAGGTCACATCTTCATTCGGAATCCCAGCAGGGAAAGAACGCAGTGGATTTCAGGTTCGCGCAGAGTCTCAAGTTAGTAGCGGTCCCTGTAGTTGTCCCAAAGTCTGTTAACGCCAACTGACGTCCTGCAGTTCGGCAGCAGGGAGCGGGCGGCGCGGAGTTAACGCTCAAAGTGTTCAATCATCGGTACCGCAGCGTCGTCAAAGCTCCGCTCACCTGTAGTAGCTTTGTCGAGTCTCTGTAGCCTGTCGGAGCCCGAAAAAAACCACCGAGCTCCTGTAAAATCCGCCCGGACGGATGAAGGAGGAGATAAAAAAAAAAAGTCCTTAAAGCTCACGGCGTGGACAAGAACACAGAGGAAGTAAATGGAGATCAGAGCATGTGTGCAGAAAGAAACGGGGGACGGCGGAGTGAAGACAGAGAGACTGTGGGAGAAAGGAGCGGGAGGAAAAGTGCGCACTGTGCCGCTCACAAAGTGAAACATTCACATAATCGATATTACGTCAGCAAGAAGCCACTCGAGGTCTCGGTTGACGGATGTCCACGCTGCTGTTACGTTGACATTATATGTGACATCATAAAAATCACTGCTCACAAGGTTGTAATTGATGTTGTAGATCGACTAGGTTTGATTTTAACCAGTGAAGACTGAGGGACGTTCCTTCAGTAAGAGACGTGTCTCTCACACACACACACACACACACACACACAGACAATGTTTGACCCCTGTGTGGACTTTCCATGGAGACTCTGTCCTACCTTTAATCTTATTCAACCTTAAACCAGGTTAGCAGCCTAAAATTTATTCCTCTCATACTGGGCTCCACAATATGATAAATACACAAATGCAGTTATAGTGAATCATGATTTTTTTTCCTTCAAATGCATCAAATTGTGCTTTATTAAAATTGTCGTTGGATTAAGAAGTTTGGTTCAGTTCGGGCACAATTTGGTGAACTTTTAAAGATGTTTTATAGCATGTACTACTTGATCGTCTTTATTTTATAGTTTAAACACAAGATGTTCACTATTAATGCCACGTTGCACTGTAACGGCTGCTAACGGCACTTCAGCAGGACTGTCTGTGGAGGGTGGAGGGTGGAGGGGGCCCTGCAGCGACGGGGCTTCAGGTGACCAGCACATACAATCTACCGGCCAGGACAATGGTGAGTAGGTGCCATGGAAGGCGGCACATGCTCACACTCACACTCATCCACGGCGGCCAACACAGTGGAGCTCCAGCACCACGGACAGCGCTCAGCCTGCTCCTGTCACGGCTGGATCTGTCTACGCTGGCTCAGGGAGGCCTCTGTGCTCCGTGCATACTGAAACCAAAACTAAACCCTGTGCACATTAACTATCCTGTGGTTCTCCGGGAACAAATAACCACCAATTACTCAATATTTGAGCCAGTAAATGTGCTCTAGCATTTCAATACAGATGGTCTGTCAGCTGGGCTATCATTTCCAACAAGTTCCTTTGTAGAGAGTCCAAGTCGTCCCTGCTTAGCCTCGCTGTAGTAATGTGCACTAGACTGGAGTTCTTGTAAAACCAGACAGTAAACCACACTGGGAGTAATAAACTATTTAATTGCTCTATGTGTCCCCATTAGTCCTTGTGAGCAGTGTATAATTGCACCCCTAGCCCTAGCCCATCTCCCTAGCGCTCATTTGACGCCCTCTCTCCCTTCCTTGTTGCAGGACTGATCTTGAAAGCAGTTGACTCAGTGCAGACAGTTGCAGCACTGGTTGGAAAGCACTGGCATGCTGCCTCTTGTGTGATGTTACGTCAGTGACTGTGGCACAAACCAGACAGCAAGACCAAAGCCTGCTTGGCGCGCACACAAATATGCAGCAACACGGATCAACCAACACACACGCGCATTATCTCAGACACACATTCTTTTAATGCAAATCAGGCACATAAAAACTGTTTCCTTCTCATTCGGTTTCTCGCTCGCACAAAAAAAGCAGCCTTTCGCTCCAGCCTGGATACAATGCATGAGCTGTGGCCTACATATGTTATCCCTGTCTTTCACTTTTACATAAAACTCTAAAGAGAAAGCACACAAGGCATGAAAACACTGACTAGGATATTGCTATTTTGGAGGATGTTACACCCCCTCCTTTTCAAAGGCTCCATTGTTTTCTTATTCTCTTTTAACATAAAAAAAAACAATGTGGCAGTGGCTCTGTCGACTATCTGCGTTCACTTGTGTTCAGCACTTGGGTCTGGCCTCTGTTGGAGTTCAAGTGGATTTGACAAATACCTGTGGAGTTTAAATGGTGTTTTAAGATGTAGATGAGGAGTCAAATGAAAGACCCACAAGCTGCTGCCAAGTGTGACAGCTCTGAAAAAAGCAAAACAAAATCAGATAAACACAATTTCTTTGGCAGAAATGCAATCCCCCATCTTAGCAGCTAGATCAGGATTTCTGTAGCTGAGACTAAAAAATGGCTCAGAGGAAGCAGTGAATGATAGCTGTAACTAATGCAGCACAGATAGATAATCAAGCAATGAAGGGAGCTCTGTTGTTTACTTGATGCTTTTGAAGAGATATGCTGTCCACGGGCAACATTCAAGCTTTACATAATGTGCAATCGCACCAAATTAAATTAACAGATGGTATTTTACAAAGCATAGTAGAAAAATTTGAAAGAGCCTCAATATTTCTGAAATTCCAAGTGATTACTATCAGATAATGAATGTTCTTTAACTGACTAAGAACATAACCACATGGGCATTAGAAAATAAAAAACTGCTCCCTAACCATACTGTGCCTCTACTTATCCAGATTGCAAAAAATATAAATTGTGCAATTAGGAAAGTCAAAAAGGAACATTTAGTGCTGGAACAGGCAACCCATTCTACCCGAGCTTAAAGGCTAAAGCTATATCTGTCTCAAAGTTGTAAAGCCTAATAAGCTGAAAAAGGTGATTGACTTTTTGTTCTAAGGCCTTCTGTAATTCGGTTTTATAAAGTGCAGTGAACACCAGCAAGTCCCACTGAAAGTGCCTGGAAGTAATTAATATTAAATAAATAACAGTAACTTCCTGTGATCTCAGCCGAGTGTCTGGCAACAAGTCCCAGCCAAGAAATTGCCTGGCAATTTGTCTTTGTGTTGCCATCTCAGACTGGTCACAGAGGAAACAGCAGGACTTAGTCACAGAGAGACAATTGTGCAAAATGTAGAAATTCCTGCTTCCAAGAGATTTCTCTAAGAACAAACACAATCATACACATCATGTACAATTGCAAAGGAATATGTTCAACCAACAGCTGTTCTAAATTTGATGAAAATACGTCAACTAAAACCTTTGTAAACACTTGAGAAAGTTCAGTGATGCATAGTGACTTCTAAGCTTCAATCAAAATCATTATTGAGGCTATTAATTCAATCTTAAATGTTTCTATTTGAAACTGATGGTTATTAAGTTTTAATTTATTCCTTTTATAAAATTGCCTGGTGTTTCAAAGGAACCACATTGTCAAACTGTCAGGTTTACGATTTTTGTATCTCCACAACTGGATGGACCCACTTCCATGCTGGACTGATGGTGTTCTTTGTTCTAGACCTACTGTAGCTAATTTTATTATATGTTTGATTCAAATACAAAGAGGGTGATTGGGAAGTTTACATTTAATCCAAAATGGAGGTCTTTGGAGGAAACGGAAGCAAACCCAGACAGAAACATGCAGAGTAAACTAAGAAAAGGCCAGTGTTGTTCACAGAGACACATTTGGTGTCTGTCAGAGTTGGTGTCCTCCATGCAGACATCCAAACACCCACCTCAAGCAAATGTTCCAGTGGAGCCGCCTATCAACTGAATCATTTCCTGCTCAGCAACTTCTAGTTAAATTCTCCTACCAGCGTTTCCTCTTTTCATGCAGATGCAGTAAAAAGTTATAACAATTTCTGTGTCAACCCTGTAGTGCCACGTAATTCTAGAAAATGCTTTTCTCATAATAAGCCATGGGTCACAAAAAAAGTTTAAAAAATGTGTATTAATAGAAAGAAGCTGGCGTTTTCAAGTGGACATGAAAAGGCCTTCAAGCATCAGAAAAGGACTTTGAGGTTTGAACTAAAAGGAGGGGACATTTCTGAATGATAATAGTAAGACAGTGTGGAATATTCTCAAACTCTTTGCTGGTTGTAATGCCCTAAGAAGGGATCTCTCATTGGGGATTTGTTTTGTTTTTTACCAGGGTTGATTATCAGGACTTTTCTAAGCCAGGTCATTTTTTCTTTGGCGTGAAAGAATTGTGAGGCCACATGTCCTCCCCTTAATGATTGGGTTTGACACCAGTTTAGACATTTAAATGCCAAAGAGGCAGCAGGGCCACATGGTATTTATCATCACACACTGACAATATGTGCTGATCAGTGATGTGATGTCTTACGTCATCCTTTCTCTGTCTCTGTTAGTTTTATTAAGAATACCCCAGACTCATGGAAAACATTACCAAAGGCCGAATGTTTTTGCAATTTCCTATGCACTCCAACTTTTCCTCCCACAGCACTTTGCTTTAATGTTTTATCCTTGACTTGTATTTGTTTTTTTTGTTTGTTAGTACCTCACTTGGAAGTCGCCTTGGAGAAAAGCAGCTGCCAAGTGACTAAATGTAAATGTAAATGTAGAACATCTTGTATAGTGCCTGTCTCTAATAGAAATCATGTTTGAGAGCTTATTGATTTAAGACCTATTGCATTACAGTCTCATATCATAAACCGTTGTGAGAGGATGATATTAGAGCCCCTCAAGATGCAAGTAAACTCATTTCAAGATCCCTTGTAATTTGTTTACAGGAGGAAAAGTGGTGTAGATGATGCACTGCTGTACATGTCTTTCCATAAACAGTATTTCACCTACTTTTCATGTACACACTGTTCCTCATCAACCGGCATTAAACCTCATCAACTGGCATTAAAATGAATAATTTTTACATTCATAGTCTTGCAGTAGCATGGATTTTGGACTACCTGAAATCTAGACCTTAGTATATCAGACGGTTTCTGACACCATTTTGGTGAATACAGGAGGCCCACAGGGAACAGTTTTGACACCCTTTTTATTATCATTGTATACAATAGATAGCAGACAGACAGACAGTCAGGCGTCATGTCAAACGTGGACATTTTTAGAGGATTCTACCTTGGTAGGATTCATTCAAAATGGGGATGACCAGGCTTACAGATGAAATAAACCAACTTGCCAGTTGGTGTGATGAGACCCGAAACTTAATACTGGTGAGACGAAATAGTTTTGGACTTTTAAGGAAAAAAAAGGACAGATTTTTCTTAATCCTCCGACAATTATTGGAAATTGTTTTACAGTACAAAAATAAAATTAAGTTGTCAGCAAATGTCCAATAACTGTTTAAAAAGGCACAGTCCAGTTTTACTTATTTGTTGTACCACTGAGGAAACTTTGAAATGCGCAAGAAATAAGGAAAGTCTTTTTTAATCAGAGTTTTGTACCCAGCCCTTTGTCGTATGCTGCCATGTGTTAAGGTAACGCTACAACTGTGAGCCACAGGAATAGGAGCAACAAGTTCATTAAAAACGTTGGTTCATTAGAGAATCAAGAGCCATTAGAGAGTTTTTGAGAAAAGGACCAGAATGAGCACGGGCCATACTTCACTTTGAGGATTTCACTCTGTTTGAGAATCGAGAGGTTTAGGATTCTCCACTGAACGAATCACAGGCTCTTTTGTGTTAAACGCTGGAAAAAATATCTGAATGACACTCCTGTTCATATAAGTAGGACTCGTTTTTATTTAATTCATCTTTTCATCTTTTTCTCTTGTATTTGGTTTATGGTATATGATGGTGACCACACTCATTTCCCCTCTTGGGATCACTTTATAATCTCATCTCATCTAGACTAATTAAATTCAGGGTAAATTTTACAGATATATAAATATATAACATAAATGCTACGTATTGATGTGGGTGGCAGCTGTTCAAAGATCAGTCCTGTGACACCAGCAACAGAGGATCCATCCAGCTTCTAGTTAACTCACAGAACCATGTTGGTTACACTTCTGTTCTGTGTCCTGGGTTTGATTAAATATTTCACGAAGGTTTAATTTTACAATTTCATGTCTCATTTAAATTGCCCCCACTATTGTTTAAATTCAATCTCACATTATATTATTTATTTCATAATACTGAGCGCTTCATATTCTAATGCCTCGCCTAATATTTCATGCATGCACTATTGATTTGGATCCTGTTGCAGCTCTGTAACTGATTATTGGCAGTAGTCAACACCATGTATTATTGATTAAGATTTTACAAGTCAGTGAGACGTTAATGAGGCAGAGGGGAGGAGAGGGAAGAACTTTGCACAGTTTTTTTAGTGGTATTTCATGAACCCAAAGCAGGAAACTGACTGACTGACTCTCTATGGATAACAAACTGAAACAGAATGACTTAATAAATTAATCTGTCATTCTACCATGTCTAAGGAATAATCCACTTTCACAGTTTTTACAGGCAGCTTAACAAGCTCTGTCCCAACAAGTGATACACTTACAATAAAATCATGTTTCTGCATGACATCTGAGATGCCACTGTGAACAAGTACACGCATGTCCCAATTAAAATTGTTACTGACTATGAGCAGCAGGGTGGCTTAACGGTGAAAATCTTGTCTTCCTGGTACAAGTAACTTTTTTTCTGCGGGGGCACCAATTTGTTTTAAATTGATGAAACTTAAAATAAATAAAAACTAATGACAAGTTTCAAAGAAGCAATTTGAAGCCAAGACAATGCTGTTAAGTACTGCATTTTTCTTTTTTTGGTCCATAATGGATTGGGCCTAACATGTAAACTAACATATCACCAAGCATGAGCCTAGCAACAGCCATTGTGTCAGTAATAGAAAACCTAGTGGGGTACGTCTCCTCCTCTCGGTGCGCATAGAGCTTCTCAGTGTGGGCGCATCTGAGACCTGACCTTTCTCTGTGCGTCTTCCCTTTGATCCGTCCATACACAAGCCACTTCCTTTTCATTGCGCCAAGGAGGAGGGCTTTGAACTGAGCTTGCCACTCCGTGATTTAGGCGAACAAAGTCTTCTTATTGGCACCACAGCAGGCTCTGTCTTACTGTCACAGATTAAGAGAAAGGGAGGAAACCAAGAAGCCTTTCTCAGCTCTCTGAATATCTGCTAGACAGTGGTTCGCCACAGAGGGAGATCTCTGACTTAATCCTGGAGCTGAACAACTTCCTACACTCAGCGACTTAATTGCTGTGCTGATAATAAGTCAAGACAATAGTAATGTGTCTCATTTGAGTCTTTGGCAACAGCAATATCCCCTCATTTTGGCAATATCACTGTGACATACAAAGTACAAGCGAAAGAAAACAGTAATCTTGACCGTTTGTTTTGGGGGAAATTGAAATAGAACATATACAACAATTGTAGAACAATATCCAGCACAACCATCTATTAACAATGGTTTTGTCTCATAGTTACACTACAATAGTTACTTTTGTTATTCAAGAAAAGGGTTTTCATTTCTTTTGAAATTAAACAGTTTCTGAATCCAAACAGATGGTTACCATGTAATATGCGGCTGCAGCCATATTTAACAGGTTTGCTGACACAGCTGTACGTTTTCACCAAGCGCGGGTTACTGAGAAAATACGTGGCTCTGAAACATGTGTCATGTGGTGCTCAAAAGCTGAAAATGTGTGTGATTGTCTTGTACAAAAAATGTACAGTAAGCACAAACTTTATCTCCCACAATGCACATTGATTTCAGGACCCACAGTGTATTGGTATCCCTCCACTAGATCACAGTGTTTTGCCCTCGGCATTCAACCAGGAATTTTCGACAAGTGGAAATGAGAAAAACCAACAACTAATCCCAATATGTCCAAAAAGAAAATAGTTGATGCAGGCAATTAAAGAAACGGTGGGAAAGCAAATATGTTAATTTATGAAATTAATATGAATGTTTCAGTTTTTCCAAACAGGATTAACATTTCTAGTTAAACCATTATCAATTTTAGACTGTTCAGTAAATAGTTATGTCTGGCCCACAACTTAGACTGTGGTTTAATTTTTGGCCCCTTGTGTGATTGAGTTTGATGGTTAAAAAAAAAAAATGGATCAGCAATTTTTTTATTACTCTTGTGTTAAACAAAAGATGTCAACCAAGTGACATAATTTAGAAAAATTTGGTTTTCACTAGATTGTGATATTATATTTTTGAAAGAATATTACTTCTGGGTGTAATTATTATGATTATTATCTGTTAATTAAAATAGGATTGCAGTGAAGGAATCAAGTACCCGCACACCTCTGAAATATAACTATTAATCAAAGTTGAAGTCTCACATGCCAATAATCTACCTATATAGGAGAAAAAATATTTTTTTATTACTTAATCTATCTCAGTGTTTTGAGGTGCAAGTTGAGAAAAAAATAAATCATCGGTGAGTTCTCCCATTACAATCTAGTATTTCACATGAGCTTCTACTTAGGAAATATATATAAAAATGCAGTTTATCACACTGTTGTTATGATGCATTCAGGCTGGTCATGAGCCCAGTGCCATATTTTCATTTAAAAACGTACGTTCATGTGCGATGGGACTTCTCTCACATGTGGAAAATAAGCCGGTTCCAACATTACAGGTAACGCAGCTGACTGAGATGAACGTCTTGACCCTCGGCAGCAGCCTGCCTGTGTGCTCCTCCCGCAGCAAATTAACATTTCAGCACAGCCATTTGACTAATTTAAAAAGGGCTAAGGGATAATATTCTTTCCAGCAGCAGGGGTGAATGCTGAGCCCAGGTAAACAACATGGTGGGAACACAGTGACCCACCTGTTCCCTACACAGATCTCTTTGCTGTCATTTACAAATGGATACCAGGTGCATTTGCTTGTGTTGCCTTCCTGGCTTGGCACCTTGCCCGAAGCCAGGAGAAACTCAAACAGAGAAGAGCAACAGATAACCTCACATTCGTAAATGAAAAGAGGATAAGTTCCTCATGAATTACGACATACAGTTCCAACTAGGTTTCTCTTTTTGTGCTCTGCCTTTGTTACAGACCTGAATGTATGGAAACAAACGTCGTCTGGCAGTGCCTCGCATGCTGCAAATTCTCGTTACACACAAGTGAAGTGAATGCAAAACAGGGTGAGAGGTAAACTGAAATCTTTATAGGAGGGAGGAAGAGAAAACACAAAGGATCAAAAGGTGCACAGCTTTGCAAAAGTAGGACATTAAATAGAAACAACTATCTAAATAAGCTATATTTAGTTTACACAGTATAACTAAACAAAAAACTGTTATTGATTATAGTTATTTAAAGTAATTATAATTATAGTTACTAAACCTAAAACTGTAAAATCTTAACATAACCGAAGCACTGAAATCACTTTCTGCAACGATGTCCATTCCTTTTTAATTCTGTCCCAAAGTATGATGAATTTACCGTACAACTCGACAGTAATTACATATATTTATCTTATTCATTTCTTCTACTGTCTATGCAGTGAGATAAACTAGATTAAATCAGCTACTTTGTTACAGGTTACCGATTTGTAGCAGTCTGATACCAAAAAAGAAAAAAACGGTTCGTAGGCATTAGCTGAATTAAAGGAATAATGTTAATGTTTAGTTTTAGGGTGTTAAATTGTTTTAAAAATCGGTGGCAGAACTGCTACTGTCTGCCTACTGAACACTTTTTCTAGGAGTTGTTATGAGGATCAAAGTGAGTGTTGCCAAATGTCGTCGTGGAGATCTCTCACTTTTCTCGGAAATACTAATATCCTGGTATGTACCTCCAGGACTTGTTGAGTCACTTTGGCCTGGTTGTATCAGCAGATAGGCCAAGAATGGTTTTGCCTGTGTTTTGTTCTCATTATCGTTTTCACAGGAACTTGTCCTTGTTTTTTTTTACATTTGAGGATATAAAAATTAATTAGGTTCTTGCAAGCTTTATGACATATGAATGAGTAACATCTCCTAATTGTTGTGGTTTTGTCCCAATACACACACCAGATGCACAGGAACTTTCACTAATTTCAAGCAGTGGTACACACTAGGTGGGACTTTGTTTGCTCTGTTTTTAGCCCAATTTTTATCTTAAATTTTAAACTTTGCTGTTTAGTCTTCAGGAAAACACAGTTTGTTGCTTATAGAAAAAGTTTTGCGTCAATTGTCTCAGCAAATAAATGAATTGTTAACAGAAATCATAATAAATGCTGCTTTTAGCTTGGTGTTCAGACCGAAATAAATAAAATACATTTTTGGAACTTCCATTCATAAACATTACAACTTGGATGCCAAATGTATTTGTCATCCACAGCAATGATTTGCAGATGTTAAATACACACCATGCATCCAGTGACTCAATCTGTATTTGCTCGTGGCTATTTGTCGGTCACCTGCCTCTGACCCGCACTGGATTTGAGATTATCGCCATAGCAATGGACTGTTTGCTGCTTGCTAAATATTTGACATGACTTATTTTATATAGAATCAGGCTGTGTTTTAGACAATAAAAGATTTGTATATGTTTTGAATTTGCGTGTATTTGCATACTGGTTAAGAGCGATAATGGAATTGTGTGCTCTCAGAACACAACATTACAATTTTGTTGCGAGTATTACTCTATTCATGGGAAATGAAAGAGGTTTGATTATCCCATTATGCTTCCTATGTCACAGTGGCGTGATGCTTCCCATTTCCTCTCATTGCTACGTTGTACGAGGGGGGAGAAACTTTTTAATAGAATCCCAACAATCAAAATTATCTGCAGGCAATTCTCTTTCTTGTGAACAAGGTCCCATTAATTGCATTTACAGACTCTGAAATGAAGTATGGCGAATGCTTTAAGTCTATGACTTCCAAACTAATTTGCATGGTAATGAATGTATTTCTCTGGGAATCTGAAATTATCCCATATGAGCTTTTTGGAACACTGCTATGAGACACTTGGAAAAGGGGTCTGGGAAAAAGAGGTGAGCATGAAGCAGTGCTCTAATGAAAGCCATTGTGTGTAAATTTCCCATTGGTTTAAATCTGCCAGACTCGGTCTAAAGCCTGAAAAAGGGGCTGTTTATAGAAGGGAAAGTGTGCCTCCTTACAGAAGCTTAACTGTCGGCTATTGTTCTGCTGTAATAAGACTGTGTCTCAGTGAAAAAAATCCCCCTTTGAAAATGTGATTGATTTCTAAATAGGTTAAGAAGTTGGATCATAAACAAATAAAAGGCTAAAGATTTACATGTGGAGTAGACGAAGTGCTTTTCTATTTCATTTTCCTATCAAGCTTTGGGCTATTTGGCAATCTACCAGCTAATCATCCATATTCAATCAATGCCAGACAGGCAGGCTGCAGTCTAATCTCTCCCTGACCCTTTCCCTCAGTTATAGCCCTGCTTTGGCCTCACCCTTCTCGCTCTTTTTTGCCCCTGCCTGACTTGTATGTGAGCAAACTTTCCAACATCCCCCCACCACTGTGCTCACTCATTCCTTCGCTGCCTTTTCTGTACCGTGTTGTTTCTGTAGCTTTGCTCGTTCCTCCACACCATAAATTCCCCTCAGACTGTCTCCATTCTGTTGCTTCTAGCAGTCCCGTCCAGCATTTTAATATCCTTACTTCTGTCTCTGCTCTCTCCCCCTCTTCTCCGCACCCCATCGTGTTTTCAAACCCTCGGCCCTCTCTCTTGACCAGACTGTACGCTCGCCTCTCTTGGCCGAACTGCCAAACTCTTACACTCCAGTGTCCTTGGTCTGGCCTGGTCCTTCGCACATTCTACTTTCTGCCTCTGTGTTTTTATCTCTTTTTCCTTAACCGTAATAGAGAAGAAGCATGAAGGGCAGGAATCAGTATTCTCAAAAAAAAAAAAGAAAGAAAAAAAGAAAAAAAAAATCACAAATTGACAGACCTGAATCCTCAGGGCGGCTTTATGGATTCTCGGCACAGCGTTGAGCAAGAGGCTCGTGCAGCCAAGCGAGACCAGCCACTAGAAGGCTAAATATAAAATAACCCCGAAAGAGATCCAGGGATATGGGATATGTGTCTGTGCTATCTAACAATCTCAGCCGGCTAGAATGGCAATATACAGTAAACTCAAGGGATGAAAGCACGCAGGAGGAATTGGAGTTTTGCTGGGTATATCTTGTTTATGTGTACATACTGTAGGTTCAAGAAAGCCTGATGCATCATGCATTTCCTTGTGATTTCATATTGGAGTGCAATAGGATTTCACCTTGCAAAGTCCTAATCTGTTCTTATATGATACTAGAATTGGTTGACAGCGGTCCAAATGTAAATTCATGGCAAAACAGCCAGTGCAGCCACACTGTGGAGTGCGGCATGAATTGGCCGGCTCCCAGCTGACTAAATAAAAATCTGGAATGATCCAAGGGACGAGCAATGCCACAGAGCCCGTGTGTCTATTTTCTGTGTAATGTGAAGAGGAGGAGGGGAGCACAAGGGAATCGCTCCATAATCTACTCCACCATTCACAGTACCTTTCTCGCTCAGCCCATAATAACCTCAAATGGGTTTCACTGGCCAGGTTCAAAGCTAGCCGGTGCGCTCTGGAGACAAAGTCTCATTCCGATGAAAAATGTCCAACTGCAAACAATGCAACAGGGACACACACATAAGTAAACATCTCTATGTGTAGCCCGGAAGTAATTAGAGAAGGTTGAGCCTGTGAGTAGCACTGTTGGCATATCAGTCTATGGAACATTGGTGTTGTTTTCCCTCCAATTACCTATAGTTTCACTTTCTCTCAACCACAAACACAATTTACTGTGAACAAAGACAATGGAAGATGGAGGGAATAAATGAGTGACAGCCGAAAAACAAAAAAAAAAAGTGTCTGAAGATTGCAGTTAAAGCAAGAAGGTCACACAAAGTCAAAACATGCGCAAGAGAAATTCTCAAAGAAATTAAAGTGAATAGGAGAGTACGGGAGCTGAACACCCCCACTGTTTATTTTCTGTCTTATAATTACTGCAATGATTAATGACTGCTATAAGGAGTTTTCCTAGCATGAGAGATCCCCTTAAAGGAGCTGTGAAGTTTGTTTGGAGCTGCGGAACATTTTGCCATGCCTGGATTATTGACAGTCATGTTGTATTCCTCAGGAATTCACAATTCTGTCATAAACATGGGAACTTTATGACTGTGGACTGTTCACTTCCTGTAAACTTGTTTGAATAGAGTTTAACTGTGCTGTCTCTTAGCCTAAAGTTGTACATTTATAATTTGCTCATTGCACCTTTACCATGTAAGCTAAAAACTGTCAATCATGCAAAACGAGCTAAAAACAAGAAGCTGAAATTTTACACTTGTAGAAGTTGCTAAAAATGACAGAATACAACCTTGTGTTGAGCTCGAGAAGTACTGTGCTCTACGAAGTTCCCTTTGTGCATGTCCCACAGCTGGTTCTAATGTTTTGGCTACGGAAATGAAGTATTGATGGCAGAGCGGCTTTATTAAATTGCATTAGATTGTACAGGTGGTCATAATGTTATGCCTGATCGGTGCATCAACTCATTGTATCATAACAAGTATATTATCCACCTTGACACACAGCTTATTCATTATGCTATCAGCAAAAGGTTTGGACACCCATGAACAATTTTTAATGACACCCAGCTCTGCACATAGTAAATAGTGAAAATAGACCTCGTCTGTCATCGTTTTTTTCCTCAAGGCCTTGGTAACCACTGAGTTGTCTGCTTTTAACTCACTGCAGAGCTTGTCACACTTTCCCCGTTTCACTTCTCCGACTCTGCTCTCAGTTTTAGTATTTACTTTTCTCCCTGAATACACCATTGCTCTAATTAGTCTATCCCCTAATCTCTCAGTCTTCATTTTTCAAGCTACGAGTTGTCACAGTGGACTGTCCAGGGAGTGCAATCAATCCTACTCGGAGAAATTATACTTTTAAAAATGATTTCATGTTTGTATCATTTTGGTATTTGTATCCAGATTTAAATATGATCTGACTGGGATAATACAGAAAATCATAATGTGTGCATGAGAGGACATGATTGCATAAATAACACCTCCTGCATCACATGATTTGGCTGAACTGCAAAACATATTGTTATCAATTAGGCATGGTGTTCATTTTTTATTTTCAGATGCCAAAACCACCAGAGTGGGCTTAATCAAACACAATCACAAAAACAGTGATTCTCATGGTTTTTGCTCATTCGTTGTTTTCATCAGATGACAGCTGAAAAGCATTTGATGCCAGAGAGATAAATTCATTTCACTTGAAGACATTTCAGTTTATTCAGCAGCTCATTTTTTTTCTATTATGGTACCGATTGAGATGCTCAGGGTGGCAGGCCAACTTTTAGTCAAAAGAACAGTAAAAATGTGATTGATTTGTTCATTCAGCAGGTTACTCATTCATTAAATGAACTATTTCAGTCATGGCGCAGGTTGCCTAAATTGCTGCTGGCTATACAACATTTTTACAAAGATCGATTGATTTCCACGTAGTTGAAAGAGAAACTTGTTTCCTTTTTGTATTTCCTTCTTTTTTTTCCCTGCTGGTTGATGTGAGGCAATTCAGATTCCCAAAGGCAGGATTTTGTCTCGACTAACTGTAATGCAACACTGTCACTTACTTAACCTCACTTGTTTGTTTACATACTGATGCAGAGAACTTGAGGTGAAGACTGTCATCCGCATTTCACCATCAGATGCAAGATTCAGCAGGTTAGCACAGTTAAAGTGACAAGCCTGCACATCAGTGTGTGTGTGTGTGTGTGCGTGCGTCCACAGCCTCTCTCAGTCTGTAGGTGGACAGCTGATGGGCTTCTTCTTTCACCTCACTTGGCCTTATGAGTGTGTCTGCGTGGGTTTTTATGTGTGTGCACCCATCAGGGGATGTGTGCGTATGCCTGACAGCATACTTGTGTACTGTTTTTGTGGCCGTGCATGTCTACTTGTGTGTTAGTTTAGCTTTTTGCATGCCTGTCAGACTGTGGATAGCTTTTAGGTGTGAAGAGGGGCAGTCTTGAGGCTGACAACCCACGGAGCGGCTTGTTTTGGGGGGCAAATACTGCTGAGGTGTAAAGCTTCAAGCTGGTAAAGTGGAATGAAGAGCTGGAGCTGTCAGGTGTCTCTCGTTTCCCTATCTATCTTTTTTTTGCCCTTCACTGCTCCCTCTAATTTTGCCTCCTCATCTCTGTCTTTTTCGGCACGTCACCTTACTTGTCTCGAATCAGCAATGAGTGGCACCTCTCCAATTCTGTCTCTTCTCCCAGAAATAATTGCACGTGAAGAATTTCTGATATGTACAAAAGGAAACCTGATAACTCACTGCAATCCTAATCTTTTGAAATTCTTTAAAATGCAGTGTAATAAAGGGCGGCGTAAAAATAAGAACTCTGGCTCTACTTTTCAACCAACGTGTTAGAAAAATATCCTGAAATTAAAGCTGGCAGTCCGCAGCGACACTGTCATTTCACATCCAAAATATTAAGAAAAGTGTGTCACTGTCCAAATACTTGAAGAGCTTAGTCTGTAAAGCCTTTTCTGAGCCAGGAACCTGCAGAAGGAAGAAAAAAGGTCTGTATTTTAATGCCATAACTGTCCTGGGCAGAGCTCACGGGTAGAAAACGCTCCCTAATCATTAAGCTACAGTTCTCACTCTACTCACCAATCACAGTCTCAACCTTTGTATGAGTCAGCTACATTTTTTCCTCAACCTTCTATCACACTAAGTGAGTAGCTTTTTAAAATTATTACTGCTAAGACCCATCATTTATTATCAAAAAAAAAAAAGGAAAGGAATTCAGGTTCTTATATTTCAACTGTGTCCAGATATAACTGCTCTCCTCATTTTTTGTGTAAGTAAAAATATGACACTGCAGTTACTCTGTCCATTTTTCAATTTTTTTCCCCATGTCTTTTTGGAGACGGTGTTAAAGTTTTGACAGTGCAGCAATTTAAGACACCCGTCCTCTTTGAAACATTCTACATTTGGGATGGCCTATTACGCAGTTTGCCCACAAAGTGTAAGCAAGCAAGCTACACAAATGAGCTCCCATCTGGAAAGACGAAGCTGGTGAGCTCGGCTTGCAGAATGTAGCCCTGATTCTCATTAGACATTCCTTTTGTTCATGGTATTTCGGCACCTGCTGAGCTTTTGACAGCTCCCACAAACTCACTGCTGTTTGTCCTGCATTATAAAGAGGGGTCTAATGTCATGGGCCCAGTGATGACGACAAATTAACAGAATGTAAAAACACAGTCCTGTCACCTCATCAAACCGTGTGTTACTCATTTGAATGGCAACATGCCATAATTTTTTATGTTTGACACACAGTGACAAATGGAGGGTTGAAGGATCCAAACTTGTTCCGAGCTCTGCAATCCAGCTGGTCCCCAGTCTTTATATAATTTATTTGTATCCACAACGTATTAAAAGCAAATAGGAAAATTTGTTAACTGTTATGCATTTTTCCTTGTAACATCATTATTAGTCAAATTTGGAAGTACCTTAATCAGGAATTAATCCCCATTTTCCAGATAATAACAGATACAAGTTGAGATAATTTGGCCAATATCATGCCTTCTCGCCACCTTAAAATGATCTGTGCTTTTCTCTGTATCATGTCCCTATTGCAGCCCATGTTGCTCAGATGATCGACCACATAATATTAATCCAGATGAGTCAGCACAAAGCATCACTCTGCTGGGACTTTGGTGATTTTATTAATATGAGCAAACTAAATTTTACCAGCAAATTCACAGAAACACACATGATGGTTAATGATGAATGATGCTTAAAAGACAAATGTAGTAATTAATCATCCCAAAGCCAACAGATGCACTTATAATTAATCACAGCAATAAAACATTACCAATCAATATGGTTCAAATAGCTCCTCAGTGAAGGAGTGAATGTAAAAGATTGATATATTTTGGCTGTTGTCCACAGCTGCTGTAGGAAAATTTCCTGTTCAGTTCATCACATGTGCCAAAGCGCCGTGCGCCATGCAGTTAACACACAACTATCCACTATGTTTACTGTAGGCAGAAATACTAAGAGGGGAGCATCTCCTCAAAATAGTCATGGAAATATTGTGCTAAAACCTTATGGCACTTGGCTTTGCTGATTATTTGTGAAATAGCTAACATAAGTTATTTTAGTGAGAGAGAAAAAGAGTGACTGCCGAGAGACAGAAGCTGCAAATTCTAGTGAAACGACCAGTGTGGCAACAGTTTCCTGACCTGTGCCCACACCTTGTGGATTTTGTTTAAAGTGCAAAGCACATCAAGAACTCTAAAGAAAAAAGAGCTCCAGTAGATGGATCTGTGTTTATTTTCTTTATATGACTGATCCTGACACGGATGCTTTGTACTGTATGAAATGTTTCTCCTCGTGAAGGTAAGGCAGCGGGGCACATGCATCAGAGCGCAGTGTCATTATCCACAGTGTTAACCTTGATTACATCACATGCAAGTGGCAGACTGTCATTTACATGATAAATGAAGAGGAGAAGGTGCTCGAAGATAAGCACACGCATCCCGACGTACATCATTTGCGTTGCTTATTAATTCTGTGTATCCTGATCCAACTCTCTTTATGTTTTATCAGTTGTTCTTGCAATTGGCAATGTGATTTTACAACATGAGGGGTGTACTAAGCCCAGTCTTGTACGCCCTCGTAACTAACAACAGAACACCAAGACACAGCTCCAGCACAGTCATAGTTTGCAGACATTACCACCATCATTGGCCTGAGCTCTGGGAATGACTAGTTGGCCTCTAGAGACTAGGTGCTAGTCTAGGACCACACTTTTCAGGACACAGAGAACACAAAGCCATATCTATATCTGCTGAGAGAGTTGACAGCTTCAAGTTACCTAGGGTCAATATCAGTAAGGACTTTAAGTGGACAACCCACAATGATTAAGTGGTTAAAAATGCAAACCAGCACCTTCTCTTCCTTAGTAGACAGAGCCGGTTTGGCGTAGACAAGAGGACTTGCTGCAACTCTTAGAGGTGCAGCACTGAGAGCAGCTGCATCACAATTTGGTAGCAGGAACAGAAATGCCAAGACTGTTCTCCCATCTATGCAGAACCTCCACACTCAGAGGAGCAGAACGAAAGCTCAAAAAAGTCATCAAGGACCCCAACCACCCCAGTCACAGAAGCATCGGAGCCAGATCTAGCAGGCTCAGAGACTAATTCTACCCACAGGCCATCAGACTGCTGATCGCAGGAACTCAGGAACATACTCACACACACACACAGACACTATATGCTGTAAATATTTTTATTTTTATACTGCTCTAATGTTTTTTGTGTGTGTGTGTTTTTGTCTAATTTCCTATTATTTGTTTGACATTTTACAGTCTGGAGCTTAGGCAAGCCAAATTTCACTGCTTGCTGTTTGCTGTGCATGCAGCAATAAACGTCCTGATTGTTATGTAGGCTAGAATAAAAACTGAAAATTGCATATGTATATGCATTTTCTATTACCAATCAAAACCCCCCATATGATTTATGTTTAAATTTCTATTTAAAAAAAAGGCACATACACACGGAGGCTGCACAGTCAACAAGTACTGAGAAACACATTTAAAGCTATCAAAATTACCAGCAGGAATGTTGTACTTCAGTGAATTCAGGAGCCTATATGATGCATATGAAGCGTGTGATTCCCACTACAAAGTTTTATAGATTGAGTTTGAGATAAGAACTGCAAATCAAGGACAATATGAACATCATCTGCATCTACATCTGTTCTTCTGTTTCCACCTACAGCAGTGGGGTGGGTGGTGCAGTTTCATTTCTCTAACAAGCCTTCTCGAGGCAGAATCGACAGATTTTGTTGCACTAAGAAAGACTCAACAGCAGGTTTACGTCGACGTTGAAGGCGGTGCCCCCGGAGATTCACTAACCAGCTTCATACAAGATGACAGAGTGCAGAAGACCTCACTTAACACAGACAGCGACGTGCCGCAGGGAGGAAGAACAGGTATCCAAATGCAAACACAGCTGGATGTTTGCATCAGTGCCAGGGACTAGAAGTGGTGTTCTACAGGTGCAGCTAATTGGATTGATAAAGAAGATGGTGAATAGTGATTGGTTTCTGTGGTGGTAAGTGAGAGGAGTGGTAGCTTCAGGGCTTAGTTAGATTAAATGAATCAGGAAGGAGTAGCCTTTTAGATTAAGGCTGATAGGATAATAAAGGGAACCAGGAAAATATTTGAATGGACAGGAGCCAGGAGGCTGAGAGGGTGATAAATGAAAGAAAAGATGAGAATATATCAGGCTCCATATCAGGTTAGAACGGGTTATCTCACATTTATAATGTTGCAGTCAAAGTGTACTTGTAGGAGCCCAATGTGATTCCAGGGCAGAGGAAGTGCAACAAAAATAAGTAATAAGTAGCCCCGTCTCATAGGCTGTGGATATTCTTGGCAGGCCAAGACTCCAGCAGCAGTGTGAGTAAGAATGAGCCACCAGAAGCTGACTGCTTCTATTTAAGCTCCAGTTAGTTGCCTTTGCCAATACGCAATGAACCACTGTGCTGCTGTGAGTTTCAGTCAGTGGGATTTTTTGTTTTGTCACATGCATTTTGATTGGTTCTTTGACGTTTGCTTGAGAGAAAGGCGTGAGGGTGTGTGTGGTGGGCTGGCCTTATCCAGGGATGCAGGTGGGAACAGGAGGGTTACTTGGACTCAAACAGGGTTTACTGACACATTTGTTAGAGCTTTTCAACAAGTGCCAAACAATTAATTTGTGGATGTGATGTGAACAGTTGGGAGGACGTGGTGAGTGGATGTAGGAGAACATCCTACGAATGTGGGCTGCGTTGGTGAGTGGGGACGTGTGCAGTCTTCAGGAGGCTGCAGTTTGAAAGCCTTCAAACACAAGCTGGGAGGAACAGTGCGGGAGCAGAGAACTATTCTATGTTTGTAAATGTCCAGCAGTGTAATAACACACAATTTACCATGGTAATGGTCACTTATTAGGGCAAAATTCACAATATTCTGATTGTGCACGTGCAGGCATGTTAAGGCAGCATGTAATTTCTCTGTTGATGTCAGCTTTGCTAAAGTGTTTATGAGCTTAATGGACCACAGAGTCTTGGTGTTGAAAAATTATGCTTTAAACTGGGTTAGTTTCTATTATTCAGTAGATCTAGCATTAGATTATCAGATGTGGCAAGATGTACGACCTTCTATAAATGCTTGTGCTGCTCCTTTGCTGCAGGATCTGTATTGTATTTACAGCTTGCTTTGTTCTCCCAAAGTAGCCACAAAAATGCAGCTTTATTCTAAATCTAACACCATTTCATGTTTTTTATCAAAACTCATATTTTTCTCAGATTGTTTAGCCCATGAGGACATTTGGACCTCACAACTATATGAATACAGAGGTGCCTACATGCACACACAGGCTCTCCACAGTCCACTTTAACACAGTGTGGTGGACCACAGGCAACCAGCGGGGAAGTCACAGAGTAATGGGACAATCCATCACCAGCAGCTGCATGCTGCTGCATGGTCTTAGTCAAAGGGGCCCACCCATGGAGACGCTGAGGCAGCAGGCTGCGAGGAAGCCACCAGAAGCTACTGATTTAGAGACCAGAAGTGATAACTAGCCAGTGGGAGGAGGAGACAGAGGCTGCATATTATTGAGTGCAGTCTCAAGAGTGCGAATCCAAGTTCAATCAGGCATTTAGACTCAAATGTAAGACATTTTACAAATTGTTCGTAGTTATATAGTTATAGTATATAGTTATTGTTCTTCTTTTCTCCAACATCATAGTTTGGTGAAAACAGGCTTTAACATGAAGTTGCAAAGCACTGGGATTAAATAATGAACACACTTCTTCCGCCATAAATTAAAGGGAAATGCCACAATAACTCATCTTTTAAAGGTTTAAATGGCCCATTTGATATTGACTGATTTTATCTGGCATGTGAAATTTAAATTTAAGCACAGAGTGTCACCCATTTTCCCTGAACACCTGGTGAGACGGAGCATGAAATCTTAATGAAGCCACTGTAAGCAAGTAAAAATGCTCGCACAAATCAAAAACTTGCAGAGGAAAATGTAGTACATGGGTTTTCCAAAAATATTGGCTCAACAATATAAGCTGGTTTACTTCCACAGTACAGTCTAGTTCTTTAAATTTTCATGTGTGTGTTTTCTAATTTCAACTCTATTTGCTGCTGGTCCTCAAAAAGGGCACATGGTGCAGAAATAACAAAACCATTGCTTTTGGGCCTTCAGAACACACGATTAAACAATCAAACAAACAAACCATCTGACAACAATCAAGTCAAACACACACACACACACTGCCAGGAACTAAAGGTAAGCCTGATCTCTTCAGAAACTGATATGCCTTAATCCAATTCAATCTAGAGCTCAATGAGACCTGTGCATTGGAGACATGTGGCCAAATCACCAAGGAAAATGAAGTTAGTCTAGATTTAATAGAGCTGTATCGGGCAATGAAGAAACCTATCATAGAATCAGCCCTCCATCCATCGTCTAAATGGAGACAGGTGATCAGCAAAGACATGGCCCACAGATACAATTAACAAGAATCAAAAGAGAAGATTTGAAACACACACACACACACACACACACACACAAAGTGAGACAGAGAGAGATGAAAAAACAGAGCGACACAAGTGAACTTCACAATGGAAAAAACATGAGATCACAGCACTACACACGCAGTTTGAAGGTCACAGGAAAACACTGTACTGACAAATACAGCATATTCACAGTAAATACAGTAGACGCTGTTAATGCATACTGTAGATAGACACACAAACCCACACACACACTGAAGCAGCCCTCACACACACCCTTACGCATTCATGCAACGAACGGGCAGATCAATTCCTAACCCGGGGATTCAATAGTAACCACATTAATCCACCACTGGGAACAGTCGGCATGTCTACCAGACAGGCACTTAGTCAGCCACTCTGCTGCTTGGGATCAGTATTGGTTTACTGAGGGAGTCTGGGGGAGTAAGATGGGGATGAATGACTGACTGTAAGGTTTCCTAAAATGTCACCGTGTTCACTCAGCCTGCCCTTTGCACAGAAGCCTTGTACTCCGCAACAAACCAAACTACACAAGACAAAGTTCAGGCAGTTGGTTCACGGCCTGCATTTTGTGTATGCAACTGCCCAACCGTCCTACATGGGAAAATAACAGCAGCTGAAAGTTGGACTTGCAGTGTGCTGATAAGATGTTGAAATCTTTCGTCCTACTTTGATTTCACCAAACACCACAGTAGTTTAGTACCAGCAACAAACTTCCTGTGTGTCAGACCTGAAAATAGCTTCACTTTTGAAACTTTACAAACTCACTGACAGTAATCTTCTCTGGCTAAAAGTAGTGTCGGCTCAGACAACGCTGAGAATATATCTGACAAACAATGCTTCCTTCTTTTCTTGAACTAGGCTTTCACCAGCCTTTTCTAAGTAATTGAAAACCATTGAATGATGTTTAGTCCTGCAAACTTCACCCACTGTTTTACAAAAGTACCACTGCCTTAGTTCCTAAATGACAGGACAGGATTTGGAAATCACACTACATCTAAATGCTGTGCTTGGTTGCTATAGTCTGGACAGTAGGAGAGATGTTTTTATTGTGGACAACCCTACGACCACAAAGGTGCAACTTCATGTACATGTTTTGGTTTGAATTGGTCACTCGGCTTTACGACTTTTTTTTGACAGTGCAAATCTAAAGAAATGTCAAACGAGTCGGGAGGCAGTGCTCTCCACCGGCATCATGGAAACCCCGAAGAAGGGATCTAGTCACAGAAGAGCAGTTTACAGCTCACTGTCAAGCAACTGTAGCCTGTGTGTGCACTAACAGGTCAGAGCATGTTACTCACAAAAACCGTTTGTGAGTTCCATCCAGCACTGTGCAAAACCTAAAGTATAAGGTTTTAAGAAGTTAGGCTTTGCACAACGGTAACCATTAATAACCATTGCTCATTTGTGACTGAGCTCATATTCCAACAGGCATTAAATAAAAGTGGAAAAACGTATGTACAATATATTCACCACTGTAAGGATAGTTGGTTATTCCTTAATTGAGAGAATTAAGCACATCACAGTTCACTGTAGGTAAACTAAATGTGAAAAAACATTTTAAATGCTGTTGCATTGGCCTCAGAGCTACTGTGCAACTTCACTCTTTCACAAACGCACAATGGTTTCATCGTTTCCTTTTTCATCCACTGGCGCACTTTAATTCAATCGTGCAGCTGATATTGTGCATGCCTTTTGTGGTGTCTTTATCTTCACTTCCACAGACCACTTCGTGTCACCTGGTTGTCTTCTCAAACTTACCAAATGTGCTCACCTCTCCACCCCATGAAAAGCAGCTCTCTGGAATTTACTGAAAGGAGGACAATTTCAGCAGCCATGCCAGCTTGCAAGCTGCTGGCAAACTCCTTAATGAACTAATTACAGCCAACACTCATTTCCCTGACTGAATTCAAAGAAAACCCACTTTCCTAGAGAGCCCAAATCCTCCCTCTCTCTCAGCATTCATTTGGATCAAGTATATTTTCTCTCCTTGGCCCAGTGGTAGTTCAGTCGCCTGTAAACAAGGAAGGGTGTGGGGAGGGTGCCCAACGTGACTCGACCCGAAAAGACCTGGCACCTTGTGCTAGCCTGTTTTTAACTGCTTGATTAGGGTTATTGGTTGAATTTTGATTTTAAAAAGCTGTTAAAACTAGTAAGTGTTGTTTGGTGTAAAAAAAAAAAAAAGCTTTAAATTTAGTGGTTAGATGCTCGCTACAGGAAATACGGTTCAAACATGATGAACTCATTGGCTGAAAAGGGATGGCTTTTATTTACTTCACTTTAGTTTAATTGAATTTCACCATCTCTGATGTTTACAGACATGTCCTTAGATACCAAGAATTTGTGAACGAGGTTTGATCCCACGTGTTTTCCTTGTTTGTAGTACTCCCACTGCTGTCTTCTATGTCTTTTTCTCTGTCTTGCCCCCCTCCTCAGTAGCCTTGGGAGATATTTGTGAGCTTTTTTTTTATGTAACGATTTGAATTAAGGGGCTTCAAAACACAGCATCCAATAAATTCAAGCAAAGCACACGCCTTGTAAATGGCACAAAGCTGCTGTTTGGAATGGATTACACTTAGAGATCATCAGCTTTACTGATATGCATGAGTGGACTTCCACTAAGTATGTGTGTGTAGCCTGTATGATTTAGTTTGTGTATGCACGGATTTGTGTTTGTGGGAATATCCTTTCGTCCCGCCTTCTGTCTGTCTGTCCTGCTCTTAATTGGTTCTCTATGAAACATTTCGCAGCGCAACCCTGCTTGCTGCATTTTTCCATCCTTAATCGATATGCGGAAGTAAAGCAAACAAATCACGATTCATGAATCGGTTCCTTCTGTGATTCCGTTCATCATATCAGGAGACAAAGCCACAGTCACGACAACACCACTAATATGGAATAATGCGAAACTCCCTTGAAGCTAAGTAACAGCTTTGCAGGTGTTTATTGAGATTAGAAATTAGCTTTCATACTTCTGATGCCTTGCAACCACTTTGAAATTAGAATGAGTAATAAGGCTGCTGTATTTCACACTTGCAGTCCTTTTATAATTATAAATAAGTAATCAACAACTGTGCACAGATTTTGCGCACAGTGGGATCATTTCTTTTAGGGCTATAAAAAAGAAGATGATAACATGTTTTTGGGAATAGCGTTGATTTCTTTGACCAACAGGTTCACGGTTTTTACTCATTTTAAATTAAATACCTTTAAGAACTTTATGAATTGCCATTAAACATGACAGATCATTTACACAAGAATCCTGCATCATTTTGGATTCTTTTTTATTTATTTGTATGTTTATTTGGTTGGTTTGGGATTTTTCAAACTTTCAAATTTAGCTTTGGCTAGCAAGTTGCAGCTAAATCAGCCAGCATAAGCACAATACTCTTTTTATAATAACATTGCGCTCCAAATGTAGGCTCCAACTTCTGATAACAAAGAAAGCATGGAAAAAGAATAAAACTCTAAAGTTTTATTCGAAAAATATATCAGGGCTAATAACTTCAGCAAACACCATCATCATGCCAATTATCGTTAACATGTAAAACTGATGTAGTGATCATGGAAAACAATATCAAGAATACGGTTTACAGATTTGAATACACAATATAACTGATAAATCGTAGTATATAGTTACATATCGTTTTCTAAATTCACAAATTACACTTTGAACTTCAATATTGAAACTGCAGAAGAGAAAAGCATTTAGGCGTTGGCTGTTTGGATGCAGATGCAAGGCAAAACTTTATTTGTGATTACTCTGTATTCCAACACAATGCTTATCCCAGTGGTATTGTTTGGTCTGACAATTTCATGACTGCTCTTATCTTAAATGGTCATATTTGGCTGATTCATGTATATATAAAGTAGAGGAGAGACAGATTTGAGATGAAAAACTAAAAGAATTTAGTTGATGTTGTCCCCCAGGATTCCTATCATAGCAGGCTGGTGTGATTGGTTCCAGCCCAGCGCTGCCTGGGCCCATTTAGATAATAAAACGGCCCACAGTCTTGGGACTCATACATACTGATGCAAATGCAGTATATGTGCACATGCACAAACAAACAGACACATGCAGATAGGAGGAAGGACAATATTATCAGACACTGAAACAAAGCCTGACAGGCTCAAACTTGCCTCATCTGAACTCTAGGGCTAGATATCAATTGATTGCAGTGGAGGGAAAAAACAATCACCACTAGCTAATTCCATCTAGTTTCAAACTGTTTTACATGCTGTATACACTCTACTACAAGGTCTTTCTTAAGATCGAATCTTCAAGCTACAGGGCCAAAGTTTCACCTTTGTAATAGTTTTGTGTTAGACAAGTTTAAAAGTGCATATTTTTTCCTCTGTTGGGGAAGTCAGGACGTATTCTCAGTAGGCGGGTGAAAAGCATCAGTGAGGTCTCATGAATCATTTTTAATCTTAGAAGCTGTATGGGATGACCTTTCTCGCTGAGGCTGTTTACCTGCCAGTTTACCTGGACCTATTGTGCAGTTTATAGGGCATGGAGCACCTACACACCGACAGTCGAGACTAAGGTCAGACTGAGTCATTTTCTAAGCCACTGAATGTGTGACTGGCCTTGTGTGTGCACATATAATGTACAGTACGACAGCATGGATCCCTCTCCATGTACACCGCGTCAGGGAAGATGCAGTGAGTCGCTCAGCTTGTTGCAGTACTGCAATACAGAGACCCACCAACTTGTCTGGAACCTTGCAAACGCAGTGCCATGTTAATGTAGCAGGTAGACTCAAAACCTCTTGTATGAAGAAGGTCATGGTGAATGGCTGGGTGTCCAAAGCAGACAACCTTCCTGTTGGGAGCGAGGCTAGTGTGCAACAACTTTCTTGTCATTGTGACCTTTGGGACTTTAATTACATGATGTCACATACATTACACTTATATACACTGATCAGCTACGTTTACACTGGTGCTCGTAATAATGTCATGGAGGACAAAGGTCAGCGTGGCCAATCGGGGCAGTCTGTAGCCACACAGAAGTACACAACCTCAGTGCTGAAGTAAAAGTGCAAGTATTCACCTGAAAATTTTCTCCACTACAAGAACCGCTGTAACATGGATCATTAAAGCAAAAGTACAAAGTAGATTATTTACATTTTAGGTTTTGGAACACCTTTAGTGTTCCACTAAGAAACAGTGTATTTTAAACAATACTGATCATGGCAATTATGCTAAAAGACGTGCAGTAAATAATAAAAATAAGGGTCAGAGGTCAGTGTTAAAGGTGAAGTTGATTAACCACTTTATGTGCTGACAAGGTGGTTAACTACGGTGGCCTGTGGAGCTCAAAACAGTGCAGTTTGAAAAAACATGTGGAAATGAACAAAACACAAGCAAATTAAGAAAACAAATTCACCAATTTGACAACACAGGGTCAGCATTTGGAAAGAAGGCGGCAAAAGGCCACAACAGATCACGATCAAGACACATGCTGCAAGGAGCACAGATGGCCTTTGAAAAGTCTCTAGGAGAAACTAAAAATGCATCTACAAATCTACATGTCCATCAGTTTTCAATGACCCTGGAGAAATTGCATCCTACATAACAGATGTTTAGAATGATTCATTGTCGCAAAGCTTCACTGCAGGTTTTATAGTTTTCTTGCTGTGCAGCTTCTCACACTGAATGCTCATTGGACACTTTGAAAATTTGGCAGTTCCACAATTGGTACAGGTTGACACCAAAAGGCTGACCCACCAACTTGCAGGCAAACATATGCAAACATCACTTGCTCATATGTACATGCCCTTGCACAAAGAAAACTGCATGTCAATTACATAAACAAGGAGATGACATTTCAGTGATGTCCACATTTGTCTGACATTTTGCTAAAAGCCTCCACTTGTGTCCAAAGGAACTCTTGGTGTAAGTATGTTGTAATCAAACCACTTAAAGATGCCTTCTGCTACTGGAAATGTGAGTAATGACAGGAACAATGCATTCTTTAAATCATCAGGCTAGAACAAGCTTTGTGGAAATGGCTCTCGGGTTTAATTCTATAAATTCAAGTAGACAATTGTAGCTAAAAGTTTGCAGTACAGTATGGGTACCTGAGGTTATAAGCAAACCACTCAAACTTGAACATTGGGCTCCATACTCCACCCATTTGTCACCAAAGGATCTCACGTTGCCATCTCGACATGCAGTTTGAAGCATCTGAACCACCAGCAAATGTTAAGTTGCTGTCAAGTTGTTGATCTTAAGCTACGGCAGAATGTTTCAAGTGGGCTCACTGAAATAAAGTGTGCAAACGACACTTCATCTTTTTAAGACGACCCAGGTGTCTCCATCACGCATCTGCCCACAGCACATGTACTTTGCAGATGCCACACATTCCATTAGATCTAACTTCATTGTTTCAAACTTCTGCTTTCTAGCTATGCTGACTAATATGTTGTACGATAGATGTCTTAGCCAATCATCTCCTACTTATACAAAAGGTCCGCTTCCTATCCCCACACTTACAGCTGAGCCTTTGTGCATTTGATATCATAAGATGTCAGATCTTGATGTCTGTTCCTATCCTGAAAACTATTCTGCTGGATGCACAATAAAACAAGCTTTGGATCAAACCAAGCTATGACCCAATTCATCCCACAGCAGCAGAGCTGTCTTGTCTAAGTCTATTATGCCTCCCGCTGCCAGAGATTCCCATTTGACCTTCTCTAGAAATGTTTTGTTTTCCATTTGAGGGACCTGACTCAGATCCACAAAGTTATACACACAATTGCAGGTACCATCACACAGTGTACACCATTTTAGTGATGTTTGTAGATTGCAATTTTTCTCCATTTCTGCATTAATATGACCTAAAATACACTTATGAGATTCTAACCTAAAATAAATTGAATAATTTAGAGAATGAAATGATAAATTTCACTAGTTAATTCTTTTTTTTTTAATGAATTATACTACGTTAAACATCTGTGTGCATTTGAAAGAGAGTCTGATTGTGACAAAATGTTTGTAAAAGTGTGTCAGGGCCCCAAGGACATTGGTGAAGAACTTAGAAGAAAAGTTGTTGGTGCTCACATAGCTGGAAATGGTGGAAAAAAAAGAAAAAAAAGAATCTTCTCACCTTTCCAGAAGAGGTCGACTGACAAAGATTACACCGAGCACAAGGTCCAGGTCTCAAAGAGCTCTGGGGTCACCCCAGTAAGTAAAGGCCTATTTTGCAGTGGCTAATGGTGCATGAAAGCGTTACAAGAAGACAGCATGATAGGACAAATGGCTGCTCCCCTCCACAGATTTTCAAAAAGATCATTGCTGCCCATCTACAGTTTGCTCAGAGACATATGGATTGGCCAGAACACTGTTGGAAGAATATTGTGTGGACATATGAGATCAAAGTCCAGATCAAGACTTTCTGGCTTGAATGAGAAGCTTATGTTAGAGGACGACTAAACTCTTTATTCCAGCATAATAACCTATCCCATCTACTATCATGATTTGCTGCATCTGGCCCAGGATCATTTGCCATCACTGATGGACCTGTGAATTCTGAGTTGTACAAGTTATTTTTATAGGAAAACGTGAAAGTGTCCATCCGTGAATCAAAACTCAGAAAAAAAGTGGATCATGCAGCAAGACAATGTCTCTAAAAGCACCTGTCAGTGTGCCTGTGTAAGAAAGGTTAAAACAGGAATAATCCAAATCTGAGGAATGGCAGAGTCAAAATTGCTGACCTTATAGAAATTCTGCAAAAGGACCTGAAGCAGGCAAACCTTGTAATGGATAAAGTTCTTCTACGAAGAGGAACTATGTGAAATCCGACCAAACTGATCCACAGGGCTGATAAACAGTTAGCAGAAATATTTGGTTTTAGTAACTACTGCAAAACTGGGGGTCACACCAGTTACTCGATATATTTATGCAGAAATAGAAAACTCCTAAAGGGTTCGCAAACTTTCAAGCAACACTGTTCAATGTTTAATCGCTGGAAATTTCTGAAAACATATTTGAACTGTCAAACACAGCTACGATCAATAATGTATGAGTGATGAAGTCCAACATGAACACACATTTTTCTGGGAAAAAAAAAATAATAATAATAATAGGTGATATTAACATTTTAGTTTGGGGTTTTTCTCGCTGTTGTTTAGCGGGCAGGGCTCAGTTGGGATGAATTTTCTTATATTGCCAGGTTATTGTCAATCAAATCCAGAAACCAAAACTCTTTATGAGCTAAACTAAATAGGTTTATAAACCTTTTGGAAAGCATTGGATAGGTTTCAAGGAGATTGTGCTGGCTTTTGTTTACACAGACATTTCATTTTGTGCTATACTTAGCAGACAGAGGAGCTTAGAGCAGCCCCCAGCCTGATAGTTTCTGAAGGATGCAACTGTCAATTGGTCTGGTTCAGGATCCAATACATCACCCAATGAACAGCCATTTGTCCCACCTTGCTGTCAAATACGGATCTAGTCTAAAACAAAATCAAAGCCGTTGGTAGCGGATGTGACAATTGCCATGCCCAAAGAGGCTTGGTGTTATTGTTGTTTTTGTCCAATGATTTACACGTTGAGAAATGTTGTGTTCAGTCTGGGAGCAAGGAAGTGGAAAACATGACACATTCATCTAATATAGCAGGAATTTAATATATCAGTCTAAGGCTAATTAACAACAATGTACAAATGTTCCTTTCATATACTGACTGCTCAGCTAAACCGGTTAGCATGTCAAGGATTAAAGATTTATAAATGAGTGTATTTATATCACAAAAACATAGCTTGTTCATGACGCCGCATAAGGGCAGCACAGTAGCACTTTTACTCAAACCCGGCAGACAGTGGAGCCCTTCCTCAGTGCCTCAGTGGGCTCCAAAGACACACAGTTGGATTATTAGTGACTCTGAATTGCCTGTAGGTGCGACTGTGAACATGAATGCTTGTTTGTCTCCATGTAGCCCTGCATAGACTGGCGAGCTGTCTAGGGTGAACCCCACCCCTCACACTCAGTGACTAGTACAGGCTCCGCAGCCCTGCGGTCCATAACAGGACAATAAGCAAAGATAATTGCTGAACGGATGGCAACACATGAGATTAAAGTAAATGCCATATTGTGATTTATTCAAAACAAATCTAGATTTTTTTTGCAGTAAAAAGTTTGTTCTATTAATACAACAGTGGCCTCTGTGCTGTATACACTACAGTATCATTATACGCTATAATACTATAGCATGATAAGAAAAGATGATTACTATAAAAGAGAAAGCTACTATGATTTTACAAGATGTTATTGGGATGACTAGATTGTGCACTAACTCAGCTGTACACACACACACAATAGATTCTCTTGAGCAGTGATTAGAAAATGGTCATTTTCATAATGGTTGACGCACTTAGGTCTGTGTGCAGAGAAATTAAATTTTTCATCATCAGTTAGGATGGCTTGAACAGACTTTCTTTTAAAACATTCTCCTTGTGACTCCAAGCTTCACTTTTTCCTAGTCACCTACAAACACCTGCTTTAAAGGTTTTGCCAGCTCAGTATCTGTGTTGATTAGTGAGGCAGCGAAGGGAGCGTGGTGACCATACAAATATAGCATAGGTATTTATTGGCTTGTGTCTCTTCACCTTCCTTGTCTGCAAGCACACCGAGTGGGTGAATGTGGCCAGAATCAAAAGCATTTATATATTATATATATATATATTTATATATATATTTTTTTGCGTGTGTGTGTGTATGTGTGTGTGTTTAAACTGGATTAACACAGAGCAGGTCAAAGCCTGCCCTCACAGATCTTGTTTGCTATGGTCTGAAAAGGATGTTCGGATGGGGCGGCAAAGGGCGTGAGCGCGCGTGTGTGTGTGCGTGTTTCTCTTTCTGGAAAGTCATGAGGTGGTGCTGTGGAAGGATCATCTGTGTCAAAATAAACTACCATGAAATAAAGATGAGGGAGGTCAGAAACACAAGAACACACAAACATACATTTCCACACTAATAGTACACACAGCAACGCACACAAAACCATAAAGACAGGACAGCAAGGACTTTCCCACTTACCCATACAGCAATTACTCGCATAAACATTCTCTCGGTTATAAGATTAGATTAAAGGGAACTGCAATTACTTTACCAGCACAAACACTGGTCCATTTGTGAGTTTTTACACAACAAAAAGTCCATATATGAAGGTGCTGTGATACTATTTGGGCCATGCTTTCAGGAAAGCCCAGATATGTCAAATAATGTTGCAAACTCACCTACAGGTGCACTGAAATATATTACTAAGAACATGCAGAAACTCGTTATGTTGTCTCGGTATTTCTTCATGAATTTTACATTAAAAGGTCTTAAAAGTTTTTTATTTTATTTATTGTATTAAGTATTTTATTATGGCAACATTTGGCAGAATGTTGAACTTTTTGTTGCACCCCCAAAATAAAAGCCAAAAAGTACAGCAAGGGACAACTTTCCAACACCCTAAATACATTTTATGCCTGTGGTCCTTTTTTCAATAACTTTTCACAAATTCTAAAATAACCTTAGGTCCATAGGTCACACTGTTATAAACACATATTTTACTGTTGGACAGACCGTAGCACACGTTGTACTTCTCTATGTTCGTACTGTAGCAGATGTACAGAGGTGTTTGCCTGTGTGCTCGTACTGACTGGGGATATGATGTTTGTGTCCATTAGAAGGAGCTTCCTGTTTAGTAACCTATAATTTACACTAGATGTAGAAATCATTTAGAAATAAAATCAACCGTGTAAACAAAGCCATGCAGTTAATCAATCATGAAGGGACGATATTAAAGGCCTCAGCTACCACTAAGGTTCCTTGAAGAACAGAATCAAGAGCTGTGCATGAAGTTGTCCACATGTAAAACGGCACTATGCCTTTTTAACACACACCTGCAGTTCCTACGAGGTGGTAGGAACGAGGAACCTACATGGGCATAAAGGTTGAAAAGCATGTTGCACATCAGCTGCTCTGTGAGCCTATAGTTGCCCACATCAGCATCTCTGCATGGGTGTGTACCTTTGCGTGGATCTTCGGAGCAGCAGGTTGTGAGCATTACAAAATTTGTTTCTGCAAACAACCCAAAACAACATATGCACAAAACACCACAGGAGACTGCTGTCCATTTCCTCTTTCTAACTAAAACTGTTATTATTGTAACTATGGTTATGAAGATGCTCTGAGTGCCTATTTGGGCCAAATGTTTCCCTGAAAAATAATTAAGTACTTCTTGTGTCCAAAGGGACATAATTTCAGCGGGACATAATTTCAGCAGAACACAATTAGTGGGTTTGCTTGAAAAGGCAATGTGAATGTTTTGCATCAAGTTCAAGTTCAGCTATGGTAAACTTAACTTAATGCATAAAGCAACAATTAAATTGCTTCTTCTTGCTTAATAAAATGTCCAAAAAGTACACAGGCAAACACAGACAAAAAAACACAGTTAAAACAATGATTGTAGCAGCTTATATATGCACTGCATATTTCAGACCTGTACAGAAAAGACAAGATCACGCTGTCATCTGCTGATCTACTCTACAGCTGCTTCCTTACACGCTCACAGGCGGTGCAGGTCGGACCAAAAGTGTCACAGTCTGACATGTAGTAAGTAGTAAGGCCTAGCGACAAGCAAGGCAGAACATAACACGCTCGTTTAGCCTGTGGACACATGGACAGTGACACAAAGAAGTGTCCGGGAGAAAGAGATTGAATTAAAACTACTCAAATGAACACAAAAAGAGAAAAAAAAATTTACATACCACGAAAGGGGCGAAAAAAGCTTTAGGTCATTGTACGCAGAAGAAGGGCTCTTCCCTCTGCAAGGCCAGCCAAGATGTGATATTGCCAAAAAATAAATAAATAAGTGGAAGTATTTCCAACATGAGATTAAAAATAATGTACAAAGCAGAAATATCTGACGGCTGGCAAGTTAAACTACAGGCTTTTGCTTAGTGCAACTGTGGATAATGTAAATGACACTGTACTGGAATTTGGTGAAAATAATTCTAATACTTTGGTATTAACAGCACAAAATTGTTTATGTAGAAATCAGCAAATGTGCCCTGAACATTAGCATGGAGATGCCTTGTTTTATCAGCCAGAGAACTGCAGCTCAATGGGTAGTTTGGCTTGTCCAGACCATTCCCTGAAAACCTTGGAGGCGGTTGTGAATGAAAATCCCAGTAGATCAGCAGTTTCTGTAAAACTCAGACCAGCTTGTCTGGCACTAACAAGTCTCCTGAATCACCTTTTCTTGCCCATTCTGATACTCCATTTGAATTCTCCTTGATCATCTTGACCATGCCTGTATTCCTTAATGGACTCAGTTGTTGCCATGTGATTGGCTGATTAGATATTTGCATTAACTAGCAGTTCAACAGGTGTACCCAATAAAGTGACGTGTGTGTGTGTGTACTATATGTATATGTATATATGAAAATCAACAGCCCGTGACGGTGCCCTCTCTATGACTTTCTGCACTTTGCATAATGTGCAGAAATGCGTGGTTTTGTAATTCAGTGCAGCAACATTCATTACCCGGGTTTGGAGCTAACATGCAGCTGAATGCCACTGAATGGGTCAAAGATGTTACATAAACAAATGGCAAATGAGGGTGTATGATCTTTACCGACCTTTACGCCGTTTGTTGTGCTAAATAAGGGTTTGAATGAGCCTTAAGGTGGTGCTCATTAGGACTTACACTAACTTCATGATTCATTATCACTAATACCATGTATGCACTGACACTGTTAAATTGGCTTACTGAGATAACGCTGCGCTCTAAATGCCTACAGCATCGTGTCACGTTGTTGTTTACTCTTGTGTGTTGGTGAATGCACTATATGTCATTGATTTTTGCATGTTCCATCAAGCCTAATGAAGACACTAGAAATGGAAATGAGCAATCACTCAGAGACTCAAGCACATGATTAAAAGTCACATTTATGGTGTTATAGTGTTATTAAACACTGATTTGCCTGGTTTTCTCTTTTTATTTGTTGCTGTTGTCTGTTCCCTTTGCTTTTTACTTTGTGAGACTTCAAGAAAAAACAATTAATTTTGACTGCAATGCTTTTGGTAAATCGGTAATGACTTTGTTTAAATGCATTCATTACTGTGTTTTGATTCAAGGGAAAAGAATATCCCATTAATGTTTTCATTTATATGCAGTCATCCATATTATAGTAATTATCTGATTATGTCAAACATAATCTCCGAAACAGACTAAGGCACATCAGTCATCTCCCTGCTATCATAAACTGTCACAGTGGTTCCATGACATTTCTCCAGCTGCCATTTAGCTTTCTCACAGGAAACAAGATTGAATATGGGCCTAAATACTTTAAATACAAGTTACAACTGACTTCATATTTGTAAATTTTTTATATAATGTCTAGCAATTTAATATTGTTGTTAAGGTGCTTAATAGTAGGCCTATCTTCAGCATGAAAGTTTTTAATCACTCAAGTAAATAAAACATATAGCAACAGGTCTGATAATGAAAATAACTGATGGTACTTGATTTATATGGGATGCTGCCATTTGTTTACATACAGGGTCACACCGGAGCAGGCTGATTATTTGTAATTGCAGCGGATAGTGAGAGACCGATGAGGAGGACCTCCACATACTGATGATAATGTGCAGCACTCTGACCATTTTCAACCTTTAACATAAAAGTAGCAAGCGACAGACATCGAACTGCATCTATTTCTAAGGCAGCGTCACTTTATCAACATGAAGAAAATCTCACAACTGCACAACAAACGCACAGAGACAACAGAATAATGCTTAAAATGGAAACGTTTCTCAATCAAACGCTTCACAACAAACAGATGGATTTCAAATTAGCACAGTCATGACTTGTCTATTGTTCACAGCCATTTTCAATGTATTGTATGAAAATATAATTTACTTAAATGTGTCACTTCTGGTCATAATTCAAATGAACTTTTTTTCCTCCGCAGATTTTTAAACCAAAGTAAAATGAACTCATAAATATGGTCAGCTTTACACACAGTCACTGTTGTTGTGCACACTTACTACACCAATATGGAGCTAAAGCCACAGCTATAGACCAGCAGGCATCTACTAAAGATGCCAGCAGACGCAGCAGGCCATTGTCACGCGATACTATGTGCAGTTGTATTTGGTTCTACAGTGTGCCCTCACTGAAAGCGTGTCACACAATCAATTTCTGTCAGTCTACAGTAAACTGCAGCTTGTGTCACACATGCTATATGAGCATAAGTGTGACCAGAAGCATTTTTGTTACCTTTCAATGATATGTTTTCAGGTCTATATGCACAAAAAGCTCCACAGAACTAAATCAAATTCTACTTGAAATGAGAAGCCTTTAGCAGAACTGAGAAGCAGAACTGAATAAGATCATGCAAAATATTATCACACATGGTTCTTGGTGTAAATGTTCGACTTTATGAGCAACCGTTTAATATTTGCTGCAACGTGTCCAAAGTGTTCATTTGCTGTTTAGGTAGAAAGCACTGATGGGCTCCTTCTTTTCATGCCACTGCAAAATCCACCATGCTTTCCTCGTTTTAAACTGCCACTGCGTCCACATGCATAATGATTAGTTTCAACCATGCATAAAACTACATTGAGGGAGGTTGGGACAGTGGTCGCGCTTGTCAGTGAGAGACAAAGGATGGGTCCCATTAAAGAGATGAGCTTTAACACACATACAGAAACACACAGAGATGTTCACTCGGCCGTGTAGTCGCACAAACACAAGCCAGTTACACTGCACAGAGGGTAATCCAGAAAACCAGTCAGAAAAATTTTTTTTTTTCATGAACAAGCTATATTTGACCTGACTGTCAACACACAGAGTCAAATAATGATGTTTATATAGAACATAATAACTGGCACAGAGGGTTGCCTCTTCATGGTCTAGCCGGTTGTCATTTTTCTCAGACTGTCTCTAGTCCATCTCAACACCAACCTTTCGCCCTGCTAGTTTTACATTTTTACTATTAGCCATTCTTCACAAAAGCCTGAGGAAATGGTGTATTTTCTTCTGCCAAACATGAGTGAGAGCCTTCATCTTCCACACTTTCCTTGTTCCAGCAGTCAAAATGACTTGGCTTTTTGAGGAGTGAAAGGTCAGAATAACCTTGGACAAAATCCTTTAAAAGGGCTCTTTGTGTGGAGATCTGCTTTGAGGTGCAAGGTGAGAGGAAAAGCTGAAAGAGTTGAGGACTATCGCCATTTGTTGGTTTTAATGGAGCTCACAGAGCCCATGTGTTGGCCCCAAAGTCTTTTGGTAAACCTATCGCAACATGTAAAATGAAAATGCATTTTTCAGTGTGAGCAGCTGCAAGTGGAGACAACTGTAATTATCCAGTTAGTTTGATTGTATTATTAGTGATCTTATTTTTAAATAACATACTTTATCATAGCAGAATTTGTCATGTCTAAGCAGTCCATATGGGATTAATTAATGAGAATACATGTAGTTTATTTAATTTGGAAAAGGTTTACTTGTAATGTCTTGCTGAATTAGCCTTGGAATAAAAATATTAATATGGAAACGGCTTCGGCTTGGCTTTGCCTTAAGTTCAAAAGCAAGTTGACCCATAAAAATGAAATGTAGTGTTTAATTAGTTTTCCTTTTTGTCATATTTCTGCTTGTGTATTAATTAATCAGACAAGATATAATTAGTGAGTTTTTAAATCAAGTATATTTAATCACGGACAGAGTCACACTGATTATTTCTTTAGCTCGGGAGCTTCTGAGTGCAGCTCCACAGTTCATGCATGTTCCAAAATGTTGCACTTGAATGCTGGCAAATTTTTATTTACTGTATATGAGCAAGCTAGAGCAGATTTCAGGCATGCACAGTGATTAACTGGAATAGTTTACTGGCTAATGTAACTGAGCTAACAGCTGATGTACCTAAGGCATCTTAATACAGTAATTAAGATGCACACTATTCCAATTCATATTGCTTGAAAGTTGGCTTGCAAATACATTTTTTGTTTATTGGGAATGTTCTACAAAACTTAGGGCCTTGTTTTTATATATTTCATTAATAATCACATGTAAAAAAACAATATATTATAGTATAATTGCATATGATACTGTAAACTATGTCTCAACACCAAGTGATGATACAAACTTAGTTTCTTTGAAAAATATGCAAATAAATTCAGTAAATCCAAAAAACAGAACTTTAGACAATAATAACTGGAAATGCACTGGTGTAACTAATAACATTGTTTTAATCCATAATCCTTTGCCGGTGAGCCAACATGCACAATTCCAGGGCCCCGAAACTGGAGCAGCTAAATGGAACGGAGCAAACATTTAAGTTCACTTCACCTAGTTATCTCATGGCAAGAGAATCGAACATCACTCTAAATGTATTTAGAGTTTGAAATACACCCGCTCTAAATGTGTTTAATCATGTGTAATCAGTTACTTATCCTATTTCTTCTTTAAGTTAAAGCCACACCCAAGGCCATCTGGTGCCAACAAACCATATAAGGAACTGCTCCGTGTGCATCTACACTGGAGGCTTTCAGCTACACTAGTGATGTAGATCCTCCACATTTTGAAAACCCAGAGTCCAATATAAGGCCGCAGTTTTTTTGGGGGATTTTTTTGTAAACACAGGGAAATGGAAACGATGCATAGAAATGCACATAAAGTATGAGTAAAACAAAGACTGTAGACAGCTTTATCAATTAAAACAGGAGTGTATCTCCAATGACACGCTTGTGAGACAGACGACCAAAAAAGCGAGCTAAAATGTCTTCTGCGTGGGCATGGTGTTACACGAAGGTTCATACTGCTTTAAGCAAAGCAAGACTCCACATCAATCCCCCCGTCCAACTTTCATACACACCCACTACAAACTTTACACCTTGTCTGTACACAAGTATTGTGAACTACAGCATATTCAGTATGACCACACTAAATTTCTGAGACAAAGTGTATTGCACTTGCAGAAGTGTTGGTGGTAACGCGGTGTTAATGAGGATGACAGCAAATCCAATAAACACTGCAGGGCTGGTGTCAATGGTCACGATGCAGCCAAAACAACAGGCCTAAAGTAATATTTTCCAACCATACTCACAGCAGCATACATTTGATTATTGTAACAAACATCACTTGGTCAATGCACATTTTTTTGCAACTATACTATACAGTACAGCTCTTTGTGCTTCAGTAATTAGTCTGCTAGCAAACACACCTACATTGACAAATGACACATGATCTATTAAGCGATTAATGTTAAGCGACAGCTCAATTTGTGAGAGCTAAACATCAACCAATTGAGAAGTTTCTATCATATGACGGAAAATGATTTAATGATGGGTAATTTAAAACAATAAAAAAAAAGAGAAGCAACAGGTGCCAGGTAACTCCCATAACAAGTGGGAGTAAGGGCGCATTGTGCGCCGGTTTCTGATCCAATAAACAACCTCCTCAACATATTATCCCCAGGGGTGTGTTTTGTTCTCACATATCCCCTCCTTCAACAAGCCTAATTCTCATTTACATTAGAAAACATATCTTCTAAATTAATGAGCAGAAGGTTGCAATTAAAGACGTTATGCAGCATCTGTCCCTGTAGCGCCTAAAAAAGAAATAATTGGAATTGGGGCCAGTTTGCCAAGTGTTTTTCTACCAGACTGCCTCCCATTTTAAGTCGTATGTTTGTAAATGGTGACAGGTGTTATGTTGATACTCTTTTCATACTGTGTTCGAACTCGATTTGAATAGCAGCTGGTGAATTGTGGAGGGAATATGCTGTCTGACAAAGAACAGCAACTGGGTACGTTTCATGAGGGGGTGTGGGGAGACTTGAAGAGTTCACCAAAAGAAGCAAAATCCACGTGCTTTGTTCGAGCGGAGCAAGCGAGCTTGAGATCAGCTGAGTGGGAGCTAGAGCTAAGAAGAGAGATGAAATATAGATTGACACTGAAAGAGTGTCAGAGGACAGATGGTGAATGCTTATTTACAAGATCAATAAAGTGCTAAATCAAACCATCCATCACCTCTTGCATACACTTAGAGACGAGGATAAATCAGTTCTGTGTTACATTAAAGCTAAAGTAGCAAAGAAAATGAGCAAGAAATTATAATTAAATGACAAATCACTTACTTAGTTGGTGACCTATTGTACCGTCTGTCTGCCTGATAAGAAGGTCTGCCGTTGGGAGAATAACTTTCTTAACTTAACTGAAATCAATTGAAAGTTGAGGTGAAATTCAAATTTGTGGTAGAATAATTGTATCTAAACTACTTTCGACTTGAGTAGCTGTTGTTGGCAGGTGATGTGCGGTACCTGGTGTTTGCCAGATGTACAGGGTCCACTTGTCATCAAACCAGAGGAAATGTTCAATGTCATTTGGCACAAACCAGGCTGTCATGAGCCTGTTGCTCAAAGTGTCTCCTGTCTAATCACTCTACCATAAAGGCCTGATGGATGGACCACTCGTACTCACATGGTCACTAATGCGGCAGGTTTGCAGTTCGCCCAGACAGCCAACTGAAGGTTAAAATTCTGGTTATTCCATTTCACATTTATTGAGACCACTGTTCACCTGGGAATAGTCCAAACATTGGGCCTTGAGTGGCACAGCCAAAAGGTCTGAATAATTTGGCATGTGTAATATTTTGTAATGTTTTTTTGTTTTTAAATTGAAAAGAGATAAATAATGTTCTGTATTTTATTTCTAAGTAGATCAATTCTCACAATGCCAAGTAACTGCTGGCAGACATGTTCAGATATATTTTTCTTAAGAAAATAAAACTTAAGTGTGTTGCGGTGTCATAGCTTTGTATTCATTTGTTAATCATTAATAGTAGTTTGACAGAGCAGCAGTGGCTCAGTGAGTAGAGTTCATCGTCCATAGGGACGGAGGTTGACACCCTGTTGTCCTCGACCGCATGTCGAAGTGTCCCTGGGCAAGACACTGAACCCCCCCCGACCGCTGATACCCAGCTGTGCAGTGCCCAGAACCGCGCTCAAGCCTGGTAAAAATTGGGGAAGGTTGGATGTGGAAGGGCATCCGGTCTAAAAATGTGCCAAGTATCAACATGCAGACCAATGATCTACTTTGACGACCCTGAACTAATGAGAAAAGCCGAAAGGGAGAATGAAAATCATTAGTCTCAGATTGACCCTGACGCTCATAGTATGTATTTTATTCTTCTTAAATCTGCTAAAATTAAGAAAGTGATGGATGTTTAAAACATAGCCCCGGTCTTTTTCACTGTTGACTGCTTGCCTAATTTAACAAAAATTTCTCAGAGTTGCCATTTTATGTACAGAATGTTGAATGACTGAGGCACAATCTGTTATTTTTCCTAAACCACAATGGAAATGAGTCAACTATTCTTTTATCATCTTTACCCATTTATCCCTGGTCAGAATCACAGTGGGGACCGGAGCCAGATCCAACATGCATTGAACAGAAGGCAGGGAAACACCCTGGACAGCAGTGCTTGAATTGAGCCAATAGTCACCAATACAGAATTATTGTACTTGACCATCTGTGTAACAGTTGACCAAACCCTGGCTAAACACACTTATTGGACCAGACACAGCAAGTTGGTTCAAATAAATATATAACACTTAATAGAGCGTTATCAGACTGTGTTAAAGGCTGAACCACGAAGAAGTGGCACAACATATAAAACAGCAGCCATTGTTGTGAGGCAGCAGTGATCCTGTTTTTTTGGAGCCAATGGAAATTGTCAAAAACGAACAGCCTTAATTAATAGCCAGGCATAACCTGTTAATATTATTATCATCTTTCAATATACGTTCATTAAACTTCATCTCCTTTTGGTTGAAATGATGTTACATCATACACGCTTACCACACATGTCCTGCACATGATGTTTTTTCCTATTCTCTCTATTGGGCTGATTGACTTCTTTTACCTTAGACAGTGTCTTTGCCTCAGCTGCTCATTGTTTGCAAATCTGCATGCATTCCTTTATACTGCTAATTTGAGGTTTTACTCTCCCAATTGATGTCTTTCTTTCCACTACTTTCATTGTTCACAACACATATTCTGTTTTGCAGGCATGACAGTAATGTGCAAGAATTGTTAATGTGTTGCCTGCCTTACACATGCCCTGCATGGGTAATGGGTATGACGATGCAGAATGAGGTTTTACACTGAAAGCGGAGAATGAAGAGATTCTTAGAGTACACTGGTAAAGAAAGAAGAAATTTTCATTGAAGACTGTTAGAAAACATTTAGCATGGTGGATAATTAGGTTTTAGGGCATAAGGCAAAGAAAGCTTTCTTCTATGCTTAGGCTTTTTTATCCAAATGGAGGTTTGGGTTGATGGATGGGAAGAGAGGCTGCTATTCCTTGTATAACAAGCACCTACTGTACTGCATGAATATTGGACAGGCCTACAGTGCCACTATGACTGACCTCTGGTTTGTTTTAATATTTGTTATCATGGCAACAATAATATGGCCAAGGTCATATCAAACATAATCATAAACATTTGACCGGTGGGCAAAATACAGCACTGGAGGCTCTGCACAAACAATTGCTGGATCTTTTTAAAAGATGTAGAACTGCTAGTCTGTTGATTAAAGCTGCAACTTAATACAAACCGATGAGTCAAACGTTGCCTGATACACCGTTCAGTTAAATTCGGTTTTATATATCTAGCAACAAATCACAACAAAAATAATCTCAAGGCACTTTACACAGTAAGGTCAAGATCTTACAGAATTACAGAGAGGACCCAACCAATCCCCCTTGAGCAAAAACTAGGCAACAGTGGAGAGGAAAAACTTTCTTTAAGAGAAAAAACATCCAACAGAACCAATGTTGTTTTGATGTCTGTTGGAAAAACTTAAAGCCAAAGTATAGCATGAGATATATATACACAAGTATACATAAAAAGCCATATCAGGTGCAAATGGGCTTCTGTTGAAATGTTTTGTTGGAAAGACATTTAAATGACCACAAAGAGAAAATACCAATGTACAAACAAGAAAGAGAAATGGAAGTAAAAAGTTACAAAAACGAGAACGAGGGTTTGGGGGCTTTGCTTCGGCACAGGGAGCCATTTTCTCTATATCTGTCCATGCTGCAAAATAATATTAGAAAGATTATTTCATGTTTTCAACGCTCCCAAACTTACTTACTTTACAGTTTATACCAATCTTTTCATTGTGCGTTTTGTTCTAAAACGTGATGAGTCTTACTCTGATTAGATTTACATTATTATTATTCTGGTTGCTGGTTTGTTCTTCTCATTCTGAATGTTCCCGTGGGTTCTTTATCATTTGTGAGATGTCTGAAGATCACGTCCGTGACTGTGTTTACATGCACTTAAGTAACCAGGTTACCCAGTGAAACCAGCTCTCTCAGATAATTAGGAAATGAGTTTGCGTGCACTTAGAAACATGCTTACTGGAAATCCATTCATACATGCAGCAGATGGGTAATTTGATTTCTCCTCTATTTCCGAATTAGTTTCGAAATATAGCTTAAAGATTTGAACTGTATAATGACACACTAGAAAGAAAAGCCAAAGTCCCTCCTTTTGACCAAGCAAACCGTCACAATTTTAACAAAAAACTGTTTATACTCCTTGTTACTGTACATCTCTTTCATTCAGCCTCTCTTTTGTCCTGCACATGTGCTTTTTCAAATATCCCGTTCAGCATTCTCCAGGAAAGAGTTACTGTACCTCTGGAAATCGTGTTTCTCTAATCCCCCACCTTGATTACAGAAGCCAGGTTTCCTGTTTAAATTACAGTTAAGAAATCCGCCTCTCATCTTCACTCAGGTAAAATATAGCATACATTAAATATATGCTGTGCGAACTTTTCTCAGTCAGTTTGGTTTGGTTGGAGTTTCATTGCCCCGGTACCTTATTGGAACCTAAAATATGATTAATTTCTACTCAAATTTCCTTCAGCAATGCAGGAAAATGCTGAAAAAAGACGCCGCCATAAACCGAGGCAACGGAATGGTCCAGCTTATCATTCAACATCAATCAAACGCCACGACATCTGTAATGAACATAGCCCATTTGCTGAGTCACAAAGTAAAAATGTTCCTGGAGCTTATTAAAAAAAAGTCAATTCAAATCAGTGCTGCTCCATTTATTTACCTGTTTTAATAAATGATATACACCAGAAAGCTGTTGCAATGACCGGTAGGAAATTGAACACTACTGTAAAAATTCATTTAACACTGAACATTGGAAATGTGCTGTGGCCATTTTATTCATTAACCTGCATTAATAATATATTGTTCAAATAAATAATATATATCTGCCCATTTTTCTACAGTAAAGCACAAATTTGAGCTTAATTGAGATTTTCTTGTGCTGTTGTACCATTAATAAAGCATCAAATGACTCATTAAAGTTCAATTACTTCACTATTTTTACGTACATTCATCTCTGATATAATATTTACTGGCCGCTACGATGAAGTGCTCTGTAGTTACATGTACATGTGCACTATAAACGAAGCTGTTAAGTCTTTCAGCCCTTTTCCATGACCTACTGCAACTCTGTGATTACACATTTGCAAACATAATGTCCATTCAGCAGCACACACAAAGATATGCACCTTTTCCACAGATTTATGAGGGCTACATATTGTCACTAGTGGACAAGAGGTAAAATACTGATTTAGTCAACCTGGGTTTGATTTTTTTTAAATAAATTTTAGGAATAAGATGGCCGTGTTTGGAACCTACACTATTTAAATGAAAAAGTGTTTTTTTTAATAAGCATTGCTGAAGTTTTTATGGTTATGTTGAGGTATGTACAGAACCTTAAATTAAGGTCAGCTTAAAGATCGTGGTGTGTACAAAATCAGCCAAGTGCTTTAAAGAGAGAAAATAAACTGAAGAAGTAGGCAACACAACATTCCTTTAATCTATCACATACTGTGGCCTCACAGCTACGGCGTACTATATGTAGATATGTGATAGTTTTATCTTTTAGTTCAAAGGCAACTTATATATATATATAAAAATGAGAACTAATTCACTGCATACAGTATTTAAATCCATTTTCATTAAAATTTCAGTGAAAAGACTTTTGTTTTTCAGATTAGATATGTTTGTCCTAAAAACAACATTCTTAAAGTATGTTGATTAAAACTGTTCTTTGTCATTGTAATTGCAATTATATCTCTTCTCCATATTGGCCTTAAAAACATACAGCAGCTTCTCACGTTTACCAATTAGCTCAATACCCACTAATGTTTTGGGACTAAATTCTCTCTTTGTTGTGCTGCATCTACTGCATCTCAGTATTTTGTGCCAGTTGATATGTATGGTTCAAAGCGGTGGGGATTATGCACAGAGTTCATATCAGCATTTAGCACCAATGGTCTGTAATGATTTTATGAATTTTAAAGAAGCTAAATAAGATTGCTGCTCATAAACTGTCCATGCACTATATTCTGCTCCTGATCAAATGCTCTTTACTGATCACATGTGAGCAGGTGCATGGCCATTTCTTCTTCTATATTAGCAGGAGAAACCGGTTCCCAGCCAACAAATCAAACACTGGACATCAGTCCGATCACATCACTGTCACACTTGTCCATAGCACAGTCCCACACACACACCACTTTGCTCACTTCCCTTCTTCTCACTGAATGCTCAGTCAAGCTGTCTCCATGGGGACTGTCTCCCACACACACACTTGTCCCATCCCATTTCTCTCCTGGCTGATCAGAAGCAAAGCACTGTCAATCATACACACGCCCCTCGAATCTGGACTTTGTCCTTGGTTATAGAAAGCAGTCATCCTCTCTATTCCTGATTCTCTATTTTTGTTCACTCCATCATTTTCCTTTCTTTCTGTCCCCTGTCTGTCTCAGCCTCCCCAGCTCTCTCATATCAAGCCCAGTCAGGACAGCTGTCGGGCTGTGGATCTAAACAGCGGGCGGCCGTCATGGCAGGAGGTGAATTAGTCTGCCCTGGCATTTTAAAACCCCAGGCCCTTTCCAAACAGTTACATCTGTGTGGCCCGTGTATCCTCACCAGCTAATGCAGCCCAGGCACGGATACGGACAATGACACACTTTAAGTAATCTGTCATTGCTCGACAGTTAATGATAGATAGTGACATTTTCCACTTGCTCACTGGTGGTTTTCGGAGGGTGACTTTTTTATCATTTAAAGGGAGATTAAAACCACCACTGTGTGAGAAACATACTTTTCCAGATCATTTAGCCAATCATTTAGTAATGAATTAATTAGTTCATCTATAAAACTTGTGTGTGTGTTTGAATTGGGTGTTTTGTCCAGTTAAGAGTGGACGTGTTGAAATTTCAGTTACTATTATATGTAAAAAATGGGAAGCACTACATCAACTAATTTCAGGAAGTAGAGCGTCCATGTTTTGGCACTGTTGCGTGATCAATGATAAAAGTTAAAGTTCAGTTCAGCACAGAGCTAAAATTACAGCAGTAATACGTCACAAAATGTTTCTTATTGTGGAGATGTGCTGTGGATGATTGCTGTGAAAAGCAGTGCAGGAATGTTGACTTCTAAGTGTTTTTAGAGAGGCACTCACTTCTAACCAGAGAGAGCAGCGCAGTTATTTCAGCTTGACAGTTGAGTTTAATAGTATTCCAATTTGTTATAATTTAATAATGCTAATACTTGAAGGACTTCTAATACTTGGTGGACTATGGTGGAGTGTAGCAGAGCATAGCCGAGCAAGAAGGGGGAGGCCTGGAAAAAATAAAGTGGAAGTCTCATGCTACCACATGCTTAATTTCTGGGAAATATTGCAGTTTGATTAAAAAGTTGCCTATTTTTTCCCCAGATACCTGGTAAATGAGCCAGTAGTGAGCTATATTCTCTTAGCATAAAGACTTAAAATCAACAAAATAGAGTAGGTCTGTCAAAAAGTCAGATGCACCAATAAACACCTTTAAACATAACATTTAAGCAGGTTAAATACTGTAGTATTTGTACAGGTACTGCTGGTCACTAAACATGTTATGTTACACATATCAGACACATCTGTGAGATCAAGAGGGGAAAATGATAATGGATATAACAAATAATCAAAATTCCTTGAAAGGTCCTTTTTTTTAAAGAAAAGAAAAAAAAGTTTAGTCTTTAAATTGTCAAATACATTAACAAAAATACTATTACTGATACACTGACTAAAAAACAACAACAAAAAAACCCACGTAAAGCAGGTTTATTACATTTGAGTAAGTGGAGCTGTCTGCCAATCAGGGTGCTTTATTGTGCTCTGGCTTTGAATTCAGTCAAATCGATAACATTTTTATGTGAACCACATTTTTGGCCAAACAGCATTAGGGCCATAGTTATTTTAAGATACTTCCCATGATATATTTGAAATGCCGTAAAACTGAATGTTATGGAAAATATCAGCAAAGCAAGTCTAATTAAATTACTGTACATTTAAATTTCCACAGCTTTACTCTATATCTGTGATGGGAACAGTCCCAACACGTCATAATAGAGATGCCTTGTGAGTATGTTTCTGGCAAGTGGTGGCTGCAGAAACATACATTTTTCTTGTGCGTGCAGCTCAGTGACTGAGCAAACTGCTGCGTCTCATTTGGCTAGTCAGACGGATCCTTACAGTTTGTTTCTGGCTTGTCTTATCTACATGGAGCTGTAGTCAGCCATTAGTCAAAGTCAGGTCCCTGGACCACTGTCCCTGATCCCAGGCAAGTTGCTCAACATTCTGTTGGCTGGTTATGTAACAGATGAATAGATTATGTTCCAAATGAATGGATTATATAGTAGGACAAGTGAGAAGTGTTTATGTAAGACCTGTTTTTAGGAAAGAAATATCAAACCTGCACTAAAGTAAGAGAAAACATATTTGCTTCAGGGGCAGAAGGAAAAAAATAATAATTAAGTGCCTAATTCAAACGGTTTCCTCAACATGTCACTCGATCATGACACTTCTTATCACATTTGAAGTTTTTCGTCAACTCAATGTTCTGCAAAGCAGATTACATTTGATCGCTCAGTGACAATCTGTGGTCCATTGTGTCTTTGAAGTGATTTTTTTCATTATGCACATAAACACTGAAGTGGGTTTGTGTTTGATACCAGAGAGTTTTTTGCACTTTGGGCCTGAGTTATCTGACTCTTGTGATCTAACTTTACTGAGGTTATCTAGATTGGCTTCTGAGGCTATGTGGATAGACACATCAATGAGGATTTGCAGGCTAAAATCTATAAGAGAAAGCGAAGCAGAGTGGTGAATAGAAAGGCAGATAAACCTTCCCAAGTGTGGCAGCACTTTCATAGAAAACTAAACCATTAGCACTTTCGCTGTTAGCCGATACGTTTTCACGGTTTAAGCTTGATCGTACGTCTTGGGTCTACACTTAAATCCATTGTATTAAAACTAAAAGTAACAGTTTAGTTTGCTGGTCTTTCCCTTTTACACAATCTTTTGCAGCTTTGCTGTGCATCAAAACTTAATGTGCATATGGCTCTTTGCTATTTTGGCACAGGGAGAAAAGTGGGATTTTTTTCTGGCTGAAACAGTTCAGCGGATAGAGCGAGCCCTATGGCTTTCTGGCTAGGGACAGTGATTGAGAAAGGCCAGCTGGCTTACTCCAGGTCTGGACGTGAACTGACAGGAGAAATATGGTCTTGGGGACTGCCAGAGGAGAAAGGGGTTCTGGGAGAGATATCTATTGGCTTAGATTGGCCAATAATATACAACAATTCATGGCTTAAAACCTAGGGAGGGGTGGAACACTCTGCTATAGTTGGCCTGGGTCTGACCTTGCAGAAGCCAAAAACACTACCATTAGATATTTTGATCGTGCAAGTCCCCAAATTCTATATTTTATGTAATTATAATAACTAAGTAAATTTAAAGCCACTTGATTTAACTGTAATACTTTTATATGCAGTCCTCAACAATATTACATGTACCAGAAGACATATTTCAAACCTAATTGTTTTCCTTAGGCATGCTGCTTGAGAGCACAAACTCCATTAATACATAATGTCTCATGATCACAGAGTAAACAAGACCAAGCAAGAGGGACGTGGCTATTAACACATGTTTTTTGTATCGTACCATTTCTTTATTATAGAAGCTACCATATTTTATTCATCCTTACTTCCTTTTGAAGAGGTAACATGGCTGCATTCAGCAACCTTAACAAATAATGGAAAAAATTAGACCAAGTTCCATCTGGTATATTAATTTATATATAGATCTTAGCACAGTACGTGTTTCGCAGCAATACACAGTAGCTGCTTTGGTGCAATAACGTGTATGCTGACGCTCTGCATCACTCTTTGACCTTTATTTGACTGATGAATACGCAAACGCTGCCACTTTCCTATATTCACACAGTTAAAAGACAGACTCCTGGTGACTGGCCCAATTTGAAAGGAATTATCATAGCTCTGAATCCATTTTGTCACACTGCAGGTGAACAGGCAGCTATTAAAACACAATTTGCAGCAGTGTCCACTCTCTCAAATGTAACTGCCATGATTGACTACCCTCATGTTAAATTAAGGGCACCTAAGGATGATGAATTGGTTTTTTAAGATTAAAAAATAATGCTCCATGTCTTTGCTAATTTGTGATGCAAAAGTGGTTCTGACAAATGTGGTTGCCCACCATGTCGTCTACTAAGTTAGTCCATTTAACAGCATTTAGACACATTTTTAATAGATGACTCCTCTGGCATGGTGGTGATTCCTATGAGCTTTGGTCTGTCAACATGTAGAAATATTTAACACTACACGGCATAGTTGTGTTCACCTTTTTCTTTTTTTTTTTTTTAAAGAGAAATTGATGTTATCTGTAATCAAGTATGGTGAAATGTTCTATCAACCAGCAGAGGCCTGCAATATTGATCAGCCCCCTGAAGCAAACAGATGAGCTCCAATAAAGTGTCATCATTCTGTAGAAACTGGTGAGAGTCCAGAGCTGTTCTGTACCCTTGAGGAGTCATTGACTTGACTTGATTTTACTCAATATTTAATTATTCATTTATTCAGACTACCTGCAGTAAATTAAGCTTGTTCACAAGCGCCCAATTTTCAGGTTAATTGCAATTTATAAGAAGATGAGGACTCACACCTGCTGCAGCGCTCGTTGCCTCTCAGCCGGAATCATAGAGCAAACTGGGGGAATGAAGCCCCAGGTAAAAGTTTAGAAGATGGTGTAACCATTTTTCCACTCATCCTCCCGAGCTTGCATGATCACACACTACATCCATAAAAATTAAAGTGTAGGTTTCTAAGTTTGTTGTTTTAGAGCAATACTCACATCTACAGTTTTAAGTTGCTCTCATTAATCCTCCTGTACTGGCTATGAAGCCATGTCGTTTCATTAAAATGTACAAGACACAGATCAAAGTCTTACTTTTAGTATTTACATTCTTCATACATATATTATCATCTTACTCATAGATAAAGGCTCTATATAAATTCTTGTTACAAAGAAAAATCCTGCACTGAAAACATTAAATGAAGATATATGTATGCAACTTTTATTGGTTTCAGTACAGAAATACACCATAACTTATTTGTAATGTGAAAAAGTGCTGTCAGCTCCTCCTGTGACCTGGACTCAGAGCAGCTCTAGCATCAGTGCAGATACTTAATGCAAAATGCTTTTTAGTGTGGCTCGCCCTTTTAACCAATCTCACATAGCAAAGCTCACATAAAAGGTCTTAATGTATTCTGTGGCAATAATCTTACATTTTAGAGTAGCTGGCAACTAAAGTTGTCAAATAAATGCAGTAGAGTTATGAGAATATTGTGTAAAAGAATTGTGAAGTATAAATTAGCAGAAGCATAAAGTCAAAGTTTGTCCACAGTCTAAAAATGGTCAAGGATTCTTTAACTCAGATTAAAGCTACATATTTAATTCTGATTTTCTTTCCAAAAATGAAGAAGAGATTAAACTTCAAAACAAAAAACAGGTTCACTTTTAACTTTGTAACCACTTAAGCAAATTAAAAAAATAAAAAATTGGAGATGCACGTATCTACGACACTACGACAATTACTGATGACATTACTTAGACAAATAAGGTCAGTGAGTAAAATATATATATGTACGCAGTATGCAAGCAGTTATTGTTAATATAAAATAAAGGCTGTAAAAATGATGCCAATTCAAAACAAGTGTGAAAATACAGTCCAGTTTAAGTTGAGTAATCATATTGCGTGTTAAGGGGACAGCGAGGTTTACTAGAGTGGTCCCCTATAAACCGAAGTGTTCGTTCAGCCTTGACCCCCCCCCCGGCCAAACGTCAAATATCCAAGTGTCCCTGGACATGATACTGAACCCACACTGAGCACATCTGAGCGCTTATTTTCTTGACATATTAGTTCATATTTCTGAATGTTATGGTCATTATAACATACGGACAGGGGAAAAAAAAGTCTATGTCAATTGTAATATTTTTAAAAATACTTTCAGAGCAAAACTTGCTCAATGTCTGACATTAAATAATTGCCAGCAGAGGATCTAATTGTATTATTTATCCAAGCACTTTATAATATACATTTTCCTAAGTTATATTTCCACCTTGTTTTTCTGACATCTTCAAAGCTCATCTGTCTGAAGGATTTACTAATGGGAGCTGCCAGAGGTTTGTGGGAATAGTTCACGTTTTGTGACCTCAATACTAACAGGCACTGGAAGTTATGCAAATTAAATGATCTGTACAGTGCACTCCAAAGGCGAGACGAAATTTGATTATCAATATTTAAATATCAGTCACACTGTGTCCACACTCAGCAGTGAATAGATTTTAATTTACATTCAATTTCATGTACGGTGTTCAAAGTACTGTGTGACAGTATTGACATTGCAATCACACATTTTTATAATAGATTATAATATTGTTCGTGGGCCCAAGATGTAGACTATAATTCCTGTACTAAAACGTACTGAATATTTTTCAAATTGAGCCACTTCCAGAATTCGTCTTGGTAAAATTCATGAATGATTTGCTGAACAACATCCTTCAAAAGACTGCCGACTTATTGTAATAACTCACAAAAGCATTGCCATGGATAAGGGACATTTACACATAGCTGCTTGCGATTCATTCCAAGAACAAAGTGTAGCCCCTCCTCATGTCTCACACCCAAATCTGCACGTGAGCTCATGATTAATGTGTAATTGACTTGATGAATGGGCTTCCCATTCTGTGAATCCATCAGAATACTGCTTGATTAAGCATCCTCTGTGCTTCTGATTAAAAACCAGCAAGATCAGCTTCATTTAAACACAAGCACGGACCCATCATGTTTCAAAATCTGGTCACGCCCACTGATTATCTCCTTGCAATGTGGGATAATCAATGCGCGCGGGGTCTGGGTATCGGGGGTGACATAGTTGTCGTTATAAGGGATACTTTGCAGGCAGTGCGGCGGAGAGTCGGCCCAGTTTTAGCAATCAGTCATGCCAAGAAGTAGAATAGGATGGATCGGGGGGGCTGGAGAAGGAGATGGATAGTGGAGGGTTTGAGAGGTGAGAATGAGATGGAATAAGATTCAGACAGGGACAGAAAACTGGTTACAGAAAGTAAGACAGTGTAGTGGAGAAAGTTTGATAGGAAAAGCAGGGACTGAGCGGTAGAGATGAAGGCAATGTGTTGACCGAAGAGATATTACACACGTGTATGTGTCACATTTACACTTTCTTATAGTACTTTACTAATAGAAGATGAGTTGTATTTCGATAAACAATGGCTGCAATTGATCATGCATATTTTACATATTATAAAATATCTTTCTTCAACATATTTCACACATACATTACATACAATGATTATGTAAAGACCTTAATTCCTGGGCAGGGGGTCTGTCTTCTGTGGCGACACAAAAACAGCCCTACCACACTGAAATAATATTCTATAAATAACTAATCATACTACACCAGTAGTGTGATTCAATTGAGAATATTTACATTTGCAAAAATTGTAACTACAGTATGGTTCCATAGTCAGTATGGTGTGGTGGAATCCTGCATCCCTGTGGACCAACTGTGGCCTAGGAGGGAGAGCAGCCGTGACAGGGTTGTTGGTTCAATTCCTCCCGTCACAAGTTAGTGCAAGCGCAGCACTAAGTTTTGACAATGCATTAATATTATACAGTATCAAATTTCTTATCATATATGTCATCAGTTGAAGTGATGTAAATCTTCAGGATACAGCAACTGGCATAAACAAATATTCAAGCTGCACACTGTAGGCATTACTGCTGTCTTTAGAGATTAATTACGGTAAGTCATGAATTAAACATTTAGCTTTTAACACACATCAAAATATTTCTAGTTTGAGGATTTAATGTTTCTTGTTCAAACCTTGGAAGCCCCTGAACATTTTATGTACACAAGCTTAAATAAACACAGAACACAGTCAAACATGTGGACTGATGATTGAACCAGGTGAGTGTATGACGCAGAAGTCCTGTAACTACTACTAGTCACATAAAACAAAGAAAAAAATTCAACTTAACTTAACTTCCAAACAATGGTGGCTCCTATTTTGCAGCCCTAGTCATTTGCACAAAGCTCATTAGAATAAATTTGATTTGATCAGACCTTTTGTAATCTGTGCAACTCTTACATTAAGTTGTTGAAATATAAAAAACAATGAAAGCAAGCACCAGTAGTGGTAATGGTCTCTACCTACATCTGGTACACACCCTGTCCACAATAGAATGAGACGTTTGACCATCACCGACTGTGTGTTTCATTCTCTCTGTGGTCACCCGGTTTAGTTTTGAGAGCTGGAGCGATAATAAGACGTCGTTTTATCCCTGCATAGAAGAACATTCATTAACGCTCAGATGAGTCTTGGCAGGAGAAAAGCATGTCCCTCCTCACTTCTTCAGTTAGAGGTCTTATTTTCTTGGCAGCCATTAGTCAAGTTAGTGTTTTCTTACCTCATCGCAAATTGTTGATCTTGTTTTCATCTAATTTTCAACCTCTAATCTGTTGAATTTCACACCCACTCTGTGGCTTTCTTTGACTTTTCCATTTCTTACATCATTCAAGCTCATTGGTTTTTATGCCTCTCCTAAACAAATTTCTTTCTGTGTATGTATTCCAGTTCTTTTACCCTCACACATTTTGCCCCCCAACACCCCCTCCATCGTTTCCTCTTCATGCTGAACTTCAAACAGAATCTATTTCCCCTGGAGAGTAGGACCTGCCCCTGTAAGCTGCTCTTGATCTCTGTCCCAGCTTCTCTGTTTGACAGCTTACAAATGAGCCTGACCCTTTGCAAACTGGACACACCACAGATTTCATACGCAGCCACAAGTGAAGTGCGGTTGTAACCTCTGTCATCAAACAAGACCTTCGCCGGCCTCTTTGTATTCTGTAGCATCGAGCGATTGTGCTTCACGCTCATGTCTCATTTCAGACCATCTGACCTCTCACCCGGCGGTGACCCCTGATGGTGGAACAGCAGGGCGCAAAAGAGCAGGGCAACGTGTAAAACATGCACTCATTCAAAAAAAAAAAAAAAAAAAAAAAAAAAAAAAAACACTGAAACATTCCTCCTACACACTACATTTCAAAAGTCATCTCATTATCCTCTTTACTACAACCCACTCTGTAATTCAGTCCTCCAACATGCATTTCCTGACAAAGCACTGCAGCATTAGTGTCAGTATAACTATGACAATGGCCCTCTGTGCCTCCTGACATTAGGATCACACAAATCCCTGGAAAGATCGCTATGTTTTTGCCATAGATAAAAAAAAAATGACAAAGAATGAAAAAGTCCCTGTGCAGTTTGATCCTATAAATACAAATTAATTCATTTACTTGTGTTTGGCATAGGATATATGCTTTTATGTTTTAGTATTCAATCCTGTTTCTCTTATACTTACTAGGGCCTCTAGATTTCACTTGATTATCAAACCAACAAAGTTAAAAGTTTATCAGCAAAACTATATTTAAGGGGTGAATATAGTTTTGCTTAGGGCTAATTAATATTGCTCTACTCAAAAATATGACATCAGTCAAATTAGCTGGATGTAGGGGCATTATACACAGCTAAACAGCCCTAGGGAAACTGTCGAAAGATTCTGAATGAATTTAGGCTTTGAATATCATATGTCACATACCCAAAAGTTATTAAAAGTGAGTAGTTTCTTAGTTCTTAAAAGCAACTGAAGCACTAACCCCAACTATCAGCACAGTTTATTAAAGCAATAGGAAGATTTTGAAAGGCAAATGGAATGAGGCAAAAAGTGTCAAGTGAAAACGTATTTAGTAAAAAGGAGTAAACACATGTATTGTTCAGTAAACCAGTGTTCAATCACAGATAGGAATGTAGCCTTTTCTTAAAGCTACCAGAAAAATGGCAAAGAAAGTAAAAAGACAAAAAATCTTCTATAAAATCTATCTAAATAATTTGTGGAATCAATTATGATTTTAAACAACTGTTAATTCTAATTCCAGTCTTTGTTTTAAACTATGTTTGAGAATAAAGTAAATTTGTGCTTGTTTATCTTCACCCTTAACTAATTTGGATTCCCAAATGTAGTTTGGAATACTCTAAATATATACAACATTATGGGGAAAACTAAATATAAAAACTCCCCAGAACCTTCCTGCAACTTCCTGCCTTATCAAGTTGACCAATCAGGTATGAAGGACTTCGGAAAGAAGAAACTGTGGACCCAGTGCAGCAGGTCAAACGTTACGAAGAAATCATGTTAAATCTGTGAGAGCATGACACAATATATGCGGTCTGATGAAACAAAAATTGACCTTCAGCCCGTGTTATATCTGACACAACCCTAGCACAACACAGCTCACCATTCGTCTAGCACCATCCTACAGTGGTACACGCAGGTGGGAGAATCAAGTGGAGGTGGGGGTGTTCTCAGTGGTTGAGGCGCGTGTCAGTTGAGGATGGAATAAAGTAAGACAGACACAGCCAATTCATAGAGAGAAATTGATTTTAGATTGTAGAGACAGGATATTGTGTGTACTGTACCATAAGCATACAAGAAAATAAACAGTGGATGGCTTCAGAACAAGAATGTAAAGGTTCAGGAGTTTTCTAGCCAAAACTCCAGAGTTGAGTCTTGTTGAGAGTCTGTGCAATGCATTAAAATAGCTGCTCACAGATGCTCCCCAAATCTGCAAGGAATAATGAGGAAATATATGACAGAATGCAGATCTGCTTGGCAGACATGCAGTTTGTGATCCCCTTGCCATCTTATGTTTTTGGATTTCATTTCCCGCATCTCATTATGAAGGTTTTAGTGCAGACTTATGAATCTCAAGCTGGGTTGGGAAATAGTACAAAGAGGGTTTGTCAAACGGTGGAGATTTTCACTACCATTTAGCCTGAGGTAGCTCTATAACACTAATAACAGCTGTAACTAATGTGTTTTTATTCTTAGTTAATCATTCAGTGTTTTAAGTTCAAAATCCAAAGCTCTTTAGATTATGTCAAAACAAAAAGAAAAGGAGTACATGCTTCCACTTACGAAATGAAATTTAAGAAGTGGCGTTTTCACTGAATGAATTACTTAAAAAAAAAAAAAACATTATCAAATTTGTTGATGAATAAATCTCCATAACTCTCCATCTATCTATGAACTACAGGTATCTTATTACTCAGCACATTACTGCAGCTGTAACATTGCCTGAAGGATGCTTTTACGTTGATTCTTCAGATGTTTTACACACTGTTCCTGCCAAAACAGACATTTCTATTTGATAATTTACCATTACAGTTACTTATTCGGCAGACACTTTTATTCAAAGTCGCTTGCAGATGTGGGAATGAAAAATGAAATGGAATAAATTATTGACAGACTTTTGTTTTATGTCTTCTTGGGAACACAGATGACAACAAATATCATTCTTATATAGTTTAAGTACAACAGAAAAGGTAAGGTCATATTAAAAAAACAGTGATTTCCATCAGTTACTGTATACTCCTACACAACTGTGAGGTCTGAGATCAAATAAAAGCAGCATTAGCTGAGCCTCAATGGTCATGCCTCTGAATGAAGCTTGAGCTCGCCAGCAAAACAGCAGATGAGTTTGACCACCAGCTCTACACAAACACAAAGCAGAATAAATTTGCTGCCACTACCCTCTGAATCAAAATCTGCATCAACGAATCACATTTAGTTACAATCTGATGTAAGTAAATGTGATTTGTTACGTCCACCTCTGCCTACAATTTCAGACCACATACCAGGGACAACTTGACATGTGCCCAGGAAGAACCAGGAGTTGAACCACTGACTTTGTGGATGATTGACAACTGCTCTGCCAACTTTTCCATTCCTAATTCTGCTCTGTTTAGTAAGGTCTGGTCTAGTTTTACTGCAACCAGCCTCAGGTTTTTGTGTGTGTGTCTCAATTATCCAAGGAAATCCAACAATCCATTTCTGCTTAAAATTACATTTTTAAAACTGCAGCTTTATCTCATTATCCACTGTCCATTCTGAAGCATTTCAGTTATTGCAAGCACTCTGCATTGTGCACATTTTGAGTGTCGCAGCATGATTATGAGAACAGAGAAATAATGAGAGTGCAAGAACTGTTAGTTCAATTAGCAGGATTGAAGACAGTTACAAGGATTTCTCCCAGCAGCAGCTTTTGGACATATTCAGTAGAAAGAAATCTGCTGCATTCACCAACACACCAATCTATTCCATGGAGTTGATTTCAGGGTTCCATGCAGATAATGAATGGTGTTATTTACTGAAGGGAGGCCACTGTGGAGCAGAGAGAGAGAGGAGATGACTGGAAGGCAGGCAGATGTGTGTGTGTGCAGCCCAGTGGCCCTGAGCTAAACTAAACTAGCCCATCCTGTTTCTGCTAGGCAGACTCGTCTTTCCCCACACAGTAACACACACACACACACACACACACACACAGAGTACTCCTCGACATAACACCTCCCAGGCACATGCAATTGCACACACTCCTACGCAGCATCTGTCCTCTGCTGGCTGAAGAAGCCCATGAGGTGCTCTAGTGATGAGCAGTTCCAACAGTGATTTGGCTAAACTGACAGCAGCCACAAAGCAAAGTGTGCCTGCAAGTGCATGTCTTTGCAGCCACGCTACGTATTAAGTCCTGAAGTAGGTGGAAATGTGTCCACACAACTGTTTCTGCGTGTATGACCTGCACATACTGTATTCACTGCGTGTTAATCTTCTATGTTTGCACTGTGTGTGTATGCGTCTATATCTTGGTATACTGTACTGTGTTTTATCCATGTCTAAATAGGCACATTACAGCAGTCATCCTTGTGTGTGTGTGTGTCTTCCAGCAGTATTTTGTCTCGAGGCTGACAGTAGTGAAGCGCCAGAGCCCATCAGCAGGTGTTGTCTAACATTAAAACGGGAACAGAAGACACAGAGTCATATAGTCGAGCAGTTAAGCTGTGTTTACTGCACTGTTCGAGATGACAGATAGCAGAATGTCAACTTGTCACTATGCACCATAGCAACCCTAGCACTGCACCCACACTCCCTCTTGTGATTCGGTGGTTACACTGAACATATTGGTTTATGGGAAAGAGATGGGGCAGCTTGATTGTCCACACAGGTAGTTGTAAACACGGAGGTGTGTACAGCATTTATTTTAAAAGGAAATAAGAGGTTTCTGCTTTGTTTCTCCGTTGAATGGATGTTATTTATGCATGTCCTTGAACCAGTGTCTTCCATTTAAAAACACATTCTCAAATTCTGAAAATGCATTATATGTTTTTAAAAAAAATTATAATACCAATTTTGGACTTGCCTTCTGTAGTTGTACTTGTTACAAAGTTTTCTTAAGCTTTTCCCATATTAAACTATCTTTGTGCTTTTTACCGAACTCTTACAGTCAACATAATTTGGATGTTTTTCAGTTCAGATTATGTATTCATGATATGAATGCTGTAGTCTTGGTCAACCTGCTCTCCCTTCAAACTGAAACAGTACCTCTAGATGATGCCACCTGGAAGGGTATTTCAGGCAGGACTAAGATATTTCATGTAGGAAAAGCAGACGAAAGCGTAATATTCTCCATATGCTGTACTTGTACTCCTGTACAAGCATTGTACTGTAGAGTTCAGTATAACTGTAGTTTGCCTGAATTTGATTTATTATTATTGTTAATATTAAGCGATTCATCAAACACAGTCACACATTCCCTCCACTTTCCAATAAGCACTAATCCTAGCCATGACACATATCATTGAACAATCGCTCACAACTGACTTCATCTTGCATTTCTGCCCGTCTCTCTGATGCGTCTGTCTGAATAAAAGAAAACATGTTTTCAAAAGACACAGAGGTTCTGGTCTTTCCAGTCAGAACTTCAATGCAGCACAGCATTACCATTTCCAGCGACTGTCCACACAAATTCTTACAGAAATATGGGGGTCATCATTGATGGCCAGATGTTTACTTGTTAGTAATTCGTAAACAAGTAATTTGACATTTGGGGAAATACAGTAATTAGTTTTGCATCTTAGCTTAAAAAAAAGAAAAAGAGCAATTTTACATGTGCAGTATTTTCCAAGTAATTTAATATCAACCTCATCATATCTTTAAAGCAGGAATTGATTTGTTTTTTTTTTTTTTCAGAATACACTGAAAACACTGACCCAATCCACATCCAGAAAAAAACCTGGCTGCTGTTCCTGTAACCTGTGATGATCCTCATGTTGTCATGTCTGCTGTCATTGTGCCATCTGTTCCAGCCTCCTAAAGTAGGCTCCCTTTCCCTCCTGATCCTGAGTTTTGGAGGTGTTTGAGGGTAGATGAGTTTTGTTAGTACTGGGCAGACACCACCTAACTATTTTATCCAGTCTTGATACTATTATTACTATTATTACCATTATTATTATTATATTATGTCCATTAAGTGGCACACTGCCCAATGGTGGAAGGGCAAACTTTATATTAGAAGTCTAAGCCTGGTGTAAATACAACCAATGAAATACTGAGAAAAAAAAATTCCTCTGGCTTTTTTCCTTAATTCCAATTTGAATATTTATATTTTAAGATACATGTATGCCTTTGTCATGTTTAATGTGTAGGCAGATTACAAGTAAAAGAGTTGTTTCTTCTTTGTGCAGGAATGTCACGTTTGAAGAAGACTGTACATGGCAGACAGCTAAGCAATCTGGTCGACTTGGAACAATTATGTCATGAAGAATGGGCTAAAATTACACCTGAATGGATACAAAGGCTGCTTAGAGGTTTCCTGAAGAGAAAAGAGGGAGTTATAAAGGCAAATAGAGGACATACATAGAAAGTATTAGAAAACGTTTCAGTAGAGAATTATGTTATTTTCATCATTTTATTACAACTTTTTCATACACTCCTTGACCATTTAAGTAATATTTATACTAACTTAATGTGCATTAAATATTATGTAGGGGTTTTACTGTTTTAAAAATCATTTCAACTCCATGCTAATTTTTGCACTCAAATGTATATAGTATATGTTAACTGTGCTTCTGTCATTATAAAATTATTTGAATGTACTGGTGTCTATAGTGCAACCAAAGGAAGATGTGCCAAATAATAGAAAAAGTGAGATTTAAAAGATTTTTTTAAAGTGCCTAATTAAAAACAATAGCTCAATCTGTGTAATGTTGCTTAATGTTAAGGAAATGGTTCAGTTCCACACAGTGACACCAAACTGGATCCATCATCAGTGCTCATGACTCTCCAACCTGATAATGAGCAGAGTTGTCTCATGTCACCTCTTATCAGAGTTATCAAAAGTATCAAAGAATATTGTATTTAAACAAAAAGTAAAAACTTTATATCCCAGTCATTTTAGGTTTTTAGATAGACAGTTTGCAACTGTAAATTCTGTCCGTATGAAGATCTGCCGAAAGGCCACAAATGCTGCACTGCACTAAGCTCCTCCGTGCTTAGACAGACAGGAAGCAATGAAAAAGGCTGTGGGACGAGATGTCCGCAGTAGTGGACATAAGGTAAAATTGAGGTTAGATACAGTAACTTACGCTTAGAGACTGTGATAATAAGGCTTTAAGATTCAAAAGATTTCAACATTTTAGCTTTTGGAAACATTGAAGGATGTGGTCAAAATGGTGCCAACAATGCCAAAGACTGCCAACAATGATGAGCCAGACTTCAGTATCTCAAACAGAAGAGCCAGAACTCAGTGTCCCACGAGGAGAAAAGCCAGCAGTCACTGTCTCTTTTCTAAAATGTCCATTGTGAGTCTTGAAACCGTGTAGAAGTGTGATGCTAAGTCAGGAGAGTGCTCTCTGAAGGTGAAAATATACTGTCAATGTCATGCAACCAAAGTTGCAGAGCCTTTGGGAAAAGTCAGTAGTTACTTTCTCTAAGAAAATGAATAAAGGGCCGAGTTACAGCCTATATTTAGGTATAAATTTTAATAAAACTCAATTATTCATTTTATGGTGAAAATGGTGTTTTTCTAGTGTAGTGATTCTTAATGTGCAATACAACCCATATCTCTTTCCACTCCACAACGTACAAGTAAAACATATGCTAATATCACCCGTACCAATATGGATGCTATCCATTTAAATGATACAGCATTCTGTAGTTTAGAACCGTGGGAATCTCCTGTGCTTTTAACATGACGATTTAACAGGCAAACTGAAGTATAAACAGACGTGAATCACCTCCACACAGTCACTGATAAACGTCACCATAGCTACACCGTCACACTAGCAGCACCTTTCTTCTCCTTCACCTCCTCTGACTGATGCTTCATAACATTGTCACACTCAGTATTAAAATTTGAGGAGATTGTCAACACTGTTCTCAGTGGCTCACTCTTTTACAAAGCTGCAGTTCACCGGGGGACAAAGAAATAGTTCCTATAAACCAGGGTTTTAGACGATGCTGTGTAATTACTTTTTACTGTTCCCTGATAATAAATTACACATTTACCACAAATTACTGAGTTTATTTAATTTGGGAATCAATCCTAGAAGAGGAAACATTAGATTGGAAGTATTGATCCATCGGCACTGAAGAAGATTTGGACAAGTTTTGAACTGATTAAGGACTTTGGTTACCATTCATGGTTGACCAAGTCATGAGGATAAGTTTAAATATATGCAACAGCACAGAATATTTTTATTTAACCTTTTTTGTGCGGTTGTGTGGATTTGTGTTTGAGATAAAGCAGTGTGTTTGGGTTTAGGCAATAAAAGCTCTCTGCCTAAGTTTCGTAGAAAGATTGGGATTTGGTTTAAAAGCAAGTTTTGTCTGAAACGAAGGTGTGTCTATTAAACCAGAACACAATCTTTATCTACCTTAGTTTCATGAACCTGTAGTTAGGCAAATTGGATGTTGTAGTAGGAGACGGGATGTTTTGGTGACCAAACTACACTATTTGGGTACATTTTATCTAAATTCTCAGTATCATATCAGCAATTTCTCATTTTGTTCATACAAAATGTAAATACAACACAAAAACATATTTGTGTGGACTATTGATTTGCTGTTAGTTCAGTACACAATCATCCCTTAGCACCTGGCTAGCTTTGGCTACACTCATTTTGAAAATCCACTTGTGCATTAAGATACTGGACGCCCACACAGACAGACCCCAGTCGGTTTTAGTTGGTTAGAAACACTTACGTGGGTGCGCTGACTGCTATCTGGCAGGCTCTCTGGGTCTTGAGGGGTGGGGTGGACCAACGATGGACGGCTGGAGTGCAGGGGAAAGGACGTAAGCCATGTGGAGGGTCCCAGATGATGGGGCCAGGGTGCCGCTCCTCCTCTGTCTGTCTGCATTTGCGTTCTGATGGTGTTGAGCTACCTTCTTCATCCCGACTCCCTCTGTCTGCTTCTGGTCCATGGAGGCTCCCCGCACCCCCACCTGGAAGACAGTGGGGCTGTGGAGGTGACGGCCTGGATTTGGGCTTTACTGTGGAGGGCTGAGAGTGTGATTTCTGCTGGTGGGGGTGAGGGTGGAAAGACCAGCCTTCCCTGTCTCTCTCCAAGTCCCGCTCCCTTTCTTCCTCTTGTTCCCGGTCTCCACTCCTCGCCCTGTGGTCCTCCTTGCTTCTGCACGGCCGCTGCTCCCCGTCCCTTTCTCTTTGTCGCTCCCTGTCTTTGTGGTAAGGCCGGTCAATACCTCCGTCCCGAGATCTCCTCTGTGGAGGTGTGGAGCTGAATGGGGCGGTTGGGGGAGTGGAGGGATGACAAGTAAAAGCCCTCTACAAACACACAAAAGATAAAACATGTGAATCTAAAAACACAAGCACACATAAAACACTGCAGCACACACGTTATAATAATCCAAACCCCTGTTGATGGCCTAACATGGACCCTAAGCACCTTCACCCTGGTGAAGACAGCCCATCAGTGGCTGCACTTCCTTACCACAAAGGCTGTACAAGAAGCATTTGGACCAGCTGCATCTCCATCTGCTATAGAGGCTGCAGTGTCTCGGACGAAAAACCTTTTGCAAAGTCTGGTAAGAACAACACAAAAGATCGGGACACACACAGCTGAATGGATGTGACAGAACAGTATACCTGTTCCTACGAACACACACGGCCATGCACACATGGACTTGTGGTCAGATGTCTAATTGTCTAATCCAGGGGTGTCGAACTCCAGGCCTCGAGGGCCGCAGCCCTGCTTGTTTTCCAGCTATCCCTGTACAACCCTCATCTTGCAGCTTCTGACTGACTGAACATACCTGATGCAGGTAATCAGCAGAGGCTTACCTACAGCCATGCAGGGGTAGTTGGAAAAGAAGCAGGGCTGTGGCCCTCGAGGCCTGGAGTTCGACACCCCTGGCTCTAATCTGTGAAAACTACCTGCTGCTATGTGCTATTTGCACTAGAATTATTCTTCTCTTTCACCAGCAAACAATTTAGCTTTTTTGTTTTTAGACATTTTTATCAAATTGGTTTTCTCTTGAATAGACATTTGCCCCTGCAACGTCCAACTATAGGAATAATGGATGTTTGGAGTTTTGATACCATCATTGACCTGATGAGCATTTGTACAGAGGGAATTCTTTAGAAGTATTTTTCCTCTAGCGTGAGTCTCTCTAATTCAGCTGTGCAGTGGTGAGTTTAATTTTTTTAAACTTTGTTTCAAAGTATTATTTTTGGGCAAAACATTGCAGACAAGTGAAGTTACCATGGCAGCAAACACCAAGAGTTTGTTTACAGATTTAAAGTCTAATTTACAGTAAATATCCCTGTAACCAGAACAGGATAATGTCATGTAGAGCTACATATGACAAAACAAAAATCAGGTGACATGAGGTGAAAGTCCTACAAGCAAAATGGTGCTTGCCTTTATACATTATCCAAAATGATTTCAATAGGAGTCCCAAAATAAAAACATACATTTACCAGGAATCAGAGTATGTTAAAATGCAATGTGAACAAACCAAATCAAGGTTAATTGGTCTGAGGAGAACAAAGTTGGTCTTAATTTGCACAAGTGCGCGTGTCGGGAACAAAGCTGGAGGAACACCAGTTCCACCATCAACAGTGATGCAGGCTTATTTTGAGGGTCTATGTCTGTATCAGGTACTGGAGCTCAGCATAAAGTGGAAGGAAGAGCAAATCAAGCAGAGTTTCATAAGATTTTAAAGCAAAGCCTCCTACTATCAAAAAATAAATAAAATTAACAACATGACAATGATTCAAAGCACAAAGCAAAATCAAGCTGAAATAGAAAGAATGAGGTAAATGTATTATCATGGCCTTCCAAGTGTTAGGACCTAAATATCATTGAAAACCTGTTTCTGTCCACAGTAGGTGTTTCTCGTAGTTGTTCCTGACATCAGACATAACGGTTCCCTGCCCCAGACAAAAATAGGAACAACTAATGAATGACAAATATATTTCTGACCGAGGACTCTGGATCTGAACACTTCCCATGTAATAGCAGCATGGACACATTAGGCACTTTGGTATTTTCAGAACACTCATAGGTCCACCTTCACTGGCACAAACTGTCTGATTGTAGCAAAACAGCCAATTTCCCTCTCTAAACGTCACTCTCTGTCCATTTGAATTTTTTCGTGACTTTTTTTTTTTTTTTTACCCCCGTCTTCTTCCTGTTCTGCTGTCACTGTCTCATGTCATTTGTCATGTTCTTTGTCTTCTAATCCCTCTGTCATTTTTACTCAAATGCATGTCCTCTGCCGTCCCTCCCTCCTGGACTTTTCAAATCTCCAGCCTTCTTCCGGTTGTCTACTCCTCCCTACCTGTTCCATCTCCCAAAGTCATCCTAATTAGTGTTTAAAGCTCCCGCTCCCCCACGGCGAGGTCGGCTGTGCCCGTAAGCCACCGCTGCCTTGTCTTCGCCAACTCTAATGAAAGAGTCCTATCTGCTGCCATCAATGCTTGTGTGTATGAGCTAGAACAGAGAGACCACTCACACATCATTAACAGCATTACCTCAATTACACAGTCTGACAATGAGAACTAGCCGAGAGAGATTGGGAGTGAGTGAAAGAAGCGAGGAAGGAGAAGGGAATTGCCAGGGGGAGAGAGGTCTCAGTCAGCATAAATGGAGAAACTTAGCGGCAGAATTGTAACCGTTTTATTCACCTGTCAAGAACATGTAAAACAGCTTCTGTACACACAACCAATTTCTCGACTGCACAGCCCTCCATTTCTGTTTAAAAAAAAAAAAAAAAACAGATCCATACATATTCAACACATACCCAGGTTTGATTGAATCCACGCTGACACATCACTATGACAGAAAGATCGCAGCACATGGAAGTGGGTATTTCTGCAAGAAGCCCTGATGCAATCATACCAGCCTAATATTTTTTCCCCCTCTCATCCTCCATCTCTTTGCATGACAGTGCTTTCCTCTGCCTGTGCAATAACGGTAACTAGATTTGACTCTTGTCATGATTTTACACCCAGCGTTCCTCCTCCATGGCTTCAGTCTTATTTTTTTCCTTTCCTTTTTTTTTTTTTAAGTGAACTGATGCCCGGCTTTTATTTATCGCCAAAATTCCTCTGGGAACAAGAAACAAAACAACAAAGGTCGGATAAAAAAGAAGCAAAAGGAGACATGATGAAGGTGGAGAAGATGCTGGCGGAGGGAGAAATGGCTCAAATCAATATCATGAATCTTCAGGGATTTGAAATGGAGCCTAGGGACAGTTTAGGAGCGGCACATCCACTGCCGATTGTGTGCCTCATCCAAGGGGCACGGCCAGTCAGGGCTGGTCGACTACAGTGCTCCAGAAATCAATAGTCCTCTGTGTGTGTGTGTGTGTGTGTGTGTGTGTGTGTGTGTGTGTGTGTGTGTGTGTGTGTGTGGGTGTGGGTGTGTGTGTGTGTGTGTCAGTGTGCATGCATCCTATCTTCCCACAAGCCCAACATCTATTGAGGAAGAGGGCCAGGTGAAGTGTTGGATGAAAAAACTGTGCAAACAAGGGAGTTGTTATGAGGGCATGGGGGTAAATAAATGCTGCAATAAAGGTCCTGGGGCTGGTATAAAGTTTAGATGCTTTACTGGTAGGGAGTTTCATGTCAGATATCTGACATGAAAGTCCAAAATAAAATAAAATCATAGACAAACAGCTGGTAATACTGCTGAAGCCATGGTAATTGTTGAAAAGAGCATTTTTCCAGTATGGGAAACACAAATTTTGGTTAAAATGAAACACATACTGCAATTTTTAAGCCATATTTTTTTAAAAAGCATGTTAGCTAACCAACTGTTTTTTGCAAGAAAATTTTAATTTAGTTAATAATACAAGTTTGTACTCATTGGGACATCTACATATCTTTGGTATTTTTTTATTGAGTTAACATTTAGGCTCCAATATAGTATACCAATATATCAGTATTATACTAATACACAAGATGCCCATGCCTTTTGCCAAATCCTTTTGTGGACACAGCCACAGTCTGAATTTCTTAAACTGTGTAGTAACAAATAAGCCTCAGATCAAGAGAAAGACATGATGCATATTTATCTGATAAAGTAATAACATGCAAATGCAGCTACAGTACCAAGTCCCATTACTGCTCTACTGCATTAGCACTGTATTCTGTGGTCATTTTTTACAGTGTCCCTCTGACTTTTGAATCCACAGGGTTGACATGACATAAGCCCTAACCCTAAAATTAATCAAAATAACGAAATGTATTGCACTGCATATCACTTAAACATTTTAAATTATTCATATGTTATTCTCACGTAACGTCATTGTTAACTAGATGACAGGTGCATCATTCCTATTGCAATTTCCAAACTCAACACACTTATGGCACTGACATAATGTGCCACCATCAGGCTCAAACAGTGTCACCGGCACACTAATCATATTAATTCACTGTTTAACATTTAAATGCACAAGCTGCTAATGTAAAATACAGCATCATGTTTATGAACCTAAAACAATTTCATGCTTCTAATCTAAAGAGAGAAGGCAAAAAACAGCATGACTTTAAATATTGCCTAAACGTGCATTTTCTACACGCTCCATACTTCACACTACATCTCACAGGCTGAGGCAATACTGTATGCTATTATGCATATCTATTCTTTCAAAACTCTGGCAATTAGCATACAGTACAGCAGGCAACAGCTGGTGTTCCATACTTGAGTGCATTATCTGTAAGCTAGGGAACAAACACGTGTACTCTGTTGTTGTTTTGCAAGTCAGAATCATTATTATTGCAAAGCTAAAAAGGAATACAAAAATCAGGCAAGACAGCTAAGGGGGCAACAAGAGAAACAATTTACATGTGCAGTTATTTCCATCAAGATTATTCTATTATTCTGCTATGTGAAATGGAAACAAGTCATTGGTTTCAGACCATCAATAATGTGCCAGAGCTAATTATGCTGTTATCTATCATCAAGCCACTGTGGATGTCACAAGGTGACAGATGATGTGTTCATTTTTTCAGAGCATGTTTTTGTCTTCAGTTATGGCGGTGACTATACTGTATATATGTACACCGTTTTATCACTTCTGCTCTGCAGTTTGGAAAATTTGGTACTCACAAGGATAAGCTTTTTACAATAAAGCCCTACTTTCCTGAGTCACAGGGCAACTCAAATGGCTGAGCAAATGTGACCAACGCAAGATTGCAAGTTGGAACACTAGTAGCAGCAAGGGGTGCACTAAAAGCAAGTGGGAGAAAACGTTGCTGGGCTTTGTGGAATTGCGGCGGACTGGTTGTACACTCTGCCCCTCCTTTGCTTAGGTCCTTCTTTATGTGGTTTCCATGTATCCTGACAAAAGTTTTCAGCTTATCCTTTTACAGTATATTGTATGCGACTGCAGTAGGTTTGATTTTTATGTGTTGTCATATGACACTGGTCATTTCTTCAGTGTCTTTGAGTAATTTGGGATTGCCGATTGGTCTGATTTGCTGTTGCTGTTGACTGACTGGCTCCCTGACTCAGTGAGTGCCAGTAAGGCAGAAATTAACAGTCAATTCAATTCAACCAATTGCCTCTTTAGTGCATTGGGCCTAGATAATTGTGCGAGTACTGTATAACATTTCATATAAAATGATGTTAGTAAATGAAATGAGTGCTAATAAATTATCTATGCAAGATGATGTAGTGGATACCAACAGGTCAATTATGTCTTCTTGAGAATCACAAGCTGTGATACTTACAAACAAATTTCTAGTGGTACAGTCTCCCTCTGTTCACTTTAACTCTTGTCACCCATGGAGCCACTTCACATGGATTTACCATCCACTGACTCACATAAATAGCTTTAAGGTAACCATAAAGAGCTCCATTCCTCTGTTAGTTGTTGTAACAGTGGGAAAGAGGTACTCGCCTCGCCCGGTGAATTTCCCCTTTGGTTCATTTAGCTGAGTAGTACAGAATGGCTTTAGGCAGATTTGATGAGTCATCCATTCAAAATGATTTTTTGATGCTTCTCCGCTCTCTTCCACTTAGAAAAATCCTTTGCGATATTGACCTAAAGCACTCACTTTCAGTGAATCTGAATTTAATCTAGTAATGTTAAGTAATGCAGGATGGTACATCAAGGCAAATTGATCTAATTAATAGACTGTAAGATATTATAACATCTTGGAACACATGACTATAAGTGAGAGAAAAACACAGATACATTTATTTTTCTTCAGAGGGCCATTACACTAGTGAAAACACAGTTAAGCAATTTTAGTGGTAGGGGCTCTCTTGTTTTACTGCAGATGTCTGCACCTTGGGGAATACACAACATATTGTCAGTGCACCTCACACTGTCCCTGCTAAGCCTCTGCAACTAGAGACCAAAAAAAAAAAAAAAAAAAAAAAAAAAAAAAAACAGCACTCCCCTCTCTCTTTCTTTTTGTCATAACATTTTTGCAGAGAGGTGGGATAATAGAGCTTTTACATAACTGTATATCTCCATTTCTGTCTGGCTTGCTGTATATATCCATATCTTTGTAATATTCCACCTCCATCAGTCCTGTTTAGGCCGCTGTCTGACACTTTCTGCTAGTTTTCTATTCCTCTCTGTCATGGGATTACTTTTACTTCTCCAGCACTGTCACAAAATTTTGCAAATAAAATGATTTGCTGCTGCAGGGTTTTAGAAGTCAATGATAAGCCTGGTCATAGTTAAACAAGACAGAGTCCACATCCACACTAGCCAGTCGAGGTTGAAGCCAAACAAAGCTACTGTAAGCGGAGGAATACAACGTTGGTACACCTGATGTTTATTTCAAAAGCATTTAGTAGTTAAAAAGTAAAATAAAAATTAAGCGACCATCAAGGTTAGTTGGGTGATATTATGACCGTATCGAATTCCATAAGAATTCATCCAACAAATACTGAGTTCTTGAGTAATATATCCCAAAACAACCCCAAAGAGACAGAGTTAAAGGACTGTGTTTGTCTTCTGGGAAACATGCACATCTGTTCAAAAACTCAATGTTATCCATATGATTGTTAGGACATTTCTTTAAGAAAAAAATCTGCTTAATGAGGCTGGATGATGATGTTATGACTAGCTGCTCACAACAGGTACACAGTGGGTCAGAAGAGATTGATTGAGCTGCAAGATATCAAAGAGCTGTGAACTATATTGTAACAATCTCTTCTCATTTTAATGCCTTTGTCAACAATACATTAAAAATATATGAACTATTAACAGTGTATGATCTTAAATGTTGCAGGGCATTTTATTATTAGGTCCTGCTGCGGACAAAAAACACCAGCAAGATATGTTGGTAACAGCAGACAGCGTATTGTGTAATTGCCAGTAGTGGTTGGTGAAAGAACAACCGCAATGCTATGCCTTGGGGTGCTGAGCCTTGTGGGTTTAACAGAGACTGTCACTCAGTGTTCAGTGTCTGCAGCCAGGGAACAAAGCACGCACACACGCACACACACACACACACACACACACTAATCCAAATAAACCATTAACCTCAGCCTTCTATACACTGTGTAATTATCTTCTACAGGTAATGTGTGTTGCTAAATGCAGGAAATAACCAACAACTGCCATGATAATCACACACTGTGCAACAAGACAAATCAGGTCAGTTAAATGATAAGGGTCAAAGAGACAGAGACGCAGACAGTCAGAGAGAGAGACCCTATTGTCACTTTTACCTCCTCTTGAGATGGATGTGACAATAAGGTCTTGACCTTTTCACCATGCACTGATGCTTCAATAACTAGGCAATAAGGCTTGGGGTTTGAGTTTGCGTTGTTAAGCTGAATTAAAGGACTGAATCTGCGTTTTCATAAATTTTATATTTATTATCTAGAGTCAGCTTAAGGTGAAAGGTTAAAACACAGGGACTTCAATTAAAGAAAGTGGAGTCGAGGTAAGTGTGTTGCATTGTGTTGCACTCGGTTAGTTGGTCGATTCATCGCTGTTGTCCAGACTGATTATTTATACAGACATCGATGGTCCCCGGAAGACAAATATTTGAAACTGTAAAACACCTAAGCAGGATGATGCTGACATTTCTTTTTATGGGGCAGTGTTTTCAATTTTTCAGTAAAATACTAAAGAACCTATGTGATAGTTTGGTACAGACATATTTACATACCTTTATTGTTCCCAGTAGGTCTTGATGGTTTTGAAATGTTTTGCTGTCACAGTCAGTGAATTTTACTACACATGGTTCTGCACAGCCCAGCTGTACTTTGCGTTCACTGCTGATTAGCCAGTGTTAACATGCTACACTCAATGAGCAATTACACCTGCTTAATATTAGCATGCTGACATTAGCATTTAGCTGAAGCCCTTACAGAACTTCTGGCTTAGACTCCATTCAAAGCACTGGCTCAGTTTTTGATTTAATTACCTCTTTCTCCATCTCAGTGCTTCAAACTAGGGCATTAAGAGATGAAAATGATATAAGGCCCTAATAAAGATAAGTTATCCTAAATGACTTTCCAAAAGCATATAATATTACTATAAGTTTCCTTACTATAATTTTTTATTAGAATTGTGTCACAATAATTTAAGCCTTTGGCTGTGACTCAAAGTAGAGATACAGCTGTTGCACACAAGTTTCTTTCACTTGAGCCCTTTGTGTTTTGATTGAACTAAATTATTGGCTGTTTGAGAGAAACATGCACAACAATGGTCGCAGAAGGGCATAAAAAGGCAAAAGATAATAGAGTAAACAGAGATTCAATAGCGCTTAATTGTCTTTTTTTTTTATCTTGATTAAAATACACTTTCCAACATTTTCTTTGTGCAGCTTTGTGTTCCTTTGTAACTCAAACTGCTTTGACAAATTATGACTGAGTGAGAGAAATGCTTTGGCAGCCACATGGAGATAAACACAGTAGGTAGAAATACCTCAGCAGGAGTTTGAAATGTTACAGCAAGAACAAATGTCTCAAACCAGCTCAGCCTCAGAAGAATGTAAGTAGGGAACTTGTGGGCTGTTTGTTCTGAAAGTCAGACAACTTGGTGTCTGACGTAAATTCTTATGAAAGAACTAGTTTATTGGACCTAATATGTTGTGTTTAGGCAGCAGAAAGAGAAAAACAAGGTTGCATTAACTTGAGTACAGTGAAGAATGGCTATGACTGCAAGCACAAAGCCTAAGGATATGGAGTGATGGTGGTGTGTGTGTGTGTGTGTGTGTGTGTGTGTGTGTGTGTGTGTGTGTGTGTGAGAGAGAGACACAGAGAGTGAGAGTGAAAAAAAACATGGGTTGCTGGGGCTTCTGTTCTGACATTGAAATAGTCTTGGAAAGTTTGACTGCTTGCCGTAGCCTGCCTTACCTGCCAGATGGCCATGGTTTGTGGTGTGGGACTGCTGTGGCACAGTCCATAAGGTAGCAGTCTCTCAAACCCATGTAGGAATCCCCGTGTGTGGAGTTGTTTTTTGTCTTCTGCAAATTCTCATTGTCTGTTACAGGTTCTGCTGTCTCAGTGCCTAAATTATAAAGAAGATACACGGTGAGGGCCGGATGCTGGTGGTGGGATTTAGGTGATTCCATTAAAGTGGTTAATATTAAATGTGTACATCACTGCAGGGTAGCAAGATGGATAAGTGAAACAAGGTCACTGGCACAGTGAACTGACCAGTATCCCAATAAGCAAAGAGCGAGTATTATAACAATGTTAGAGAACTCTCACAATGATTCAATCCACAACTCATTCGAGACAATACCAATAACAAGAGCTTAAAACTTAGCAAGACAACAGCTGAGCTACAGTAACTCGGCCCTGAGTGACACATTATGGGAAAATGTATCAAATATTTTTTAAACGAGTGTAAGAATCATTTTGAGTCTTTATCCTAATTTAGCCATGATTCTTAGCATGTTAATAACTTTATGTAGACTTTTTGGCTGACATAATTCATACCCTCTATACCAGAGTTACCTGACAAGTTGTGAATCCCTTCACATTAATTCTTTTTCCTTGCGCAGTTATTAAAAGAACTAACCAGTGCATTGCATTAAGAAGGATAACTGCCTATCCTGTTCAGGGTCGGTGGGTGGGTTCTCTCACATGGCAAGACTCTGGGTAACACACTCAGTCTATCGGGGCCCAACACAGAGAGACGTACACTCACAGCTAACTATTCACACTTACTTTCACACCTACTGGCAATGACAGTCACCCAGTAAGCTACAGCAACATGCATGCAAGATTTTCATCGACATGTGAAATTATTACTTTAATGGGACGAGTACTTTTTAAACCATTTTGTATCCCATTTTTATAGAAATTGTTTGGCTTTGAGAAAAAAAATTTAAACATATTTCACATACAGCCAAATACATTATATAATCTTTATGTTGAAATAAATAATTTACATTTTTCCCTGGTAGGTAAAATTTTGCAGCACATGCTCCATGCCCACAGCATCTTGTGTTCAAGTCAACCCCATATTTCCTGTTCACCTCCTCACTTAAAAAAAGGCTCTGATTTCATGACATTCGGTATTAGTTGTTGCGAACCTGTATGGAAATCTGGGATAAGGAGAACAGCACATAATATGTCACACTTCAATAGGCAGAGAAATAATTACTGACTTCCTGGTTTAGTTCTCACATCACCTTAGTTCACCTCTTTTGCTTGCTTTGTTCTTCCATTTTTTTTTTTCAATATTCGTCTGTGTTTTTATCCATTTTGTATTCCATGCTGACCCGTGCTGCCCTACAGTATTTATTTTTCATCTTCTCCTCTATGTCTGTCCACCTCCCCCTCATACTACCATCCATCTCCTCCCTTGTCACATCCTCCCGTCCTCTTGCTAACCATCCATCCCTTCCTTCCTCCCATGTGCACAGGCCGATCTGACCTGTATCTGTCTGGCATGGATGAGTCCCAGGTTTGGTTTAAATGCCCCAATTATTCTCCTGAATTATGATGTCCTGCTCTGGGCTATGTTGCTCCGTCTCTGTGGCTCTCTTATGAAAGCTGGCACAGCACAACAGAACCATTTACGGAGGCCAGTTTGAGGGCACGCTCACATGAACGGTTCTCCCTACGCAGCAGGCAACGGAAAGCTGACGCTGGGTTTGGAGAACCGCACCGCCCAGATGTATCTCGTTGGTACCTCCTGTTTTGTATAGCACCCCTCTCTTGTTTTTGTAGTTATCAAACTTAAAATTAACGACAAATATTACGATGCCTGGTATAACAACGAAGCAGTCCCTAACAAGCAGTTCTGAGCATAAAGCAAGATTCATTGCTTAGCAAAAAAGTTATTAGTATAGAAAAAAGTAAAATGCACGTGGCACACTCCATACTGAAGGTGACTTGATACAGTACCCTGGGCGTACTCACATGCGCTGCACTCACACTGTTCTCCCTGTTGGAAAGTGCAGAATACATTCAGTTCACACTTGGATGAGCCCAATATAGCCTAACCATCCCATCTTTTCAAAGCAAGTGTGTAATCCGGGCTCCATGGTTATATTCCTCATTTTTACCAGTGTAATCCTACATTACGACTGAACCCACTAAACCTCGGGTGACATATGTTCCACTCTCTGAAAGGTAGTCTAATCATCCACCTCTTTTTCTTCACCCTATAATTGATCATATCGCATGTGGCCTTGATTAAACACCCACTCGTACTTCAGAATTAATCATGCATTGCATGAACTTAGCATTAATCACGGTATAACCCCCACTCCTTCTCTATTCCTCAGTTGGACTGTAATGGGATATTCATCTCTTCAACAATTAATAACATCAGCATGGGGCTCCTGCGCACTAGCCCCATTCTCTCGGTTCCCACAGTGTTATTTTAAGCTGGTCGCGGGCGATGATTGAGGGGTCGCAACAAGAGCTTAAATGGGATTTATTAGTGTAGATGTCAGAGGTGAAGAGAGGAAAGAAGGGGTGAAGAATCAGTGGGGCAAATGTGAGATTGGATGAAGCAGAGAGCGGGAAATGGAGAGCAAGAGAGACCTAGGACCTAAAGGTGATACAGTCATTGGCATGTTTTCACACGCGTGCCCGCTGGAGAGCTATCAATCTTCTTTATCTCTTTTAGATTTTTTATACCTCTGTGTTTTTCTCCCTGCAGTAACCCCCTGCCACCTACCAGGTGATTCATCTGAAACACTTATTGGCAGAGCTCCACCGGGGTTTATAGAATACCTGCCACTACGATCCATAACGGTACATAATCACACACACACACACACGAAGAAATAAGAAAGCTGGAAAATAGATTATTATGCTCTTCTCAAAGATTCACTTGACCGCAACAAAATGACTGTAGCCTATTATACGCTGGTGCAGCTGTAGAGCATACAAAGAGGAAAAAAACTTATCAGTGCATACAGTAAAACTCATTCTTCAGAGTTAAAGTCACGTGCATCTGATGAAATATTAATAAAAAGCTCTTTGAAACCATTACTTCAACACACTGATGAAAGCATTTACTAACTTGAAAGGAATGACCGTTCTTTAAAACGTTCCCTGCAGGAGTAGGCTGATTTTAGAACAGTTAGGATGCTACTGTGCTACTGTTTAGCCAGCATTAGCTTAGCAGTTTAGCTTAGCTTGTCTGCCATTGCTGTGAGTTTCATGACAACAGCTAATTATTTTTGTACAAAGGAAAAGCAAGGAACATATAGTAAGTGAACTTTAGAGACGCTAGACATTAGCTTTTATCTCTGGTTTTGCTAGCTTTGCTTTGTTTCTGGTCTGTAAGCTAGGCTAGGCTACGCTACGCTAGGCTAGCTGTTAACCTGAAGCTACAGGTTCACTTGATTAGAAGTAAGCTATCAGTCTTCTTATCTTGCTATTAGCAAGAAAGCGAATGAGGTTATTTTGTTTCAGTTCGAACAAGACTCGGAAAAATGAAAAGCAAAACAAAGAAGATGAATCCATCCTCAGTACTGCGTAAAACAATATACAGACATTTAGTGTAATTAACTAAGGTTTTCTTGTTTAAGGACGTAGAAATATTTTTTTCTCATTTCTAATTTACCTAAGGTCAGAGCTCTACTTTGTACCGATTTTGCTACAAAATTACGTCACGAGTTGCAGAAAATGGTTTTTTTTTTGTATAATCGAGAATTAATTGTACTAAAAAATTAAACGCAATTGGAAAGAAAACACTTTTTTAATGCCTGCTCGTTTGACTAAACAATTGAGTCAATTGTCAAGTTCACAGATTTTTGTAAAGCTTAATTTATTTAACTGAGCCAGTTTAACATTTTTAACGGTCATAAAATAATCTGTATCATCTAAAATTGGTTAACTCCCATTTTCCCAGATTAAATAGACGATCTACAGGTGTGCAGGTGTCACGGTGCTACGGTTTGGCATCTGACATCTCTGGGAAGCTGCTATAAAACTGAATACCAGCATGTAGCTCATAAAAAAATATATTAACACAGCAAATCAAGAAGATAAAGAAGTACTTTACCTTAGTATAAGACATGTTCCGTAATAACGTGCTCCTTCTTCCGTTTGTTCTGTATTCAACCACACACACTGGGGAACCAAAATATTAAAAATATTATTTTGATAATAAATCATTTTCAGCCCAGTTTCTCACACAGTCTCTTTCAATCCGTTCCTGATTTCTCAGACAAGCCACCTAATGATGACACCTGACACTGTGAGGGGAATTCTGGGAAATGTAGGCAAATAAAATGTCTCAACACTACCACCTGTGGCCACGAGGGCTGCTGTTCAACAACATTAACCCATTACTTTTAATGAATTAAAACAAATTAAACAGTTTCCACCATGATAGTATACGTTCCTTATTCTGAACATGGTTTAAAAACCAAATACCAGTTTAAGATTTTTCCGAATGGACACAACATCAACGCTCCAGTTTATCCTGCAGTCATTCTGTCAAACAGAGTATCTGAACTCAGCAGGAGACAAATTCCAGTTTAAAATGTGTTGCATACATAGAGTGACTCATATTCCTTTTGGCTTCCCACGTATGTGGGATAAGTTTGTATTCATTTTCAAAATGTCCTTTATCTAAATATAAACATTGTAATAAAATAACCTTCACCAGAATTTTCCGACACGACACACATTTAAAACTCATTTATTGTTTCAAATGCAACTAGGTCAGTCTTAGATTGAATATCCTTTTAATAAAGCTGTAGTATTTAAAATGAATACTACACAAATTGAATGACACAAATTCTAAGTTCTTAAAAACATGAAGATGTTCTTTCAAGTAAGTTTTAGGCAAAAATTTTGCTAGAAATGTAAGTACATTTAATTATATGGGCCAAAAATAGAAGTGGCATCCCTCTGTCGCTTTTGGAAGCACCTATCCCATGTTCCAGCTGTGAATGAATTCTCTGGTGTGGTGTGGAACCTGATGCCAAAACCAGGATGTTTCTTGGCTGGTAAAGGCAAGGCGATCGAGCATCAAAGGATGCCAGGTTCTTTGATGCTTGCTGGCATTGGTCAGCTGCTCCAGATGTGCTGCACAGTGCCCTCAGTGGACATGAAACCATGGGGACATGTTTTTTTTTTGCTTCATGCTGCAGTGTAAAGGTGCAGAACCAGGACTGAGCATATATTGTTGTAGACATTTTCATGGGGTCAGACCCTACTGAAATGAATTATTACAAACTTGACTGCGACGATATCCTCTCTCATTGGTCTGTATAACCAAAGAACAAGAACAATCTTGATTTAGCATCTTGCTCCCGGATGGTTCAGTGAGGTGAATATTTGCCTAATTCTCTCGGTTCACTTGTTTCTCTTTGTATCCTGTGTTTCACTTCCTTCAGCAACAGTTTCAGTATTGATTGTGAACATGTGAGCCCTGATTTGGCTCCTTTGTTACAAAACAAATCCTCCACAACACGTGTACACTCTGACATAATGGGCAAAGTCCTCACCTGACCAAGGGGGGACTTGAATGGAAACAGAAATATACTTACACTTAAATAATTACAGTCTTGGAAAAACAGGGTACAAAACTGAATAAGTGTACACTTGAGAATGACACTGAAGGAAGCTGAGCAGTTGTATGCAGTAAATTGAATAAATCCACAGTGTGTGGACCAGTTGGGAACAATGAGAGAAATGTTTCTGGACTTGAAATTGTTGAGTATCTCTGTAGAGTTTGTGCTATTCAACTCCACTTCACATCATTTCTGCACACACTCATCTTTTTACACAGGGAAAACTGCTCTGTTACTTAAAATTCATTTGAGAGTATTTTTTTTAACACATTTCCAGGAGCTGTGGCTTAATTTTGCAAAACACAAACTAAACTGTGTAAGATTCCACAAATCTCTTGAAAAACATAAACATACTGTATGACTCTGCATCCTGGTCAGGCCAAAGGACCTCGTCCAAATCAGCTGAGATGTTGTCCCTGGCCAAGCACTGGGGAATCCATCCATCTGGATGGATGCAGTCACGTGCATTCAACCACGTCTTGGAGTCTTTGTCCACCGAAAAGAGTTCCTCTCCTGGATTTAGAAATGGGGATGTACAAGCCGTGGGTTGTCTAGTGAAAACTTATATTAAGGATTTGTTAGTGTGACAATCTCCAGGATGTGCAGCTGTTCCCGTTAAGTGTGTTTCCCCCATTTCACTCAGTTTTCATGTGTGTGAAATCTCTGATAGTTGGTGGACAGTCTTTATGTGTGAACTGTCCAGTCTTGTACAGTCTTTGCTGGTCTTCAGGTATGTCCCTAGCCTTAAAGGGAGCCTTCACTGATTTTAAACATGCTTCTTTTCATTCTAGTTTGGGTAGTAGATGTAAATAACTGCCATGAAACTTCACTTGCACTTTCCATAATAAAATATCTATCAACTTCTATCTGAACAATGGCTCCAGATGACATCACTTGGAGGAACCTTAAATTGTTTCTTACAATGTGGAGTTTGTACTCATGGTCAACCTGCTTCTCCAGGCCTCCCCCCATTGACATCATCTAAACTCCTAATGATAAAAAAAGTCCTCCCAGCAATGTCATCTGCAGGTGTTTTTCAGTTACAAGCAGAGAAATATTTTGGCATAAGGAAGACAGAGGTAAATTTAAAAGCATTAATATACATTTAAAGCCTAAACTAAAGTTAAAAAATGGTGAATTTGCCCTTTTAGCTTGTCTAGTATTCCAGTCCACTTCAGCCTCATGTTTTGTCCATCTTGCAGCAACACCAATGTGTCCAGCAATACCACAAAACCCAGAAGGCTCTAGCCATGCTTCAGTTTTGTAAGTGAATTATTCAGAAAAATATTCACCCAAACACACACAAAAAATAATAATTCTAACCAACAATCCAGCCAACAATGTTTCCTTCTGCATGACAACAATGGTTACCTTCCCCTTCTCCTACTTTTAGTGACATCTGTATATAGGCTATGATTCACCAAGTCCTTTGTTCATCAATGGTCCTTGTGTCTCCACGAGTGGCACAGAAGAGAAAAAAGTCAAAGGTATGATAAACTCACCTTCAGCATATGACTTCAGTGGCTCCAGCTACTCCGATGACTGTTTGATTGCGTGTAACACAAAGCTCTTGCTCTTCACTGCGTCAGTACCACTCAGAACAGGAGCCTACAGTGACAACACTCTTTTCACTTGGTTTTCATACGTGCTACTGTGCCACAAGGAGGAGGAAGACAGAAATAACTTCAGAATTGATTTCAGTGGCTTGCGCAGCCTTTCCAGGATTGAACAGGGTTATCTGGTTTCGATTATTGTGGCCTAAAATGCCTGATGAGGATACTGCAACTTTTCTTCTAAGTGATGTATGCAATGAAACTACGAAGCAAGGAAAAATTGCAAAATAGTTGCATTTTTGTGTAATTAATTAAAAAGTGTTCTGTGTGTTCCACACACACACAGTTGGCCATGTAAACACTCAAGCATGGTATCAATTTGTCATTTATGCTGCATTAACATTACCCCTAACCATCCTTATTTAATCTCTCTCACCTTGATTCTTTTGACACACAGCAGCCTCTGTCACAGTGATTTGTCTCGCCTGTTGCTCCTGCATTTCAGCCATTTCTCAGGTGCGTAAAGTGTTTGTCAGTCGATGGATATCTATTGTTTCACAACAACGTTGTAAAAAGTGCAAAAGAATTTATCTTCACTTTTGTGCAGAACATCAGGAAAATAGCTTGCACAGTTTTTAGCAGGATATTTGCAGAGATCCTAACTCTCGTGTTAGTTCTCGGCATCTCCTGCATATTAATAGTGTTTTCCTGATGCCTGCAAATTAGGTGCAATATCCTAAAAAGTGGAATTTTCTTTTAATTCAATCAAATGTGGACCTGTACAAGGGTTTTACTTCATGAAAAGCAACACCACATAGTTCCAATCAGCAGCTCTGGTAATGCATTCACAGGTTTGGACAGGATTAAAAGTTTGAACAGAATTCACAGAGATTTGTTAAACTTGCCTTAATTGTTACAATTAAACACTGAAAAATTAATGCTGGGTCTCTGCTTGAGGTACATCCACAACATTTTGAAATGGTAATAAGTTTTTGAAATAATGTTTTGAAAAATGTCATGTTTTGTGAAATGTTGTATTGTCTCACTTATTTTCTGACATTTTGACAAATGTTAAATTTTTGAGAAGCCACACACTCAGTTTGTGTATTCTGGTTTTTATTCTAGTAGCTTTTGTGAACCTTGTGCTTTATGAAATATCATTGTACCATATGAGATGCTTTTTAAAATTTTGTTGTGTTGAATAAAGCTGTGATTTGCACCTCGAGGCCACCCTAAATAACCCAGAAATTGCATTCGAGCCACTTTTTGCTACATGCTCTAATGAAAGAATAAAAGTTTATTAAAATAATATTTTTAACAAAAATCACAATTTGTTTTACCACTGATTTTGGATTGTCTGTGTTAATGTATTTAAGTAGCTATTTTATTGTTTTTCCATTGTTGGTCATGTATTGTTTAAATATTTCACACATTCACTTATGGATGCTGCCCAGCACAACTAACATATTTCTGCTGGTGGCCTCTTAGTAATTCCACTGGATCTGTTGTTGAGTTAAGTCCCTGTTCAAGGGCAATGCAATTTTGGTTATCAGATCACATGTGCTGTTATGAGATTACTGTAATCCTTTACTTCTCCTAACCCTCAAATTATTGGCCACATTCCCCATCAGTTTTGGCTGTGGTGCCATTCCCGGTGTCAGCTCTGTTGTCAGCCAGCTCTCAGTAAGTAGGTCTGATAATGTCTGCCTCAGATAACAGAGGGATTCCCTGAGCTTGTGTCTCTCAAGCCTTCCCAGTCCATTAGCCACACACACTGCCTGTGTGGCTGACAAATGACTGAATTATATCGGAGTGTCATCCGATTGGGGAAAAATCTCTTCTATCTCTCCTGCTAGATCCTGGACACACACTGTCTTGCTCTGTTGTGTGTGATTTGCATCCTCGCCCTGTGATGTTTCTTTTTCTTTAAAATCTCTCTTTTTGTCATTGTTGTTCTTTTTTTCATTTCTTCCCCTCTCATCCTAGCGTTTCCTCATTTCTTATTTCTAACACAATAGCATACGGTTCATTCCACTTTTCTTTTCTATTTGGGATCACATCACCTAATTTACTTCAGACTAGACCAAAATTATTCAATACTTGTTTTTAGTTTTATTCAAGACTCCTGCTTTGCTTCAATATATATGTGTTGACTTCTGAGTATTAATAATAGTTTGAATTTTCTGATACACAGTGTGAATCATTTAAGGTCAAAATGCGGTTAAAGATATCTGCTGCTTCCAAAGATGAACACAGTGCATCATTATCCCAGGCAGTTGTACACTTCATGCTTGACAACTTTAATATCTTCAGTACATGTGTTAGATTTACAGAATAAATTCACAGGCTCTGAACTCAATTCAGTCTATGAATGGCAGAGTTTGGTTCAGAGTACAGCCAATAAAAGTTGAAAACTGATGTAGTAGTGGTATTCTGCAGTTATAAATCTGCCCAAAACAGAGTATATCACCTGATAAAACTCATGTTTGATTATGTGTTCCTGAACACACTCATAGCAGGAGGTTATTCTGGATTTTTTTCATTAAACAAAGGCTTGAGGACAGTGTGAGGAAGGTCACAGGGTATGCACAGGTAAGGTAGTAGGTGTTTTGGGCTCTAAGCTGATGGGGCTGACCAATCAATGCAAAGTGGGCTTTTCACTCTGTTTACATGGGAACCTTAACCATAATAAAAGTGTCTTTATAGATGTAAAAAAAGGTTCTGGGGAGATTAGATTTTTTTTTGTTCTTGGTGTTAACTTGGCATCTCCAAAGTCACTAACAACCCTGGACATCTTCAGATGTAGATGTTTGCGCCACAGCTGGCTGAAACATCTACGTCCCTTCACAAACTCAAATATTCCTGTTTAAATTCTTACTGGTGCTGTTTTGTACAGTGTACCTCAAACTTTAAATTATATTCCACGAGCTGACATAAAAATCCAATTCCCTCAGTGTCTGCAGGCCCTTTATCAAAGCTCTGTTAGTAAAGACCTTTCATTCCATGGAGCCCACTAACCACCTCAGAGAAGAACATGGACACTTGCAACATCTCTTTCCAATTTGGTGTCTTTTTCACTGCTCTCCATTATTCCCTCTCTTTCCCTCAAGCTCTTTCTTTCTCTACACCTCTATCATTTTTTCAGGTTTTCGAACAGTATTTGTGTCCCCTTACGCTTCTATGAAGTCATCTTATTCTTTCTTTCTGTATCTGTGAGCACATCACTCGCTCTCTCCACACTGGTCTATTTCTCTTCTGGCCCAGAAGCAAATATGGTTCATTACATTTTTAATGTTGTTTGTAATTGCTTGGCACTCTCAACATGTCAAGAGCAAATCATTTTTTCAGGGCGTTCATCTATGTTTGGTATGCAGGGATCTCAATCAGATCGCTGCAAGTGTTGTACTATATATATATATATATATATATATGTATATATATATTATCCAAGATGTCTGTAAACATCAAGCATCACACAAAGGAACTGTTCATGTAAAATGTTGAATTACAACTTGGGATTTGTTCTGTCTGTGGAAAGGAATAAAGGCCCCTCTAACAGTTCTGGAATGACAAAGGTAATTAATTTGTTTTTGTTGTTCACTGAAAGGTTTTTGATCAGAAGATAGATATGAGATGAAAGTTCAGGATTTCAGCTTTTGTTTGATGGTACTTACATATTATATAGAATATAGCACTTTTTCTATCTGACAGCCAAAAATCTAATTGAGAAAAGTAAAGAAAAGATAGAACATTTTTAAAGTAAATAAAACCTAATATTTGGACGTGAATCCTTTGTTTGCAAGTCCATTAAGCCTGCGACAGATTGTCATCAAAATGTATTTTTCTTCTTTTAATATGATTTTCCGGGCTCGGTCATTCGAAAACCTTCCACTTTTCTCTCTGATGAACTCATTTGTTGGGTTGGCAGTTGGATCATTGACTTGCTGTAAGATAAAACTCCTCCAAATTAGTTTTATTTCTGTTCTCTGTAAAGTGACAGACAAAATGTTGACTGTTCCACAGCCTCCATTGTGGTTCACAGATGAGCTGCATCGTTTTGAGCATGAGCAGATCCTGGTCCTTCAATCACTTTGGTAGATTTTGGACTCAGCAATCCATAAACACTGCTCCAGAACATTTGTGAATTATATCTGTACACATTTGCTCATTTCAACTTGCTTTCTGATTCTTACTGCTGACGAGTTAGAGTTAGAGTTTGTATTTTTTCTCTTCAGGCCCTTTTTAAATTGTGATTTGTGATACAGTCACAACTGCTTTGGTTGTTTTGGGGATTTTCTTCATGCAGTAGCTCTCACATTGCTTCTGTAATTAAATGTTTACTGACCTGTTCTTTCTATGTGGACTTTCCAAATGATTGTACTGGCTTTGCCCATTGTTTGTGCTTTTGTTTGTTCTCTTCTTTTGTCAAAGTATTTCCTATAGACAGTTTTTGATGCTGATTTCATCTTTTTGCCACAAACACAGTCTTCACAGGTTAAACCCAAGGCTGGAATCATTTAGAGCTATTGACTGTTGAATCAATTCAATCAATGTCACAGGACACGCCTGGGTCACAGTGTTGCAATACTGTAGCTCACAAATCATAGGTCATCTACAAAAGGAGCTTCATTTTATGTCTGATGTATATCTACTTAATTACTACTACAATTATGAGCTAAAATTCTGAACTTTTGTCTTTTTTGCATCTTTTGATTTTAATGTCTTCTGTGTAAGACAAATGACTGGACCATGCTATTCTACTGCGTTTGCAGGGAACTGGATATTCTAATTGTGCATTTTATTAATTTTTTATATTTTCAAATGCTCTAAGTTGCAGTGTTGTAAATGCTAGGTGCGCAATAGTTTTTATTTAGATGTTTCCTAGGTTTTAGCATGGAGACAAGTGTCCAACTACTTTTAACCAGGCCTAATGGCAACCGCAGCCTGTGGTCATGATTTTAAATGCTTTCAAAAACGTCCCTGTATTTATAAGTCTAACATTTTAAATTGTTTTTAAATGGATTTCTACATTAAACTATTTTCAAAACAAAACAAATTGTTTTCCGTGTTTCTCCTATACCAACCTGGCCAGGCTGTCTCACAAAAACACAGCTCCTCCTACCCGTCAAAACACAAAGCTGCTCAGTAAGCTCACAAGAATTCATACAGGAGCAGGGTTCTCGCTGCTTTGTAATAAGGGGGAAAAAAATCCTTTCCTTTCTTGTCACTCCAAAAATACCCGGCCCCAAACAAACAAATGAGATCCAGAAAGAGGAGGAAGACAATAGAAGAAGAGGAACTCAAAGAAGGTAGGCAGAAAATACATAGGAAAAAAACACAAACAAGCGTAAATAGAAACAAATTGAACTGAAAGTTTAAATAAAATGGCAAAAGCAATAAAGGGAGAAATCAAATCAAATCTGCATATTTGTGCTTATGTTAAATGTGCTCACTCAGGATCTACAGCTCTAATTGGTCCTCACCTAGACCAAAATAACATGAACACTCACAAGCACGCCAACTTTACTCTGAACAAACACAAATCAGGAGAATCATGAAGAGAAAAGAGAAAAAAAAAACAAAAACAAGGCAGAAACAAGGGATGAGCTGGACGCCTGTACATGATTAGCAGCTTCTGTGTGTGGCGAAATGGCCTGAACAGTCAAGTGCCAGCTCAGGAGTCAATACTGATTTCTTTCTCCTTTGTCAACATCTTGTCTCCCACAAGTTCACCAAGTCTCTAAGTGACAGTGATTTCTATTGATAAAAGTCTTCAGATGTCACAAAAGCAGCCAAGTCTTCGTCCAGCTAGAGCCAAGTAGACTGTACAGTAGATGATTGATGGGTCATATGAGACATCACTTTGCAACCTTCATACTCCTGATTGGATAAAGGTCTTCTGAAGTGGGTTCACATGCGTCATATTTTGGCAGATTATACACAAAAATCCTATTTGGGAAGTACAGTTCTTTGAATATTATTTTTACGCCAGCTTGATGAGAAAACTGGCATCTCTCCAATGTCCATCCATCCCTTATCTGTAAATCATTTATGCTGTTCGGGGGTCACAGGGGAGCTGAAGCCTATCCCAGCTGTTATAGGGCAAGGGGGTGGTAGATTCTGGACAGGTCACCAGCTGTTTTCAATGTCAACACAGAGAGAATAGTTTCACATATGAACTCTGGACAACGTTGAGAGTATTCAGCCTCAGACATTGTCCAGAGCCCCCATTCAGAGATTTACACACAGCGGGAGGTCCCAAGATTCCTGAGTTCGAGCCGTCCTCACCTGTGAAAATATGTTCGATTTGTGGTCACACAGGAGGCACAACATGATATAAAATTAAACTTTTGGGAAAAAAGCGTTTTGTTAACAGCAACCGTTTAGATTAGCACGACGTAGCATTAATATAAGTGTCGAAATGCCTTTAAGATAAGCCAAGTCAAAGTTTCCTTTCAATGACCTCTGTAAAATAAGGCTCTGTAGGTCAGTTGTACCGGCACCAGACAATCACCAAAACAAACACTTCAGCAACCTCTAACCTCCGACGTAGAACCTGACACATTCACATCGTTTCTTGGTTCACAGCATGTTTTAGGGACCAGGTCACACAGCATGTACCCCCTTGAGATCTTGTCCAGAGTCAAAGTAGTTTCTGTTGATTGTTTTGTGACCGCACGGATGATCATAACCATGTTTATTTAGTGCCTAAACCTAACCAAACTAAACCCTGTAATTCCGAACCAACCATAGTGATTGTTTGCACCAAAGGAGTTAAACAAATGTTATGTAGGTTGTATGTGAGAGCAGAGACCAACAATCTCTATGGACGTTATGGAGGACCATGGGACATCACCAATCAGCAGGCAGCCACACTTTATCCTGACCACATGTAAATCATGCATAAAGAACTCTACATTTGGATCTTATTGTTAGGCATAATGCAAACTTTGATCAAATACCAGACCGAATGCTTACAATACAAAGTACAAGACCAAGTTTTACAAAGGTCTTGATTTTTTTTACTTCCCTGAGATTAATCAGTTTTAGCAAAACCTCTAATTAACAAACCACTGATTGATATTACTGGTAAATGCATCCACCATTTTTATGTCTTGATCTGAACATTTACGGGTTAAGACACACTGGGCTTTTGGGGACAAGCAAGTGAAAGTTGCAAGTTGGTCACTTTGTGTATATCTTGTTATTTTACATCTCTGCAATATAACCAGATAGACCCAAGTTGCTTTGTGTCTTTTTGCAGTCACTTTGAATATCTTTTTATTCATTTTATGTCTATGTGGTCCTTTCATTTAATCTTCGAGGTCATTTTGCAGCCCATGGCTGTTTTATGTCCCTAGTTTCTTTCAGTCTGTTTGTAGTGTGTGGTCATTTTGCATTGCTTTGGAGTTGGTTTATGCCACTCTAGGGTAGTTTTGTATTACTTTGTGATTATTCAGCACAGTTCTTTCAAACTGTTGTGCTCAATTGGCTTTGTGGTCATTTAGCATCTCTGTGCAGTTGCTATGGTGTGTTTGTCATTATTCTGCATTTCTCTGAGGTCATTTTGTTACTTTGTAGTTATTTTGAATGTTTTTGTGGTTGTTCTGTGTCTCTGTCTTTGTGGCTTTACAACCAATTATGTGACTTTGAAAAAGTTATATTAAAAATCACTTCATAAATTGAACGTGCACAGTCCCACGATCCCCTTACTCCTCAGGTCTGTACATCAGTACAGGCCATTATTAATAAATAAGATATACAGAGAAAAGCAAGAAAAACAGTAAAATAATGGACTCACCAGAGCATAATATTCATCCTTTTGCTATTTTTTTAACAATTCTTTCACAGGTGTGATTATGAAAGGGGTCCTGGATTACAGTCTGTTGTAATACATTTTTATAATATTATGTGAACACTCCAAAAACCTTGAACAACACTTGAACTCTAAAAGATCGGAACAAAAAAGTCGTTTTTTACACACAAAAGACACGCACAAAATAGCAGGAAATCTAGTAAAATAGTGCCGTCACTTCCACTGTAGTGAATGGCCATAAGTGTATGATGAGCACTTAGCTAGAAACTTTCTTCCCATGTAATTAAGTGTGGTCACATTAGATAAAAAAAATGATTTAGACGTGCCTGGCCTCTTGCAAACCCTCCTTGTCTCAAGTGTATGAGCCTGGGTCATGTCCCTTCCACTGCATTACACATGCACACGTCCTCATCATAGCTCTGAAACACAAGGCACAGTGGGAGTGTGGATGCCAGTGCAGGGAATAATCAAATAGAATCATCTATTGCAGTCCTTATGTTCATGTAATACAAGGCAGATAAGTTTTATATTATGTTTACCGCTCTTTATAACAATTTTGCTCTCTTACAGAGTTTTACATTTGTGATTCTCCATAAAAGCTTTCTCGTTCAGCCACAATGCGGTAATGTTCTACAGTCATTGTGTCTGTCAATCACCTGGGAGAGGTATGACAGCTTTTGACCCTCTCTATCGCTGCAGCTCATACTGCATAACCAGCGTCCTAACAGGGAGATAATAACAGTGAAGCACAAAGCCTATCTTCCAAGTTAGTGTGGCTGACTGACTAAGAGACAGAGAAAGAAATGGGAGATTGGTAGGTGAGGTCACAAGGCCCCGAATATCCACTTAAGTCTCATAAAAATGAAAATTGTTCATTCAGCACTCACAGAAACCCCCTCCTGCATCTTTCACTGTTCTGTTTTTCAGCACTGGCAGTAACTCAGACCTGGATCGCCAGTCACTTTTTTTGCCCCCCTGAATAGAATTCTAGACTTCAGAACTGGCCGCTTGATGATCACAGACATTGAGCGAGCCCTGCTCAGTGACCCCTGTGACCCAGGGCCTTAAATCTTCAGACGAGAAGAATTTTTTTTTTTTACAAAACGGAGAGGAGGAGCAGTTTATGATATCGCACTTCAGTGAGCAGTGCAGAAAAGAAAAATAAGTATCAATTTTACGAGGCACTCTAAATCAGGATGGGTTTGCAGAGACGAGTTTATTGTTCAATCTGGCTGCCTGTTCTGCAGGTGTTAGGGAGGTTAGACAAGCGAGCGACCAGCACACCCGCCTCGCCATAACAATAATCATCTAGCTAAGCCCGCAGCTCACGACCTATAAATTGATTAAGGGGAGGATGGTGACAGAAAGATTCTCTGCGAGGTTCTTCGAGACGCTGTGCAATGAATTTGCAGGCCTTCATTAGATGGACTTTGTGTCCAAGCGTGCTGAATCCAGAGGGGAGAGGATGTGAGGGGGTAATGGGAAAACTCCAAACTCATTGGCGGTGTTTATATGAGCTGTCTAGCATGAAGAGAAGGGCCACGGCCTCCTTTTTCCCCGAGATGAATAAAAAAATCATCTTCTCTGTCTGTTTCATTACGGAGAATCATTTCTCCCAAATCAGAGCAGATAAATCATTTAGAGAAAAACAGAGGGAGTGTGTGTGTGTGTGTGTGTGTGTGTGTGTGTGCGGCGCACCTTTCGTGGATGCGTTACCAGGCCTGCGTGTATGTGTGTCCACCAGTGTTTGGTGTGTAGGCGTGTTACAGCTCCCATGTTTGTGCATGTGTCTGTTTGTGTGACTGTCAACTTGAGAGTCAACAGACGGCATGGAGAAGCGGTTGGTTATTTCTGTGTCGGGGGGTCTTGCCCGAGGAAGCATGATTAAGACGTCGAATCAAACTCCCTGTTTAAACATCACAGCACAATCATGCAACTTTAACTTCTTCCGACCCGTTGACACAAACAAGTTAGACATGACTCCATCCAACATTAATCAGCCCCTCCAGGAAAATCCAGGATGCTGCAGCTGAGTTTTATGCCACTTAAACACTTTACATAAAAATACTGCAAAGCTTTGCAAATGTGTCCAGTCTTTTACAGTACACCCTGATTCACTAGACTTTTAAAATTATTTCTAATGCCACAAAAACAGCTCTGATTCCACAGGACCTCTTGTGTGCAGTTCCAGGACATCAGCAATATATCCTTCAGATTCTGTAAGCGGTTGTGGGGTGTCCCCCGGTGTATTTTGATGCCACCTTTTCCCCAGGTAATGAACACACACTCTCTTACACACACACACACACACAGAGCTGTAGCTTGTCATGTAAAAGAAAAAACAACTCAGGCCACTTTCATCCATTGCTCTAGGGTCCAGTTCTGATGCTGCATGTGCTCATTGTATTTTCTAAAGATGGATGGATGGGGGATGGACGGGGGACGGACAGGGGACGGACAGGGGATGGCACTCTGCAGCGAAACAGCCTCACACACACCCCTGTAAGTTCTGACACCTGCCTGTCACAGACAGCATTGTTATTTTCTGCAGTCGGCTAACGTAGCTCTTCTGTGGAATGAGCCCTGGGTGCCCTGCTTGTCCTTCTCTGGACCTCTTTGAGTAGGTGCCTACCATTTCACACTGTGAACATCCTGCAGTACCCTGGTTTTAAAGATGCTCTGAGCCATTCATTCAGCCATCACAAGTTGGCCCTTGTCAAAGTTGCTCTCATCCTTAAAATTGACTATTTTTCATGACTCCAACACATCAACCTCAAGAACTGACTGTTTACACGCCTGGCTCCTCTCACATTTTTCTCCCTGAGTCTCTCTCCTCAATTACCTGCCAGTCACATTCGGTTGTTCTCACTCCCCTATTAAAGCCCCGCCTACTCTCAGCAGGAGTTTACTTTGTTTAATCACTTCCTGACCTGTTTCCATCTTACAGATTAAATGTGAAGTTACTCTTATGTAAGTGGTGATTTTAGTTTATTAAAATGTTACCAGCTGTATGCTGTGATTTATGGTTAAACCTTCTCAAACTACCACTCTTGCCCATAGTCAAGTCTATTTTAATTAGAAAGCATTTTGAAAACTAACTGAGCAGTATGAGACATGTAAAATACAGAATCAACTCAACCTCACACAAAGTCAGAGATGGTATGAATAAATGTTGTCCAGACGGTCATGTCTGATAAACATTACTTTCACAGTCCTTCATTCATTGGTTTCCTATGTTGTTTCCTATCACCTCCAACCCCATCAGTCATTCAACTGGCCTTAAAACTCCTTTCAGGCACACATGCAGTCACTGATTAGTATCCCCTCATAAAGCTGATTAGCTGCACTGCCCCCTGCTGCTAATACTGACTGAAGATACCGTATCTACACACATCAAGCTGCAAGTGTAGACATGCTCCAAGATTAATTACTCATATCCCTCTGTATTAGGAATTTTTCTTTCCCTCGTTAATAAACAGCTCTTATTCCACTTGTATTAATGACTCCACTTTAACGCACGTATCTTCAAAGCTTTGCCAACTGGAGCCATGGATGAAATTTCAAAACAAAATTTGTGACTCTTTTTTTTTTTTTTTTACCACTGAATCTCTAGAGGCTATCTTCCCCTCAGGCAGAAAACTGAAAAGCCCTAATTTAATCTTTTACCTACAGCCATGTTTGCTTTGATTCTCTCTCCTCCCTGCACACAAAAGACACTGTTTTTTTCTGTTTGAAAGGCAAAAGAAACAGGCTTGGTTCTGTTTCTACAGGTTCATTTAAAAAAAAAAAACATTTCTCTGGGGATGCAGAGCTGTGCTGTTACAGCTGATTCCTTGTGACACCAAGCCACAGAAGATAAAGAAGCAAGGTGGGTGGCTATAGAGAAGCATGATACTAGTTTTCATATGGAATACCTCACTTTGAATTCAACCATATCTCCAGATATCACAGTGAACTGTTCAACATTTTAGTCCTACAATGCTGAAATTACACCAGCCATCAATCAGTGGTAGATTTTTCAAAACAGCTTGTGCCATATGATGCAGCTCTTTCAGGCCCGTAGTTCACAGATTCCAGAACAATCTGGTCTAAAAAACGAGCGTTTGATATTTTATGCAGTGAAAAACTGCTCCCTGATAACATCATCAGTCTGTGAAATGGCTGACATGAAACTACAGGCAATAACTCACTTGTTAGAGATCTTACAACTCGGAGATTCAGATGACATGGGGCCACATTCTGTATAATCAGTGATGGGAGAGGTGAGATTTTCTACCTACGGAGGAGAAGGTGTGACTAATATCATCAATGCTTTTCCGCTGTGATGAGTCGCTAAGCAGCGTCTAAAAAACGGTGCATGGCTGAGTGGAACTAATTGCTAAAAAGTGAGCTGCCTGTTCAGGGTGGTAGGGTGGAGTGTGGCAGCATTTTCCTTCCATGCCATTCTGTTCCACAGCTACAAACCCAGGATGGGGCTGGTAGTGAGGGGAATAAAGTCGCTGGCTTGGTGTAAAAGGAATGAAGCCACTTGGGGTGGAAGCGTCTACGCCGTAAGTCTCGAGTACTGGTGGACCTGTATTCTGTGGTGCACCCACACACTGCTGTGGCTGTGATTGGTTCATCTTCCCCCACATCACAGGCTCTGGGTGGAACAGTGAACAGTACTTTCCTAAAGACCACGTAAAACATTTTTATTAATGATCTATAAATGCTGGCATATTGTCCACTCCCACCCCCTCACAACACCTTCTCTCTGTTTCTTATTACACTCACAAAACTTCCCAAGTCACTGCGCATCCATTCTCTTCTTGTGTGATGTATTTTAATTTCCTTTCTTAACTTCTCACTTCTTGACACCCTATTCTTCCTCGCTGAACTCAGAATCTGTTATCCAATTAAGCTGCACCGCTGCTTGTCATCTACTTTTTTATTATTATTATTTTATTTTTACTTTTTTCTTCCTTTGATGGAAGTTTTTTTTCTCAATCTCACCTACACAATTAGAATTTTTCCTTTCATGCTTTTATAATTTTTATATGAAAAATAAAATCCCGCCTACACAAACAAAGATGAGAATGTTGTTGTCACATAACATTTCTACACTCGCACAGCACAAACAGGAACACACAGGTCTTGCGTGTGCCCCCCTTAAACAGAGAAAACCAAAGAGATCGGGATCAGCTGCGCATCTCGTCTGTTTAGGACTGGATTAACCTTTCCAAAGATGTCAGTATATAACATTTTCTTGCATTAGGTGCAGAGGTCCTTCTGCTAAATGCCACCCTGTAATGAAGGAGCTCGCTGTCTGTGCCTGTGTTTTCTCTAATATGCAGTTAATATCCCACTAGTGTTTATGTATGAAAACGTGTGTGCATGTATTCAGTGTGTGTGTGTGTGTGTGTGTGTGTGTGAAGACAGGAGACAGACAACAGTGTGTGAATTTTATCTCTGTCCTGAAGGAATTGGGATGCATATATTAATGTGGGTCAGCCGAGTGTGAGTAGGAGCTGTACTGCAAGTGCCTTGTGAAATGTTAATATCATCTGTCACCCGCAGTAGACACACTGAGTACTGAGCTTAGAAGTCACTTAGCATCTTACCCAGAATACACTGCACCAACTGATCGTTCATCAGACCTGTGGTAAATAAAGTACTCAAATCTTTATGTTAAAGCTTTTAAACTTCCCTTCACACATCGCTGAAATATTTATCTTGTGTTTTTTCTGGTGAGGCATGTTTAACAAGACTTCATCTGAACTGAAATCCTCCATTGGATGACATCATCTGGAGTCAGGTAGAGGCAGAAAGATATTTTAATACAGGCAAATAGACAGTTTATGCCATTCTTGTGAATGTAATTCTCAAACCATAAAAATCCAGCCACTTCTCATTCTCGACGCATCAAAAAGCACTTAGTCCAGTCCCTTCTGCGTTACATGCTGATGCTCTGAGTTTTCAGTGTAGTTCAGTGGAAACCCTGACGCTTCAGCATTTGACGCTTAAAGCAAGGACACAGAATATGAAAGGGGAGGTGGACAGGACGGTGGATGAGACAACAAGACACAGGACTTTTCCACAGGAAGCCAAGGTTAGACTCTAGTGCGAGACATTGTGCTCTTTGAAAATGATTGTGGCATATGTGGTTACTTTCGTAAGGAAATATGAATTTGCAGCCGATGTTTGTAGCATTTACTAACTGAACCTTACGTTGAAGTAAATGGTGTAAAAAAAGTTGGCCATGTTAGCTTCCTTTGAATCATAGAGCAAAAGTACCACAATAAATACTCTTACTCAGTGCAATATGAGAAAAAAGTATTAATTTACTTCTCACATTGGCATCAAACTGTGATGCATGTCTTCAATATATGTTTCCCAGACTGATTTTCAAAACATGCAAGACACACATTGGAAAAAAAAGATTTTAAATGGAAAATCTTAAATGAATTGCTAAAAAATTCAAAAGGAACTGCGACACATCTCTGGGTAGTTTTGATCTCTATCTAAGTCTGGGATCCATTTTTAGTGGCCACTGCATAAACGTCTTCTTATGGAACGTCTGCGCTGCCTTCACCACTCAGCCGTGGCCCTTTGGGATGATCCTGCATTTTTTATGATTCCACCCTTGGAGGCTGGAAGGTTGGAGCGCAAATTCAAAGGTACGTGAATCAGGGCTAATTCTGAGACGGTAATCAGAGACGTGGTTCATGAACTGATACAAAACTGAACCCAAATTAGAATTTTCAACAGCCAGAAAAAAATAGATTGTTTTTTTAAGGGAGGCGCTGCAAGTCCAGGAATAGCAGTACACTGCATTTTCTGGATAAATGTTGTCTCAGGTCTGTGACCAGTGCCCTGGGGAGCCACCGAAGAACAGTAAGAATATCTGGTGAAGGTCTTTTCATTATCAACCATTCTCTCATCTCACTGTCCTGCTCCCTGCTTGCTAAGCTGTACAGACCAGCCAGAGCAGAGCAGAGGCCCCAGGGGTCCTGACCACACAATGTTGCTTTATCCAAGGAGGATCTGGCCCAGAAATACTCCATGAAAGCCAAACATATCGTTCTCCGTGACAGTATGGTGTCACAAGATTCACAAGAAGTTCAAAAGGCAAGTCCTGAGCCACAAGTGTCAGGATCATGTGGTAATGAACAACGTGCAAAGACTCTTACACAGAGCATCATCAAAATAGGAAAATAAATGAAGATGTTTCACTTTTGATTTTCATGTGAGTGTCCACCTTTTCTTACGATTCAGTGATTACAGATGACGTCGCCTTTTGTCAGCTTTGTTACAAACTACAGAACTGATCTGACATCTGTCCCGCGGCTTTATAATCATGTCTTTATCTTCAATGTCTAAACCGGAGTGGTCATACCTGCTGTACGTTGATGAGAAGGACTGTGTGAGGTGGGTGTGAGTTGGTTGGACAGCAGTGGTTTTCTATAGAGATACTGGAATGAGACTGAACATACAGCTTTGGGACACTGTGTAAAACATACTGTACATAAAAACAGAAGGCACAGATTTCCAAATGGTCGTCAAATGTTTTAACTTTTTTATGACACAGCCAGGCGTCCGTGTGGTTTGACATTGTGTTGCTGGAAAACAAAAGACTTTTCTTGAAAATTATCTTACCTGGGAGCCAGTATATGTTGTTGGCTGACCTTGTGTCTTGTGTACGTAGATTTCTTTAGATGCTGTCAATCTTTCAACGATATTATTTCAGCAATTTTACATTGTTTAACACAGCAGCCCTCCTTTTCTGAAAATGCCCTTTGTACTGTGTGTATTTTTGTACTGCTTATTATTCTGGTTGGAAGTCTAGCTGGTGAGGAAATGTGAGTCATCACACTGGATTGCCACAGTACCAATGACAATGCAAATACGAGATATTTTTGTTGGATGCTGAACATGAACCATGTTCGACATCCTAGTCTTCATCTTAGTCTTCTGTGTGGTAATATTTGCTCATTTGCTGCAAACACAAAGAATGTTGCCGTCTACTCTAACAAGACAAAGACAGCAACAATAGTTTTTGCCCCTCAGAACATCAAGAGCCAATTTAAGACGTAAAGTTGTCACTCAACAAATTACAAGACATAATACAAGGTGGTGAGTGACAAGACGTCTTGTGTGATTTTCCCATCTGGGCCTGCAACAAGATAAGAGTAGAAGGGAACCTCATTGTACAATTAGTGAATGCAGCTCACATCATCTGCTACCTCCAATAGCTTCAGAGATGAATAACAAAACACAGTCAGAGTGAGAAGGGCAGGAGACAACATCCTCATTCAGTCTCCAGCAGAGATGATGGCAACCAATTCACTCGGAGGATTTGTTCCATTTATTTGACAGCTTTAGTTACTAGTTACTTTCTAGATGCAGATAAAAAAAACCCAATGTCAGCACTGGGCCCAGTCTGGCCAAACCTGTGAAAATCATCTAGAAGTGCCACTGTGCGGAAACTTTACATTTATGAGGCTCATGTGGTCGTAACACAACCAAGTGCAATACTGTTTTTATACTCCTACCACCTGTGGTATGTGATATGCAATAGAAGCCCTCTGTGTGTAGCTGCGTAGAGAAATGTGGCAGATGTAATAGTTCACTGTCGGGGCAGCAGGTACTGTCAGTTCACGAGCACAGAAAGCATGAAGAGGCCATATTGCAGCTCTACATGCCGGATCAGGCTCTGATGTGCACATGAACTCGCTCCCGGTTTCTCTGAGGTGAAAGTTTCTCTGTTCAGTTGGTCAGAGCTGAGCTGTATAACCTCATCTGCCTTTGTTAACAGAGAAAATTATTTTTCACAATGTGGTGCTACTTCACATAAAATGCCATCTGCTCTTTCATTTTTTTTATTGCAGTCTGTTTTACTATGATGTATTTTTACAAAGCTTCCCTTCAGGGATTGTTTCATGGTCATGTAGTGTTGATATGATTTACAAACAAATGTAATGTAATAAAATAAAATGAACTCCAAAAATGATCGCCAAACACCACAAATAACTGTGTTCTGATATGGGGAAAGTCTGGATCTTTAGAGGGGATTTACTCCTCTGCTTTTCCAGGGGAAACCTTTACAATTAATGCATGTATACTTCACTAACCATAATTCCAGCACTACTGTGTCGTCAAACCATGCATGTGTTATGGCACCCAGTCACTTGAATTCAAATTGCTCATCTGGCACACAAGCTAAAACGCTTTAGTTTCCAGGTTTGCTTCACTGCGGTAGTTGCTGCTTCCTCTGCTTCTTGATGCTCGGTCTATAGACTTTTACTTTGTGATAAGACACAAAGAACAAAATTACTCTTCTTTGCATTTTACAGATATAAAACCTTCATGGAATCAAAGTCATAATGAGTGATCAGATCAGGAAAATGCTTTTTGGACTCCACAGGAATTTTTCATTGCAGTAGCACAAAAATTAGCTAAAGAGCTGAGGGGTGATGCCACATCCAGCTCTCATATTACGCCCATGCAGGGCCGGTGCATGCACTCCTGCTACTCTGTGCAAAAACAATTATGACACCCCTCAATTCCCCACATACCAGCAGTAACACAAAAGCCAGCGTGCCACACATCCAGTGCAGTGCTTGTGTAATCATGAGGCAATATGTGAGCATTTCACAGATCCATATACAAATATCACATCATACTACAGGTCCATATTATAGCTCCATTAATCTGCTTCTAAAGTCAGGAGTCAGGACAGCCGACCTTGTTCTACTTGATCTTCATTCTCACCATCCTGCCACAGCAATGATCATCTCTTGCAAACATGTTTACGTTTTTCCATTGATTCCTCACACTTTTTACATCTTTTTTTTCCCAAAACAGTTTCCACTAACTTTAATGGAATCACTGTGACAAACTAACACATGTTAGTCAAACACATGTCAACAGCTGATAGAAATTACTTGCAAAGCAATAAATCCCTAATATACAGTATATGTGCGACCCACAATCTACAGCGATCAGTCGATTTCCATCTAAAAAAGATCTGATCCTAGAAAAATCTAGTCACTTTTATCGCCACTTCTTTTACAAGGATTCTCTGTGAGAAAAATCCTTTTTGTGGTGTCACAGGATCAGTGCAGAAGTTACAATGCCACTGGCAAATTCGCCATAAGTACTTCACTGCCCAGCACTGATCCTGCGGGCTTGCACTCACTGGAAGGAGGATCTGTCAGGATTACTGCAACTACTGTGAAATGGCCAAACATTTACACCTAACTGAAAAATCAGGTGTGTATACTAATGAGAAACTGAGGGCACACAAATCTTTAGATGTCTGTAACTACAGAGTCTGGGTGCCACAATCAAGAGAGAAATCTTCTCTTAACTTTATTCCTTCTAGTTCCCTAATTCCTGATTAACAGACACATCCATGTCAACAGGACACAATACTTTATTTACCCGTACACTCACCTGACCGTCAGCATGTGGCAGTAGGATCGTAGCTTTGATTATCTCTAAGTGTTTTACGTAGTGAATCATATTCAAGAACTTTAGTTCAGCACCTCTGGGACATGCAGATATTCCACAGTTTGAGCATTTACTGCATCCTTGTGCTATTGAGCAAAGAAAGATTATCAGCCATGACAAATTTGGGGACAGGACAGGACAGCTTTTTCACTCCTGTATTAGTCAGTGATCTCAGCGACCACATAAGTTTCCCAAACCCCGAACTTGCCCTTCACTGGATACTGTAGGGATGAGAACAACCTGTGAGGAACTGCCTCAGCAACTCAAACTCAGTAAAATCTTGACAGGGAAAGACATGAATAGCATCCTCTCTCCAGTCTCTCAGCAGCTGCCATCAAGGTGAGAGAGGCAACAAATTCCCTCAGCAGCTTCAGCGGAGCAGCACTGTGGCCAGCAGCGCATCGCCAGCTGTGAGTCTGTGTACGAGCATTTAGCACGGTGCAGCTCAGAAAGAGGGATTGTGCTCAAACAAACTCATATTAAGGTGGGGGTAGGCACAAGAAAAGTAGCTGATTTCCCCCCGACTGCCAGGCTGCCCATTATTCCTGTCCTGTGGCAATGACGGGGGAAGCCAGCTGGCTGGAGACCTCAACAATAAACAAACACAACATTGTCTGGCTTGAACAAACAACCTGCAGTTTTCCCAGCGCCAACCTTTCCCTCCCCAGTGATGATGAATATTCTCTGTCTTCTGCAGTCATATTTTTTTTCTGTTGGCTGTGGCAGGTTTTTTGGCTGCAGGGCTGGATATTGATAAAGCTGGAACAGGATTTTCTGCGCTGTATAATGTGGCTATCGCTCAGTGGTGTGTGAGGAATGCTCTGTGCCGCTGTGGATATAGATATCCGACCTCCGGCTTTGACACACAGGGCGACTGAGGTTTATACGTAAACAGTAAAGATAGAGCTGTGTGTGTGTGTGTGTGTGTGTGTGTGTGTGTGTGTGTGTCAGTAATCACTAATCTCATGCTGTCTCTGACCTCTGTGTCCCTGCCCTGTGACAGCACATGTGTATGATGTCCACATTTACACAGAGCAAATGCAGCACACACACACACGGAACAATGACAGAGACCAGCTCACACTGCTTTATTTGAGCTGTTTACCCATTTAATCCCAGTGTGTTTGCTGCGCTCCATTTCAACCTGCAGTAATGAGCTGTGGCCGGACCCTGCTGGGTCTGTGTGCATGTGTGTGTGTCTAAATGCGTCCTGCAGCGATGTATATAGTGAAAACCATGTGGAGTCGCACAGCAGAGCTCAACACTGATGCACCTCATGATGGTCTGTGTTTGTGTATTACAAACCCCAGTTTTGTAGCACTTCCTCTGTGCCTCATTGAATGCCTAAAAATCACTCATATACTAGTAGACACACACACATGCACGCACACACACACACATACACACACACACACACACACACACACACACACACAATGTTCCACCTTTTTTGTTTCAGAAACACTGGATGACCCTCAGTGCTGAAAGAACATTGCATTCACTGCTGGAGGTTATGTGGCAGTAAATAAATATAATTACTGCATTAAACTACAGTTTCACCCAGAACAAGCAGTACACAATATTCCATACCAGCGCCACTTTCATTATTAAGTCCCTGAATATAAATTCTCCAGTCAACAAGTTTAAAACTGAAGCCTGAAGCAAAAAAGGAACCAAAATTTAAGAGCTATGAAAGCTTAATGCACTAAGACTCATTATGCAAACATCCCTGGCCATAAATTGGTATTTGGACATAAATAAATGCTCTCCACTTATAGTACAATTCTACCTTATCGGCACCCAAAGGACAACCACTTATTCACACATACTCTCACGCTGATGATGGCAGAGCTGCTATGCGAGGTGCTCACCCACCGGAAGCAATACAGGGTCCAGTGTCTCCTTCAAGGACACTTCGACATATGGACAGGAAAAGCTGGGGATTGAACCGCCGACCCTGCAATTGTTAGATGACAGCAGCGTTCGCTCTGAAGTGATGAAATAAGTACTGAACTTTGGAAATATGCTCTTTATGGATCTGAATATGGATGTAGAGGAGCTCAAACAGCCTCGAAAATTACACAAAGGCCACGCAACATTGATGAGAGATGAGCAATGCTATAGAAACCGAACAACTATTGTCCAATTCTGAGAAGAGTCGGGCGCAGTGTGGAATTACTTGTAGTGCTGCAGTAGTTTAATGCTGAGAGCAGGTTCAGTGAGTCAGACTTTACCCACACACCGTCCAGCATCTACAAAGTCCTACACAAGTGTTGGTGTTTAAGAAAAGCGTGTTCATTTGGTCTCCACTTATGTTTAGGTAGTTGTCAGCCAGCAGCCAGCTGGATAATAATTTTTGTGATCATAACTTTTAGAGAGAGTCACCAGTAGAGTGATGAATCCAGGCTGCAGGCTGTCAAGCGAGGGGTGGGGGGTAGAATCCGAGTTGGTTTCAGTGTCTGTATGGTGTTTGTTCTCAATACAATTAATTCAGAAGATCCTTTAATCCGTCATCGGGAAACAATCAGTTTGGTAGTAGATGCCCTGTGCATGGCCCTGCGTGTTAACTGAAAACAGGCGGCAGCATTAAGGCTCAAAGCAAATACTCAGGATTGTGAATCCTGTTGGAAGAGCTGAAGTCAGATTCACGTGGGACCTACGATTCTATGCTTGTTAATCACAGTTGGAGTGTACGCACTTGATCCATATGTTTGAATCACATTTTAGCAGGAAAGTCCAATAACTTGATAATTCAACAGATACATTATAACTGAGTTCATAAATGATATACAAGAGAACAAGCTTAGTTTGATCAGGGAGTACATTTATCAGGTAATATTTGTTCACGATGAAGATGTTCTGGAGACTGTTCAAGTCATAAAATAAATGTGAGCCTCTATAAGATCTAAAAATAAGATGTGAGCTTGCATTCATGCTGTAGAGAATAAGTGTGTGCTGGACATTTTCTGATTTAAACGAACATGGCTGCAGTGGCGTGTTCTGGATCAAACTCTGCAATCCCAACAGTGAGAAGGTCAGTGAACTGAATTTTTATACCTGTCATCCTCACTTCCATGTGGAGGAAGGAAGGAAGGCGTGGGCATGCACAGTCCAGTCCTGAGGAAAGACAGTTTTTCAATGCCACATATGCATGTCCATAAAATACACATTTACTACACATAAATGCAACGATTACTGCAATTCAGGAATCAAAAATATGTGCTGTATCACTTACCTTTATAATCTGTTTGAATCTATGTACACGACTTCTGTGCTTTACTTCCTGCTCCGTCTAATGACGAACGTGTAGGTCTAATGTAGCACAGCAGTGGTCTTGGACCAAATAAATATTTAATAACATATTAGACTTAATGGCTGACTGGCTGCTCGCTGATGAGCTACTGGGACGCACAGCATAAGGAGCTGTTAGTTTCCCGACTCACTTCGTCTCTGCAGCAGTCATGTGGACTTAAACCATTACATTATGCATGAAAGGAGGTATGAGAAGCTGCAAATTGCTCGAAAAAACAGACATGTTTCTTTACTAATGGCTGGATTTATGACGCTTAATGGTGCACCTTCTTTCACTCGTCATGCTTTGAAAGGGTAATGTGTAAAAATAGAAGAAACACTGAAAAATATTGAATGGCAGTAAACACAGCAAATATATCTTGTTTTTAATTGTTCGCACAAAGTCAGTGTTGTATAAAAAACAGCCATTTTTTCAAATGTTTCATTGAATTCTTTAAACAAATTGTTTTATTAAATAAAAAACTTTTAAGTCTAATCTTACTGGCCGGACCACACAACGACAATCACAGACATGTCCTGAGGACACTGCAGTGATGTTCGGTTGTTTGCTTGGAGTCAAACTGAAAGGTTGACCCCAGCCTCAGGTCTCAGGAGCTCTGGAGCAGGTCTTCTGCAACAGCATCTCTGAATGTGGCTGCATTCATCCTTCTCTCTTCCATCTCCGCTTTTTTTAGCGTGACCATTGGGTTCCTGGTCCCTTTAGTCTGGTTACTGGTCTGACGGGCAGGAAGACTCCTGATGGTTGCAGACTTCTGTGCTTTATGGCTTTCTATACTTGTCCTGATCCATTAAATATTACTGTGGAGGTCTACAGAGAGAGTTCCTTGGACTTCCTGACATGCAGTAGTGCATTGTGGGATGTGATTGTGTATACACTGTTCTATGCATTTCTAAACAGGACAGTCGCTTAGATTTTCAGTTTTACAGTCTTCCATTCCGCACTTATCTTAAGCATTTACCGTGTTAGGGGGTCACAGGATGGCAGGGTCCATTAACAAGGTGAATTGGAGACTAAGCCAAGCGCAAGTTATATACTCATGTCAAGAAAAGTGAAAGGAAACAGAATAAACCTGGCTACACGTTGGACTATACAAAATGTTAGAATTATTTAATGACACATTTAGTTTGGGCACAAAACTGCATTTTTTTTTTTTAAATTACAATTAAGTAAAATGTGCAAAAAATTAAGTTGTTAAATCCACTGTACTGCCTTTATACTTTTTATTCATTTCACATATGCAGCATTTTAATTTAATTCATTTTAAAAACAAATGAGCCAAACAATTATACTTGTGTGACAAATAATCCAATTTTAAAAATATGTGTGTGGAAAAAGTATGTGAACCACTTGTATTGTACATGAATTATAGATTCATTTAAAGGGACAGAAGCTGCTCAGTCAGTCGGTTGAGTCAGAGTGTTTTTATCATGGTTTGCACAAAGGAGACTTCAGAAATCCTTAAATTTAGGAATTGGTTTGATTTAGGAAATGGTTACTAAAGAGTTTGGACTCCACAGGTCGACTGTCAGCCAGATGGAGAACAAATTATTTAAAAAAATATTTTTATTTTATTTAAGCATAGAAACATAGAGAATGGTAAAACTGTTTTTTGAGAGGAACCTTCAGAACCTAGACAGGACAGTGGCTGCAGCTTTCACAGTCAGACATTTCCGTGTGTTACTAAAAGGCGGCATCCACTCGCCTGAATGTAGAACAGTGGGCCGCCGCCATATCCAGCTCCTTTATGCAACCACTGTTGTTTTCTTCAGGAACGTTACCCTCCACTGGAAGAGGACTACTCCTACAGGTCCTACAGTATTTAGCATATTTTAATTTGAATTTAATGGAGTTGCATCTGTGGAGAGTGTATTTCTCCAGGAGGAAGAACTTTTAGCGCTGCAGAGCCAAGTTGAATTAAAACCAGAGAGAGATTTGGACTTAATCTCAGTGTCTGTACAGGGCTTAAATCAATCCGTGGGTGACTCACATTGGATTGTGCGGTGAAAATTTAAGTTGGCTCTGTGTGTGTGTGTGTATGAGAGTTGCTGGCCCGCACACACATTTGCAGGGTAGATGTGCTAAAGGCAACAGGAAGGACACTGCGACCCTCTCACCTCTAAGGAAACCTGAGCAGCAAAGGAGCCAGCATCAAAGTTTCCCCCACTCACTGATACTGTGCTTGGTCACACAGACGGAGCGAGCCGGAGTCTCCATGGTTACTACGGCTGCTGTCATCTTCAATCCAGTGACCTTTTACACACTGCAGATCAATATTAGCGAGGTATAGTCTCCTAGGTAAACAGGGAATAGGAAGACGGCTGACAGGAGTAATTGCTGACATTTCTCAGGCAGATTTCTTAGGCAGTCAGTAAAGCTCTTGGCTTGCGAACACTGTGGAGGCTTGGAGCACGTCGGTTTTTTTTTTCTCCGTCTGCTCGGAAATCTCAGACCAGACCAGTCAGCAAACTTCACGGCTGCTCATTTACGGTGCTCTACAAGTTGGACAGAGGTGTGATTAAATGACACAACTTCATTCTGTATCCGTTCTGGAGCATCGTCTTAAGCCTCACAGCGACTCAGATTTAGTGTCAGTGTAGTTTAAAAGAAACCAGAAGCACAAATTCAAGTGAAAGGGAGATTATAAACGTAGTTACACTATGCTTCTTTATTAGGACTACAGATGAAGCTCACGCCTATTTAAACTCTTCTCACGGACAGACTTAGAGAGAGCGAGGCGAACCCTTGGCAGAAGAGTCGGGGTTGCCTTGGTGAGGCTCCGTTTGAAGTTGTGAACCGCTAATTTGTTTTCCATTCTATAGGCTGCCAAGCCACTCCTTCTCACGGTGCCTTTTTTCAAGCTTTTCCTGGACGTTTCTTCAGGGCAGATGCTGGGCAGAAAAGAAGGTAAAGCAGAGCGCGATGGACGGAATGAATGAAGTGAGGGAAAGAAGGAGAAACGATGGAGAAGTGATGGTCGACATGTGCAACTGGTCTGTAACGCAGAAGGAGAAAGGAGGAAGTTTAACCTGAATAGCTGAATGCTGAGTCTTTACTTCTTCATCTTTCTTCAAAATCCAATATAACGTATCATAACAACAGGAATGTCTGAGCTAGTTATCAGCATTTACAAAGGGAAACGGGACATCAAGTTTTAAAAAGACACTAGAGCGAGTTTTAAGACTTTTTGAGGCTGCTCAAATTTCCCTACTGTCACACCAGGCACTGTGTTATCAACCAACAACTGTGGTTCAGTAGGTCGTCTTCTACCTTCTGGTAAAGTGATGAAGACTGTATTTAATATTACAGGATTTACCCAAATCATGATGTGCCCTGGGTTTTTGTCCCTAAACCTAAGATCGTAGCTTTGTGTTTAATTTAGCCCATAGTAGGAGCCTTTTTAACCTACTGAGACCCAGAACGTCTCCTCCAGTCCTGAACAATAATTACGGGCTGATAAGAGCTAATCAGCAAAAATTGATAACTTCCCATAAACGTCAGTCTTCATTTATTATTTTCAGGCGTTTTCTCTAGTGCGTTGTTGCCAAAACATTCACATTGGTTCCATGTTCGAACTTGGTAAAGAGAAGTTTTGTCCAGTGGTGCAGCGTATGTTGGTTACTGGAAATTAACCTTTGTAACTATTAGTTGTGAATTTGATCTTTACCAATATTTTCTCCTTCCCCAAACTTTATTTGCTATTTATTTTGTATTTTCCTCCTTCTTGTGCTCATTATCCCTGTTTTCCTTTTGGTAGGAATTGTATTAGAGCTGAAAGTTATTTACCCCTAAGGATTGAGGACATGTCTCTTTCTGGCTTTGTTTGAAAATAATTGTGTCTCTGTGCACATGAACTAAATATTCAAGCTCTAATTAGCCCTTTCTCTTTTTATAGGATTCTTTTTGTAATCGTGCTGTCTACATATTTGGATTTGGTCCTGTTGTTAATGAATTTGGTTTTATTAAAATGCATAAAGGCGGCTGTATACATGCTGTTGTTGCAAACACAATTTTCTTTTTCACACAAATTACGGTAAAAGTATTTGAATAACAAAATCTTCCACAAGGATGAAAAATCCAAACAGACAAAGCACAACACAAACACCCAGGCCCCATGGCATGTTTTTGTAATGCACATACACTTTCAGACTCTGTGTTTTCGTGTCCAGAGCCCAACAAGCCTCTGACAGCAACCAGGCTTCAGCAAATACCAGACTAATACTTGTACATGACACATTCTTTTTGTCCACCTTGACATTTCCACTTCTCTCTAAGGCTATATTACTGTCTGTCTCTTTCATAATGGACTCAGAAATTAAGTGCTAGCATGACTCCACTGCCATGGCAACTGGTATTACATCTTTGAGCTGCTCTCATTTCTTCAGATAGGAGTTTTTTCCTGAGCTTTCTTTATATGCTTTTTTGTTCTTTGGCAACTTGCCTTATACGGTAACACACATTCATACACACAAGCCACTAACGCAGCATGGATCCCACCAGCCCGGAGCACAACTGCAACAGGAAGAAAGACGAAGGAGAGCATGAAAGGTGGGTTTATTATTTTTTTTTAAAGCAGAGTTGGAAGCTGGAATAGAGTTTAATACCTAATTTCAATTTCAGCGGCGAGACAGGGACTCGACGGGAAGCCGGAAAGCTGGCAGGAAAAAAACAAAGAGGCCACAAGAGAAGCAGAGCGGGGCGCTGCAGACACAGGGTCAAGCTGCCGTTATGTTTGACTCCTAAGCGCCTCTCGGTCAGGGGGAAGAGCGGCAGCTCGGTCAAAGAAACACTCACACAATTAGTGCTGGATTTTTTAGAAAGGTCGAGCCACTAAAAGGCTGCTTTGATGAAAATAGCTAAACTTAAGTAAATGTCATACGTCTTAACCAGGTCTTCTTCAGCTGAATATAACTAGAAACTTTGTAGGTTCTACAGTCGATTCAGTTACTCCTAAAGACCTTGAAAATACGCTAAGATTGCGACTTTGGGCTGTACGGAGAGACATTTTGTGCCAAAGTTGGAATAGATTTTGTGGGGGGGTTTGTGTGTGTGGACTCAGTTGGAAAAAGGTGGTGAGGCCCTGTTCACTGCACCAATTTAGTCACATTTGAATCAGACTGTGATGACAGTTGGGTGGTTGTTTGGTTGTGTTTGCAAAGCTGTTGCCGTGTGTTCAGTCCTTGGTCACGTGAAAAAAAAAAAAAACACTGACACAAAGCATTGAATTTAAAGCTTTTAACATTTACTTGGTAGATGAACTTAGTGAGCATTTACGTGGGCGGACGTAGGTACGTAGCTTGAAGTGACATTAGATGAGTGTAAAGGTCATGAACTGCAAGGGAAATGTCTGTCATGGGACCTAGCAGATTTTCGATACCCACTCAGTGATGGCGCATTGAATTGAGATATTATATTCAGTGATTTAATATCAATCCTTATCAATATAAGTTACAATCAATATCAATATAAGTCACAATCCTTCTGGTATGTTAACTAATACATCGTCTGAGTGACATCATCAGCAGGATGCGTGTGTGTGTGCAGGTGGGCAGAGGATAGGAACACAAAACCCGTTTACGAGGGGATTAACATAAAAAGTTGTTTTTGTGCCTAAAACGCAAAAGTAATGACCTGCAAATGTTCATTTTCCTACGATGGATTCGTCCCTGTTAGCTCAGAGTGGATAATTGGCTATTAGCTCGAGCGATGTGGTCAGAGCCATGGATTTTATGCAGGCTGTGAATGATTTTGCAGGAACTAAAGGAATTAATGTCTGTTTTAAGGTAAGACAGCTCACACGGTTACTGTGCGTTTGAGGCTGCTAAATGAAGATGTTTAGCCGAGTTTAGAGTTTCAGTGTGGAATTCACTGACAGCTCACAGAAGATCAGGATGTACAACGTATAAAAAAACGGTATGATGATCTGGTGTGGCTGATAATAAGGCTGATAATTATTAAACCCTGGAGGAAGACTTTTCCTTTTATGTGTGGTGTTCAGCACAGCATGATGAAACACAAAGGAATTTCATACATGCAACACAATGTTACAGGAAAACATAGAACATCCTCAAATCTGGACTTTAAACGCACACCACTGTCAGCGACAACAGAGACACACCACATTTTCCTCATTAATTACACCTTTATCACTGATTTAACCACCTTTCCTAATGTAATGCAGCTGTGGATCTGTCAGCGACTTTGTGTGTAGAAATCCAAAATGCGTTTAGCCACATTTGGCTGCAGAGAGCACAGTCTAAGTTTGGACAAACATGGTTCTGAGCTCATTTTAGAGACAAAAACTGATGTTTTAAAGTCACTTCTGGCTTTAGTGAATGGTGGGGGGGAGAGGATGGGCCCCCAGCAGGCCACAGCACCTCCAGCTGCTCCTACATCTGCATCTATGCAAATATATCATATCCGCACTGAGCGAGGCAGCGATGCTAGTGAGGTGCCTGCTACGCAGTAAAAAAAACTATATTCTAGTGTTTGCATGAGATTCACACTGCGGATCCAGTCTCCAGCACACTCTGCACAGCATTCAGGTATTGGAAATGATCGAACTACAAATAATAAGAAACTTCATATAAATCAAGCACGAGTTGTTAAAATGTTGGTCTGCAGTATTCATATTTTTCTCACTGGGATATAGTTTGTGTTAGTTCGTGACCCTCGTGGCTCAAAGCTTTGGAAACGCAGCGGAGAGTGTAGCACACAAATTCACCTCTAACCCAGTCTACACCGGACGGTTACAATATTTTACTGTGAAAATGCTGAATCTGTCTACATATGTATAAAAAGTTCAATTTAATTCGGACAAAACACACTAAAAAGCTTCACCCCAGACGACCGACGTGCTGTTTTTCTGAAGCACCGGGTCGCGACCTGGAGGTCAGGACTGAGGAGCTGCGAGATTCTCTATGTACACAGTATGGAGAACCAAATTCCAGCTATCTTTCAGCTACTGCTTCAATATTTGCTTGATAACTTTTGCATTATAAGAATCTTTGAGTTCCCTTATTAATATTAATCCCGCGTGAATACAAACAGCCATTACGGTTTCCTCAGATAAAACTGCTTCTACTCTGCAAACATTCTTTCATGATCGGTCAAACGCGCTTGCCCTTCCCATATATCTGCTTGATTTCACTCCACAAAGAAAAAGCTCAGGGTGTTATTTGCTATGCTCTGTGAAGTCAAGCACGCTCGGCTCATGGTTTTTGCGGCTGTGCGTGAGCCCCATATAAACACGCCTCCAACACAGACTGTATTGGATCACTGGACTGAAAAATGATCCTAGAGGCACCCGCAGTGTGTCTCGACGTCCACACCTTCACATGCCCGGTGTAAAATCAGAGGAAAGAAAGGCTGGAGATAATTGGTGAAATTAGGAATTAAGATGCTTATTTTCTTGAAAGGGGGTGTAAAGACAGAGAATAGAATCGAAGCCAACAGCATTAAATATGTGGAAATGGATTGCCTGGACCCTTGTGTAACCCAACAGGGTGCCTGAACAAATGGGCCTCTGAAGTGTGGAAATCTAGAGTACAAATGAATAGTGTTAATCTGGTGGGTTGAGTGGTGCACACTTGCAGACAGAACGTACTGTGAAATCTTGTTTGTTACCCTTTTACTCTCTCCCCAACACCCCTCCTCCTCGCCGATTCTGCACTGTACGTTATCTTCTATTCTGGTCTGCCCTCCTCGCTCTGTCTTTCGACTCCCACTCTCTCTCTCTCTCTCTCTCTCTCTGCGTCTCACTCCGTGCGTCCTGTCTCTGTCTCTTCTCATAATCAAGTGTTTAGAGTCTGAAACCGAACAGGCAGCGTCTCAGCAGGACGCCGCCGACGGTGCTGAAAATCTACCCAGCTTCCTCCCACAGTCGACTCCCTGCTCCCACCTTCTCCTCCCTCCCGTCATCCACAATTTACACGGTGCACTGAAATGTTAATTCGCTGAAGTGATTCCACGTACATGTACACCCCCCCCCCCACCACCAAGAACAGAGGAGCCCGCTTCCACATGACTTCAGACGTGTTCCACTGGAGCAGACGGACTCCTTCTAATAACCACCCATGTCTTCAGCCGTACATCACCATTTGTAATGATTTATATTACATAGATGTGCTTTATTCGTTACAGCACAGGCACACTTCTTGATTATCTCTTTCTATGCTCGGCTATGACAAATATTTCTGACAAAAACTGGTGTAGATACACGGAGGGATGATAGATGACCCAGCGTCAAACAAGCTCCGGGTTCCGTCAGACACTTTGAGCTGCTGGTGAAGTTCCTCCAGAGTAACAGCAGGTTTCACTCTTACAAGAAGTGTTGAAGTCAGACTTCAGGCAAAATCCTGTCAAGTTCTCAGAGGAAATGGTAAACAAAATGGTTTGAGAAGACGCCGGGAAACGTAAGTGTGATGTGGTGTAGCGAGGAGGAAGAAGTACAATATAAAACACATTTCTTTTTACCTTTTTCAGTTTCACCAGCACAAACTGTCCAACTTTAGCTCAAAATCAACAGATTTACTCCCATGTTCATGTAAGATCAAACAGAAAAAGGGCTTGTTTTTAATAAAAGATCCAACATTTCGCTCTGGCATGAAACGCCTCATTTGCAACTGCTAAACCTTCATTGTTGATACTTTCCCTGCATCTTCTGCCCAACATTCCTTAATCTGGGCTGATGGTGCTCATAATAGGCAGCTTTAACAACAGATTTTTAAAATTATGCATATTTAAAAGTGACTTCCTTCAGCTGCAAACTACCTCTGGCTTTAGTGGGAATCTTTTATCCGAGACAGATTAAGGGTGTGTAGTATCAACAAAGGGTTTTTTTTTCAAGGGAGCTTAGTTAAAGTGATGAAAGGATGACTACTTAATTCGCTCTTCTGCTCTCTCATTCATTACCCACAAAGAGCTTTTTTTTCCCGACAAAGACTTTCTGACATGTCATAGTAAGAAAAGTACAGGTTTGACTAATAACTTTTAACAATGGCTTCGCATTCAAGAGTCCCAGTAAATCGTGATAGTGTGACAGTGAGCCACCGTGCACAAAACCAGGACCCTCAAAGTGAGCAGTTACACTGAATTCAGCTGCAAAGCATTTCATTATTTACACCTCTTCTTTTTCTGCTGACGTGTCAGAACCTCTTTTTTCCATTTACAATGTTTTTCTCATTTTCCACTGAAATTATGTGAGTAACCCTCTTTTCGTGTGGGTTTTATATAGTAAGGATTGACAGAGGCATTTTTTGCTTCCTGCATCTCTCAAAATTAGCTCCTGCTGTAGTACATGTATATGTGGTTGCCATGGTCACACACTGGAACAACTAGTAAAAAAAAGTCCAACCACCTGTGGAAAACAGCCGTGTGTGTTCACCAACATCAGGCACCTTCAAATTCTAATGACAGAAAAAAAGTACTTACCAAAAAGTATAAAATGTATTTAAAAATATATACATTTAGTTGGTTTTACTTATGAAGACTCCCATCTGCACCCTGTGAGCCTGCTGCTCCGATCCCAACAAAACACAACTGAGATCCGTGAAGAAAGAAGGTTGAACAAGGTACATACAATACAATTGTTAAAGTGAACGAAATTATTTCAACTTGTATCTCAATGACACTTTGAGTCTGTATTTACTGTAGTTTTATAGTTTCTAAGTAATGATTAAAGACCCCTGTTGCTTCATTTTAATATTTTTTATTGTTAAGTTTTTATTTAATATTATATTTTTATATAACACGCCTCCTGCAGAAGTCAACACGCATCTCTTTGACCTGCACTTTGCCTCACATGCAAACAGTGTAAGCGTTTCTCTCCTGCTAAAACAAAAAAAAACCTGCACTACATTTTTAAACGCATGCGTCTTGCGAGATGATTCCTCAACAGCTGAATGTAAAGTCCTGTCTCGTGCCATGTCCATGTCCATCTTTTCCAGAGTGAATCCTTTTTTTGCATTTGCCCATGACAGCCCAGTCCTCACCTCGTCCCTCCCGTTCTGGCCTAATGTTGAAAATCCCCCGTGCAGATTACTCAGGCGGCCTCATCGAAGCCAGACAGCTTAGATAAAAGACATAAAACAAACTCATATTCATTCAAGAGCAGGCGTTCATTAGTGCGCTGGCTGGAAACTCTACGGGAGGAAAGAGACAAGCAACTGCTACAGAAGTAGCTGGTCTTGTACAGAAATTGCATCTGCATAAGTGTGTTTTTCTTCCCTTTAGCCTTTAGCCTGTGTCATAAAAAGCTGCATTTCTCTTTCAAGAACGTAAAGTCTTGTGTCACGTCAAATATTCATGCGCTCAACATCACTAGCAGATATACTCTAAATTAATAGGCCTTGACTGACTCTTAGCAAAGACGACTGCAGCGCTCACTAAATCCCGAGCATCACTGTAGAAACCACTGAAAGGCTTTGAACAGTGGCTATATTATTTATTGGAGGCAGGCCGTACGGTGTGTACGTCAGCAGCCGTCACACTGAGCGTGAGACTGCTTCATTGATAGCAGTCATAAAGAATTATTTTTAACAACCCTGGACTGACAGTAACGGACAAGCAGTGATTCATTAAACTTTCATCAGTCCGTGTTGTGTTCGGGGGAAGTTTGCACCCTGAGAATAAATTTTACAGGAAAAGAACCACATACGTGACACACAACACAATGAAATATAAATGAGGTATGTATGTTGTTAGTAAAGGTCCCACTTCTTTCTGTACTTCGATCAACAGTGGTGGTTGGGTAGGTGACCACGTAGGGGCTGCGACTATGATTTACTACGACCAGAAGTAAAAAAAGTTTCCCAAAAAAGTTTCCTTTTTGGGAAGCTGTACGTGGAATATTGTCCCACTACGAATGTATAGATGTGGTGACGACCCCAGACAGGTTTCTATTAGATAACAGGAAACAAATTGGACCATTAGCAATTTCTGGCCGCTGCACCCGTGCTTCCCACAGAAGCAGCAGGTTAGAACAAAGCAGCAGTGTCTCCGTGCATTCTGTTCAGGGACATACAGATATAGTTTGAGCTTAAGCCGCCCCCACAACAATCTTCCCACTTTCTTCACATGGTCAGTTTCATGCCAGACTGTTATATATACATACAATTGTGGAAAGGCAGGGATGGCGTCAGCTGCAGTTGCTAAGAGATCGGAATTACTGTTGTGAAAGCGTTGATTGTCAGAGACAATGTTAATATCCTCCTGACATGCCTCAGTTGTGTCTTTCACTGTTTTGCTGCCACTCTAAATGCTTCCAAAAAGTTAATAGCATGTGATAGCCTGCTGGAGCTGCCTAGACAGTAGCTGTGAAAACAACAAGGCTGCTAAGAATAAAATCCCCCTAGTCCCGGAGAATGAGCGTAGAAGGATCACGAAAAAGCAGGGTCCTTATGGATGTGTGTGCTACTTGTGCACATCATATCATGAAGCCTTATATAATGTGTGTGAGGATGTAGACAGAGCCGTACATGTGCAGCCTTCATGTGTTTCTGCATGTGCTTGGCCTGAATGTGCTTCGATTCCTTCCATCTCTATTATCAGATGTTCTTTTACAGGTCCGTCTTACGTAACTCCACCAGCTGCTGCCCAGCAATTTCCACTGAAAGCCAGTTGGGAGCGAGATATAACCTCGCAAACTCCATTTAGATTTCATTTAGAAGTTGTGCACCAAGCAGAGAAACTTCAGGAGAAAGATGAAAAACACATTAGTCCTCTCTAATTAGCCCGACATGACGATGGTGAAACACAAGGCTTTTTACGCTTGAGAAAGCAATCAGTTCGGTCTATAAAAGTCTCATTCCATTTCATTTACAAAACAGCATACATCATTATTGAAACATAAAAGTACACATTTGAATTAGAGCCCCTTTGCCACAGCTAACTAAGCTCGGAAAACAAGACGTGCACAGTTGGCTCTTAACTTAAGCAGCTGCTTCCTAATTGTCTAGTGGGAGCTGGAGCTGGAAAACCCGATAATAAATATATATAAGAATGAAAGTGTTTGAATGGCACCGAACCTACAGCGTACTGCTGATGGATGCGGGGTGTGTGCTGAGTAAAAGGAAAATGAGAAAAACTGTGAATGGCAAAAAGACAAAGGGAATACGTGAAAAATGAGGATAATTAGCCTTGCAATAAAGCTGTGCTAACATTCCTTAATGGTGAAAAGAAAAAAAAAACACTTTTGGTACTAATAGACTGATTGTACCATCATTCATGGTAGCAGTCAAAATGTTGATAGACGTATTAGACAAACAGACAAGAATCTGTTTTGAACCAAACTCAGTGGAACGGTTCAGGAGCTGAGACACAGTTCAGCCCGGATCGGACATTGTTACAGTCGACTATATAAATACGAAAACAGTTTGAATAAATGGAGTCTTCAAACATAAAGACTTAAAACAGCCTCATATTTCCAAACTGTTGGTTACCCTGACAGGTTTCTGAAGTGAAGGAATTCATCCAGCTGTTCACCGCCGTCGCCAGCGCCAGTGTGTCCCCTGCATAGATCTGACACGGACACTAATGGAGTCACCCGGGTTAACGGGAAGCTTCCTGCTTACAGTCACAGTTGCTTTGGTTGATGGAAGATAGTTTTACTGTAAGTATACGTCACTGCTTGGGAAATATTCATTTTAGGATCTACAACAAAACCTTCACCTGGTGAACCAGGCTCAGCCACGCACGATATTTTACGTCAAGAAGGAAGAAAGCTTTATAAAGTTTATAATTAAACCATGGAAAGTTTTATTTTAACTGCACGTGACAAATTTTATTTAGCAATATGAATAATAAAATGAAAGGATAAAATGAAATCAGTCCTAACTATCATTGTACTCATGACCTCCATGCACATGCTGGAAGGCTGAGGGGGATGGAAGAATGAAAATAAAAGAAATGTGCTTTGAAAGACTCCTGCATGATGAAGCCCTGCTGCCGTCTTTGTACTGGAGCATCATCTGCAGGCCCACAGGTCTAACTGCCCTCTGCATTTACACCGGGTCAGGAGGATCTGGGCGTCTCTTCTACTGCTCTCTACGCCGCTTCTAGTGGTGTGGACATTAATATAATGTCTCCGGGCAAGAAATGGGTTATTATACTTTTTTCCTACATTAGGTAACGTTTTCTTCAGACTGACACTCCTAATATGCAGTTTCAGCGTTACAGATGGTGTGATCATCACGCGGCTCAGAGCTGATACGTACGTATCTATAACTTTATCCAGTAACATGAGGTCATCAGGTCTTTTCATGCACTGTCACCGCAGCTAGGATTTGTTGATTTACATGATTCCATCATTCCATTTTCATCAAGACAGTTGCTCTTTTCTGTAATCGTCTGTGCCTCCTTGGTACAGCATGACACACATACAGTACGGCATTAGGTCAAAGACTGATTACACGTTACATTCCAAATCTTTCAAAGCATTTCATTAATTCTCTACATATACGATCAGTTTTAAGTGTGACTTTAAAGAAACATGTATCCATATATTAACTTTGACTCATCCACAGTCAGGTCGTAACACACATCCTCTTCCCCACCACAGTTTCCAGCTCCTCTGTCGGGATTCCGAGGCGTTACCGGACCAGATGAGATGTATAATCTCTCCAACGTGTTTTAGGTCCAACGCAGGGTCTCCTACCAGCTTGGCGTGCCGGGAAGACCTCTAGTGGGAGGAGCCCAGGAGGGATTCTCATTAGATGCCTGAACCTCAGTTAGCTCCTTTTCAAAGCTCCCCTCAGAGGTCTGAGCTCTGCACCCACGGGGTGAGTTGGTCTGGTTCAGGAGCTCCTCGAAGTTTCCTTTCACCGCCCAACACTGTCCTGCCTCCGTGTTAGCACTTCTCCTCCCCTGCTGACTACAGCCTTGTCCTAATCCTGCTCTCCCTTTCTGAGGCGTCCAACGGTTTTCCAGAACTTTCTTGGCCAACTGAAAGTCTTTCTCCAAAGCCTCTCCGAAATCACCCCACACCCAAGTTTATGCATCCGTGACCAAGGGAGCCGCCGCCCTTCTGGCCCGCCAGCCCCATTTGAAGGCTCTAAACATCTGTGGACAAAGTCAGTCCTTCACCTGAACTCTAAGGTGTTTTGGTACCAAATCCAACTGTGCACAAGCCGGTGTTTGAACGTGGTGGTTGTTACAGCCTCCCTTGGTCTTTTCCTCTAGGCTGGTTTTGTTTGACTCCTCTGTTTTCAGTGGAGCTTCTCGCCTAAAAGATGCAGGTTACCATCAATGTCTGTTTTCTGGCCACTGTGGCGAAATGTAAACTGATTTAAGCCATGTTTCCTCACACCTTCCTTCCAGACCCCTGGACTTTATATCACAATGATGACACAAAATGAAAACTTAATTTATGAGACTCGGGTCTCTTAATAAAGAGCCTCCAGAGATTAAATATTTGTTAGCACTTTAAACACGGTAGTGGGGGTAATATACTGATGATATCAAAGGAGTTATTTCTGTAAAATTTCATACTAACAATGTAAAAGGGATAGTAAAAAAGTTTGGATAATAACAAATAATTCGTTTTAGAAGTAGTTTCACAGTAATTACTAGTAATATAGAAGTAATACATATAACGAGGATAAATACACATTGATAATAATGTGTAAAACAAACCCCAAGAACTACAGAAACTACCTCAGGAACACTCATGGGCCTGTATTACATCCTGTTGGAACTTGCTATTGAAGAACGTTACTCCCTTATTACCCTCTTATCACCCAGTTGTAAAAAGCTATTTCTCTAATTTGCAGTAGTGTGTGTGTGTGTGTGTGTGTGTTTTACAGACGTCTCTTTTATAATGTGATCTATGAGTAAATGTGGGGCCACAGGGGCATTCTGTGTGGCAAAGCTGTGCACGACCACTGGAAAAAAACTGGCAGCGAGGCTAAGTGCCAAATATGAGCCTCTGAAATCCCCACCAATCCCTAATTCCACCCCCTCCATGAAATGCAGCAGTTTAGGCCTCGTCTGAAATTCAAATGAAGATTAATCAGAACTGCTAACAAGGCGTTTTGAGTAACAAGGCTTCAAGAGACAAGAGGGAAGGAAAAATTAAAGAGGAGGGAAGCAAGTAGAATAAAGAGCCCGAATAGGTGAAGAGGAGCTACAGGCACTCGCCAGCATCACTGAAGGTCATCGTGTGTCTCTGGAACAATGATGAAGGTCACGACCTCATGATAATGCAGATCAAGGCTTCCTGTGTCTGTATGTCTGAAGGACGCTATAAAAGATATAGAATAAAAACCTTTGCTTTTTTATGGAGCATAACTGTGCTATAAATCATCCTTTAAGTGAAAGTATGTAAAGCTTCATATAAGGTGTGTAGGCCTTCGAATCCACGTGTTGGCTGTAGCCTTTCAGTGCACATCCTCTCCATGTTTGTGTGGGTTTCTGTCGGCCGGCAGGTTAATTACTAACTCTTAGTTTCCCGTGAATGTGACTGTTGGTGTGACTGGTTGTCTGTGGGCATGGGATAGATAGACAAATACAGCGATATGCTGCTGGACAGCGTCAATACAAAGCCCCGTAAAGCTGAAGAGAAATGCATTTGTGCTTGAGAGTTCTCCGTAGGTTCATCACTTTGTCACTTCTTCCACATAATCATTTGATACAGCCATAAAATATCTATTATAGCCACTTCAAAGTAAAACGGTGGTTGATGGTGTCTGTGAGAACACCGAATGTCACTAAGCATTAACTCCTGATGCCACGTCAGAAGGTTTAAATCTTTAATAAAGGCGCCTACCTGCACTTTGAAAGCAGCGTCTAAATCACACACACAATTGGAAAAGTCTTATTGGCACCAATTAGCCTGTTAGAAATGCAGGAATATAAACCACAGAAAAATACTTCAAAGTATTTCTTTTTTTTTTACAGCCTGAGTATTGGCCAGAAATTACAGTGTCTGGAATCTTTTAGAGGTTGGTGCTGGGTAATTTCTGGTAGGTCTGCAAAATGGGACGTGTGCACGACTCACCCAAAGAAGAGTCAAAGTCGTAGATTGTGCCAAAAGGGCTTCAGCAAATTATTCAATTCAAGGTTTGAATACTTTACAAACAAGGTTTTGATTTTTTTTTCATCACAGTTGCAAAACATGTGTAAAACATGTTTTTCCTGTGTCATTACGGGTTTGTCAATGTGCTGTTAAAAGCCCCATTAACACAACGACAACACGGGAAAATCTGCGTCTGTAGCAGCGATTTTGTTGCTGGTGTTTGCACTTCGGGGCATGTGGTGTGTGCCGGTTGAATTGGGGTTAATGCTGCATTGTTAAAGGTCTTTTTCTTTTGAAGCAGTGCTGTTGCCTTCCAGTAAGTGATTTTTTCCTGCTGCTGAACGCCATCAAACTGCTCTTTTGTAAGCCGTCTGTGTTTGCATACTTTTTCCTCTCTCACATTCTGACGACGCTTATAGTGATGTCTGGTATTTCAGTCAGTGAAATCCAGCCAAGGTGCTGCAGAAAGTCAACAGCAAGACCTTCCAAAGTACCAGGACCTGCAGTTTCATTCAGCTGCACTGAGGCTGCTGTAGACTGGTCCTCTTTAGACCCTTTTTCGACAAAAAGGTCGAGTGGGACTGGAAAAGGAGCATTTGTCTCCGGAAGAATCTCACTGCCATATAACGTCTCCACCGGTCTGCTGGAAAACTAACCCGGCTGTTAAAACATCCAACAGATAAATACACATACAGAGAAACACATTCAAACTGCAGTTTGTGTTTCTCCTGCTCTGCACAGGCCAGTCAAATGCCCGTGAGTCAACTAATGTGGGCAACAGCCTAACACAAGTCTGGCCTGCTGCTTCCCAGCTCAGTGGAGGAGGAAATGTCACTTTGCTCTAATGTACATTTGAATTTCTAAATACTGGATCTTTTAAGAAACATATTTAAAAAGTTCACCGAAGATACATTAATACATCCTTAAAATGATGCATGGAACAAACATAAATGGCGATATTCATTATCATATTTTCTACTTTGTTTTTCACTGCAGGTTTTCTTGGAGTCTGTCTCACTGAACCAACAACCGAACCTTTTTTTCAAGACGCTTCGCTGTTGATGAAAAGAGACAAATGCAGAGTCAGAAAATTAAAAAAGGGGCTCAAGAACATGGAAACATGTTAAAAAACACGTTAAAATTGGCTTGGCTGCAGGTACCGAATCGGGACCAGTAGGTGATGCAAAGACGGAATCCTTCATAGAGCAGATTGTGTCATGAGGAAACAGAGACAGGAAGTCTAAGGTTGCCATGGACACAGTGAGTTAAACTATGAGCTACACATTTCTAAAAATTACAACAGTTAATTGATGCAAATCACTGGATCTAACTATCGAACTATTGCTGCTTTAATAAGAAATCGAACATCTCAAACTGCATCAAACTGCAACTTGCATCAGGTCGTGATCTTTTCTCCCATTGGTCGCTCTTGCTTGTATGTAGACGTTGTGTATGTCAATTAAAATGTGAAGCAGTATTCAGTGTGTTTGTGGAACATATGTTCACAAAAATGAGACTCAGTAAATTTTTAAAAACATGAAAAATTACTGTATTGAACCTTGTAACACAACTGTTTCCCAAAAATTCATCACATTATAGCTGGTCTATGTGTCTGTCTTTCCTTGGTAACGCACACACACACACACTCTGGCAGCTTGCCAGGTGGCACACTCCCTCAGCATGAGCTGCCGCGGTGCTAAAGGCAGTGCAGCATGGTTCTCTATAAACTGTCATTTGGCAACAGAGACGACAAGACGGGATCAAACTGGAGAAAAGCTTCTCTCCTTCAAACACACACACACATACAGAGGTGCACATATACAAATGTGTCTACACACTGTTAAAACCTGGTTATTTTCAGTGCAGGACAATAATAATTAAGGTTTAAAATTGTCAAAAGAAAATTAATACAAAAAAATGTAATTTAACAGTTTATGCTCAAACAAAATTTAAAAAATGGAATTTTGTCATCAGTGTGTCAGTACAGCACTGCCCATTTGGGGACTGACATGATGAAATTCAGTAGTAAAAGCAGCAACACACACACACACACACACACACACACACACACACACACACACACACACAGTGTGTCACTGCTAACTATGCTGTCTTTATCAGCACACACTCACTTAGGCTTAGACCAGCCAGGTCGGCTGCTGTTTTAGCTAATGCAGCAGTTTGGGGGATAAAGGACATTCACACACACACACACGCAGACACACACACACACACACACACACACACCTTAACGTACCAGGGTTAAGACCTTCGTATTGCAGCTTTGTTATTGACGTGGGCCTGAAATGCTGTTTCATTTTAAAGCTGATTTAACTCTGTTATTCTGAAAAAAACTGACGGGACGAACGTAACTTTTACTGTAGGTGTAGTCAGTAACAGATGGATATGAAAATGTTGTCATACAACTAAAGTGTCAATATTAAGGCCAATTTCTATTTGTTCCATCGCTTTAGCAGGAGCTGGATACTTCAACCACTTTATTAGTGTTTATATGTTTAGTTTGTCCAGATACAGTATTTATTATTTTTTTATTGCCGCCGATGAATCTAGAAACTTTTACATGAGGCCCCGCCACCTTTCCCACATATGACAGACATGTTTGCATATGTGGTAATTATGTGTGAACACTGGTCATTTTAAATTTCTTTTTTGGGGCTGTCATTTAAAAAAATGTTTTTGGGGTCATTTGGTGTGTTTTTGCTTGTCTTTTCTATATTTATTGTTATTCCGTGGTGATCTCACATTCCGTACACTTTCACAGAGGCTGTGGGTTCCTCCTGGCCCCAATCCATCCATGCCTGCTGTACAAACCGCTTGGTTGGGGGTGTTTTTGAAAGTAGCTATTCAAGTCGTTGTTCGACAGATGAGACGTTTAGATTTGTCACAGCTGATGTCGCCCTCGGTGTCAGTCTACTCTGTAAAATACATTTGCAGCATGTAAGAGGCACATTCGGCGGGAACAGATTGCATGATGTGCCACAGTTCAGCGTGTTGGAGAATGGCCTGGACCAGTTTCTCATCAGCTTACAGAGGTGACAAGGCGTGACTCATCAGCGAGCTTCCTGAAACACGCATCATACACATGCAGCCGCAGAGGAAACAGCTCCGGCTGGATCATCACGGTACCAGACAAATAATCTATACTGGTGCTTCCCACAGTCGTTTGAGAGGATGAAATGATTTGTCAAGATCGTCTGCGTTGGTGTGAAGAAGCAGCGGCCCGTTAAACAGATTCAGATCGGTTGGATGGTGCTCGTGAGGATCTCCTCTTTCTTTCTAATCTGTTTTAAACAAAACAGAGCTGTGCACAAATGGAAACGTCTTACTACAAAAACATGTGACACTGTAAAACTGAGAGTGAGGCCTGCTGTGTGATGAAGATGACAGGTTTGTAGAACAATTTGATGTGTTTCCCCTCGACGACTTTGTTATTTGTCCAGCAGGTGTCCACAATAAAATGACAATATTCTACCTATGTCTTGTAACACATCAGCTACACACACTTCACTCAGAAACAGGTTTCTTCATGCCACAGCACTTGCTCGTGAAGTTGTTCAAATTTCTCCCAAATCACTGTCGCAGTTTACTGTGGCGGGACGTGCACCGCTGTGGAAACGTCTGTAAAATGTTACAGTGATTTAGAGCTTGTTGTTGCCGTGTTTTTAATATTTTTTGGAATGAAGGTCACAAAGCGCAGACCGACAAGGTAATGCAGGCTGAATCCTGACAGACATTGACTTTGAGTAGATTCATTGTTGGTTTTAGTGTGTGTGGGTGTGTGTGTGTGAGGCAAATACGACCAAAGCAAAATTGGTTATTTTCAATGAAAACACTGTGATCAATAATTTATGAGATCAGCAAAATGGTAACAGAATTGACAAAAAGCAAATATTCTTGGAGTTGTAGAATACACCAGCCCTTTGGCGTTCCTACTGGTCGCCACGGGAACGACTTCATATACACACAGAAACTAGGAAATTAGGATTAGAGGAAACAACAATGCTCAGGGTTAGCCACAAAAACTTCAGGGTGAAGTTGGACGAAAAATCCCGTACAAACAAACTCGAGCCTGTGGAGACATTTGTCTTGTTGTGCCGTCCACCGTCCCTCCCTGAGACTGTTTCTCTTCATATTTTACATCATTGATTTAGGCGTCAAATATTGAAACGTTTTTAATTAACTACACTGAAAGCTCCAAGCGTCAATCACAACAGGGACCTGAAGCGTCTGCATGTAACGCAGAGGGACTGGACAGAACAGGCTGAGAGCACCTGAGTTTACTCTGCCCACACCACCAAATTCTGAAGCAGCTTTCAAGTGAAATGTTTAAAAAAACTCAAAGTGAATGTGGCTGTTACAACTAAGTAAACAAGAAAGTTTCCACAGCAGAAAGATACCACCGGTACTTTTCCTGCCACATAATTAACATATTTGTTTGCACACATTTGATTGACAGCTGCTACAGTCCCGTTGTCTCACTGGAAAGACTGTGTTTTCATACAGTGCTAGTCTGTCTGAAACCGGCCTCACATGGAGATTGTTAGTAGATGGATTCAGAGTGACACATGAATAAAGTCTTGTCGATCTCGGTCGCCACGACGCTGTCAGCGTTGATGAGAAGACGTGCAGCAGATCTGATGGGAGTCCAGTCCTGGTGGAGTTCAGCTTGATGTCACGAGCAACCAGTCACTGTTAATTTGGCAGTTCAGTGTTTTTACCGAAGCAAATATTTCTCCTAAAAGTCTCTGGAGTTTTAAGTCTGTGTGAAGTCAAGTTATAAATATTCACCACCTGTGTAAATCCTGCTTGGTGGCAGAGACAGGGTCCAACTTAATAAAGGTTTTATAAATGCCATGTCAAAGTTCACAACAGTTAAGCTGCATAATTGTCTGCACAAAGATCTTGATTCAAGTCATCAGATGAGGAGATTTGAAAATATGACAGAATAAATTAAAGGACAGACCAGCTCTTTGTTGCAGGAGTTCAAATAAAGTCCGTTCTTTAAATAGTCTTAGAATTGAATCTTTGAGGAAACCACAGGCTCAAATCTTAGGAGCAGGAACGAAACGTCGTCAGCTGCTGAGTGTCAGCGGTTGATCAATCGCAGTGTCACTAAATGCTGTAAATCTGTGCTGTACAAAGTGTAAAAAGGCAAAGAGCAGCTAAAAATAACGTCTTAGAAATAATCACCTGGTTTTAGCAGGTCTCATTCACTAAAGGAGGAATTTCCACAAAGATTCTGACATTCACCAATTTTTCCTAATTTAGATCTTGGATACGAAATGAATCTATGCACATTAAGCACCACAGTCACGCATATCTGAATGCTGACATTGTTCTGTTAAACAATTATTTTGACTTTTTCTTAATTAGTGGATTTACATTGCAGTAATATTTTTGTGATATTTTTCATTCATCATTTGGTCTTTCAAAAATTGTAATACACAAACACTTCAGTTCACACCAAACAACATCACAGTAAAATGTGGCGAACCACTTCCCCCTCAGCCACCACCACAACAAGACGAGGACGTGCATCTTTTTCATCTGCCGTGTGTGTGTTAACGTACATCTGCTACTGAGGCAACGTTTGCTGTCCACTTCCTGCAGCAGAGCCTCAGCTTTAGTCCCACTGATGTTTTTCTTTGGTTTGGAGTCTTTAGATTTCAGTCGTGAGCACCAGCTCTGCAGTTTCACGGCCTTTCGTGGGCACAGGAGGGACATTAGCTGTGCTAAGTGGAAACAACAAGAAAGCGCTTTGCAAACACAACTGGGTTCATCATGGTGCAAACTCAGGTGGAAAAGTTCTGCAGTTCATACATCATGAAGTCTTTTCCTGGGACTTATATTAAGAATACATTTTAAAAAAGCAAATAAGAGCTGTTGCTGACATAAACTCCACGTCCAAGCTTTATCACAAGGTTTTATTATTACTTTTTTGTAAATGTGTTGGATTTCAACATTATCAGCCAAAGAAAAATCATTTAACAGCATATTAAACCACAACACCTGCACAATGACCATGATAATCTTTCAGCTAAGATTCGCTGTGGCTGGAATATTATCTCAGCCAGCGAGCAGGTGTTCGATTTACCTTCACAGCTGGATGGAAGCTCAAAAGATTGCAACTAAAAGGAAATGCTGTTGACCAATCACACTTAGAGGAACACTCGTGTACAGTGCATCTTGGGGTTGTGTAAGTCTGCAGATGAAAATGTTGTATTCTACGATGTAAATAAAATAGTTTGTTCTATTTTTTTTTCTTTGTAGCCATTTTGTGTCATTTACTTGTAACTTGTAAGTGCTTTGTGGTACTTTGTAACTGTAGTAACTGTGTGAAGACATTTTAAGTCATGTTTTGTGCTGGTCATTTACTGTCTTTGCATATTCATGTAAATATTTCGAGTCTCTTTGTGATTGTGACTCTGTAGTAACTTTGTATACTTTTGTAGTCAGTGTGTCTTTTTGTAGTAATATTCTGTCTTCTTGTAATTATTTTGTTTCTTTGTAAAAAACCTATTTAGACGTACGCATGTTCACATTTATCGTTATCAGAAATAATTCTGCATTCACTGCTCTACATGTTTTGTTCCCACAAACTTTAAATTGAAGCTGATTTACATCACATTTGCCGGTGCCTCCACAGAGCATCTACAGTCCTCTCCAGAGACCTACTCAATCAGCGTGTCATCCTTCATTGTGACAATAATGCTGTTGCTGTGCTGTGACTCTCTTCCAAAAATTGGATCAGGAAATTGATTTCAGACACGGGCTTAAAATTCCATGAAAATGCCGTGAAGTCTGTCTCGACATTTCTGCTTTAGTGATCCCAGATTGCTGTAACATTTACCAGAGTGAGCGCTTGATGAAAAGGACTCACGCTGGTAAATACTGGTTTATAGGCCAGTAAATTAGGGGAGTTAGGAGGGTGTCGGGATGTACACAGCAAAGAGCGACGCTATAACTGTGACATACTGTAAGAATAAACAGGAAAACAGCAGCCAGGAAAAAAAACGGAAAGTAACGTTGATAATGTCGATATTTTCACTACATCTCTGTAGCCTCATATTAAGCTCCAGCTGGTTCTTTGTTAGCACTTCTACCATCTTTCATTCTTTTACTGCAGTAATGTGTGTGTGTGTGTGTGTGTGTGTGTGTGCCCGAGCACAACTGGGCACCTTCCTGCGACCATTGTTGGTTTTAATGTATTTTTAATTTCCCATGAAGTGACTGGAGTCCTCAGTGACCGGCACTCCATAATTGGCTGCCCGTGTGAACATCAGTCAGCCTAACGAGAACGAGGGAGCTCCTACTGCTGCACACACACACACACACACACTCACTCACACACAGGTATGCACTCAAATTTGCAAGTGAATGTAGTCTTGCAGCTCTTGTTTTTTTGTGGCTTTTTTCTGTCTTCTTGTTTCCTTGCTGTTCTCTAAAACACACACACACACAAACACACACACACACACACACACAGGGAGGGAGAAAGTCTCATTAACCGAGCTAGTGCCGCCATTTCCTCCAGAGGGATCAGACGAGAAGTGTTTACCTGTTAGACTGCGCGTATGGGAATGGTGTGTGAATGCAACCAATACAATTAGCTACACATTGCATATTAGCGCAGCTGTTAGTCACGGCCCGCTCGCCGCACTGGATAACGCAGGCACTGACACACTACACAGAGACAGCTCACAGCAGCCATGGTTCGGGGTATGATTTAAAGCATCTGCATAACGTCTGCATTTTCATTACAGTAAGGAACTTTATTCTGGGGACAATGAGTGAAAAATCACTGTGCTGCATCTGTGTTGCTGCAAGGTTTCTGGGCTGTTTAGATAGAGAGGCACTGGGGACACGATGCACTGAAATATTTCATACCTTGACTTTAATTGACTGAAATTGGACATGGAATATTTAGAGATGCAGTGAATTAATTTCTTTCTGCTCTTACCTCCATTCTCTCATATCCGCTCAAAATTTGCAAAAAAAAAAACAAACCACAGAGTACACACAACACGACACCAAATTGAAAGTAATTTTGTCATATATAGGATTTATTTACACTTTCTATTTACAGATTTTTGTTTCAAAATCTTCTCTGTACACATTTTTAAATTCAAGAACCACTATTCCTGTCACCCACACACTCTAGTATTATTAGATTTTTCTGAGTACTCAAGAGGCAAAAGACGTGGGGGAGGCGTGTTCTTTTTTAGTTTGGTTGCTCTAATACTCTAAAAGAAAAGAAAGCAGCTGAAAATGTTACTTAAGGATACCCTCATGAAGATGCTGCAAAGAATGTCAGAAGTTTGCCTCTGTGTGTGTGTGTGTGTGTGTGGCCTCAAAGAAAAAGGGCTCCAGCCAGACACCACCACAGCCTTAATCACCCCGGAGGTGTGTGTGTGTGTGTGTGTGTGTGAGCGTGTGTGTGAGCTGACAGACAGCAGGTTACAGGCAGGCTAATGTGTGTGATGAACGTGTTTGTTTTGAAACAGCATCTCCTTTCACAAAAGGCTGAGTCGGCAGCAAACTCTTCTTAAAGGGAAATTACGGCACAGAAACGCCTCTAATGAGTTGAAAAGAAGAGTGTGAGCGGGAGGAGATTAGTCGTTTCCCCCGTAACTCACACACACACATTCGCAGAGAGTCCAGGAACTGTCTCCAGCGGGCATCGCCTCTTCCCACAGTGTTTATGTGTGCAATAAGGCAACATGACTTCTTTAAAAGTAGGGCTTTGGATAATATACAGGACAATCCTTGACCTTTAGCTAAAACCCACTCCCTGGCTTACTGATGCTATAACCGTACTAAAAGCTGTCTTTGCACAGTGGGACATTTTTTTTACTTGAATTTCTTACTAAATTTGACACAACTGGTGCATGAATTAAAAAAGAAAAGTCAGCAGGCTTCTCATTCCAAGTCAAAGAGCTGATTAAAGGGCTCTTACACGTGTACTCCACGGCTGTTACATACTCGATACTCTGCTAATGGACTGAGGCTAATGTCCCCGGCAGAAAACAGGCAGCCTACAGTAACTAGATGACGTATTTAGAGCTCGTGGATACAGATCGAGCAGTTTAGAGCTAGTTACTGTAGGAAAAGGTCCTGCGTCAGACATTATAGATCAGATTGTCACTTCCTTTATATATAAAAACCTGTTTCGCCCAACACTTGCTTGCTGTAATAAGAAAAATGGCCTGTAAGATGACAATAAATTAAACAGTAAGTTTAGTGACTGTAACAGCTACCGACCTCCAACACAATAAATGTTCACAAAGTTTTAACGTTATCTCTAAATACACAAACTCTCAACTTTGGCTCATCGTGTTTTTACCAACACTAGATTCATATTATAGGGAGTATGATAATTAGCCAGATAAATACACTTTCAAATACACAGGCGTGTGATAGTTGCTAAGTTTTGACTAGATAATTATTTTGGGGAGATGGGTTTAGCAAATGGTCAATGCAGATGTTTCATGTGTAATAAATATGAGTATAATTTGAAACTTTGTTTAAGTGGCTTACAAACCCCAAAAACTACATGTGCCCAAAAATCATTTACTGTCTTTTAACAGCAAATTTAAATTGTCATATATGTACTATTGCTTGCCAAAAGTTAAACTGAGGTGGAAAACATAACAAAACATATTCTCGTCTTTCTTTAGAATCAGGCACAACTGAATAGACTTGTCATGTAAACAGCATTAAAAAACTAAAAAAAAAGAAAGACAAAAATCTCTAAAATGCTGATTGAAAGAATGCATTGCATACAATAAAGAAACAGGAGAAAGAGCTATGAACTTTCAAATTAAGTGCAGTTTTCCCTGTCAGAGAGCATGGGGGGATGAGGGGCTTATGAAACAGGTGCATATGGTGTAAAAAAAATCCCAATGTGTGATCAAAGACTGACAGCTCTCACTGAAATAGCGCAAAGAGACACAGCAGCGTCCTACCTCTGCGCTTCAATACTCGGGTGACGATAATGGATCCTGGTGGAGTAACGTCAGGAGGGTCTAAACATAACCGGCTTTGTGTAATGTCATGAATGTTTGATTATCGCACCAGCCGGCGTCGCACCAATATGGTGCTTTTGACTTGAGGTGAGACATCTGACATCTTCTCTGTGAAGGGGACAACGAAAAAAAATAAGAAAAAGACAAAGATCCTGTACTAAGGGTCCAACTTTAGTGACCAGTGTTAGGCAGAAAAAATGTATCTGCTGGTTTGTTCATTTATGTGCAGCTCCCTAAACAATTGGTGTGTTTAATCGTCATGATTTGTTAAGCCTGTGGGTTTCTCTCACATTCGTCAGGACTTTAAATCACTTTAAGCCCAGGGAAAGACGTTAAATTAATTTCTCCCACAAAAAATTTCATATATTAAAGTATTTAAAGCCATGATATTGCTTAATGACGTCCCGTGTTTTATTTACAGCAGAGTATATGCTCCTACTGCTATTAAATATGCAATTTGAAACTTAAAAGAAATCATTTTGCAGGAGCAGAGAAAGGGGTGAGAGGAGACAGAAACAAACTACAGATGTACCTTAATTATGGCAAAATTATAAATATCACACTTTCTATTAGAAGTAGATTTCTGAATTTGACGGCTAATTGTTTATTTTGACTCCATATTGGCGAGCGCGACAGAGTTGGTTTCCAGTTCTTGCTATTGTTCATGTGTTCATGTGTGTTCTGAGGTAGTCCTGGGTTTAGAGAGGAGGAGTACTGAATAGACGAGACACGGCCCTTCATTTACAGGCAGGTCTGAGGGAAACTTACGCGCGGGAACGAGCAGCTTTTCCTACTGTTAATGGCTTATCATCACCTCCGATGACTCTCCTGATCTGCAGCCTCATCACGGTTTGTCTTAGACTCAAACGCTGTGATGTTGGAGTGTGGGTGGGAGGGCAGGATGACTGTGGGATTGTACATTGATGGGTATATGGTTTGTGGAATGAAGAAGACACCTTTCCCCCTCGTATCCTGTAAAATCCTAATGTGTCTGAAAAACACTTCCTGTCCCTCCTGGCACAATGCAGTAGGAAAAACAAAAACAGAGGTCGCGTTCCTTCAAGTTGTGTTGTGACCGTGAGAAGGGGCTCAGATATCTGAACTGTCTAGCACAGTGCCCTTCTGCCATATTTCTCTGTCAAAAAAGGGTGAAATATTTTGCCTCAGTGAACCAAAGAAAAAGAAAAATCTATTGCCATGGTATTGGACATAATAAGGTGAAACTTACATTTTTCTAACCCAGACTGAACCTCAGGCGGTGCTCAGCAACAGCCCATGGTCCTGTATCAAGCCAGAGTTTATACTTTGAGGCATCAGCTTGAAGGGACCAAACTCAAAAAAACAAACCCAAAAAAATCTAGTAATGAAGACGTGGGTCCAGCACTGGACTGCAGGAGTGCACATTTCAGGGTTGATCAAAAACAATGATTAAAAACGAAGGCTCCACATCAAAATATTAGAATGCTACACCGCATGTCCTCCCAGTTATTGGCTGATTCAAATCTCTTAGTAGCAGAAAGGCCCACTGGGCAGTTCGGGAAAGGGAAGGTCCTTCCATGGAGGAATAGTGGCCTCTAGGTTCAGTAGACGTCTGGAAGCAAAATGAGGACTAGGAGGAGGAAGAAGAACCGGAGAAGAAGAGGAGCAGTTGCAGAGAGCCACGCTTATCATCTCTTGTAGTGGTTGGGCGCGTCAGCGAAGGCAAACTTCAACCTGTAGGCTTCAGCCAGCAGCACGCTCACTTCCTCGTTGCCCCAGTGCATCGTGGGAAGGTTCTGCAGCAGGATCATTAGTCCCTGTTGAATGAACGAGAAAAATCTTCAGAGAAACATCCAAGACATACAAAAGAAAAGAGAAGACCACAAGAAATGAGGCCAGAAAGATAAATGTAGAAAAGAAAGAGAAGGACAAAGGGAAAAAAGAGGAAACCCAACAGACTGCGTATTTTATTTTACTATAAACACGGTATTTACACTAAACACAACAAGGTATTAGTACAACATCTATTATTATTACTCTTATTCAATGTTCTTCAATTATGTATATTTTTATCTCTATTTCCTCTTACTTAAGCTGGATTAATGCCTGAAAAAACGAGGAATCAGCAAAGCAGCAGAGGTTTACAGTGTAAATTAAAACAGGAATGTGCCGTACTTCATCAGGTCATATCGTATCTTAATTCTAATTACCGGGGTTGTGGCGCAACCTACACAGAAGCTGTGTTTTTCCGTCGCCCATCTCACCTGTATCTGATGGAACAGATACGCTGCTTTTTTAATTAATGCTACTTCCTACACAGGCCACATAACGCGTTGTGTATTTCTCCAGTTTAAGTGTATTCATCCGCACGTTAAGTAAATAACCACGGTGACTGAGCTATGAGCTTACAAAAAACCTCTGATCTACACTTCAAATCTGGAGCTGCAGCTGCTGGGCTACGTATATATTTATTACATAACATTAACAGACATTAACATTTAGACACTATTTACACCTGGTATTAACATGCAACCTGGGGCCATTCTGATGTTCACCGTTCACGCGGCCTGTCTTTAGAACATGCATTCTGACACTTGACACTTGCAAATTGGTTTTTCAACTGAACTGCAAAAATCCAACAAACATCCAGTCACAGTTTAGGAAGAATCGAAATAATGAGAATGTCTCAAGCAATTTAACACATTTGATAATAAGCAGTTCATCACTTTCTTTCTCCTGCAGTTGAGACGGATGTAACTTTTCTAAAGCAGTCCTACAGTGCTGCTATATTACTCTCACTGCTAAACTGCTATAAATGTGGTTTAACCGCAGATCAGCGTGTGTTTTTACAGTGTGTAGTAGACGTGACCAGAATGAGCTTTTCGAATGCTTCTTATTACTTATTTGCCTTGATCAACCTGCATCACATTTCTGACAGTTCCAATGTACTTTAAGGAAGTATAATGCAGCGTGCTGTAAAACTTATTCTACCCTTGTCCTCCGCAGCTCTAAAGCGTTAGATGACATAATAAAGGTGCAATTATTGCTATTATTGGTATAACCCATTCATATAGAAATTACATGTTACTGTAATACCGGCTTTGGATAGGACCTAAAGGAAAAATACGGACCAAAAACTAGGTAAAACCACCTAAATTTAATGACAGCCTGTTATTTGCATTTAGCATCTGACAAAGTCAAACCTTAGCGTCTGGTATTGCACTGCGAGTGTAACGAACAGGCACAGCTTCATGTGCTGCCTCTGCCTGTGTGTCTGAGTGTGACACAGATGTTATTAACTCGGTCGAAGTGCTTTAATAACCGCCGTGAGAGAGAAAGAGCGAGAAGATAAAGAGGTGGGTTGAGGTATGGAGGGGAGGCAAGAGAGAAAGAATCAGGTATCAAGTGCATTTCAGCGGAGCCCAAGCCGTTCCTCGAATTCCTGTTCTGTACATCCATTGTTCAGGTATTGAACACACTTGCAGACACATACGTACGTTCAATCTCGCCGGCTAATGCCTCTCTCTCTAAGGGGAATGAGTCTGGTTAACAGTGAGACAGACTGATTGTGGGTGTGTGTGTGTGTGTGTGTGTGTGTGTACATGTGCATTGTATGGATCAGGGTCTTGGGGGCTTTCATCACCAAGGCTGGAATCATTGCTGTGACAACAGGGTTTACAACCAATCATTGTGTTGATAATCACACTGAAGGGCAAATTACGTCGGATCTGCTGGTGTCCACGCTCAGGCTCCTGAGCAGCTGGACATCTGAAAACGGGACCCTGTTACCAAAGCACTTTAACACCGGCCAAGTATATAAATATATATTTATATTGAGTGCTGAAGCTTATACTTAACCTCATTTTTAAAGCATCATGTATTTTATGTACATTTCAAAACAATCGTGCTAGGACTGCTAGGAAAGTCAAACTAAACAAAACTTTTTGTGGATATATTTGTTACAGAGAGGCATTATTATTTTACCCTCCTACGAATTAAATCGAAAGTGTTTGGCTCCATTAATTTTTTCCTTCCTCGCTCGTTTTTAATGAGCCAGTGAAACGACCCCGATGACTTTTCAACAAGAAGTATTTGTATTCCAAGTGCGGGTGGAAAAGTACAGGTTTTCTTCAACTAATTAGGCTCAAAGCTGTCATCGTAGCCAGATTTTACAGATTAAACTGAGGCTGTTTCACCTCTAATGTACAGCTGAATATCAGTTTTCACAGAGTTAATTTTGGAATAACTTGTTTTCTTAGAATAACTTAAAAGTGTAGATGGTGAACTCTGCATTGACTTTTATGAGCCTTAGGTCCTGAGAGAGTATTTCAAAAATTCATAAGCGCAGGCAGGTGAGCGAACGTTGCTAAAAATGCTAACAAATTTAGCCTCCAGTATTGTCAAACATAAAAAAGGCCTCTCGGTTCATGATCAGAACCTTTCTAAAATACAGCTCCATCTCACCATCATCAAAGTCCAGCCACTTGTCAATTGCACATTTAACAAAAACACAATAATAGATGCTCCTCGGAGAAGAAGACCTGAACCTCGACTTTGAAAGGCCGACCTAATGACTTCCCCTTTGGTTCAGAAAGACGCATTTCTCTTAAGTATTTTCGCTCAGGGGTGGAGGCCGAGAGAGTGAGGAGAAGAAAGAGAAGGAGGCAGCCTGATCAGAATTCAGCTTGCTTTTCTCTCATCTGTATTCAACGGAGCATCACTATCAGCTCTCCCCTTTCATCACTCACCCTCTCGCCCATTCACGCACTGAGACAAAATCCAACCATTTTGTTCACAACTAACAGGCTGCATGTGATCGGGAGTGGGTGCATGTGTTGTCTATTTATGTTCATGTTATGACGTGAACACAATCGGATGCTAAAAAAAAAAAAATATGGCACACAAGGCTGAATACAAATCCTCAATAAGTAACAGTAACAAGCAGACCCACAAGTGTTTGAACAGTGACTCATATATTCATTAGTTCATTAACAAGCAAGCAAATGAAAAGGCTACAGTTGGTCTCAACTGTGGCATTTGCAATCTGTTAGCGTTAGCCATCAGGATCAGGTCCAGGGAGGTACAGAGATCAAATCAACAACATGATACGATCCGGAAAAAAAAAAAGAGGACACACTCGTGAGCTCAGCGACAGTAAAAGGTCTGGAAGAGCATGGAAAACAACTGTGGACGACAGAAGAATTCCCTCCCTGGTGAAGAAAGCTCCTCCACAAGCAGTGTGAAACACTGGCGTACCCTTTGTCAAAGACAACATGTCTGACGTGTCCTGGAGCAGATAAGATAAAGATCAACCTGCTTATGATCCAAAGGGAGTTTGAATAAGACAAAGTAATTGATATTGACAATGACAACAATCTGAATTTAGCGGAATTTATCCAAAGGAATGCGGAAGAGCTAAAGCGGAAAGGTTCTCTCCACTCGCCTTAAGTTTATGGACACACGATCACACTCCTCATGACTAATTGCTGGACTCAGTGTCGGGCGTTTCATTAAACACTATGCTATGATTGGACATTGTTATTCAGACATATCCACCACCCGGTTGATTCTTTTGTCCAATCTTTGTCTAATCAGTGAACCGAGGCAGCTGCAATTAATTGTTGCTGGCCAATGGTAGTTGGATTTGTGACATTAATACAGGTGTAGAAGGCACGTTTGTTTGACTCATAGCCTGTTTTTTTTTTATCACGTCAACTTTTCATCACCAATGAGAGAAAGAAAGAAAAATAACATTAGAAAGACCCCCCCGTTTGGATGATGTGTTGTATTCTAAGAACTAAATCTATGACAGCTGCTAATGATGTGGCAAACATCAAAAACATGAAATATTAAGAAAGATATTTACCATTCAGAAAGACGTGGTAGTTGTACGGTTCCATTGGGTTAGGCTGAGGACACTTGTTCTAGGCTTCACATAGCTTTGGTGATGTGCCAGAGTTAAAGTTGTAGTAAAGAAGCATTATTGTTTTTAGGCTCATATCAGACGGGGCTGTGGCATGTGCCCATCGGGAGGGCACCACTGCATCTGACAGTGTGTCTCCTAGCAACACCAACACTCAGGTGTCAATGAGCAGGTCCTGTGCCACGGGAGCTACCCAAAAATCAAAGATCTATAAGCTGCCCTTTTTGTCACCTACTTTGACCCTCACAGCACAGAGCGGTAGCTGTGAAGTTTACCATATGGATGGACAGGCAGACAGAAAGATATTTTATTCATCCCCACGGCAAATTCACAATTTGTTTGTAAATTAAAGTAATAACTTTGCAAATTAACAACGAGCAAAATTTGCTCTTCTACAGGTGAAGGACCGACCCCCAACCGAAATAAGTGTTCCAGCATTAGCTAACACACCCACACAAACATACACGCGGCGTATATACATGAATGCAGTCGTGCATGTGTGGCCACACACCTACACACCCGTAGTGACTGTGGAGCTTCATTAAGAGCATATTTCTGTGCACTAAGCATCTGCTGGCTATCACTTCTGCTGAGCTAATGACCTTAATATGGTTTAATTGCATACATCTCGCTATCGGGGGGACGGCTGCTCTCACTCCACTCCACACAGGTGCCATCACTCCACGCTGAGGGGCCACAAGTGTCTGTGTGAATGAGTGTGTGTGTTTATAGAGAAAAAAGGGGAATCTGTGCAGTCTGTGAAATTCACAGCGTGTTTGACGCACATTTGGGGAAAGTGAGGGCTGCGTGCACACTTGCAACAGGCGAGAACAATGTGGGAGTGTGTGGTGTCTTAGAAGAAGGAATCAGTGAATGGCATTATACATTAAATTGGAGGCGAGAGAAAAATAAGATGTGTGTGCTGTGCGGTAGGTGTGCAGTTCCCCGTGTTGTGTGTCAGTGCTTCTGAGTATTCAGGCATGAATATCCATTTATCGCACAATACTAACAAACACATTGATCCACCATTACTGTATATAGTACGCTACAAAAAAGGCAATTAGCTCTCTCCTACACTTGGCAGGCCGAAAAGTGGTTAATGGCTATTGATACTGAGGGGAAGTAGACTGTCAAAAGACTGTCAATACACTCAGTTGTAAGTTTATTTTTTTTGTCAAAAAGGTAATTGGTTACACAAATAGACCATTGACAAGTGAAATATACTCACTATATACATACTTATTGTTTTAACCTGAATGTGACCAGAGTGAACCAATGTCAAGCAGTCCATCCTCATCTCCACGTCACATGTAAGAAGCTGGATGTGCTCAGTTTAGAATCTTAGTAAATGACAGTGCTGCTAACTTGAGCCGTTGTAAATAGCAAAATCCTAAAAAGCTTCTATGGAGTCAACTACATTTATGGCTTCCAAAGATTATTTAAAAAATACACAATTGACAAAAAAACAAAACTGTACCTTGTTCCATTTCGTGATGATACCCTTGTTTTATATTGTGTCCAGCACAACCAATAATATGATTTAATGGGAAAGTTTAGAGTAATGAATTACAAAAGCTTTAGTCTAATTAGTCATTGAAGTATTTTTGGTGGGGACTGTATTTTGGAACTATTTATGGAAGATATAGATGACTGTCAGTAATAACAGTCTAAGCCTAAAATCCAGTCACTTCAAATGAAGTGGAGTAATCGTGGCTTCTGCGGAACTTCTACATCAAATGTGATCTCACTTACACACATGCGGAATAAAACACAATTAAAGCCCACTCTGCCTGAGAACCAAAACAGTCTATTCGCTGGCACAATGAGATTGTGCTAAGTGAAGTGAGTACAGCGAGTGCCAAAAGTCATACGAGGTGGCTTGCTGTCTTTCCTGCAGTGTCAACTACAGCTCCCAGCAGCTAAAGCCCTGGAGAAACCCATGGAGGAGAGATGACAGGTGTGACGCTCACAAACGTAACAAAACACAAGCGTCCGCGGCTAAAAACGGCAAATCGATGGCGGGAACGTGTGATTCTTTGGCGTGTGTCATTCCACCTCTGACCTTCTTCAATCAACACATCTACATGAACGCATACATGAAGATGCAGCTGCACACGCGGAGACTGTCACCTACGAGCACAAACACACTAGGCTGCTGCTAGTAGTAATGGTGTTTTGTAGCACCCTGAGGTGTAATGGGCCCAGGCGCTGCTCTGTCAGGGCCATTAGCTTGCTGTAGTTCGTATAATTACACAAAATGGGCACTCTGGCAAACAGTGGGTGCTAATGTAGGAGTGGGGCACTGTAGCATGTGGCGGTAAGAGCTGACATAGGATGGAACAGCCAAGTTGTGTTGGAAAAATGTTGGAGAGTAAAAAGCCCAGCAAATTAATATGGACCATTTATGAAGTTGTTTAATGGATAATATGGTATTTCTGTTGCCAAATAAACATGTCAAGGAAATATAAATTTTTAGTTTTTTGATTATTTGTAACAATGTTACAACATGGTGCAAAACTGATTCAACTGGTTTACACGAGGTTCACAGTTTACAGGAACACTTCCAAACTCAGGAAACTCCTTCTATAGAATACTATGTATTATGTAAAAAATTACATTAAAAATAGATAAACTATTCGCTTTTGACATTTTGGTAAATAGGTTTATTTCATACATTTTATAACTTATACATTAATAATGGTAACAAAGCCAGAAGGCAGTTAGGTTAGCATTAGAAAAATCAGTAAAAAAAAACTAAAACTAGCCGAGCTAAATATATATAAACCTCACTAAATATATTACGCCTTATTTCTGTAATCTAGACCCAAACCATTCATTTGCCAACCAAGCTGTGAAGAATCCAGGAAGTCCGAAACAAAAATAGTAAATTTTAATTATAATTCTTTGGAGTGTCACACTTGGTATCTGGTGTTTTTTTCATCTAATTTTGTGAATAATCTTATTTAGCTTAAATATCTTCTCTTTTAGGAAAAGTCACACTAAATGGAACAAATTAATTTGGGTGTTTTGAAAATGTCATACAGCTCTGCAAACTACTAGGAGGGGGAAAGATAAATGTGTAAATAGATCTCATTTTCTCATTTGACAATTATGTATTTAATGTCAGTTTGTCAAATTCAAGCCTAAGATTGTGATGTGACAACTAATTTATCCTAAATTATGTTACTTATAAATAAAAAGAAAAGATAAGGAGTCATGGGGTGTGGGTAAAACTTTTGGTAATTTAAATACTGTGGGAGTGTGAATGATATTAAAGCACAGAGAATGGATGACAGATTGGCTGAAAGCTTTCAGTACGCATGAAACCATAAGCGTGGGTGTAACTGTTGAGGTTATCATTTGGATGCTGCAACCTTCACTGACACCCCATAGAAAGATTTGTTTTAATGGTTTTAATTAAAATGTGAAAGCCTTGGCTCTCAAGAGCAAACATTAAGTCAGTGGGCTTTGACCTTGCACCAGTTCTGTGCCAGTCAGACAAGTTCATAACCTTTTTCAAAATGCGCCATAAGCAATCTAAGTACTCCAACAGTTGTCTTCTATGTATTGAAGCATTTGCAGTGATATTTTAATCAGCTTGAATGGTTTAATTTGAAAGGGTATTCCACTACAAAGTTCAAGAACAGTAGATATTTAACCGTTTTGCTCGCTTTTCATTGATTTCCAACTAATTTCTTTTACACTTTTTCAAACTACTTCAGAAATGTCTGAGGCAATCCACTGGAATAAATGTATATTGTTTATCCTGTAAAATACCATGTTGTCTAAAGTGTACAAAATTGGTTTAATGAACAGTTCAAAGATGATCAATATGAACTCCAACATACTGAAATCTACAAAAGAAAAATAGAGCTACGGTATCACAGTTTAAATGCTGCCTTCACTTCCCACTCAGAAAGGTTAATATCATTCTAATCAAAAGTTCACAATACCTGAAACAACCCAGGAGCAGAAATGCCTCAATTCATGATTTGACTACATTTAGGGGCAATTAAATTTGAAATTCAATATTTCTATCTCGGTTCATGACCCAAGCCATTCGTCAAATCTCCTTTCCTCTCTTTTCTTAAAAGAATCCATTTCTCCCTCTCTTCCACCTGCTGATGTTGCTGCAGTCAGTTTATTCCTTACGAGCGGGTCGATATTGCTGTTTATTTGGCATTTTTGTGTCTTAACTGAGTTGAGCGGGGGCTGCTTATGGACTGACAGGGCAACTCCTCTTACTCTGTTATGTTGGGCCAAAAAGGCCATAAACTGTTCGTCCTCAGCCAGCGATAAGGTCGGTAATGACACTGAGTTGGCAAGCTAATTACTTCATGCAATTGTTGAGTGGATAAATGCTTTTAAGAGATTCCTGGTAATGGGAAACTTGTGCTTTTATGCATTGATCGACAACACAACCCAATACAGCTAATATACAACTGTTTGTGCACATATTTTAGCAAAAAAAAACACGTTTTATGTCTACCATGACTGATCACTACTGACTTTGCAGGCAGCTTTGGTCATCAAAATCGCACACCACAATAATTCAATGTATAGTCCTGGGCAAGTTAGCCTTAAATGTACTTCAGCTGTCAGTGATGGAGAGCATGTAGGTGGAAGGAGAGCAGTGCAACAAGGATGTCACTGAAGAAAAGGCACGATGGGGTGGACGGCTACATAATTACTTCCACCATATTAAGTCTTCTGTTTCCTTCTCTTTTTTTTTTTACTTCTCCTCTTGTTTCGGCACAAATAGATTCATATGCCACATTGGGCACAACACTCAATCAACAGAGCGATTATTAAAAGCTGTTTACCGGGGGGTGGCCTTGTATCACTTTCAACACTATAGACTCCAGCGCCATCCATCAGAGAAGCTGCAAAGCCCTGAGAGGATCTGCTCGATACAAGCCAAGTTTGGAAAGAAAGTTCTAAAGGAGAAAAGGAGGAGGTCTTTTCATGATGAATGGGTGCAAAGTATGGAATTAATCAAAAGCTCTTTACTGGAAATTGCAAGGTGGTGATCTCAGTGAAGAAACTCATTACAGCCTTCAAATACAGGAACAAATGTGAACATGGTGGGAGACGCACAAACATTTACAAATAATTCCACAAACATACCTACAGTAATAATCTCAGCAATGTGAAAGTAAACTGTTTAGGTTCGTTACTGTTATACCTTATGCAATCCATCTTTATATTAACGTTTTAGATAAAATGTTCTTTTTAACTTGCGCTGTACATAACCCAGCTCTATGATACAATTAAAGTTTCACATTATATTGATCATAAAATATCACAAATGTATAATGCTTTGCTGTAAATACTATATATATATATATTTTCCTCCATATATAGGCCCCTAGGAACTATAGTGTTTACAATACGCTGCAGCGTTTGTGTTGGCAGAGTGAGACATCTAGAGTGACCAGATGTCCCGATTAAATAGTGAGTGTTCCAAATTTCAAGCATTTGTCCTGGCGTTCTGACAGGGACGCACTTTGTTCTCATAATTAGACTGAATGGATTTCGGATTTGCTTTTCCAAAAATAAACTTATAAAAGGCATCTTTGGGCAATGTGTCACCAAGTTAAAATTGTGGCTTATTAATCATTACAACTAAAGGGGTAAGTGGAATTCATAAACATGAGTCTATATAAAAGCCAGACAGGTTGTAAAACTTTTGCAGCCAAAATTTGAGGCTTTCATCTACTCTACAATACAGAAATGAACCCTAAACAAAGCTGTGGTCCCAGTCACAGTGATTGAAGTAGTGCTGACATTTCCAGAACACTCTGGTTTCTCTAGAGTGCCCTCCTTTCCTTTATTGCCAAGACTGCCTAACCCAAGGCGTTCTCCGCACGTAACTGATCTGAGGACAGACGCTGACATTTATAAAAGGTCCACAGTTTTTCACACACCATTAATTAAAGTGAAAACAAATCTTTGTCTCCCTCCTTCACCTCTCACTTTGCTCACTACAGCTCTCCTCCATGTACTGGGGGGAAAAGTGTGTACTGACAGTGAGATTTCATTTTCACAGAACTAATAGCTTTGCATTTACATAAATGCTTGGCCTCATAATAACAATCGTGATGGGGACCCTCTTGATGGAGGCTATTCTGCAGCGCTAAAATTAAATCTCTGAGAAAAGTATTAAATGGCTGTGACCAAGAGGTTACACTGATGCCCATGAAATCCATGCTGACAAATAATGCGCATGCATTTTGCTTGTGAATGGACACAAATAAGAGGATGTCCAAGTGAGCCTGTAGATTAGTTCTGCATGACCTTTGATATAAAAAATGAACCAAAGTCAATATAAACAGATTCCCTTAAATAATCAACAGATACTGTATTTACAGTAATACGTTTTTTTTTTAATTTGAGGGGAAATTCATTTTTAGCCACATTACAAAGTGTAAAAAAGTAAAAAGATGTGTATACTGTATGTCAATGCTCACAAACTGAACACACCTTTGAATGTTTTAAAGTGCAGTATATGCCACAATTTAAAGTTCTGTATGAAGGTACTGAAGGTCAAGAAAAATGCAATTTAGTGTTTCTGCTGCATTCACTGCAAACATCAACACATGAGCTTAAGTTCCACCACATGTACTGAATAATGTATAATAAATGTACAGCTGTTTAAATAGATTCAAAAGCAAAGGGTAGTTCATACAAACAGAGAAAGATACTACTACTACTGCTCTTTCGGCTTTTCCCATCAGGGGTCGCCACAGCGAATCGTCCTTTTCCACCTCACTCTATCCTGGGAATCTTCCTCTCTGACACCAGCGAACCTCATGTCCTCTGCTAGCACGTCCATATATCACAAACAGAGAAAGATATCTAATCAAAATCCAGTTAATACAGCAAATTTAAAAATGCAGGTCCAATGTAAGGCCCGGCACCACAACTGCGTTACATGAGGCTGTCAATTAAAAAGAAAAATTGAAAAATGGCCAAATTGCAGAATCCGCAATTATTCGCTTCCTTTTTTTTCAATATTTCTAAAACCTTAAAAGAACCCCCATTGACCCGAGTTTCTGTCTTGTGGGTTCCGGTTATTGCTCAGAGTAACACTACCAATACGGCTATTTGCTGCATCTGAACTTTAAGGGGCTTTTTCAAATTCTGAAAAGATACTGTACACATTTCCAAGCTCAGGTATAGTGCCACAGTTAAGCAGTTCCAATTGTGCGAGCTTAGAAACCGGGTTTTGCATAGTCGTTGAGAGGTGGTTCTGCAGTGGCCCTGTTGGTGACTAATAGGAACGGTGACGCCTGTCCTGGTGTAACGTCTCTGCCTATTACTCTGTGTACAAAAGTGGACGTGTGTGACAGGTACTGCACGAATGTGTAAATTAAACGGTATGGTGTGTGTGAGAGATATATATTTTTTTTATGTTCTCACGAGTGACAGGAAGTGAGTGAAAGTGTGAGGTTATGTGTGTCTCTGAACACGTGCCAACTTATCCATGCAGTCCCGGCCTGCAGTTAGCACTACTGTGCCAGCTGAAGTGGAACGGGGGAAGGCAGATTGCTTAGGGAGTGCCATACTCCTCCTGCTTTTCATTTAGCGGCTTAACCAATCCAATTCCACAACCGCAGAAGAGATTCACAGTTACTCTCCTTACTGTGTTTGATAACAATGCATAAATTATCCTTTTTAAATTACTTTCTGCATCAATTTTTTAATTAAAACTATTAAAGTGAATCAATCAGTAGTGTGCACTCTCAGGAGCACAAGCATGCAACTTGACAGCAGTTTGTCATACGCTGTTGCACCTCGTGTTCTACACTTTACATTAGACAATTGGGTCAGCCTTTCTTTCTGCAGTTAGTGACTACACAACAGTGACTGATTAGTTGGAACAGGATCACGCATATTATTACACAACGACTTCTTCTTAAACTCACATTTGCATATTAACGGTAACTTTGAAACTATTGTTTCCGGAGCTTTAAAAAGGGGTGAAATTTATGATGCAGTATTATGATTTCAAATCAGCACAAAAGTAATTTATTTATATCAAGAGCAAACAGGTTCCCAGCTCAGCAAAATTAATTTTGCAAAATTAATTACAACAAAACTGTATTGCCATAAAACAAAACAACAATCTTTAATGTTGTGCTGTGCTAACTGGCTGCTACAAGCCTAGATGGCCTCCAGGCCTGTAGAAATTAGAGTAGCAATTTGGTGTAATAATAAGTAGATTGATGAGCACAGATTGGCAATCTTTAATATACTGCTGGAAGCATGAGTGATTTGTGTGCATGTTCTAGGCTGTAAACCTTTTACTTTGTGTTTTTATGCATATCTGTAGATGCTTTTTTAACTTGTATCATAACTTTTTACTGAACTTGGGAAAATGAAGGGCTCTATATGATCAAATGTAACCTTAATAATTTAAGTTTAAGTTATAGTTTCATGGTCTTTAAATTTCCAGGTACTTACTGCATTGTGTCCTTAAGCCACTAATAATTTTGAAGAGACATTATAGCTGAGGCTGATTGGAAGGTCATTAGCTTTGCAGGTATGTTGATGCTAAAATGAAGGAATCCCAAAAAGATTAAATAAGACACTGAGCAAAAGAGAAATAAGGAATGGAAACCAAGGAGCAGGAAGGATTTAGTAAAGAAAAACTGGAAAAGAGGAAGACAGGAAGGCATGAAAGAAGAGCGATGCCATGAGGGTTGCTGGGTAAAGCATGTCGAGATAAGAGCTGTTCAACAGACCCTTAAGACGCTGGCAGGCCCACATTTGAACTCTGAGGATCAGTGGATCAGAGGCAAAAATCTCTCGGAATTAAACCACTAAAGCTGAGCAGAGAAGAAATCTTTACGTTTTTATTCCCAAATGACACTAATCTGTGTTAAAATACTTATATTGTGTATTATATTTAGTAGATCAATCTGGGAAATTGAACTATTTTCCTTCAAAGCCAGAACGCCTATAACAAATGTGAGAACACATTCACATCAGAAACACATTAGAAACAACGAGGTTTGTCATTTTGATCATTTACATTTATACAGCAGAGTGCAAAGATTTTCAAAGACTTAGTGCAATTTTTGTCTTTCCAATCTGAAAATATTCTGAATACACTCTCCAACACTAACAAATCGTGTCAGACAATGAAAACGCCACACACACACAGGGCATCTGTGCTCCATTAAGTACAGACAACAGACTTCCCATGAAGACATAAACTAACGGGGAATGAGAGCGCATATACTGGGCAGCAACAACACGGCAGCATGACATTTGGCTGTGTCTATTAAATATGTGTGTGCTTTTGGGCGTGTGTCTGTGAGTCTGTAATTGATTGATTTACTGGAGTTACTGGTTACTTAAAGCGTACAGTGCGTTGCAAAAGTATTAATACCATTGTAAGTTTCCACATTTTGTCATTTTTAAAACCACAAACGTAAATGCTATTTTATTGGGATTTTATGTGATAGACCAACAGAAAGTGCCACATAATTGTGAAAATGAAATGATAGGAAAATGAAGGAAAATGATAAATGTTTTTTTATAACTTGTGTTTATAAAAATAAATATAGAAAAAGTGTGGCACTTGTATTCAGCCCCCTTACCTCTGATACTCCTAACTAAAATCCAGTGGGAACAAGCACCTTCCATCACCTCAGTCACCTTGTAAATAGTCCACCTGTCTGTAATTTCATCTCAACACAGCTGTTCTGTGAAGACCTCAAAGGTTTGTTAGAGAACATTAGTGAACAAACAGCATCGTGAAGTCCAAGAAACATACCAGACAGGACAGTTGTGGAGAAGTTTAAAGCAGGGTTAGTTTATCAAAAGTATCCCAAGTTTTGAATGTCTCACGGAGCACTTCACAATCTATCATCCGGAAATGGAAAGAGTACGGCACAACTGCAAACCTACCGAGACATGGCCGTCCACCTACACTGAGAGGCCAGGCAAGTAGAGCATTAATCAGAGAAGCAGCCAAGAGGCCCGTGGTAACTCCGGAGGAGCTGCAGAGATCCACAGCTCAGATGGGAGGACTTTTCCACAGGACAACTATTAGTTGTGCACGAGAAGAAGAAGAAGTCTATTGCAATTTGTGACATTCAGAAAGAAGGTGCAGATGAAACCACAACTTTACTTTTTGGCCAAATGTCCTTGTAAAAGTCTATGTGTGGCAGAAACCTAACACTACACCCCAAAAGCCTTGCAGCTGTAATTGCAACAGGAGGTGGTTCTACAAAGAATTAAGTCCGGGAGGCTGAATCCAAATACACACCACACTTTTCAAAGATTCATTTGTTAAACAATTTGAAAACTATAATTTTCCTTTTACTTCACAATTATGTGCAACTGTTAAAATCCCAATAAAATACGAACAATACAAAACACTTTTGTGGTTCTAATTTGACAAAATGTAGAAAATTTAACAGAACTGTTTATACTCCTATATTATGTGTCTTCCTTCTTGTGTAATTGAGTCCAGAGTTCAGATCTACTATTGTACACTGTGTACTATGTGTTGGAATATAATATGTTGGATAAGTTTGCTTTCAGTAATCACTTGTTAATCATATTAGTTTTGCATGTTAGCCTGCTAACGTTTGCTGATCAGCACTAAGCACATGGGTTTTGTAGATTTTAGGTCAGAAACAAATGTGGTGGACAAATTAAATTCCCATGATTGCGCTGAAGAGAAAGTCATTACAAGTCAATCTTCGGGCGGTACCAAAGGTAATGTGTGTACCTAGATTTGTGCCCAATATCAAGTTTTTAATGTAAACATACATGTGCCCATCAAGGTAATGCTGAAGAGAAAGTGAGAGGATCGCCAAAATTATAAGAGCTCATCCTCTGGGGTTAATAATGGTATATAAACACCACTAAATATTGGATGAAACATTACATCAAAAAGAGAGCGAAGTTTTTGATTGACAGTGCCACCTGTAGAATCACACTATGTGCTTAATAACCAAACAGCAGGAAATTATAACTGTAACTACAATAAAATGGGACATTCTAAATAATGTCACAATTTCAGATTATGAAAAAATATAAAGCTGACCTACAGTAACTTTCTTTGTTGATGGTGTTTAAGTGCCTGCAGAATTTATTATGATTTTTAATTTTTCTGCCATTGTCGGCTTCCCACCAGGCTCCCTCTCCTTTCTGCATGCTGCCTAGTACTGTTCAAATGATGAAATTTTAAATACATGCATTGATTTGTTCTTACAGTGAAAGTTAAATGCAACTACACAAAATTTTGTAAAGCTTTTCTGAATAGATAGCTGAAAACGCCAAGGAAATAATTTTAAAATCCCTGTAACCACATTAAATTAAAGCTGAATTGGAATCCAACAAAAAGCTGCAATCTTATTTCAGCACGAACTGGACTGAGAGAAAAGAGGAAAGGGGAGAGAGGGTAGGTATGAACATAAGAACGGATGACTCAGACAGATGAAGTTTATGTCTCATCTTCGAACTCTGATAGCCTCCAGTGTCTCACTCAGAGGGTGAATCAGCTTTAATCAGAAGGTGTCCAGCTCAAACACAGGTTCTTTAGAACCGTAACCCCATGACTAGCATTGCTTTTTGAAGACTTGTCCTGATTTCTTTTATATGGTGGATGTCACAGAAACGACCAAGAGAAAGACTCGAATGTCAGTGTTAGAAAAACAAACAAAATGCAGTACTGGTGCCTTTTTAAAGTTCTAATTATATTGTTTTCATCCCTCTTTTATTCAATGTACCTACCTGAGGGGAGCTACAGTGAAACTTAGAGGTGCAGGACCTCAGAGGTACTAAGAGTCATTCCATATTCAATTGAGGAATAATATAACTACAGTGATTTTCAAGAGTAAAAAGCAGCACAATGGCAGCATTCAGAAAGACTACTGTGACCCACTGTGTCAATCATATCAATTCTCATTCTTTACTCACACTGTGGGAAACAGCTTTTTTCAGATTTGTCATGACATGCTTTAAGTATTCATGCTGCATTTCAAACAAGGTTTGTTAACAAGTGCACAATAATGTCACTTTGCTTTTTTTACTCATCTAAATCCTATTAAAAGAGTTTTTGAAAGGCAGCTGCATTTAAATTAAAGAGCCTTTGGAAGATATGTTCCATGCAAACTCTTACTGTATAGAGTTTGCATTGAATGCATTGAATGGTCCTCAGGGTTAAACCATGCCTACCCAACTAGTGGCCTTTCCACCTGGATCAGGTGTGTTCACTTAACCAGAAGCTGTGGAGGGATAGTTGGAAACCAAGCAGAGCGGAAGGTTCCTGAGGCCAAAGGTTCGGAATCGCTGGTCTAAAGAACAGATACACCTCTGGAGGGCAGCTTTGCTTTCATTTATTTGAAAACCATGATATAGCAGTCCTTTTGTTTGTGTCCATTTTGAAGGGTGGTTATTGCCTTTAAACCCCAAGTGTGTGCAAACTGCAGACTGGTGCACAGTCAGCTTTAATTAATCATCTGTAACACTGCTCGGAATATAACCGTGTCTTTGGAAAAAGAGCACCGGGGTATACTATTACCGAAAAGTGCCACACAATAAATGTGCTCTTTAATATAAAAGCAAAGGTTTTTCCCTCCATCGCTCTAAAGTTTAATCTGTTTCTTCATTCTCCCACCTCTACTGCTACCCTCGCAATTCCGGCCTCCTGCTTGTTCTTTTCCGGTCATCTTCACGAGGATGGATACTTTGCCCTTGGTGTAAAACGTGGTAGTCTGTGTGGCAAACAGGCTACCAAGCGCCAGGTAAACATATGTGGTGTTAGGGGGGCTGGTGACCTTAAGATGGTGTTTGTCTATAAATGCTTATTAGGCATTGGGAGTAATACTGAATCAAAAAGTACAGTCAAGAATAAAATAACTCAAAACCTCACAGAGACTTGGACAGTCAACATGCAGATAGACTGGCAAAGCAAAACTGCAGGAGCTTTAAGAGAATAAAGATGGAGAAACACAGCAGGATCAATACTAGATACACCATTTCTGCAGACTCAATGTTTCCAGGTGCTTTATCCCTTATAAAAAACACTGGCTTCAGACAGAGGTTCCAAAAATAATTTACAAGCTGAAATCTCTTTTTGTCGAACTAAAAGGTAGTATTTGGCAGTGTTGGGGAATGTTACTTTTAAAGGGGCCTAATTATATTACAAAAGTACTGTCATTACTTAAACCTTTTGAGAAAAGTAACTTAGAGGTACCTTTAGATTGCCAGAATTAAAAACTCCTTTATGATTCCTCTTTATGATTATTTTATTCAAAACCTTTATAATAACTCTACCATCTTAACACTGAAAAAATCTCTGGTTGACAACAAATTTAAAACTGCTGCTGCAAATGTAAAACTTTGGTTGTGTGGAAGAGCTTTGACAATGTAAAGAACAAAGGCACTAGATCACAAAACAAAAGCCAAAGTCTTGCTAAGCAGCAAGGGTTTATGGAAATGAATCCGAGCAGCACGTTTTCATTTAAAAAGTTTTTACATGTTGGGTTAAGACATAAAACGTAGGCAGTCTGATGTTAGTTTGATGATTTACCAGATAGACACGAGATGCATGTGCTGTGTTGAGTTACAGTTATATTAAAGTTTGCGATTAATCAAGCAGACATTAATGACTAACGTGATATTTTCTTTTCACTTTTCTTTTCTCTTTCATTCCCCCTGTTGTTACAGTTTTCCCATAAATGAGCAGTAAAGTGAAAGAGAGAGTTGAAAAGACTTAAAAGAACAGAGAAAAGAGAAATATGTCCTACAATGTAAAGAAATATAATGATATAAAAAGAACAAAGGAAGCAGCAGTAAATTGTACAAAGAACAGACAGAACAGATGTGGTAAAAAAAAAAAAAAAAAAAAAAAAAAACATAAATCAATAAGAAAAGAGTAGAAAGTATAGTGGCCAAAGAGGGGAGATGACGTTTGTACGTGGTGATATTACACGGTGTTGCTTCTGTTAAGAGGCCGGGTCCTGCAGCGAGCTGGCAACCAAAGTCACCTTCTGGCAGCTGTCTACTGTCATCTACTAATGCACTCACAACAACTTCTGAACCTCACGGTTAATGAGCGGCGAGCTAATGCAGAGGGATGTAGGCCACGAACAACTACACAATAACAGCCTGGCAGACTGTTTTAATGTGGGGGTTTTTGTACACAACCAGGACAACCGGGATTAATTTACATAGATAAAACACCTCGTACTGTATATCGCCATCAGTGTCACCGGCCGCGTGTGAACCAGTGCAGTGGGTTTGGCTTCGTGTGTATACCCTGTCTGTACGGGTGCACGACACACAGTGCCCCACTTCTATGTAGGAAGGTTGACAGTGCCCCCTGTGTGTTGTGCGCACATTACCTGAAAATCCCTCTCCTCCAGAATCTCTTTCCTCCACCGCACGAGGAAGGCCGCACACACGTAGAGGTGGAAATGGGAGAAGCCCTCTGGTTCAGCCTAGAGAGTGAGAGAGACCATGTTGATTAGACACCAAGTTTGAAATTTAAGAGCCTTCAAGCACATGACACCAACATCACTGCTGTGTTTGTACCATTTAAAATGGAGCATAAGAATATAAAGCATTTCAGTTTATTCATAATAGTTAAATAACAAGAACAAACATTATCCTTCAATTATCCTTAACTGCTTATCCTGTTTATCATATTTTGTTTAAAGAAATATTGTAAACCATTTGAAAGCTGCATACATAAAAAACTGGGCAACAAGAATCACGTTAAAACTGAATATAAGTTGTCTGTTATGTGTGTTCTGTTATAACTCAGAAATTAAATTTGCAGGGCATCAGAGAAGAAGAAACATACAAATCCCCTCTTCTTTGCAGAGCTTTTTATTTCAGCCCTTGTTACATTTGGCAACTTTTTTTCATGACTTGACAATGAGCAAGAAAATTACAGAACAAAAAAAAAAAAACAAAGGAGAAGATGATGTTCCCCCCTTTGTTCGTTTTTCCCATAGCCGTATTGCAGAGACAATAATTACCAGGCCCTTTGAATGCAGCCGACTTAATCGCTTAAATTCAGTATATATGCCCTTTTAATAGGCCGTGGACACAACAGCATCCTAAACGCTGTGCTTTTCTCAATGGAATCTGGCATGAATATTGGAGGGTGGGTTGGGAGCGGGGGGGGGCTTCCAAACATATGTTACTTGACCTTGGAATTCATGAAATTAAACTGTAGAGCTGCACTCATTAATGTTCACTACTCACATGTACATAAGTGTGAAAAACACACAAATACACATATACTTATTAATAGCATGATTTCATGAATTATTTTGCAAGTGTGCAACTGAACACTATGAAAAGTAAACTAAAATTTAGAAGTCAGGCATAAGTTTAGTTTTACAAAGCAAACATGCAAATGTTCTAATATTAATTCTCTACTACACTCTGTGGTTTCCTTAGTTCAGGTGAGTTGGAAAAGTGCTTTAGGCTATTCATTTGTGTACAACAACGAGCCATAACTCAGCAGGAATTTACAGAAACTGTCTTCTGCTGTGATAATTGAATTTCCCACCAGGAAGGACGAAAGGAATGAACTGATTAACAGTAGATAGAAAGATCTGAACAGAAACATGATGATGTAAACAGAAAATTTTAACAACACTGTTGTTTCTCATCTTTGCGCTTTGTAGACAGATTGATCCTCCTTTTTGGCATGTCTCCTGTTGTTTAGATTTCCTCCTACTTTGTCTCCCACATTTTAGTTAAACCAATTTATTGAAATTCCCCGGAGTGTGTGTGTGTGTGTGTATGTCTAAGTGAAAGAGAGACGAGAGACTGGGACAGGGACAGAGACCGAAACACTGATAGTATAGAGTGTAGTGAGGAAGAGGGAAAAGTGTTTTTGAACAGCGAAGCGTGGCATGATGTGAGTTGTAAACTGGCAGGTGATTGGCTTGTTGGTCTAACCTTGCACCTCCAATCCAAACAACCAAAGCAAGCAAATACACGCACACACACACACACAAACAGATGAGTGAGTATATGAGTGGCATATGGGAGCACAATGTTTATCAGTCCCCTAAGTTCCTCACAGTTTTAATTTCCTTTCTTCTGCAAGGAGGTTCGAGTTCAAGTTCGCGTTGTGTGTGTGTGTGTGTGTGTGTGTGTGTGTGTGTGTGTGTGTGTGTGTGTGTGTGAGAATGTGTGTGTTCATGGTTGAGGGCACTGGTGAACTCTCAGAGGCTGTGAAACTGAAATCCACTTTATTTGTCTTTCTGCACTCTCTCCCTCTTTCTCAATCAGCCCTCCATCTATCCTTTGCTCACATAATCTGTCACTCTCCCTGAATCTTATCCACAAATGTCTGCTACGTGCTCTCCTCTCTTTTGCTTTAATCTGAATGTGAGGAGTAGGTCAGGAATTAAAAAGTGATCCATCTTTATTGAAAACAACTTCTTTTCAGCAGTAACCTTGATTTTTTAATTTGCCACAAATCATTTCCACAACAATCCACTATTAACTTGTGCTGCCTCTGTTGTCTGCAGCAGGAATAGCAGCAAACAACACACAGGATGACTGACTGTCTCGGTGTTGCTGGGAGTTGAAAGATGAAGGGACAATGCAACAATGCTAATTAGTTCTAAATGTTCAATTTCAATCAGCATTTAAAATTCCGGAGGCAGTCACACCCTTGGACTGACAGTAAATCACAGACCTCTAAAAAACAATACGCAGAAAGGGATGTAATAAGGTGATTGTAATGACTGTTTAATATGATTGGATCCAAATATATAAGACCCTTTACTGCCACCGCATCAGAAACACATCAAGCATTAAGCAATTGTTACTCAGGATGACATGAAATGAAATGAGGAAGACAGTAACAGGAACAGTCTTTAGGTGGGACATACTGTAATGTCTGATGTGTTTTAGAGTAAAGGTCAAAAGTGAAAAGGCATGAGATGATCTAGTAGTTGCACTTGTTGTATTTGCACATTAAAAGCAAATATCTTCACTGAGACTGCACCCTGAGGAACACTCACTGCATTATTACAGTTTTAAAGGTGAAATTAAAAAAAACGTTTGCCTTTGATAATCAATTCATTATTAAAGTCGTATATCCATGAAGTAAAAGGAGAAACTGCATTCACACAAAAGTTGGGATGCTGAATATAGTGTGAATATGATGAGAATGTAATAATTTGTAATTTTTTTGAAATTGTAAATAGTAAAAAGCTAAAAAAAAAGGAAAAATTTATTTGTTTTTGAAAAAATTAAGACTGAAAACAAAAGACTAGAAATGTTCCATCCATCTATTATCTTTAACTGCTTATCCTGTTTAGGGCTGGGGAGGGCTGGAGTCAATTCCAGCTGTCCTAGGGCAACAGGCGATGACCTTGGACTGTCAGGGGACCCTGGACAGGTTGACAGTCTATCTCAGGGCCAACACAGAGGGACATACATAGACAAACAACGATTCACATATCACATTCACATCTACGGGCAATTTAGAGTAACCAAATACCCTACAACGCATAACTTTAACGTGAATAACACGCATGGGAGGAGCAGGCAAACTCCACACAGAAAGGTCGCAGTCGGCCTTCTACTGTGAGGAGGCAGCGCTAACCACTCCGCCACCCATCAAGTGGGGAACAGGTCAGTACTATGAGTGGGAAGAGCATTCCAGAAAAAGTCTTTCAACAGTAAGGGTGGGGCGAGGTTCACTGCTCTGTGTAGACTGCTAGGGCAAATCTCTGAACAAGTTAAGCATTATGTAAAATTATTAAATAATTGAGGTATTTCATCATCTGTGGTACATAATATTATCAGATTCAGAGACTCTTTCAGTGATATTATGTAATCTATGTGAAATCTGGGCAAGGGAGAAGGCCAAAGACCAACTCTGAATGGTTATGATTTTTGGGCCGCAAGGCAGGACTGCAATTAAAACAGACATGACTCTGTAGTGCAAATCACTGTATTCACACATGCAGTTTATTAACACTATTATGCAAAATATTAACCATATATAAACAAGATGAGGAAAAGCCACAGGTTTTTCTGAGCCCAAAGTCATTTAAAATGGAATGAGGCAAAAAAGAAAAAAAGTTGTTTTGTCTACTGAGTTAAATCTCGAAATTCTTCTACATATTATTTGCTGCTTCCATTATCCAAAATGTGAGGGACAATGACATATCAGAATACAAAAAAGACAATATCTGTGATAGTGTGGGCGTGTATTAATGCAATCTGTATGAGTAACATGCACATCTGTGAAAGCACCATTAATGCTGAATAATATATGCTGTCGTTGGAACAATAACTGCTTTCGTTAGCGATGATAAAAGTACAGTAGTAGATGAAACACAGAGGTAAACATGACCCTGTCCAAACTTTGCTGAGAGGTGCTGCTGCCATTAAATTTAGAGTTTGCATGTATTTTTTAACAAACATCCCAATCTCTCGGTTCATTTGATGTGTTGTCTTGGTTCTATTTACAATTAAAAATAGGTTTCAAACATTTATAAATCCAGTGTGATGATTAGCCACGTGCAAACTGAACACATTTCAGTTTTGAGGTGTTTGTTGGAAGTAGGCAACATGGAGATGTCATATAAGGCAAGATTTTTGATACGATAAATCTGAATGGCCATTAATATACAATAAGTTAGTATAAAATTTTTAACTGATTTCAAAGATACTTCAGTAAATTATAAAACAAACACAGCAGAAAATGGCCTTCTAATTTCTAAGTTGCTAATAATTTTGAGAACCACATTTCTTTCATATAGTTCCAGCTTGGTCAATGAGCCACTGCTCGTACACATGTAAACAAGTTGTGGAAGCCACGAGAGGAAATACAGCAGAACGTAAAATCAGAAGTAACATGAAAATAAACGACAATGACAAAAATAATCGTCCCTGGCAACTACAGTTGATGCAAGGACAGTCAGTACTACTGTAGTTAGCTTAGCTTAAAGACAAAGAGCCGGCCGAGCCCCTAACCACCCAGAAATAGTACATAACTCATTATAAAACCACAATTTCAACATCTCTCACCCTCCATCCCGTCACCCATCCCTCTCTGTCACATTCTATCCCTCCCCCCCGCTCTATCCATCCACTGCTGCTGTTTCAGCTCAAGGCTTCCTCATCATTATGATTTGCAAAAAACTGTTTGTCATGGGAGTCAAGGTGACTCCGTCAGACTTGTCTCAACCTCTTCTCCTCCTCCATTGTTATGCTTGGTCCTTCACCCCCCTTGTGTCATGGCAGCCATATTGCCTGAGACAGACGAGACTCTGACTGACAAGCGTTGCTGATCAAAGTGAGGAGAAAGTAGGAGGAAGGCGGGAAGTGGGAAGGAGCAGTGGGGGAGTAGGGGTGATGGGGATGATGGGGAGAAAAGGGAGAAGTATCGGTGAGTGCGTGAGAGACGTAGAGGGCAGGAGGGAAAAGGTGAAGAGGAGGAAAAGTGAACGTGGAATGCAGAGTGAGAAGGGGTATTGCAATGTCACAGTGCCGCTACACTGCTGTGTTGGCTGTCTGACTAGTATCATCCCTCCAAAACAAACCGTCCTGACGTGGGACTAACTCGATACTCTGACGAACCCACTCCAGACAAGGTGAAAAGGTGACGGTGATGCAGGGTGATGTAAGATGATCAACGAGCAGATTTGAACTGATGTAACAATTATACAGATGAGCCGTTGGTGCTCGAGTGTTAACTTTAAAGCTCTTTTCATATTATATTTATACAAACATGACTGCAGTGATTGGCAAATGCTGACAAGTATCAGTGCATCGGGTTCATCCCAGAGGACTAGAGTAGAGTGCACAATGTAGGTGTGTGTCTGCAGGATGAATTTGAACAGCATTCTGAATTTTAAATTACCATGTAAGATCTCACAGAGAACAAAACAGACTGATGACAACAGTCAGATCGTGATGCAATTCATTTAACAGGGATGGAAGGAGGCTATAGAGGGAAATATGCCTTAAGGGCTTCAGAGGAATGGCTCCAAATACATTTAAAATCAACTTCAGCACAGTTTATGTCTCTGTGTTTGCTCCTCCAATGGGATGTCTTGCTCTGGGCTACATTTTAAATTACCAAGAACTAAGGTTAATCAGAGGGCAAAAAAAGTGGCAAAAAGAATAAAATCAGAAAACCTGTCACATGTTTGTGAACGTGGAACTCACGAGGGGTAGAGGCAAGGTAAAGCTGTTTTAGGTGTTTAAGCTTTGCACGTGACTACATACTGTGAGTGAGATTGAAAATATACAATAGTATGTATGTCAAACTCAAGACAATGAGTACTGTATGTACGCAACAAAAACATCCTATGATATAATAGAGAGACAGTAAAAAAGACAGGAGCAGTAAGAGGATGATTGAGGAAGAATCCGAGCATAATTTCGAACAAGATTATATTTTAATTTTTATTTCTAAATCCTAATAACGCATTTTAAGAAGCATTTGAATTTTTCATTGTTTGCCTTTATTATTTTTGATTAATATACTAAACACGCATATAGTTGTGTTCACTTGGATTTGGCATAGAGAAAAATGATGAATCGGCTGTCCGGTCACTATTCCCAGTTCTCTTGAAGTGCTGGCCTGGACCTTGTTGCTGTCCTAGACAAGATTTATATTGGTTTTAATGCACATAGGTGATTAGATTAATAAAGCTGCCGTACTGTGACTACTGCAAATATGACAGCGTTTATAACGCAAAACAAAAATCTTGATGTTTCAATCAACTGGAAATACAAAACACAAAAGTGTGATTCTTTAAAGTAAACAACATTTTGCTAGAAATTAAAATGTAGTGAGTGCTTTAATGATGCTGGACTAACCCTGAGCATATGTACTGTTATACAGCAGAAATACTTAGGACTCAGCTTAATTACATGAAATAGAAGCGAGTTCATGAGAAATTACAGAATAAATAACAGAACTCCTCCTGATTAGTTAAAACAAAAAAAAAATTAGGCTAACCTTGATGGGAAAAAAGTTGTAATGGATTCATTCAAGCTATGGTATCACAACTGACTGTGTGCATTTTAGGGGATTTAAAATTTCAGTAAGGATAGGGACCAGAAAGCAGCTGGACAGTGTGTAATATCTGTATCTATTGTGTAAAAAAAAGATAGCTAACTGTCGTTTTGCTGATGACACACTGTTCTACTTGTTCCTATACCCTTGACACTTTAGCCCAGTTAAATTTTTAAAAAGTGTCCATTTACCAAATCACTGGTTCAATGCATTAAGGACATAAATTACACGAATGTCCAGTAACCTCCTCGGGCTTCATGATGACAAGACAGAAATTCTTGTCAAAGGTCAACGGCTTTCAGCTTGTCCCTTCAGGGGTCGGCACGCCATGAGGATGCCCTTCCTGCCACAACCCTCCCTTTTTGCTCAGGACCAGCATGAAGGTGACTCTTGGGTGGGATTCGAACCCACGGCCGTCTGCAACTCGATGCTCTACCACGCCACTTCATTCAAGACAGAAATTCTTGCAGTGGGTGCTAAACCTCTATGGCATAAAGTTTGTTGTCTTCTCTTTCTTCAAAACAGGAATTTAAGGGTTATAATTTATTAAGTCTTAACATTTCAGAGTGATGCCGGCAAAGTAACAAGACACGGAAACACTCAAGTAAAATGACCTAAAATTTGTACAGAACGTGAATAAAAGCACTTAGAGTTGCTTTCCACCACTGACGGAGGTAAAAGCTGAATTACTAATCTCACTAATCTTACGCACTATTCTTAAAAGCAACAGTTCGTCTCTGTGCTCTTTAGTCCCAGTGATTGCTAATCCTTGGATTCTTGTTGCAGCAAATTAGCTAATTTTTCCACTAGGAATTGACACATACAATTACATCTTGGGCAATGGCTTACATCTTGCACACACAGCGACTGTAAGGACACTGAACGGCTCTGTGGTGGAGAAACCTTCCATATGGAAAAAGAACCATGTCTCAAAACATGAAAATGTCACTGTATCCCTTCAACTGCCGTGCTAATGTTGTCACACTGAGCTACTTGGTAATTTCATGCTCCACACAACAGGGATAATTTGGTCCCTGTCTGTCTATCCGTCCGTCAGTCTGCCAGGAAAGAGGTGTGTGCATTTGTGTTTTGATCTAAATAATGTCGTCTTTCTCTGTTTGTTGCCTTTTGTTGAGATCAGTGCTAAGAAATAGAAAAAATGTGCATAAAAATGAAAAACAATCGAGAGCCAAAAGAGATGGCAAAATAGCAAAACTAAAAAAATGAGACTGCAGTTAGAAAAACAGAAAGTATTGCAGAGAGAGAGAGAGAGAGAGAGAGAGAGAGAGAGAGAGAGAGAGAGAGAGAGAGAGAGAGAGAGAGAGAGAGATGAAGAGCAGTCTTGTGCTGGATCCCACTACTGAACAGATGGCCACACTGCAGAGAGAAGACCACAGTGGAGACATTACAACACTCAGGTTAAAGTCTCCCCTGGAACACACACACACACACACACACACACACACACACACACACACACACACACACAAGCTCAGTGGCAAGGGCCAAGGTCTTTCTGTTTATTATGTGCATTTGTGAGAGATTAAAACAATCTAGGACCACATTCCTTTTTTTTTCTTTATGTAGGGTGTCATGGATGTGCGTTGAGGACATTTGTCAAAAGCAACATTAATATAGTTTGAAAATCTAGTAAGACATTAATAAATAATGCATATTGGGGACTATACAACACCTTAAACAAAGAAATGTTGCCTCTGAGAGGAACTCTGTATCTTAGAAACAACATGAAGGCAGAAAGCTACTTCAAAGATCTGTGCCTTAAGATGAAGTTCTGGAAAACGTAACATACTCAAGGATGCTGCTCGGTAGAATTCTATTCTATTGGCTCCTTTACGCAGCATAAACATTCAGCTGCAGCGCTCCATATCTCCACCTGATTTTATGCTATAGCCTGTATTTATACGCATAATATAAAGGCAGGTATCACAGAGAAGATAAAGAAGTAAGGACAAAAAGGTAAAGAAAGGATCGCAGTATAAATCTGGGAAGAGTTAAGAGGAAAGATGACAAGTTGAGACATCGTGGGTGGGAGTGGAAGAACAGTCCTACAGACCAGAAAAAGTTTAAAAAGGACAACTGAAGAAGGCAGAGTAGATGAGACAAGAACAGCTTTGTGCCTTACTGTCAGCTCCACTGAAAGTTTCATGAGCCGAAATGGTCTAATTCCCATACTAGGCTAGAAGTGGAGGAGAGGGACTGTGACAGAGGCTGCCAAAAAAAGGTGTATGTGCGTGTACGTGTGTTGTCTAAGGGTGTGTGGAGTGAGTGAGTGTGTGTGTGTGTGTGTGTGTGTGTGAGTGTATGTGTTGGGGCTGCAACCCAAATGACATTGTAAAGCATCAAATATTTAGAGGATGGATTTCAAGTACAACGTGAACTTGGGTTGTTGTCAAGTCGAAACAAAGCAACACCACCGCTTAATTGTTCAGTTTTTGGATTTAGAGGTGCACACTGTTATGTCTGATTACAGGAATTTTGGTATTTTTCAAGCTCACAGGATCAACTTTAAGGCCTGTCAAGCTCATACCTCAGACCTTGTTGCATGTAAAGTAACAATGTAACAAACCCACTTTCTGTATTTTTTTGTGATTCAAATCTTTTAGATTAAAGTGATATATACAGTCTGTTACCCTGGAAATTTCTACGAGCAGACAATGGGTAGCTGCAGCAGCAGGCTGTAAAGCAGACTTTAGTCCTTCTCCCTGTAGAGACATTCCCAAGTTCTACCTGGGGGATCCACATCCTCCAAAACTACCTCGCTGACTCCCTCCACGGCAGAGTAAGTGTTTTTACCTTAAGTTCCTCCTGGATGTCTCAGCTCCTCAGCCTGTCTCTAAGGGTAAGCTCGGCCTCACTGCATATCAAACTCATTTTGGCCACCTGTACTCGCGCTCTCATTCTGTCAGGGCTGGAGCTTAGATCCAACAGTTAATTGGGCACTTCGCCTTCAGGCAGTGCTCCCTCCTCACCACAACGGTCATCTACACAAATCCTACCTCCATCCTACCTGAATGGATCATAGTAATGACCTTATATATTGGCACTATTCTGAATCATAATTTGTGATTTTTTTGTAATTTGCTAAATTTTCCAATAACAATAATTTGTTGTAATCTGTATTCCACTTACTGCATCACTAATTGCATTACTTGTGAATCGAGGTAGCCAGTGTTCTGACAGTCAGGTGTAAATTGTGTAAATTAAACTGTAAATTGATGGAAAGACATTGTAGTATGCAATGCTCGTTGCAGTAGTTTATGATACTTTATTGTAAATACATCTTTCTGTATACATCTAGTATATTTTAGGTGTTCATTGATTAGATAGGTTTGCGTTCTTATATTGTCTTCTCTTCTCCTTCAGTGGATAGTGATTACATCGGTTTCTGAGCTGTTAAATCACAATGCATGATGAAAAATAACTGCTGTTACTATGGAGACCATGCAGACATAACATATAATGGTGACCATTATACAGTAAATCTGGATCAGGTACAGAACAGTACAGGGGCCAACTACTCTCCTAATAAACTTGTGTTCTAATTTTGTTAAATTATGTTTTTATTTATTTCATGAGGATGATCAAGCATAACATAAAGGTCATCCACACTGGTTCCGAAAGAAATCTCCGTTCAGACATATACACAAGGCAGCTTCTCTCATCTATTTTGCTCTCTTCATTTATGCTTCCATTCATCAAGCATAGCTTAAATCAGAGGTTCTTAATTCTGGTCCCCGAGTGCCCCTGCTCTGCTTGTTTTCTAACTAACTCTGCCCTACTAAACAAATCAGGTGTGTTCAGTCCATCGGAAGCTGGAAGACATTATTTTACTTTGTCTTCCCCCACTCTACCCTTATCTAAGGTGGTCGTCTAGCCTCCGACACCTGATCCATGCAATTAGCAATGGGTATTGCAGGGTTGGTTGGAAAAGAAGAAGAGTAGGAGACCTTGAGGACCAGAACAGAGAACCCCTTGCTGAAAAGAAACAAACCTACCTGAGAAAATGAGGGAAAAAACCTCTTAATGAAGCTCTACACCTGCAGATAATTATCTCTTCTGCTAAATTGTTTAGTCAAAAAGCACATGAAAGAAGTGGTGCAAGGACATTGGTGTAATAATTTGGATCTATCATTCACTAGTAAAAAACTGTTGGCTATGAGTAATTATATGGAATTAATTGTATTTTCTAAGAAAAAAATGTTTCCTTGGCTTCCTATACACTGATGCCAATGCCTGTCAATGTGAGTGGAACAATTCCTGCAATATAAGATGGGAGTAAGAAACGGGGGAATGAACTACATTAAAGAAACTGAACCACGACAGACCTGTTGCCTTTACAGGATTATCTTCAACTACCTCTAAACTCAGGTGAGATCCGTGCTCTTTGCCTATCAATCCGGCACCATTGTGGATGATGCCATCATCTACTTGCAGCATCGAGCTCTGTCTCACCTGGAGGCCCCTGGGAGTACTGTGAGGATCATGTTCTTTGATTTCTCCAGTGCTTTCACCATCCAGCCTTCACTGCTGAGGGGGAAGCTGGAGGTGGAGGGCGTGGACCAACATCTGGCTGCTTGGACCATCAACTGCCTCTAACAGGCACAAAGATTGCGAGGCTGCATGACTGTGTGTCAGATGTGGTAGTCTGCAGCATGGGGCACCTTATGTGACTTCAAGTACAACTCCCACCACTGCCACCTGCAGAAGTCCTCTGAGGACGCCGCTATGTACTGGGGCAGGAATACAGGGGGGTCATCACTGACTTTGTGGACTGGTGCAAGAACAACCACTTGTTCCTGAACACCAGTAACACAAAGGAGTCTTTGTTTAAATTCATATGTAACAATTCACCACACATGCCAGTGAGCATCCAGGGCTCAGACATTGAGACTATGGACACCTTTAAATACCTGGGTGTTCACCTAAACAAAAAACCAGACTGGACAGACTCTCTGTACAGAAAGGGCCAGAGTCGCCTCCACCTATTGAGGAGACTGAGGTCCTTTGGTGTGTGCAGAGAGCTGTTACGGACTGTGGTGGCCTCAGCAGTCCTCTAAGCCGTTGTGTGCTGGGCAGGGGGCAGTACGGACAGAGACAGGAAGAGACTTAATAAGCTGGATAAGAGAGCCGGCACTGTCCTGGGCTGCACACTGGACTCCATCGAGGTGGCGGCGGGCAGAAGGATGTTGGCAAAACCAACATCCGTCATGGATAACCCCTCCAAACCCCTGCACCACACTGTGGAGGCTCTGAGCAGCTCCTTCAGCACAAGACCGTTACACCCCCAGTGCAGGAAGGAGCGCCACCTTCGCTCATTCCTCCCCGCGGCCATCAGACTGTACAAAGCATTACTGCAGTGACACGCAGTGTGTAATTACACAGTGTGTATTATTGTTATGCAATAGCCAGGAGATGTGCAATATGCATCTGTTATCATTTCCCACTGTTAATATGTACACATGCAGATCCGAGAATGTCAAAATGATTATCTTGCCATGAAGAAACACATTGGCAGTGAGTTGATAACAGTGTCTGTTCACTGGAATACTACCACTACATATCAACACAACATATAGTTTATACTGTGTTGGCACTGAATAATTCAACCAATGCTGTTAACAACTGAAGTGTAAATTTGTCAGTAACATGGCCGTGTGATAGGGGTGAGCTGCATAGTTAGGCTGCATCACAAACTATGATTAGGACCATCATACAGAAGGCTGCCATGTTTGAATATCTTTATAAAACATATCTGTCTCATGTTGCATCATAGTGCTGGCCTGGATTGGATAGAATGGCGGGAATTCCAAAGCGCCACTTGTAAGGCAATCATAGAAGTCATTATCAGAGAATAGCCCCCTTCACTAAAATTTCACACAGAGCGAGACAGATAGAAATTAGATAACAAACCATAGATAACCATAAAAAAAAATAAAAAAATACAATAACAGAGGGTTTCCTTTGTGTCTGTGTGTGTGTAAGTGAGTGTGTTTGTACCTGGTAGGTGTCCCAAAGTCTGATGGTGCAGCGCAGTGGCAGTTCCCTCATCAGGAGGTTGTTCATCCAGCGGAAGGCAAACTGCAGGTATTCCACCTCATACTGCTGCATGTGGCGGTGCACAGACTCTGCCAAACAATAATGATCACAACTTAAAAAGGAACAATAACACAAACAGGTTATGCTTGCACTACTGGCTTCTATCTCAGTCTGGCTTTTATTCAGCTAAAGATAATAAAGGATGCAGAAATGTATATCGGTAATAAATGCTTTAGGATCTGACTATTGTAATACTGACAGTGACAAGTGTGTAGGTTCCCTCATCACTCCACACTCTTAACAAGTGCTGAAGTCAATCTCTCTCTCTCTCTCTCTCTCTCACACACACACACACACACACACAAACACACAGCCTCTTCCTCATAATTACAGCACATCAGAAATGTCTGACTTGCTAGACAGCAAACAGGGATGAGCGCATTTGTTGCTGGATTAAGCTTCTGAGAAACTGCATGTCAGCCCAATGGGCAATGGAGGGAACTGTACAGTATATCCTGCAGGTCAGTGGCATGCAAAGGTGAGGCTATAAGCCATGTACATGTGATGTAGTGTGTGACTTTATCTATTTATTTATTTATATAGTATGGTGTCCGGTAGGATCTGAATAAAACAAAATAATTTTTCTCGATTTCTCTCATACAGTACAAGGTCAATCTGTGCAAAACATTTTAAACCCCTGTGGGGTTTTAACAAAATTGTGACTATGTATCTTTTCGGCGTAGGGGGATTGGGTGGTTTTAATTCTTCAATTCCAGACACATCTGTTATTCGTGTAGAACTGGACCAGGCACCAGGGGCCTCATTTATCAAACTGTTACGTATCACTCTTTTTGCAATATTGCCCCGCCACTGTCGTGCTCCTCCACTCATTCGTGGGCTCCCTCTCTGCCAGACGGTGCCCCTTCCTTCCTGCATGCCCTTGGGCTCCGGCTTCCCCATAACGCCGCTCACGCGCCTGCAGCTGGTTGCTGCCATCATCCATAGTATATCAGCCTGCCTCCCATAGTTATTCCCTGCTAGATTGTTATTGAGCTGCTTTTCATGAGCCTCCAGCCCGACATTTTGCCTGTCTGGGTTTCTCACCTGGATCCGTTTGTTTAGACTGCCTGCCCCAGGAATTTGTAAGACAGACTTTGATGCTAACCCTGCTTAGTTTTCAGGATTATGTCTCTGCCTTCTCTTAGTCTGTCTGTTTTTCTTTTAGGTGATCGACATTCAGCCCCTTGACCAGTGTTCAGGTACTTCTGTGAATTCTGAGTAAAGTCACCTGAGTTTGGCCCAAGATTCCTGCCTATTTTTGACAATAAATCCTAAAATTAACTCTCTACTTAGGTGTCTCCTTGATTTTCTTTTGTCTCCAGGATCATAGACATTATATCAAACCAATGCCTAAACAAGTTCTAAATGTGTATGTAGGAACTGTCTGCACAAACACATAAACTGGTATTCATCAGTGGCGCACACACACAGCTTCACACAATGATTAATAAATCGCAGCATTTCTAAAACCATTTTTTGTGCATGTGCCGGCTAGTTTAAATGCAGAAACTGTCTCTAAAAGGGCAAACCCAGCCGTCTGAAATCATAGAGGGAAAACATCACAGAGCAGATGTGATGGCCTTAGTGCTGTGGCGCTGGCTGTGGATGTGTGTTGTAGGTTTGTGAGGTGATGGTGGAGCTAAGAGGCGGCTGAGCTGTAAGTGGGAACACCTGGCCAGTGTTCTCTAGTCTACTTAACCCCACCTGTTCACAGGTTCAGTGTGTCTGACTCTAAGCCACGCAACTTCTTGTTTCTTTTACACTATGTGTTTTGCTGTTTTATTTAATATTATCGTTTCAATTTAATTTTTATAATGCCAAATAATAAAATCCACTTTTAGCAAGCACTAGATGGAAAATAACTCCTTTTAGAAACCTTCTACAAAAACAAGGCTCAGGGTGGACGACTGTCGGCTTCGGCCGGTTGGGTATAGTGGAGAGAAAACAGAGTAAGAAGAAACAGACTAAATATCATACCACCAGATAACGCCTGGAACACACATGCTCCTCTCCAACATACCATCATGATGTATATAGAATGAGTTTTCACTTCTTTGCTATGCAACCTGCAACTTCTATATGAGAATAAAGTTTGAGTATAAGTGATGTGGTGTAATCTTAGTTTCTCATCATGAAGACACGCCAGCTGATTGGAAACAAAATTGTGCTTGTTGTTAATAAATGCAACAATATCTAATAATGGCTTATAAAATAGCTGACAATCCTGGTTAACAAAGAAGCAGTAACAGTCTGTCCACTGACAGGTGATTGACAAATAATTCACCATATGTGGTGGTAAAATAAAACAGTTGCAGAACATATATAGTAGGTATTTGGTGCTCTACCACTTCAATGCAGTTATTAGACTTTATTATTCATTTGTTTCTCATTTTAACAGCTTAAGCATATCAGGAGGGCAAATAATAAATTGCCTACCTGTCAATTTAAAAAGCTGATACTGACACAGGTCACTGTTAATGCAGACGGATAACAATGTAATTTTATTGACAGATCTGCTACATCAGCACACTGGTGCACCACAAAAGAAACAGAAAACGGAAATAGAGTCATCAATGACATCTTTTATTCTAAAAGCTATATCTATCTTTTATAATTTAAAAAGGATAAAAGAATAATTGCTGATTTTATAGTTTAATATAAATCCATTATGCTTGACGGTAACAGGGTTTGTGTATCAGTAATTTAGGAATCGAGTTGTCCCTTATTACACTTGTTTACCACATGAAATGTGTTGCCTGGTCAGGAGCATGACTGAGATTCTTCACTGACTCTTTGATAACAGCTTTACAGTATGGACAATAATATCTAAGAACTTTAGCTTTCCAAGACCTGCTGTTCAGGAACTCATTAGCGACATGCTCTAAGGCTGCCTTGAAAGACCCTGAACCATCAGAAAATTCTTCCCCCAGTGGGAACGGACTCAGGGACATAAGCTATTTAAGAATTTGTATTCACATAAAAAAGTTGTAAGAAGGAAAGAAAATATTGTTTTCTGTATTGTGTTGTGTCTGTGTTGAAAACAGGAAAAACAGACATCTTGTTCTTTAGGGTAGCTATGGTGGAGATTCTGTGCACAGCTGAATGTAGGCACCATTCAAGAATTCAGGTTTTACTCAATGTGACCTCAAAATGTAAACATCAGCTGGCTATTAGATGGCCACATCTGTCTCCTTATACCCATTCATACGTTTAGTTTTCTACTATAACTGCTTTCAGTGATGCCTTAATACCAAACAAACGAACTGCACAGACAGAGGATCATACACTGTGTTAGGTGGTCTTAGCATTTTCTCAATGTGGAGTTTAAACAACGGCGTCAGTGTGATGGCAGGTTGACATCGACACACGCTGAGAGGGATGGGTGAGAAGTAACAATGCTCGTTGGAAACTTGCTGCTCATGGAGCAGAAGGCTGCCTTTGTTCCCATCTCTGCTGTTGATGAATGTTTCTTTATGCCTCTTTACATAACAAAAGATTAAAAATAAGCAAAAAAGTATTCAGTGACACTCTATTTCATAGTCGACACTCATTCTCTCTCTCTCTCTAACACACACACACACACACACACACACACTCACACACTTCTTAATAAAGATGTAATTATTAAGCTGTCAGAGAAACTATGAGAAAACCCAGTTGGGGAGGAACTATAGCATCATATTCTCTCTCTTAATCAGGACTGACTGACAAGCGTGCACAGGCACACACACACACACACACACACACACAGAGCTTCAATAAATATTAAATTGGTAAAACATTATGGTTGATGATTCAAGCCAAAAACACATACATTACTCTCAAACAAACACTCCAAACACTTGAATGACACCTGTCTTCCACTGCACACACATACACATTTAACAATTATGCACACACTCCACCGCATGAGCGGGGCGCGAAGTAAACACAAAGCTATTATTTCACACTCCTCTCCGCAGTTTAATTATCACATGCTGCTGTAAAAGCATAAACAAGGCAAGCTCATTAACGGCGGATGCATCATGGTGACAGATCTTAGCTAGCTGCCAAACAGAGGGGGAAAGAGTGGAACAACTTTAGACAATGTTAAATTACACTAATGAACTTGCTCTGCCTAATATTAGCAACTTCACCAAACACAGAGAAAAGGTGCACAACGAGAGGGGGGTGGAAAGGGAGAGTCGTTTTTCATGAGGAGTTATCGCAGTGGGAGGGGAGAGGAGAGTTAAATTAAAAATTACACCCCAGAAAAAAAGAACAACAGATTAAAACAAACACACACACACACACACACACACACACAAAGAACTGAAGTGCTGAAACGTGACAATTTGGTTGTGGGCTGCTGTCCAGCTGGCGCAGTGCTCGGCATGCTGGGTAGTTATGCGGGCTGTGAGGGCTTGAGGATGGCATCTCTCATTGACACTGATTGACTGATGAGTCTTGTCTTTGCTCCTACTGCTGGTTAAAGATTAGGACAGAGGCCGCGGCGCTGGCTAGTTCGCCCTCTGTGTTGGACCGAAGCCCGAGACTAGTGAAGTGCGGGTGGACAGCAGGAGGTCAGAGGTCATACAGTGACTAGTGAGTGGCTCCCAGGATTCTGCTGATGAGGCCGATTTCGCTCGATTTCACGCTCCCCTTGGTGTAAAACATAATTACCGTTACACTCCTTTTTTCCCTCCTGCAGCCTCTCTTGGCTTTCATTTTTTTCCTCTCACCTTCTTCGGACTCAGTCTCTCCTAATGCTGCTTCTTTTTTCAGTCTATTTTGTGTCATTTGGCTCTTTTTGCACTGTCAACTATTCTCACCACTCTGCCTCCCTTTAAATGTACGGTCTATATAATAATGAGTGTACTGATCGCGATGTAACCTTTGCTGTTTTAGTTCAACTCTCTAGACATCAGTCTGTTAAACTCCTGAAGTTTGCAGATGACACCAACCTCATTGGCCTCATCTCTGATCGAGATAAGTCGGCCTATAGGAGCGAGTTGGAACGCCTGCTGTCATGGTGCAGCACAAACAACATGGAGCTCAACGCTCTCAAGACGGTGGAGACGATAGTGGATTTCAGAAAACCCAGCCCCCCGCCTCCCGTCATACTCTGTGACACTCCGGTGACCTCTGGAGTCTTCCTGCTTTCGGGACATCACCATCACCCAGGGCCTCAAGTGGAAGCAGAATGTCAGCCCCCTCACCAAGAAGGCTCAGCAGAGGCTGTACGCCTTGTGGCAGCTAAAGGAGTTCCACCTCCCTGTAAAGATGCTGGTGAACTTCTACACTACCATCATTAAATCCATTCTTACATCTGCAATCACAGTCTGGTTTGCTGCAGCCACGGCCAAAGACAAGGCCAAGCTGCAGCGCGGCATCCACTCTGCCGAGAAGGTGATCAGCTGCAACCTCCCATCTCTCCAGGAGCTGTACGTCACTAGAACCCGGAGACGAGCAGCCCGGATCACAGCCAACCCCTTCTTATCCCGGACATAAACTCTTCCTGCCCCTTCTGTCTGGTAGGAGGCTCCGGTCTGTTAAGACCAGGACCTCACAAGAACAGTTTCTTCCCCACTGCAGTCAGCCTGTCGAACAGTGGGCAAACCCCTCCCAGATAACAACCAGCCCCCCAACTTACAGACAGTCACTTTAACCATCAAAGTTGTATTATCTCACATTGTACATTAATTTATTTTATTCTTACTTTTATTGTATTATACTATTCCTGTACATATTTCATATTGTCTGTAACCTTTGCACTTTAACTTTTATTTCTGTAGATTTTGTGTTTGCACCTGACACCAAGACAAATTCCTAGTACTGTTAAGTATTCTTAACTGTGCCTGGCAATAAACACTTTAATGATTCTGATTCTCTTGTTAGCTTTAGCACAGTATTTAAACAAGTGCTCCTATAGAATACATGCCCTGCTTTGCGAACACATGTAAAACTACAGAATCACTGAGGAACCAACATCCACATTTTAACTGTATAAGTCACACAGAGAATTTATAAGTTTTCTCTCCTTGGAGTAACAGGAGCAGATTTAATATCTTTTTTTTACATTTAATACACTGGATCACTTGTTAAATTTGCTCAAATACTGTGGGAGCCCAAAGATCTGGTTTTAAACATCCTCCGATTTAACAGAAAGCTTTTGTGTTCCTAAATAAACACATTAACATATTTATTTAGTTTTATTTGTGTATATTTTTTGATACTTTGGTAAAATGACTGAGGCATATGTCCAAGACGAGAAATTTCCCCTAAAGGCACAGAAATAAATACTCTGTATGTCAGTGTAGGGTTATTCTGAGTATGATCAAGAGAAATGATCTGTTATCAATCATACTAGGGCATACTACCAAAAGGTCATACTATTCTGTTTTTTCAACATAATCCTCTTTGCACTTGTAGATTAGATACGTTTATATTTTCAAACATTTTTATATGTTGTCAAATATAATGACACACACACACACACACACACACACACACACACACACACACACACACACACACACACACACACACACACACACACACACACACACTGCTACTAGAGCTTTCCAAGTTAATATTTTTGATGAATCCAGCTAAAAGAAAAAATAAATTTAAAAAAACTTAAAATACGTAGAACATGTACATACAGTAGTAAACACAGATTCAAAGTGATGCCGCTTTGAAAAGCAATTGCAGCTACAAACAAGCAAATTCTCGTGACTTTGTTTTTCAGAACCATAAAAACTGTAGCCTTTCATTATGCAACACAGTCGCACAATCTAGCAACCAGTCTTTCTACACAATTCAGGCTCAGAGCATGCACTGTCAGTGCATCCTCTCATTTGCATAAATAAATTCACCTTTAGGCAATTTGCATGTTGATGAACTTGCTGCTAATGCACTTGCATGGAACAAATATACAGAAAGAGATAAGGCAGAGATAAAGAGATCAGAGAAACATTACAAGCATGCCGACAAAGTGGCTTGTCTTTTGAGGAGGTACATGTGGTAGCGTCAAGCAAGGCTAATGGGAGCTAGCATCACTTATTACAAGGAGGATAATTACAGAGGAGTGAGTGGGGGTCTGAGGGTTTGAAAAACAGAGGGAGAAACAATACAATTTCAAAGTAAAGGCCTTCTCATAATGTAACCCACTGTTTTCAACAAAAAGAATCAAAGCAAAAAGATAAACATCTTTGATTTTCAACAAACTGCTGCAGATTCTGGCTCCTTTACTTCAAGTATAATTAGACCTTACAGTGTAGAACTGGATTAAAAGAAAAGAAAAGCACTAAACGAATTAGAACATCTGCTGAAAACGTCTGATCGTGTGAACGTCTTCGTGCAAATTTTAATCAGAAGCGATGAATGAGCAATAACCCTGTGCTAAAATTCTGTCATCTGATGCAAGCACCTTGGTCAAAGCCAGCCCGGCACCTGAGTGAGAAGGGCATTTTTCCAGCTATTCCAGGACAGAAAATTAGTTTTTCGGCCCCACTGTGCTAAAAGATATAGCAGATAATGGATGGTGGGTACATGAAACTATACATTTTCTATCCCTCCCTCGCTAGGTGTACACAGTATTGTGTGTGTGTGTGTGTTTCCCTCCATCTGACAGACACACAGGAGGGGCTTTGTGGATGCAGTCATTTTAAAGAAGTCTAGAAAAGGTGACAGGGAAAGTGGTGTGGGACAAATAGATCAGCATTGTCCTATCCCCACTGACCCAATGCTGCAAATATTAACATACTGAAACACCGGGTTGATGTCAAAAACATTACAGGCTCTCTCTGTCTTTGTCTGGCTGAACAGAACACTCCACAGCAATAGCTTTACACCCATTTCGTTTTGGTTATTTGCCCTCTCTGATGGAGAAAATATATTTATTCATTTTGTGACTTACTTTCTGCAACAGATATAAAATTAACAAGCTGTAACTTTAAGTACTATTAGTGGTTAATTATGCTACAACAATAAAAAACGAATTAAAAAAATTCTCATTAAAAACGTTCTAAAACTTGGGTTTTAGGTGCGAATAAGTAATTGGCAACTCTGTAGTCACCAAATATCTGCCTGTTATGAAAGGACAAGACCCCACTCTTCTATCAAAACACATAACACTGCATCTGATAACAGCTGATAGGTAATTTTGGAATAGATGAGTAGGCCATTGTTCCCGAAACAGATGCTATGTCGACAGCAGGGTGAAAAACAATCCTGTAACACAAGATAAAAGCTATCTGTGATCTCATTAGAGGTGGTAATGTCAAGCTGGCGAGGTATAAAATGGCTTTGCCCCAAAAACAATGACATAGCGTTTACAGAATAAGATACAGTAAAAATGTTGAGTCATTTTTTTTATACGTTTGCTGGGCTGTGGTTGGGTTTGGATGGCATGAGGAGGTTTCGGTTATTTTTCCTTTGTGCATCTAACATAAATCCTACAAACCAAAAACAGAGAAGACGGTGACCTATCAGCTCAGACTTAAACATATTCTCCAATAAACATAATTTTATCACAAACAGGCATGAGCACACACTGTAGTATATAATTTTATCTACGTGCTGACAAATCATACACCCGCACTGACACTTACACCTGGCTTGGCTTTTGGCAGGTTTACTAGTTACAATCACTCACTCACACACACACGCACATAAAACATCCACAACTACACCTATGAACTTTATCCATTTGAATGCAGCGACTCAGTCCTTTCCTCTCTCTGGCTGAGTGGGTGACAGGCTGGACAGCACCAAGGTCAGCCAAGAACATGACCACAAAGGCTTGCTCTGATACGACCTTGCTTTCCATAATGTGTTGTGGTTTGCTGCAAGCACTTTCTTTTACATAATCTTTAACAAAATTGGGAATCACATCAGGGAATACAGAGGGGAAAGCAGCTTTGCTAATTAACACCTTGTTGTAAGTTTATGTGAAATGTCATCGAGCAGAGTATCAGTACGCTCAGCGTGCATACATTAACTTTAGCTCAGCGGGCCATTGTTTTTCACTAATGATAGCCAGCGTGTAAACATTTCCCACAGTCAAGTGGAATAAAAGGTACCAACATGCAACCACACAACCGTGATATTACGCACTGACGACAACAAACAAAGATTCAGGTGTGACAACAAATATATGTCTTGTTCTTACATAAAAACTTGAACCATCAGAGAGAGTTTCAGTCATAGATACTTTAAGTTAAAGTTATGTCTTTTGCATGTTATCAGACAGAAGAAACCTTAGGACATCCATGCAAATGTTGATGTCAAATCACCTCAGATAAGACACTTATAATAACAGAGTCAAAGAACGCAAGATGTCTCACATTAATAAAGTTCATACATGCTGTATGTCACTAATTTACCCTTGTCCAGTTCCAAAATGTTCATAGGTTAAAAAAAAATTTACACTGATAAAGCTGACATTAAGAAAATCCAAGACAAACAAGGTTCTGCTCCTTTTGTCAAACACAAACCTCGCAAAAGAAGAAGAGAAAAGGAAAGAAAGTATAAGAAGCTACAGAAACGAACAGAAAGTAGTAAATGGAAATCAAGTCAAACTGGCAGAGCTGGGAGCAGAAAGTACTTTATGGATGGGTGGAAGGATGGATGGATAGAGGCAAGGCAGATGACTCACCATCAATCCTGCTGACCAGCTCCTCTAGAGCCTTGACTTTCCTCTGGATGCCTGGCTGGGCAAATGTATAGTTGTCCTGCGAAGAAGGAAAAATCAGACAGAGTCAATACGGATGGAGGCTTAATTTACAAAAGTTAAAATAGTTGGTCCATGTTGTGCTTTTTTTATATTTAAAGTGTATTGCTGACTCCTAAAGTGAATGCATGCAGTATGCTTACATTAAACAACGAGAACCAAGGTCAGAGCGGTAAACCGATAACACCTGGAATGACCATCTAACAAGAAAGTGCAAGAACAGCAATGCAAACAAGGCTTAAGTGATCAGATATTTGATTACAGGAATATTCTTCATTTTTTATCTTTTTAAATTTTTTAGACGAGCTGTGAAACGGATCTCTTGTGGAGAAAACTAACGCGATTTGTTTCACGTTGACGTTTTGCATCCTTCTGGCCTGAGAGTCGGTGTATCGCAGCACACCCTTGAAGGGTTTGAAATTTCATGTTTTCACTTTGAGGATTCATTTTCAGAAAAGTGCAATAGCCATTACAGTTTTGAAGTGTTTGCCAGACCTCATTTCACACTTCACACAAAGCCTGAGCCATCTTTAAAAACAGTAAATAGAGAAAATAGGCCACCTAACTAGCACTGTCATGACAAAACATGTGCAGCTCTGGCCTTGAAGACAAAGTAGAGGCCTGACTGTGAATGTGACTGTAAGAACATAACAGGTGAGCTGTGAATGGGTCTTGGCCTCCTGTTTGCTGTGAAGTGGTGGCAAAATATATGTGAATATTCTCACGCTTGCTTCTCGACAAAGCTCATGAAAGAAAGACGAGGAGTAGTGCTAATAAAGCTACATGTATGACCAAATGTAGAGCACTTATAACATTACATACTGTAAAGGAGAAAACCCAAAATGTTTTATTTAAGCAGAAATACATTTTCTCATCTATGCAGCAGCTGGACAAAAAGCAGGACTTCAGTTATAGCAACTCAACTAAAGTACTGCAACTAAAAGAATCAGAATGACTCTAAGCTCTGACATTTGAGTGCTTGCCAGTACCAGAAACAAACTGTTATGAATAAAATGTTCTTTTGCTGGACAGTAAAAGGTGTAAGTGCACATTATTGTTTTATATTTCCCTCTGACTTCTGTATAATGAAATATTTCTCTGCTTTTAGCTGAAAAACTCCTCCAGATGACATCACCCAGAGGGGATTTTCATCATTCGGAGTTCAGATGATGTCATCTGGGGCCCCCCTCTAAAAGCAGGTCGACCATGATTACAAACTCCATAGTGTGAGCAACAAGATGACATAATGTGAACTGAAGGTTCCTCCAAACGATGTCATTTTTCAGCTAGAAGTAGAGAGAGATTTTAATATAGGATAGTCAGAGGGACATTTAATGACATTTATGTACATGTACTACACAATCTAGAACCAAAAGATGCAAGTTAGAAATGAGTGAAGCTGTATTTCAAAACTTGAGCAGAGCAGTCAGCTTTACTTCTTTTGCTGTGACTCATTTTAAACAGCTCCAAACTGCAGACAGTTTCACCACCGCGTACTTGCTCAACAAGCTTCAGGTTGATTCGGTATCGGAGAGGGTTTCTGCGTATGAGTATGATGAGTGCACTATTCTCAGTCTAGGTGTTGAACTTTGACCTGTTCTTTATGAAGTCTAAAAAAAATAGTGACTAGGTTTCATAAAAGTTAATGTTACTTTAAGTAAATTGTTGTGGATGAACTTCACCAAATTCCACCTGTTAGATCATTTATCGTTAATAGCAAGCTGTGCTTCCATGTCTATTCACAGACTTCAATATTTATTTGTGATACATACTATCTTGTCTCTGATTCTCAAATATGACATTCTAATAATTTTGCAATATAAATTAGTATCTTAAAATGTTTCTGTTTACATTATAAAGCCTGACTCATTTCAAAATGTGTCAGACATATATTGTCACATGTTGACATAACATTTTAAGTCTTATTTAGAAAAAAAACAATAACTGTAAGTGAATATGAGAACAAAAGTGGACAGTTTCAGCTGGTTGAACCTGCAGAATACAATACATGTGAGAACAACACAATAAGCATTTTTATGTGTGTGCGAGCGGGTGTGTGTGTGTGCGTACTGTTCAACCAAATACACACACCACACACACACACTGGCGATTGCATTTCCTTGAGGGGTCATTTCAGAGTGGCTGGAGAACAGCTGATGTGGCAAACTTTCCAACTGACGGAGAGAGGGAGAGAGAAAATGAGACGGAGAAAGAGAGAAAGAAAGAGAGGAGGGGAAGAGAAGTCTGTTGGTAATAAACAGCTCTAGATGTCCTTCAGGCTCAGCAGAACCAAGGCATGTGTGACCCGAGTCCATCAGTGACTGGTAGGGTGGACAAACCGCATTTTCGAAGGATTTCACGTGTCACCCCTCCATCTATAGCAGCTTGTCATCCTTCTAACCCTCCAGTTTCCCTAAAGGTAACGCAACCTTTGGTTTGATTCCTATCATAGCCTATTTAAGGAGACTGACACATGAACAACATCTTCAAAGACGTGTTCACACATCTAGCCCTGACTCATCCTCCCACCATTCTTCTATAATCCTTCGTTCCATTGTATCTTTTGCATAATATATTTTCTCCATGCTACATTTGTTTTATTAGCTCAAAAACCTGTGTCGTTCACTCTCTTTCTCGCTAATTTAACATTTGTGTGTACTTCTCTTGCTCCCTCTCTCCCTCCCTGTCTCTTTCTCCACAACTCCAGTATTAATGCGGTTAGGTGCTAAGCAAGTGTGAGGGCCACTACGAGTAATTACATTTGCATTATTGAAGCTGCTGGCTTTAATCAACTGCCCTTCCTTCTCTCTTTCTCACCAGCTTCCAGCTTTCCGCTTCTCTTGTCTGTGTCTTAAATTCACCTTGTAGCATTTTCCAGTTATTTAGCTATTTAAATTCTCTCTTTGCCTTCTCTTGCATTATTCAAATCTTATTTTTACTTTCTAATTCTCGCACTCGTGTTTTGTCTCTGTTTCTTATAACCTTGTGTCTTTATGGCTGCTTTCTTTATCACCTCTGCTAATCCCTGCCACACGTCCCATCTGTCTCAATCACCCAACCCTTCAACTTATTGAATTATTACTTTCTGTTAAATCTTTTTTGTAACCTTACTAGTTGGAGGTTACTTGTGAACAAACAATCTCTTTACATTTGCTGTTGAGTGTCTTTCATTTCTTATAAATAAAATTAAATTAAATTCCCTTTGTATTTTAAATCATGCAATGTTTTTATAAAGTATCTACAGGAATAGTCCATAAAGGGCTTAAAAGTTGTATAAGATCAGCACTTTTCAATGAGACAATGGTTTTGCAACTTTGACATGATGCACACTGGCTCAAAAAGGATTTTTCTGACAGAAAGTCACTGCAAAAGCATCCACTATAAAACGGTTGACACTTTTTTCTAAAAATGACAAACATTACATTCATGTGCGCAGGGAGAAGATAGGCACAACTGGATGAGGTCACTAGTTCACATGCTCTATAAGCCAAACAAATAAAAAATAAAAACAGAAGCTTGAAAAACATCCAGATAATTTTTAAGGCTAAAATTCAGAAGAAGGAGGATTTTTTTTCACAGAAAATCAGGTTTTAATCAGTATCCAGTCCACATAATACATCCACAGTGCAGATGTGTTAGGAGAGCTGGATACAGAACACCGTTCAATCACGCTTCCCATTTGTCCCAGTAGCCACTCATTAGCTGGCACGATGTGCTGAACTACAACCAAGGTTGATTTTTTTTGTCTATGAATTGTAATTAGTTATTACATAATTATGTTCATAAAACTTTCCCAAGGCTTGAAACATGAGTTTATCTTCTGTGACATCATCCCAATGTAAAGACTATGGGCAAATAGGAAAGAGCATGCAGTGCCAACAGGGAAATTACTAATGTGCAAGCCAGAGCATGCTATATTTGAATTTAAATCCAGGTCCTATAATACACGGGTCTTCAGCTACATTTGTCCAAACAGCCAGACTTTTTTTAAACGGAGACTGTGGGTGCCAGACTTTCACCATAAGTGAATATTACCAAATTGTTTAGTATTAGCAGTTTTTGGCGAAATTGGTGTTATTTTTATGATTGTATTTTAGTATAAAGTCTCCCAATGCCTACTGAGTCCGGTCACCAAGGGGCATTTGAGATATTTTCACTTTTGGGGAGCTCTCATAAGTGGAAAGCTGATGTGGAAATCCACAGCTTTAATAAGAAATGGATGGCACACTAACTATCTAAGGCAATTCAAGTACACAGCATTGTGTGTTCCCAAAAAATTCAGCTGGAATCTCAAGCTACTCACGATGACTTACTCCACCATGAGTGAGGGAAAAGCATTGGAGAACTTCACTGGACTCAGGGACGACACTGTGGCTTTTTTAAAGTAAAGTAAATCAAAGGGAGCAGTTGACCACCTGCACATCATGCAAGACGGAGAATACAAGTGCAAGGTTGCATTTTTAATATTCCTTGGCTTGAATGCATTAAATCTGCAACTACAAGGAAATACAACTTTGTGGTGGGTATGGTAGAGAGGTAGAATTTTAATGCAAGATTTGATGACTTTGCTATTTCCAGGGACGTCACTGAATTTGTGCACAAGCCTTTCATGAACGGCCCAGGCAAAGAAACCTGCACTACTGTGAAAAAGGAGATGCTGTTGGACAAAGCAGCAATTCAAAGTGAACTAGGTAACATCCAGGCCTCCTGTGAAATGAAAGCTGCTCTCCATGGTGCTGAAAGCTTGAGGACATTTTGTGTGGCTTGTCCACAAATCTATGACCCATTGAGGAGGTTAGCCATTTATGTGCTTACCATGTTCAGGTCAAAGCTGCATTTTCAAAAATAACACAGTACGAGGCATTAAAGGAAGTGAGGCTCTGCCACAAGCAGTCCTCCACACAGCTGTCAAGCCTGATGTGAGGAAGCTGGTGTCAGAGGGGAAATTCTCTAAGGAGTCTAATGAGAATGAGAGCATGTTCATGATCACCATTGACAAATTTTGATGTATATGTGTTTTATGTGTTTTACAGACGCCAGCCTTGTTAAATCATTCCATCCACCGGATTCTTAATATTCTTAATATGCATTTTCTGCTGTTACTCAAGGCAGCCATTCGCCCTGCTCTCTCTCTCTCTCTTTTTTTTTATTGAGCTGTTGGTTAAATAAATTTTAAAGTTCTTTCTTTTCAGGGTTAGAAGTCACAATGATTAGCCCATAGACGTGAAAAACAACAAAACTAAATGTTGCTTGTGGAAAAAAGATGTATTGAAAAATGCAGTGTTGAAGGAGAACTCAAGTTTGTCCCCTTGGTTGCATGAAGACATGGCTTCGCTTTGTGAGCGAGGTGGGCCTCACTCCTCCACAGGCTGTGTAGGTCACTGACGAACAAAAGGTGACAGATGGACATACAGTAACAAATCCATGGGTCAAACGCACATATCTGGTGTCAGAAATTATTCCTACTACAATTATTTCCATCTCACTTTTGAATATTTTCACCAACTACAGACTGGGCAGCTGAGTTCTTTCCACACAACTGCAAGAAACTGTAAATCTGAAAGTACTGGTACCACGGCCAAAAGGTTTCTCTTACCTTTGATACTCCGGTTCATTCTATTGTATGTTCATTTAATCAAGTTTCAGAAGCAAACCTGAACTAACTTTTAATATTATTTCATTCTGCAGCTGTTGTAGTTCTGCTTTTCCTGAGATAAAAGGAAATGGAAATAATTTTTCACACGTCTTTCTACTCGAGTTATGTAATTGAAACCAGATGTAGAAAAAAAAAACATGGTAATGCATTTGAGGGTCGGGAGGTTTTCAAAACTTCTCTTGGTCTGTGCTTTCAGTTGTGCACTTTCTATGCTCACTTCATGTCCCTTATTGCTTTCTCGCTCATTTTCTCCTCTATCTGTTTTTCATGCTCCTTTTTGCCTCCTACATAATCAAACATAAATCTTGCTCTTTTTCCTCTTTACACTGCTCTCCTCCTTCATCTTTCCCTCCTCTCATTTCTCACTTTATCAATCTCTAGCTCCACCACCTTCTGTTCTCCTTTTCATTGTCTATTTTCATCACTTTGGTGGTGCTAATGAGGCTAGACTTGACTAAGTGTTTTGAACATGCTATTATGTCTCCTCTGCGTTGCTGTGCTCCCTAGTGTTTAATTTTGTTCCATGCTGTATTGCATTTTATTTTATGACTGACTGTTGTTTAGTTAGATGTTTTTTTTTTCTTTAGACACATTTGTGATTAGGCTATGATACAAATATAGTGCTTTGTCTTTTTGCTTTCTTCTCTTGTCCTGCATTGACATTTATCTTTTCCCTTTTTTTCTCTCACCACCTTTAACCAGTTCTCCTTCTCGCTCCTCACACTTTCTCCTTTTCCTCATCCTAATCTGTCTCCCTTTCTCTTTCTTTCACTCTCTCTGCTACTTTACTATTTATTTTTTGTCCTATTTTCTTCCTTCTTATGCCTGTCCCTTTTCCACTCGCTTCCTCTCTTTGTCAAACCCAATATGTTGGATCTTTGATCAGCTGAGGCAACAGGAGGAAATCAACTCTCACTCCTTCATTATTCATACATTCTCCACTTCTACCGCCATCTGTCCATCGACCACATCTGACCCAGCAAGTAAGTCAAACTGCCCTGGTGCAACCACTTGAACGAACACACACAGCTCACAAACATAAAGTCTGAGTCTCTCTTTTTCAGTCAGGTGTCAACAGCCTCTTGTTCTCCCTTCTTTGTTCTGTCTGTCTCTCTCTCTCCCCCTCTTCCCTCTCAGTCAGCCAAATCAATAGCTCCTCTTCACCTCTCAGTCCATTCTATTAGAGACAACAAAAGCTCTATGCTGGACTAAGATTGCCTCCCATTGTGGCACCGGATGTCTATCAGCAAGTTGGACAGAACCAACACAACAACGCCATAAAGGTATGTGTATGTGTGAGAGAGACAAAAAGACATAAGGACAGAGGAGAGACTGAGGAAGAGAGAGATGACAGGTCAAGATAAAGGGTAGACAATAATTGCTGCACAGTGTTGTAGAGAAGACTGAAGGACAGGTCCACGATCTGTCAGTCAGTTATATGTGTGAGTGAGAGGCAAGAGGAGAGAAGCAGAAAGTGAATATGTGAGAAAAATGACAGATTGTTTTTATTAACAAAAACTGGGATAAAAAATATTTTTCCATGACTTGTTTCCGAGGAAGACAAAAGGAAACTGTTGCCATAAACCAATAACCGTGACCACATTTCCGCACTTTCATTGATGTAAAAATCGGTGACTGAAATGAAATAAAAAACCTCACTGAGATCTCTCAATATTTTCATTGATTAAAAAAAAGGGGAGATGAAATTACATTTCAAAATGTGACACAATCCAGATATCCTGTTAAGGCCGAATTATACTTCTCCATCAATACACGCGCCAACGCTCAGATACGTGCGCCCATGTGTTTCTTTTATACTTGCATGGCAGACGTACATGCCCGCAAGATGGCAGTATCATATTTAACAAACCTAAATTCTGTGAAAATTAATAAACTATCCAGAAACAGAAAGTAAATGCTTGTGTTCTACATTTCACAAAACTCAGCATCTGTGAAGGTAAAGGCTGAATGGTTCCTGCACTGATTGCTCAGATGAGGACTACAATGTCCTGTCCATTGTTGTTGTTGAATAAACCTACAAATATTTTTAGAGATACAATAGTTATCATTTTACAGACCAAATGGTAATTATAGTGAAAGTATTTCAATGAATATTATCCGAACTGTTTGTGCCCCATGTGAAGTAAGGTATGTTATCGAGCCCAGACTTTTCTTCTTATTATAAATGTTCATTTTTGGAAACCAAAAGGCAGAGGTTGACATACACATCTCAAAACAGTGCAAACTAAATTTATCCCCTAGAGACGGAATAAAGCAGCAGTACAACAGTATATATGAAACGACATATATAAACATTATACAAAATCAGTGTCTAGTCAGGTTTGAACAGTTTCTTTTTCTACTTTTCCGTTCTTTATTTTCGGTTCTATTCCTATTTTGATCCTGCCTCCAGACATTGCATGGCTAAACTCGCATCCCCCTCATACTGTACACCAGCAGTGCCCCCATGAAAAGGGTGGGGAGGGACAGAGGTACAAAGCTGATCACAAACATGGTTCTCCTTATGACCCCCCCCCCAAAAAATCCACTTTCTATAGTTGAAGAAACCGTGTATCTTTAATTCCTTTCCCTAGTTAGAGACATGTGACGTTTAAAAAGAAAAAAATGAACTAAATGAAAAACAAGTCACTTAAAAAATAAAGCACTACTGTTACCTACTGTTAGCTAAGTCCATATCTTTTGGACAATTTCAATTCAATGCAAGAGGACATCTTTTACATCTTCCACACCTTCAGATTGGCTTATATATAGTATTTTCTTTGTGAAGTGGCCCATTTACCCATGAGCGACCCAATACGGATAATGGAGCAAATGTAAAAGCTTTTTTCTCATATCAAAAGGAAGTAGATGCTGTTAATTAACAAGTACTCTGAGACTGCCTCAGAGTATGAATTATGCTATATAAAGAAACCTGTCTTGTCTTACGTGACCCTTAACGTGATCAACACCACTTGTCTCTCTGCTAACAAGGTTTTCATGCAGCAGAACAGCACACACTCTTTTTTATGCAATTCTTATTGCATAAATGTCTCTATCCATCGTTGATGCGCTTTATTTTCCAGCCTCAGCCTTTATCCTCACCTCTTCCCCTCAGCAGCTGTTACTGTTTCCATCTCCACTGACCTGCGTGTAAACTTGTTTAGCTAACACGATGCTATTTAATCGGTTTAAAAAAAAGGGGGAAACGATGGTGGAAAAAGTATGGAGGACTCACATAGGGAGGTGGAAGGTGAGTACGTTAAGGTCTAAGTTGTTCTCAAATTGCTGATGCATTTCCAGGGACTCAAATGTGGCTCGGAAGACAGATAATACAAACGCATATACGAGCATGTCAAGCATCACACACACACACAGATGCACCAGCTGGCAGATCACTTCTCCTGTGTGTGTGAGTGTGTGTGCATGTGTTGGATTGAGTGACAGCCCAAGGTGGCGCTAGGGAACCCTTGGGAAAACCAGAACAGGACATTGCGTCTGGTTTGGTCTGTCTACCGTCTGCTAGACATCGGTTCTCGGACCCCTGTTCCTACTCAAGGGAGACACCATCTCTTGCTGGCACTGAGGAAACAGATGGTTGCCTTGACAATGACCAGACAAACTCCGATTGGCTCGCGTTCTAAGGGAGGGGCTGGAGGAAGCCCAGACGTGAAGTGGCAAGGGAAGGAGCAGTTGACTGATGACAGTATCTGGTTCAATGTTATGTATTCAAAGGTAATCAGTTACTTTACAGTGTTACCGTTGAGAAAAGTAACTATATTACTCGTGAGAGTACTTTTCCACTGCCGAAAATGAACACTCCTTTGTAATTCCTCATGCATGTTGTTTTAGTCAAGACCTTTATAATTCCTCTACCAACACAGCCAAGTCTGGCCTTGACATGTTGCTTCCTTTACGGTCCTCGATTGTACAGCCTTACACGTAGCCTAGTCCATATTCCCACAGAGGATTCAAGTTATGGCACTACAGGCAAATGCTGTAGGCCTAAATCCCACAACTCAACACAAACACATACATCACTCTCAAATTAAGGTTATAGGCCTTTTAAAAACAGACATGAATGACTTCAATTAAAGTGCACATGCTCTATGTGCTGCTTGCCTACAATAATACATTCACAGCAAATTTCTGTTGTGACAAAAATTACAGTAATTTGTAGTTTAAAAGTAACAAGTTACATATTTGAAAATGTAACTAAACAACTAAGTACTTCAAGTAAGTACTTGAGTAAGTAAATGGCTGACCTAATGCATTATATTCCTTGTACCATCACAAAAGTAAGAGTACTCCCAACACTGCTGATAAATCAACATTTCTAACATTTCCTAAGTTTTTATCATGGCACAAACTAGTACATCAAACCAAGGTTTTTGAACCAAAAAAGGGTCAGAGGCATTTTCATGTTGGACCCCCATTTGTCAAGCCTACCAGTGAAATGTAACAAGTGCAGATCCCTGGGCGAAATTAAATTTCTCAAAGTTAGGTCCTGGACTGGAAAAACACACATCAGAGCCCCTGCTGTAAAAGGCATATCTGCAGAATTAGCATAAAAGGCAGGTTTTCATCTGCTGGCTTTAAAACTGAGAGCCCTCGGGGGTGTGCTGGCGGAATAATGGACTTTTTAAACTTCATTTCCCTCTCTGGGCATCGCAGGCTCACTGGCTTTGCTTGGACACTCCATAGTTGCCACATACTGAATGTAGCTCTGTCTACACTGTAAAATGTGACCATGGGCTTAATGATATATTATGGTTTGCAATTACCAGGGCATGTTTAAATGAAAAACACAATATTGGGGAGAGGACATTTGTAATTAAATTAATTCAAACAGCAGACCTGGAACCATTTCAACAAGTTCAATTAGTCAAGTTAGCCAGCGGCAGTGTCCAATTTAGCACAGTATGAGACTAACTGGCTGCTGGAGGGACTGGCGTAATATCGGGGTCAACCTAAGAGAGCTATGTTTTAAACGGGTAAAGGTACTGATCTAAGGAAGTTTCATTCCGTTTGACCATTTATTTCATATTTACGTCATTCAAATTCAAAGTAGCTCATAGAGCATGACGTTAGTTTATGTATCAGCTTGCAGTCATGCTTGAAAGCGCTTGAATGCATCAAATGAGTGGATAATCATGAACAATGAGGAACACTGGCCAATTTCAACATGACTAATGTGGCTGCTTCTACTCCAGTAGGTCAAGGTAGCTCAGCCATGTTTTTTGATCATGTCAGATCTAGAGGTGGCAACTGTGGACAGTCTGTTTGATGTGTAAATGGACTGTGGAGAGATGTGCGCTGTTATCTTGCTGATGGTGCTGTAAACACACATACGAACACTGGCGCTTGTCCATTTACACCTGTTTTAAAGGTCATACGAAGACAGGAGAGTGGCTGTCTTCGCTCAAGATCTCAGGAGCTCCAGCTCAAAAAAAAAATCCATTAATAATGCACACATATTGTGTTGTTGTTAAATATCTCAGACTCCCCGCCCGTTACGGGGGGGGATCTAAGATTTCCTCCCAAAATTTCAATGCGTTTGAAGTGTGAAGACTAACAAGAAAAGTTCTTTTGTTCAAGTTATTTTGACAAGTCATTCTGATTTTGTCAACAGACATAAGAGTTGCTTGGAATTAAGTGATCTCCTTTTATCCCAGCCTGCTCCTTCGGAGGAGTGGGCTGCAGTGCCGCCAATTAAAGCAGCAGCTCATTAGAGAAGCTGCTTAAGTGAATTGACAGCCAAAATAGCCTGTTCAGTTTCAAGGTGGGAGAGAAGCACGGTGGTTAAACACTAAAACCAGAGCTAATGGCCAATTTACTGTTTTAAAAGATAATAATAAAAAAAAACTTTCAAAAGTCTTTCTATTGTACATGAGGTAATTACATAAAATTGCAGGAAAAGAACAGTAGCTGTGGTTCATGGACAGATAGGTGAAACTATGTTTGTCTCCAACTATGCGGAGGTCTTCCATCTTTCGACCTTTCGATCTTTGAGTCCGTTTCCAAATTGCGATGCACCTAAGCACCTTTTAATATTGGTTTCTAATTTTGCTCCAGAACTACTGGACACTACTGTGGCGTCAGTTTTCAAGTAAATACCAGAAATATAAGGTGCTTAAGAGGCAGTGAGTAAATGTAATTGCATGGACAGACTCTCCCTCTCTCTAACCCGCAGACCTGCACACTCAGGCCCTCAGTTAAGTGTAATAGTGAATAGTGGGTGTGAGAGGGTTTGAGACAAGGTCAGTACAAGGATCACCAACTAATTACGGTGCTGAGGCACTCAGCCTCCGTCAGATTGTTTAGAAAGCATTAGGGGGGGAAACATGGGCTTCCCTGGTGCATTGCACATAATTAGTTTGGAGCCAAGGTCACACACAAACACAAGCATGGGGACAAACATCATCCATACACATACAAAAGCGTACAAAAAGACACACACTATTCTTCTCTCTTCCTTCCTCTGCTCTCAAGCTTTGCTTTCTGTCTGCCTTGCTCTCTGGGGGCAACAGGGTGCAGTGTCTATTAATTTCTTAAATGAATAGCCTACCTATTGATAGTTATTTATGGGTGTTTGTGTTTTATGCACAACACATGCTCCTCATTATTAATTAAGTGTAGGGCTAGGCAATATTAAGCATATGTTCAAAACAAAGAAACAAATGCCGCCCTTTTTGGTCACTTTAACGTCACTACAAAGATTATCACAGTTTCTTTTATCCCCTAAAACACCAATGGTGCACAATAAGCACAATGCCCGATCAATACATTTAAAGTCTCGCTGCTGTGCCATTCCCTTAAGTGTTTCTTTAAATTTGGGTCATTGACCCAACTGGGAAGAACTGGCACATGCTTCTTTAACTGTGCCAGACAATTATTAGAGTATAGCTGTGGTCAGAAACAGTACAAGCAGACCCCAGCAATTACAATCAAATACACCTTTGACATTAGCAGTAAGTCAAAGGACACAGAAATGTTAAAGGTGCCCGCAATTTCTGACAACATAAACAAAAACGGAGATTAGGCACTTTTTAGTGAGAATTAAATGCTGTAATCCAACACACAGAGACGTGGTTTAACAATATTTCAGAACGAAGGCAGAACTAAGGATGCTAAGTAACAGTGGTACTGGTGAGAGCCAATCCACTACCAGCTCAGGCAGGCACGTTTAAAATTGACAGATGGCTCATCCATGACCACTGAGAGCAAGGTCGGTTTAGAGAGCTCATGGGCAAAAAGGCTTGGAAAGAAATGATGAAACAAAATTAAGTTTGGAGCTGCTGTCTGTGTGCAATTATCTCTTCTCCAGACAACAGGCCTGCTTTCAAAATATCCAAGACAATCACATTTCTTAAACCTACACAGAAAAGCTCTTTAGTCCATAATGCTTACACTGTTAGAGGAGTCTTGCAGGATTTACATGTATGGTTTTTTTTTATGACAGATTCAATCCTTCTGGGCATAGGTGACACCAGTCTTGCACATATTTGTGGAGAGATATACTCATTCTTCACAATTTTTTTTCAGCTACGCTGTGCTAGAGGGGTTTCGTTGTTGTACCTTGTGAAATATTTCAAATGTGTTGTATTGGATTCAAGTCAGGAGACAAGCTTGGCCAGGTCATATTTTTACAGTTTTTCTTCTTTGAAAAATCATGAGTTTTGCAGTGTTTCACTGTCATGTTGGAAAATTCCTCTCCTGTCAAGCTCGTCGAGACAGAAAATAACATTTTCATTTCGTATGAGGACATAGAAACTTGCATTCACAGTGAAAGCATAAACGCCATTTCCCCTGCACCTTTGCTCCTCTGATTAGCACTATTCAGTTACTGTGTTGGGCTTGACCTGGGCAACACCAAACATTCACGACCTGATCTTAACAAATTGTTTTTCATTTTATCTGCCTCAAGATTGTGATGCTAATATTCTTCACACTTCTTTTCATGTTCTTGTGCGCACTGGTCTACTTGTTGGACATTATCTGTAGACTGACATCTTATAGTGTCCTTTACATCTTCAGAGCAGTAACTGAAATAGGAATATCATAGATAATCCTTGTGCCACATAAAAAACAAACCAGACGCAGCTCACAAGAAATACAATAAGCCTGAGATTTTTTGCCTAACACTGACCAAAAATCCATGCTTTTCAGGTCTGCATGTCCACTACATGTGTCGTGTAAAGTTTACCAACTGCCCAAAACTACAAGGGTCTGGTCAAGTATGTATCGGGTCAGGTATATTACAGTTTATTACTGCATCCTTGACACTCTAGTTAAGATATTTTTATAGTTGTATAGTCTAAAACAACCAAGGAGCTCTTCTTCTTTTTGCTAATTTCTGTCAGATGTCAGCAGTAACGACACACTGGTCTATGTAAGGCTGGCTGTAATACAAGTGTTGAGCTCTAATTAAAAAGAAACTATCAGTTTAGCAAAATTTAATTTGATAAGCAAATCAAAGTGTCTGTAATATTAGTTAATAATAGAGTGGCTAGTGCTGCTAATGGCAGTGAAAATCAACATACAGCTGTACACATCTCCTAGCCACTCTAAGCTTAGTGTCTGCACATCAATGTGGCTGAGAAAACCCACCCCTGGGTTATCATTAACCCCACCTCATTTAAAGCTGTATGTGCTATTCTGGGAGCTTTCTAATAAACCTGACTAATGATAGCAAATGTAGGAACTGTTGGTATTTCTTCAATAGCTAAAAAATGGCAATGCATTAATAACATAGTCTATTTATCAAATTAAACTGTTTCAGCTCGAGCTGACTTTATCCATGATAAATTAATACTGTAAAGGCTTGCTGCTGAAGGCTTGTTCTAGGGTCTACTTTTTGCCAAATAGTGGGTAAAATTGCTATAATTAAAGAGATTCCCATTGCTTTATTTCAGCTAAAAGCTACAGTGAGGAGAATATTTATCTATTAAAACCAGATCAGAGGAGCATGTACTGTTTGCTCGTATTACATTTTGACCAGTTTGTTGTAAGACAGCATACATCTTCTCAACACACACATGCTTACCTGGATGCCATCCAGCAGTTTGCTCATGCACCAGAAGCTGTCAGCCTCAATGTTCCTCAGTGCCTCTTCCTGAAGACTGGACACGTCAAAGTTTTCTACTTCCTCCTCTAGAGAAGACGAAGGAGAACAGAGCGAGTGTGAGAAATAAGCAGTGCAGGGTAAAGACACGGACAGACGAAAAGGGAGGGGAAGTAAAAAAAAAAAAAAAGGCTGACAGAAAAAGTGAGAGAGAAAATGGAGAAGAGTGATTCAAACCAAGCAGCCCAGCGGGGGCTCTGTCATAAGCCCACCATTCAGACAGGGGCACAAGAAAGTCAGATGTGCATGAGGAGGACAAATTTAACCAGGGAAGTGAGAGGAGGGAAAGGAGGAAGGAGTGGGTTTGCAAGAAATGTATAAAAAGAAACAAAGACGACACACGCAGCATATTGTATACGTCTTTTATAAAGCACACAGAATAAATGTATTTAGAAGTGTATTTAGCATATTGTTTTAGTAAGTACATAAGAAATGCACATTTCCTTCAGTCTCTGGAGCTGCGAACGTTGAATTACCACTTACAGCTATTAAAGTTTAAACTCATCTCGTTTTATGTTTACTATATTCCAGTCACCATATCCTTATTTGAGTAAGGTAATTGTTTTGTTTGTTTTTTTAATTTCAGACTTTGCATTATACTGTCATGCTACGAGTTAACTCCTACAGCCTAAGTACAGTTGTGAGGAGTGAAATAAACAGAGTTTGGAAGATAATTAGTCTGTAAATAAATACAGCATAATATTTTTCAGGCATGTCCTAAAACACACTGCAGATGGCACAGAAAGGACAATTTCCAAGCAACGAGCACACTGAGTCCCCAGTCATCTCCACCGGGTGACTTCAACTATGGGTGTCATCAGATGTCATTAACGGCAGCAGTGTGTGACGGACTGCAGGGGCTTTGACGGGCTTCTGACAAGCCACTGACAGCCAGTGGAGAGGAGATGGGACGAGACTGATTAACAATGATCTAGAGAGAGAAAAAAAAAAAAAAAAGACCGAGCGTACACACACACACACACACACACACACACACACACACGCACACACACACACACACACACCCACAAAGGGAGAGAGAGAGAGCAGGGCCCAGAGCAAAACAGAAAAAGGTATGCATGTTTGGCTATATTACCAAAAAACTACTGTATATATGTATGTATATGTGTATTCGTGTGTGTGTTCCTTACACACACACACACACACACACACACAGATACAGGACCTGGCAGCTCTGCATGGTATCCTTGGCAACCCCAGTGGAATGTTGTCAAGGTTGTAATGAGCATGCTCAGCCTGACAGACAGACAGAAAGAAAACTGGCAAAGGGCCAGGACTACAAAGCCACTACCAACTAGGCTGTGTGTTTGTGTGTGTGTGTGTGTGTTTGTGTGTGTGTGTGTGCTCCCGTCATTGTCTAATTTTGCGTGAAGTCAGGCAAAGATGAACAGAAACCGGACGGAGAGGCTGCGGTGAGACTTTTCATCCTGTCTCACTCACAGACAGATCAAGTTATCACCGTGCACAAAAATCTAATATTGTTTGCATAGCTACAAGATCTTTAATAACAGATATTGATGAGGTCAGGGGTTGCCGTTGTGTTTACATGTCAGCAGAGTTCATTCTAACCACAATACTAAATGTGACACAGCCATAAGCAACAAATGACAGAAAATATTAGTGTAGTGATATCATCTCATAAAATCTATTTTTTTAGTAAGGGATATAAAAAAAAACTGCAATGAGAAGTGTAAACACATCCAGAGCGGAAGAGGTCATCCACAGAGAAAACATTATGAGTCAGACACAGCTGATGAAAACTCACAATATTTCTCCTCAGCTTAAATTGAGGCCACAGCAGAAGTCAACTACAATCAACTAGACCTAAATGTAGTGCTGGAGCAGCTGTTGGAGCAGTGCTGAGACAAAAGAGACCACCATCTGACCAATTTGAAGCCAGTATTTAATTTGATAGCTCCTGTATAGTGATGCAGAAAACAATGACAACTCATGAATACAAGCTTCTCTCGCTGGGACACACCAGCGACGGCATGGAATTTGGTGTTGAAAAAATTAATTGTAAACGGACTGACCGGCAATTCATAAGGTGTCGTTGATGATTAACAAGGTGGTGAGCGTGCCACTGTTCTGCCGCTTTGGGAGACCCTGAGGAGCCCAAAGTGTCAAATCAGTCGCAGCTAAAGACTTCCTGTTGGGCATAGATCAAACCCTGGACTTTGACTCTGTTTCAAATTACAAGGAACGGCTGCTTCCAAAAGCCCAGTGGCCGCACTGAAATGGGACACAGCTCATCACAATAACAAGTGCATGTGTGAGGAGGGGCTAAAATGAAGAAAGGCCATGTAGCCGGAGACTGACAAGGCAACAGTGCCCCCCCTCATTGTTGGTGGAACTGACGCTAACACCAGTAACCTGCTGTACGTGGATGAATGCATGAAAACAGTCAAAGCTCGGGGGCGACCGTCGTTTTTAAGGCCAGGCCATACACAGAGATTCACGGCTTAACGAATAAAAGTGCTGTGTGGTAAATGTCTGACAACTAATCAACCTGTTGCTGAATTCAGTTTTCATGACCCAACTTGATCCACCTGTAATGTAGAAGAGTTTTGTAAGATTCAAACAAGTAAAAGGCCACTCTGAATACCTCCAGCGTGCCTCAGCTGACCTGCTGTCAGGAGAGAAATAGCTAATTACTTCCATAGGAACCATGTCTCAGCAGAAATTCCTCTCCTGGTGATTAATTTCAGAGCTCTGCTTCCACAAGGCCCTGCTAACAATACATGTCTGAGACATGATCCGCGTCTCAATAGAAACGCTTCACAAATAACAAATAAGAGCCTGGGGAATTTCTGGAAGTTTAAGCTTCAGTGAGCATCACATCAGAGAGTTGGAGTCTCAGTGGCTTTAATTCTGTGCGAGATGTTCCTCCAAAACAATCTTCTGCCACATAATGTTCCCAGGCTGATGGAAAAGCACGCCTGACGCAGACTCACCTTGGTAGAAAAACTTTTGATTCGTTTGATACAGCTACACAAAACAAACACTAATTTGCTTGATAGAATCTTCACACAATTTCTTTAATAGTTGGTTCTTATGTGACAGAAACCAAACAACCACAACAATAGGAAAACATTAAATGTATAAATCTAAACTTTCCCACACAACGTAAATTTGAGATGATCTATTATTCTCTTGACATAGTTTCAGCTCTGCCACTTCACGTCTCCGCTCCCATCTCTTTTCATACGTCGACTTTCCTCTGATAGTCTCTTGATCTCTCCTTTGGCACATCAATGCTTTTCCTCCCTACTCTCCCTCCTCCACTTCTCCTATACAACCATTTGACATCTCCTCTCCTGCTATTGCTACTCTGCCTCACCAAGCTTCCCCACCACCCCATCCCGCCCCCCCCTCCTCCTTCACCACTCTTTCTATTGGACACTTTGCCAGTTCCCTGCCCGGCCGCAGGGCTCATTTCCTGTTTGTTCTGGCACAGGGGGCAACTTGTCCAGAGAGACCAACTGCTTGGTCGCTGCCAGCTGTGAGCACTTGGCACAGCTTGGCATTCGGAGTCAGGTTACACCTCCGGAGACCAAGTGAGGCACCTACATGCACGTGCACAAAGTACACACAACACACAGTCGCACCAGTGCTGCCATCTGCCCTCGACAACTATGGGCCACAAGGTAATGTGATGTAAGATGATAAACGAGCTAGTTTAGCCTGATGTAATTCACAAAGTGTGTATGTGTGTGTGTGTGTGTGTGTGTGTGTGTGCTGAGCGTGAAAGTGCGCGTGTCTGTGCAGACGGCAACTGGCAATAAAAACCCATCCTGTTTGACAACATTCTGTTGGTTCAGATTAATCACAAGCAAACCTGAGCTGCAGACCACCAGAAGAAAGAGAGCACGCGATTGGCTCAAACAAGATTTCATCATGCAAAGCTCATGAACTCACATGAAGTGCTGCAGTCATTACTTATCATTTACAGCAGCAGTCGAGGTAAAATCTAATGAATCTAATGACGTACAATTTGGGTGCTGAATCCAAACATGTCACCATCCACTTTTCACCCTCTGAACAGCATGCAAGTGACACAGCCTGAGGCTAGACACTTAAAAATGAGACACACTTTAGCTTCTAGTGAGACATGTAATACTTCCATCTCCTCACACCTCTGACAACCCCCCCGCCCTCCTCCTCCTCACCCACCCAACCTCTCGCTCCGGCTGCATCAACTACAAAATGTGATTTCTCCACTGTGGCACAATTAGTAAGATAACGCCGTTGTTAATGAGAGCTGAATATTTCCAGAGAGGTGGCATTCATACTGTTGGATAATTAAGAGAAGAGTCAACCTGTCAAGCCTGGTGTCACCAGCACACTGAGAAGACACGCACACTTGCATGCATATACAAATATGCAGAATCACAGGAGATGCGAGTGCAATGAGAATAGAATAATAGCAGTGTGGAAAACACGATGTGAAGATATGAAAATAGGCAGCTGGAGGTGATGAAAGTCAGGAGTAGAAGAGTGTACTATATGTGTGAGAGAGCGAGAACAGGTGGAGGTGAGAGAAGGAAATAATCATAACACTCTTTTGAAAAAAAGGCCCTTTGTTTACATGTCTGCTCTTGGTCCCAAAAAAACGAATCAATGGTAAGTCATCCAGGGTCTGTGGTTCTTTGAAGATGCTAGGTTTGTCTCCAAAGCACATCACTAATGCTTACTCACTGCAACCCTTGAACTTCAGCCTCATCAGCAAACTCTTTAGGCCATAAAATCCACAAAAATCACTCCAACAATGTTCTCATTTCCCGCTATCTGCGCTGTAAGCCACGTGTCCATACATCAAACAGCAGGCCCCACAGCTGCTGGCAAGATAACGGAGTCTTTGCTATCAAGTCTCAACTAATATCATATCTGCCTATGTGCAGACACATAATGATCCACATGCCCTGAGGCGGGATGGTGTCTCGTATGAAGAAGCTTTAAGTGTTTAATGTTGAGGAAGCCCATCGCATTAGTTGTAGCTACCGCTGCCAATATCTGTGTTCACAATACAAATCCTTCTCACCACCACTCTTGTACTCGCCTGTGGCACATTTGTATAACACAGATGTGTGTGAAAATGTGTGATTCAACATGTGCACAGCTGGCAACATGCTCCACAGTTGTGTAACCATGGCAATGCCAGGGAGACGCAACACTGCCTGGGATGAGATCTGTTTGTGTATTGCTCTGCAGTGATAACATAGAGGAGGGGTGGAAGCCAATGGCGATCAATAGTACAAATCGTAGCTGGAGCAACAGGATGGCTGCTGGTAGATCTTAAAATTTATACCCACATGAGAAGCAATCTGCTGGAGATTGTCTGCTTTTGTTTTGTTCTTTCATATTTTTCAGTGAATAGACTGGTTTCCCAATTCAAATGAAATCCAATTTTGAATGTCATTTACCTTCATCAGATAAATATTACAAAATGTGAGCAACACTGCTGTTGTCTCAAATATAAATTGATGTATGTTAACATGACAGACGAAACTTTGAACACTGTCTAGATAAAAACCACTGTAAATTAGTGAGATAAAAATACAGTGCCTAATGGTTTTATCTAGTAGAAAAGTAATCATTCACCGGAGCAACGCCGGTGCATCTGTAAATGACTCCAATTATGTCCCATAGAATAGAGAAAAAGAGATTAAATGCGTGTGATAGTGGCAGGTTTGCAAGCGTTGTGTTTTTTGTTTCGTGCTCGCTATTTCACATACTGTCGTAATGAGAAGGTGGAGCAGTTAGCGCTGCTGCCTCACAGCTAGAAGGTCGCTGGGTGCATGTTCTCCTGGTGCTTGTGTGGGTTTCCTGTGGGTACAGGACATTCCTCCCACAGTCCACAGACATGCATGTCAGGGAAACTGGTGACTCTAAACTGCCCGTAGAATGTGAGTGTGAGTTGTTGTCTGTCAAGGTATGTCTCTATTTTATTACATTGATAGAACTGAATAACTAAATCTTAAGCACTTCTTCAGATGATGTAACACGATGTCCTCTACATTTATAATCAGCACAGAGTATGAATAAGCAGGGTTCATGTGTGTATTTAACAGGTCTAAAAGTGCAGCTGCTAAGCAGTTAAACACCTCAATCACTTGCTCATAGTCAACATTTTCTAAACACATAGGATTGTCTAGTCCCTTCAAGGTATAGTAAGAGCCTGCTTAGTGAGAGCTGAGGCAAAGTTCCCTGAGACGTAAGTGAAGGATCAGTCCATTAAGTCATTAGTGCGTGTAATGCGCAGAGTTAGTTAGCAAAAAAACAGGAGGGGAACAGTAATACGAAGGAAATATAGACAGCAGCAGGTGCGTTTAACCGAACAAGTCGTCGACATGCAGAGGTGAGAAAGACACCTCAAGACGTAATAGTGTGCTGTGTTGTGTACACACACTTTTCAGATCCTTCCATGCACCCCAGATGTGTATATGTCGGAGTGTTTGTGTGCATACAGTACGTGGATGTATGCACACATCGTCGTGATGCAACCCAACGCGCCACACGCCAGCAGTGCAGCAGCACAGTGAGATGACTGTTTCAATTGCCTCCAATTGCGTCAGGTCAAGCAGAACGCATCTCGCTGGTGACAGTATGATAAAACTGATTTTTTTTTTCTCCCCCCACCCCCCAATCACACGCCTGACAGAGAGAACGAGAAATAGAGACTTGGAGAGATCTTAAGCTTCTCGGTGAGGAGAGCTTCAATTTATGGCTTTTTATAGTCAAGTAATTAACTTAATCTAAAAATATTCAATAACCCCTGCGATTATTCACAGAAGATAAATCATTTTTTGACAGAACTATTTCTCTGGATCATTTCAGAGCTCTATTGCTTTTAATCAGGAGTAGTGAGAGGATCTGTGGTAATACAGGGAAATAGGATCAAGCCAGATGTAGATGAAAGAACAGCTACTGATTCAGCCTTATAAATCTTAATGTCAAAAAGTCACAATGGTCTGTGTAGGTTGTTTGTTTTACATCACATGCCAAATCATGTAAGGTTCACAACTATTAAATCAATTTTCCAACTGCCACACGATTTGCTGTTTGTCACATCTTTTGATTTCTGGATTCCTAAAAATGGCAGATGAAGTTCAGGAGTAATCTTTACGATTTTCTTTCTTTCTTTACCTTTTGATGGTATGTGTTGCATGGACAAGCAGTCCCGGGTAAAGGGGGCATACAGGACAGAACTCAGGACACACTGCTGAGGGACACCAGCATTCAATAGAAAGGTGTTGGATGGATGTTTGCCCAGCCACACACTACGGAGGCAGTTGGTCAGAAAGTCTAAGATTCAATTGCAGATGGTTGCATCCAAGCCCAGTCCCAGAAGTCTGAGAGAAGACTCTCTGAGATAATAGTTTTTGATCTACTTTGATTGGATTGTCCTTTTTATAGTCTGTGAGTACCAGTATGCCCTGTTCCATACATGGGGGACTGTTATTCCTTGCCAGGCTAAAGGATGTGATGTCACTGACTCTGTAAGCAGCCTCCCTAAGCCTTTGCAGAGTTCTATCTTTGTTGTTTAGCAAGGGTTTCAGATATGGAAACTCACATTTAATTAACAGGTGACAGAAATTGACATATGAAAAGACTGATGAAGATTCAGATTCAAGTGTTCATCGACGCACAAGCTGCAGTCAGCGCACTCAAAACTGTTGAAGTTGTGCTCCTGAATCGTCAGCACAAACTAACCTTAAGTTTCTTTAAGTGTTTATCTTTGCTGTGCTAATTAGTGGTTTAAAGGTTGGCAACTTCAACAACGAAAGGTGGTCCGACCATGCAAGATGACACAGCCTTAAATGCACTTATCAATAGATGTGATATAATGTTCTTCCAACTCTGGCTGGGCATTTAACAGTCCAGCAGAAACTGGGTAGCACTGAACTACGATTAGCCTGATTAAAATCCGCTCCATTAAAAGCCGGGTGGGAGTCCAGTGGGCACGCAGTGGGATGCGGCATCACAAAAACACAAGAAATTGCCCTTAGTGTATAAAAGGCTGTGCGATTTACTAGGATGCCTTCCACATGAGGTGTGTGGAGCCTATATATCACAAGAGAGTTTGTACAACTCCTTTTTTTTTTGGAATCAGCTGTTCTGTCCGAGTGCAACCTGTTAGACACAGGTTTTTCTGGGAGCACCAACCTGCTGTGATCAAGCTTGCCACCATTTCTATCCATGTTTGATCCCATCTTTGTCACGGGCTTTGAGCCGTGCCTTTACAATGCAAATACCCAGCAATGTAAAATGAATCTAATCTACCGCCACAAAAGCAAGTTTTCAGCTGTTTGAGGTCTGAGGTAATAGTGTGATCTTAAATGCACAACAGCAGCAAAGGCACAATATAGTGAGACAGAATCAAACTAAACGAACATTAAACCTGAGAAACTAGGATACTGAATCCAGGAGAAAGCAGCAGCAAATGAACACAAAGTGTCAACCATCAAAAGGTCTGTCGGAGAGGAACATATTTCAAGGGAATGAAAGAGACATTTATACAGAGAAAAGTGGAGATGCAGACTGAGGGTCAGAACCACACGGCTGATTCAATTTTTGCCCGTCCAAATGCTATTACTTAACCCCAGCAACATGGTGATTGCATTCTAAACCAAATAGAGGAGAGGAGACGGGGACAAAGCTCAAGCCAGGGGAGAGACAAAGAGAGCCGGCGTCAAAGAAAATTAAAGAACAAATCTCAAACTGTCTTGGGGAAAATAATGCTTACACTGAGTCGGTAATCTCACCGAATGATTAAAGCAGGAGAAATTAGAGAAAGCTGAAGCAGATAAGGAACAAAGTAAAAAAGACAGCGCTCCTGCTGGATGTCAGCAGCTGTGCTCGGGCAATCACTAAGCAGCTCATTAGAGCTAATAACAGCCGTTAATCAGAGAGAGACTTAGAATAGAAGTGGCCAGCAGTGGCCAGGCCATGGGGAGAAAGAAGCCAATATTAGTTAACCACCTACCGGCCAAGATCTGCTTCACAGATTGAGCAATCTATAGACTGACTAACTGGCAGACAGTTGGATACAAAAGCGAAAAAAGAAAACACGAAAACCATCAGAGAGTTCCGATAAATACTTAAATAAACAATGAGACGCAGTGATGATTCACTTCGAGAGCAGGGAATAAAACACCCAACGGGAACGCGTCCTGTGTTACTGACACCTGAAAATACCCAGTTTTTGTTCGACCGCACACGTTGGGCCAATCATTATATAATGATTCCGTGCTGTAAGCCCCCGATGTGAGGATGCAATTGAAATACAAATGAGCACAGCACAGCGCAGCGTGGCAGAAAACACTGTGCCGTGGCCACAGCTCCACGCCGGTGGACAAACAGCGAACTCTCTCTCAGTTCTGAGGTATTCAAAGCGCGGTTGTATTTTGATATGCAATCCCCAATAACATCTAGGTTGTCCATCATAGCCAATAATTAGTGTCTCATATCAGGGGAAGCTAGGAACTTCAGCATCAAGTATTTCATCTGATGAAATAAACAATAAACTATACCTCAGTTTTATTAATGCTGTGAATGACAGTAAATGTATTATTTGATAAATTAACAGCAAAATGCACTGAAGTCCCTGTGATATTAATAACTGCATAACTACCCAATTTTGTATCCTGAACAAATTCATGTTGGTATGCTGTGAATGGCTCCCTCTTCTCTAGTTCAACAGCTTTTTTCTCCCCTTGCCGAGTATGTTTTACAGCCGTGGAGCTCAAACAAACTTTTTAAACACAACTTAAATGCTAAAGGAAGAAAAAAAGGTGACATAAAGCTCTCACTTCCTAAAAGCTGACTAAAAAATTGCGTGTATAATTTACAAATGTGCCCTTGGCAGACACCAGTTGCTCTGCATAAGCAAGCGATAAAAAGCATATTGAAGTACACATTTCTCTGCATTTCTGAAAGCTTAAAGTAGCTGCTCGAGAAAAAGTGTGTGTCTAGGGATCTGAGGAGTCTTTATGGTTTAAAAAGGTAGACTAAAACACACACACACACAACTACACAACGCCACCTTCCGTGGCAGTACTGGGACTTCCATCATACAGGCATATTGCTCTTCTTTCTCCTCATCCAATCCATCCCCTCTGGTTGGTTAGACACCTTGTGTGTCTCTTTACCTCTGTTTGCCCCTTTTTAAGTGATGTGAGTTGAGCTGTGTAAATGTCTAAGGTCTCTCTTTTCAAACCTCTTTTCTTAGGAATTCACATCACCATTTGAAGACGAGGCTCTGCTTCTGTTGCAATAAAACGCATTTAAAATTTTAAATATACTTAACCTAGACCACTCTGGGTTTGTCCTCATTCTCCCTTTCTCAAGGGCTTCTGCTCACACACGTTATCCCACTTCTACAAGGACGACAATACGTCGACAAAACGGTGAAATGTACTTTGTGATTTTTTTTTAGAAACTATTTGCACTTTTGTCGCTGTAGAAAACACATTTCCGTGTTCTTTTTTTAAATATCAATAAAGAAATACAGAGCGGTGTTTCTTTTTTAAGAGACTGTTCATGAGTGTGCATGAATATCACGCACTTTATTTTTGTCATTTGGCAAACTAATGGAATGAGCTGTACTTGCACACAGCTGTGAATCTTGCAAAACTGGCAGCTAGGAGCCACAAATCTAAAGTCTCACACTCTAATTTGTTCCGTGTACAGTAACGTGGCTAAACCTGGTCCATTTCCCTCTGCATGTTGGACGTCATTAGTCAAATTTAGGTGAATGCAAACCTCAATTTTCATCTATTTGTAATAAATCCTGTAAAAAGCTATAAACATACAGTATTGTCCCATTTAAATCCGACGCAGGCGACTTTGTTAGCTCATTGTATGCTACTCTGTCCCACATATACATGTATGAACTTATTGCTCGTTAACTTTCTATTTGTGCTGTCTGGGACCAGGCAGGTAGTGTGAAGTTGATTTCTGAGCCCTTTCATTTAAAGCAAAGCTCCAGGAAGTTGTGAAGTGAAGTAAAAATTACCAATGTGGGTCCAAAAACCAAAACCAAGACTTGGTTAGATACTCAATGTTTTGGGTTTATGTCTGTAAACAGAATAATCGGAAATGTGTTTGTCACTACATATTACACTATATATATTGCAAATAGCCAATGTATAAATATTGACAGCGGCAACCAGCTGTCGACACACTTTATGCGCCGACAGCTGGTAAGCGTACAATGATACATCAGCATTTATGAGTTCACAATATTTTTATTAAAAAAACACTGAATATTTTTAGGATAAACTCAGCAGGTAGTGTTAACTTTGTGGCTGATCAGTTTATGTAACGTATGAAAAATCGCACTGCTTTCATACTCCAAGTAGCTGTCGAGTTCTTCCTGGCTGGGAAGCGGTTGCTTGCCACTTTCTGCCTGCTAGGACAAGTACAGCTTAGAAACAGACGGTTGTGATAGGATACAGCAGGCCATTCATCTCGTAGCTGATAGGAAGGAGGACTGCCCGGCTAGGCTGCTTCCTGACAGCATGGGGGCACTTTCTTAGATGGTAATTTCCCGTTTTTGAAAATCTTGTTTTCCTGCTCTGTTGTTTGTCCCTGTGTGTCATTCTCCGTGCCCTCACTCTTACTCTTAAATCTGCCAAGAGACACTTTGGCTGTGGTTATTTTCTACTACTTGTCTCCATTCTAGTTCTGCTTCTCTTTTGCTGATGGTAGTCAAACTCTCACCTCTCTGGATTTTCAAATATACTGCCTCTTTTCTGTCGCTGTCTTTCCTACTTGATTCCTTGTTCTCATCTTTCTTCACAGCGGATCCATACTTGGAGACTGGCATGCAGATTGCATTATGGATCCACGAGCCAATCAATGGCTACTCCACATTAAAAATAGGAGTGGACCTGCTCCTTGGCCCATACTGCCTTTAATTGGATGACTTTTATTGTCATTTAATGTGAGAGGTGCTATGCTGTGTCTTCCTGTGGAGAAGTCAAAAGCAAAGTAATGCCTTAATGCTGAAGAACATTAAAAAAGCCTGTTAGATTGCTTAAGAGTCCAAGTAGATGCACAACATCTTTGATATCTTTTCTTCCATGGCATCAAAAGAGTTAATCAATAATCTACTAAAGGGATTTTTTCAATTTGGATTAAGAGTCAAGTGTTAATGAACATTGCTGACAGGATAAAAAGGGGGAGAGCTGTGAAGACAGAGTGGTTGAGAGGTCGAGCCATCGCTCTGCAATGCATTATCAAAAGGTAAATGGAGTTTATGGCAGCTGAACAAGCGGTGCAGTGCCAGACCAAGGCTGTTATGTGGCCCAGAAAAAAAGAAGCCAGAGCAAGGGAGCTAAAATGAAAAAGTGACTAAGAAAGTGACAGCCACGAACTGCCGAATGGAAGAAAGACACGTACACCAACACGATCCACATGTTGCACTCGTGCAGAGGCCTCTTGTAGGAATCAGAGAGTAGGTGTAATGTGATATTTTTTCCTAACCTATACTAATCAGTACCTGGGGTTGGTGGGTTGCAAAAACAGACTACAATCTAAAGATGGCGAGGAATGTAGGTGGGTACGGAAATTGATTTACATAACAACTGCAATTCATATCTTCTGAGATACTGAACTGAATAACAAACAGGGATTGGCAGCGTAAAGCAGTATTGAACGGGTCCTGGGGCTAAATGTTAAAGACCATTTATCAATAAGCTCCATAATTAGTTCTGCTATCAGTACCAGGGAAATTAAGAAAATACATTTCCTGTTTATTATTGCTGTATATCAGTCATCCTGCACACATTAAGACATCTATCTATGACGGATTTTCACTATTCCCAATCCATGGTAAATGCTAAATGCATCATGGTAAAATAGTAAATGGCCACCCACATAACGCTTTTATCCTCACTTTATTTTTTTCGCTTTACAATGTTTCTTCTCATTTGCCCACTAGCTGCCATGGAAGGCAACTAGTGGTTCAGGGTCTGGCCTGAGCACTGGGGATCGAACCACTGACTCCACTCCGGCCGTGGATGACTGACTTACCAACTGAGCTACAGCTGGCAATAAAGAAGACATCTCTCGTTCTCTCTCTCTGAAATATTGTGCTGCTCCCTCTCTCGTATATTGTGCAGCACACACCGAGACACAGAGGCCCTGCTCTTAATGACAGTGTTGGTCAGAAAAACATTAAAATTCCACAAACACAATTATATAAATGTTATATCCTCTTACAAATTCACATTGAACTTTAAATTTGATTTTATTCTTGTCATACGACGAGTTATTTTAGCGTGGATAATCAATTAATAAAAACTTGCACACTCACGCAGCCTTTTGTGCTCCTGATAACTTTCATGAGAAGCAGTTAGCACAGTAAAAAAGAAAAATCAAAAGAAGAATAGTGATACACGCAGACATGGAAAGAGGGACAAGTGAAGTTGCTCACATCCTCAGACATAGGCCGTCTCTCAAACTCAGCCATGGCTTTACACCACTCACACACAACAAACACTTATTTGGACCCAGGATCAGAAAATTTAATCTGAACTTGAACACTGAGAGAAAAGAAACAGGGTGTGCATTAGTTTAAGCAAAAAGGAAAACTAAGTTGCTCGTATCTTAATTTCTAAACATATCTTGGCTGTGGGGTTGGCTGCTTTGTAAATGAATTTAGCTCTGCAGGACGTAAGCCTATTGGCCTGTTCTGCTACAAGTTGATCTAAGCCACTTTCTCACCTACTGCGCCCCTCATTCCGTTTTATAGCTTTTATGCCACAGTGCCATAAGCAGACCCCCTCCCAACAACAGCTAATGTTGTGTCTGTTAAACCAGACATCTGCAGAGGGGGCTTAAATGCAAAAAAAAATTTATACAAATACTTTGTTCATGCTGTTTTTAGTCTTACTATATCACGATAACGTCACTGTCTCATATATTACATTAGATTTGCTGCAATTTCTATCTTCGTAAGCTCAGGTAACCTGATACAACCCGGCTGTTAATGCAGATTTAAAAAATGTTTAAACATTGTCATACTTTTTTCTAATAATTATCAAGGTTGTTCTATCACATGATCATATTTCCTGTTTTTGTTATGCATTTGTGAGCAGTGGAAGGGTGAAAAAGAAATCGATGGAATAACAAGAGGGACGGCCAGCGAGCGCAAAAGAGCACAACAGTATGAGTGAGTGTATCTCACATTTCCTACCACTCGACAAAAGAAGCAGAATTAGGCCCACGTGATGAAAGCGCCAAACCTCTCTGCTCTGGCTCGCTGTCTCTGTGTCAGAGAACAAGAGCACCTAACAACAACAACACAGCACATCAACATATTGTGTAAGATGCCAGCCAGGCACGTTTGAAGGTTTGTTGGCTGTGTATGATATTCAAAGCTCATCAGTGCATGGTGATGCTGGGGGAACAAAGTGCATGGTGATGCTTTGAAGATCTGACATGACTCTGACTCGCCCACAGAGAAGGGAGAAACAAATGCAGAGAAAGGTACGAAAGACAGAAGTAGAAAATGACAGCGTGGAGGAAAAGGCCTAGGAAACAAGACTCAAAAGAACATGATAATAAAGGAAAAGAGTGGGCTAAAGTCTCTTCAAATGTTTCCTTCAACCACAAGTTCAAATATCCCAAAATATTTATTTCTAAAAAGGGACAAAGGACACAATAAAACCTTCATATTTTAGAGGTAAGACTTGAGAATGTTCCACTAGCTGTGTGTTACCTTTAGTTATTTTGGTTCTAATTCATTCCAAACAGCTGCTTGTCAGTTGGGAGGAAAAAGGGTGTCGGTGTCTACATCCAAATGTATTTAAACACTGCCGTTAATAAGCTTGGTTGCAAGTAAGACTCATCTAGATTTAATCATTATTATTAGATCCTCATTATTAGATTTAAAAGATGCAAATCTAATTTCCAAGATATGAACCTATCTAAATTTAACACGACAGTCCTGTAATAAATGCTACTTTCATGGAGGTTTTGTTTGAAACCGTTTCATTAAGAGGTTGATTCAACTACAGTACATCTCGTCTTTTAAGTCTTTACTATAGAGAAGTGGAAATGTAGGACAGTTTCGGGGGCTCCAACTGTAGTTTGCAGGACTGTTGCACTGTATTGCATTATACTAAAAGAAGTAAAGAGAGAAGTAAGTTACAATAAAAGTGGAGATAAAGCTTTAAAACAAAGACTCATTAGCTCAGAGGAAAGAGCTGTCGGCCAAAAGCCGAAAAGCGCCGGAGTCGGCGGGTCCAACCTTTCACGTGCTTCGCAGCACTTAACTTGTGGGCCCTAATCGTATCTTTGTGACCACAGTCAGTCCAGAGTGTACAAAGTATTCCTCAGAGCATTGTGGTTTCCACTTAGTAGCTTTTTTAAAAAGGGCTTAAAAAAGCGGTTGACAAGCCGAAACACACACAAAGCAGAAATCTACATAAGCAGCACGTTGCCATGGATGTGGGATGACAAATAAGTTCACATTATTGAGAAAGCGCATGGAAATGTCCACAATCAGCTGTACTGTAGCGGATCGAATTGGGTATACAGATGTTTTTTTAATGTCACACATCTGTATCTGTGGCTCACTTTAATTAATCATCAGCAGAATTCTTCAGAAAAAAGAGGAAACCATAATAAATACAGTACATTATGCTGAAGTACAGTTAAAATGCCAGACTTTGGGATCATAGCATCTGTTTGTATGTCACTACTGTCAACTATTTTTTAAAAGCTCAGCTCAACGATTCTGACAATTAAAATCTCAATTTCCTTCCTATCTGCTCGGTTATGTGTGTGCTTTGTATCTGACAGCGTCTGTTTATACTGTCAAAAAAAGCTAGTGTGAAAATAAAATGAAACATTCATCTGTCTTAATGTGGCACAACATAAAACGCACACAGCAGGAGGCCTCTGGAGAGAAGAGTGAGGAGTGCAGGAAGGAGCACATGCACGCCTACACGTGGCGGCCGCGGTCTCGCACATATACCGTACATACGCACACGGAGTCTAAGCGGAAGTGTTAAACAGAATGCTTGGATTAACAGACCACACTAAAACACTGACGTGTGTATATAAATGAAAGGGGAACAGACTGATGGAAGAAAAGGCACAGAACAGAGGGCACAGAGCTATGCAAGGCCAGGTCACTGGCCACAAAGACGGTCCAGGGGTTGACTCCCTGTTGCCCCTTTTGCACCACTTATCCCCCTGCTCCAGGAACCTTTCTGTGGAACTTGGTTCCTCTGCAATTCCACTGTAGGACCCAAGTCACCTCCATAGCATGTCACATAGAACATCAGGCAGCTGAAATGTAGAGAGGAGGAGAAAGAGAGGAAAAACAGGGACGTAACACTCACCTATATACTCAAAGACGTAGACCACGAAGAACGGCGTGACCAGGTCGTTGATGCCTTGCACGTAGCCGCTGGCTGGGTGTCGGATGGCCCAAATAAACAGGATTCGTTCAAAAATCTTGCACACAGAGACAAGAATCAAAACAGTAGTAAAAAAACACACACGATGCAATAATGTCCCATGTTAGTCAGGAAATTTAGGTTGAAAAAATAAAAATTAATAATCTGCCAATTTGTATTCTTGTAAGCTAACCATGGATTTACTTATGTCCCCTAAAAATTTTACCCTTAAAAGGAAATTGTTCCCACTCTCTAATTTGTTAAATGCTTATTTAAGAAAGAAGATGGAAACGTCAAAATATGACAATTTACACAGTTAGAATTCCAAATTTTAATCATCAGACAGTAAATTCTAGAAAGTGAGTGAGGTGTGAGAAGCAGAACAATTTAAGGCATGCCAAGCAGGTGAGGAGGAAATCAGTTGGACTGGAACAACATTGCTTGCCGCAAATGTAGACATACATTTTGTATATTAATAAATTTAAATTTAAATTTAAACTTTATATTAATAAATTTGTAATAAAATTTTTTTAAATATATTTATCTCACATTTGACCAAAAGTAAACTATATTAAACCAAATCTTTATTTTTATGTCGAGCTTTATACAAGCTTCAGCGTTAAATCTTAGCCCTACAGCGGGTCTCACGCTGCTCTGCTCTGATTGAACCTCCGTGTCCTTCTGCCTCAGTCAGTTAAGAGGTCACACAGATCACTTCCTCCAACGACTTCTTTTTTCTCTCATGCAATAATTTCAGTCAAAGTCAACTGTTCAATCCATGAAAATGACCAATCCATAAACGTCTATTAACTGTAACTCCAACATAATCTGCACACTTTCTGTCGCCAACACAGATACACCAGTGCAAAAGCAAAATGCTCAAAATGGAGAAGGCCGCTTGCCTGGCTTACAGCATAGACAAAATGCAGATACATAAACGCAGCTAAACTGCCCTTTGACTGCTGGTCTCAGTGATATGCAAATGTGCCAACAAATAAGCAAGACGGAGTAATTATGTTACCCAAGGTGGCTCTGAAAAGCAGGATTTTAACTGCTGTAAGGCAGATCAAGATCAAAGATCAGCTTTACATGTGCTTTTTGAGAAACAAAATGGCTCAAGGACACACGCAAGAGCTTCAGCGGGAACCCAGAGCGTAAACATTTCCGTCTGTTCATTAGAAGTCTCCTACAGGAGCCCTTTAATTGCATTTATTCTAACAGCTCTGGACCTTGAGAATTGTCAAAACTGACTTTCAACAAGCAAGTCTAATATTAAAAACTTACTTGAGTTAAATTTGATATTATTTCTAGTAATAAATTTAATTTAAGCAACAATTAAATGATTCACATTTTTCATTCACTTTATCTCTAGTACTGTATTGTGCCTTGGTGTTACTGTATGATATTTATTGTCTATTTATTGGCAATTCTGCCAATAAACAATTCTGCGGTAATGATTTTGGACACTGTGAAAATAGGTGAAGAGTGTCTAAATTTGAGATGAACCATGTCTCTGCCTCAATTCCAGCACAGAGCATCACTTCACTCTTCAGTTCTTCGGCTGCCTTTTTTTTTTTTTTTTTTTTGCACAAAAAAGTCTCACTTTGAACTTTGTTCTCTGCTTTGGTGTTGGCCTCCTCCTCCCTCTCTTCTTTTATCACTTAGTTTGTCTCTGTCTCATGCTCTTCCCCTCTGAGTCTGTCTCCTCCTCCATCTGCCTCTGTCTTTCCCTGCTTCACAATATGTTTTTTTGCAAAGCAAACACTTCCATCTTCGTTACGGGTGGCTGTTTAATGCTGTCAGCCCCAGCGAATTAGCAGGGGCTTGATGTTCAGCTTGTTTTTTTCTGGTGCACAAATGGATTTCCCTAAAAATACACACACGTGCTCTCCCACACCTTGCTTGTAACCCACAGTCATCAAGCTATTTCTCAACTTTTAGAGATATGTCATGTTCATATCACTTTCTAAATAACCTCGTAGTTTATAGTTTTATGGAAAAAAAAAAACACAAGCGTGACAAAGTTGTTTTCTGAAAGCGATGTGTGCAAGCTTTATCATTTTTATTAAAACAATTCAATCTGTATTAAGACACTCAAAGGCTGGTAAGATGGAACTCTCTCCTGCTATTCCCTGCATTTTCTCCTCAAATCATATTAACCTGCCTCCACACCTCCTCTTTCCTTATCAAAGGCCCATCCATCAAACACAGAGAGGTGCTGGTGCTAGCAAGGGGAGTGGGTAATGGGACTTTCTTTTCATGCAGCCTCAAAAGCTGACATACATATTTCACACTGGCACCTAGACACAGACCTGCTTCGAGTGAACCTATGCAGATACACACCCGCCTGCCCACACCCTCTTTGCTGTGGGCAAAAAAAATCCAACCTCGGTGTGTTTTGGCGATGCTCTTGTGTGAAAAACTAAAACCATAAGACACCCAGAGACTTCTAATACTTAACAAGCAAGACTGTCTTCAAGTTTAACTAGAGTTAAACTGAATTCTTGCAAATGACATTAAATTGCATATTAATTTTATAATCTTATTCTTATAATGCAGTGCATCTCTACGACAGGAAATCAGCCATAACTTCTGCACCTCTGTACGCCCTGATAAGGGTAATCTTAAGAAACAGAAAGAGGAAGTGATATAAGAAACTGTGTCAAGTCCAAGACGTACTCACTGACATCTCATATACAATGTGAACAAGCTGTAAGAGAGACTAGAGGATTAAAGGTTCAACCAAACTGTCAAAGTCTCTGTCCAATTAACAGCTTAGATTGCTATTGTACATTCACTCCTTAGAAGTTTGAGGTATGCGAACAAGTTAAATGCTTTACATAAAAAAGAAGCTTGAGTTTCTTAATATTGCAGGCACAGAAGCATGCTGATAAATTAAGCGCTTTCAGCCTGTAATCACAATATGGAGGCAAGATGTTTTCTTTTCACATCAGGAACTTGTAATTGCTGATTATCAACATCTTGTGAAGACTGTATTGTTCTCAAAAACGGAGAAAAACTCAAACACTTAGATACCACATAGGAAATCACTGCAAAATTGTTTCAATATCCCTCTCTACCTCAAATGGAAAAGACAGTTGACTGCTTTCCATCGCAACTAAATCTCTGCCAGCCCCATGAGGGGAGGCGCTGAGACAAACAAGTGAATGAAATGAAGCCGAGGTGATTTTCAGGTGGTGTCGCAGCAAATATAACCATATAGGAAAAAAAAGGAGGCCTTTGGAGTCTGTTGCATACTAAATATATATGAAGAGCACAGTGCTTGAGTATCTCACTGCACTCTGGTGGTTTTTTTGCACACAAGGAGGGGAGAGCTGGTGTGTGGGGATAAGAGGGAGACAACATGAGTTCCGTCAGAGAGAAAAGTGGGAGTACAATAAGGTACAGTAACAACTGCACTGTCCTGTACAGCAAAGGAGAGCAAGGCAAAAAAAAAAGAGGCAATCTCCTTCTCATCCTCCACATTTCCATTTTGTAGTACCATCATTTATTCAGAGCAACTTACTGTACATTATACGTTAATACTTAAGCATTCCGGACATGTTTTAGGCATTGTTTTATCCAACCCAAGGCTTACGAGGGTTTTAAGATAATTACTTCTTCTACGTCCTTTCAAGATGATGCCCGACTGCAACAAGAAGAGTTTTGCTCAGTCGCACTATCAAAGCAGAACAAGACGGTACTAGAGTGCTGACCGTGCAGAGTGAAGGTTTAGTTTAGTGTGGATCTGATCACATGCATAGCTGCAAGTATGATTTCGCCCGTGTGTGTTCCTAGTTTGTGCCTGTGTGTGCAGCCATGCCAAATCATGCAGTGTGCTGAAGCGAGAGTTTCAAACTCCTCGACAGATGGGAATAAAAAGCATAAAAATTTGATATCTTGATTATTTTTCTTGCCATATTGACTGTTTTAGGATTATTCTAACTGCTCGCATTAACATACCACATACTGTAATTTATATTGTATCTTAACAGTACTTTAGTATTAGGAGTCATTTTAGTTGATTACTCAAATTCAACACACTGGTTGATGTTACTAACCCACATATGCCCAAAGGCAGAGGCAAAAACCCTGTTAGGTGAGGTGGTGTGTGTGCAGCAGGGGCTGGGGGTCTCACCTCTTGGACAGAAGCTTGTTGAAAGAGAGGAATAAGGGGATTAGTTCTCGGTATGTCAATGTGAATCTGCAGAGAGAGAAGGAGAGAAAAAAGACAAACACAGAAGCAACGGGCAGGTTAGCACAGATTTGGCCATCACAGACAGTGACACAGATGCAGAGAGAGCAACAGTTAGTGGATTGGTGTACTTGATTGAAGGCAGACGGGGGGTTCAGTGGTCTGAAATGGATAGCAGCAGTGGTCTTCAGTGTGTATATGTGCATCTATGCATGTCAATCTGTGATTTAACATGCTTGCTAGTTCATTTGTGTGTGTTTTTATATGTGAGACCACGTTTACACCATTTCAGAGAGTCTACCCTGCAGAATAACAATACGACAGGCGAACAGATTCATCAGAAAAGAGCCAGACAAATGCAGTACAGCAGCTGGAGCCAAGCCAACTGAAATAGTCCAGACTGGATGGACAAACTGTTTGTCAGTGTACGGCTTGTTACTGACAGGACAGGGGATTTATTTGTATCCACAATCTTGTCTTCTCTGTCCACCTTACCTCTGTCACCTTTGGTTGCAGCACCAAAGATTCAGGTGTCATCCTAGGAATGTCTATGTGGATCTGATAGCAACACGGGAGAGAAAGGTGTTAGACACACATGCACACACACACACACCTCATTGACAATGCAATCCCTAGTCCCTTTCCCTGACCCTCACAACCAAATGCTTAATCATAGTCCTCAGCCTAGCCTAAACCTAAATCCTAACCCTGACCTTCAATAATGTGAGGAACGGCCAAAATACTTATTCAGTTGGCTACATGAGCTAATCCAGGGGAGTAATTTCTTAATTACTAATTGTTATTATAATTGTTTACGTCACTACAAACAGTAGTAATAGGCCATTTTGTTCATTCCTTGGTTTTCTGGCAAGTGCAGTTGCTGGTTTTCACTCCACTATATAACACAGTAAGTGTTATAATACACACATTATTTTTCAGTGTTTTCACAGTGTTGTCAATGTTTCATTCTTACTTCTCTATGTGTAAGCAGGCAACTTTTTCATAAACGTGGTGGTCAAAATTGTATAATCCAACTTTAACAACAGTACAAAATCAACTGGTATAGTCACACAGCTCTGTGTTTTTCAACCAACAAGCCTCCAGACCATCAATTTTATTCTCTGATAGGTTAAAAACGCAGATGAAAAATACATACAAACTCACAGTTATGTGCAACTTGAATGACATTGATACACAAGCACAAGCACGTGCACACACAAACAAGCACAAACACACACACACACACACACACACACACAGAGTCACTAGAAATCACCACGCATTCCATTAACATTAACAGTGCTGGAACAAGCAGAATTTGGCAGAAAAAAAAAATGGAAAAAAGGTTTTAAGACCCAATCCAAACAATCATCAAAACAAAGTATGCCAGCTTTCTGGCACAGTGCAGATGAGATCAATGGGAAATTGGACAGAATATGAGAAAAGTGTGTTTTTGCTATCGACAGCCCACTTTGATGATTCTTATCAGGCCTGAAGTAAATGGGAAGTAGTCAAGTATAAAAATGAAAGAGTATGTGGAGTAAAACAAAGATAAACAGAGACAGAGAGACTAAAAGCAGATATTATTTTCAGAGCCAAAGAGAAGTGTTCATTTAAACAGCTTTCTGAAGCTTGGGGCCAGCTGTGTCTAGCCTGTGAGTTCGACTACACTGCCTCCATGTCAACACAGATACAAAGACAGACACGGCACATGAGGGAGACAGAAAAAAGGACACAAGCTAAGGAACATTAAAAAGCACTTTTTGCAAGATGACTGTTTCCAGTAATCCTTTCTGCAGGGCCCAAACCTGTCAAAAAAAAAAAAAAAACGCTCTTTCTCACACACGTAAGCACATAAACACGTGAGCATAAACAGCTTTGTGTTCTGGGTTTGTGCTGAGGGAATACATTAGTGACAAGAAGCTGTAAATGGAAATAGAATCCTTTGTAGTCAGTCTTTCATTCTGTCCTTCAAGTTCTGGGATTCAGACAGGTGTTAGAATAAGTCAGATGTGGCAGGGATGATTAAACACACAAATTAAATTGAGCGTATATGCGAAAGTGTATCTGCATATACCTGTCTGTACGTGTCTTGATGGTGTTCGTCATTACGGGAGTCATAGTATTGCTGAATGAAGCCAAAATACTCCTGTCTCTTCCTCTGTAGGACACTCTCTCTCCTCTCGGCATTAGCTGGCAGGTAACCCTAAAACAGACACAGTCAAAGGCAAATACAGGTTAAAAAATGAAGCTAAAGACAATAGTCAGCTTAGCATTAAGAGGGAAACGACAGAAGATGTTTGTTATATCTTAAAGGGCACAAAAATGGGCTTCCTCAGCATCAAAACATTGCGAGGCTAGATCTTCCTAAGGGGCAGATACTCTAAAATACTTTAGGGACGTTAATCAGTTGCACCCAATCGTAGCCCGATCATGCACACCAAACGTGATCACACAGTAAGAAGATACACATGTCAAGCTTTGTTCACTTGGAGACAGAAACGCGTGTTTTTCACATATACAGAATTTGCTAAATAAAGAACTGCCTCCTAAAAGCAACAGTAGTGTCAGAAAAAGGCTGACTGGGAGTGGTCTCAGAGGATGAGCAGAAGTCTCTAAACTACTTGTCAGGAAGGGAAACAAGGCCAAATACTAGGAGTGGGCTAAGACATGTACTTCATAGTCGAAGACGGAAAAAAAGACCTATTTACTGATTAATGCAAGTTTGAAATTTATGGCAGTAGCATAAAGATGGGAAGAGTACCAGAGTGTTTGAAACCAATGCTGAAACATAATAATGGGAATATCTGTACGTGGGAATGCCTTGCCAACTTTGGAATTAGACACCTACACTTAATTGCCTAGACCCTGACCCTGAGTACTGCTACCTCCTTCAGAAACATGCTTCACTCTCTGGTTTGTATCTCTGTGCAGGAGGATGCATTACGTAGCCGGCAGAGACCCCAACATCACCTGAAGGCTCTGCAAGATCTACCTGAAGAACAAAGAAGACCCAGGAGTTTTGACTCCCTTCAACCACAATTACCTGACCAAAAGCAAACATTTACGAGGGCTCCTAAAGACCAGGGACTCACAAGAAGCTCTTTGGAGCATTGTCAAATCCCACTGGTATACTAACATATTCCATAACTCATGCACAGTTTTTAATGTTAAGCTGATATTATCATGAATAATATCATGAATTTTTGCTTCCACAACGTTGTCTGTTGGGTACTATCATCATTGGCAAATATTAAAACATTGTACTGATATTCGTGTAGGAGCAAAACCACTTCAGCTAGTAACCTGTAGTTAGTTCTAGTAGTCTTCAAATTACAACACCTGTCTGTAACACACACACACACACACACACAAAAGCTTGTGTGTTCCACACGGGACTCATTAATTCAGCTCAACAAGACCATCTACTCAGAGAGTGAATGCTGTTTTATGTTGCCTGTCTTCCTTATATATTTGTCTGTCAGATTTAATGAACCTTTTTTTCTAAAACTTTTGATTTGTTTTCAGTCAGTTGGCCAAACTCCCCCCCTTGGGATTACCTAGTCTGTAAATGACACACTTCACTTTTTAAAGAAAACTTTCTGCTGCTTGACCAAATGGTTCTTCTCCCTCTAAGGAGACCTACCTTTCTGTGTAAGAGTGTGAGAGTGTGTGTGTGTGTGTGCGTGTGTGTGTAAATGGGCTTTTCAGGCAGTTTATGTGAGCATAAATTTGTGAAAGTGTGTATCCTCTTTGTGTAGTCAGGCTTATGCAATGAGGAGAAAGCCAACTCCAAACGGAACAACAAATCTTAAGTCTATTAAAAGCGCAAGTCGGGACCAGGGGGTCTGAAATATTCACAGCGTTAAAATCTTTAAAACACAACTCAAACACTGTTGGCCATGAAAATGTGCCCCTGTGATAAAAAGCGGGATTGCCTGTTTGGTAAACCTATAAAAGCTCCTTAGGGTAGTTGCTGGCACATTTTATATCAGGTACCATGTATTAAATTACCTTCTGTGCATTAGAGAATTTCAGATAATTCACAGATAAATAGTTTCTCAACATTTGTTTTTAAATACTTCTTTTCTTTAATTTTTACCAGATGCAAAACAAATAACAGAACACTTGGGGATTATCACAGTACAAAACAAATGACAAGTCTGGCAACAACAAAAAATAAGGGGGGGTTCACTGCTATGTCATTGCACAATGAAATGTGTCTTTGTGACCAATCATATTCAAAGTGCAGTTTCAAATATCTGTTCCTGCTGTGGGCTTGTCCCGGTGAGCAAGGAACGGGCCCCAGACGTTTGGGAACCTTCTCAAGGAAGTGGTTCTTAAGAACTGAGTTATAATGTAGTTTCTCAACATTTTGATAATTAAAAGTAGTTTACCCAAATATTTGCTATTTTTATCTTTATATTATTTGTGACTAAACAATTAATTATAGATTAGATTTGCATTATCAAGTCTGGGCAATAAGCAATGGATACCATGAGTTATAGGTAGTTTGAGCCCAAAATTTACAGTCCCTTTGCACTCAGAAATACGTATAGTTTTAATTCTTACTTCATTGTGTTTCCTGTGTTTTCCAGTCTAATTGATGCAAAACGTTAAATGTGCTGCACTTACAGTATGCAGCTCATTCTATCTTAACCGACATCGGGTTTTAGAATTGGCCTCTCGTTCCCCAGTGGCGGAGGAGCTGCCATGCAAGGCACTAGCCTGTCTGACCAGAAGCTAATTAGTTCAGGAAATAGGATCTACTATATACTATACTTCATTGTTCACAGACTTTCTCACATTAGTATATGTCTACAGGTTTTAAAATGTTTTCTAATAAGGGGTTGACTAGGATCCAATTATCCTTTAGTGGCAATGTATTTCATCCACTTGAAATTCTGTTTTTTTACAGCATACACAGAAGCCATTGCAACTCTTAAAGACCTTAATGTTGAGATCACAGCAGAGAAAAAGGCAAAAACCACATAAATAAAGCTGTGGACAAGCTCAGTGGCTGCTCTCCAACTATTTCTGCTAATGTTGTAGCAGTTTAAAGCTTTTTCTGAGACTGTTTGACACTCCCACACTGGTCATATGCTGGATTAATTTTTGATAACGTGTACAATCAACGCTCAGAATTATAGGCTATGGAAGGAACGCACACTGTTCTTGGACAAAAGTACATAGGTTCAGCAACCAGCCCTTTGGTACCACTGTTATAATGCTTCAACATAAAAATCAAATCTAGAGTACATTTGTTCCATAGTCAGTGAGGTAAGTGAAGGACCGTTTTGAATTTCCCTGCAATTATAAAAATAGTGTAATTAATGTCTGGTGTGATCTCCAAACTAATACACACATGACAAACATAAATTACCCTTTCTAATTATTTTTAACTATTCATCCACTAACACAAATAAATATGTATATGGTGCTACACATACACAAATAAAAAACGGTGAACGTTTTTCTTTCTCTTCTATTTACTGGTCATCACTTTGATTTTAAACTGAGAGCAGGTTTGAGAGCCTACATGGTTCCTGTTCAGACTCATCTGCTTTGGACCGGTGTTAGTGAAATAACCGTAACACTTAACGTCTCGACCTGCACCAACAGAGGCAGCTGGCACATACAGTGAGACTTGGAAATACCCAAAAGCCGTGTGAAAGCCTCATCCTGATCCTTTGTGAAGCATATGTGAAGTATATGTGCGTCTTTGTTATCCGTGTGTATTTTTGTCTTTATTGCGACTCTGATGTCTTTTTACTGGAGCAGACTGCCACTTTTTTTGGCAACACCTTAGCAAGCATACAGAAACATACACACAAACTATCAATTTTTTGCACCTGTCTAGAGGGAAATCAATAAGACCAGCTACAAAAGTTTCTCTCTTTTGTTTTGTATTTTGCTTTCATTCATTTTTTTTCACAGAAAAGGCCCCAAGGGCAGTGTGGAGAGTCGAGAGGATTATTTGTTGCACACATATACGCCTGGCTAACGCATACAAACTATGGGAACAGGTAAACGCAAGCTTACCTGTAAGAAATACACACTCATAAATCCACCATGATTCCACTCACTCAAGTGTCTGTTTTGACATGCAAACACAGCTCGCATTTCCTATCTTGTCAGCACATTTATCACTGAAAGTATTTCTTCTTCTTTTTATCGGCTTGTGTCACTCACTAACCCTGAAAAACTAAACTGTAAACTCTTTCACAGCCAAAACACACTGACGGAGGGAAACTCACGACTCGCCCAGACCTTCTGTCCCATCGAGCCGACTGCAGCCTCTCTGTCACTGCTGCCAGTCAGCCAGACGGTCATATTTGTGCTGTCACTTTTTCACAGTCGCACTCTGCCAAAAGTCCAATCATCGCATGTTGAAGCTGCTCCATATGCAAACACACACGCGACACATGCACACAAACAAAAACAACACAACAAACCATATACAAAGACTTCGGAGTTAGGTGAGCTGTGCTGAATGAGGGGAACAACAGCGTGTATGTGTGCGTTGAAGGTGGAGGTCAATCCCTGTGGCTGCGTTTACACCCTACAGATTATAAAATGAACAAACTGTGTCATAAAATACACTTTTCATTTCATCACTAATCTTAATTACTAATCACAGCATGTTGTCATAATGAAACATTCAAATGTGTTTGCTGTAATATTTAAAAAGGCTATAATGGTGCAGAAAAGTGCATAAGATCCAAGTGTGCTTGTGCTTGAACATGAGTGACTAATTTTCATGTCATTTGTGCTCTACTGGTTTAACAGACTGAGAGGAAATTCTCTTTTTTTTTATGATGGAAGGCTAACGGTGAGGCATAAATGCATGACAGCTCTGTTTGTTCTGCCAGTGGGTTAAAATGTCTCTGTTAACTAGTCTACATACACCCCATCTCTTCATTTTTCTTTTTTTTTGCATCAAGCTACCCCTTGATCCCTCCATCCCTCTAATGGGTTCTCCACTTCACTAAACTCTGTAAAAAACAGGAGAAATATGCTTGGGGAATCCATTTGAGGAATTTAAATGAAACTGTTTTTTCCTCTCATAATCTAAATTGATTTCTACTTAGCAGAAGCACATTATCCTGGAAGCAGAGCGGAAACAGACTGTCCCACTATGGGCACAGCAAACTTGAGCAAACAAAACTTTACTTACATCTGGTGAGCTGAGTTTGGCTACATGATCTGAATTTGGAAACATTAATGCAACAATCAGAAGATTTCTTGCTATTAAAACGTCTTGAAGGTAAAGTCACATAAGATTCTATATGGCTGTTTTCTGACCTCTTAAAGTAAGAGGTGGATTCATTCAGTCAGTTGGAGCAATCCTCCAGGATTGTAAGGACGTAAAATGCCCAATTTCAACACCTTTTCAAAAACTTTGCAGTGTCTTTAGGCTTTTTCTGCAATAAAATCAGATTGAAATAATATCTGAAATATTTTACTGAAGGCAAGGGGTTTGAGTGACAATAAACCTCACAGTTTACTCGCCCTTTCGTGCAGAACATCGGGTAAATTCCCTCACACGGTCTTTAGCAGTATTTTTTTTAAGACATCCCACCTCTCCTTAAAGTTCCTGAAGACACCTCCATATAAACAGCAGCTGTCTGAAGCCTGAAAATTACATATAATCTCTCAGCAATCTGATATTTCTTGTAAGTGGTTCTATCATTTGCTTTTGTGTGCAAGTTTTTCCTTAAGAGATTCACACCACATAACACTGACAGACTCTCACCCACTGGAGAAGCGAGATTGGACTACATTACAAGTCGCACATAATTCACAGGGATTTTTTTTAATTGCACCAACTGTTGCAAGTGCAACATAACAGATAACAAAGGAATTTAAAAAGTGGTCTCATGCTCCTAATAAATTAATTGAAAATTATTAGCAATGTTAGTTACAACTAACTACAACTGAAGCTAGCACAAAAAGTTTCTAAACTAAAATCAAAACTAAATTAAAGACTAAAGGAACATCTTGTTTTGAAATTAACAAATTAAATGAAAATGAGAAATCAAAAGAAGGTTAAGACAATAAAGCAAAAATGTTCGAAAGAGGTAAAAATTGGGGTCAGAGTCGAGCCAACAGTCCACTTCCACAGAGTGAATTAGACGGTTTATTGCGAGTTACTCCCTGACTTGGTGTCTGTTTACCAAGCATTTGTACAATTAATATTTTTAGTGTGTGGGCAGTTTTCATCAGGGGAAGGACCTGTGAAAGCGTTACAAGGTGTTAAAATCAACAACAAAATAACATCTGAATGACAGTAACTGTTATTAAAAGGTAGATTCTTGTTTTTAAAGCCTTCTACTTTTTTCTTTGTTTGGTTGGCAAATGGCTAAAAGATGTGTGTGCTCTTGTACACTTATACCATGTGCAGCCTCAGTGTTCTCCATTGTTATTAGTTAAAAAAAAAAATGTAACCCTGATGCTGACATTAAATTCTTGGTCACATTTTGTATCATACGTCAACCTTCCGCAAGATAGTAGCCCAATTTAAAAGTACACTCCAAAAGCTATCAATTGATCAAATATTAAAAACTAAACGAAAAGTAAAAAACACACTAAAACAATAATTTGTAAAGTGTAAAAAGAAGTATAATAACACCAACAGTAGGCACCATCAATTTTAGATTCCCCTTTATAAGTAACAAGAGAAAGACAGAAGACTTCCAGTGGCTTAAAGTCCACTGGAAACTGGTTGGAAACAGGCCTTCAACTGGAAAAATCAATTCTAAACATCTGGGACTGTGATGAACAGCCAACCTAACACAGTTTAAATACACAAAAACATCTGGATCATCCTGGATCTATTTACAATAGACAATTTACCCACATTTTAAGGGGCTAATGTTGACAAGTGACAGTGGATGTGTTAGAGTTAAACTGCAGAAAGTAAACGTTATAACAAGGTGCAAGATTATGGAGTTGAGATTGAGGATACAAAGTGAGGGTAACCTGCTTAAATAAGTTTTTTAAAAAAAGTTATTTTCTCTTAGGCAATATAATTATGTTTATTACCATAAGGAAATGGTTTGGCATAATAATCTTTAAATCTGTCTCTGCCGTCCCCTCCTACATCTCATTTGACCCTTTAGCCTTATCAATATCTCCACAGCCAGTTAGTTTTCTACCCTCACACCACTTCACATTTAAAAGCCACACTCCATTAGCAAATGTACATATTGCCACAGGCTGACATTCTTTCAGAAAGCAGAAAAGCCATTTAATTTCTTCTTTCCTGCTTCAGGCTCGGACACCAAGTGCTCTTTAAACAAATGAGAAAAAAAAAAAAGACGGTATTATTTCTGAAATAATAGAGGGTTCAACCGGATGTTTTTCTGAGGCCGGGGGCAACCTGTGGAGCCTCCTGTTCAACGAGAGAAAAGAGGCAGCGGGAGCCATCAGTGAAGGTAAAAACTCCTCTCATTCGCAGCTTGGTTTCAGAGTTTCTTTTGTTTGCTATACAATTTCCACGCTGGCTAATAACAGTGGAGACACTTATGGACAGTTTCTGTGATGTGGTTGTAAATGAAGCCCATCAGGGGATCTTTACTGAGCTTTGGCCGAAGGGGGAAAACTTGTTTCTCGTCTTTGTCAGGTAAAGAAGAGCATGACTCAAGCATGCCTGCTGGAGGGAAGAAAAAAAATCTAATAAGTTGGTGCATGTGAGTGAGCAGGAGAAGGGCACAAGGGACATCAGTGAAGTGAAGTTTTATTAGGTGCCTCTGCCAAGTTTATGGGATACAGCATGGACTGTGAGTCTCAATGTGTGTGTTTGTGTGTGCCAGACACAAAATAGATTTTTTGAGCCTGATCCCTCCTATCTATTTCTCCATTGGATCATACCACAGATGGAACAGAGCAGGCAGTCAAGTGTTATGACACTTAAGAAGATATGAGTGCTTCTGACACCATGCCCACTTCTCGCTTTAATCCAAACCTTGGATTTAACCCTGGGATAATTCACACTGCACAAGGCTCTAAGATCTTGAAATCCCTGCAAGGTGGGACTGAGATTGTTTCAGATATAGATCTTAGTTTTGCAATAGCAAAATGTCTCCAACATATATATTTAAAATCACCTGGAAAGAACTGTCGTCAATGAAGACGAATGGCCATGTTGCATTGCTTGATTTTCAACAACAGAAAGAAAATTGCAAAACAAATGTTGTGACATTTGTGTGGTGAACGTTATTTGTTTTCAGCTTCACAGTTTTTAAGAAGGTGGAGCTAAAATATACTGAAGCTCTGTTAAACCAAAAAGTTTGAGTTGGAGTTTTTTCTACATAGAATGTTATTTAAAGAGGTCATCAGTCGTGCCCACTCACTCTCATTTTACATCTGTGGTTTAGAGTTTTGCTCGGCCCAGCAGAAGACGTCTTTCATCTGGCAAGTCGGAACAGAAAGGACTTTTTCTGGTTCTGTTTGGTGTCTCACCGTCGGAAGGAATGCTGAAGTCATGTATGCTGGCCGCTGGTTTACTGTACCCAAATGTTCCTATACGGATCTGTGGTGACACTGCTGAGCTTTGTAATAATAGACTGTTTTTTAACTTTCCCTTTATGCAAATTTCACTATGAGCACTGCATTAGCTCCTATTCAATTAATATTACTGTGCATCACTATGGTTATTACTTTTATAAAAGAGTAGCTACTCTTAATTAGGTAAAACATAGCTTTAGAATCCCTCAAAACAATACTGAGTTCCTGGTTTGATACTTTTATTATTTATTTAATGTATTTCCCTTCCCCACTATCCAAACCTCTGTTCCATCCACTGTTGGTCTGCAGCGAAGCAGAAGTGGTCCGGCTGTAACCCAGAGGTTCACTGCAGTGTATCTATTTACATATGTACTCACTCTATATAAACTTACAGCATATAAATTTACACATATAGACTAACAATAGCTACCAGCATGTGCATGCACACATTCTCGGAACAAACACGCACAATCTAAAACAACAAACATGAACAAACCATTAATGGGGTGTTATGTTTGCTACATTACCTTACACACACACACACACAAACACACACACGTAGTTGAAATACTAAGGTGTAAAGCTCCTGATGCCTACACTGCAGCCAGAGCTTTGCAACCTAGCACGGCGTTAGTAGAGTACCAAACAAAGCAGCCATTAATGGTTAAAGTGCCCAGTTGGTAACCTCCCACCACCAGAAAGCACAAACAGGCACACTTACACGCACACACACCTTTAATGACATCTTTTCTGTGGCACATTAGCTATTGTGCGGTAATTAATGGAAGAGTCATGGTGTTCAAAAAGCCAGTCTTCTCTCTGCAGACTAGGAGCTGTACACCACAACAATGGCTTAATGAGTAAACACACCGTGCGTCTCATGAATAAATTATTTGTGCCTCGCAATTAATTTTCCCCACTGAAGTTTGAAAAAAGCAGGACTGTTACCAGTCTTCATAAATCAAAAAAGGGAGGTGGTAGGGAGAGAAAACATGACAGCTACTTTTCGTGTGTGTGTGCGTGTGCGTGTGTGTGTGTATGTGCGCACCTATGATCATCTGCAACATGTTTATTATTTGTGTGATTTAATCTCTGTTATTGTGAGTGTGTCTTTGCATCTGTGTGGGCATTTAATTACTGTGTGTTTTCACTTGCAGGCTTATCTATGAGGTTACATTTGTTTTTGTCGCCGAGTTCATTTTTATGTTTATGTTGAGTTTGTCTGTTGTCTTATACAATTTTGCACAGTAAACATATTGCGTACAATATATGCACTGTAACTGCATAAACACATAGAACTTACTGAAAGGAGCTTCCATGTAATTGGTCGGACCTGTCGTGGGATTCCAGACCAGCTGAGTTTCCGTAGTTCCTCTGTAAAATAAGAGAAAAAAGTTATATTTAATATTCCACACTAAGCCTGGTCACACAAAGACATACACTTCAAGAAGTTTCTTTATCAATCATACAATAAACAGTCCTTCATACATACATTTCAGTACAGAAAGCCAAAGATATGTTTATTTAAAAAATGACGTACAAAAAGAAAATCCAAAAACCAAAATCAATTAAAACACAATTTAACACATCCTTGCAGGCCAGGGTGAGATAGCCACGAAGTTTAATCTCAGTGTTCTGGATAATTTATGATTTTTATCAATTGTTTTCTGTCTCCACAACTCCAGACAACATATTTCAAAACCACTTAAAACTACACACTAGCTCCACTTAGTGTGTAGTTTTAAGTATGTGCAATATCAATAACCACCATCACTCCACTTTGTTGACTGCCAAAGATCACACTCGTGCAGGTATCGCCAAGGAACTCTAGGTAATCGCTGCTGATGCTGTCCAAGTGACAGCAGAGAAAGCACAAATCTTGATTTACGCATTTTGCATATGCCAATAAAATGTATTCAATGTATCGCTTAGTGTTAGGATCTTGTACAAATTATATGTAATGGGGTATTGCTATGGGGCAGTAAAGACAGACATGGTCTCTACACCTTAAGCTAACTTGTTGTCAATGTTGCCACGTTGCCTCATACAGCTGTTTGAGCTGCACAACAGGAGCATTACATTGGGGGATTGTTAGCACAAAGTAGTGTACATGCCATGAACACTCCACAGAATATGAAAAATATGAAAATCTGTCTACAACAGGCCTAAACCAGCCAAGGTACTAACACATAAATACACACATTCTGCAACAACGTGTCTTAACAAGAAAAGCAACAGCTGGGCAGACATGACAAATGCTGTCATCAATTACAGTGCAAAAGACATCTCTCTCAAGCCATTGAGGGAAATATGCTCTCAAACTATTTACTATAATACATACAAACTGCCTGGCTGAAAATATTTCAAACAGCTCTGCCTAAACTGCAATTCACGTCATGTCACATTGACCTCAAAAGGTTTCACATTTTGCCAATGTTGTCTACCTATTAATATCGATAAAACACAGAAATAAAACACCAGAAAATATCTGGAGATGTTGTTTTGTCAATTTCACACACCCTTAGTAAGACTTCTGCCTTAGTACAACCACCAGCTGATCTTGCATCAGTTTCATATTCTTCCACGTCAATAAATCAAGATCAACCTTCGGTTATAAATCAGGACCTTTACTTAAAAAAACAAGACCGAAGGCGCCAAAGTGAGCAGGCTGCTAATTTTTAGATAAAATCAAATAAAATATTTGTACTAGGCTGTCACCTTATCATAGAGCTAAAAACTATAAGGAAACAGCAAGTCTGGCTCGGCCCAAAGACGATACAATATATCTACGGATATCTCTAAAGCTTTCTAGCGTTTCTTTTATAATCCAAACTAAAACACAAGGACTTGAAGTCCGAAAAGACTAAAGATAAAGAAAGATAACAGAAATCAACTGATAATGACACAGAATTATCAAAAAGAAATAAAGCATAAGCATAGAATAAGTAAGTCATTCTTGAACTCCTCACTCTTCCAATCAGGCAGCCAACCAACCATGTCCTCACCTTCAAAATGTACCTTCTTGTGGCCTTTTCCCTTGACTGAAATGATCTGATGGGTTGGAAGTGGATTATTAACTATATTCTCCTCAGGCCATGGTGGGAAAGCCAGCAGGCTGTAATATAAAATAAATCTGATACAGAGGTGCAAATTGAACTTTTAAATTGGTCAAGAGCAGTTCCCTTTGGGTCCATGCAGACCCAGAAAATGTGGCTTAGTTAGATGCTACACGTTCAATCCAAGCCTATTGTCCTGTCTCTCTCTAACACACACTGACAGTAGAAGATAGGCGGGTGCAGTGATCAACAGTAGAGAGAACACACTTTGTCTTGTGATATTTAGCAACCTGTGTCCGCAGTTTCATTCTATTTTAAGCAAATATACATAATGGAGCACAATAAAAAGGTGTAGAATCTAATTTTCCTTTCACCAGGATGAGGTCTTTCTTTACAAAAATAGCTAAAGTTACTGTTTGCATATATATTTCTGTTGCATGACTTCCCCATCCAGTACCTGGGACCTTTCTTTGGGCTATGCAGTTCAATCAGATTACTTTACATAATTCTTACTAAGTGACCTCGTCTACAATTACCAAGCAGCTTGTGGCGTTAAAGATACTGTATGGTATCTGTATTTAGCACCATTGGCTCCTGGAACAGGCAGCTACAAAACTACAAGCCCCCTATTAGCCTTCAACAAGACGAGTTGCCACGGCCAAACTGAGACAGACATTAAAAACGCAATGGAAATCTCTTCACTTGTAATTGCACTGCCACTGTTTTACCTGCATTTCCAAAGCGAAGGGAGAGAGGAAATTGATCTCGGTGCAAACGAAATGGCATTGTCTTTACGTACTTTCCTGAGTTAAAACGAATGTACTTAATGAAAAAGCGAAATTCTTCCTTGACTCTCATTCAAAGCACTGCCAGGAAATTGATAAGCCTTTTGCACAGAGTGAATTGTATTGATTAGTGCTGCCAAATGACTCTGCCTTGCCTGTTCTTCAAGGCAAATGCAATAGGGAGTCAGTGACAGAGAGCGGAATAGGAAATAGCAATCAGCTAAACAGCAAAGGGCTAAGTCCAATGGCTAAATTGAGTGAAACGCATTAGAGCTTGTTCAGCTGACGGTGGTAGCTATCTGTTCACTATAGCTCCTGTGCATCCTCCACGTACAATTTCTCTCTTACCTTGTACCCACTGACTTTAATTATGTAGAAAGTCAATACAGTGATCACAGCAAGGTTCCTGTGTTGGATAGGGAGTCGCTGCCCCACGGCATTGGAAGGTTTTTATTACTCCAAGGTTACCTGCTGTTAACAAGTCGCATTTAAAACCTGAGTTTAAAACTCAGACCTGATATAGTTCTCGATAGATTGTATGTCTAATAGTTTATACTCTTATTATTAGCAACAAATCCATGGGCCAACACCAGCTGCCATTTAATTCAACTATAAAACCTGGTGTATTCACACAGTAAACAACAATTTGTGAGACAGACAGTTTACCGGTTATTTATTTATTTACCGATTATGCATTTTTAACATGTAACATAAATTACCAGGGGAGAAAAAATGACTTGTAAAAACAAATCCTCTGCTGCTGGCAAATATGTCAAACAACCATCCAGTCATTGCACAGGCTCAACACAACACACCGCCCTAACTACAACTGCGACAGAACCCAGCGATTGGTCGACAGTAGCATGAACGTATCGCTGCTCTTCTTTAAACTGTAACAAGTGGGAGGAAATCTGCAAGTATGAAAATGTAGGGGTGTCATTTTTTTTAAAAAGGCAGCTTTACTGTGATATGCTCATCATTCTCTGCTCCTTTTGCATTTGATTTATCCTATACATTTATAGTAATTTTGACATTTTTAGCCACCCATTTTGAGCCTAACAAAGAGGGATGTCTGCTCCATGTTAGAGGGATACTGCTATTTTTGGGTTTTAGCAGGGAAAAGACACTGTGCAATATGTTGTGTTACTTACAAGATATAATACAATATTGATGGCAGAACAAGTAAAACTGACACTGTGGCACCGTCTCTGCGCTGGAATCGTTTGCCTGTCCCACTGTGGTTCATTAGGACACATCCGATTTTGCAGGCTAACAAAAGACATCAAAAAAACGCATGTGCATACATTTTTTTCATATGTTGATGACTTTCACAGCACCGCAAACACACACATGTCGGTGGGAAAGCCTCAGTAAAGTTTTGTAAAACCTTTTACTACAAAGTCCAAGCCTTTATGGGGGAAAGCAATGTCCTGTGGCGTGTGCACCTCTATATTCATTACACTCAACTAGCCAAGAGTGTCTCCGCTCTTGTCCTGCACCCTTTGAACCTTCATTTGCACTGTCAGACAATGAAATGAGTCCATGAATCTTGTGGTCTCGGGCTTAATTAAAACTATGTTATATTCCTCCGCCTGGCATTAATCTCACCATAGGGGGTGTAGACAGAGGGGTGAAGAGGTGTGAGACTCACACTGGCTAACAGTCCTCACATCCTGATGCTACACACTTATCTCCAGAACGCCCCACTGTCCCCTGTGGGCAGAGTGCAGCATATAAAACAAAGAATGTGTGGGCATGAAGAGGGGTGCGGAAAGGGGCAAGGGTCAAATATTTCCTTGGCACATTGTGGCCAGCAGAACACACAGATGCAGCCGTTGGATGCATATCATACCACACACTCTGGGCCTCTGCTCCGGTGGATTTCGGACTTCAAACTCTTTCCGGCCAAATCTAAATTACAGTTACCCCGATTCAGATGAGCTCAGATGACTTCTAGAGTCACAGTTTGACTTTTAAACAAGTGATACTGTACTGCTAGATATGGGATAGAAGAAATCTTTGCATATACTGTATTCTTACAGTTTTACACATTTTAATTAGTCCAGGGCTTAAAGGCTGCTTTGAGAAGAGATTTACACAAGGAAATATGTATTTCTCCATCCATCTGTAAAAAGGACTCTCAAGTTGATGCTTTATTCTAATGCAAATATCCTCTCACAGGAAATTTGTCTATACTCCATTTCCTAAATGCTTACTATATCTGTGTTCATCTCAGTCCCAATTCCTGAGAAATAATTTCTGAGGAATAAAACTCCATTTCCCACTGCAGACTAAGAGAGAGGGTGACATGAGCATAGTTGACGAACGGGCTAAATTGCAGATGTCGTTTCATTAGTGTGAGGCTAGCTCATCTCTCGGAAAGAATATCTGACTCTCTAGGGCATCTTGTGTGCATTATGAATGAGACAGCCAAGCCCTCACTCCACTGGAATAAATTAAAGGCACTTCATGACATTTTGAAAATTAATCTGTTGTTTTTGCTCAGCAGGCACTTGTCATAGTGTGGGCGAAAAACTTTCCTCAACTGTCCCAGAGGCTACGAGGGACTAGCTGCCCCCGTCACTTTCCATGAACAAAGTTAACAATGCAAAGAAGCCATTTTTAGCTGACAAATTTGTCACTTCCCCGTTCACATAGTAATTTACGGTCTAATCACCCTACAGGCAATCATTTTAACATATACATACTATATAGAAGTGCAAGCGGGGACAAGGGAAAACACAATTTCCCAACTGAGACCAATAAAACATCATATTATTACATAGATGCTTTGGAATTAGTTTGATCGGCGTGGTGGGTGTTTATCACGTTGGCAGGCGTAGACTTCAGGGGATTGGTCTGGGGAGGGAGTCTGAACCCTGGAGAAGCTAGAGTCCTCTCTCTGGCATAAATAACACCTGTAACATCAGAAATGTGCAACTCAAGGACGACCGCTTTCCTCTGTGTGTCTACTGTATGCCATTATGCATGAACTTACAGGGGTGCACTTTGTCTTGGCTGGAGTAAAGCTGGGGACCACAGGGGGTGATTAGGACACCATGTACCTTCTGTTGAACACCCAACAACAGCTGCTCTGGTGTGGGACCCTCAGAGGTAATGAATGCTTAATGACTCTTGAAACATTCAGAGGGCAAAATATAACTAAATATCATGTTTTCATTTCATTAAAATGTATTTAATGGCTATGATAACCAAAACTATTTCACAGCAGCAGCTTGAGACTAGTTTAACAGAGAGAGAAGGTCAGGTCAAATGAATACAACATGGAGGTTTCCAGAGCAGTCACTCGTGTACCTTTGCCAACAGCAGATCCAATGAAGCAGGTGAGTTGGGTGCCTCCATAAAGGCCACCTCAGCTGTATTGTACTTGCCGAGGGAGGAGAGAATGTGTCTTACCTCCCTGGCCCAGATTCTCTCAGCATGCATGGGGATTTATATCACTTACATGTGGGTCACAGGACCATTTGGGTAACTTTTTATCTGTGCGGTACATTTTCAATGGCAAGCACCTAAAGACTCCCGTTGGGTAACGGCTACTAAATCTAGCATATGATGTCTCTCGTAAACCAACAGGTCTGTTATTGCATCTTTTTAAAAATACCTCTATATCACTGGTCACTGTTTATAGATGCAGTTGAAAATGGCAGTCACTGTTCTATTTTGTGATTTATGTGTATATTTAGGGTGTGCACATACATACATGCACACACAGTGAAGTGCCACATGAACCAACAGGGCATAAACAGCCCCCGCTGAATAAGTCGGAAATGTAAATCATAATAAGGTGTCAAATATATTTTTTGAATTTAAAGAGATTTTGATAACACAAGAAAAGTAAGTTATTATAACAGGAAAATGACCATTCACTGGAGCTCTATCATTGGTGCTGACAAAATTGAAGTATGGCTTAAGAACCCATGCTGGTAAACTTTCATGAAATCTGTACTGTTTTGAATTAGGATGAATTAGAAATTGTCTTACTTTCTTAAAAACATAAATCTTTCAACATCTACACCACAAGTGGTGCAATGGATGCCAATTTGCCTTGGAATGTGATAACAGACAGACGACAAACTTTATGCCAGTAATGGGACCAGGACTGTCTATACTGCTTCAAAAACTGAATTTATGTTCAACTTTGATTACTCACAATAAGCACTTATACAATTAAATGTAACTATTATCTGTCCCTGAGTGGACTGATATTGGCAGAGTGGCAGTTCCTACTGTTCACAGCCAAGCAATATAACAAAATTGAAATGGAGGAAAAATTGTGTGCATGTGTGATGTGTGCCTTTAAGTGTGTACCTGCACCTCTTCCATGTCTGCCTGTCCACCTGCCTGTCAGTCAGTCTACTTGTCTGTGAGCATGGTTCTGTATGAGGGCCGGTACGAAGAAAAGACGATAGCAAGAAGGGAAGAGGTGCTGTCAGTCAGTGCTGGCTGAGCAGGGAGCTGATGGGAGCAGGAGGGAGGACAGTTGGCGGGCCGGAGCCATGCACTATTCAGGCATCATTCAGACGGAGCGCGACCACTGGGGCAAAACACCACAAGGTTCTTGGCACCACACACATTTACTCATGTGACTGTACAGCGCACACACCTGCCAAAGCTGGGTTTCATGTTTTGCAACTGCAGCTGCCTCAGCAGATCAAGAATCAACAGGATGGCCGTAACTGTTCACATATACTGTCATCAAGAGCTTAAAAAGCACAAAAATGAGTATTTTTAACTCCTTTGCTCTAAGTTTAGTGGGACATTATCCAAAGTTCACATCTTGGGTAGATAAAAAGTAGGTAAATGTCATGCCGTCTTGCAGTCTCTGGCCCTGTGTCATCTGAATCTGCTTTGCCAGTGAGGTCAGAAAAACAATACAATCAGGACAGACACCTTTATCATGCAGTGTATTAAAAAGTTAAGCTCCCCCCTATAAACCTTGAATGCTGTGACAGAGTCCTGAACGATCTAACTCATCTAAAGGACAAAGTGATGACGCCAGGGAGCAGACGGCTCGTAAACTAATGGGACTCTTGTAAAAAGATACTCCCCCCTGGATTATACCTGCTCAGGAGGCCTGATGGATGGCCCAGATGGCTGGGAGAGGACACGGAGCATAGAAGACTATACAGGTGCGAGAATGTGTGTATGGGCCTTCTTTTTTGTACTCTAACAAGGACTTGCATAGTCAATTCCCTGGAGCTTGCTTTGCCTCTAACTGATTTAGATGAAACAGGTTCGAAAATATCTGACCTAGTGACATATTTTTTTTATTTTAAAAAAAGCAGTGTTATGTGAAGGCAGTAGTTATATTAATACGAACACATTTATACGTTTCAGCTCTTCTAAACACAAAAAAACTTAGATATGCAAAATGAGAGCAAACAAATGCTGCACTATTAATCTAACTAGTTATATCCATATCTAGCTATTGGCTATGTGCCATTTGTTCATTATCTATGTCCCTAACACAAAGATTCATTCCGTTGCTGTTTGGCCAGTGGACCACATGACTTGTATGGTGGCCTGACTTTGTGGCGTGCAATGGTGTTGCTACCTTACTTGCATTGTAGCAAAATCTAGCACCTTTTCAAACCCATTTAGTTAAACTGTTTTTAAAAAAGGAGAATCATGACAAATCTAACAACTTCATGGGCAGTTTTTTTTCCCAGGACAGTCAGAATTTGTCGGAGGAATTGCTGTCCTGAGGCTGTGACTCCTGAGGCTGTGTTCAGTGCATGGGGGCAGAGGCAGCAGCACATCAAGACGCCCAATCAGTAGCATCAAGATGCTAAGTTAAACTTGATATTTTGTTATGCATTTATTTATTATTTGTGTTTATTTTTAAATTTAGATGTATATATCAATGGGTTTAAGCAACCTAAAATTAATAATGTAATAATAACCTAGCTATAATATAATGCAGTGAAAATATTAAATTATTTCACAAACACTGTACACTTTAATTTTGAACCTTTAAAATGTGTTTGATTGTAAAACTGGGGTTGAGGTAAGAAAAGTATTTGAAAAGTAGTGAAAAGTGCATTTTCCTTAATAAATAGTGACTTCTTCACCAATTTGCAGCCTTAATGCAGATTTAACTAACACTGTAACTGAATCTTGTGGTCTCGGGCTTAATTAAAACTATCGCAGTAGGATGTGAAACTCTAAATTGTATATGAATTTGCAAACACACAAATCCACGTACACAGACTAAAGCAACAAAAGAAAGATCAGACCCAAACCTTTCTAAACATGCCTCCCAACTTATGCAGGCACTGCTGCTTGGCTAGCGTGATGTCCTACTGATACAGGACTACCAGCATGCACGATCAAACACCTCAAGCTGATCCAAACTGCAGCAGCACATCTCATTTATGATGAACCAAAGATGACACTTTTCATCAACTAATGCTGCCCACATTGAGACTCCCAACTGCATAGTGGTCCCCTCTACAGCACACCCTGCCTGAACACCCCGATCCAGTTCGAAAGTCCCTCTTGCCCACAGCATCCTGCCAATCAATGACATCTGATAAAAGCAAAGTTTTTAAACTTAGTGCCCAACGAAGTTACCTTACTCTTGAAGCTCAGCAGCCTCCCTCCCATTATTTAAAAAATGGTGCAAATTCTTTTAAACAGGACACATCCAGCACCCAATCAGGCACTTTTGTCTCACAAAAATGTATGTTCCCATGGCACTTTGCTTTCAAGGCATTTTCCCTCACTTTTAAGTCGACTGGGGATAAAAGCATTTGTCAAAATATAAATGTAGATCAATTTGGCATTTCTTCTGACTTTTCGAAACTGACATATTCCTTTTTGTAATTTGGTGGCATTTTAAAAGAGTCTATAAAATAATTAGAAGATAAATTCTTAGTTAGGCCCCTATTCTATAACATAGAATTGGCCTTTAAAAATAGTATCATGCTGTCTAGTGATGTAATAGTTTTGAAATGATTAAGACATCAAATTAAATCTAGAGCATCAACAAACATCAGCCACAACATTCCTACCACCTGGTGGTTTTAATGTTGTGGTGGACAGTGGTCAACCTAACCACTCTTACCAATCTGTGGCTAAACAGACTTGTACACATCAAGTTGTAAAGTACTATGTACTTCATGTAGACTCCACTATCAACATTAAAAGACATATGATATTATTGTTGTGGCTGAATGGTGTATGGTGTATGGTTTTTACACAGGTTCAGCACTACCAAGGCTACAGACAACTTTACTGGATGCTAGTTAAATCAGCAATGGTATAATGAGGAATTGCGAACCTTATTGCCAAAAGCAAGGAAAAGTGGCATAAATGATGAATAAACCTAAAATACCATTTAGGCGGACTTTAGGGAAACTCATGAAACTAAACCACCCCTGGCTATTTCAGGAAAAAAATTATCTCAGCTTACGCTTTAAATTAGTCAATCAACAAATGTAAATAAGAAATTGTAGAGTTAAACTAAAACTGCCCGCAGAAGAAAAACTTCCCAGTGGCCAAAAGAAAACAGGTGTTAACTGCAAGGGCTGAAGTGCTCAGTCAGGCTTCTCTTAGAAAAAGAAAGGATGAAAAATTCACATGGAAGCCCACATGGTGTAACATGAATGAATAAATAAACTAAGCCAGGCAATCTGGGAGGCTACTGACACAGGAGACAGCTGGTGGTTTGACCAACCTTATTAAGTCAGGTGTTTTGCCTGGGGACATGCTAGGAGGCAGCACACACACATGCACACATACATAACTGACAGTGGAGAGTTTTAAAGTAGAATAAAAGAGAAGGAAAATTATGGGACTTCAAGATGCAGGCCGGACACTTGTACAGAATAGTGCTCTTATCAGTGGATATTAATAATGTCCTAAATAAAAAAAGAAACTTTCTCACAGAGGCCTTGTGTGTGTAAAGTTTCCACATTTCCCAGAGATTTACCTACTTACACAGTCTAACGCTACACTATCTCTGCCTCTACACTCTACCAGCCCGTGACACACACCTCGGAAATTGTCACACATGGACAGTTCTTTCAAACAAGGCATTAAGACTGAGCTAAATTGAATTACATCGCCACTTCCCTCTTTGATGGCAGCTATTAACTTTGCAAACAGTGCTGATGGTAAGCCTATCATATGGTGGCTGCTGTGTAACAGGATTGTGGATTGCACCACTAGTGAGTGTGGAGTGAGCAGTGGCAGAACATAGCAGGCCTCCTAAACAGAGTTGCTGCAGTGAGGGTGATGTCAATTGGGGAAAAACTGTACTGTAGTGGTGGAGGTGTAGCAAAGAGCTGCAGCACCCCCAACAGAGGGCAGAGCCACACCGACAGGCAGCGGAAGGCAAAGAATAGATGTGCCCGAGTGTGTACATGTGGGCAGTTCTTTGCTTATTATTCTGTTTCCTTATAGCTGCTTCTCCTGTTTTGCATCTCAGCTATGGCCTCTAGATGTTTGGCATGTGTTTGTGGAAATGTATGGGGGAACATTTGTGGCTTCATATTATGATAAAACATACAGGGAACTGAAGGTGGGAAAGAATCAAGAACAGAGACAACAATAAAGACAGAAACTGATTAAAACGGGAAGTAAAAAAAAAAGTGTAAGGACAAATTGCTGGGAAAGAGAAGAGGAGAAAGGACGATTGCCATAGCAACAGCAGTATTTCTGCCATCCAGCAATAACTGCTTGATGTCAGATGCCAGCTCTTCTATTAAAAAGAAAAAGATATGCAGAAAGTCTGTAAAATCTGGCATTGTGATTTATAGACGATCATAGAGCAAGCGGCTCTGAGAAAGTAGACTGAGCGCAGTCTGTGGGGGAGAAAAACATTACGATGGATACAAACACACACAAAACACGCACACACACTTATAAAAAGAGCTGGCAGAAACATAAATAGGTTTGTTTTTAAGCAGCTGCAAACTGAAAAGCTCAACTGTATAACAAACTACCAAAAAATGTCACGGTGTCTTGTCCGGCCAAGGCGTTATGGGTGGGCCCCTGGGGGCCAACAGTGCTGTAACCATCTAAATTACACAGCCATGACTTTTAACAACAAGCTATAAATGTTTTATTTATTTATTGAGTCTAAAGGACCTAACTGGAAGGCTGGTTTATTGGATCCCTTCAGGAGGTTGCTACTTTTACTTTTAGACTGGGTGTCGTGCACAGTATGTAAGTTGTCCCAACTTTTTGATGGACAGAAACTTGATCTGCATCCTAGATTTTTTTTTTTTACCTACAAAAACACAGTAGAACAGTTTTGCACCCAAAATATATATATATATATATATATATATATATATATATATATATATATATATATATTTTTTTTTTTTTTTTTTTAAAACACAGTACACTGTTTGGTGCATTTGATGCATAAAAGAAATCTGAACCCAGGAAATTTTTAATAAATAGAATTAATGCTGGCAAACAGACCATATATATATTATTATAAATTACTGATTTCTAGTGAAGCATTTGCCAGCTGTCAGTCATAATTCAACACTGACACATGGTAGCGTACTCGGTTTGTTTTTGATGGAAAACGCATCACAAATCATTACCCAATTTGTAATGTTTACATGTTGTTGAACTGGATTTTGTGTCTCACTTCAGGTATTAAATTGATTTATTTTACTCAGTCCTGCTTTGACATGTACCTTAACAGATACTTATGATTGCACCACTGTCTATGTGCTCTGCATTCAAATGGCTGATAGTGTACTTTTCACTGCTAAGCTGCAGGTACTGAGAATCAGGGATAGGTGCGTTTTAAATGGAGTGTGCCTTTTTGCTTCACAGTATGAACAGTTAGCCTAACAATCGTATTAGCAAAGTTGCTGTACCAAGAAAATCACATCGAATTAATTTAGGAATCTTGGATCTACTTTGGCATTAACTTCTAATCCTCATCCAACACTACAAATTCTGCTTCCAGCTGGGATATAACATACAATAAAATAAAAGCTTAGACTTTGATTTGTTAATTCAGTCTAATCTTTATTTATTTATATCACCTTATACGAAAGGTGCAAAAGCCAGTATCTTGGACGGTATGTTGGTACATCAGTGCCAACGTTATGGGTGGTATCATTGAAGGTGCCATTAACGAAGAGGCATACATAGGTATTTCAGAGAGACACGTGCTGCCATCAGGAAAACATCTTTTCATGGGCAGTCAGTGAATACTTCGGCAAGATAATACTAGGCCTCATTCTTCATTCTACAACAGCATGGCTTTATAGTCAAAAAATATTTGTTTACGAGTGGTCTGCCTGCTGTCCACATCTGTCTTCTTCTGACAAAGTACTGCAGATCATGAAGAAGAGAATCAGACGAGCCACAAACTGTGGAGCAGGTGAATTGTACTCGGCAAAAATGGTCAATTATTCCACTTGCAAAACTGTGACAATCTTATTATGAGTAAATAGAAAAGTGGTGTAACACAATGGTGTACATGTTTTTAGATGATATAACAAAGTTTTGTAATAATTACAAATGTTAAAGAAACAGACCTAAAAAGAAAGTATGATAAAGACAGATCATTTTTGATACAAGTCTCAGTTTAAACAGTCACAATCTCAATCTGTTTTGTGAGGTGTAAAGTGACAGAAATTTTACCTGAAATAAAACATTTTTTTTTAGTGGCTGGCCAATAAATCACGGGCTTCAATCCAACCTGACACCTTGTGTAACACCACGGCTGCTTTTTACAAATAACACAGCTGTGCAAGGGAACTCCACAATAGACTGTCTATATATTTTCTAACTACCACAGTCCTTACTGAGCGTAGAAGGGGGGGCTGTGCTCATGTTCACTCGAGAGACCACCGTGCCTCAGGACATCAGCAATAATTAGGTGAGATCAACCTGACATCAATCAACCTACTGTGACTCATACACGGGTCATCACCTTCTACTTGACCTTACATGCTAAACAGACCGCTGTCACAACCTGTCGCAAGGCTCAATGGAGAGCAAGAGAGAGAGTTAAACAGACAGAGAGAGCACAAGTGACACTGGTTAACTCTGAAAGCAAAGGAGATCGGGAAGCCAAGGTGGACACATTTACCAAAAAAAAGAGGTGGAAATAGATTAGTAAGTGTGAAAACTGCTGCTTTTTTTTGCAGATTTTTTTTTATTATCTATCCACTTCAACTTAACACTCATTTCTTCTTAAAGTTCCACAGCAAACTTTTCTATGACTGAAGGCATTAAGTCATAGAAAAGTTTGCTACAGTGCCTGACAAGACTGAGGCTGTAACACAAAGTCGATTATGCTAAGTTAAGAGTGCATTAAGTTTGAAAAAACACATGTTCTCATACTGGCCAGCATGAAACACAGACATATATTCGTGGACTCGGAGCCCTAACTTGTCAGGGGGCTTGGCTCAAAAACACGGCTGCCTGAGCAATTAATTACACTCTAAATGGACAATGTGTCTTCCCACCTCGCTCCTACTGTCTCTGAGCTCAAGTAATGCTATTATTTACTTCTGTCCCAGAAGTTTTGTCACAGCATACTTTCATTCTTAAAGATAGGACAGATTTATTTATTTTTTCCTTTTTGTATTCTCATCCAGATCGTTTTCTGCTGCAAAGACCCAATTTCCCCACGGGGATCATTAAAGTTTCATCTTATCTTATCTGCCCCTATCCCTCTCCTCTCCCCTATCACCCCTCATCACTTGCACCCCCTTCCCTCAATCCTTCACTTAATTATGTCCCGTGAATGAAGTTCATCTTTCATGCTGCCAGCAGCCGGTAGCGTGGCTCACACGTTCTGGGCTATCTAATCATGGCGCTGAAACTAAACTAAATTTAGACAGCCAGCTTGTGATGCCTGGCAGGCCCTAATGGGGGCTGACATCTCAAGACACACTGCTGATGTACAGGATATACTTTGCCTGAGCAGGCCGCAACCACTGTTGACTAACACTGATGACCTGTGAACCAGTTTGTTTTGCTCAAAAGTTTTCAAGGGGATCACACACGGAGGTGAAGCGATGTGCTGACTAAGGCCATTCAAACTTAATGGAATCCAGCATTTACATTTTAGGATCGTAGCCAATGCTTCCAGTGTGTTTACCTTACAATTATGTACATTTCATGCGGCAAGTGCAAAGAGCTCCAAGGGGTTTTTAAAAGCCATGCCTACTAATGATATATTGTAGATACATTGAAGATTTGTGGATGCCAGTTGATTTATATATAATGAAATATATATTTTGCATTTTACTCATTAATGTATGTTTACAGATCTTAATGAAAACTGGTAAGCCTGGGCATTCTGCACATACGTTGCTGACAGGCGTATGTAAAAATAAATTAAGCCACTTGAAGTCTTTTGTGTATCCAGTGGGAGATGTTTAAAATATTTAAAATTACTGTGAAGAAGACTGTAACTTTTGAAATGTCTATAAATTTGGGTGTGTGGGCTTAGAGGGAAGTGAGGTTCAACAAACTCTGCATCTCTACTCAAAGCTAGCACCCAAAGGCCACATTAGCAGCTACATAAAATGGCCAAATATCCTAATTAACTACCAGAAGTTAAGCTGTATTGTGGGCAAAAAATGAAGGTACACAATATCTTCCATTCTGCTAAATTCATTTGATCCTTTTCTATGTGAATATTAATGTGAATATATAAAAGAGTGCCAATAATTTTATACTTGAACTTTCACTTCTAAGGTCTGTACATTATGTTGTAAGATGTATTTCACAAAATTATATAAAATCTTATATTTACGTTATAGCATAACAACTGATATTTTGTAGTTTTTCTTTTGAACTTAAATATTTATATCAATGCTGGCATTGGCAAAAATCACCTTTGGTTGTGATATGTGGTAAAATGTTTCATATCAATAAATGGCTTCTAGAAAGAAAGAGATTGCACCCTCTGAAATATGGGCAAAATTTTTACACAAAACAGATTGGAGAGTTTAAAGGGATTGAATTAAGAATGTTAAGCTAAAGTATTATGTAAGCAAAAAATACAAAAAACTCAGCTCATTTCCAGTTATCTCAAAATCAGTGATGGGCCCAAAACTCACTATAAAATATGTAGCAGTATAAAATTCAAATGCATCACAATATGATCACAAAAGTTTTGAATTTGCCATGATGGCAATCACATTCCAGAGGAGAAATTTAATAAAAGGGCTATGTCTATTAAAAGCATGTCTCAAATAAATGCCTGGTAGCTTCTTCAATATGGTAAAAAAAGCCACAGCCATTGTTTGAAAAAGGAGGCTATGGTTCCTCAAATGTAATTTCTGCAGTGAAATCTCTCAGATACACTCTTTTGCATTTTGCATATTTGGGGTATTTAAAGAGGCAAATAACCAATTTTCTTGCTAAACACAGCTTTTTTTCTGAGTGTCTCCACTGTTCTCACTGCATGCTATACAGAGAAATTGAGTTTTGCTGTGTTTTAATTCATGGATTAGAATTTAAGGGTTGACTTGTGCTACCCCAAATCTTCTACAACTGTGCATATCTGATTGCACTGGTCAGCATCCATACTTCATCACATAACATCTTGTCTGTAAATTACAGACCAACCAACCTCATCTGATAACCACTTTGATGTAGTTTATTCACTTAAAACTATTGAATTGCAACAAGTCACTGAATAACAGTCACCAAAAGTTTCTTCCAGAGGACACAAAGTCAACTGCAAAGAGGGAGGTCTGCAAGGATTTCATGGCCACTGGGGTAGCACTGGTGGCAAACAAAGTCTCATGGGCTGGAAAAACAATAAAGGCCTGTCGTTTGGTTAGAACAAAGGGCTGTCATTTGCTTTTGTTGTTGGTAGTATTTTTTTCCTTCTTGTAATCTGCATGTCCAGATGGCTGGATGACTTTTCCCCCTCACAGCATCGTTAAAAGCGCAGCACAGCTGGCAAATTGGGAATGAGCAAACTAAGAGTGAGAAGCAAAAAGTGCAAGGAAATAAAATGATAAAAAGCTTAAAGAAAAAAAAAGGTGAAACTAGGCAAAATCTGGAAAATGTGGAGAAAATGTGGTAGCTGATGAAAGAGGTTCTCTTACCCAGATCTGTGTTAGGTCCAGTCAACAACTGTTTAAACTTATCCAGACGCGACGCCTCCCTCTCAGTCATTGCGGGGGTGCCAGATGTATTTTGGTCAGCCATCCGGGCCACTAGTGGGATAACAGGCGGCCGGTGGGGCAGGGACCGCTGTCTGTGGAGGGCTGCATCTGGTGGAAGGATAGGGATAAGAATCGATGAGGGGTTACATAAACAGATACACAGCAGATAGGAGGGTTTTCAGACAGCCACACATTACTAGTGTCAAATCTCATAAAATACTGTAAATTATAAAATAGCTTGTTTTGAACTGCTTTTCCTGGTTCAATGAGCTCATATTTTTCATATTAAGGGTCTAAACCATATTGCTAGAAAGCACTTAAGAGTAGAATGTGACAAACAATACAAGATGCCAGTAGGAGTTTAAAAGCCAATGCAACGATTGCCTTTTAGCTGCAACACTGTATGGTTCCTTAGATGTTTTTCTAGTGGTAATGAATGAATGTAATCATTGTAGTTATTGTTAGTGGCTTGCTTTGCAGTGAGCCTCCAGGATGGCAGCAGTTGTTGCAAAAATGTTTTGATTCAACCGTGAAGCCTCTGTAACCGCTACACAAACACATTAATTCAGTCTGCTGAGGGCCACATGTTCCCCCAGCTGTGCTAAAAAGACAAACAATCCCACAAAAAGTTAGGAACAAGCTGGTGAGGTCGGGACTTCAATGTGGAGAATGATGCTCCTTCTGTCACACTAAACACTAAGCAAAAGTTCATAAAGAGCGCTGTGAACAGCACTGCCAACATTTCCCAGTGCTAAAGCAAACCACAGCACAGCTAGTGTGTGTGGACAGAGGCACACAAATGCTCCACAGCAATTAAGAAAACTGGAATGCTGCCTATTTTAATACCCTTTTCAGTTTTACAGGAACAAATAAAGCTACAGATCTGTTGTCAACTCCTTTATTAGCACTTACAAAAATTAAAAACGATTATTAAAGCTAGCAGCAGCTTCTTTGTGGTCAAACCTTTTGTGTGATTTTTCAACAATGAGAAATTATTTTATAATCCATTTAATAACTTGATAATGTACTTAAAAAAAAAAAACACCAAGTTAGATGAAGTTATCTTCAGTACTCTGTCATGGAATGCTGTATCAATTATTACAAGAAAGGAAGACAAATACATGCAAGTAAAATCTAATTTTTACATACCAGATCTGGACCCAGATTTAATTCATATTCAATGTTTAGCTATACAAATGCTGTCATAACAGTCACCCTTTTTTATATCTAGCTTCTCCGTGTTTGCATATACTGCCTATTTTCATCATTTAGTGTCAGCTCCTCCCAGCCTGGTAAAATGTAAACACTATTCAAAAATAGTGACAATGGTCGCTGGAAATTTGTTGGACATTTAATTGATAAGAAAAGAACTTAAGAACACCTATGCTAGAAAAGTTGTGGGTTGAAAATATATCACTTACAGTAAAAACATAGATTTGAACCTTCAACACAAAGACGGAATCTGACTGAAATAAAGTCATAATTGAGCAAAAAAAATGAAAGTGCAGTGTTTTCCCTACCACAGGAACCCAAACAAGCCTTACGCCAAAGGCAATTAGGGAACATATCAGAATAAATGCAAAAACAATGACGGAGTTCTATGCATTGAACAAACAAACTCATTTGGTGTCAAATAAAAATAAAAATGATGAAGCAGCATAAATGGAGCCTATGTTTCTAATGGAATTATCTAATTAGTCTGGAACAAGTGTGTTCACTCTCTTCTTTGTTGCCAAGATCAGGACCAGGAAAAGTCACTAATCTACAAAGTATATTGAGAATACATGACATAAGTTTTTTATATATACACACTTAGCATTTTGCTAACTACTCGCTAAATTCTAAAGAAATATTTACAACAAAGGGGAAAGAAGTCCAGTTAACATGACTCAACCTTCGGATAGCCAAACCTGAATTGGTGAGAACCTTCAAAGATAACGCTCGCTAAAGGTGCCAAAGGTGTCGGCTTGCATATTCCTATATCCATACATGGCCTGAGAGCAAGCAGGCCACTGCTATGTCTTCTCTAGAGAGATAAGAGAAATCGCCGTAGGCTACAGGCTGCTTACTGTATGTTATCTGTATCTAAACAGGCAGGACAGCAGACGCCAAGCCAGACGCAGAGATGACCTGCCAGGACAACAGCCAGTGCTGTACATTCATGATGTACAATGTCAGCCACTATTCCAAACACAATGTCTAAAGCAAAGAGTGGACCCATCTCCCCACCCCTTGCTCCTCTATGTGTTTGCAAAGAGGACAGCGCTACTTTAATGTTTTCCGCTGTGGTTAAAATGACTTGATTTAGAAGATTTAGTATCTGCATGTTCTTAAATTGCATCAAACCCCCTGTCTAAACCTCAAGTAAATCCAATCAAAGCCCAACACTGACAGTGTGTCAGCAAAGAGTGATAGCATCTGTCAAACATTTTTCAGCCCTTTCTCTGCTGTTTGGCTGGTGGATGACTGCTGGAACGTGATAATATTTGAATGTAATGACAGAAAGCAGCTGTGAGGCCAGAGTAAATAAATACACACAGAGGGTAATGTAGACACAAATCACTGTTTTTTGAGGACCAATAATTTACTAGAATCCTGAAAAGTCTCTGGCATAACATTAAAAGTCAGCATAATGACACATCCTGTGTGTTTTCCCACTTCGCCCCAATTTATACGAATGAAATGGCTAAACACCTTATTTATAGTAAGCAGAACAAAAACAATAAAACTAAAGTACAGTTAAAAGTAATGCGCTGATGCCGTGAGGGGGGATTGATGAGAACTGTCTTCCAGTTTTGCAGATTGTCTTTTCAGAATATCCATAACACAGATTCTCTCAAAGTAAAAAGAGTCTAACTATTAGTATGCAAGTGAGCCAGACACTAAAAACTTGAGCTAAAGGTCACTAACCTTTAGGTGACCCAATTGGAGCTTCACTGTGGGACTTCACTAAGCGGCCATCACTGTAAGGGCTGCTCTGGGAGGCAAACGACAACTCTGGGCTGGTCACGTCACCCTCCTCCACCCTGTCGTCCTCTTCTTCCTCATCGATCTCCTCCACCTCTGCCACCTCCTCCTCTTCTCTTTGTTCCAGCTCTGTTGTGTCATCCTGCCTCTGTCTCTCCTGCTGTTTGCTGTGATTCTCAATCACCTGTAGAGTTTATAGAAAAACAAGGTGTGTCACTGATAACCCGGAGCTTTTATTTAAGACATGAGCCATTCAACACGATGTACAGGTTTAAAGGGCACCTTCACAGATCTCCAACTTGCTACTTGTTGTTCTAGTTTGGGAAGTCTACTTACTGCAAAAAAATTAGCCCTTCAAGAGACACACACACCAACTCAAATAAAAAAAAAATGATTTTGCTGCTTGACCTGTTAAAAAATGCTTTATAAAGAAATTAGTAAGCTCTCAAACATGTATTAAAAGCCAGTTTAAAGATAACTGAACATTTAGTGTGTAGTGCAGATGTAACATCAATATTACAATCTGTCTTTTGTGTTGCTCCTAAAAGGAATAGTTTCAGAAATTCTATAAATCGGCTAAAACTTCCTCTAAATGGTGACTACAAAAATAAAAGTATTTAATATTTGAGGATGATTTTGCCTCCTCTGAATGTAAGCGCACCTCTTCCATAATCTTTATGACAGACAAGAACAATGATTATAATAGTATTTTTCGCAACAAAGATGCCAACAGCTACACCATTAAATTACATTACATTACAAATTTCAATTGACTAAGATTAAGAAAAAAATAGACAATAAAAAGTGTCTTTTTATTGTCTGTCTGAACACAGCCTTTAACTTTCTTTTAGATTTATAGTATGCATATTGTTTTATCTAAACAAGACTTGAATTAAAAAGCTGTTTACTGTTAAGAGCCTGTGAGATGCAAAGTTGGTGCAAATGCTTTAACTTAAAAAAACACTTGACAAAGCTTTTATGGCAGAAACCCATTCATCCTGCGTAATTCCTCTCACACAATCAAGTCACCTTATTGGCCGTCTCCATGACCACCTCAATGTTGAGGTTCTGTGCGGCCATGGCCAGGAGCTCATCATCATCATCCCCCACATCCCAGGCATCACTTGTGATACTCTCAAACTCCTGGAACGTGGTAGCCTTCTTGGGCTTGCCTGGTGTGGCTGGAGGAGGCTTGTTGCCTGCTTTAATTAGACTGAAGCACAGGAACAGCCATGAAGACAGAGAAGATAAGGGAAATAGGTTGTGATTTAAAGAATTTAAAGAAAAGGTTAAAAAAAAGAGTGAGAATGAGGAGTAGGAAATGGAAAACACAATAAGGTGAATAGGCAGGGAAAGAAAAAAGAGAGGGCGATAAAGTAAATAAACACAGTGGGGATCAGGTGATGAACAGTTTATCATTTTGGCTCTGGCAGGTGGGCAATAAAATAAATGAACACCAGCGCTTTGAAAAAGAACAAGATAAACATGCAATTTATTAACATTTGGCTGAACAAAGTCTGATGTATTTCTACAGTTTACACCCCAACACTGGCTTTTGAAAGAATTTCAAGAAATTCAGAACACTCACAGTAATAACCGACAAATGTGTGCATTACCCTACTACATATACAGACTCTTACTTTTAAACATCTAAATCAAAAGCCAAGCCTTAAACACCTTACAAGACTGAATCTTGCCACATTTAAAACAAAGGCAAAAATTCACAGAGTGCTTTCTTGTGTGCTGCAAGGACACTGTTACTACAGAACAAGAAATTCAACAAAGAAAGAGAATTCAATTACACACAAGTTTTGCTGTTTTATTAGGCAATACTGAAAAAGGCAGGGGGGGGGGGGCTTGGGGCAAGAGACAAAGGTGCTCTGATTTTTTGCAATGACAAGGATTATTATAATAAAGAGAGTCAGTTGTCCATGTTAGTTTGCTTCCATCATAACTTAGAAGAAAAGAAAGGGTCAGTACTCATACCAGTACTAAATTAAATTCAATCCTCTAAGGAAATCTACATGATTAAACACAGAAATGAAAAAAACTATTACTGAATAATGGGCTGTTTTTTATGCAAGTCCATGTGAGGGGAAGTGGAACAAGACAGATAATGTACAAAGCACTGCAAATTTTGAGAATGCACAAACATTTCCAATTGAGAAGTGAATGATGAAAGTGTAAGACTCCAAGACCACACCTTTCTTTGAGTTGTAAAAGAAATGTATATAAAATGTTTGTTCTAATGCCTGGCTTCAATCATTATCTAAGATTTGGCACATCCCAAACCTACATAAAAAGCCAACAAAGTTACATCCAACTTATATTTAAAATTCTTAGGTCTTTAAATCACATAAATGTACTGAACACAGACTCAAGCTTAGCAAGTAAGTTAAAATTAAACTGTTCAGACAGCCATCTAACAACTAGAATTTCTGGTAGGTTCACTTCCTCTCAACAGTGTAACAGGAAATCCCAGTGAAAACAAAAACTTACCAGAATTATACCGAAATACCAAGCATATGATGTGTCATACATTCAAACCTAAAACAGTTATGGCCACATCCCACTCTAAGATTTATGAACTAGTGTCTGTTAACAAACTGCAAAACACACAGGTCCACATTCCTGATTGGGATGTGGCTAAAAATATAACATGTTTAACAGTGTTTTCATGGAGCTGCATAGTTACCCTTCAAGATATGTGTATTGCTCCTTGTTGAAGTTACTTATGGTTTAAATAATTGCTGTCTACTCTTACTCATTTGAATGGAGATGGAAATAACTACCCAGTAAATGAAGTCCTGGATTATGCGTTTGTATTTTTACTCTTGCTAGAAAGACAAGCAACTTATTGTCATGTGATGATCCATTAGATTTGTTCTGCTGCCATCAAAGAAACACTAATCTCCTACATACTAAAACCTACAACCCCTATTCATTTAATAGAAAACTATTGTCCAAAAACAAACTAGACAAACCAGTTTGCTTTTTAAAACATCGCCCAATTAAAAAAATACATCTGAAAACGTCTATAGTATTTTGAAAAAGTTGAATTAATTTTTACATTCAGACCAATGTGTTTACCAAGTGAGACCCATTGATAGTACATTCAGTTTCTGTTCGCTAACAGTTTCACTGTTCACATTCACCAGGGTAGTCGGCCAAAAAGAGGCGAGGTCCATTTGACTTACTTTGCATGAAGGAGCGGGTCGAAAGGTGGATGTTGTGCACCGTACACATGTTGAATACTGAGGAAGTGAAGAAGAGACACTTTAAATGAACGACTTAATTCAATTTGTCCCTAGTTGTCAAGCTAACCCATTAGCTTGTGCTAAACCAAAACATCACCAACGTAGTATCATAACGTCAGTAAATGTGATATAAACGGCAGTAATTTGTTGCAAGATCATACCTACTCTGCACCATAAAGGGGTTATTAAACACAAAAGCCAAGCCTTAAACACCTTACATTAGTCAGAAACCGTTAGCCACTGTTAGCAGTGTAGCTCTTAGCCAGCTAACAGCAGCAAGGAGTAACGTTAACTACGACTCTGACGCAAATTCACTACAGTCATCGGTACGTCACAAGGGTGAAAATCGTGCAGGAAACACTTAATTCAACGTTAAACACGCGTTTTAAGCTCAGCAAAGCAGCGTCAGTGGAGTAATGCTAGCTCCGCTAAGCTAGGCAGCAGAGGGGAACACGTCACTCACCTGCCAGGAACCTTCGCTGCATTTCTTTTCCAGAACTGTTTTTTGTTTGCGTCAGTCGACATTTTCTCTCCGCGCTCCAGCCAGTCTTGATCACAAACACCCGAACGCTGTCGTTATCTGTGAAACGTGAAATTTGTGTTTATTTACACCAGGTCCCCTCCTCCAAAACTCAGAAAGCTGCCATGTTGATTCTTCCTAATCGGTAAGCAAAAGCGTCTGTGATTGGTTGATACGCGACTTCCCTAATGTGAGCCAATCAGAAGTGAGATCTGTTCTTACGTGGCCCTGTAGCAGCCGCTGACATCATGACCCACCGTCTTTGCTGTGTTGACAAATACTACAGCCCCCCAGCGCTGTGTCGTCCCCCGCAGCACGGCTGTGGTTTTTTGTATGTCTACTGTAAATCAGAATGCTTCTGTGAACTTAAATAATGATTCATATTATTAAAAAACAGACAAAACAAAGACAGCCTTTCATAGACGTTTATAGGTGTAAAATGTAACCACACTTAGTAAAGTACACTGTTTTTAGAGTTCTTTACAATGTCTTTATACATTACTATGACATTGCAAAACTTTTTAAAACGGTGCATAATGGATAGTTGGATATTTACACCTGATAATGTTGAGGATGAAGATGCAAAGAAGTTACAAATAAAAAAGCAACGACTTCTATCTTATTGTTTCATCAGTTGCACTGATGATGTGTAAGCCTATTTTCTTATGATCAGCTTTCTTTTAACACTATCAATAAAACTTAAGGAATTTAATTCAGGTTTGTTAGAACATGTCTTTTTCTGATTTTAATCAAAATGACTTGATGTTCCTCGATGTCTATTTCCACTATGCCAAGATAAACACATACACTAAGCTACTAAGTATGAAAAAAATGAGCTACTAATATACACATATTAGTGATGCAGAGATATGGGATGAATTAATATTAACTTCATATTGAAATTAAATGCGTGTAATGCGTTTATTTGTGTTTTGGCCTAGAACCAGACATAAGAATGTCAAGACCCAACCACTTAAACACAGTTTAGACATAAATGTTCCGACTGTTGCTCTTGCTTCACAATGATCCAAGTCTGAAGGTCATGACACTTTAAGATGATTATTCAGCTCCTCAAGCCAAACCAGTATGGAAGCACCTTGAGCCATTAGAGAGCTTATGTGTTTATGCAACGTGCTGATGCACAGGTTTGCATAAAAACAAGAGCGCTCACTCTGTCGCTTTTCCCAGTGTCGTGTCTAGGTGTAACTTTGGGTTTCTCTGAGAGCTCAACTCATTCCAAATTACCCAGGAAAGCAAAGAAACAAAATGCCAAAAAGATTTTTTCTTAAAGTCTTTACTTACATTTGTAGCTCTTTAGGTTCAAATTGTAAATATGTTTTTCTTCTTGTGTTTGGCCTATTTGCTTGTTACAGCATAATTAGCTCTTAGTGTCACTTTTGTGCTAATACAAAAAGTTGTAACACATGTATAATGCAACTTGTTTTATGTTGAAATATTTCCGGTTTTTTTTTGTAATTTTATTGCGTTGATTTCCAGTGTTTACATTTCAACAACAGCTACAGATACAGTATGCATTTAAAGGATTGAGATTATTCTTTTATATACAACATAACATTTACAACACCAATATTATATGAAACAAGTTGTGTTTTGCTGTTGTTGGTGGGCAGCACAAACCGAAAAGTAGGCCAGTTTAATTTTTGCTCTAGAGTAAACACTCTTTTCTATAGGCGATCTTTGTTGTAAGCCTCCTCCTGACAGCTCGGGTCAACCGGTCCCGCACACTTAAGACAAACGCGTTTTGTTATGCGGGCCGTAACAAAGTTGCCATGATCACTGGATTAATCACACGTCAGAAGGAGATTATGGAAAAACAACCCAGATTATTATCATCGAAACTTGTTCATAAACAAAGACAGGTAGAAGTTGTCTTAAATAGCAGGATTTTGGCATGGAAGGAAATTGAAAGCAGCAGAAAACGAGGCTCTGGATTAAACGACACCTCTGGAACAGGTAAGACTGAAGTGTAGCTTTATTAGGAGGTTCAGCATCCAGGAAGTACATTTCTATGAATCTCTCATTAACACATTCATGAAAGCGTGAATGTTGTGAATGTTGTATGTTAGAATGTAGGAAGAAAAATGTTGAATTCCTCATGGTCAATTTAGGTGTCAACTTTATGTCTGATCATAAAAAAAAGTACATTACATAGATATTAGTTTTTACACTCATGCCAACTGCCAAGTGTGGGCTATTTGTCACATGGTTAATGAAGCTAATTCACAACAGTAATATTAGTTTACAAACACATCACTTTAATACACACGTGCTCAAAATGCAGTTTATGACATTATGAAATTACATTTCATAAAAACACCTAGCTTTTAAAATTTACAAAATCTTACACTTATAACAGCAGAACAAATGGCAGTTAAGTTAGGATTATTTAATCTTAGCAAAACATAGCCCCATGCCTACATATACAAAATGATTGTACAAATAAGAATTCCTTGGCAACCTATGTAACTAAGAGTTATTAGCGTTAGTTACATAAGTGATAGCAACCACTTTACACGAGTTAAGCTAACTTGCTAAGATGCTGGCTAAGTTTAATGGTCCAACCCTGTTTAGTAATTTCCAAATTACTGAACAAATTATTTTCTGCGTTCATTTTAAAAGGAAGAAGGTTTTCTTTTTCTGCCACCTCTACAAGTGATGACAGTGATGACATCACAACAGCACAATGCCTTATTTGATTCTACTGAACACATTAATACAAAATACGGAGGAAGCAGTTGCACAATCTCTTATAATACAGCATCTTCACTATAGGCAGTAATAAGCTACAAGCAAAAAAGTGGGATGATTACCAGTGCTGGGTAAAATGCAAACTCAACCATGTTCAACACTGGTAAATGCTTTGCAGCGTAGATTCTCATTCTAGCACACATATGGCTGCCTCACCTGGCCCGACCAGGAGCAAGTCGGGGCTCAGTTGTTAAAAGGTCACTTTGGAATGTAGTAAAGAGGGACCGGGGATCAAGCCACTGACCCTGCAGTCTGTGGACAACTGCCTTACCTACCGAGCTACTAACCCTGGAGTATTCCCCCTGACCAAAGCCTTTATTGTGGGTTAGAAATGGAGCTCAATGTATTTTCCTCGCTTCGACAAGGGTAGGGGGAACTGAGTTTCTTAAAAAGGTCAATGTTCCCAAAGGAAAGTTCATGGATTGGAGACACATCAAAAGTGACACGTTGCTACAACCCAATTAAAGGGCCATAGTCAGGTCGGAATGTTGTGTTTTCTTTTCTGTCATTGTGGTTGCCAAGTAGTGCTCCAAATTCTGGTACTTTCCATCCTTTGCATCAGACAACTTCCTCCTAATCCAGACTTCTTTTAACCTCCCGGGGCTAATGTTTGTTCATCTAGATGAGTTCCCTGGTCTGCAATTACTGTACCATATCGAGCGGATTGATTACAGCTGGCACTGCGCACTTCAGTTTAAACCTGGCCATTGACCTTCCTCAAAGTGGTATCAAGCGTACCATAATAACCTACCATAAAGACTTCCATTTATTGAGTCAATGTTCAACGCGGCTACATCAAAATCCCCCCCCACTCCACCCCCATGATCACAGTGACAAGAGCAGGTCAGTTTACCCTGGAGTTAGGGAATCAAACAAGGAGACTTTGTCTGTAATGAATATCCAGTAAGTTCAACATCAAACACTGCTAAAATGGCTGATTATGTCCAACTTTTCATGCTTGTAATTTTTGTGCAGAGTCTGGTCATCGTAAGGAGTCAATACAGTCTTGTCTGTTTGTGACTATAGAATAGACAGAAGTGTTGATGTATGACTGGATTTTTCCAGAATGTCTCTGCACCTACCCAAACAAGAAATTCTTTTTAAATATTGCTTACTTCCATAACAGGCTGCACAAATGTTCCACACTTCCCTGTCTGTGCTATCATTCTGTGTTTACCTTAGATTTAGAGCAGTAACATTTCACAGCTGTCTGAGGCTAATTGGTAAAATGTCCTTGAAATACTTGTTCTGGAGTTAAGTATTTGTAGTGTGTTAAGACACAGCTCCTTACCTGCACGGGCAAAAGTTCAATGCCCATAACTACACTAGAAGTGAAATAGTAAACCCGAGTAGGATGGATTATGTTATTTGTCACTTACACTTTAATTTCCAAATATGGTTGACTGACAATGAAATATAAAAAATGTGGGAAAACATTGCCAATTTATATCCTGCTACATTTAGAATCTAAAAAAATCTCAAACTACTGCAGCAGCAAAAATAAAAAGTTAATCTCGGCTGAAAGTACAAAATCGTGCAGCGTGACTCCAATTTGACAAGTCTTCCTTAGCCTGTATTTTCCCTTTTTTTGCCCAAATATGATACAGTTTCTACCAGGAAATACCAGGAGGAGCTATTATGAACAACACTCTGGCCTCGATGTGTTTGTTTAGACAATATTAGTAGATGTTACTGTTTGACATTTAAGTGGATTTAGTCGAATCAGAGCATCTGTCAATCAGATTTGCTGAGTGGAGAACAAGCCAGGGGTATCCTAGCCAGGAATGTGATGTGTGTATGTACACAAAGACTTGCTCTCACAGACACACAGACAAAATCCAATCACGGAGATGGCATGGCCTCTGAGCCTGTAGTAAATCCTACGTCCACATAATGACTGAGTCACTCCTCTGACACAATGCACGCTCCCATCTTGGAGGAAAATCTTGAATAAATCATGGCATAAGCTTTAGAGTGTTTCCCCTTTTCACCAAATCACTATGCTTAGTGAGTACTGCTTCCCCGGGCCCTCTAAGCCTCGATATCTCTCTTGGCCAGGGGGCTTTAAGATATTTGCTTTCCCATATGGCAGAGCTGGATACAGATCCAATGTGTTACAGTAACGAATCCACTTATAGTAATGCAAGATCTGGCTTAAATCGGGTATTAGCATCAAAGAACCGACTCTGTAGTAAAAGCCATATATTACAAGTGAAGAATCAAAACAAAAGTTACATGATTTGTACATCAAAGGTTTTCAAACAACCAGCGGCTGTCTGCAGTCATGCTTGTGGCTCTGCGAGACTGTGCTTTGGACTGTGAGCCACAGTAAAGACAAACGTCAGCGGCAATGAGACCAAAGTGTTCACCTCCTGTTGGTGCTTGAGGAAAAATCAAAAGATCACAAGGTCACTTGGGTTCGTTATCTGAGGTCCATAATTGTGTGCACAGGTCTGTGTGCTTATTCACCCAGTGCATATAATGTAAATATATTTTACTGGTAAGGCTGTGCAACATGGCTGAAAATGTATCCTTTTTTCAGTGTTCTGGATGAACAAACATGAATTTTTTTATGTTACATGAAGACAGAACATGATATAAAAACAGATTTATTTAAATTAGCTAACTGATGCCATTTTTGCAGTGATTTGCCATAATTTGATAAAGAAAGTCATCCCTAGCAAGACCACTATCCTTTTACATATTGTAAACATTATAAAGTATAACACCAAGAGCAACGGTGTAACAATAACACAACAGTAAGTCCTGTGCACAATAATTGCTACGGTGTGGAGACATTTCAGTTTTTACCCAACCAAAACCAAATCGATCCACATTTTCCTTCAGCCAAATATCAAAATGCAGGACATGAAATGGGAGATCTAAACGGTTTCATGTTTGAGACAAAAAAAATCAAATCTACGAATTTACCATTTGCATTTGAATTAATGTCTTGAATTGACAGGTACTTCTGCCACGAGAAGTGAACTAGCAGTTTCATTGCACCCGTAGTGACTATTCGTCTGATTTACCTTCCACCTTGGCTGTCCTTTCTCCTCTGTTTGCCTAAGTGTTGCCTTAACAAACCCAATCCACGTCTTGTTTGACAGCTCACTGCCATGTGTACCCAGGCAGATCTGTGCTTTGTAATCTAAAACTGCAGTCTCTCAATGCACAGCCCTGCCTGTACATTGAGAGACTGCTGCAGAGGGAGGGACAAAGATACAGAGAAATAAACACTGCCAGAGAACAACTGCAAGACATTTGGTAAACTGTGCAGATTTATATTGCCAGTGATAGAGGCCCTTTTATTAAAGTTTTTGGTATTTTTGCCTTTTTTTATTGACAGTTGACAGCCTAGAGACACAGGATAAAATGGTACAGAGGCAAAAGTATGGCGCTCAACAAAGAATCCTCATTAGGGACATTGCACTTACGTGATATGTGCCTTAACCATTTAGCCACTGAAAACGCTCTTTTATCACACTGATTGCTGTTATTTACCCCTGGCTTGAGTCAACAGGAGCAAAGAGTGGAACCTCTAAAACTAATTACACATCAGTGACCTGGATGGTGGTGCGTTGGTGGAGTTAATTGATGAAGAAGTGCATAACAGTCCTCTCAATTAGGCCATCCAGACTGATAATAACAACACTTACATGGACATCACTTCGACCGGTTTCCCGCACAGGCCTAAAAGACTGAAATATTAGGTTACATCACCTAACAACAGTGACAAGTGTATCAGCCTCACACTCCAAGCCATGTCTCACTGCAATATGTAAGAGGCAAACAGGATTGACATTAAAAACATTATTAATGCAGGAACACCTAGGAGACACAAACAATACCTTAGGCTTGCACAGACATGTCCTCTAACATCTTTCAAATAGTCAGTGCCAAACCGCTGTTAACAACAAAGTGATTACATGCTGATCCACAGTGCGAGGGAGGGGTGCAGAGAACAACAGCAGAATATGAACACGGTGACAGGTTATTGTCAAAGACTAAAGGAATAGTAAGGCAAGTGCAGTGCTGTGAGAGATGCATCTATCATATATACAAACACAATATCTCTTGTGCAAATGCATAATGTATACAAAGTTAAGATCAAATTCAGCACAATCATTCTCACATCAGTGACACATGCCCTCCTTTCAGATGGGTGAGAGAATGTTTGGGTTGGCTGCATTGACACCCATGTACAAAATATCTAGGGTGTGACATAGAATTGGGAGACATTAGGATTACACTGAAAATAATGGTTTCTTACGTTGTGGCTCACCAGTTAGAAAGAAACAGCGGTGCTAAAGGTGGAGCTTACTACTACAGCTTTAAAAATGTAGTGGAGTAAAAATAGAAGTCAGACCAAATGGAAATACAAGTACCTCACCTTTGTACAATACTTGAGTAAAAGTACTTAGTTACAAACCACTTCTGCAGATTAGTTACAGCAGTTGCCCAGCAATCCATTGATAAATATATTTCCATATAGTTTTAGAGATGTGCCCGCTACAAACAAATATTTTATGGCCCTAGGCCTTAATTCATTGGTGAGAACTCTATAAGGGATCACATGAAATACCACATTACAAGTAAGAAAAAAAAGGCAAAAACTGTTACATTTTGAAAGGAAACTGCAGCAAACTGGCTTTTTCATATTTTACTAATTTAAATTTCCCACCAAGCTGCTGCTTTGTGTCTGTCTGCAACAGTGAACTATGTCTCCTTTTCAGTGTTGGTTGTTTCTGCTAAAATGGCTAAATTTAACTGACCTCCTAAGATCCATTACACTGACACAAAGATCCTCGATGCTCCATTATCATAGGATACAATTATTGCTAAGACCAGCTGCTCTCAGTACTTGTTGAGCACAGCTGGAGTTTTAGCCCTCCAGGTAGTTAAAAGCCCACTTCATTTTATGTCTACGTTCGTCTTGTATTCTAATATGATATGCTTAAACAAACCACTCCTGCTCTCTTTCATAGATAGCCTCTCCTATTTATTATATTATACATTAAGTTTTTACTCTTGTCAATTACAGAATATTTTACCTAGATTATTTCAGGCCAAAAATGTTAGGAACCACTTGTCTGCTGTGCGTGTAAAAAATTCACACACAGTCAAAATCTACAAAACTGACCGTGGCCCTTTGACATCAGTCACTTTTCATCGCTGGTTTTAATCCATCTCGTGTGTTGACAATGGGAACTGGTGGCACCCTGCACTTCCAGGACTTGTTTTTTTCTGGCTCAGTGGAGAAAGGCGCTAACAATGCCAGAGTTAGGGATTACATTCACACGCGGGGCAAAGCAGCGCTCTGCCATTGTCAGAGTTTGAGGTCCAGAGTTACACATGCCAGGCTTAGGGAGTCATTCTCTGTGGTTCGCCCTGTCCTCATTTCACGTGATGACTCTTTGAACTTACCCTTATTACCAGGCGGTCAGCTCGATCATCACATCTCAAGGATTTGAGGCCTGGTTGTTTGCAGTTGGAACATAGGACAAATGTTGGCCATGATGTTGTACTTGTACATTTCTCAGCGACAAATATGAGGAGGAACATTTACGTCAGGTCACAGGTAGAACATTTCTAATTTGAAATAAAAGAAAATGTATATTTTGTAAAATCCACCATGTGGCGTTATGTCTTTTAGCTGGATGCGCTGATTTCTGTGTAGGTGTTGTTTTTGTTACACTGTACTTTCCCCACTATTGTTACCTGTTACAACCAGCTACTAATCCTATTTTAGGCTTTATTATTATTCATTCTTCACCCAGTCAGCGGCAAGTTCTAAAAACTGAAGCACACGTTCTCAAAAGCCAAGTATTACAAATTATTTATTGAGACTTTCTGTCATATCTTATGAATAGTGATGTACTGGATATTATTAAATTATTGTCACTTGCCCACTATAATTTTTTTTATAAAAATGTAAATACAATGAGCTGATATTTATTGATTCTAGCCATATATACTTTTTTAATTTCCATCATGAACCGTGTATACATTTCATTCAGCATTTCCTTAAAACTAACAACTAAATATTAGCAATTGTCTGTGAAATTATGCATTCACACAGTTATAACTCTAAGGCTTATACAAAAACAATGAATTTAACATAAACTATGGGTCAGTGTTGACAGTAGACCCGTGAGCCAGCATAACACCACACTTTACGTCCCAGTAGTGTAATCACTTGTACCCTTAATAGTGTTGTAATGACAATAGTTATGCTTGTTTTTAATTTGGTGTGATTCATCTTCGTTGCCTATCTCATGACTAATTACTCATGGTTTGTCTCTGCATAGACTGTTGTCTGAGTTGTTAGAGCTTATTCCCCGACACCCCAACTGTCAAATCCATCTCATTTATTTGGAATAACACGAAGTTTGAGCATCATTGACATCCAGTATAAGCTTGGTGACACAAATCTAAATGTCTGAAATGATGAAAACCAAGTAAATGATATAAACAAGTTGTATTTGCCAGTCATTCGGGTCTAAAGTGGCTGCAGGGAATGAAAGCTAGACGCAGACTATTACGTGACCCTAAATGGCAGGTATCACTGTGGCTTCTGAGCAACCAAACAAACACATAAATGTTTCCCTCCAAGTGAAGAACAAGTTCCAGACATTAGAAAAATAATCCTTTCCCCCCAGTTCCTGGAAAGCTGACTTTTTGCAGATAGCAGACCTCTCCGGCTCACAGTAACACACTGAGCCCTGTGGTATGAATAGGCAGCACACACTGGCTGACTGCCAGTGCTGAGATTCTTTTCAAGCACAAAGAAAAGTATGTCAGAGCCGAGCAGAGAGGATCTGCCTTGTATGGCCGAGGGCTTAGCATGTAGCTTAGGGACTGCACTGAGCAAAAAAGTAGGGAATTTGTGTGTGGGTATGTGTTCTCTGTGTGTGTGTGGTGATAGGATTATTGTGTACTTGTGTGAGCGTATGTAAGTGTGTGTGTGTCTGTGTGTGTGCGTGTGTGGCAGGGTTACTGAAGCAATGTCAAAATGTAGGAATGTCATCTATTGTTTCCAGTTCCTTCGCCAACACAGTTCACTGGGGCTTTTAGCTTGTGCTTGTTTCTGAGGTTAATTTGAACAAGTTGTCCAAAAGACCGTCTCGACTACACAGAGAGCGAGAGAGACAGAGGGAGACTGACTCATTGATGAGCGTTGGCTTTTTGTCGTTCACTGCCAGGCTGACGCAGAGAAAAGATTTCAAACATTTTTCTTTTTTTTTTTTTGGATTTCACTATGAGCCAGCGAGCTTGAGATAACAAAGATGTAAATGTGCAGGATACAAAATAGGACATTGTAATTTATTCCACTGAGTGTTGTGGCACAACCTGAGTATAAGTCTGGTGCTGAGATACGAAGCAAATGCAAATTACGTTAATGTTGAATTATCTAAAATTTAATACACTTTGTTATAATCTTTCATTTCAGTTTGTTCATTCCGACTATAGATGTTGGGATCAACATACAACTTTCTACCAATATTAATGTGCTTTTGCTTATCTGCTTATGGTTGCATGAAATGATTTTCGCCCTGTTAGAACATCCTGCGCAATACCCCGTGTCTATTTTGTCAGCACATCTCAGTGACATATCCAAATATGCGTAAAATATGTTGCACTAGTTTTACCGCCTAAGGTAAAGTATATTTGAGCATCCCCTATCCTTCAACTGGAACTGAGTGTTATTTCTATAATCCCGTGCACGTGCATAGAAGGTGTGCTAAAATCAACAGCTCAAACAATATACGTCCATGGTCTGTTTGTGTAAGAAACTCCCTCGTGATTATCGAAGCATCCACAGGTGTTAGTCAGCGTGACGTATGGTATGTTAATCTAAATCTAATGATAATTGGGAATTATTTTAATGCAGAAATCACACTTTTCTATGTGTAAATCCTTTCTAGTACTGCAACAAAAGCTTGTACATGTGCCTACATAAAGTAAAGTTGGGAATGACGTTGCACCAGTTGAGGTAGTAAGAACATTTATAACATATCCACAGAAAGAGCTTGGACAGTAGTACTATGTGTGAGTGCCTGTTTTATTGAGACACAAATAAGATGAAAATGCTAATAAATAGCGTATTATTTCAGCTTTCACTCAAAGGACAAACGATGGAGCCATACTGGATTTTGAGGTAGTGGCCATGTTCACCCGACTTCCAAAGTTGGACATTCTGCGTCAGAGAACCTTCCTGTTGAAATTTATAACTGGGAACTATGAAAATATTTACTATGGTAAAATAACTAGATTAATAACGGGGGGCAGCTGTCATCCAGGCGTTGTCCACAAACCACAGGGTCAGTGGTCAGTGACCTTGACAAGACACTGAAGTCTCCTTATTGTGTTGTGATACATATATGATTGATCTGACTAATCATGGCATAGTGTTGGTTCCCTTGAGGCCCTGAACAGGATAGGCAGTTTAAACAATTGGTAGAATATATAAATCATGATAAATTAATGAAATCCATTAAATATTTTTAATTCAACAATTCAACTTTGGCAGTGCACTAGAGGTGCCATTTTTCAAATAGCTGAAATAAAACTCCTCATTCTTGTTTTTTTCTGAAATAAAGCCATTACCCACATGGCCATAACTCTTCTTCCTATTTGTCAAAATGTGAATATCGATGGCCATAAAGTTATTCATGCCTGCATGGTGCATCATCTTTATTTGAGAAAGAAATGAAATCCTATTCCCTCAGACTCCCAGGAGAAAAATAATATGTCATGCCTCCCTCCCATCCATTTTACCATATCGGCTGAATAAATTTGTAGGAGAGACTGGAATCCCTGTATGTGATGCAGCTGAAGAGGTCAGTTAAACTCATTGCAAATAATATTGGCCTCTCCTTATACGAAAGCATCCTACTGAAAATGTTCTGTAGCACAACCAGGTTTTCTACTTGAATGCTACAGATTTCTGGATTTAAATAAAAGGGAAAACTTGCATGTAGAATATTTTAGCATCGCCTTCCAAGCATGAAGTTGCACCTTTGTACCTTTGTAAAGTTCATATCTTTGGGGTCTAAGGTCTTTTTTTTAATGGTTTCTTTACCCACACTCGCAATTCTTTGGTCATTCTGAACAACAGCAAAACCAACTTGTTATTACTTACAAATATAGATGGAAAAAGAAATCTAAATTGACCTTAACCTTCAATTGCGTATGTTATGGCCACTTGGGGACAGTGAAGATGATCTGTAAACACCAAATTACAACATCACCTTGAATTATAGGCTCAGATGTTAGTGAATTAAACACCAAGTGAACACAGACCATAATCAGAACTCATTTGCAGTTGCATCTGATTTGATTAATTAATTTAGCTCTATTTATTAAATTGGCATGTAGCAGTAGGCACAGTTGTTAATCCTACCTGCTATTCAGAAGTCGCGACAACCCTTAAACAAAGTCATGTCAACTACCATTTAAAAATATTTTGTACTGCAGGATCTTAAAAATGAGAAAACGGATCCTCATCTAATAGTCCTTCACAATTATCACATTATTGTACATATGAAAACTAGTTAAACAAACTACCTGTGCCAGTAAAAGAGCATGGTGCTTTGGTTATTGTGTAATGCAATTTATTAATGTCTCTGCAGCTCACAGTCGTGGTGTTCAGGTGTGTGAAATACTGGCCGTCCAGAAGACCGAAGAAGACGAAAGCACAAATACCAGGAGTCAGAAAAAAGCAAAGCAGTACTCGCTGCTGTATGCCCATTCATTCACAGGTAAAAAAAAACGTGACATACATGCTTAAAGTGACAGTATTTATTTTAAAATGTCAAAGTCACCATGCCAAGAAACAGTGTGTAGCGTGTGAAAACAATATATTGAATTCAGTAAATGGAGGCACTTTGTGAAGCCTGACATAATGACAAATTGCAAATTGGGAAAATGTGCAATAGGATGCAGGGCTTTGGGAGCTTGATCCAAGTGAAGAACTAACAGTCTGTGGTATCGGTTTAGTTTCATTATTTTTATATTTGTCTAAACTTTACTGGCTAAATGAAAGTGCTGAACTAAATTCCTAATGTGCACCGCAAATAGCTTTGTTGCTTCCAACCACGTAAAGGACAGTTTGTCTCACTGTCGCTTACGTTTTTTTGCCACACCACCGTTAGATTTCCGGTAAATGTGCCAAGCGCTCGTATTCAACTCCACCAATCACAAGAGACCTGACAGTGGAAATAAGCCCACAGACAGCTCCAAAGTCTGAAAGTAATGCATTAACTATAGAGTCACTAACTGCTTAGTTGACTGGCTTTAAGATGGCAGCATGCCAGTGACTTATGGGCTAATGCTTGATTTTGAGCCATTAGATTATATCCAAACAAGATCGGATTTACATTATTTATCACAGCCAAATGTTAAAAATTACCTCACTAATGTGAGCTTCCACTGGCATTAAAGTGTGCCGAGTCTGACACGGCTGCTTTTCCACAATCTGCGGAATCTTGGCTTCAAAGGCACGTCCCATCACTTACTCACTTACATCCTGATTATGTAACCTAGTAAAGAATGATTTTTCCACCCACTCTGAACATCTCATTGCCTACCCCTCTGTAAGTATGAGGTACTGTAAGTGATTTGGAGTGAAGAACTTGCCTGAAGTTAACTTTTCCATCTGATAAAAAAATGCTTAGTGTGATAATTTGACTTTGAAATGCTTAGCGAGTGAATCTGCTGTCAAAGTGCTTAGCGAGTGAATTTTTGGTCCTTAATGTAAATATTTCAGTAATGTTCCTAGCAGCATATTATGCCACTCCATCTTTGCTTTTTTAGTCGGAGTTTTAGCAGTGGCCAGATTTCCCTCTTGCCCTCATTCCACATATCTGATTGACCTGTATGATAAGGACAGAGCCAGGGTTCAATCCCAGGCCAAAACTGAATGTAACAAAGCCACGTAGTGCTGAGTGTAGTGGGTGTGAAAAAAATGAATGGACAAAGTATAACACATCATGTGAAAACTGACCAGCCCAATACATGAAAATACTAACTAAATCTGATAGGTGAGTCATATCTGGGAAGGTACTTTCAGATTATAGGCAGAAAACACAATAGAAAACATTTTCAAAGGCTTTATTTAGCCTATTTGGTTCTATCCATTAGAATCAGACAAATTTCTGTTTTGTTTTGATGATGGCATCTTTGTTTTTTTGAAGCACTATCCTCCTTTAGGTCTGAGAACAAAGATGTGTGGGTTAGTGTGTCATTAGATGAGTTTGTAGGTTTGATCCCTGCAGCAGATTGTGTGTGTCTATCAGCAGACACAACCTAAAAGCTCCTTGCTTGAGTAAAATATTTAATCCATGTCAAGGATTTTTCTCACACTCACTTCCTTTTCTCTGTTCCTGTTTCTTGCTGTTTATTTTCTCTACAGTGTTTTATGTGAAGAGGACGAGGCAGCACCAGTGGCGATGTAGTGAAGTCACTTTCCACTGTGCCAGTCAAGGCCTCTGTGAGCAGTGGATCCAAGTTATCGCTGAGCAGCTGTCATTACTCGGTACCTTCTCTTTAATTGTGGTCTCTAACAGATTGGGTCACATGGATTGGACTTAATCATATCTAAACTTCAAAATCAGTATAGTGACTGGGCTGCTACTGTACATACTACAGTAGGAATGTGGCTTAGAGAGTGGCTGCACATACACAGAACTAAAGGGCAAAGTAAATGTAAGTAATTGGTCTGTCAGAGTAAGTGCTTTACTGTACATAGCACTATATAGTTGAGTCTGCATTGAGCGCCCTGGCACAAGCTGTTCCATTGGGATCAACCTTTTTGATTTCTCAAGTAATTTTAACACCTAACAGCAATTGAGCATGTGGGAAATACCATTTGTTTTTTAGTGGTTTATGGACTTATTTATAGAGTGTAACAGCAGACAGGAAGTGACTACTATTCCCAAGGAAAACTGTACTCCATAGCTTCCCTCACTATTTACTATTCACCAGTCTCGTCAAAGCCACATTCGAAAGTAAACCTTGTCATGTTTACATGGCACCATGTTGTAGCAGCATAATGCATTTTAATACCACTGAGTTTTGAGGTTCTCAGTATGTTCCACTTGTAGGGAAAATGCATAATTTAGTAGCAAACTATGTGTAAAATTTCTAATAAAAATGAATGTTCTGCAGTAAAAAAATCCCTTGTGCGTAACCAAAGAAAAGCATCAAAACCATAGTGCTCGTTTTGCACAATGGTTAATTTCAAATTTGGTTACCGGAAAGTAAATCTTTCAGAATGCGCCACCTTCATTAAGTGTATAAGACCTATAGCGCCTTTTCTCTTTAACCACGCTGCAAAGAAAGTGTCCTTAAAAATGTTCATCTCAGTTACTAATGTGCTGTGTTTTGAAACTTAAAAGAAAAATATCGATAACATATTTGAAAAAGGCTTAAATGGACAGTATATACATAGAATTTTAAAGAAAAGATAATGTAAGACATTAAGGTGTTAAAAAATTAAGGATAAAGAATCTCATGATGTGTAAGGTGATATATAAATTTTAACAGTGGAAAAAACACATGATTATTGCACATCTCCTGGTTTATTGCACAACAATAATTATGCCTTGTGTATCACTTCGGGGATGCATTGTATAGTCTGATGTGTTGACATCATCTGCGTGGAAAACTGTTCGACCTAAAGTGTTAGGAATTTATTTGTTTTTAATAATGTATTAACATACCACAGTGCAATATAAAACTTATTACAATGCTTAACAGGCATAATTGTGTATGTAGCATGTGAAAATTAGTGCGCAAGATGAGCTCAACCTATTTTTAAATGGTCTATTTGGCCCCATTCTGCCTGGCAGGATGAATCAATTCCAGAAAATTAACTACATTCATTGTGAAGATCAAACCTTAGTTTGCTCAATAGCCTCCTCCACAGTACACCTTTACATCACCCATTGACAATCCATTTATGTAATTTAATGGAACTTTTGTCTTATTGCCAAACAATATCGCACCCTACATTTCTTTGTGCTCATTTAACACTTGATCCCAATCCATTCATTTTCAATTTGAGCAGCTGCTGTATCTCAGTTTGTCTGTACTAAGCGCATAAACAAGCCATTTAGTATTCTCCATCGCAGCACTTTGTAGGTTTATCACTGAATGATGCAGCACCTCTGAATTGCTCCACACTTCTCCCACAGTCTGCAGACACCCCATTTATTTCTTGAGCAACGTGTTTTGGGAACCAGTCAGTTTGACTGAGCATTTTGAGAAAGGTCTCTGGTTAATGAAAACTTCATCAAGCTGCTGTCAGTTACACGTTCGTAAAAAAAAAAAAGGTACAAAAAACACTGAGCGTTTTTAATGACTATCTCATACCCCTCTTTCACTTTGCAGCTAACCGACCGAAGAGTCTGCTGGTGTACATCAATCCCTATGGGGGAAAACAGTGTGGGCAGAGTATTTACGAGCAGAAGGTGGCTCCACTGTTTCACCGCGCCTGCATCTCGGCCGACGTGATTGGTGGGTTCCTTTCAGTAGTGTTCTTCAACATTTAAATAAAAAATGAGCCTCCACGGCTGCTATATAGATCTCCACTTCCATCGTGGCCTCTTGAAGGAACTGAAGAGACTCACGAGGATATGATTTGGCATATAATGCCATCAATCATGCCAGCGACTTAATGGAAGCTCTGATAGTTGATAAGCTCAGGTGTCCAAACACATCTATTATTCAATGAGTGTTTGCTACAGCTACATATAGTGTGAGGTATTGATAGTCCATCAGAGTGAATACTATTCAGTACCATTACTGATGAAATATTGTTTTTGTGGACCCAGAGCTCCTTTGGGTAGATATAATATACAGTAGCTGAATTAGGCTCTTTTGTGCCTTTGTGCTTTTGCTTTTTCTGAACATTAAGCTGCATGACAGGTTCCAGTGAATGTTTCAAAAGTGCAGTACTTTTCCTTGTCTTGTATTTCAAAATGTGATGTAATAATATGCTTGTTGTACAAGTCAAGCAGCAAAGAGTCTAATCTTTTTGTCTGTACATTTCCATTCACTGAACTTGTACTAACACTTGCCACTTACTGATTTGTCTCAATAGTTACTGAGTATGCCAATCATGCCAGGGACCACTTGAAAACGGAGGCCAATTTAGATAAATATGATGGGTAAGTACTTAAGCTTGCTACCTGCTGCTTTTAGGCTTTCAGCGCCGGTTCTTCGCTGTGACATGGAGTTGACTCTTGTTTATTCATACTGTAATGGAACCTTTGAGAGCCTCAGCAATGAGCTGTATACAATTTACTATGTATAAGACGTTTGCATAAGGCCCTGTTGTGTTGTAATTTGTGTTGAGACAGATTGTAATCACTGTGTGTTTCTCAAACTTACAGACCAGTGTCATAATCTCAGACATTCCTATATATTTCCATGCAAAGAGGACGTCATGGTGCACTGAAGCTCATATATTTCGATCAACAAACAAATATAGTCAGTTGTGAGCTTTATGTCTGTGTGCATATACAGTAGGTTTTATCTGATATAATGCTGATTAAATGCATTTCAGGTAGCATTTAGGTAATATTAAAGGACCAAGGACCGATCTTTTCAATATTCTTTGCATCATTTTTATTATAAAATTAATTAGAAAAATGTATAAGCAAACAATGTACAGCTGCTAAAAAGAAATGCACTATATAAACCATTTTGGTAGACCTTGGAAAAACAGACTGTGTTGACTTAGACAGGAATATAATAAAATATTATTAGGAAGCATTGGTTTAACGTAGTTTTCAATTTAACATTTTTTTTTAATAGTATTCTAAAGATATAGGATGAAAGTTTAAAATCAAAACCCAATTCATGGCAAACTGTGACTCAGGAGTCTGGACCTGTAGAGAAATTATCTGGACATAGGTCTTCAAAGGCTTTTGCTCATGCTCATAGTTTGCCCAACTGTGTATGATTTAAACTGAAGTGGAAATATATCAGAGAATTGCCTGTATTACACTGCAAGCTAAATTCACTGATGCCTGTAGACAAAAATAGCAAAGGGCCAAGGATTGATCCCTGCGGCATGCCTTGAATAATAAAGTGAATGATTAATAGCCCACTTTAGTCACACAAAAAGTCACTCAGAGAGATTGGAATAATATAAAACAATACCCACTATGCCCTACTCACTCATATTTAATCACATATTCTCTGTATCAAAAGTAGCAGTACAGATTTAAAAACTATAAAACGAAAATGACTAGAGCGAATCATGAGAATTCCCACATTTTACCATTGGAGCCATGGAGCTGATTCTGATCTCTAAAATTACTTACAGTACCTGTACAATACATCTAAATCTACAAACCGCTGTCACGAATCAAGTCTTGTTTTCAGCATTAACGGCAGGCTGCTGCTGCTGGGATCTGCGAGCAGAGGCTGCATTTGAGGGTAAAACGCAGCTGATAGTATAGCATGAAGGGCATCAATAACTTGAAAGGTTTTTCCTGCCGAGTGCCCCATCGACTCCAGCCTCTATTCATCAGGTATTCGGTCCAGCAGAGCAGGGTTAGAGTCCATTATGGTTTTACTCTGCACTTCATATAATTTATATGTCCATTTCTGTAAGGGTTTTTAGATAGACATAAAAAGGTATAATGCTGGCTGGCACAGTGTGATATTCTTATTTATTGAAGGGTTTCACAGCTAGGCCTGTTGCCCAATTTTGTTATTGTCAAAGTTTTCTGGCAATGTAGTCGGTTTTCCTCAGGAATCTAGACCTTATTGCACACACGTACATGTAACTGAACTTTTTACGTGGCACCCAACCACGGCATTTGTATAGTTTAAAACTATCGTTAACAGTGGGAAATGTGACAGATGTCAAAATCATTTGACTTAGGGTGGTGTGTGTCGGTGGAGATGGGATGTTCAGCGAGATCCTGCACGGGTTGGTCAGCAGGACCCAAACTGACCACGGCGTGGACCAGAATCAACCAGATGCTGTGTTGGTGCCGTGTTCTTTGCACATTGGGATCATTCCAGCAGGTAGGCTTTCCTCTTCGTTGTTCCATACCATCGAAAACCCAACATCTAAAACAGAATTATGGGTATATAAATATTTCAGATAAAACTTTTCCTACTTAAAATGCAAAAAAACAGTGAAGTGATGAAGAAGCATTTCTGTACGATAATGCCGACATTCCTGGACCAATTGTGTTGTTTATGTATTTGAAACAAACTACTCGGACTTCAACAGCTAAATGTTGAAGTGGCGACACAAAGTTCACACTTTGTACAGTCAGTCTCACAGTAAGAGACAAATCAGTCTCCACTTCTCTCCAGCAGCAGTCTTTGCAGAAAGTAGCTCAAAGCTTGCATGACACCTTATAATTTGCCTAAAGAACATGACATTAACTTTCTCTCAAACGGAAAAACTCTTGCTCCACTTGACCATCACTGTTGCTCGCTGCCATTACACATGCAATATAAGTTCACCCCAGGTCTCTTGCAGTTGTCAAAAAGTCTCCTAAATAGAATATCTACTGACCCACTAGGACCTTGCACAGGGTCAATCATTCTGAGTGCCATAAATGGAAACATGCTGGGTGACATTTAAAAATCACTAATTTTGCAGTGTGTGAAATCACTATGAGGCTGGTGCACAGCTTGACAGTAATAGCAGAGGGGGTTAAAAATCCACTGGGGACACAGTAAGTGATTTTAGCCCAATTACATCCATGGTTTAGATGTGTTGACTCCATTTTTCTTCTGCTTGTAATGTCTAAACTTTTCATAGAACAGTACAAAGGTCTAAAATCTTGTCAAACCGAAGTACGTACCTGAAGCTGTCAGTGAAAAACACAGGGTGGGTGACGAAAGCTGTCAATATGTGAAAGTTCTAAATATGTCATTGGTTTCAAAAGAAGGACTCTAGTGGTTAATTGTGGAATTTAAAGTTCTTTAGATTGCTTTCGTCATGATATCGAGTTAAACAAAGCCTCAATTGCCCAAGGCCAATGTCTTTAAGAAGGCAGTATGAGCACAGACTTGTTGATGTGAAGTAGCTCAATTTATCAAAAAGGCGCATTCAAGAGTTTCTTTTCATCTCAGTCACTGAAAGAAATAGATGCTAAGGATGTGTGTTCACATGAAATGTACTGAAAAAATGCAACAACACTAGTTTATTCTAAATCACAAATAGACATTTGCCTGCAAATTAATTTTAAATGAATTGGTCAGAGGTGTGTGAAATAGAAAAGGCCTGCATTTATTTTTTTTCTGCTCATATCTGCTCTTTTCTGTTTTTGTTCTGCTAATGCATTAGCAATAATCAATAAGTCTTTGCTAAAACACAGTACCTATATTTATTCATAGAAAACACAGTATTAAAGCACATTTTATAAAACACAATAACAAAACAGAAATCCCAACGCTTCATAAATAAACCACAACCCTGTTTGCTCCTGACGAGACATAACCTTATTAGCCGCATCTAAGTCAGCCTAGACAAGTTTGTCAGCCAGCAGTGGTATCAACTACCTGTTCTGTAATCTGACATGTTGAGGGTACTGTACTTTACTTATCATTCTATTCTAATAATCTTGGTTTAATAATTTATTGTTGCCAGCTTCTGGGCCACAGTGAACTTTGGTTCTGTTCAGATAAACTATATGTGTTTGTACAATCATAAATATTGTATCTTTGTCTCTTGGATATGTCTAATATTTTAACCAATACAATATTCACGTTAGTAATATGTCAGTAAGGAATCAAAGTCCTGTGTCCAAAGGTCTAAACTAAGTCATGAACTCATTTATGGCTTTGTCACATAACTTTTAAAATGCAGTTGCTGACAGACGTTTCCTGCTGACACATTTTTGTTAAACCAGTTTTAGCTTTTATGGCTGAAATGGGAATTAACCCTGAAACTTTTACAGTAGATTATCCTAATGTACAAGGAGAATATTTATTTCATTATAGATCAAACTGTGCAGCCATGAAGACATTTATGTACCATTGGTTCAAATAGCAAAGACTCTTTTGGGGCAGCTAGACTCTGTTGTTGTCTCAGAGATAAAGATGATTTCCCTGCCAGGATGATCTTTCCAGTAAGACAGTTTTGCAGATGAAGATAAAGACTGGAACTTCTCTACTGATGATATGCCATGTGAGCATTCATGTTTTAGCTGAATTTGCCAACAGGCTACAGTGGCTAAGTAACTTAAAGGGAATAAAAGACTGAGCACGCGAGGAGGTAACATCATTGAACATCCGTGTGCGTCACTTAAATCTATTCAAAGTCAGTTGACTTTTTCCGGGAAGGTTTCGAAGAGCGAAATGGCACATGTCACTGCCTTTACGCTTTGCAAAATAGCAGGCAGTGCTGTGCTGTCAGGCGCAATTGGAAAGTGTTCGGATGTGATTATGAAGCTCGGAGGAGAAGAAGCAAAGGCCAGATAAGTGATATTCATGGAAAGCCGGAGAAAGTGAGAGAGAGAGAGCTCATCTTCATACTCATCTGTGTGTCCGCTGCTGAATGACAGGCCTGATCTCCTCTGTCACGCTTCTGTGAGTCAGCTCAAAACACCACTAGTTAGATTTCACTTTCCTCTCTCTCTCACTCTGTCTTTTATCAGTGGCAGTAGGTCCATTTCACCACTTGAAGATGATCAAAGTAGGGCAGATAGGTCTGAAATGATGCCACGTGGCACAGAAAAAGGAGAGATAGTGCCTTATTACCTCTCAAGCTGAAAGATTTACTGTCAAATTTAACAGTTCTCTCAAAGCACGGGACGCCTCTTATCCTTCATTTGTTGGCTGAAGAGCGCTGATGATAGCCCAGGGCCCGGAGCGATCCAATTAGTTAACTTTATGACTGAAATGACTTCTTATTCCAGCCTAATAAAGTCGTTCTGCTGAACTCCTCTAACTCGGTTACAGCTTTAAAATATGTGTAACTCTGCAATGGACCAAACCTTCTATGACCATTTTCTTTAATGAAAAAGTGATCTGGGATTGTGATATGTGATTGACATCTTTGCAGCATTACCTGTCAGCACAGTCTGTTCTGTTCTGCCTATCATACGTGAGCCTAGTAATAAAACAGTAAGCACAGATTATCCACCCAACAGTCTGATAAAAATAAATGTGATATTATAGCTTGATGTCACCTGAAATGGTTGTTCTCTAAACTAAATTGACACTATATTGTTTACTTCTTTAAAATAGAAGTATGGCATCTGATACACTTCTTGTTTGGAGTAATTAAATAATAAACCCAAAAACAGGAATGACAGTTGAAACCATCACTTAAAAAATGCTGTTCTAGGTCAACTAGCCAAACCAGCACTGATGTTCAGACTAAAACCAAAACCAAGGCAGACTGTAGTTTCCTGGTAGAAAACTGATTAGTGGCAGATCCATTATGGTTTAAAAAAATGTGTTCCAGGAACTTGTGGCCATTGAACTTCTTTCGGTTTGCTTCTAAGAATAAAATCTGGATAACATTTACACAAATACCAACAAACCGGATTTCAAAACTCTACTCTAGCTTGGAATAGTAGAGCTTAATAGAGATTTGTGATCTCCTTTTTGCGTCTTTAACGTGTCAGCACTGCAGTGGATAACTGTCAACCTGTGTGCCGCTTATCCCACAGGGTCCACTGATTGCATCTGCTTTGCCACAATTGGAACCAACGATCCTGTTACTTCTGCGTTGCACATCATAGTGGGTAAGCGGAAAACACACAGCGCATTTCTTTTATCTCAGTGTTCAAGGTGGCATCCTATTTGTTTTATCAGATGATATCAGTGTTGTGTAAGAAGCTATCAACAACCTTTGAACGGTTGTTACAGGAAACAGTTAGTTTTAGTTTAGTTTTTATGTGTGTAGTAGTGAAAAGGAAGTGTCATTATGCAGCTCTTCTGGGGGTCTCGTCACAGGTGACTCACAACCAATGGACGTGTGCTCAGTTCATCACAACAACGTCTTCCTCAGATACTCAGTCTCATTACTTGGCTACGGTTTCTATGGAGATGTGCTGACCGACAGTGAGAGGAAGCGATGGCTGGGTCCTGCCAGATACGACCTGTCAGGTACGATGCCCCTTAAGTGTTTACACTTTGGCCCATCTACACACTTTTAACCTGTTTTTCGAAACCATTTCTCCCTGGTCGCTCACAGCTTGCTGACCTCATACCCGGTTATTTAATTTTTGGGGAACCTATAGTTTATCCCTGAGGATGCCGGTCTTGCTCTGGATCCTGGTTTTGCAGGATTAAAGATCTAACACACAACCCCATTATGGATTGCGTACAAACTCTGGTGTTGCCAAATAGTGAGGCTCATCAGTACCATCAGTCTCACTAACTGCTTCGAAGATTCCTCCCCTCGCTGAGGCTGTACATAAATACTTGCACTTATTATACTGTAAGGTGCTTTAAACAAAGGCATCCACTCTATGATGCAAACTGGGCTAAATTACACTGGAGCCAGCTGTGCAGAGGAGAAATAAAACCGAAAACCTGGGGTCTCATTTGTCAAAGGCTGCAAAGAACTGTGAGTGTGTGTGTGTGTGTGTGAAACTGCTAGAACTGTATTTATCAAAGTTTCACGCGGTGATTAATGACAGCCTCTCTTATTCTAAATCCATCTTCTTGTGCACATAAAGGTACAAAAGAAAGAGAAACACCACTGCAATTGTGTGTATGGTCAACACCTTTAAAAGCCTGAATATATCAGTGAACGCTCTGTAACCGGTGTGGGCAAAAAACCAAAGGGACTCCTGCAGAACCAACCACTTAGAAAAGGGGTCCACTATGTTTAAGTGAACCTTGTACAAAGCTCAAATGTCCTTGGTCTTGTCCACTCATCAGCAAGTTGCTCGGTGCTTCCCCCCGTGGTCAGGGGACAGAGTCATCATTAAAATGCAGTTCTGTGAAATGACCAGCACGATTTTATCTTTTACTATTAATTATGTACCTGCAATTTACCGTCTGTGTACAGTATAGTAAACATGTACAGTTTTAGTTTGTATATGTGTAGAAATGAGTGTAAGTAAAAGAATGTGTGTATGCATGGTGAATAATTGAATTGTATAGTTTTGTCAAACACAACAGGCCAGACAAGTACAACTGTGTGTGTGTGTGTGTGTGTTGTCTGGACTCTAATAAATCACGTAGCTCTAAAACTTTGTTGTGTTATCTTTTACCAAGCGAAACACTTTGAATGGCTGAATTCTCTGGCCCACACTGTGATTTTGTTCCAGGTGTAAAAACGTTTCTGAGCCACAACTTCTACGAAGGCACCGTTTCTTTCCTACCTGCCGAGGACACCATGGGGAACCCCAGGGACAAGCTGCGGTGTCGATCTGGGTAAATCATTCCTTTCCAAGACTATTTTACAATGCGCTAACTTATCTGATGTAGTTCAATAGTGGTGGTGCACCTGCCAGAGCTTAAATGGGATAGTTTACGTTGTCAGGAAACCTATCTGATTTATTATGGACTGAGAGCCCATTCAGTCTTTTCCAAAAAAGCACTTGAGTCAGTGTTTTAGTTTTTGAGATGCAGGGTGCTGACAGTGTTTGCATTAGTTATGGCGGCTGAAAGGGGATGAAAAGCATTAATCTCTTAAAATGTTTTGTTTCCTGACAACTTATTTTGTCATAAAAACGGATATGACTGTGCTAAAAAAGGTCTTTGAGTGTGTCTAACAAAACCGTTAAATATAACCATAGCTGAGCACATGTCAAAGATGGACTTGATTTATTCCCATCTAATGAATCATTTAGGCTTTGGTGTCACAGATGATTAGATGATTGTATAAACAAGGTTCCCCTGATTTTTCAGGTGTCACGTCTGTCAGCACAAGCCCTCATCAAAGGACAATCAGTGGGAAATGTCAGAGGAGAAGGAAAAGTTTGATAAAGGTACGAGTGTGGGTTCATTACTTAAAACGTGTCAAATTCATCACAGCATAAAACATATTTTCTGTCTCCCTGCCTCGTTATCTTCTCGTTTGTCTATATTCAAACCATTTCCAGACTTGTGAGATGTGTGAAAATGAGTATATCTAAAGCCGTGGTTTGAGAGAAAGGAAGGAGATGAGGCAATCCCACACTAGCTGTCGTTTCCTCGAAGTCACGCACAAACAAATCTGGGGAGATTTGCATTTTTCTCTCTTTTTTTCGAGGTAGATTAAGTACCCGTGGTGGACTGAGTGTAAGCAACATCATCTTCTCCTTCTGAAATTTTGCTTTATCTCAATTTTCTGTTGGGGCTGCTTTTCTCCTGCAGCATGGCAAAATTCTTGATGAGATTTTTGATGAGTTATTGATGAGAAAATATAAACTGATTTTAGTGACACTGCACAACTCCCCGTCATGCCCTGCCAGAGCCTTTTTTTTTGCCTATTGATTTCCAAATCTCCAGCATCCACCCTTGCACCTGCTTGATGAGATTACATGTAACCCCGACGAGGCTGCCGTGTGTCTGTCCTCTCAACCCCAAGTAGGACACCTCGTGATTACCTCTTGTTCCTTCGTCTGTCCCCGTCTTCATTTCGTGCGCATTCACACACACACACACACACACACTTTATTATCTACAATCTTCTCAACCTACTGACACAGCAGCCCAAACCTCAGGAGTCAGATGAAATAGTCTGTGTGTTTGTGTGTGTGTGTGTGTTTGTGTAGTTTGAGCTGCAGAGGAGATATGCATGTTCTTCCTCCTTTCTAATTAGTGTTGTAATGTTAAATTTTAAATCTCGACCTGGCTGTCTGGGACGGCAGCATCTTACGGAGTGTGTGTGTGTGTGTGTGTGTGTGTGTGCGTGTGTGTGTGTGGGTTCTATGTTTTGTTTATTTGTTTTCTTGTGTAAATATGAAAGCGAGCGGAACCTGTTTGTGTATGATGTGTGACAGACTCTCTATTCAGGAAGAAATTTTGTCCTGCCAGCTCTGACAGGGGGTTTGCCTCACACCAATGCTGCTGTTTGTTTTGTGATTTTTTGTCTTCTTTCTGGCGAGGGAAATCTCAAACAACTGCTAAATCAATGAGGCATGACTCTCTCTCTCTCGCTCTCTCTCTCTCTTTCTCTGCAGATGAGCCAGACTCTTTTGCAAAAGCAAATACTCATTTGGAAACATTCTCCTAATGCAGAGCCTACAGTCCACAATTAGATTTGTAATTTTTAGTTTTTTTTTTGTGACATTTTTTTAATAAAATGTAGCGTAGATCACTGCTTTCCCAATTAGAATACTGTTGTTTTTATGCAGCCTCAGTGGACTTGTTATCATTGTTTCGCGTTTGTTTTGTGAAATGAGGGGGAAAGGTAATGAATCGTATTGCTTTCTGAGATCACATAATTTTCCCTCTGAGGTGCTCATAAAACAGTCAGATGCTAATTTGGACATCTGTGATCACTTTTTGCAGCTTGACTATCACCCTGGTGACAGGCACAGCCAGTCCCGTGGGTGATGCTACTGTGTCTTTGATACACCATCACTTGTAAACACTCGCTAATCTCTGAGGAGCAGCGCAGTGATTTGTGAAGTGCTGCCATCGCATATGTCATTTTAGACTTGGAGGCCACAAGTGCATTTAATCATAACAAGAAAAGTTAAGGTTAATCCAGTCTGTCTGTACATCTTCCTCTTTAGAAATGATTGCATTTTGAAACAGAAGACATTCCACTTTAGTACATCACTTTCAGCATCAAAGTTTCATTCTTGGCTCGCTCATCAGGGTAAAGCTGCACTGAGGATTCCTGCCAAGACATCTGGATCTTAATGGACCCCTCATCAGCATCACTGCTGTTGTGTGACAAGCTTGGAACGTAACCTCAACACTCATAAAGTGCTTGCAAAATACACAGTATAATTTCAAACAAGTCCTGATTGTACAAAGATTATTTGTTTGAGTCCAACTTCAGCAGTTCTGGAAAAAAAGGAATCAGGATTTTGGAACCTGTTCTTTTCTCTTACTTGCACAACTAAGTCGCTTACGGCTGGCAGAATTCTCGAAAACAAATCGAACGTGGCATTTTTGCAGATGCTGTGGAATTGCTGCTCAATATAGCACCGCAAACAAATTGGTCTGTTTCTTTCACATTGTCAAAGTCATATAAAGGAGGTTTAGGTCTGCACTAAAATGGGAAGAGTTAAGTAAAGTAGAAACCCCAAAAAAGACCAAAATGCAAAAAACACATGTAAACCGCGAGCTAAGGTGTCCTACTAACTTTACTCAACTCTGTTTCAGGTGACAGCAGTGATTGGAATGTGATCCATGGAAAGTTTATTGCCATTAATGCCGCAAGTATGAGCTGCGCATGTCCCCGCAGTCCCAAAGGCCTGTCGCCCTCCGCTCACCTCGCTGATGGCACTGCAGACCTCATCCTTGTCCGGAAGTGTTCCCGTTTAGACTTTTTCAGGCACCTTCTTCGACATACCAACAAAGACGACCAGGTAAGAAGGATGTAGATTAACATGCATTGTCTTTAGCTGATATTAAATCTGAATTATACTTAATACATCACCACTTTTGTCGCGCTCGTACTTTAAAAGGAAATAGACATAAACACTGTATGAGCCATGCTGTGCAGATTAATCCAGACAGGGAAAAAGCAGGAAAATTAATTTGGATCCAGCAGGTATAAAATCCCCTCATCTTCAAAAAGTGATGGAATCCTATCCTTCCCAAAAAGTTACCTGTCAATCAGTTTGCGTCACAAGTTAGTGCTCGACATCAAGACTTTCTCAATCTGTGCACAGATGAATTATGTTAAGTCTATAAACGAGCGAGCAGAAGAGTTTGCCCACTTGCTGTGCTAGCACCTTCGTTTGCTGACTCAGCTTAGTTTCTCAACTATGGTTCACTTTAGTTCAAATGCCTTAGCCCTTGTGCCTTCCCACGTATCATAAATAACCTCCATCCTGGTCCAGAGAGGCAACAGGAATCGCTGCATCAGGGATATGCTGTATGGGAGAACAGGCTGATACCAGACTAATGCCCTCTCAGGATAACACAAGTATTACCAGGGGAAGTCTGGTGATTTGTAATTATTACCTCAGGAAAGACCTTGGGAAGTTTATCCCATTTAGAAGGATCTTGTAGGTAATTTCATCTACAGCTGTTGCCTTGGTAAAAGAGTGAAATTGCAAACTATTTTGAGCTAACACTGAGATTCTAAAGTGCGTTTTACTTATAAGACATTTTGACAATATAGGTTTTAAGGACAAAATTATGTCATACAAGGTATAGAATGGGAAATTACAGTGTTTGAAGTCTTAAAGTTATAGAATTCAGCAGCCGACTGTCAAGCCATAAAAAGAATATATATTTTTAAAACACAGAAGTTGCTAATAAAGTAAATTTCAGCAACTTGAGAAAAGATTTACTGTAGCTGCTCAGTGACATTAAGCGTGTCCCTAGATTGCTACTCCCAATGAAATGTTCTGCCATCCACATGACTAAATGAAATTCCCAATGTGCATGGGCAAGATTAGGTTAACAACTGTCTCTGGTGATGCTTACAGCAAAGTGGCTTTAAAAACAATTTTATAACAGCTAAAATGCAATAGAGCAAGGCACAAGCAGACTTTTACTGTACAGATGCACCTGAAAAGTGGCAATGGTGTCAGATGTCATCCTGTTAGGTCCCAACTGAATCATCCTCCAAAATATTTGATGCACAGCTATAAAATTTGGTTCAAATGTTAATGGCACCTAAAATATGAATCCTAACTTCAGCAATTTAGATGATAGTTCCACCAAAGTAAGTTTATTTTTTGACAGCTATTAGATGGACACTGACGATACACTCTGCAGTGCCTATAAAAAAGCTCAGTCACAATCTCCATGCAAAGGTAGCTTGGACAGATTTGACGGTGTTCTCCTGTACAATCCAACTCTGTTAGTCATTTGTACAAGCACTCAAACAACAACCGACATATTAGCATATTACCATATAGACGTATTAATGGGCAGTGACGTGTACCAGCTGTAGCAAACATGTTACTGTCATTTTATTATTTAGACCCACAAACATTTATTAGGAGGAGATGGTGTTGATGAATGGGTGAACAGTCAGAACATTCTCCCAGAGAAGAACCGAGTTTGCGTGAATCTACTTTCTGTTACTTATTGTGAAAAAGCAAGAACTTTGAACCAAACCTAACCAGGTTTATTCAGTGCCTACACCAAACCCTGACACACACACGCGCTCCAACGCAAAGACAACAGCAGCGCAAACTAAGCGGCGTTAGTCCAACATTTCCAACCCCTGTTGTTCACCACAGTTCACTCCTTCTGACCGAGGATATGACTGGTGAGATGTTACTGTCTCTCTCCACGAGTGCTGAATCAGCTGAAACGCCACCGACACAGGTCTGACTAGTACCTGTGATGCAAGACACACCTCAAAAACTGGGCCAGTGTACACTGACTGACAGCCGCGGTTTGTCACAGTCTTTAGATGCCTTCAGCACGCCAAAGTTAACTTTGGGTTCCGAGCAGTTTTGTCACATATTCAAAGTGTTGGATCTCCCTAATGAAGAGAAAAAGAAGCTGATGTTGTTATGGCTGTTCCCAGTGCCCTTAATGTGGTATTGGCAGTGAAAAGTCAGTATATGATGTGTTTCTAGCTTCAGGCTGTCTTTGCTGCTGTACTTGCACAACAGTACGCACACAACAGTAAGTAGTTCACTGCGTAGAGTGAATGGGACATTGCATCAGAGTTCACTTAATATCAGCATCACTGTCCAGCCGAGCGGAGAGAAACAAGGAGTGAGAAGCCACTAAGCGTATTCATGGCCTTGTCAGAAAGCCTTTTAGGCAGACTGTCCAGCATGAATGCAAAACGACTGCAGTCATAAAGTGGGTCTGATGTGAAATAAATGGCTGTCACTCTGTTTTTTGGGCTAACAGAGGGCTAGAAAAGGGAGAGATGTAAGGGAGACAAAGAAAAAGGAGGAGAAGAAAAGGGAAGAGACTAGAGAGAAAGTGGCACCCCATGAAGCTGAAGAAAATAGCGTGCCGGACAGGGCTGAACCTTTCTGTGACACTGAGTGAGATGAAAGCGTATTTTTGACAAAATAATTTTTTTTTTCATCCCCGTCATTCTTCGCTCCACTCTTCTGCCGTTTACATACTCTAGTTTTTACGTGCCTTGCATTTATCTGGCTCCTTTTCTCTCATCTTCCTTTTTTTGTGTTTGATCTTTTGTTTGCTGTCTTCTTTTCTGAATTAAAAAAAAGGATACATGCACACGTAGTTTTTCTTTCTATTATAAAATCAGTAGGAGTCCATAAAAAGACAATAGAGGAGAAATTAACTTTTTACCTCCCCCACCAGGATTTAGTAAACTGAAAATTAACTACATGGAAAAATGTGGAAACACATTCGTTTTGCAGGGAAACATTCCACTGCTCAATTTAAGTGCAGATTAGTTTATGTTCTCTTTAAAACTTTTTAACTTTCAAATATTTCATGTTCTTGTCCTCTAAGTACTGGAAATAAATCCTAATTGATTTGTCTATTTTAAGTCTAATTTTGATTACAGCTGAAGCTTGATGCATTTGTTTTGTTTTTTGACATTGAGTGGACTCTCAAAATGGAAAAATGTCTCTAAAATTTTATTTTGTGCCTGCAATTAATCCTAAACTCAAATAAACAACACAACATTTGAAAGGTTAGTATATAAGCAAACATTTTACAATAATGCTCTAAACATAATTTAGTGCCTCGACATTGAAGTCAAACAAAGGGAGCATTTACTAGCGTGTTTCGACATTATTGTATGTATTTGAGACAAGGTCATGAAAATAAAAAATATATTTGAAGATGACTTAAAAATAACGTGGGGTTCTTTACCTCTATGCCACCTGTGGGCACATGTTCTGTTCTTTCATCCGTCCTTCTGCATCTGCATATTTCTTTTTGCTTCGCTCCCCAGTTTGACCACTCGTTCGTGGAGGTTCACCGGGTGAGGAAGTTTCGTTTCCAGCCGCAGCACCAGGAGCCGGTATCACTGGAAGACCTGAGCGAGACTCCGAAGAAGACAGGCTTCAGTCCCATGTGCTCGGCCCAAACAAACTGCAACTACAGCAGCATCCACAGCAGCTGGAACTGCGACGGAGAGATCCTACCTCACACTGCCATCCAAGTCAGGTGAATCACCTGTGAAAATGTAAAGCTGTTGTTATTTCAAGCATCTTAGTCCGCAGCTAGTTACCCAACTCAAAACTACACAAACTCTACACAAAGTCTGAAACTTGGCAGCTATTAACTGGAAAAAAAGTATCAAATTTACTGCCAATTTACGGTGTATTTTCCAACGTGTATGACTTGAAAGTGAAACTATCGTTTCGCCTCCTGAAGACAGGCGCAGTTCAATCATTTTTCCACTTGGCCCGCTAATTTTCCATTCTGTGAAGCCTGTGATGAGAATTTACGATTTTGATGCAATGAAGACAGTCAGGATCACTCTAGTAGGGGACTAGCAAATGGCTCTGAATCAGTGCACATAATTTTATAGAAACCATATAATGGAAGAAGTATTGAAAGACGTGCAGAGCTCTGCATATTGCATTGTTACGTATTCACAGCAAAGACCTTCCTTTTCTGTATTAAGCAGTAAACGTACTTTAAATTGCCCTAAAATGGTCCCGAGCATCATGACTCACGGCCTGAGTAGAAATCCATCACGTTCTCCATGCTCTGTGTTGACAGTGCAGTGAAGTTAAAGTTGCACACTGTATCTAATACTTTAGACTAGACTGAAATTTCTCAATAACTGGTAAATAAACTGTCATGGCAGTTTCAACAGGCATTCACAGTCATCAGAGCATTTAATGATAAGAACAGCGACATGTCAATGTGAAACGGATTTCATATTTAAGAGTAAACTGTCCATATCAAGCGGACTTGATGCTGAATATTTGCTGTAATGAAGAAGATCTCCTACGTGGCTAGACAGAAGTGAGATCAGCAGGGCCATTAGCGCTGCTAGTGTCTGATCAGGAGACTGTTTCACTGTTCCCTGCTGGACGATCTTGGCAACTCGGTGGAATTAACACCCCCCCCCACACACACACACACACACACACACACCCCTCATTATTCTGGCCCTGTCCACACTTCAGCTTTCCCCACTATCAGATCTCTATACAGCCGGCATGGCACCGCTTGACTCATCATTTATTTCATGCTCCATTGTACTTTGCCAATGATGCATGGCGCTGTAATGTTGCTAATTTAACGGCCCTCCCCATGTTAAAAGGCTACTCCCCTTTAATTAAAGCAGAAGTCTGTCCTTTTATTGCCTCTTCCTCTCCGCTAATCGCTCTTGGAGTGAGCCGGCCACAGTGCTGCTCGGATAATTAACAGTAATAGCCCAGGTGAAACGGAAAAGAAAGTAAGAAAGAAAAGGTGAAGAGTTTCGGTTTTAGAAGTGAAGAAATGCACATTTGGAATCATCAATTCTTATTTATTACACTAAACATTTTATTGAAAATTACAAGTTAGCATGCTTCTGCATTATATTAAGCACTGGTAAAGTCTGACAGTAAACAACATGTGTTCCATTAAAAAGACAGGCTGTCTCACAGGAAGCAGACATAGGCAGTAATTGAGCTTATGCAACGTACTGGCCTATAATAGCCTCATTGTCAAGTTCCTGCTTTTTTTTACTGTCTGAATACTTTTACCTTATATGCATTAAGATCTGACATGCATTTCACTGAAGTGCATCGTCCTCATCCATATTATAACATCTGCTATGGCAGCTCTTAAAAGTCTTTATACTTTACACACCACAAAGACTGTCTTGCGTTCAAAGTCTGAGTGTCAAGTCTGCACACAGAGGTGCCGTTCCATTGCTTTTTACATCTGCCACATGGACAATAAAGTCTCATCGAAATGAGGATAGTCGTTAAGTTGATGGTTTGTTATTCAGGCTAAACGATGTGTTGTGTGTGTGTGTGTGTGTGTGTGTGTGTGTGTGTGTGTGTACTCTTCTTCTCCGCAGTGTCCAGTGCCAGTTGATCCGGCTTTTTGCCCGTGGTATTGAGGAGCAGCAGCCGCACTGTGTGTTTGAAGACCCTTGTACCCTGCAGGCCCTGGAGCCACACTAGTCAGTAGATGGACAAGGACATTTAGTTGCTCAGAAACAAAAAAACTGAGTTGCATTTGGCAAGATTTTCAAGAAAAAATTCAAATGCTGGTGTCTGATCTCTCCTTGGAGGTCCTGCCTAAATAAAGCTTGCAGGGAGTCCTTGTTATTTACATAATAATATGAATGTTAAGGTGTGATGGAATTCACTTCAGAATAAGAAATTAAATCACCACCAGCCATAAAAGAAGCACAAGAAAACAGTGCTAATGCTGCCGCATATGAACAATGATTTTGTGTGTATGTGTTTGTGTGTTTTTGTAAAATGAAGATGGTGAAACGTAAAGGATTTGAAGTAGCCAAATGAAACAGCTGAACTGCACTGAGCTGGACTCAGCTGCGACAATCAGAAGGTTTTTACACGGCCGTGAAGGGGAACACAAATAGGATTCCCCCCCGATTTAGCCAAGGAGACATAGCTTTGTAAGTGGGATGAAGTAAAAATGCCTGTGAAGTACACAGAAACTGAGAAGACTTAAAATGCCAAGGCTGGACCAAAAAAAAAAACTCACATGCAATCTGATCTTCCCTTTTAGGGGGAAAAAAATCATTTCATCTGTGACCCAGGTGAAAGCAGATATGAGCCAGGGGCACTAATGAAAAGAGCTGAATACCCTGCTAATACACTAACAGGGCCCTGGTGGCTTCTGGGTAATAAGGCAAAGTGGTTGCTAAGTGATTTGGTGTGTCTCAGCTCTGCTGCACTGCACCTGTGGCTCTGAGCTCTGCTCCTCTCTGGCTCCAAAACTACAGGTAGTTCAATCATCACCTGCTATTAGCCAGAATTATGCCTTGTTAGCATAAGAGATTATTTTTTTTTTTACTGCTCGGAATTTGGCCTCATTTAGCTCCTTTTAGTACAGGTCGAGCTGGTCTTGTCGCTGGTCATCAGAGACTAAATGCTGCAGCTTTTATCTCTGCTACTACTGCATCAATAAACTGTATTAAATGTAATACCTAATAATAGCGCATTTGGGTGAATTTGTAAATGTGTTAAGTGTGTTTTCCACAATCCCTTTAGAGACATGGAATCATTGGTCTGTGTGTGCGTGTGTGTGTGTGTGTGTGTTTATGTGTTTGTGAAGGTGCCGATGTGATGAGTTAGCTCTATCACAATTAGCCTCATGGCTGCCATTTTGCAGATGCTCTCTAACTGCAGCCAACACACTGCCAACTCAAACACCTATAGACGAGCAAAGACCCCAACACACACACACACACAGACACAGACACACACACACTTTCTGTAATGCTATTTCTGGAATTCAAAGTCTTTCCGTCTCACACACACACACACACTCCTTAACTTGTAACACCATAAAAGCCTCCGTCTCTCTCTGAATCCTCTCCAACTCCGTTAATTCTGACTGCGGATGTCTATAATGTTTCACCTTCAGCGCTCAGTTATGTCAACTTACAGCGTGATGTTCTTTCAAAGAGTCAGACTCTTTTAAGTCCTTACACAGAAACACACACACACTCTGTGGAAGTGAGGATCGCTTCAAAAAGTGTGTAATTTATGACTGATGATGAAATTCCTAAAAAAAAAAAATCCAAACTGCTGTGTAAGGACTTACAGTATAATGCCATTTTACAGATCCATCAGTAGCTAGCAGGCAAACTAGCGCTCGTCACTGGCCTGCACACAACTGAAGCTAGTTAGCTTCGAATGCTAAGTGTTTTGAGTGTAACTATAAAAATCTGCAAAAGCAACCTTTGAATACGAATGTTCAGGTTCAATTTTTGGTAACGCTTTAGATGACAGCCCACGACTTACAGGGTAAGTACAGCGAACTCGCTGTGCAACTACAGATTAAAAGAGGCAAAGAAGCTCCACATTAAAGTAGAGCCGCCATTTGTTGTACCTACTGTATAACGGGTTTAGAGACAGTCTTTTTTTTTATAACATTCATGCTTTCATTTTTAATGCCTCAAACTACTTTAAATTACGTGAACTTCAGTACTCGAAACAACTTATTGATAATTATTGATAATAATACACCATAAGTATTTGCACTTATCATGGACATTACCCATGAACTACACTGTAGGTACTTTTCGTATTCGCCAAAGTTTGCGTATTGTTATCGAGTAACAAATAATATGCATTCACACAGTGGACGTACGTCGTCGTCGTTCTTATTAATTACTAAAGTGTTACAGAATTGGGAGAACCACTTCAGCACAAAAAACAATGATAGACTGACTCTTATGCAAAAAATACATTTTAATTTCGGTTATACGTAGCGCAGTTCTTCACATTAGAGTAAACACGCAAATCAAACTGTGATATAACTTCCTATGTAATCTATTCTGTGAAAATGTTTAATAAAGTTCTTTGGCAGGATGGTTTTATTTCTGCCTTTTCTTTTTCTCTCTTTCACCCACACTCCTACGCGTGCACACAAAGGTCAGCACTTCCTTGCTCTGGCTTTCTCAATCTCACTGTGTTCGCTCTTTCTGTCTCCCTGTATGAGTAGAATTTAATAGGGTGCTCTGATGTGAGCGAGATGTTTCATTAAAGAACATCAGACATCAAAGGTCTCTGCTGAGATGGAGTGGTATTTCAAGCTGTGCTCATTCTGCACACAGTCTGGATCTTGTTTCTTTTTTTTTTTTGATACCGCAAGGCAATTCCAAAGTGTCAGAGAGCGAAAGAGGATGAAATCTGAATTTGGTAAGTGTAATTATTTAAATTTTCTAACCACAGTACACATGTAAAAGGTTGTGGTTGATAAAACTTTATTAGTGAGTGGATGAAATGGATTCCGTTGACAGAATAACCAGCTTGACTAAATAGCAACTTCCTGTGTGGCGTAAACGATCAAACTATTGACAGTAGAGGCGAAACCAGAGGAGCCAGTCTCTATAAATGTGTAACATCCATGTTCAGAAGACCTCCTAGTTGAAATGACTTCACTACAAAGCAAACGCCTGTTACTTTCTCACCATATCCCAATATCTACCAAAACCATACATATCTACACCACCACGTCTCCTGTATTATAACCTAAGTCTGTATTTATTCAACAAGTCTCGCTAACTGACTCATCAACATAAATTTAAGGCAATTTATCTAAAACACTAAAGTAACAACAGTTATTTCACACAAAAGGCAAAAATCCCGAGCAAAATTCATGCAGATGACATATTTCTTCAAGCCTAATGATGTAAACCCAAGACAGACACGATACAAAATCCAATGCAAATTACACAGGTTAATTGCATCAAAGACGTCTTAGATTTAAGTCGGGACGACTTGACCAGGTTACAGTTACAGTTTGCTTTAAAACTCGAGTGTAATTTTTGTCAGTGGGCTTGGCATCATTATCACTCCCACGCCAATAAGACCTGGAGTCAGCTTTTCACTCACTATTTGAGTTTACAAAGTTGCAACCATGTTGAAATCTAAAAATGTCACTTTTGTAACCCCATATCGGCTCATTCCCACCTCAAGTTTCACAGTTATCAGTATTTAATGGTCACTATCCAAGTGCTCGTCCCAGTCAAGTCCACGCTAAACATGTTTAACCATGTCCAATCTCATTTGTTTTTCTTTGTCTTTTATTATAAATTAAATCTCTGCAGTACACAGCTTTCAGTGGAGAATGAGCATTTAGTATATTTCTATAATTTAGCACAGATGGTGTAATATTGTATAAATTTAAAGGAGAAACCAACATGTTTTGATATTGGGGAAAAATGTTCCATAGACGTTTTGTGTGAGTATAACCAAGGTTTATAATGCTAAATAATGTATCAGCTGCATGTATATTTAGAATTTATTAGTATGGATAGGATTGGGTATTATTTGGAACAAACCTTTAATTGAATGGGGTCGCTCATTTTAAAAATCAGAGTGCTGAGTTAGAAAATAATGCTGTTAATATACAGAGTAAAATATGGTTTGTGTAATGTCAGTACAACTTATCAACCATCTGTGAACTTATCAACTGCAGGTCGAACCCAGCAGAGAGATGATGTGAACCAGTCGTAAGCAAAGACATCCACAGCCAGAGAAAGCAGCTTATTCACCCAAACGCAGAGATCAACAGCATCAAAAGCCTTGGACAGATCCACAGAGAGACGACAGTGTCATCCACAGTAGGAATTGTGCTAAAGCCTGATGTCCGAGGCTCAAAGAGATTAATATCTTCTAAAAGGAACCAAGTTGTGACTTCAGCAGTGGTTTATGGATTCAAGACACTTTGGATATAGGTCTGTAGTTTAAAAATGTCACAAATTTTACGTAAGAGAAGCATTTGAGCATCGCTTGGATTTGAGGGCGAACTGAAAGTGGAATTACAAGTCAAAACTAATGTGGCCATAATAACAGGATGTGAGTTAAAGTCGTACAAAGCAAGAAAGTTTCTTATGTTCAACTGCGTCAGTTGTAACAACAAACAGCCCATTTGTGCTGTCAAATACACATTACTGAGCAGCGTGCAAGACTTATTTTTTCAAAGGTTTTACTACAAAATGCAGTTTTGTTACTGTCAAACTTTGGTCCATTGTGGGAACTTAAAGTTTATTTCTATTATTTAAGGCCGGAGCACGTTGGAACTGCTTTGCTTTAAATGTTTTATTAGGACTGTGATTATCAGCAGTGCGGTTCAGATTTTGGAGAAAATATTGCAATGCTAATCCTGGACAGCATGGAGGGAGAAAACTAGAGGTAGAGTGTGAAATGTTCAACATGACTATTCACCAGACCCCGCAGAGCTTGTTGGTGCCTTTCAACTAATTGTTTTGGTTAATTTAACCTGCAATTTTGCTGTTTTAGTTCACCCTCACCACTCCCAACAGTGATATTAAAAAAAAGCTTTATTAAACCCACTGTGTTCTGCCTGCCCAGCAGCAGACAAAGCAAATCACACAGCAGGTGAATATGTGGAACTTTTCCACAACAAAGAGGCACAAGTTTATTCAGAAGCTGGTGGAGACCAACAGTGATAAAAGGGAAAAGTGAATATTCAGCTTGCATTTATGAAGTTGGCAGAAACACATCTTCATGTAATGTTGTTCTTTGTGTGTGTTGCTTTGCCAAGTGGTCCGAATCTCTGCCCGTCAGTTGGAACAAACACTCAGGATGTTTGATTGAAACTACATGCATCTTACTAATCATCCTACTATAATTAGATGTTCACTTCTTACAAACCATTAACACATAAACTTGAAGTAGTTTGCAACTTCAGTTAGCACTAGAATGAGGCTGAAAATAATTAGGATGTAGTCCACCCAGCTGTTTCGCTCCCACTGCTCTGATTGGTCAGAAGTGTGAGCCTTGCAAAGCTGGAATTTCTCCTGTGTGTGTGTGTGTGTCAAAAGAGGCATCAGCTTCACCTTTCCAAATAAGATAACTGCTGTTTAAAAAAAAATTCTAATAAAACATAGTTTGAAAATGTTATATACTATAAGTCTTGTTAAACTACAACATACAGAATAAATCAACTTTGCTGCAATTTGGTAAGTGCAGAAAATTTCAATGGAAGCAATTTCATCTAATGACCACCAGGGGCAGCAGCGACCACATTTCCTCTTTGTGAGAAGACTGAATCCACAAACACACTTGGCCTCAGTTCATTTGTTTTCTTTGCCTAATCCAGTTGAAGGACACTCACCAGTTTTTGTCGACGGCATCTAAATTTGCAGTTAGTGTTTCTGTGTAAAGCTGTAATAGTGCTGCCAAACTACTACAAGCAATCGCCAACTGAAACTAAGCACATGATGTTGGAGTTGGAGCAAACAGATGTTGAACAACCGTTTCTAAAATTATTGCAAAGCAGAAAAAAAACAGAGTTGGAAGATTGAGACAGAGGGAAGAAGAGTCACATTGACACCTACGGGCAATTTAAGAGTCACCAATAAACCTGCATGTTTTTGGACTGCGGAGGGAAACCAGCACACGCACTCCACCATCATGCTGCCCTCAAGCTGAACTTCTCCAAACTTCTTTAATCTGTCATTAGAGGCCACAAAGTCTAAAGTCGGCTGATGGCTGCATTAAAGTACAGGAGAGCTGTGTGTGTTTGCATTTCGGTGTGTGTCTTGGCACTTTCCAGAAGTCAAACGTAAAGGTCACCACCGTCACTTGTCTTCCCTTGAGCCGCGGGGTTTTAAAAGTTATCTCTCGCTGTGACTTTTCACCAAAACATGACTGTGCAAACTGGCTGTTATTAGCACATATTGAGTAATGAAGTGACAGACGGTCTTTCAAATATGACTCTTGTGCGAAGGCTAATATGGCAACAGAGACATGAGGGATTTTCTTGCATCGTGTCTGCGGCGGCAACCAAAATTGTTTTCCCTCCCTCTTTTTCCCCTCCTCCCTTCGTTTTCTTGCTTCATCCTTATTGATTTATTCTCCATCTGCTTGTCTGCAGCCCACAGAGAGCCGCTATCTCATTCCCACATCCCACCTGAGACACGAGGTGAGATGAAACAGCAGCAAACACCCTCCACCTCATGCACGCACAAAAAGGCAGCTGTCCTCAATTCACCGGTGTCTTTACCCAAAGAAAGTGTCCCTAACAGGAGACGACAGGGGCTGTCGTGTCCCCTCGACACTCTTGCTCACAGTCCGCCTCTCTCACCTTCACGCACACACTTTCGCACTTGTGTCGACGTGGCTCTTTTTCCTCTCCCACATAAACATTTACACCTAAAACACGCTTTTTTTATTTCCCTACCTTGTACCCTTGTGCCCCCACACAGACTCTGTGGCGTCACGCCGTGTGTTGTGGACCCACTTTGAGACTATACCTGTTATTACTGGCCTTATTACGCCTCGTCTGCCAGTTCATCTTTATCCACCTCCAACATACTTTCTCCCTAACCTTTTGTGATGTGCTCCAACAACACCTCAACCACGTGATCTGCAGCAGTGGAGAAGATGAGGTCAGCTAAAGGGTAACGTCTCCCAACTTGTATGACACCAATAATTGTGGCTGCCAAATTGGGGAAATTGCTGTTTTCCCGCAGCTAACAAGAGCTAAACAGAAGTAAAAATGTTTACTTGTGTGAGAGTCAGAGGGGGGGATGAAGATGGGGGGTGTGAAAACGGTGAAAGTGAAAAGCAGAGATTGCAGGGACGGTTGTCCAAACGGCAGCAGTGCTGTTGCCCACTTCTATCTCTATTGATTGGAATAGGCTCCCTGTGAGAGATTTAGATCAATGAGGCCATAACAGTCCATCTTCTCAGTCAGGAGCCACTACCAGCCTCTTATCTCTCACTCTCTCTGTCTCTCACCCACATACACCTTTGCTCACACATTTTAAACTCGCTAATGCACTCAGCATCATGTCGGAGGTCAGACCCGGGCTTCCACTGACGATGCCAGTGCGGTGCCACTAAATGACTTCTCGAAAGGATGTTTGCAGTTTTAAAATAAAAAAAACACTGTCGCTCCCACAATCTGTCCCGCCCAGTCCGTCAGGTATTAGTCTTATGAAATTACAATAAATAAGAATGGTAGATGACACATTTACTGGCATATTTGTCAAAAGCTTTGGTCTGTCTCTGACATACTATTTCCCCTGTTGCCATAGCAAACAGTAATGATGTGTTTTTATGTTGGACATAAGGTGGAATAATGGTCAAATTGCCTCTTGCCTCATTCTTGTAATCTGCTGTTAGTTACTGTTCAGACTTAATTTCTTTTGAAATGAATATTTATAAAGTTGGCTCTTAATAATTGACATTAAAGTGTTCCATCGATAGACAACGAAAACCAGGCAATTACAAACTAATGACTAGTGACTTTCCAGTCATTAGGAAACTCTCTCCCAAGTCCGACAGGCCATCATTTATAATGTAACAATGCTGCTTTGGGGTAAACACAGAAATGATTAAACATTTCTGTCTTTATGCATAGATTAAAATAAAACAAAGCTGGAAGCGAGGACGGGCTCGAATAACCTGATCAATACTGTATATGGAGGAGGAACGTCTGACAAATTGTCATTGCTGTCAAGTATAGAGGTGACAGTTGGGGATGATGATGAAAAGCTTTGTTTTTAATAAATATTGTCTAAGTGTAAAGTAATACGTCCGGTATGTATGTAAATGTTCGACCGTAACAATCCCTGGGCAACACGGTGGTGAAGTGGTTAGCACTGCTGAATCACAGCCAGAAGGTCCCTAGTTCGAATTGGCTGTGCGGAGTTTGCAAGTTCGTCCCACAGTCCAAAGATCTGCATAATAAAAATTTGCAACAATGACTGAACAATTTTGAATTACATCTCAATGGAAAAATTTATTTTTCTACAACCAATCACATTTATTTGTTCATACTAGACTGCCAATTTGCCAAAGCAATTCCTGATTCATGTCACGTTCCACAAAAACGAATCCATGCGTGTAGGTGGGATCAGTGCAGCAGGACACTGGCGTGGAAAGTGGCACAAGTACAAGAGCTTTTTATCCTATCATATGGGAACAATGACTCATAACTTCAAAAGTTATTAGGCTTTGGAATCATATGTATCTGCATAGGAAAGTGGCCTTATCTGTGATTTCAACTTTTTCGTGCTTAAGGGTCTGACTTTTAGAGGTAGATATGAATTTCTCAATAGCGTGGCACAAAAACAAGACGCCATCTCCACGACTCTACGTTTGTTTATTTATTAAAAACACGCCGTGCTTTTCCATTTCCACGACCTTTCTCAAGAACGACAGTCATGTCTGTGTCCACACGGTGAAGTTGCGTCAGGAACCTAAGTGTGGTTGGAGCGGTATCTGCTGAATCCACAGTGGCACTCTGGCCTCTGCCAGCGGGCGGCTGCAAAATGCTTTGTAGTGACAAGTCATTACCCCAGCCAGTGCTTTGTTAGCAAACAGGGAATCTGTTGCTGGAGCAATCTACTCATTACTTGTTAATCACTTGAATAGGAGGACCTGTTTGTTGCAGACATACACACACACACACACACACACCAATGCGCAAACCGAGTCACACATGCACAAACACATTCAGTGAGCATGCTGGACTTTGTTTTCTGCTAAGCACAGACGTTATTGTGTTACTAATGGTGCTTGAAGTAATTACACCCTGTAATGTTACTTGTCGTCTAGTCCTCTCCAGCAAGCCTCAGCATGGAAGCTCAGAAGTACCATACACACACCACCGTTCTCCCCTAAATGACTCCATTAGCCAGAAGGCATCTGCAGTCACTTCTTCTCGTGCAAGAAAATGAGGCATGTTTCCGCGACGGTTTCGCTGGCTCCGTGTAAGGGGTAGTTGGTCAGTGGGAGCCAACAGACAAACAAATTATTCTTTATTAAATGTCTGATTGTGTGTGTGTGAGAGAGAGACACTGGAGAGTTTGAAGAGCTAGAAGACGCACTAAACTTCCAGTGTGAAAAATGAAATGGAGACAAAGTACTTGAATACATCAGAGGAATTCAAGCATTGATGCAATCTTTTGTAATCTTTCTCTGTGAATCTGCAAACAGACAAGATTGACATTCACTCTGAGCCACGTGTCCGTCCACCCAGTAAATTTATGTCCAATATTTACTCTCTTTTAGCTCTGTTTGTGGCCTCTCCCGAAATCAGACTCATTTGCCACCAAATGCCGCACTGTTATTGTTGTTTGTTCACCATTTATTGCCGGGTGGGTTGTTGGTTTATTAGATCTTTTCCTCAGCGTAATGACAAGAGGAGTGAAAGCGAAACAAACAGTGAAGTTTCAGGTCAGAGAAGAGGACCAAATACAGACAACACATGCATAAAAAAATTTGAAAGTTTGATCACAAATTTGTCAGAAATTGCAAAATTCTGGTTTCTAAATATTTTACGTTTAACCCTTTAACCGGAGCGGGAGCATACCACCGCTAACCCCATCCCAAAATATAAAGTGTGGTTCCGGAAAAGTTGGGACATTGTGTAAAAGGTACATACACTCAAAACGCTAACCAAATTTTGATTGTAAATAGCACAAGATCTCAAATGTGCAAATAAAAAATAATTACGTTGTTTATGAGAAAATTATCTCTGCATCATTTCTTGTTTTATCAGCGCTCCAAGTGTTTCTGAGGAGATGGTTGCTGCTCAGTAGCTCATTTGCCTTATTGTAGGTGACATAACATGCAGAATGTTTTCTACGGCAGACGGGCCACTTCAGTGCTCAGACTCTTTTATTTCTGAGCCACGCTGTTGTAATATGTGCGGAAAGTGGATCACAAACGTTCATGTGTGTTGTAAATGCATGTGTCATTCAGCATTCGTTTCTTTACGTGGTCGAGTTTAACTTGCCTTTGTGGATGCAGCTACAAACTATGTTCACTGACAGTGGTTCATTCGAGGTCATGCAGTGATTTCCACTACACAACGTGGCTGTTTTTATTGACTGAGGGCAAAAAGCCGCTCGGTGTTGGTTTTTCGCCTTGTCCTTTGTGTACAGACATTTCTTTGGATGCTCTCAACATTCCAGTGATATTTACAGCGGATAATGTCATGTTACACTGAGTTTTCACTGGTTTTCACATTTTGATGAACCTTGAATCCACGTCACTTCAGAAGGACTCAGCTTCTCTGGGATGTTTTTCATGCACTTGTTGCCAATTCACTTCATTAGCTGTGAGATTGTTTTTCATCATTACACAACTTTCCCGGTCACTTGTCTTACGAGTCCCAACCTTTCTGACACGTGTTGCTGCCATCAAATCCAACAAGAGCACAAAGTTTGACATTATCACCGACTTTAGATAAACTTGCAGACTTTGGCTAAGTCACCTTTAATGTCTTCGGTTGCATTCCGACTGTTTGATCTTCAGCCGTGATTTGAACACAGCTCTGACACCGTTGTCGCTGTAACCTTCTCGCGGCACAGGAGAGAAATGCTCCCTGTCTCTGTCTCGTGGCCTGTGCTGAGGCGAGATGCAGCACAATCCAATATTAATGCACCTCAGCCTGTGTGACAGAAGCGACTGCCGCTGTAAAGCAGTTTGCCCTCCAGAAAATTCTCACTGATACTTCCTCCCTCCAATCACCCTTATGACCCAAGTCTCCAAAGCCCCTGAGGGCTATTTTGTTTAAGTCATTTCCTCCTGTGTCTGGGCCTCTCCTCCTTCCTCCCTGCCTCCTCTTCCTCATCCATTGGATGTAAAAAAACTTGTTTTCTGTTTATCACTGTGGATGATTGAGGCGCGATGCTCTGGTGTCAGCTCTGCTCCAGGGGAGAATGCAGCAGGACACGGACAAACAAAAAGTGTCACCTCCTAAGAGGGGTTCAGCTGACATTGGGGGATGAGTGTGAATGTGTGTGTGCAGCTTTTCCCTGGGGATAGACATCTTATCTCAGCAGCGTCAGGGAGGAAAAACAGGCCAATATGTTGGTGCGAAGATGTGCCATGGGTGAGAACGGTTCCTGAGGTCGTCTGATTTACCTGCAGTGGCAGGACCGTAGGGCTTCCTACTTTACTGTGCAACCAGCCACTGCTGTGTGACTGTGGGAGATATAGTCAGAGAGAAGTACCAGACATTCTGTCGTATGATCATACAGAATATTGGGAAGTGTCACATCCGATGCTGGTTGACGTTTTCAAGCCGTTTCAAAAACGACGAGGACAGTGTCTGAGATTTATTGTGTCTAGCCCAGAGTTCAGGCTGCAGCACAACAAACAAGTGGCAAAGTCTGTTTGGTTTCTGTTAGGACAGCTGACGTGAAGCGTTGTTTCACAGACGTTCAGCATTTTTACAGAAAGAGGCTCCAGAGAGTTTAACCCAGCCCTGAGACAGAATGTTGTAACCATGTGGCGTGATGCTGCAACACAGACTCCGTGACCAGTTGTTACTGATCCCCATGGGGACATTGTTGTGGTGCATAGTTGACACTCGAGGACACTTTGACGTGTTGTCGCCAGTAGTAGCCAAAGACTAAACTAGTGACTGCAGTTTGTGGCTCCATCTGACACCAAAGCCCTTTTTCCACAGGGTTTCCGACCGAGGACATTTTACCACCAATGCATGACAAAAACTTTCACTCTACACACGAGACTTCTGCACCTGTCCACAGGTATTTTGGCCCACTCCTCATGAGCAAACTGCTCCAGCTGTCTCAGGTTTGAAGGGGGTCTTCTACAGACTGATTTAGGGCTCAGTGAAGGCCACTTCAGAATAGTATAAGATTTTGTTCTTAGACGTGCCTGCGTGATTTTAGCTCCGTGTTTTTGGGTCATTATCCTCTTGACCTGCGACTGAGACAGAGCTTTCTGACACTGGGCAGCACATTTTGCTTCAGAATGCCTTGATAGTCTTGAGATTTCATGGTCCCTGTACAGATTAAAGACCTACTCCATGTTTCACAGTAGGTACAGGGCACTTTTTTTCGTAGGCTTCATTTTTGCTTCTGTGAACATAGAACGGATGTGAGTCGCCAAAAAGTTCCAGTTCTCCCAGAAGTTTTGTGACTTGATAATATGGATTTTGTCAAATTCTGGGCTCTTTTGTTTGCGGACACGTCCAGGGAGGTCCCCATGTCCCTATGGTAAAATTAGATTTTCTAGGGGATATTGAGTTTGTTTTTTAAATGCTTCTGTTGAACCACAATGCAAAAGCAATGTCGGATTTTAATTTTAATTTTTTTTTTTGTCGGTTTCAAGTTATTTCAGTGGCCACTGTGGGTTTTTCTTTGTTTAACGGAAGGGTACCAGCGACTTTGTCCACGTCTGTAAGACTACCACACACACACACAGTGTCCCTTCATGATTTGTCTGCATGGATACATCTGAATCTCAACTTACTGCGATGTAGACGGTGAGCGGGGATTGTTCAGTGACATGAGAAAAAAAGAAGTCTCTAAGGTTAAAAAATCTTTTTGGGAAATTAGAGCAAAATGTGCCTGGAAGCTCCATAATGATTTGCTAAAAATACTGACAGGGTAAATAATGAGGAGTAGTTTTGTCCTCACCAAATTATTACTTCTCATTCTGGAGTTCGACGATGCCTCTAAGATTACAGAAAAAAGGAGCAGCCAGGTCTGAATTATAAAGTCAAGAGGCTAGTCGGCCTCTTACTGTGAAGGCGGGAGAACACTTCTGATCTCTTTGTATGACGTGTGGCTGTAACTTGTCTTCAGACACAGTTTGACGAGCTCTTTGTTTGAAACGTGCTGACAACTTAAGTGACCCGTCCCAACACAGACAGGGCGACTTCTCCAGCACATGCTCCTGGAAGGCTTCGTCCCGCAGCAGTGGTTTATTGCTTCAGAGGACGACCTGCCACAGCACTCACTGTCTGACCATCTAATCGGGAACATTTGCTGGTCCAGCCAGTGCCGGCGAGCATAACACTCATATCCAGGAAACCGAAAGTCTCCAGATTATGATGCTTCTACTTTATTACAGCAAAGTCTGTTTATGCAGCAGCATAAATGTAACAGTGTAATGTCTGCACAGAGCCACTATTTTTGCATGGTTCATTTGCCGGCTCATCGTGTTATACTGTAACTGCAGGCCGCTTTTTGCATGTTCAAACCCACACTTAGAAAAACAGATGCTTCGTGAGACTCCGGTCTTGTATTTGCTGAGCTTTGCTATATCCGTCTCGAGCATCTTAGTCTTACAAGTGGGCATTACGTCTGACAGCAAAATTGCACATCTCGACAGAGCGATGTGCACAGAGCATCACTTTAGCTCTCTGAGCTGCACTCGAGCACTCCTTGATAGGTGTTTATAACACGGACAGCGTCCACCTGCCCCGTGCAGAATGTAAGGAAGCCGGCATTGTACTTCATTTGCATTTCTCATAAACTCACTTATCCCATGGTGCTCTCACGAATAGATCTTTTGAGCCACTCACGGCCCTGAGAAATCAAGCCATAGCAGGTCCTCCAGTGCCCCCATCAGGATCTTTCCTGCAGCTCTGGTCCAGCTCTCTCCACCCTTCCTTTCATTTTAAGCCTCTCATGCTCATTTTGTGTATTTCCTGCTCCTCTGCTACAACAACCGTCTCTCCTTCTCCTCCCTCTGCCTCTCCCTCCCTCTTTTTGTTGCGTGACTCGGGAAAGCCTGGAGTATTGCCGTTGGGTGAAGCCATTAAGAAACGGCAAACAGACATGTCGGGTCTGCAAACAGCGGTGAGCGTACAGGTGGTGCAGAGCTAACAGACAGAAATCATTACACTGTTCCACTCAGATCGCTGCTGCTCCACTGGGACTCAGCCTCCGCAAGTTCGACATACAGACAGATGGGTGCATTACACACACACACACACACACACACACACACACACACACACAGTAAATCACTTATGCTGCACACATAAAACACATGCAATACATGCTTACAGGTTGACACATCAAGTGAGTGCCTGTCCATTGGGATTATTATTGCTTTTTCTGAACGAAAGAGGGGACAGAAAGGACTGAAAAGAGGCAATAAAAAAAACAGGGTGAAGACACACAGCAAGGCAAGAGAACTGCAAAGACAAACCTAAATCTCCACTTGTTATTGTACCTGAGGCCAGAGAGTCGGCTCGCTCTGCAGCCTGGCTAATGGTGCGACGTTCACCGGCATATTTCACCGGACACATTTACATTTGCTGCCGCTCTGACCTAGTCATAGCACATCTCTCCCTCATTTGTCCCCTACGTGTGAGCAGCAAGGATAATGACTGCATTGATCAGAGACGTCCCCAATGGGTGGTCTTGTTCCGTCAAGGCTGAGGGAAAACGAGAGAGGGAGAGAGAGAAAAGAGTGAAAAGAGAGCAGGGCCAGAACGGGATGCCCTCTGTCTCTGCCCGCCTCATTGCATTAGCCAATCAGATATCCATCTCGCCTGTCGCCTTGCTGCACCACGCAGACTATCAAAAACTAATCTGCGGCCCTGTTTTTATCGCTTGTCATGTCTCTGTTCCTTCTTTCCTTCATCATCCCTCGCTCCCGCTCTAAAAAGTGTATTTGGCTCATGTGTTTCAGACATGTGGCTGATTTACAAACGTGCATCAACCGTTTTGGTGATTTTAAGCGACGTACCACAGATGACTGTAGTGGGGCGTGAAACCTCGACCTTCTACAGGTGTAGTTCCCGTAACAGTCGGCAGCACCTCGTCACCATCGGCTGTAGTACGGTGAGAGCATGGACCTAAAATATCTTCAGGCAAAGATTACACTTTTGTCTTGTGTATGACACACTGGTTTACTGATCCAGTTTGTACATTTCACTCGCTCAGAAATATGCTTCTTATCCAGACTAATGATTGTTTCCTCACATTTTCCAAAGGCATTGTGGTGCATCTCACAAGACACATGCCACTGATGTCTTCGTTCATACCACACAGTATAAAGTTATATATGGAGGATCTACCTCCATTGCATCGCTCTTACCAGTGGAAAAAAAAAAAAGGCGCAACACTTTGAGGTCTGACAGCTCTGGAGTTCCATTAAGAATTCTTTTAAATTTACAGTGAGAGCAAACCGCCACAGCTTGCCGCCCACAGAAACAAGGCAATCACTCACCTCAGCCCCTCTACACATCCAGACAGCACACACACACTCACACACACACACACACACACATATATATATATACAAAGAGAGGGTGCAGATGATAGTGCTGATGATTTCTTGCTGCTGACAGTTGGCTTCTACTCAAAGTCCCATGTCTGTGTGTGTGCGTGTGTGTGTGTGTGTGCGCGTGTGTGTGTCGACGATCTGTCGATCTGTCATGGAAAAGGTTACATCTGGTGTCAGTGTAAACAAGAGCTGCAGGATCAGGCAACAAACCACCAGTCAATCTGGAATATACTTCACCTCAGAGACACAAACATATTAAGGAGAAATACACAGACGCACTTGCACAAAGACACTGTAAAGGATAAATTCACACACTGACAGAGCGACACACTTATAAAAGCATATACACATAAATGGAGACATGTGATTTCTTTCCATCTAGCGCGACATGCTCCTTGTTCCCATCATGCATTCATGGCAGCATGTGTCGGGGCTGACGCACACTTCACTTACTTTGATGACATTCAGAAATATTTGATGTTCTTTGCTTTCTAATCCTTCCCTTTGCTCTCCCAGAAGGAGTATGTGCGCGTCATTAAAAGTCAGGACGTATGGCGTGGCGCCTGCCGGAGATGTGGAAGGACCCCGATCTCATCATCAGTGATACGTTTCTGTATTTGATAGTCAGGGAAACACGGAGCAAAGGGGGGCAAAAGGAACCTGACAGGGAGGAAAAAGATAAAGGCAGACAAAGAAAGACAATGAGCAAGAGAGATAATTGAGATGCGAAAGACAACAGTTTGAGAGCGGGATGAAACAAGTTTGCAGTTTCAGTGGCCAATCGCAAATACAAAACACAAAAGCACACAAAGCCAATAAATCTCCAGCTGTCTCTGGAGAGCTTGGCTGATATCTCCCAGGCACACATCAATATTAAATAGCCTCTTGTAAATCAAACAGTGGTGTGTGTTAGTGAGCACTGAAACAGAATTAGGTAGGAAAGGGCAGATAATAAATTGGCTATTTTCCCAACTGGTGCCAGAAAGCGTTTCCCCATGCAAACAGACACAGCGCGAGTGCTACATGGCAAAGCGCTGGAGAGGCTTAATGGCTCGGAATCGTCTCCCTTTTCGCCTCTGCTTCCCTCGTCCCACCTTCAACAAGGGATCCCAGTGATAACGACAGTTTGATCTTATCAATTCGTGAGCAAACGCAGACACGCAGGCAAAACAATGACGAGGGCGAGAGGGTGTCCACGCTTTGCCTTTCGCCGCACACAGGGGACACATGCGCGGACAGAAAGACGAAAAAGATGGACACATGGACACAGATTATGTTTTTGTGTGTACATCTATATGAGTGTGCTTCTGTTTTCTACTCTTGCAGCCTCGGATTGTAATGCAACTGGGAGACAGAAGACAGAAAGCAACAGACAGGGGTGATACAGGTGAGAGAAAATCAACCGGGTCTCACACAGAGACAATCAATAAGCTCTCTTCTCAGTCTATTTCCTATGGGCTGGCCTGGGTAATAGCATTGTTCCAAAGCTGCCTGCGTGTAGCCTGGGAATAGGCTCAGGGTGATGTGATAGTGAAGTATAAAGCCAGCGCTGCTGTGGGACTCACACTAATTGTTACTTTTGTCATAAAGAGGGCAGAGGAATAACAGGCTGAAGGGATGTGGAGACACAGGCGGCGTCAGAGGAGCTTCGGTGTCGGGAGATGAAGAACAGCGCGATTATTCACAGTCCAATAATAACTGTGGGTTATTTGCGTAGTTTGGTTACGAGCTAAAGTCACACAAACACATCAAATTGTTTTATAGATTTTTGCCAAGAATGTGGTTAGGTCAGCAGCAAAACCTCCAAACCGCAGTTTTTTCCTTTCATGTTAGCAATTACAGCTGAAGCCCTAGGTTCAAAATCTAATATCTACCGCAGAAAAGAACTATTCATTCATCTCAGAGTATGTATCACAAACCGCAGATAAATGACACAGTCGTTGTGGGGGAAAAGCTAATGAAACCACAGCTAGGCCTGCAGCAGCCCCCTCGTCCCTGTTATTTGAGCATTTAACAATGTTTTTAAAGACTTAAACAATATTTCTACATTAATAATGGGTCGATTCACTGCAGAGCTAGAAAAACTGTAGAGAAGTAGATTTACATTCATCAAGGGGGCAGTAATATAACTCCACACGAAACTCACTATTGTGTCTGCTGAATATAATTTTGTGGCGCTTTAATAGAAAAAAAATAGAACTCTGCTCAATGCTCACTGCGTTTGTCTGGGGAAGGTGCTTTTAAAAAAAGTTTTTTAAAGGTATTTTCAGCTGCTTTTCATGAACGTCATTTCCCACAAGCCTGAGACAATAAAAGTTTGAAATAAGTACGTACTGTAGTTCATACTAGTTCTTCTTAAAATATTAAAAAATATTTAAAAAGACAGATGGACGGTCATTACGAGATATTCACTTTGTTAGAGAAGCTAATAGCAGCTGGTAAGGAAGCGACACCACAGGTTTTAGCACTAACTCTTTCACAGTGTCTCTTCTGTTAATATCCATCAGTTTATAAAAATCCTTTATACTCCAATTACCCCTCAGTCATTATTTCTTAATGCAACAGCCCATTTTAGCAGGGGGATGAATAAAATCTCATCCCATCTTATAGTTTCCATGCATCATGCACCTGCCTGTCCCTCTGAACCTCCACCAGGAGCAGGAAATAAAACCCAGTGTGACACTTGGGGGATGACGAGGGTGGAATTTCCACTCGGGTGCAGGTGAACCCAGTGATTCATTAAAAAGAACGAGAGCGTCAGCAGCAGTGCCGCGGCGGCGAGGGATACTCGGGTGGGTTGGAGACGGGGGGGAGGTGGAGCCGAAGTGGAGAAGTGAAGACGTGCAGAGCAGAGTGTGCAGGGCTGTAGCTTCCTTCCATATGGTCGGCCAGTTGGTTGGTGGGCCAGTAGTCAGGTCTCAGTGATCCCAAACTTCACCACACACACACACACACACACACCCTAAATGCACTCTCTTTGAAAAGGCAAATGTGGAACATAAGTGTGTGTGTGTGTGTGTGTGTGGCGCTGGACAGGTGCACCAGATGTCCACTTTCCACTCCTGTGGCCATTGTCACTAACATGCTCCAGCATCATGGGAGGTACCAGAGGCCAAATGGCAAACACAGAAACCGGCGTATCTGGGGGCGGCCGTGGACAGAACAGGCCGGCTGCATCCGGCTGGCAGGCGGCCCGGGTAAACACCTCACACGGCCGTAACCCCCGAAAGGAGTCAAACGCAGTTGGTAGCTTCGTTCTAAGGATAATGAACAGGAATCTCATTTTAGAGAATTGTTTGGGGCCACGAAACCTTTATGTGACAATTTACATTTTCCTCAGCTTCAGATGAGATAACAAGATTTTAAAAAGCCAATTTATAGAAGTTCGGGGTGGAACAGTTTGATGATTGGGAAATGTGCCCATTTGTCTTCTTGCCCAGAGCTGGAGAAGTTTAATACCAATCGCATCTGTAGCACGACACCAAAGTCAGCAGCTGGTGAGTTTAGCTAAAAAACCAAAAAAAAGAAATTTCTTGTTTGTTTAATGGGTTCCTCTAGTTTTGGTCTAAGGTCAGCTGACCTGCTGCTGGCAGGAGGTTCAGGTTCGTTTTATAGACACATGCGCACATGATCTTGTGATCTAACTGTGAAAATAAATTATTTCAATTTTAACATTAAATTTTACAGCCTGCAAAAGTGTTACATCCACCTTCACTGTTCCAAACGTTTTTTTGTTATCCTATAGTAAAATGATCCACATCAGTGTTTTCATCATCCTGGATCAGACGTGGTCACCGGAGCCGATCGCCGCCACTTTAGTCAACGCTTGTGATTCCACCGTGTGCTCCGCAGCACGTCTCAGAAGCTGCTCTCCGCTCTGCTCCACTAAAGTGCCGTGGCTGATCTATTTTTGACGGAAACTGCTTCCAGCACACTGTTGAAAACAGTTCAACCCACCCATCAGGTAGTGCTCTCCTCCCTTAACCCCCGTCTGTAGCCTCAGAAGCCTGAGGACAAGGGTAACAGACACTGTCACCACATCATGTCAACAAATAAAGTCGTTTTTTTGTGAAATAAAAAATAAATAAACTGGAGAATAAGTCCAGCGACGATACCGATCCACACCCAGTTGAAGGATTGTGTTCCATTTCAGAAACTCAGCCGACAAAAAGCAACATTAAAGCTATTATAACCCTTATAACCAGTCAAAGACGGCCTAACCCAATTGTGGATAAAACCCTGATCACTGGAGGGCACACGAAAGCTCCAGAGGTCTCATTGTCACCCGCTTAAATAAAGCATCCGAGTATCATTAGCGTTTGTTTGCTGTTATGAAATGCATACAGTATGTTCACGCTTCCTCGATTGTGACTAATAGTATTTTGACAGAGCGCCCAGCTGGTGTATAGGCAGTATGGGGTAAGTGCATCTGCTATCCTTCCCAACTACAGCCTGACCTCTCTGACACACAAACACACACGTGGCGGGAGACCGCCGTCCCACACAGGGCGGCCGAGCGAGAGAGCTAACAGCCTGTGACCACGCTGTAATTATGAGCCGTTTTCTAATTATGAATCAGTTCGGCGGTTCGGACTCGACCACTGAAACGTTTCTTTTTTTTTTCATTTTCTTCTGTAGTCTGTGGAGCTGGTGACCAGAAAGGATGAAGGGAGAGGAGGGAGAAATGAAGACGATGCTTGAGGTTCACAGATGAGAGCGAGAGAGAAAAGAGGAGGAAGGAAAGTTACCAAAGGACAGTGAGAAGCAGTCGTCCTTCAGCTGCAGTCTTCTCAGCAGGGATTTCCGCTGAGACAAGGGCCGGAGAGATGCCTGTAAAACAGAATCATTACACCATTAACCTCCAATCCATCATCATTTGACCGAGCTGTAAGAAACGATATCTGTAAAGAAACCATGGAGCTTCTCAAAGTTGACTCTGGGAATACGGCGGAGTGAGAGCTAGGACCACTAACCACCCTCCCACCCCCCAACCCACAGGTCTGAATCTGGCCACAAATCCCCCCCCCACCCTCTCTCCCCCTTCTTCTGTGGATCTGTGGTTGGGTGCAGCAATGAGAGGTGACTTGTGGCCAATTGTGATTTATGTGGTGGTGGGTTCGGCTGCGCGGGCCGTGGGCCGGTGGAGGGGAGAAGATGGATCCGAGGCGTGACCGAAGGAGACAATCTGATTATAGCCTTCTACCTCCTTTCATCTTCATCTTCAACACTCGCCGGTTCACCCTGCTCCTTTTCCCACATCATGTCGCTATGGTAACCTGGTAAGAAGCCAGCTGGTGGGAATGGTGACCCCACGGTCAAGGCAGAGATGGACACATGCTGAAGCTTGTTGTGTACAGTCCTGGACTCACCACAAAGAAATGTCCATGTAGATGAAGACGGACGCCATTATAGGATCATGACATTTCCAGTACAGACTAAAGGAACATGGTCTGGTTCTGGCGCTTGTACATTGCGTTGGGATCATAGTGGGGACACAACTACATTTGCCATTACATGATCACTACTTCTATTTTTTGCCACAGAGGTTTCTCAATCATATTTGGTCTCCATATTGGACGTGTCCCTGACCCAACTGTCTGAGTTATTAGTTATCTAACAGAGTATTGAGTGGCCTTGTCATGGCTGCTTTTCTATTGAACATTGCTAAGCGGTGGAAGCTACGTGGAAGTTTTTTATTGACTCTATAGCAGGTTCATCAGGTGTCAGGACCCATAGGTTTCTATCTGAATGTCATTCAAGTTTGGCCACCTCGGTAAAATAAAGTCTAGTTTGTTTCATGTATTCAGAAGTAGTACAACTACAGTATCACACTTCACCTTTATTCACGGTAATCCAGGCGAAGGCAGGTGTGTAGTTTCTGTGAGCTTTAATGAGGGAGTGAGGAGCAGATGAGCGGGTGGGTGTGAGGAGGCGGAGGGAGGGGCCGGGCTAAGTGCAGGGCGGGTGGGGGGGCAGAAAGTTTTAGTGGAAGGGCGAATGCCACAGAGAAGGGCTGAGTAACTGAATGAACCACTGGTCCACACAGAGTGAAAGCTTCAGCAGTAGCTGAAATATGTAAGTATTATTATTATTAGAATGTTTGCAATTTACGCACAAACGTGAGAACTTCTCTAAGGAACATATATTGCAGCTGATCAGTTCATCACATTCTTTACCTCCTGTTCAAGCTCCTTCTTCACATTTGCTTCAGCTGTTATTTCTGTTTTTTGCAGCTCCTTTCAATGTTTTGAATTTCACACGTTTCCACATTGAATCTTCAGAGATCATACATTTTTACGGTTTAGCTCAACTTCATGTTCTGATGGGAGCCAGGTCAAGCAAATTACTGTGACGGCAGCAACGTTCAGACCTGATTACAGTTATTATGCGCCGGTGTCAGGTCGATGTTTAGGTCTAAATGCTTTGGAACAGTGTGGCATGTGAATTTGGAAATATGGGGATTGTTAGAGAAGAAACAAACTGGAAGCTGCGGTGGCCACAAAGTCAGAAAACAGCCCAGTGAAGGTTTTATAAGACCAGGCCTAGACTATTGACACTACAAGTCATTGTGACTAGTGCATATTGTTACATTCATATAAATAAGTTTGGAGGTAACGTGAACATTAAAAATGCTCTGCTGTGTTCTGAGACTGCCATCAAGTGGCTGAAGGAGGCAAGGCTCCTCATCTCGACAGTGATGTGTGAATTAGACATTTAAGATAATGAAAAATGATTTAGCACTCTTACAGTGTATTCAGAATACTAGTATTTCAAAATTTACAATTCTTATTCGGCATTTTTGATTTAAAGAAGGAGAGAAAGTAGAGAAGTGTTTATGTCGAGGTCTAGAGACAGGACAAACAAGCAGTAAAGTAACGCAAAGTAAAGAAAATGGAGGAAGATGTTTAAAACCCGATGCGAGCAGTGATTCCCCAGTTTTCATATTCGCACTGAGCACCAGCATAATGATGAAGGTAAGCAGCTCTATTCACTAAATCACAATCGAGACATAAATGTGAGGTGATTGTTTCATCTGGAGCTCGGAGGGAGCAGAGAAATGTTGGTCTTCTCTGGATTAGACCATTTATCACCATCGTCAGTACAGTGTGTGTTACAGCGCTGTGAAAAGAGCTGACCACACTCCTGACTAAGGCTTTGTGAGAGACACAAAAGAGCAGAAACCCCGCTTAAAAAAAAAAAAAAAAAGGTGCTTGGTGAAGCGCTTTGAACATCAATAAATCATTATTGCTGTTATTTGAGACGTTACAAAGTGCTTCACAATCAAGCGATGAAAGACTGACATCAACGTGATGAATGGGACACAACGAGCTGGAAAGTGAAGGATTTGTAAGAGTTTCATTGTAAGTGAAACGCACTGAGCTCAACAAAAGCCTGGATTAAGACCGTTATGTTACCGAACGTCAGGAAGCAGATGTAAGACAAACGTCCTCAGGTGATTTCAGAGCAGTGAAATGTGCTTTTTGAGACTAAAATGACTGATAACGTTTTTGCATTTGCATTTATGACACATTGTTCTGATTTGCACACAGTTGTCGGACACTTGCTCTCCGCTGCAGCGTGTGTTCCTTTACACGCTGTTCACCTCACATCTCATTTTCTTTTTGTCTTTAAAAGCAATAACTGCATTATGCACCGTGTGTGTGTGCGTGTACAGTACACAGCACACGCAGAGATTTGACTTCTCAGCACAATGGGAGACATCATGTCCACTGCAGCCACATTTTTGAAATGAAAGACATTTGCATGTTTATGGGTGGTGGATTATCCGATGGAGGATAAGCAGCAGGTGTGATTTTAAATAACCTTATTACTTTTTTAAACTAAACATATCACATAACAGCCCACGTACAGACACTGAATTGTCTCTACTCACTGATTTGGCAAAACTTTGTACATCAATCTGAATTAAGACAGTTTCAATGTGTGACTACAATTCAGAACATCTGGAGCAACAGCAGTTAAAAAAAAATATTTTGTTAAAAATTTGGAATAAAAAACGTGTGTCGTAATAGTTTTTTTGCAACCAACCGTGGAGGTCTACAACACAGAAGAACGAGCTAACGCAGGCTGCAGGGTGGAGACAGTTCATAGTTGGTGATGGTTGAAATAAGTAATTAAAGTGTTTTATTGATAAAACCTTGTCTGAGGTTTTAATGAAATTTAATGAGATATGAACCCTTCATAACTGAGCCAACATGAAAACAACATCAGCTTGTCCAACACTCAGCATCAAGTGTCACTCACACAGGAACACGTCTAATGTTAGTAATGCGGCAGCTTCAGTCCAGCTCTTCATCATAATAAAGGGGATGATGTTAAACAGAGACGAGGAGCCGAGTTCTGCTGTAGGGATGCACAACATTCAATGAGCGTCCACTGAGGTTAATGACGAGACTTTTATGATGCAGCACAGAAAAGTCTGACTAAACTGTAGAAGCAATAGAAAAAACACACAGACTTTATGGATCTCATGCCTGAGGCCCAAAGCTGTCGTACCGATGAAACTCTGCCTCTGACATGTGGCGGGAAGTTAAATTACTATAAGGACAGAAGCGTTTCTGACGTGCTGCTCTGCTGCTCAGATCCAAGTTACACGTGGATAAACGCTGCTGCTTGTGTTCGAGCTATCGAAATTCACTCCGAGGGCTTCAAACTGCACATGTCAACTTGATTCCCCCCATCCCCTCACGTTGATGGACAGGTAAACGCGGACGAACGTACACATGCAGACAAACACGCCGCAGCCCTTCCTGCTCATTACCCCGCGGCCCCGGCAGAGGAGCGTGTCTCTGCCACGGACTCAGTTACTTCCACCTTCCTTCTCCCTTCCTTTGGATGTGACATGAATAACCACATTATGATTACCTCCAGCTCCGTGATGCAGCACAGCCCTCGCGCTCAAAAGACTTTGCGTAATTAAGACCAAGACAGCAAAGAGTCTGAGAAACAACAGTGTGTCAGGATGGAGGAGAGAAAAAGGAAGGAGAGGCTGGTTTGAAAACTGGGGGAGGAAAGAGAAAGAGAGAGAGAGAGATGGACTGGGTGGCATGGAAACCTAAAGGAGCACTAAGTCTCTTTTACCCCAAATGACAGCAAATATCAGAGAGAAACGGCTTTTGTGTTGCACGGCAATAAACAGAAATTGTGTAATGAGTCTCTGCTTGTCTGAGACATTTTACGAGACATGATTTCTTTCAGACACAGTCCTCTCGTACACAAGTTTCCATCCTTTCCCATTTAGGATCCTCGGCACCACGTGAGCCATAACAAATTCTTTCCAGCCGAAATGAGGAATTGACAAATGTGAGTCATACCACCTACAGCAGCTTACGGTTTTTCCCCATTGCTGAACTTAATATTTCACCGCCAATTTGATTCACCGGCCGCATTGAACAGAGTGGATTTCCCGCCTGTGGCCATAGCGGGTGTTGAAACTGAAAAAGTCAAAGGACTCAATTAGTACAACTGCTGCGATGTTGGGATTTCAGTGTTTAAACTGCATTTTGACAAAGGAAAAGTCTCACGTATTGTGAATGGGACATAAATAGGTCAGAATCCATCGTTTGCTTTAAATATTTATAACCCTACACTGGCAGGAACTTCAAATAAAAGACCTAAAAACAAACCAAGATATTAATTTTACAGTAGGATGTATTTTATTCTTCCCATGTCAGTGAATGAAAGGAAAAGTTTCACAGCCTCATAAAACAACCAAACAAAATAAAAACCACAAATCTCAGTGTGTCGTACCTGCTTCAGGTGGCTTCTTTGGTCCAAACCAGCCAATAGGAACATCCCTCCAATCATGCATCCACCCATTATCTGTAACTGACATTGGGTGAGAAGCAGGATCCACACTGAGCAGGAGGAAACTCCACACAGACGGGTGGATTCAAACCAGCGACCCTCTAGCTGACAGGCTGCAGCACTAACCACTCTAACCAATAAGCACAAAGATGCTAAATAAGTTCATGAGAGGAAACAGAAACTGACATATCTTGGTTTTACCTTCAAGATAAAAAAGCAAATCTCCAGTGATAATAAAAATGTCACTTCACAGCTTTTTTAAATGATAATTGTATTAATATCCATATGCCTTTGTACAAAACAGTGACAAAACAATTCAGATCTGTGCCCTGTGCAGTTTGTTAGTATGGGCCAGATACGGTGTGTAATGGCAGCTGCCATCTGTTAATATTTCCACGAACACCGTCATCTTTTTCTTTGTGTATGGTTTTTTAATGCAAATGATTTGTCAGACCTGTTATAAATACTAATGTGACATGTATCGCTTGTCGAAGCAGTTTAATCCATAAACCTGCAGTTAAAGTTTGGTGATTCACTGCACGTCGTTGGTCATGGAAGAATGACGACACACCTGAGTTCACCCTGTGCCAACAAAGAAAAAATCTGAAAACTAACAAGTGTGGAGATGAATCAGTGCTTGGCAGAGAAGATACTTTGGATAGTGAACCCGGTTTACAAAATGATATTGTTATATTTGATATTATTTAGATTTTGGGAATGGCTGTACCACAGAAGTCAGGGTTATGAAACTCATGTCCAATAATCATACCATGATCGTCTACTATCCATTTTACTTTTGTTTCGTTTTCTTTATAGAATTACTCACTAAATGTTAAACATGTATTTTACTGAACAGGATACAAACGGCAAAACTCAAGCCATTGAATTTCTGAAAATGCACTTAAAGTAATTTGACTTTTATAGTACGCCGAATGCACAAAGTGTTGGTGCTCCCAAAAGAACGATGCTGAGGTCAGATGCACTCATCCTCACGCAGAGGAAACAAGTTAAAAGTTGTACTTTGGTCCCAGAGCTCCTCCGCAGCTTTCACTACCTCTAACACGCCGCGGCCATCTTGAATTCAGAGGCTGGGGTTGGTGAGGTCCTTCTGACTCCGAGTGTCTATAAAAAAATGATAGGTGCATCTTTGAACAGCTTAGAGAGTGTTATCACATGGTGTCATTTGCTTTTAAGACATCACAGGTGAAACTGGCCATTTGTAACACTGAGGGAAATTCAGCTGTGTGATATTTACAGTGTGTCACGTCGCACGCAGCCACACATCATCTCGCGTCGTCCTTGTGGAGGACGGCAGAAATTAAGGTGCCAACATCCAGCGCTTTTCATCAGCCTTTACACAGTTTTTCTGGTGACAAGCAGCAGCACAAACACACACACACACACTCAGATTGCCTGTCAGATAACCGTGACCTTATGTGTGACATGCAGACAGAGGTTGTTCTCTTCACCAGCATTTGCTGTTTTTCTGTTAGACTAAAACTAAAACAGGCATCAACAGATTATGAGGCATTTTGATTCAACCTGAAGTGAAGGCCGGTACAGTGTGTTGACTTACACACCAAATATGATCATAAACTGTTGTAGAACTTTGTCCTGATGTTTGATTGGAGACACACTTGTTGCAAAGCACATTCCAGGCCTCGTCTCTATCAAGGACACGTAGGTTATTAACAACCAGCTGAACATCCTCCTTCATCCAAAAACGACTTCCTTCTTATCCGTTGAACAGACTTATTCATGCCTAAAAAAGTCCAGCTTGCTCTGCTCATCATCCTCAGTGTTGGTTTTTCTTTTCGGCGCCCAGCACACACTGAAACACTAACACAAGTTGAAGCCTGCCCTTTGATGACCTCACAAATCTGAGGCAAATATGCTTCAACAGTCCGCGAGACAAGACAACAACAATTAAAACACTTGAGTTAAAAAGTCGAACAGCAAAGACACAAAGTGGCGGCCGTGTTCCTTCATTCGCCGAACGCTCGGTCGTGACACTCTTCAGTTATCTGTGGGAGTTTTCTGCTTGATGCATCCCCTCCCTCATCTTAAACATCTGCCAGTCACACACACACACACACACACACACACACGCTCCTTTCACTTCTCAGACATGTGCCAAATAAACATCATTAAAAGCAGGCGCCGGTTGCCCCCATGCGACACCTTCCATGCGTGTCGGGTAAACACCACAACTGCTCATTAGCATCCAAAGTCATCAAATTACAGCGTGTGTGCGCGGTGGATGTGTTTAGAAGTCATAGAGTGTGTGTGTGTGTGTGCTTCCACTTACAGGGCAGGAGCAAAGGTACAGTGGGCAGAAATTCTGCTACATGTTCATGTGTGTGTGTGTGTGTCCTCACCTGACTACATATGTGGCTTCGAGCTGTGGGAAAACAGTTCATTTTGCAATAAGCAAACTTCTCTTCAAATATTCATGAGTGGCCTCCTCAGCGGGGGGCTGCAGGTTGAGTCGGGTCGAGCTCATTTAAACAGCCGAGTGAGCTAAAATGGGAGCAGAAGCTCTGGAGAGCGCCGGTTAGTTGAGGTCAGTGATTTGAAACCTTCTGCAGAAGTGACATAAATGTTGAAATAACAACGTTTTAAGGTTTTATTCATGATAAAAAATGCGTCTGCGCTGACTGTCCGACCAATTCTCGGGAACACAGTATAACCGGATTTCTTTATATATGGCACAATTGTGGATGAACTGAATAGAACTTGAGTGTGGACAGACATGCATGTAAAGTGCAACTTGATTGTTTGATGGAAACCAGAAGACGAAATTTTCTGTTATTGTCAATAAAGGCAATAAAAACACAAAAACGAAGAAGGTGTGAATGTGTGAATATGAACTTAAATCTAGCTGTTTCAGTTTATCTAAACTCTCACTAATTTCCTATCACAGTTGGGCACCTTGTTCTTAATACTCACATGTGGGTGAACTGTGTACTTATTGGAAACTATTTTTAGTATTTATACACATTATACATATGGACAGTCATCCTGATATTATCCTGACTTTGTCTGTGGGCGTGCGTGAGCGCAAATCTTGGCGTGTGATGCTCCCAACACTATTCGGACTTTACAGGCTTCACCCAGGTCGACCATCTCTCCCACCTACTGCGTTTACCCATGAACAGCGTCTGTTGGTCACATCACTTCAGCTCAGCCGTCCAACGATGGTAGAACAAGCTACATTAATCTGCACAGTCAGCAACTGGTTCCCAACGTTAAAATCTGAAACAGAAACATTTCTTTATTGTTTTACCCTCGAGTTAGATGTTTGCTGCAATTTGGATAAAGGCATCTGCTAAAAAACTAACTGTACATGTACATGTAGATTTGTTTCAATAATGCAGGTCTGTGGCACAGAGGAGGAAGTGTTATCAAGACATAATACATGTCAGTGTAACTGCTTGAGTGATGGATTTGGCCTTTAATGGGACTTGTTGACAACAATAAGCACATAAATTATATTCAGCAGACGCCTTTTAGACATTAGGGCAAGAAGGTTTCACTTTTCTGGCCACTGTGGTGCAGAGACATACAAGAAACTGTCATTAATGAGAGACACGGTTTACATCACACCATCTCATCGAAGGCGTCAGAAACATAGAGTCACTGTGAAAGTAAACCAGAGAAATTTACCAAAAATATGGAAGAGATTTACTGACACAGTGAGTCAAGATGAGACTCAGCAGACAGACAGAGTTTAACAGCAAACAGAAGGTCCTCGATTCATTAAAGCAAAACGAGCAAGAATTCAAAAGCGTTCAAATGTTAGGGGGCGATTGTGTGAGACAGCAGCATGTGTCGGACTTATTTTATCCCGGACACATTTACGAGACGCGTTGCAGTTGTAGCACTGAGATGAAAAGCTTCGAGCCTCTGAGCGGCTCGAGGTGGCGGCAGCAGAGGTAACAGAGCAGCACACGGACTTTTCCCAGTCTTCATTATACAACAAACAGCTGGAGGCCTCAGGGAAGGTCGTCAGCGTGTGTGTGTGTGTGTGTGTGTGTGTGTGTGAGAGTCCTGAGGGAAGGTTTTGGACCTAATTGGCAGCGGCATGTCAAATGTTCCCATGAACCACGCTGGCACCGCTGTACGTCCAAACTTCCCGTTCCCAACAAATGGAGCGACGCATGAATGCGAATAAGTTTGCCGACCCCTGAGTGACTTTTAGCATCGCGGTGCTGCAGGCAGCGAGCACGGAGACAGGAGGGCTGGAGGGATACAGAATGAGTTTATTAAAATGGACACACAAAACATATTCAGACTAAAATAACTGCTCAGAGGTTGCAAACTAAATCCCAATAAAATGATGACTTTCTGGTCAAGGTGAAGCCACAGTATTCTTACATATGGAATATACGAACACATTTTTCCAATCAAACTTTTTATTTTAATCCCAGATTTGCCACCTGGACGTTATCCAACATTCTCTGTCCTCTCACAGTCAAACGAAACAGGTACAAAGTCCCTAAAACAACATTATCCTCTCGTGTCCGCGCTGTGACAATACGTCATGACAAAGCTTCATTCCTGCGACACGTGCTCAACAAATGGGATGAGACTCTGAAACACCTCGCTGGATAAATTTAGATATTAATGACGAGAAAAATGATTTTCTTGAGACTACTGTAACTCGCTAATAAGAGCCAGAGCTCCCATTAATATCGGCCGTTATGTGGAGCCAAGTATGCTGACATGGAATTATTTGCTAATGAATGTGAATTAGCTTAATTAATGACCTCATTAACATAACTACTTATGTTCAATATATCACAGAGATATGGTGGGACATTAGGCAGCTCAAGTGCTTCTCATTTATTGTCGTTCCACCTAATTTATATTGCATTTTAATAATTTATATCATGTTCTCCTGTTGCATATAAGATATTTATTTGACTTTTTTAGAAGGTTTTATCATACGTTTCCTATCTTCCCAGGCTAATGTTAGTGTATGTATTATTAGAGACTATATGAATGTTGTTGAGGGAGCTGCAGCTACTGTATATAAGACACTTGATCATCACAAAGTGATTATAAAAACTGGTCAGATGTTGGTGCTGAGGGTCGGCAGAGAAAATCGTAGACTGCACCGGGGCTGAACTCGACTCTACTTGCCTTTTTTGCTTTTCCATCGGGCAAAAGTTGTGGCTGGTACCTGCTGCCTGGTACTTTGTCGGTATCGTCTCCAACAAGGTTCCAAGTGAACTGTGACACTGAAAGGTGACACAAAAACATTAGACACTATTGGTCAGAGAAAAGCGTTACTACAACTACTACCACATTGTCTTGGCCAAACATGTCCTAAACTCCAAATTAACTCGTCGGGCTTCCTTTGTGCTCTTTTGGAAAAAGGTCTCCGTGCTGTGATAAGCAGCCACATACTGAGAGCTGCTTTTTTTCATGTGTCGGGCTCATGCGGTGTCACCATGATGACCCGGTGATATTATATTTGCCGTGAAAAATGAAGCAAGGCGAGTTTAACTTTTTTTTTTTTTACATCTTTTCAATGCAAGCTGCACTGCTTAAAAAAGCAAAAGTGCTTGACACATGAACATGTAAGAATTTAAGTTCTCTGACGATTTGCAGGTTTGTCTAACTCCAGTCGTCGCAGTCAATCTGGATGTAGCCAGTGGTCGGGTGTTGGCTCCATGCAGACCGTCTGTGACAGATGCTGGAACCAAACTTTGGGTGTAAACTGTCCATTCTTGACAGGTATTTAGACGTGTCCTCAGCTTTAGGCTTGATAGCGGCATCCAATGAAATCATTTGTAAAAGCTTGTAAAGGTTGGACGGGGGCTGTGGCCCTACGCCTGACGTACACGGAGGAGGACTCACTTCTGATTACTTAAAGCTATGGACAATGAATCTATTAGCCGTTATCAGCAGCCAGAGGCTTTGCGAGTTTTCTAGGGCTGGTGTGTTTGTCTCTCATGCCCTACATAGTTTGAAAAGCCTCATTTGTGTGTGGTGTGCTTTTGTGAGTTTGCCGACAATGTGGCCTTGCAGACAGAAATAGCTGCATCTTCTCAGCGTCGGCGTAGCACCCGACGCTTTGTAGTCTTCACCGTGGAGCAAGAGGAAGGTTCACTGGGAGGGTAAAGCTGACATGGGATCTACATAAAAGAACAATCATCCATAAAGACAAAGAGTTGTTGCTGTTGCTCCTTGGAGCTGTTTTAGGTGAGAATCCAATTAGAGGATCATTTCTGAAGTGTGTGCTCATTGACTGGACTTCGATTAACCAGCCGACATCGAGCTGACAACTACTGCTGCAAATATTTATGTTGCGTTAACCAAAATATAATTTTCTTGTTTTGTTGTTATTGCTCCTTTAATTTACCTTATTGAGTTATTGTAGATTTGTATTACACGCATGCACATGATACCTATTTGTATTTCACTTATACAAGCTGTAATCATTGCCATTAACATGCGTGATGAGCACTTTAGTTAGACACGCAGATGTATCATGCTAAGAGACTGTGTGCGTGTGTGTGTGTGTGTGTGAGTCATTACAGTGGGTGACAGCTGCTAGAGGGGAGAGCTATGGCCAGAATGGCCTGATATCCTTTAGGGGAGGCATCATTTCAACATTTAACTAATGACTGATGTCCAGGCAGCCGAATGCACGTCCTCTTCACTGCAGAGTCTGCACACACACACACACACACACACACACTGGCAGGCAGAGGTCACCTCAACCCACCATGGCTAGTGACTGCCCACTTCACACACACACACACACCACCGAACCAGTGAAGCTTTGTTAATAATAATTCTGACATGTGGCTGATTAGACCTCTAATAAGATGAAGGTTAGGTGCAATTGAGCTGGGAAAGAAATGCTCACTAAACTAAAGTTTTATGGGAGCAATATTCAAGCATATGGCTGCCCTGCTACCCTAAAAATAGTAAAAATAAAAATAACAGCAGAAGAATGCGTGTAACTCCCTTCATAGTCTCTAGTGCAGATCAGAAATGTGGAAACACCTGCCTACGTGAATCTATTAGGACTGGGGAAATAAACTTCTGTAAACATTAAAATCCTATTCAATAAACTGCAAAATGTTTTAAGTCAATACACTAACACAGTACTTGTCAGGTTAAATATAAGATACAGCTTAATGCAGCGTTTAAATTACAGGAGAGATTGGGGGGAGAGAGAGGGAGCTCCCACAGAAGCAACAGAACCTCAACAACTCTCGTCGAGGATTCTACTGGAACATCGTCCTCTCCAGGTTAGAAGTGCACAGTGACATAAACTTATGAGGGTTTGTCAGGTCCTCACCTACATGTACAAGCATAACCCAGACATATAAAACCATAACAGTTCATTTAAACAAACACACTTCTGACACAGTAAGTAAAAATAAAGCAATAGGCAGACATGGCATTTAAGTAAGATGTGATTCAAACTTAGCAGTTATTATAAGCAAACTAAAACACACTCGAGTCCTGGTTGGGTTTTGTTTAGTCCTGTTACTAAGGTAACAGGCCTTTATTAGCATCAGTGTGTCCTGTTTCTCTACCCTAAAAAAATATGATCAATTTGTAGCTTTAGTCCGAGGCCGCTGGGTTTTGGTTAGCTATGCAACTAATAGTGTAAGGACAAGTAAAGAAAAACGTCACTAACCTGAGAAGAGGAAAGCTGTAGTAACTGTACATCTGCCTCCGTTGTGATGTCATCAGTCACTGATATGGTCATAAATATGAAAACTTTTTTGAACTAATGATAAGAACGACTGGCAGTGAACGGGTCTTTAAAGAATCTTCAGAACGTATACACTTAACACCAGTCTCTCCCACTATCAGCCCCGACTAGGCCAGACTGGCAGTGACTGGGACCAACCAGGTCCGGCCAGTTTTCCCGACTGAATTACATTCATAATGGGCCGTATAGTCGTTTGTCGGCCTTTAGCTTTAGCAAAGACACATATTTCTTCAGCGGAGTAACGGAGAGAAACTATGTTCGTGGCTGTGCTACTTTCAAAGCTCAAAGCTGTAACTCCTGTAAGTCTAAAGACGTTGACTCAGTGTGGCAGCATCCTCATGCATCTGATTAAAGACCCTTGTGATGTCACAGAGGACACTGCCTGCTGTCCAGGTGGAAGATTTTCAATTAATAAAGACTAAATATAGCATTAGGTAAGAGTTCAGGACCTCACCATGACATTAATCAACTTGAAGCTCATTTGGTTTGATTTTTTTTCCATCATACCAGCTGTTTAAAGTTATGGCCACATGTTTGCCAACAGTTATCGGTTTGTCTACTCTGCAAACAGCATGCATGTGTAGTTGTGTTACTAGCTGCCTGATATTTCCGTAGGCCCATTTAATAATCCGACCATGGGCGGGTACTGTAACCATTTGGCTGCCAGGGAGCTGACGTGAGCTGGACTGAGACATAGAGGAAATGTTTAGCGTTAGAATCGTGCAGAGTGTTTGTGTGCACGCACACAGGCAGTCCACCAGCTGGACGGGGAGACAGAGATGAGCTGTCAAACCATGTCACCATTTTGTCAGTGTGTACAAATGGCAAATGGTGCCACGTTTGGCGATGTCTCTTTTGGGCCGACTAAAAATACACTGAATCCATCAAGCAAAGCAGCGGGGTAGGCAGAAGCCTGTGAATGACTGAGGTGTCATTTACAGAGTGCCGCTTCCAACTCCCTTCAACTGCATGAAAGTTCATGACACCCCCTCTTTAGCTCTTTTTATGCACTAGAGCGTTTAGGAACAAAGAGAAAAGCGAGAGGGGCTGCGCGTTATAGCAGGAATACATTCACGTACACACACATCAGCACAGATCAGCGAACGGGGCGTCTTCTCGAAAGCTAGTGGGAATGAAAGTCACTTTGGATTTGACAAGTTCTCAGCAGGAAATATGCGGCTTTTTCCATTTACGAGCAAAATGTTTTTTTTAATCCTTACTCTTTGTTAGCCAGTTTGATCTGGAACGCGTTTAAGTGGATCAGTATAGAGGATTCACTGAAATGTCTAAAACTGAAAACTCATTTTACCATTATGTCAGAAACACAGCACTAATGCTTTTCGCACAGTCCTCAATGACGCTGGCTTGTGATTCATTTACACACGTTACAATTTGAAAAATGACATTACCTGCAAACAGGAAGCGTGAGGTAAGAATAGGGGAGAATGAGGTAAAAATGAAGCTTTTGATTTTTAGATACTGCACGTGCACCAACACTTGTCAGGCGTTTTCCTGCTTCTCGTGTGCAGTGACGTCTTTCACCTGCAGACACATTAGTATGTGTCGTGTTACTTTGCAATCAGGGCTCACAGACAGATGGACATTTTCTCAGCTTGAATCCAATATATGGACTTGGTGCCACTTTAGAAATGGCTGCCCACTACCAGAGAAGAGAAGTGAAAATGGTGCCATTTCAGCCAAATTGCACTGGGATGTAGAACCTTGTAAAGGACTCAGCCAACTGATGTATAATTTCCCACATCAGGTAGGTGCTTTTCAACGGCGTTTTAAAAGATGCATTTGTCATTTTATTGCTGTGACAGATGAGTGGATCTCCTCCCAGCCACTTGGTAAAGCAGGAAGGATCAAAAAGGCGGTGGCTGGAAGAGTGATGTCAGCCTGCACATCCGTTTTTATGGAGCCTGACTGGGAGACGGATTTCCACACACAGTTGTGTCCCAGATCTTACAAAAAAAGAAATTAGGTGAGATTACCCCCGTTCCTCATTATCTAATTATTTGTGACAGAGCTGCCTAAGCAGAGAAACCCAGCCGAGAATAATGTAGTAGCACGTCCTTTAGTGAGGACAAATGTAGGCAGCTAACCCTGACCTTTGACCATTCTGCATCGAGAGGGTGACGCAAAAGGAGAAAGCTCGGCTCACTAGTACTGACACGAGGTCTCACAGTGACCTCATGTGGTTGTGAGCATGTTCTGCAGCAGAGAGCCAGAAGCCACTGGTGCAATGACATGCTGCATGTAATACGCTCTCTCTCCCATCATGATTCTTATCTACTCCTTATTTGTATATGTAATCAAAGCCAAACTGGCCAGAGAATTCATACAAAAAAGAAGCATGAACAAAATACCTTAAATTCATTTACTTAAATAAAAAAACCTGTACGTCACAATATCCTTTACAATAAACATGTCTTTTAAAAATGCAGTGGTTTTTTTCTTCTCTGTACATTTCATGAATTGGTAGGTATATAAATTCATCTCTGACCAAAAAAAAGTCATCAACTGTTACTGATAACAAGTTAATTACTCATTTTAATGACTGCAGTGTGTCCAAGTAACACCTGGGCTTTCATTTGCAATTCAATGCTTGTACCATGTAGTAATGTGTCAATCCATAAAACAGGACCGAATCCTTGACATATTTTAGTTTATGACCTTTGAAATTCACTGCTTATGTCAGATAAAGGCTGTTTGCAGCCTTGAGATGGTTAATTTGTAAATTGTCCAAAACCAGACAGGAGCCCTCGTACAGTTTTACTGTACATTCAGAATGGATCGCTTGATAAATGTATAATGGTTTTGCAAAATCCTTAACATTAACACACAGTTTGAAGAACTTCATATTTAATACAACAGCGAGGACACCAGCTTCAGCAGAGGGGACCCTGAAAAGACAACACCACTGTTTTTGACAAGGTCCCCAGACCTGCATTCTTTCTGTATTGGCATGACAGTCATTCTGTGCACCAAAACCTACCATTCATAACCTAAAAGATATTTTTTGACATTTTGGGGAATCAACACATTCATCTTCTTGTGGAGACTTGCATGAGAAGACTGATACTACTCATGTCTGAGTGATGAATTAGGAGAAGTCAGAATATTACACCACAGAGCTGTAGTGAGTAAAAACACAACTTGCAAGTTTTGCTTCAGGTGTAATTAAACCTTGTTAAAAATACCTTTTGCAATAATACTAATAAATAAATTGCAGCCTTGGAACAGCTTGCCTTGTTTCACTCCATATGTTTAAATGGTATAGGGACAGTAATTATGAACAAATCTGATATATTTGTTAAATATCGTTGTGGTAAACTTCACTTCCCATGAGCCTTAAACAGTTCATGGCAAAACATCATGACTTTCATAAGTGTAAAGTCCAGAGATGAGATCTAATGATTTATATTGGTCAAGAGTTTATGTACACAGTGATGTGCACTGGAATGGTGAGGAACTGGTGTACACAGACTAATGTCACAATCTGCTTTTCTATTATTATTTATCTCAACCAAATTTTTAGAATTGCTTGGTTAACTACAGGAAGCAGCTGGCCTTGCCTGTCCGGTGTCAAATCGGTGTGGGCTACAATAAATGAAGCTCTGTTAAAAGAAGTGCTAGAAAAGAGCGGATGTTGTAGACAGCAGAGCCAACACAAAAAAGGCCTGAGAGATTTCTTAAATATTACAAAAAGTTACTTTGCTGTTTAATTAAATATTTCTAATATGTATTTAAGTGCATCTGAATAACAATGAACTACATAATCTGCTTAAAGTACAAATGTAGCTACAACCAGCTGCCGCTTTGCTTACAGGAAATGTATGAATTTGACTAAGCTAAGCAGCTCCGTGCGTTAGCTTTCCGACATTAAAGTAATGTCAATCTCCTCAATAATTCTCAACATGAAACCACATATACACTATATCAGCAGAACGTTACCCAAAATGTGAAATTATTTCTTTCAGTCGTTTGCTGCTCACTATTTATTTCCAACTGTTGCATTTCTCTACAATCCTCAGAGATGCATCAAGTCACGATGGACACAGGAAATGCCGAAAACACTGATGTTGCCGTTTCAGTTCACCATGACCATCTCTGCTCTGTGTGAAGTGAACCAGGTGTTTTACTGAAACGTACACTACACCGTAACCAAGTACTGCGATGCTGGGTGAGACCATTTACATGTACATGCTGCATGAGGATCAAAATACTGCTCTCGATGTCACTATGATTTCCTGTGGGTGAAAGGGGAGCAGAGATAGTCATATGTGTGAGGTGCAAAGCCAATGAGAGCTGAGACATTAATTCAAGAACAGCGTAGCAGTCCAGTCTTCATAACTCCACAGACAAAAGGAATTCAAACTGGGTTGTTAATTAAATTTAAAAAAAAAAAACTAAATCATTTGTACATCCTTCTGTAAACATGAGCATAGGCAGAGTATGGCAGACAGAAAAGTAAAGATTTGGCAGAAGAAAACAAACAAAAAAAAAAACAACGATCAAGACATTTAGAACGTGATACATTCTGTGCTTTATCTGAGTGCAGACTTGTGAGGGTCTTGAAGACCTCCACCCCCCAAGACATGTTCAGTTACCAGGTTACAAAAGGCTTCAGGTAAAAGCTTTAAGACTACAACAAGCCATCCAATCACACAGTGAGACAGCATTAATTACTCTGCTGATTTTACCTGCTCTAATATCCACAAGGTCTCATCCGCCCATGGATCAAATTTATTCCTAAACAAAAATAGATATCCATGTCTGGGAAGCCTATATTAAAAAAAAAGGAGCACAGGTCAAATCATCCAAATGGATATCAAATAAAATATCCATTCTTATTTATTTCAAACTAAAAATAATTATATAGTTGAGCTGAACTGGTCCATTGCATCTCTGGCAACTTCATATCCAGTTGATTCACATTAATGATGACTTTTGCAGACTTCACTAGAAATCTTGACATTTTAAGTTGAAGGGCACAGAACAGAAACAAATACTGGTGCCACAAGTGTGATTGTTAAACTAGGAAGTGCCCAACGGGTTGATAAAAAATAAAAATAAAAATCCCCAACTAATAGTGAATACTCAAATATCAAGGCTTCCCTTTCATCAGTGTTTTGTAAGATTTGGAATTTAACTAAAGCTTGTGCGGCTGACATAAAGTAAACAGAAGTTGGGAGTGTGAAACAACTACTCTGCTGTGTCCTATCGCCGCTCATTTCACACAACATGGTAAGGTAAAATGTGGTTTGGCATTATATTTCTACATATTAATTCTACAAAAGTAAGGACCAGCTTTACTCTTGCAAAAAAAAAAAGCCTTTAGTAGTGGAGCACCCAGATATCAATCTACTTGTGGCATGACAGATAAGCAAAAACAAGAAAGAGAATAATTAGGCATGTTTTTATAGCTCATAATCCTGGTTTTTGGATTGAAAACATGGATTTACAAAAACAACTTTTAATTTCAAAGACTGAAATAAAGCAATACATTACTGTGTGAGGGTTGCCAGTGCTTTCATTTTCAAGTTTAAGTGCCTCCTGTTACTGCCTGTGAATGTTGCCTGGCTCCCTGTGGCAGACATCAATCCTGCATTAATACAATGTGCTCTGACAAGGACACTGGCAGGATATGACCTGTGTAGGCTCATGTAACTCAAACATTAGAAATACCATAGGACACAACTTTTAGCTGCAAACACTGACCACGGGTTCCAGATGAAGTAGTGAGCAATCGAAATCCGTTCACTGCAACAAAAAACATCAGGAGTTCCAGTTAACGCTGTCATAAAGTGCAGGGAGAATACCGCTGACAGGGACGAAAAGGAAAAGTCACTGTTTATGTACAAAGTCGACCCTGAACACAGAAGCTTCTGTACGTTATCCACCGTGCCACATTTCTGAATGGCAGTCGGTGTTGTGCTCTCAGCTGGGGACACGATCAGCAGCGGAAGGACCACAGTTATGCGCCGCTTGTTAGAGTTAAAAAACTAACAAAGAAAAAACTAAGAAAGGCATTTTTTTTGGGGGGGGGGGGCTTTAAAAAATAAAGTTGACTACACATTTTCACGTATGCCCAGTGAATTGGATGCTGAACGCAGAGCACATTTTCGACAAAGATGACCAAACATACATTGCTGCCGATATCCATCTAGAAAGAAGAGGGACGAATTTTTTTTTTTAGACAGCAGCAATATAACCGATGAAGGCTCTGTGTCTGTCAAATGTTGACCTGACATTTTCACAGCTAAGACACATAAAAAAAAAAAAACTCACATGAATATGCCTCTCAGGCGTATTTATGCCAAACAGGCACCAATTAGTCAGTTAATGTCTAAAAATGACAACAGGAAGTGCTTTTGCACTGATTTATAGAGCTACACGTGTTCCTACAAATGTCTGGCAGTTAAAAGAACTATTTGTTTACCTTCTAGCTCTTTTATAATATTCATTTGACAGCCATGTTGAACTATTTTTGAAATCTTCCTACCACAACCGACCAGTGAATGAGAGAGAAAGAGGAGCCACTTGATGAAATTTAAGACATTAGCCTCTGTCCACACAAACTCACACATGCAAACACAGAAACACGTAAGTCAGGAAACCAGCCGACCGAGTCAGCTGGTCAGTCAGGTGGGAGAGGAGGACCGGCCCCCTCACCAGCCTTCTGCTGATTGATCGCACAGATCCTCTTCACGGAACCAGTTGAAGGACTGTGTTCCTTATCCAACACCCACTAACAGTTGGTGACGTATCGTAATTACATGTGCAGCTGACACATATCCTCTCCAACGTGGAATCCAACAGTCGAAGCTGGATGATGACTATCAATGATGAAGCTGATGCCATCACAACATCACAAAGGGAGTTGGCGACTCTCACGGAGTGGGCGAGTGTGGTGTTTGAAAGCATCTTTCGGTCTAGTAGAAACTGAGAGGCTCTGTGCCCCAGACTTTAGCCCCACTGTGCAGATGTGTTGGTGAGATGCAGTCTGACTAGAGCTCTGCACTGGCCGGGGGCTTGGTGGTGGTCATGATCTTCATGTACTGTGTGAAGATGGCCTCGAAGGCCTCATCCCTGTGGATCATGGCACCAAACACCAATGGCTGGAGGATACAGACAGTAGTTAACAGCTACGCCTTACATGTCGTAGTCTTTAAGCAGAACAGCAGCTCTTTTACAAGTAGGACTTGTTCAGGCCTTAAGCTTTTATCTTATTGACATGATGCAAAAATCTAGTATAAGAACATGACTGGCTCGCACACTGTACCTTTTGAGTGGAAGGTGTGGCTATGGAAATACCCATTCCACTTCCTGGCAGAACTGACAGCACTTTGTACTGGAGAGGTTAAAATAAGAGGAGTTATTGCTTAAACTGCACATCATTATGTGATGAAAAACAATCTTCATAAATTGTTTGGAAAGGTGGTTTCTCTAGGTTAAACAATGCAATAAAAAGTTAAAGTTAATGAATATGTACACATTTTGTTAAATGCTGGTTAAATGTTTATTAACTAGTAGTTACTTTTTGTATGTCAGTGATATCCACCAGCTTGATCACTTTATTCTTCTTGGAGGCGCTGGACCTGGAGCTGGAGCTTTCAAAGCACAGGTAACTGAGAAGGAGAGAGAGGGATTGAAAGGAAACCTGAGAAAAAGAACAACAACCTGTACAGATTTCTAGTCAGTTAAAGGTCCAAAGATTAGAGGTATTCTCTGGAGAAGGACCTACTACTTGATCCACTGTTTACTGACTGATACAAATACTGGGAGTGGGAGGGGAGACTCGGGGTGCTTCTTGTGATCATATTTCTCTTTGCTCCACGCTCAGAAACTATTCTGGTTTACCACAATGAGGACGTGAAAATGAAAATTCAGGAGACCATCTTTCTTACAACTTCTTTTATTTTGGCTGACTACTACTATAAACAGAAGCAAAAAAAAATGTCTTTCATTATTCTTAGGAGAGTGGATCGCTGACAGTAACTGCACCCTCATTATCATCCAGTTACCTGAGCAAATCCAAAGAAAATCCAAGAACAGCACTTAATACCTGTGGACTACAGCTGTTCCATTTGTGATCCAGCTGTGCATCATTAGAAAGTGATGCAAGGTCAGAGGAACAGACGTTTTCTTCCTCCATTCATCTTTCACTTGCATGTCTTCCTCACATCATACGAGAAGCGAGGACCCATTTTATGATAATGACAAGTACCTTCGATTTAGCTCTTAGTAACGATGCTTCTCAGGTACTTCAGATCAAAAACCCTCGCTCCACTCTGCTCCCCTTTTTAGAAAGAACTCCTTTTTCTCTCATGTAGTCAAAGCCATAACGATAAAACATACTGTCATGAGGGAAGACGACCCACTTACTTCTCAGTGACGTAAAGCACTCCGTTTCTGATGTAGTCTGTGGGCATCTTCCTGTCTCTGTTTATCAGGCAACACCTCCAGCCATTCTCACAAACTGACAACACACAGGACACATGTGCAAGTATCACACATATGTACAACCCAGTTTTGAAAAGGTCCAAGGAAAAACATTTTAGTAGAACGTCAGGTTAACATTTTGAAGACAAATGTAAGTTAATAATATTAGCAATATTTTATACCTGCAGTGGCAAATGAAAACAGGTGTGCATGGTGCTTTGTTTTAGAGCTGCAGGAAGTCCCCTTACCCGCCAGAGGGCGCTCTGACTCTGGGAGACTGAATATCTCATGAAAGGCTCCCTTCTTGGTGCTGTGGGAGCGACCAGTGTCCTCGTCTCTGCTCACCCCACATGGGACGGTTGCAAGGCTGCTGCGGGAGACAACTGGCTGAACCTGGAAAGGGATGATGGTGGACAAGAGGCAGGGAAGCAGGGGGGAAGAATGAAGGGGGGAGAAAAAAAAACAAGATGATGGCCATGAAGGAGACAAAAATGGGCAGGTGGGAGAGAAGAGGGAGATAGGTGGAATTAAAGTTTATAAAATAAAAACTTTCTACACTGGATATAATGCCATCATGTTCCCAAGGCAACTGAGGACAAGTGCCAAACGTCAGAGCTGGTCGAGTTTTATCACAGCATTGTGTGCTTCTCTGCATGTGCACCTCTTTGCAGCAGGGTCAGATGCAACATGCAAAGCAAAGTGAGCCAGTCATTCAGCAAACAGACTGTAACAGTAAAAACAGCTGGCAGGTTCATCTGTCGAGATACAGTATAAAATATATACAGTCCTCTGCAAAAGTACTGAGACAGCAAGACAATTCCTTTCACTGTACACTGAAGACATCGGAGTTTAAGATCAACAGATGAATATCAGATAAAGACCCAGTTCAGCCTTTATTTCTGGTTATTTAAACCTTGATATGTTGTAACATAGCACCTTTTGTACAGTCGACTGTACTGTAATACCCCCCAAAAATGTTTTTATCATCAACATAATACTTATTTAACATGTTCATTCATACTCTTTTCTTTCTTGGGCTGCAAAGTCTAACCTTGCTTATAATTTAACTCATGATGGCAGCAGCAGAAGGGTTTTAGATTTTTACAGCAACATTTTGTCTGCCAGTTCAGAGAAATTTAGAAAACTATTTAGGAGGAGCTGCCTCATTAAGCAAGTGAATGATCCCACTGCCAACAAAGGAATGCATGGGAAGCAAAACTGGAGGATTGTAGACTGAGTCTGACTGACTTTAACCAAACTCAACATGCATCTCACCTGCTGATGAGCATACTGAAGTCAGAAAGCTCCTACACAAAAAACAACTGAAGGAAGCTACTGTAAAAGCCTGGGAAAGTATTTCAAAAAGGTCTGAAACTAAAGTTATTCTATGTTGTCTGTGTTAATGAGGTCGTATCCATCTTTTAATCTTAAACTTGTCAATGTCTTCGCTGTACAGAATAAAACTAATGAATTAACCTTTGTGCTGTACAAACACTGGATAGTTCAAATTCTACAAGTGCTTTTAACGTTCATCAAACACCACTTGAACTTCTACAAGCACTTACTTTCGAGGGTTAAAAAAGGGCTGAACGATATAGAAAAATAACTGTATTGTGATTTTTTTTAAATAATAGAAACACTATTGCGATTCTAATTTAACATGCATTTTTTTCAAAGTTCCTCTTCTCTCTCTCTCTCTCTCTCTCTCTCTCTCACTACTGATACCTCTTTTCCATTTGCAACGTTGGAAACCAGCTAACAATGTGTACTTTAACTCATATACACTCAAAATCCTAGCAGACTAGGCTACAATAAATTGCAATATGTTCTTAAAAACGTTTTTCTTGCGTAGTTTGGCCACAGATGCCAGTCAGCTGATACAGTACCTGGCTCTACTGACCTAAGCAGGGTTTCAGAGGTTTTATTAACAGATGAGTTTTTGTGGTGTTAAATTGTGAAGCACTTCAGCATAGAGCCTGTTCCTGCCATGCATCCTCTCATTTAAAATCCAAGTAATTCCGTGACCTATTAGACTTTACTGTTTCACACAGATGCTAGCATGGTTACTTGCTCATCGACGCCCAGGTTTGCTTCTGTCGAGGCCATGTGCACTACAGTTAGCTGCATCACAGGTAAACTTTTTGGGTCTCAAACTTTATTCATCCACTTTCAGCCATTTCTTTGCAGGCACAGTAAGTGAAACTGCATGTAAAGCCTGCTAGAACCATTGTCTTATTATTTAATTAGATTGCGATACAGTCGGAAAAGGATTAATCGTTCAGCCCTAGTTTACAAGTAATTGCACTGGGGGGGGGGAGCTAAAATGAGCTAAAATGAAATGGTGGTCAAGGGGCTATTCCAATGCATGTACTATTCAGTAAGTACGCTAGCACAGTACCTCCTACAGAGCATTTATGTCAGTGGATCAAAAATGTCAATTATTATTGAAAAGTCGATACATTAATAGAATGAATAAGTCAGTGGTACTTAATAAAATGACTAAAAATCTAAAAGGCCATGACGTCATGACATTTTGATCCAGTCTGTTCACAATCACTGAAGGCCAGTCTCAAGGTGTGTCACAAACTGCACACACACACGCACACACACACACACACACACGCTTTGAGGTGAGCTAGTGGCACACCCAGGAACAGTAGAGGAACCAAAGGGAGACACACCAGAGTCCCTACCTTCTCAGTGCCAGAGAGCTGAGAGAAAGAAACGACAGGTGACACCTGTGACTGAGGCCATGACAAAGACACACACAAACACGTGCTAACAGACTGAAAGCTTCAGATGCAGACTCTTCACACACAGCAGATCATGACAGTGAATGGCTGAGCTGTAACATATAACTGACTGCGGGGATGATATTTTTGATACTTTAATGATTTGCTTTCTCTTTGGTCTCCCACAGGGGGTCAGAGGTGGGAGACGGAGTGACACTTCAGTAGGGGACTCTTGCCAACATCAAAGACTGAACTCGCCCTGCAGTTGGAGGGTGATTTTCTGGTTAACAACTGGGGTGGCTTAAACAAAGAATTAGTAAAGCAGAAATAATCCCCATGCATACTGAACATAGTTTATCTAAAACAGGGATTAAAACTAATCTGTGTTGAATGATCTGAGTATGTGTTTATGTGTGAATTTATTAAGAGCTAGTTCAGTAAAACAACAACTCGGGAGAGGAGGCAATAAAGGAAGTGATCTGTCTGTGTGTGTTACTGCCGCCTTACCCGCCGCGACACAGTGGCGTTGGTCCTCTCTTTGAGCTGGGGGTCAGTGGGAAGGCTGTTCCACACAATGTAGGGTGTGTCATACTTGTCCCGCAGCTTTGGACAGCTCTTGAATAAGAAGTCTATGATGAAAAACTTGATTCCAATGTACAGTCCTGGAGACGAAAAGACACACAGTAGAAGGCAAAAGATTGAAAAATAGCTGCCACGGTAGGAAGAATTTTACACTAATCACACTAAAACTTGTTGAGCCATGCTAATTCAGCTAGTTTAATATGCCTGATTCAAGTTGTACATTGAAACCAAAATCATTAAGTATGACATTTATGGTCAATTGAGCTGATTTGCTACTGTCCTTGTTGTTACACATCCATTCAAATGCACAAGGTTATGCCGCAAAGTTGGAGAAGATCTGTGAGTGTGTGTGTGTGTGTGTGTGTGTGTGCACAATGCCACTCACCGATCATGAAGCCCATTAGTTTGTATGGTAGGACACAAGAGGTGATGAAAGTCACCCATAAGCAGATGTAAAGTTTCCGAGTGCTCTCTGGCTGCACCCACATGAAAAGGCTGACACACATGCACAGAAACACACATACAGAAAAAGGAAAAGCAAGAAAGCAAGTTGAAATTTACATTATATTCTATCTGCGCACACTTAAATTTAGTGTAAAAATCCAAAAGTGTGTTTAAACATACTTCTTGATTTTCTCCAAAACATCCGCCATCTTTCCAAAAAGGTTCTGTAAAAAGAGTTAAATCAAGTTAAATCATGCAAGTTGATCTATGTAAACTGATGTGAAAGGAAATGGAATGCATTTCTAACCTGTGCTTTTTGTGCAACATCAAGTACAAGCTGGAATTTCTCAGACACAGTCAAGTCTTCCTTTGGAGGCTCCTGCATAAGCCAAGATTTATAAAATTATTTAGTACTAATACTAGTCGATACATTTTCCTTCTGTCACATGAACATTAGAAAGAGGAAGCTGGAAGTCATCTTACCATGGGTTCAGAGACCTCAGGCACGATGCTCCATTGAATCCTCCAACCTCTGACAAACAGGAAGAATACGTGAATATTGTACTTTTTGGTAGGTGGTGTTCTGCTTTGATAAAATGATACCAACAGACTACTCCCACACCCACACACTTAGTGTTTTCAAGCAACAGCTTTCACAAGCTTCAGCACTTTGAAGTGACCAGGTTTCCCCGTTTGATGATGTAAGTGATGGCAGATGTGTGACACATACTAATTTGCCCAGATTTCATATTAATCCACAAAATGACCAGTTTTAAATAAGTTAGTTGATGGTTACATAAGATAGATAAAATAGATGTCTACACTGTGCATCTGCCAAAGTAGTTACGTTTAAATTTATTACACTATAGGAATAGTATACTAGTAAATATTTATGCAACACTGGCAAAAAATTGTCAAATAAAAAAAAAACTTTTTACCTGGCAATGAGGTAATTTAGAGACAAGCGCAGGATAGCCAGGAAGAGGAACATGGGAATGGCCCAGCCATGCCAAGCAGCATTCATATAGATCTGGTGGAAAAGAAATACACGAGTTTTCAAATTTTAACCGTCAGAGTTTATAGAGCCAAATTTCACAACAATGTATATCAAATTACTTAAGTCAGAATGATTCATTAACACTGTTTCCTGTAATGCAGCTGAGCAGTAAGAAATTGCGTTGATTTATTAACCCTGACAGCTGAAGAACATGCATACATTTGGAGGTCATCCTTAACAGCACAGAAAATAATAACCTTTAACTGAGATACCACTACACAAGAAGCCTGTGTGGATTTTAGCATGTGACAAATTAGACAAATGATTGACAAGATTAACATAAAGAGTTCCTTTAATGATCATATAAAAGACTCCTAGTAATTAATATGGGGTGATAAAAGAGGAGTGGAAGTTGCTGTTAGAGTCACCTAACACCCTGAGAGTAGGATCTGATGAAACCTCTGCAGTCCTAGGCAGAACCACAGCAATCTGTGGAGCACTTAATGCTAATTATGTCATCTCACTGTGGGAGATCCAATGGGGTTGGAGTAAATCGGTAGATCTAACTTTTTTGAACATTAAATGACATACTGAGATGTAGTGTCAGAACGGAGTTCCTGGGAAAAGATATCCAATGACAGGCTGTGAGAACAGAAGGTGTGTACTTACAATGAAGGCAATAGCTGATGTGTATACGGAGTGCCAATTAGATAAGGCCGAGAGGTTCCTTAAGAAATTGGTGACAGGTCTGGCTCCTCGCTCTGAAACAAGGTGGGAGGAATATATATATATATATAGTTTGGTTTATATGAAACACACATTCCACATACATTTTTATACTTGACTCTTATGTAATGCTCATTTCTGAAAATGTGTTTCTCAAAACAAAATGATATTTACAGTGAAGTTGATTGACTTTCAATTGTATCTACTCTATTACAAATTATATAAAGTATAGCTTACAATTAGACAGAAAAGTGTGTATTCACAGATGTGGCTTAAAAAAAACGGCTACACTACCCACTATGACGTCAACAATAAACACAGAATTATCAGCTTTCTGAGTTTAACTTAAAAACTGAGAAATTATAACCTTAATCTAATTTTATAAGAGCTTTGTAGAATAAAACAAAGGAAATAACTGTATTCTTATTCTATGGCAAACCAAACGCAGGAAAAATGTGTGTTCCACTATGGTGTAGGAATACAACACTTTTAGCCAAGTCTCCAAGTCTGTACATATGCCTCATATGTACATAATTTTCAATTTGTTTTTGAGAGATGCTGCAGCATTTTCTAAACACTGTTGAGCAAAGGCAATATTCAAACAGGGTAACATATTGCTACACGGGCATTTTGTGTACTTACTGAGTCGCCTCATATTTTCTGTCAACCTGAAAGGAAAACACAAAAAATGAAGGTCAGAACACACAGATGTAAACGCATAAACACATGCAAACAAAAGAAGGCGATGTGAGAGGAGTGAAACTTTCACCAGCCTAGCATGACTCACTCGCCTTTACTAAGGAGAAGAGAAAGGAAGAGAAAAAAAGAAAATGAGAAAAGACCTTCTAACATCCGGTCCTCTCATTCTACAAAAAAGGCTGATCAAAACGCATCCCTTTTAGCAACTAACATGTTGCAACTGAAAAGCTGAAAGCAAGTGTGACTCAGCTGGAGTCCATTGTGGGTACATGTCAAACATAACATTATATGATTTGAAGACTTATAGTGCAGCTACTGTGCAGTGAAGAAGCTGTCGGATTCAACATCTCAATAAACAAGAGCAAAATGACTAGATGAGGACAGACACTTGATGTTCTATACTGAAGCAGCTGCAGTAGCTCACACCTTTTAGCACTTAACGGTTCCTCTGCCTCCACAGTACTCTCCTCTGGCTGGAAGCGGAAGTCTTCGATGTAAACCCCAAAACGCTCATACAGCCACTTCTGCAGCCGAGAACTCCATACCTCTTTCTGCTGTTTTTCTGCTAAAGAAAAGAAACGTAAATAATAATAATATTAATAAACAAATTCTACAGTATATCTGCCAGCGTTATCATTGTAAACCCCATATGTGCTTTGTACAGAAACGCCTTGAAGGGATAACACTAATAGGGACACGCTTAGCAAATGGTAAAGTACTGATGCTAAAGTGGCCCTGAACGAGGACCATATCACAAAGTTACTTAGGTGTAACTGCTTAATGTACGACTGTAATTCACTGGTTGTGGTGAACAGCTACAACGCCACAGAATGAATCTGAAGCTGAAAGGAAGCAGGGTGTTTGCTCAGTGAATGTTCCCTCAGAGGACAAACACCTACAGTTCACCTTTCATCCACTAGGCATCCCAAAGTCACATTCTCATCGCCAGTCCACAGCACTGAATCTGAGTCTGGGGATGCATTGACAGTTTCTTGGTAAACACTAGTTGTAAATCTGATGTGTGACAGCTGCGGTCATAATCCTAATTATACTCACTTTGTCAAATTATGTGCTGGAGATAAGTTTTCCTATAGATCGAGTCTCTGTCTCTAACATTATGGATTGGGATGAAATTACATTAGTTTTTCCAATTTGTTCAGGCTCCCCATGGTCCAAACGTTTCCTAAGCAACTACCCTGCAAAGGTAAAATAGATTTGTAGGGAAAATATTTGATGTTTAGAAGATATTTAGACTACAATGTGTTTTTGACACAGATGAGATGACACAGAAGCTGCGCTATAAGACCAAATATTTGAGTTTGACTCCAATCTTGTTCAGGAAGGAACTGTGAAGTTTTCGTTACCAAGCCATAACCAGCAATCATTTAGCTTTGAGTATTTTTTCATTATTTGACTTGTTTTCCTCTCCCCCGGTAGATGTAACCATCCATCTCCTACATGCCTGCCAGTAGAAATTCTGCACGTTGGAGCACAATCTATGTAAATATTGCACTATTAAACGTTATGTTATATTATGTGAATTGCTTGAAAATACCGACCAGGATTAGGTCTTAGTTTTTTAACCAGGATTTTGGTGTCAGCTTGGAGAGGCTCCTCTGCAGCCTCTCTCATCTCAGCATTGATCATAGTGATTTTTCCATGCACAGACAAATAATTTATAAAACAAATGAGTTATGCTACTATATCCCCTATTTTCCCCAAGCTTAATATATTTCTCCCCAGGAGCCCCACACACAATATTAGGTGGGTAATATATTTTCTGTTCTCATGAAGAGATCAAGGTTCTCATGTTGGTTCTAAACTGGCAGACTGCAGGTCTGACCTAACCATTTGGTAAGTTTCAATACAATGCTGTTGTTGCCCAGCCCGCTACCACTGCTGTCAATGAATTTATAATACCTGAATATTTATATTTTACATTCATTGTGATGCACATGTGTATGTGGGGAATTGTTGTATTTATCATTTAAACTGGACAATTAGATGAGAAACCAGTTCACTTGTTGTAAGATTGCAAAAGCCTGGGAACAGCAGGTTGAAGACACGATCTCCATTGAATGATGTCTCCTGGTTTTTAAATTAAAATATGTCCAGGTCAAAAGAGTCTAAATAAGTCTCCTTCCATTGCAAAGTTTTTAAAATTCACTCAAACTACCCCCTAATTCAATCATGAAATATAATTTGAAGCTGTTTATAAAGAATGATGGCCGATCATTAAAATACGATTTGTTTTATTTAGAATGTGGAAGTAAACTAAACAGTTAATGAAGAAGTGGAGAATCACCACCTATCGCACAGGCAGCTTTTTCAAACTTAGATTGGTTACGAACACACATTTAATGACAACATTAAGTTGTCTATGTGTTACTATATCTGGTTTGTTTCTGTTCTGCCTCACTATCATGACAAATTTCCAAAAACAAACTTCTCTACAATGGTGCGCTGGGCAGGAGGCAGGGTTGAACCAATCAGATGGCCTCACACCTGACATGAGTGAATCACAGTGACATTTAAATACTAATTACTCACAGCCTCTGGCAGGCAGTTGTGCGGTTTTCCTCCCCTGCATCTCATCATTTTCCAAGATTTTCACGAGGATTAAATCCACTACAGTGACCAGATGTTTTGTAAACCTGTGACTGTACTACAGAGAGTGCAAATCCATTTAAAATTCAGTCAAGAAGCAGATTTACTGAGTGAATGCTTGTGAGAAACAATAAGCATTGTTTGTAAATGCAATCAGCTGAGAGAAGAAACCTCCATTACCTCACGATCACATATTTTTATTTACACCATCCCCTGATCACAGCACCGACTGCCCAGCTAGGAGGCTGAGAAGACAATCAGCCTATACGGAATAATATCAAATACATTATTTCTTTTGGACGCTCCACAACTTTTATCCAAGCGGAGAAACAGAAACAGCTTCAGAAGAGAGAGTACTGCCCCACAGTTTTTATTTCCCCTGAAGGTGAGGGGAAAGACTATGCTACAGAACAGCGGTCTGGGTTTAGATTATGAACTGAACTGAGTTTTTTCAGGCTAGTGTGATATTCTGCCATACAACAAACTTATTCTGATTATACTCCCACCTTTGTCAATCTAATTATTCTCACTTTTTCTCTCCTTTGACCAATAAAAACATATACATACATACACACTCTCAATCCATCTTGAAAATCTCAGATATCAGTTAGAGTTCAAGCACGTCTGCCCCAGATGAAGTGATCTACAATCATAACCTATTTTCCAAAATTAGCCTCTCTGTCTCTCTCTATTACTTACTCTGAACCAAACTACACACACGTCACTGGGTCAATGGAATTCAAACAAAAATGATTATTTCACCTGAAATAAACAATATCATCCCACTATAACTTTACTACTGAACTTCCCTCTTTGAATTTGGCACGGTTCTGTGCACGTTGATGGCTCTGCCACCTGTAGCGCTAAACTGTCCAATTAAAAGCAATTAACCTCCTATGAACAGGTTTGATGTGGTGTTTGTTTACTCCCGATACACATAAATGCCCACCATAACATACGATAAATCTGTATCTGTATATTTCTGTGTTGCACACACATTACACACTGTCACACCTCATTCCTGTTAAGCACTACACCACACACATCAAACATCCCACTTTCTCTGTAACCATGTGTGTGCAACACACACCCCATTTGATTTACTCCCACATTAGGTGAATGTCCAAGTCTTCCGTCTCTGCTCATTTCCTGCAGCACCCCCTGCAGTGACGCTCATTCTATCTCCCCTTTTTTCCTCTTACTCTGATGTCCTACCTGTTCCATTGTTTGAGGGTGACTGTTGTTTTCGCGGAGGGTGTGGCGGAGAGTCCTCCAGCCTAACGGGGGTTAAAGAAAGAGAGAGAGAGAGAATGAAGAAGTCACATATCATGTGTTTCACTCTCACTTCTCTATTGTCAGAGTGGCAGTCACTTGAACACGTCTCAAGATGTTCGTATTAATATAGGGCAGCTGCTACGGAGAAAATAGCTTAACAAGTTAGGCGCACACATGTTTAGATTCAATTCAAGACTAAATTTGTCTTTGTGAAACTTACAATATAAGTTTTACAACAACAGAACTAATTGCAATAAAAAAGAAGGGGAAGAAAAGACCATGACAGCAAACACTGATAACCTCACAATTTTATACAAATATGTGAAATGGTGTGAGAGAGACAACATGAATAATGTTGACATTCATCAGCTCAAATTAACAGAGAAAAAAATATTCCAAAGAACGAAACAACTTTTTAATTTGATTTTTTAAATATTTTTCAGGACATTTTTACTTTTATGAGGTAGATGATAGTTAGGAGCTGGGAAAAGATTAGGAACGACATATAGTAAGGGTTCTCATTTAGATTGGAACCAAGAACGCTGCTGTACATTTCTTACTAGTGTTGCGTCAAACCCGAATAGACTGTTGACCTTCTTACTAGACAAACAAAGCTATTCTGTCCCTCAAAGCTAGGGCTTCTAGAAGTGAGGCCTTATTCTAACAGAAGCCCTAACTTGCTCTTCAGCTAGATGCTGCTCACATAGGAATAACTATTCTATTCCTATTATTAACTGTTTCCCATCTCACCTGGACTTGAGAACGTCATTCATCTTCTGCTCGAGGTCCACCCTCCTACTTCTCTCTTTCTCTAGCTCTTGCCGCAGGAACTCCACATTGGTCTCTTCCCGCAGCTTCCTCAGCTCTTCCTCTGCAAAACAAAACGAAAACACTTATAAATCAATCAATTATACATATTTTCATATGGAACAATTTTATTAATCCTACAAGGAGCAATTTCTTTGAAGCAGCTCGCCAGGTAAACAATTCATGAAGATAGAACTGATGACTTTTCATCCTCACAAAAAATTAAAGGAAACACTGATATAGATACAACTATATTAAAGCGCGTGACTGTGGCTGAGGAGGTGAGGCACTCACCCACCAATCCCAGGATTGTTGGTTTGATTCCTGGCTTCTAATATCAAATGTCAAATTTTTCTTTAATCTCCCGGGGAGTGCAGACCAGCTGCATAGCAGCTCTATTATCGGTGCGTGTGTGTGTGTGTGTGTGTTCAGGAGAAGCAGCGTAAACTGCTATGGGTATTGATAAGGTAGAGAAGTGTTAAACAAGTGCAGACCATTTACAAACCATACACAGAGATCTAAAAATAACTTAATACTCCGATTACAGAATGAATAAATGAATGAATTGCTTAGAGTTTGTTTTATAATTATGTAAAGCCTTACAATGTTCAGAGGAGTCACAATGCCGCTTTTTTTTACGAGTGTCCCTGCATCCAGTGGTGTACATATTACGGAGTACAGGTAAAGCGTGCACCCTGGTCATGAGCCAGCGGATGTTGCTACAGCTTGACAAACAGCTGTTAGCTGCACCTTAATGTTACCTCCAATTTCATCCCTCCTTCCATCACTTTCCTTCACTTTTACGCTCTCGCTTACTCATTCCTCGTCAGCTGCTAGCTTCACGCAGTTTCAGGTATCAAGACTTTCTAAAGCTGGGACGCAACATCAGCACAGTTTCCTTTTAGTCTATTGTTCCTGACTAATGGGACCGTGAGACAGACAATGAATAATGTGCAAAGCCATAAATGAATGTCTATTTGCATGTGTTTAGGTGCTAACAAAATAAGGAACTAAAAACCACAGGAACAAGCACAGGTTAGATCCTTTTTAAATTACTTTCAAATTACATTATATCCACATACAGTATACCACAAACTACAACATTTTGCTTAACAACAAAGCTTCTATTATAAAATTATAATGTTATAAAGGCAGAGCTGTGTAGTCCATGCTAATGAAAACTTATATATCACTTGCTTACCCTTCTCCTTCCCTGACATCACTGGGTCATATAGACAGCATACTCATATTACAAGATTTTAGCTGACAGTTCTATTTCATCACCTAATCTCATATCTCACTATTGTCCTCTGTATCTTACCATTAACACAAATGAAACAATTATCACCAGAACCTTCTGCAGTGACAGCAATGGCTACAACTCTGGGTGTTTTTTCTTGTAGATGTACATACACATTTTTCTACTACATCCCTAGATCCCACATAATGTATTTAATATATTATTATATTAATACAGCATTCTTCTCTCTGTAAGAAGTTGCATTAACGCATTAAAAGAAGAAAACTCTAAATATTACCTATGATTCCTCACTTTCTTGCTTCATCTATGTAATAAGAGTCTTCTCACACACTCCCAACTGTCTCAAGTTTGTCTATACCTTATACCTATCTCCTAAAATAAGACTGTGCCTATAGAACAGTACTTATGAACGTAAGCAAGACAGAGTAAGTGTTTGTGTGTGCGTTCATAAGAAACAGAGTGAGTCAATGGCTGGCCAAAGGTTGCCTCAGGACAAGCAGCTCAGTGCTGGCTAGGTTTCTTGTGCCACAGCCAACTGGAAACCTATTAGACCAATGGTGTCTAATAAAATATGGGGTGCAGGTAAAACCAAATGCAAAGCTTATTAAAAACATTACATAAAACATATAGACAGACAGACATAGATAGATATATAGATATAGATGGATGTGTATAAAGAAAAGTTCTTCCAAATACTGTGGTATTTGTAAAAGTAAACAGAAGAATACAGCTACAAGAATATGTCAGTGACACATTTTAATCTGTAAATTACATTTTGCCTTTGCCAATTCAAAATACACTGATAATTTTGGCTTGATACAGCTAGCAAAGAATTTGCCCTTTTCCCATCCAGCAGACTGTGAGTGACATTAGGATTTAGGAGAACTGTTCCCCTGTTTTTGGATTCCATAAGCTCCTGAGAGAACTATGTGAGCTTTAGGAAGCAACTTTTTTTCCTGTAATTAAGAGAAAAAAAAAAATCTGATTCATAGAGAATTTTTTTTTTTATACTCTACAGGCTGAGTAGAATATTTTCCACTGTCACCCTCGTGTCATTCACCTTTGAGTCAGCCTCTTTCACTTCTGAGGACAGACCTCACTCCTTCTCACCCAACACAAGTGTGATACAGCACAGCAGGGGACAATATGTTACGGGGGTCAGATAAGGCAGGACGAGTACAATCATTTTCCTGTTTCAGACAGGCCTTCTACATTAGATAGCATATTAATAATACTGTCAACATGTCAGTTCTCCAACTAAAATTGGACTCCTTTCTTCTATATATAAATCTTCATCCTGGGTTACCATATCACAGGGTCTCTTTGGCCAATATGAAGGCTAGTAACTAGACCATTTATCTGTAACACAGACAAGGGGATTAGTTCAACGCCAGGAGATGTTACTTTTAATAGCGCTGACCTTCTCTCCCATGTAGGTTTTCCATGCAACATTAATCTGAGGAAAAAAAAGATTAAAAAAACAATAATAATTTAAAAAGCTACACTTGTTATATGCTAAATGTTTGAAATAAGCAGAAAATAACTGTGATAATTGGCTACAGGCTACAGTCAAGTTTGTAAAAATAAATTTAGCTAAAATTAAATTACAACTTTAAAGTTACATCCAGTTGGATTGTGCCCATTTGTTTTGGGTCACCAGGGTAACAACAACAACAACAACAACAACAAAAAGTGGAAAAGCTTATGAGTGTGGGTGCAGCTGAGGTTTCACGAGTAAGCAGCAAGCCCCATGGCTGACAGTCATGTGAGTCACTTCCTTTATAACACAGCACAGTATTTTTTCTAAATCAATATCACAACGCAGAACAGAAAATGTACTGCTTAAATCGGACAAAGATTAGTTTGGGTGAATAGTTTGCTGACGTTGACGATGTATGTGCTGACAAAGAATCAGCTTTCTTGTACAGAGGTTATGTACGAAATGTGACATGTATTATGTGCAATGGTATTCCACCAAAATTAAAGCTACAGCTAAACGTGTCTCCTCTGTATACCCAAGAAACCAAATGTTTACAGCTTCAAAATGGAGCTTGTTTGGCCTATTACATTGTGATAAAATTACATCTTTTTAACAATGTAATATAACTGACAAACACAGTTGACCAATGTACAGAGGTTTTAGTTTTTGTATTCAAGTTTACAATAGATACCCAACACTAAAGGTGACACTTACTGACGTTGAGGTTACTTTTCTGGCTTTTGATCTGATTGACAGCTCCACTGTATTGCAGCTCAAAGCTGTTGAAGGTGCAGTCTTCCATCATGCATAATCCCATCCGTCTCTGCAGTTGCTCCGTCCCCGGGTCACTCGAACAGGCCTGGGATGACAGAGCGGCCACCTCTGTTCCTTCTTGAGACCGTGCCACAGCTACAGGTTCTCTAGGTCTGGCCTACCTTTTTCTTTTCTTTTTTAAAGCACTTTTTTCTACCTAATGACATCAAAACTCCTCAAAGCCAGTCAGTCTTTGCTCCATGTTTACATATTTCAATCCAGAAAAAAAAAAACTAAAGATCAGGGAAAAGTCTCCCAGTGCTCTTCTTTCACCACAAACACATAAGACAATTTACCACGCAGAGTGATGGTCAGTGGCCGGAGCTAGTATGACTGTGTTAGACTTTGAGCAGGATAAGCAGGGCAGTGGAGGTAATGAGAGGTGGGGCTTTACTGGGGGACCGGCAGACTAAGAGGGCCTGGAATCTGAGATTCAAAGTACACTGGAGCTGTCAGAGTAACACAGACACATTATTACATTCATGTAGTAGTATATGTTTATATGACTGGTTGTTTACAATCAGTATGTACGAGAGTACATTACATTTTTCATGCAAATTTCCGCAGGCAGGTGCGTGAGTGCTATGAACGAATAAGCAAAGTCAATAATACTTCATCTGAGCCGGCAAAAATTTGTAAAACCTCAAAGGAAAACTACTGTGTGAGTTTCTCAATCAGGCCAGAAACAAAGAATCCATTCATTAAAAGGAAAGTGGGGGCATGGAGGGGGGGTTGGAGAAGGCAGACAGAAAGAGAGGCCACTTCACATTGGTCTCTTATTGTTCCTGTTCTCCACACTGTTTGCCACAGTGCTTGCTGACTTCAACAGAAAGTAAGGTTGAGGACTCCAGCTTTGTGGATTCCAGATGATCTGCAGATGTTAATATGCCATTTAAGACACTGTTAGAAAACGCATCATAGTGCGTCATAAATTTAACATCTTGCATATTTACAAAACATCCAGGAAAATACAAGTTAATAGGTGACTGTGTGTAAATATTAGGCATTGATAATAATTTAGTCAAACTTACAATTTTATTTGATGTTATTCTACTGAGGTTCAGGTTGCACTTATGTAATTATGTATTTTGTCTTACTTTTGTCTTTTGCTCTTTAAATTTATTCTTTCCTCTCAGTGGCCTCCTTCCACTCTCGCCCTGACCTAGATTTATGAAGTTTTTTCTTCATATTTGGCTCTCAAACTTTACAGTGCAACCTGCGATATAAAAAACACTGTTATTACAGCTAATGTAAAATGTTTACAACTCATTTAACTTAACTGCCACACTTCTATGGCCATCTAATACCATGGGCCTGCCTAAGGACAACATTCAGGCAGCTTCTTTAAACTTCCATTAACAACACACTATGAACAGACCTGTACAATACACATATTTGTGTTAAAATGTAGGTAGTAAAAGTGAAAAGTTGTCCAAACAAAATAAGCACTCAAGTAATGATGCCAGAAACGTCTACATGGTACAGTAATAAGGATTGTACTTCATTACTTCCCACCCCACACTGACCTCTCTACACATAGCACAGCACCAGACACTTTGACAGGCAGCATATGTGTGGAGAACTGTAGTCGCAGAACAAATTCATTACTGCACTGCAACAGATACTCTGCAGTCTCCTCTTGATACTAGAAAACTCTTGTTTTTACCTGTACTGAGTATGCTGCATTTACTTTACTGAGTTTTCATTTTGTCTAAAAGCTGAGTCTCTCTACCCACATGGCCACCTGTTGCATTCCCACATGCTCTGCCACAGCTACAGAATTATAACTAAATACTACTGTGTTACTCTTAAGAGGGCACAACAAAACAGAATTAAATGAATTTGTAAGACAGTCAGTGGAATTAAATGATGCTGATAAATTAGGTCCTCATCACATGACACTGGTCTTCAAAATCTAATATTCCAATAAGAGGAACCTCTGCTTCTGAGCTGTCAGGATGCTTCAGCTTCAGTGACAATTTCCTGAAGACAGCACTTAACTATGACAAAAAAATAAAGTCTCCTTAGCAGGAACTTTGAAATATTCATTCGCTGTGATGCCGAATGCACTGTAGCTGTGTAGGAGAACAAATTAGAGTGCACGAATCACTTTCATAAATATTTCCAAAAAAACTAAACTAACACTTGTCGATTTCTTTAATTTTTCTCAAATTAATTATTGGAAATACCTGAAAAAAATGCAGACAATGCTCACTTCTTTCTGCATTTCAGATAACGTGAAAACATTTCTGGCAGCTGGAGTTATATGCTGACACACAACTGAAGGCTTCAAAAGACAAAAATGATGGTAAGTGGATCTTGAGTGAGCCCTAAAGAAAACTGTACTGTTCAAAAGATGAAGTACTGTACTGCTCAATTACATTACAGTAAATCATCAAAAGTTATAAATAAATGAATAGGTACAAATGTTGAAAAAACTTCACTCATATAAATATGACCTTTTCCTCTATTTACTATCTCTGTAACCAGTAAGCAGACAAGACACCCGTGTATCTTTAACACATGCACTGGAATTCTGAAAAAAAATCTGACTGAGACGCTTCTGACTTTATCCATTGATCACAGTGCATCTCTGTATTATGTCTATGAGCATAGTGTTTAAAGTGACCGAATGGCTGTTTTGATGATGTTTCTATTGTTTCACTGATTAGTTGAGTGACAGAACCTTTCACATGGATTTGACGCGGTGTAAACGAAACTGTTTTCCATAGCCCAAGGTTTTTTATATTGTCGTGCCTCCTATTTGCACTGATTGCTTTTCACACCTGAGGACGCCTCTAACATGGACAATCTCCCACTGTGTCTTTCATATGTAAAACGTCGCTCTGGACAATGTCCGAGGCTGAATTCTCATAACATTGTCAGGAGTTTATATATGAAACCGACTTTCCTCAATAGTGCTGCATTTTAGTTTGCGCTGCATTTTGTGGAAAAAGACACTAAACTAATTGGAAAAAGTTTACAAACTGGCCCACTGATTCGTACTACAGCAAAAAAACTACAGGTTGGAAAACGCCTTTTAATAGTAGCTGTAGCATTGACCATTTTCTTTTAAAAAGTAGAAACAAAACTTTAGAGCCATCTCGTTTGTTTCTCCCATGCCACTCAAATAGTTTGTCTCACATAATTCTCCAAGGGAATATTAGAAAAACCTTATTAGAACCATCAGACAAAACAGAAACACAGCGGTGGTGAAGCCCTTAATCATTCTATTAAACTACTGTTTCTGAGATCTAAAATAACATTTATGCAAAGATTTAAAGCCAAGCTACTCAAAACGAATTGACAGTTTACACTAACTACAGTAAAGAAACACCTTGATTTTAAACAACTAAGTAATTCTAGTAACTTTCAGCCAAAATATATTTCTTTAGCAAAGATCTTTTAGTGAACATATCTTGCAGTAAAAATAAGGTATAATAAACACATAATATAACCTACAGTTCATTTTCAAAACTCTGTTTAGCTGCTTTAGCTTAATGAGCCCCCAAGCACAATGCCATAATGTGCTTCACAATACCATAATCAATCTCAAAATCTAAGTAAAACCTGTGCCTTACTTACTACAATATTTTAAAATGTAACATGACTTAAGCAGTGATTTATATGATGTCACCAAAATGTGAATTTTACATTTTTTCAAAACATTGCTTCTCATTTACCCATTTATACTCAGAATCACACACACTTATACAACAATGGGGGGGAGGGTGGGGGGGTGCTACACTCACCAGTAGCAACCAAGTTGTCCAACCAACAACTGTGGGATTGGTGGACGACCGCTCTACCTCCTGCGCCACAAATGTGATACAACACAGAGTGAGGGAGCGAGCAAGCATAGTCTGTAGGGAGCCACACAGTGCTGAGAAGAGGTTAAATCCAATGTTCAATAAAAACATGGCTGGAATATTGATGTACAGGTCCATATGTCTGTCTTCTTACCAAAAGTTATTTTTCATGTCCAACAGTAGGCAATAAGGCCCTTCCTAATGTCTGATATATGGCACCAAAATAAACTTGTTATTCTGGTAAGTTTCCCCCTGCTGCTGGGTTTATGGAATACCAGATGGTACTGTGAAGAACAGTTTGCAATACAAACCTATTGCAATAAATGTTGGGATGTTGTGATGCTGCAGCACTGTGCATGTTTGTATATAGCCTTTATGTGTGTTCCCCTGCACAGTGTGAAGTAGGACAGCTGCTAGGACACTGTATCGATCAGCCAGTCACTGTAGAGCAGAAAGACTGGTCTGTTCCCCTGCAGTGACCTTCAATAACACAAGCCTAAACAGGACAGCCACTCTCTCACTGTCACACACACACACACACACACACACACACACACACACACACACACACACACACACACACACACACACACACACACACACACACACACACACACACACATCTGTTTTTTAATGTTATGAAACTAGTAGTGGTAAAACCAATAAACCGCAATTAGGCAGTGATGGTCTATTACACACTGCAATGTGAGAATATAGAACAACTACAAATATGTTCGCTGCCAGGACAAGGATATATGTCAACAGAAAAAAACCCAACAAACATGCAGTGAAGCTTGCTTCTGTGTAATTTGAATTTGACATCAAATTTGGTTTGTGTATTATGTAACATATTCAGGGTGATTTTTTTCTTAAGTCTGCCAACATCTGTTAGCTCCAAGCATAAATGAGTTGGTTTAATGTTGAAAAAAGAAAAGAAATCATAAATAAATAAACAGAAACCACTAGAGACATCAATAAATCAAGACTAGCCAAAAGAGTAAGGCAAAAACAGAAGGCACAAGACACCAGACACAAAGGCAGAAAAATATGAAAAATAAAAAACTAAAGGAAAGACAGTGACCTTAAGAGGCGGGAGTAAAAGGGAATAAGAATAATAGCAACAGGGAACCAGGAGAGACCAAAGACGAAGCTATAAAAGCTTAGCAAATTAAGCCGTGTCACAGTTAAACGAGGATGATTTCCACTTGCACTACTCTCTTCCATTTCACGACCAATAGGAAGGTCAGTTCAGCCCAGCTCTGTCACCCATTTAGTTGATATATGCCTCTGTTTTTACATCTATTACTATAATAATCATAGGACTATCACAGGGTTATCACTCACATTATCACTGTTCTCTTAATGTCTATCATAAATCTTGCTACAGAGTGCGTGTGCAGACTGAGAGGCACGCAAATCTTAACACTGAAAATGACACACTTTTTTGTGGGTCATTGTAAACAGATACAGTTGTATAATGCATAAAGAAATGTATGCAGCATGTGGACAAAACAGAATGAATAATATACAGTACATATTTATCCATGTACTCATAATATAACTATAAGTGCAGTGAGATCACACCAATGGTCTTTGAAATTAATCAGATTAATCTATTGTGGGCTGGGTGTGTATGTGCATAAACAAAGATGAGAGCACAGAATTCAAGGAATTGAAGCAAATGGTATCTCTTACAGCTTGTAGAAAGGAAATGAGACAGAGCAGACAACAACTCAAGCGTCACACTGCAGAAGACCATGACAACACTCAGCGCACAAGTGTTTTGAATGGCATCTTCTGACGTTCGTAAATATGGTTACAGATTAACCCATTACGTGCCCTGAGAATAGCATGAGTCAAATAGAACAAATGCCAAGGGAAAAGGCATGGATCACTGTATCCACACACCATCTGGAATGGTAACTCATGCCTCCTGTGAAGGCAGGAGACATAATACTTAAGCGCAGTTGTTTGTTTTAGGATACAGCGTGGGCCCGAGCTTTATTTTAGGCAGCAGAGACAAATACGTCAGAGAGAGAGAGAGAGAGAGAGAAAACACCCACACTCAGTTCACTCTGAGTGTGAAAGAGATCTAAGAAGCCCAAATCACCTTTTGGGTTAAATGTTGTTGCACAATTAGAGAAAAAAAACGTAAAATTCAACAAACAGTCTGAGATTTGAAAAGATGAATATGAGTACACCTTTGCCCTGACTTCATAACACTGCACCTTTCACCCTTTAAGTGCATGTTTTCAGAAATGTTAAGACCAAAACATTTTCCTTACAATAAAAGAACAGTAAACTTTAAACTGAACTGGGAAATGAAATTAGCCCTGCAGAGTTTCGAAGCAAGTACAGTAACAGCTGCCCTCATCTACAGCAGGTTGTTCAAATTTCCAAGCTAGATGTTAAAGAGTTGAAAGGGGTAAAAGTTAAATGATAAAACTGTCCTGTAAATTAACCGATAGTTCAGTGTGTGAATAGTTGTCTCTCTGTGTTGGCCCTGTGAGACAGACTGGTGACCTGTCAAATGTCTACTCGGCCTCTCTTCCATTTGACAGATGGGATAGGTGATAATAGATGGATAGAGAATAATTTAGTTTCTGAAATGATTGTTAGGTCAAGATGTGTACGGCACACATTGTTTAGCAACTTTTGATGAAAATGGAAACGTCACAGATTTTGAAATGAAGTAATATGTCATCCAATGGAGTGGTGTTTCTAGCTGATGTGTTTTTAATAGTTTTCATAGACCAAAAGAGGTCTATGAAAGGAATGTAGGTGCAAAACCAGGCTGCAGGACGACAACTAAGCAAGCCTGAGTACAGAAGATTCACTGTTAGCCCTATGGTGATTGCAGGCAGTCTCATTAACCAAACTTATCCTGTAAATCCTGCAAACTATGGTTTCTCCAAATATGGTATGTGTGTTTCCAATATTACCTATGCTTCAGAAAAGCCATTACATAATACATAAAACCATAATGTCTTGGTACAAGAAACCCATTGTTTCAACCCACTAATCTTTTAGTCTTAATGGATGGCAAACTATGTGTGACCATGTAGGTCTGAAATCATCCTGTATCAATACATGAGGCCATTGGGACCATTATAAACAGACACAATTAGGACTCACACACATTCTGCAGTCCATTGTTTAGTGGCCTAGGATGACATAAATCAAGGGAAAGCAGAACAAAGTGCAAAGGAAAATAATAGAAATATAATAGACAATAACTAGTGTGCAGGGCAAAGAGTCAGGGACTCCATTAGATGCTAATGGATTGTCACGCTTCAGTGTTCCCTTAAGTGCAATTACACAAAACAGAGGTAGGGCCGGAGATTGAGAGATGAGACAGAAATGAGAGGGGTAAGGACAAGACGCATGTGGCTACAACAAAAAAAATGCTAAGTTTATGTCAAAAACAAAACAAACACACACACAACCAGGGCTACAAGGTTCAGAGTGCACTACCCATTTCCCAAAGACAGAACATAGTATGGAAGACACTTCGCTTATCTCCAAAATGCCAAGTGGTTTCCATTATAGGTAAACCAAAGACACCATTTCTGTCCTTAACTGATATAGTTCATGAAAAAAAAGCTCATAAGAATTTATTTTGACTGGCAAAGAATGGAAAGTTAACCTATCCACCTGCCATTACACATTTCTAGTGGAAGCATAAACCCGATAACTTTAAATGGGAAATCTGGAGATACAGGGTTAGTTAGCTGTAAGTAAAGTGATGGAGAGACTCCACGGTGCATTACAAACAGCTCTGTCAAGATTCTGCAGTGGTATGGGAGAGGCAGTGCCCATTTGTCATACAAAGTTAGACAGTCTTGTGAATGTGTGTGTGAGTTGTGGGTGGCATCATGCATTTTTGTGAGGCAAGAGAGCCAAAATGTGTAAGATATTCAGTTTACTGTAACATAAAAAAGGAAAAGCAGGAAAACCTCACAATTGAAATGCAGAGTAACATCAGAGACCACTTTGTGTGGTCACTGGTCTAAAGTTGTGGTGATATCTGATTAACACTACCTTGTACTTGTTTACATTATTCATCTCAACATTTTTTGAGATGAATAAATATTTTGCAGCAAGGTACTGTTATATATACACAATTGTGTTATGTGGTCGGGCAACACATCACTGTTTCATATAATGAGTGAAATGCACAAGGGTTGTGGAAAATCTATCAGTTAACTTGCAAACAGCAGCTAAGAACAAAACTTCCTGTGAGACCACAAACAGACTGATAAGAGTATCACAAGGTGTTTATTAGTGACTGCCAGCATGACTAATAACCGTTAAAATGAATGCCACAAGCTGTCAGCTTGTCAGCTAAAGTAGAACTCTAGAGACTCAACTGGAATTAAAAGTTTTTTTGTAATTCAATAATTTTTTTAAAGTAATTTTTAGTAAAAGTCACAAAAATACCAGAACCAGTGGCTCCCAGCAAACATTTTGCCCTTATATAACAGAGCCACACTAGTAGCCCTCCACTGAAGCAACAAAACAACTTAAAATTCTGTTTAATGTGTGTGTAGCTACATTTTTGTTGACTAGAAAGGTTCTAAATGTCATGTGCCCTGGGACTCAGTGTGTGAGTGTGTGTGTGTGTACTCACGTAGGAAGTGTTTCTCCAATAAGGCAATTTCCAGGTGACCTTTGACTTCATTAAGTCGGTCTGACTCTGATCTCTGGAAGTCCTGGATGGTCGCAGCCATGGTAGGGGACCCTGAACCTGCCTGTGCATACACAAACATGCATGAACTCACAGAGAAAAATGCACAAACAAAAGTGAACATACGTGAGAGCATGCAGACACACCCATAAACATTCAGACACAAACAATAAAACAAAGAGATTTTGTTTGTAGCATTGAAACTTCCTGTCCAAAAAAAAAAAAAAAAAAAAAGCCATGCAAGAAAAAATTGCACAAATATTCCATATGATTTATGTCTAAAAACACACACATACACAGATTAGCATGGCTCCATGACTAATACTAACATTTTCTCACCGGGTTTAAGTCCAGCTGGAGCACGATAGGAGAAGGAAGCCGAACAAGAGGAGATTCCCCTCTTCTGACTACAGCAACCCAGATGACTCACACACACACTCTGACTCAGGGATTTAACCCTGACACACGGAACTAGCAATACAATGTTTGTATGTGGACAGAGTGAACCACTGAGAAATAATAGCTGTGTGAGCGAGGAGAGGAATGAGGGTGTTTAGAGTTAGAAGAGAGTGGATGATGAAAGTAAACGCGAAGAGCAAGACGAGACGAGAGACGGCTATGCTAACAGGATGATGAACAATGCAGGTTGAGCATCACTGCTTGACTACAGCATGGGTCCTTTAAGAGGCTCCTGCCACACACACACACGCACGATGCGGCAGCTTCTCATTGACAGCAACCAGCATGGCTTTTGTGCGTCTGCGTCGACACACAGCTATGTCTTAGCTGTAGCTGATGCACTCTTTCACAAAGCAGAAAACTGAAAGTGACCTAAAAAAGGAAAAAAAGGGGCTTTGGGAGAGAGCCAAAGTGTAACACGACAGGCGAGTGAGAAGACGTAAAAATAAAGAAAGTGTCCCCGAATGAAGACAAACACCCAAAAAACTAATTACGCTTGGGTGATTTAAATGGAGACAGACTGATGAGTGGATGGTGGGATATAGTTTGCTGATATATGAGTGACCAGCTATGACATCTTTTGCCAGCTATATTTTACCAAAACTTCAAGATTACTAGTGGTTTGGTCCAAGGATGATTCACCTTCATGTGTCTAACACGGTCGTCAGCTTTCAATCAGAACCGCCTGGTTGTCAAAAGTAAGTCAAACAGTGGAATCACTCTTGATGACTATACATCAGATTGTGGCTGATGGGAGCAGAGGAAATGCCTGTTTGCTAATGTCCTGTTGCAAAATGCCATCATGTAGGCAAAGTTAAACAAAAATCATCATCAAATCAGTTCTGCTTTTGTTGTTACAGGCCAATGCAGTTGTCAAGGCAAGTCATGGCTGAAGTTTCTTTAACCAGACCAGTCTCCTAAAACAAAGTGAAATTCATAGAGTATCTTTTGGTTTTGTCTACAAGATTTACACATTTCCTCTCTATTGTCACATTTTACTGCTGTCTTGTCTTTTCTAGTTGCCTAGTTGAGGCACAACTCTCTGGAACACAGCCCTATCCTGTTCTTCTTCATGTCACCAATCACTTCTTCCGGCTCTATAATGAAGCTTTCACCCTGTCAGTGTCCTTCTCTGTTTCTTTTCATCGCGCTGGATGATGAAAGACTATCGGTGAGGCTGGGCAGAGGATTTTTGTTTAAAAAGTACTACAGGGCAATTTTATGCTTACACATCCTAGCTGGCGTCTGTTCTTCTCATTTGACACTTTTTCTCAATTCTGCTCACTCTCTAGTCTAGAAGGACAATGTCATAAGTCACACGGTGGCCTCAGTACAGACAAAAGGCAAAAACAGTTCCAAATGACCTCAAATGCTTTTTACACACTCTCTGTTCTGTTGTGAAAAGGCAGGTGCTTTTAAAATAGCAACTTTCCCAAGAGTTTGGCTTGAATGTAACAGTAGGAGGTTAAATGCAGAACGTGTGATTTCAAGGCCTTGTTCTGCTGATAAACACAAATATCACAGGACACCATCTCTGACTGTGGCAGACTGTTGGTCCAGCAGGCAGTTGGCTACTTGATCAGCTATGTGCTTTTATTAAGATAACCAGCTTGTAAACAAAAAGGTTTCTGCACAATGGACAGTGGGAGATGCCAGAAGTATACCAACCTGCAAATGCAGATTTTATAAAATGTGATGCACCGATGCAAAAGCAGCATAATAACTGCTCTTCACAGTCACTTACCCTGAGGCTAGTCACTAGAAATTAATAGATTATAATTTCATTAAAAAATATATTGTATAAAATTCTATAACATAAAATTATATTAAATATAAAAACAATTTTACAATAGAAGAAATTAAAATAAACACACAACAATTAACTTTCAAAAAGTCTTATTGAAAATATAAAAATTAGAGACATTTGTCTTTGTATTGTGCAAATCAAAGCAAAACTTGATTTTGGGCGTGGATTTACTCTTCTTTTACTCCATGCTTTGCATTTTATGTTTGTGAACGATCTCTTATTAAAACAACCTCCCGGCAAAACTGACCGATCAGTCACACGCAGACCCAGGTGTAACACTTTTAGACTAGCGTAGTCAGGCATGCAAATGTCACATTGTAGAAGGTGCAATGTCAAGTAAAACAAATTAATTCAACACCTTTTTGCTGTTCGATACAATTATAGGTAAATTAATACTTTCATGTGTCATACACCTAAAGGTCCCCAGCCAGCATTGGCTTACAAGACAGGGGTCACACAACCGTCAGAGGTGAGGGAAAAATTACAGAAATGTCAAGATGCAGAACTACCCGATACACACCTTCTCAGCTATATGCCATTTACTTTAAACATACAGTGCTTCCATACGCTCATGGTAAACTCTTAAAAAGCTATGAGGTTTGTCAAATGTTTTATATAAACATGTACTGCAGTTCCTCTGTCTTATTTGATTTCCTGTGGTTCTTATCTGCTACCTCTTGAGAAGGTTTAACTCGGAGCTCAGGATAAAGGGGACAGTAAAACACAAAATTTAATTCATTCACAAATCCATATAAATCACACAACACACACTTTATGTCATCCTCTGAAACTGAATGAAAGCGTACAGTTTACAAGGCCAGAGGCTAAAAAAATGGATCGTAACACATCATAGCACAGACAGACTTCTGGGCTCTGGTCAGGTTAGGAGAAGCATTTCGCTCGGGATAATACATTTGCTTATAACGTGATATGTTCTAAGTTTCAGTTTGTTTCGTCATAGTTATTTGTGAAAACCCATTAGAAAATTTGTTTAGTCAGTCTATTATCCAGCCTATTAATAAGCCTATTCCATAATCACAACATGTCACACTTTTGCCAATAGCCACATGGCTTCCATTCCATCTCATCACTTATTGAGAGTTTAGAGGCCATTTTATGCACCCTAGGAAACCATCACATAGCCCAATTTGCACTTTCAACTTGAATAGAGGAGCCCTAAATCTCTGCAGCATAACCCAGAATTGGACAGACACAAGTATGAAACAATTGAGTGCAAGTATTATAACCCAGATCTTTGTAATGCTTTATTTAGAACAGCTCCCAAAGCCATGTCGGCAGAGTCTGGAAGGATCTTCCTACCGATTTCAAAGGTGAGGTGATCATCAAAAGTAAAACCTAAATACTCATACCTGTCTGAGTATGACAAAGGAACTCATCCAATATGAAAAAAATACAGTGTCACTTGTTGATATTCCCTTTTTCATAAATGCATGATTTAAGTTTATCGTTATTCGCTGTTTACAACACAAGCTGTGTACAATATTCAAAATACTCTGTAAAACCGCATCATCTGCATAAAGAAGAGTACAAACTATACATTAAGACCTGAGCCCTAAACCTGAATCTCACCTATTAAATCGCTTTTATCAAAATTGCAGGAGAGAGTATGTCTCCTTGTTTCGCAAACCATCCAGTTCAGAAATAATTAACCTGCACACGTGCAACTGGGACTAATTAAATAGCTTTTGCACATGCAGAGTTGGAGAAAGTCAATTAGACACCTGGCCAAGAAATCGTCATAATCCAAAAGAAATCTACCTTTGGAAACTAGATTTCCTCAATCCCGTCTCCTGATATGAAAAACCAGTACATAACACTCAAATCAGATTTTTTTTAACTGCCACGTGCCCCCTGATCTAGCAGGAAAAGTGATGGCAGACCAATAAGGTCACATTCAGTTGTCGGTGCAATGACTATTTAATATGGATGACACAGGCTGATTTGTCCAAAAGTCTCAGCATATGCATCCAACAGCTCAAGGGCACACATTGTCCGCTTTTAAACAAATAAGGTAATGAAGGCGAGGGCCTAGGTTGGTGATATGATCAGATGATCAGATTCTAGAGGTTGGAGAGAGAAATACCATTGCAATATGAGTGGGCTCTAGTGTGTCAATAGGAAAATCTTAAGGGTGCTTTTCAGGGAAGATGAGATTTCCACCATCCACTGGCAGGTTTAAGATAGTGAATGCAAGTGCATGCCATGTGTATGTGTGTGTGTGTGTGTGTGTGTGTGTCCCAGCAGGGGTAATGGCAAGCCAGGTCTATTTTGGGGCTTTAGAGTGTGACTCATCAGTGCCGTGATGTGAGTGATTCCTTCCCACTAGGCTAGTGCTCATGCAGAGATAAACCAGTGCACATAGACATAAACACCAGCTCACAGAATCACTTGTGGACAAAGAAAACATATGTACATTAATACAAATATAGACAACTATTACACTGGCTCCTAAATACAAAAAAAGATTAACAACACATTTGTTTCTTATGTGCACAGAATTACGTTTTATATGGTCTACCAATGTATTTCTTTCCAAGTACCACTCATGTAACACAGGCATTGGACAGCTTTCAACTGGATGAAGGAAAACCCACAGACATACTCAAGTTGTGTTAGCTGTCTATTTAAAGAGAACTAAAAAAGAGAATTAATCCCATCTTATCCTTCAGGTTTTTTTCTATCTCTGCATGATATGATGAAGATGACATATATCTTTGGTCACCCCCAATAAAATAAAACTGAGCTGAGATTTTAAGAAATAGTTTTGTAATGTGTGATTAAACAATATCATATATTTTAGATAAATATCTGCATTTCTTCTGCTATATTAAGTGAGGCTGTTTCTTCTCCCCTTTTTGTCTACATCCTGCCCACCTCCTCCCCCTAGACATCTAAAGTCTAATCTTCCAGGCCTAACTTCCTGTCCTCCCACTTCCTTTATCACTGTCTTCACTTTAATCTGCTCTCTCCTTCCATTTTTCTTTCCCCTTCTGCTATCCAGATTCTGTCCATCTCACCACTGTTTTCACGATTTCTGATCTCGTCTGCTACCGATTGCCATCTCTGTTCTGTGTCCCCTATTGGAAACTCTTTATCGCTGTCATCTCCTCCGTTTTTCGTTATCATGACAAATCCCTTCTTCCTTTCTTTTCAGCTCAACATTTAAAAAAAATAGAATCTAGACTTTTTTTTTAAAAATCACATTACCCTAAAAATTCATTAATTTCAATAAGAATACCAAATAAATATCAGAAATGTGAACCAACAGCTAATGCACAGCCTGCATCTACATTTTTTGTGTTTGTCAGAATTATGTCACACTAATGACTAGTTATAGTTATACTGTTAACTAATATAGAATAATGGCATATCTAAACAAAACACATTTTATCAAAAATAGCTAAGATAAAACAAGGCTATCTTCAGGTAAAGCTCTAGGTCTTCCTCAGTTAAACCGTCATTAGTTGCTGATACCACATGAGAATCTGGCTTAACCAGACAAAAAAGCGGTAACCAAGAAGAAAGAGGAGGAAGACAGGTACAATGAATAAGATAAAGATTGAAAGTTTAAAAAAAGTTTTATATTGCATCTTCCTGAAACTTGATTATTTGCTATAGGTAAACATAAAACAACAGCTTATACAGATTCATACACAATCACACACAACTAAAAGCTTGCAAATGGTGTGCACTCACAGGGTCCCGCGCCAGGTCCTCCGTGTCTCGCAGAGCTGTCCTGGGCTTTAGCGGCACGTCATCGCTACATTCGTTGTCAGAAGCGGGCGGCGACTCCGCCAGATCTGGGAAGTCGTCTCTTGTCCTGGGGCCTCGGAAGCGGATCTTGTCCAGGCGCTTTAGCATGGTCAACACCGCGCACCTGGGCTTTACCTTGACATGGTGGACGGCAACCCTGTGGGAGACACAAAAGACAGACTATTAGTACAGATACCAAGCAAATTCTAAACATGCAACTACTTTTATTCTGTGGTACCGCTGGCAACTGAAATTCCATAGTAGCTGGAAAACATGATTCTGGCCTCCACAACACAGCATAATAATCATACAATTGCAGACAACAACTTGTGGAATAGTGATCTCAGCAAGAGCTGCAACATGTCCACCACAGACTGGTACAAGGAATTTAAGAAGAGAGTTTCAGTTTTTCCCATTTTGTATGAACACGTCATGAAAATTGTGAATTGCATACAGATGCAAACATTTACAGTTAACATTAGCTTGTTTAGGCTCACAAAGCAAGTTCATAAAGTAAACTTAAAAACTTAAAATGGTACTGACTTTAATTCTTTCACAGTGTAGCAATGTGTGTGGGTGTGTGTGTGTGCGCATTCTCATGCATGTGTTACTTTGTTGTCTGTGTGTGTGAGCTTGCATATGTGGTAGCACACTGTGCTTTATTAAATCACTCATACAAGAAACAAGATCTCATGACTGTTTCTAATGTGAATGAACTTTTATAACGGTGATAAGTATTTATTTATGGATGAAAAGAAGAAAAGTTGTCATCCCAGCTGTGAGAGAAATTGTTTTTGACCACTTCGAGGTGAAGAGAATGGCTCTACCTGGAGCGTTAATCTGATTACATGAATCTATAAAGGACTAAACTGACCAATAATTTTTCCCCCAACTCAAGTCAAAAGATAATTTAAGCAAAACTAGTATATTTTTGATGTTTTTAAAAAGGGGCCCTAGAGTCTAGGAAAATCCCCAAAAAATTATCAGGGTTAAGAGGAACATTGTTAACGGCTTACCAATAACAAAACACACATATTTAGCACATTGCTGTGGATATTTACAGACAAAAATAAATTATCATGTGCTGTTTGTTATTTAGTGTCAACCCTTATCACCTTAACAAATCATTGTTTCAGGAAGTGACAGTTCAATATAGATTATAGCTTCTATAAGCAATTGGGTTTTACCTTTTTCATGCATCTTAAAGCTTGCACTATGAATGATGCAAACTACACTTTACCCCAACACAGTTACGTATTTTTTCCCTTTGCAACCTCGGACAATTCTCACAAAGGCAACGTTTGACGTTACACATGGCAAACTTAAACAATGAATGCTGCTTACGTTCTAAATCTGTAGCACTCCCCCCTGAGCCTACACAAGAAAATGAATGACAACCACATCCTTTCACACCCCTGACAAACCGTTGACTACTGCAGATCTGCTGACCTCATTTACTGATTTCATTTCCATGGCAGGAGCAGTGGTAATAGTTTAAAGAGGTTTTTAAAGGCTTAATGGTTATGTTTTTGCATCAAGGTGCCAAAATGTTATGATGACAGGAAAAATAGGAAGGTTATTTCTTTCATTACAGGAGTCAGGCTTTGCTTCTCTTTCCTCTGCATTCAGCAACAGTAGCTTGACACCCTAATGAAATTCTGAAACAATATGAGCAAAATTTTAAATGTATTACTGTTCATGAAATTCAAAACAATCAAAATAGCCACAGTACAAATATGCCACAGATTATAAACATAATCAAAATGCAATACGGTTTTAAACCACAGGTGATACTGCAAACTCTTTTCTGCCATCCCTTCACACATCCCCGACCTACTCAACTCAGGCTTCACCCCCAGGGACCAACTTTCTAGGAATCAAATTCGGAACTGCTGACTGATTCTGGCTTGAAATCCTGAAAATCATTCCTAATTTGAGCAAATGCATTATGTCAAAAAAAAAGAAAAAAACTGTCACAGCAATCTGTCATCCTTTACACCAGCTGAGCCATGGAACACGTAATAAAATTTGCATTTCTGTTTCTGAGAAAGGTTCAAGTGTAGTTGTTTGAATGCTCAAACTGCCTGACTGGATAACTAGTACATTATCAGGATGGTCATCCAAGTGATCCTGTCAGCTTTTTTGTGAATGATTGGCTAAATTATTTGCTGACTTGCTGACAGTCTTTTTGTGGAAATTCAGCTCCCTAACTTCCTGTTTTTAAAATGATGACATGTCCATTCTGAATAACTCAATAATAAAAATAAAAGTCATTAAGTCCATTGCTTTTTCCTATTTAAATATGGACAATGCATACCCCCTAATTCCCTTCTTTGATCAGTTCCCATGGTGTTTGATCCGATACCCAGAAACCCATTCCAGCCCAATCCTGAAAGAAGTTTCATCACTCTATCCGGACTTTTGATTTATATGTAGAGATTTCTGTGACCAAATATATGTGGCCTATTTGACTTCACACATTAGACTAAGCCCCTGTGTAAAACATAAAATTACTAGTGACTTAAAAAATAATTAAGCAAACCTTATTTAAAACTGGACATTATCTGTGTAAATTTAAAATCTGGAACTTATTTCTAAAGTGTGCATACAGTGTTTCCTTCCTTGCATCTTTTCTGGTATCTTAAGTAACGTGGACAGGGATATCATAAAAGGGAAATGCACAAATAAGAGAAATCCAGATCCTGACAAAAACACTTTGATGTACCCACAGATAAGCAGAGAGGTGCACAGCCATTCAGACAGCATAAAGTTTCTTTATGGGAATTAGATTTTAGGAACAAATATTTAATTTCCCCTTGGGGACAAGACACCAACACAAGCACATTTACTAGAACTGGAAATTTCAGGGATGACTGGTGGGTTGAAGTTTCCTCTCCAAAGGGTGAGTGGAAACAAAGTGAGTGACAGGTCAATAAACACTTCCCCCACTCTCGTCAAGATACCCGTCACCATGAAATCTGTTCTCACAAAAACCACCTGAATCCCCTCAGCCAGCTCACTGCAACAGCTCAGTGAGCCACTGATCTGCTCAGATTACCTACAGTTCCATTGGAACATTAAGGTTCTCACTCATCCAGAAGCTGAGTCACATTAACTAGATGTCTTTATTTGCTTTGAAATGTTGAATTTCTTCAAGTAGCTTCTGCATTGGCCATCTTCCAGGTTGAAAAACAAAGGACATTAAGAGCACATTTCATGCTCACTTGCTATTTTTTATTACCTCCTCCCACTGCTGTGTTCTCCAAGCTACCTCTCTTTTATACATTTCCTGTTTAAGGACTTCTTTCTCCGGTCCAGGGACAGTTTCCACCAGAACACTATCTTAAATAGACAGATGAAAAGAGCACATTGGAGGAGGTAGGGGCTTTAGCTCAAGGTCACTGATTACTGTGAATGCCACTGTGGGGACAGACACAAACAGCCCTCATGAGTCATTTGCTCAGCTATGTACAAATAGAAATACAAAGACACCTACATCTACTTTTATTTATCAAAAGTCACTGCTGACACGTCATCCCAGGAGAGTGGCTGGTGCGGCACAAAAAAAAAAAAAAAAAAAAACACACAGTAATGATATGCAGACATCCATTAATACAACAAACTGACAAAATACAGTAGATACACATAGGCCAGTAATGTTTATGACTGTATACATTAGTCATGGGTGAGACGCTTTACAAGCCCAGCATGTATCAGTTATGCAAGCCTAATAAACTGTAGCTCTGTGTGTGTGTGTGTGTGTGTGTGTGTGTGTGTCTGTTTATGTCCAAGTAATCTCCTGCTAATGACCCGTAGTAGCTCGAGGTTACTCTTGGCCACACGGGTGACACTCACAGCAAAAGCCAATCAGTTACGCATGGATATAAGGGTGTTAGAGGAAGTTTGCTCCTTTTTGTTCAACATTATGGTTTCTCAATTTCAGAATACAATTGAAAACCTTTTAACCAACACTGCAACTGTAGCACCTAGTATTCCTACTCCTCTGATTTTTTTGATGCAGCTAAACTGCTAGATGCTTCTTGGCTTTTTTGGTTTTCGACAAAACTAATCTTTGGTCCCCTTTTTTTTAGCTTTTAGAATAGTTGCTCCTCTTTAGTAAGAGTGATTACTAGTTACCATAGTAACCATGAGCACCAGCTAATCAAACAGGCCTAAAATCAAAGATTAACAATAAAAAAAAACCACTGGAGTCATCAAAGCATTAATAAATAATATTAATTATTGATTTATATTGATGAATATTCTAAGACAACATACATGTTGATAAACATAATGTTACATTTTTGAGAAGCCAATAATTGGTTTGTTGCACTCATAATGTACTCTGATTGGTTGGCCATTAAACTTACACGTACTCAGATGTACATTATGTGTGATAGGACTGGCATGGTAAAGCCACATGATGGTAGTAACTCTTTTTACTGCATCACAATTACATGACATCTTTTATGGCTACTGCCAATCAACCATGCATAAAGGGGGGGGGGGGTATTGAAACGGGCACATACTGTTCAGTACAATAAAAGCTAGAGCAGTCGCATAAGTGGGCCACTCCGCAACTCTATTTATTCTGACAATATGCAGCCAGGTTTTGATTCAGAAAAACAGAAGGTGAGAAAAACTGCTTCTACGGTGGAAATGCCACAGTGTCGTGTTTCCGTTTTATAACTGATGCAAACTTTGTTTCCTTTTAAAGGTGGAGTGGAACTGGTGGAACTGGAGTGTGCTGAATAAATCTATTTAAGTCCATCCTGTTGTCGTCATCATCACCATCACCACCACCACCACCAACCATTTGATAGTAAAACAAAGTCAGACATAACATAACACTTGCTTGTAGAGCAACAAGTTTCATGAGACACTAAGAAATTATCATGACCTTTAAATATCTCATCTGCAATCAGCACCGACCAGAATGTTCCAGGAGGTAGCTGGGACTTTTGTTTAGTTAACTTTCATGCATCCATACTGAAGTGACCGGCGACAGATGAAGGAAAAGAAAAAAAAAACATTAGGCTACTGCCATGCTGAATAATACCACGTAACAGAAACAGTAAGAAGGGAGAAAAGTGCAGATATGTTGAACTTTAATTAGTCTTAATAAAGATTTTCTTCTGTGTTTGTAGTTGGAGACTAAACAAGCATCCTAGCATAGAGAAACATGTACAAGTAGAGTCCTAAGTCAACAATGTGAGAGGCAGATTAATAAGAAAACGGTAGGAACAGGAAGAATGCGCTGGCTTTTAAATATCCAACTAATGCAACCCTGGGGGTTGGAGTATAGCTGGCTGAACAAAAATAAAAGTTTGTTATGGCATGCATTTCTCAAAGCTAACATCATGCCCTGGTTATTTTGTGTCAGTGCAGAATGTGACGTTACACATCGTGCCCATGGTCTGCATTTAAGCGGATATAAACACCTCTGATATCCCAAAATTTAAAAAAGCCGGTACACAAACAGTTACAGCAATTAACTTTTGAAGACCACAATAAAACATCCTTAAGGTCTATCACTGAGGCGCTGAACTTGGACAATAAATGCATTATCTCATTTCAGCCTTGAATGCTGCTGAACCTCCATTTCAATCATGACAGTTTAGTCAAGGATCACGCAAATGTCTTGACGTCCTACATTACAAGATGAGATTTACTCCCATGCAATATGAATAGCAGACAGCACAAAAACATTGTGCTGATACCAACGTGGTCTTTACTGTCTGCCATGCAACAACCCTCCTACTCTGATGCTATTATTTCACCATGCAGTTATATAAACAAGAATATTAACAATCAATGCTTCCTTAATAACTGGTCAATCGGCCCTGGACTCTACATTGGATGGATAATGGTGTCTAGGGTGTAATCAAATCTGAATGGGATTATTTCAGGTCAGGAACATAAAGCCTGACCTCACTTCCCCTGTGATATGACTGGGGAATTATTAATATTTTTATTATTTTGTCAGCCTTTCAGAGTAGCCTGGAATGTCAGCACACTGCAACAGCCCTTTTCATTTCATTGTGCAGGTAACGTTACACAACCTCGATAAAGCATAAACGATAGTCATAATTATAATGTGGATACAAACGCAATACTAAATGGCTGCATACAAATTCATACATGCCATTATTCCCCGATATGGACAAAAATGAGATGCTCCCCTTAGAAAGCGCTAATGTCCGTTATTCCACAGTTTAGCTCGGACCCCCGCAGCTAGCTAACCAACTTTAAGCTAAAACGCGTTGTTGGAAACGAGCGTGACGTTCCGAGCCTCGTTTCCCTAATTTCGGAGGCGAAATTAAACGCTGGAGTGTGAAGTTAGGCCTCGGTGCGGCTCACAAACGGCCCTCAGCCCCAATATTCAACCGGAATTATGCGCATTTTTATCGGACCCTGAACAGAGGGTGACACGTCCAGGTGACCGAAAAATAATAATCATAATAATAATAATATTTAGAAAAACAACACAGCCATGGCATTTGGTATCAAGTGGAAAATGGAGGCACAAGTGGTCTTACCCAGCACGTAAATCGTAGCAAAGTTTCATGAACACTGAGGTGCCGTTGGTCTGCTCTATCCTTCAGTACACCTGCTGCTCAGGGCGGCGAGTTAGCGCCGGTGTCACGGCGAAAACTGCTCACTTGGTCCATTCATCCCGGCAATTTCCGCTCGTCCGTGGTCGCCCACTAGCTTCGGCGTTAACGTCGTCTCCCGCTGAGTGCGGAGCAGCTAAGCAGGCGGACGCCACAGAAGGAGAAAAAAAATACCAGTTGCGTCGTCCCCCCCTCTCCGCCTCCTCCTCCGCCTCCTCCCCGGAGAGAGCTGCCCTCTCAGCAGCACCGTTAGTCCGCCGGAGCCCGCACACACACACACACACACACAGACACAGACACACACAGCAGCCTCGCGTTGCTCTCTTGTTGATTCCGCAGCAACGAGCGGGCGCCGAGGCCGAGCACGTTTCGTGAGACTTCGGCGCCGAGGCCGAGCACGTTCCGTCAGTGTTCGGCGGCGAGGCCGAGCACGTTTCGTCAGTGTTCGGCGGCGAGGCCGAGCACGTTTCGTCAGTGTTCGGCAACGAGGCCGAGCACGTTCCGTCAGACTTCGGCGCAGCTCCCTTAAAGGGGCCGCGTGCGCGTGACACGCCGCTATCGTGTAGTGCTGAATTATGAAACATGTGTGTAAACAATGACCTCATTACGATGTGATTAAGCAATCACAGTAATATAAAACCCAGTGACTCTTGTGATCCCATTACTTAAAGACTTTATTTCCTGTTTTCCAGCCCATACTGTAACTAAAGACTAAAGCTGTTTGGATCATATTTTTGAATAACAAAACGGGCCACATATATAATTGGAGCACCTATATAGTTCTAAAATGATACACTCAAAACAAAAATGGCTCAACTTTGTCTGTGTGCCCTACCTGAATGTATAGTTATTAATATATATCAATATATATATTATATATATTGAGGTTTTATATGCCAAGTCTAACTGGTGTTTTGAAGCTCTTTCTGCACTTTCAAGAGTTAATGTCTAATGGAAACTACTGAATCTTGGTAGCAAATTACCTAGTGCAAAAATACAGTCATTTTGAAAATTCAATCGTTAAAATTAAAAAGTTGGCTAAAATTAGGTCACAAAACAAAACATTATGTTTATTATTTACTATGGCCTCATGACCTATGATCCAGTTCTAATCTAATTATAAATGATGTGTAACAGAATTCATTGTGTTCAAGTCTGAAGGTTTTGTAGTTATATTCCTGCAAATAATGTGTTTTCCAAGCGCCCTAAAAATAACCAAGACAATGAAAACATGACTTTTTGTAAAAAAACTAACCTTTGCATGTTTGTCTTGCCAGTCTGGCAGATTCTAGTACTTCAGCAGTTGCGTTTCCAAAGTACGGAGAGGTGTTGAGTTAAAAAATTCATCCGGCGAGCACTTACTCTGCGAATGACTTAAAAAGATGAAAAGAAAAGATGTTTGTAGAGTCTAGGAGGAACAGTAAATGGAGAGAACGTGAGAGGGAAGTCTTATGAACTTTGAGATGAGACCACAGATTACAGGGATACGATCATAAGGGCCTTCTGTGTCTCTGTCAGACTACCGAAGAGGCAAATGAGGATAAGTACGCATAGTTGCCTCCTTCTCCTGAACTAAAATCTTACACAGGTAGTTAACTTATTAGCATGACAGTAGATCAGACTTTATGAAACTATCCTAATTTGTCCACATTTAAAACTAAACACAGATAAAAAGCTGTCTTACCATGTCCCATGCGAAGCCTCTCTTGAGGGGAGGGCAAAGACAAAGCGCACATTTAGATTACACTCACATTTGTGTAGGCAAATGTCTGTGGCACCGAGAGAGAGTGTTTTCCATACTCCGTCCATGAATAACTTCTGAATGAAAGAGTACATTTAGAGTCGTGGATTTTCAAAGAATTTTCCATCATGTTTTGCATCACTGATCAGATATGAAAAGCAGCACGAGAACTATTATAAGCATAGGTGCAGAAAAAATAGGTTAGAATATATTAGAGTAATTAAATATGATTTTATATTAATGTAGCTACTAAGGCAACACCGTACCAAAACATGTTGGCAGGTGGACAGTCTTCAAAGTAACTATGAATTGCAGGCTGATAGAAACGGACGGTATTTTGTTCAGTTCTTTCAATGAAGCTGTTTAATCTGAAGTCCATTAAAGGGCGACTTCATCAATCTTCAATATCAAATTCAACTTGCTCTCTGTGGCTTTACTTCAGTGAATAAATGTACATTAATGCTTTTAAGCATCCCTCTGTATTCTCTATAATAAAATATTGCTCTGCTTCTAGCTGAAAAACTCCTCCAGATGACATCACTCTGAGGTGTTTTTCATCATTAGGAGCTCAGATGACTCATCTGGGGGAGTCCTGAAAAAGCAGGATGACCATGGGTACAACCTCCATAGTGTGAGCAACAAGATGACATAATGTGAACTGAAGGTTCCTCCAAGTGATGTCATGTTTCAGCTAGAAGTAGAGAGAGATTTGGATCTAGGGAAAGCAAAGGGAAGATTAATGGCATTTCTGTACATGTACTGCTCAAACTAGAACAAAAGAAGCAAGTTCAACATCAGTGAATACGTCCCTTAAAGCTGTGATAATTTATATTTATTGAATATTAGCATTTAGTTAAATGACTACAGAACTTTATAGCCTCTTTCAGCCCATTGTTTTGGATTTTACTGCCCACAGCTTTGCCCTTTCGGTTCACTCTCAGCTCCCAGCAGTGTGGTTTTCAGATATCCTTATAGAGTGAAAAATATATGTTATAAAACCGCTGTTTGTATCCCGCTTAGTACAAATAGTAGACAGGCAAAGCCACAATAATAGTTTAGGCTGAAAAGCTGATCGTTTGTGCTGGGCTCACTCAATGTTTCTGCTGCTCCCAAGTGGCCAATAAATTAGTGTTGCTAAATCAGATGCCTTCGAAGTTGAAGGCTGATTTAGTGAATTAAATAAATAAATACAATTTATTAAAATATGAAACAGTAAATATATTCAGTTGTTTTTGATATGATATCCCTGTCATGCTAAGAGGCGGCGTGAGCTGCAGTATATGGAATGGTGTTGTCTTATGGTTTGTCCACCTCATATAAATTCACAAGAAGAACACAATGTTTAAAACTCCCCTCGTCTGCATTATATAATTTATGTACGTCTTAGCTAACCAGTCTTTTTCAGACTAACCATACATTAGCATGAACAATCTACGGAAATGCTTCCATCAAAGTATCTGTGGGTAATGATGCATTCCTTCTCACAATGCACTGAGACAATACTGGTAAAATGATATAGAATTAATCTGTAATCCTTCCTGATCCCTATCGTATAATATTTGTAAGGCATCATTCCACATCTGTTGACTCAAACATGACTGAAATCTGTTTGTTTTCTTGTGCAAATCTGTGTTTAGACCTTTAATACCATCCGTCAATTCAGCAGCAGATGCTGTATCACTGGAAATGACCTTGCAAAAACATAATCTGTAAATATGCTAGTTCCCTATGGGAAATCATTCACGGGTTTGTGTCAACAAGGGAGCAAACAAAAGGACTAATAGTGTTAGACAGGATTCCCCTCAGCCACTTAACACACACACACACACACACACACACACACACAGTACACAATGAGACAATGGGTTTCTGGCCTGTGATCCTCTTCAGATGACTTCTAGTAAAAATAGTACTGTTGAGATTTCCCAAACCCTCCCTCTGGGCTCATTTAAAACCCCTGTAATAAACCTCCTAATCCCAAACCAGCATTTTCTAGAGGGTTACACAACGCCGTGTGTCTTATGCAATTGGCAGAGTATTTAGAGTTGATTATAGAACAGTTGGTAGGAAGGGAAGGAAGGATGACGAGGCTGCTGATGCAAAACATTTACTGTAGGATAAGATGTGTGATTAAATGTGTACATGTTGAATCTTTTCTTTTGTTCTGATATCAACTAAAAAATAATTACATTTACTGTAAGGAGGGAAATGGACATTTTTCTTGTGTAAACATAATATACATTTAAAGTGTAGATTACATTTATTATTGATAAATCGTCAGAGATGTTCATATTAGACCAACAGTTATTTTTCAGCTTTGGCACTGGCTTTGCATTTCAGAGGATCCTCTAGTCACTTGACGTAATCCCTTATTTATTTTTAATCCGAAATAAAGGTAATAGCAGGGCTTTTTATTTCCCAGCAGGTCAACAAACAGTTTTCTGTGCCCCATCACTTATCTTAATGTTGAAAGGTGTTGCTGATGCCTCCCGTGACACGGACTTACAGAACAGCAGTGGCGACAGAGGGGAAATATTCTCTTCGAACCAATCACAGAAGTGCATCACACGCAGACACACATTTACTTAACGCTACAGGCTTTGACGCAGTCAGTGTTTGATTATCTGCGGTTTTTTTTTATTTGAAATGCCATGGTTCCAGCAAACTCAGTTGCCAAAAGTTTCATATTGTAGCTTCTATTTTTAACGGTAAATGAAACAACTACAGAATTTTAAAGTGCTAATAATTAATGGACGGCAGCTACAGGTGACTGTCACAGCATAGGTCACCGAACTGACTGCGGTGATATTATTATTAATATTAGCCTTTCATGGTTTGCACCAGTAGGTGGTGTAATTGTCTCAGTCGTCCTCTGCCCTCCGCCTGCTCACGTTCAGGTTCAGTCTGCCAACTGTGGCTCCCATGAGCCTAAATTATTTAGTTTGGCTGGATGTGATGGAACATGGATAAAGAGGAGGGCACAGGGTCAGTGTGATAGAGCCAGTAGCTGCTCCCTGCTCAACTCCTCGGATTTCAACTAGAAAGTTTTATTCCAAAGAGAAACACGGGCACCTGATAAGACGAAATCCGTTTTGACAAAATTACTGGTACAAATGTAAAGCAATGCAATAGAGAAGGTATAGAGAGCGATGTAGACTTATGAGATTTATGTTTCATTATCATTGTGATGAGTAAGCCTGCCAGTATTCATAATATGACACAGTACCTCTGTTCCAACTCTTTGGTTCATCTTTGTACTTTGTGTCACCTGAGGGGAGGACTGTCTTCAGTCACCATAACAACTAGCACTGGTGAAACCCGACTCTGCCATCTAACGTTTCATTCTGCCTGCTCACAATAAGTTACTTGGCAATACCAGGGCTCTGTGTGGATGTGTTTTTGTGATGGACTTGGCACACTTTCCACATCCAGGCCCTGACACGGTATCTAACCTTTTAAAAACACCATACATCAAAGAACCGAGTACACTTCGCTTATCCGCACAGAGATACGGGAGAAAACAGAAGTATCCCACTGTGTTGTGATATATTTCAGATACATCTCTCCCCAGTTTAAGAAAAAAGCAGAACAACTGCGGCTTTGGAGGCAGAGCAGTGGTTGACCAACAGCAGGGTCAGTGGTTTGATTCCTGTCTCTACTTGTCATGTGTGGATGTGTCCTACTTTTACAGACAGATAAAACAGTGACGGGCTGTTTATAACCCGTTTACCATGGAATTCCAGAGCAAAGTGTCAGGTCGTGGTGCGCGGTGTGTTGTCTGCTTACAGGTCAGCTGAACTGTGGACAGGAAGTCAATAAACTGGCATAAATAATGTTTAGGGAAGATTCATGTAGCAAAGGTTCTCCTTCGATTCATTTGCTAAACAACAAATTAACAATATTTTGGGATAGTACAAGATAAAGTAGTAATATACATTATAATGTCACGAAACACTTAAGCAGTAGTTTGCATACAATTATTTGCTGCTGCTGATTTAGCTGAATTGTAAAATTCTTTACATTTTACATGAATAGGCAGTAGTAGATTTTGACTGGTAGAGCAGTCGTCCAGCAACCCCGGGGTTGTTGGTTCGATCCCCGGCTCCTCTGGTCACATGTCGAAGTCTCCTTGAACACGGAACCCCGACTTCGCAGCTCCAGGGAGTGTTGGCCAGCTTCACCGCAGCTCCCCAGTCAGAGTGGGAGTGTGAAGTGGTGAATTAGAAGCAGTTTAAAGCACTTTAGGTATCGATAAGGAAAAAGTACATATAAGTGCAGATCATTTACAAATAATCTACAAAAAAAAGATATATCTCAGCTCATGTAGTCAAGTTAGCCAACAACTTTACTTAAAGCACCTTAAATAATTAACTTTATTCACTTTCATTATGCTCATAAAAACTGGAAGAAAAATCCAATGTTTATTAGCTAGTGTCAGAGTTCTTCGTCATTTATTGCCTGATACAGTTTTACTGTCGGACTGGGGTATGTCCCTGCCTATACTTGCATTAGCGTGTATCAAAGTTAGACCGCTTAATAAACTGGCCACCATCATATTCCATATACAGATGCACCCATACTGTACCTCCCACCCACATTCACTGATCACTAGGCTGAAGACAGACTGGGACAGTGAGACTCCCACGCTCTCCCTACACATTTCCTTGTAAGGAGAACATCTGTGAAGCGCACGCAGGCCTTCAGGGTACGTCTCACTTTGAACTCAGAGGTCATTGTTGGATTCTTTCCAGCTTTCTACGCTTTTCTTCATCCTTCCAGTCTTTCTGTGATAATAGGAATATTTTATTATTTGAAATATGCAGCTGTAAATCCCCTCACAATGTCCCCTAGTTTTTTTCTTCCAACTAACATGAAGAATCCAAATTATTATGTATGCTTATGTATTTATGTAATTTCAAACAAACAAAAAGACTGTCAGACTTTTTGAGAATATCGATTCAAATATTGGTGCACAGAAAGGCCAATATGACTTACATGACATTCAAATATGTGTGAAACTGGTTTTGAATCCTGAAAAGATGACAGTGATTCATGATGACACCATGAGGCGCACATACAGTGAGAGTCACCATCCATCATTTCTGTACCAGGTTGCCCACAATTTCCATTACTGATGTAAGACTTATGTTAATCACTTCCAGGACCCAAGTGAGTGAGTGTGTTGGATCTAAGAGTTAGACGGTGTTACCTAATTTTTCTTGAGTAATGTACGTGTTTCAACTAGCTATGCTTCCCCCAAAGCCAAGTGACAGGTGAAAGGCTGCACACGGTGGTTTAAAAACTCATCATGTCACCTTTAATTTTACATTCACACTCATCTTTTTCTTTCCAGTGTCTTAAAACCATAAAAAATAAATATACATTATGTTACAAAACAGTTCCAGTGTCTCAGATCATTAAAAAAAAAACACAAGGACATCTGTCAACAGCATGATTACAGAAAGGGCAAATGTGTGGTGAACAGTATATATGGTACAAATGCACTGAGAGAGCAGTAAACAAAAAGAAGTTGACTTTCATTAGCTGCTTAATGCATTAGAGTTGGCATCATGTTTACTTTGAACTCAGATTCAGTAATTCAGCTATGAATGAGTATTCGAGTATTTGAAGGGTTGGTTGATGTTATAAAAACTAAATCTTTGTATTCCACACTCTATTTACAAGTCCTGCAAATGGTTTTTCCCCGTACTACATGTACTACATACTACAACGAAGCTGAGTTAAAACTGAATTGACCCCAACTCCAATCTGCACATTTACTGTATATCATGACTTTGGTAACCAGGAGTGTGTGTTGCATTTGACAGGCAGGATGGACACTGGAAAAAAAAGGCTTCTGGTTCTTAGTGCTAAAACTGGAAAAAGAGAGTTTTCAAAAAGGGGGGTAAATTCCTCACAATTTGTGTTCCTCAAGGCCCGCTCTGCTCTGTGTGCACGTACTTGGGATATTCTAGGCCATATGCGCAGCAAAATCTGCTCAGTGTGGTACATAACCTGATAAACCCACCGCAGGCTAATACAGTGTGTGGGTGTGTAAGGCCTCGGTCCAGGATTAAGGCACACAGATTATTGTTCTCAGCTGATTAAACCAGCGTATCAAGTGATTTTAGGAAAATATTCCCAACCTAACAGGCAAAAGGATTTTTAGTTTTTATAACTTCTTGACGAAATACAAAATAGGTCATTTCTTCTTCACCTCTGACAATATCTACATATTAATTACACTCAAAGTGGACCACATTAAAAGGCTTTCTGCGAGTTAAAAAAATAAGAGGAGCACTTGATGTGCGACACAGGCGTCCCGTAAGAAAGAGTATCAAAAAAAATCTGTAAGAACACGTTGCGTCTTGTAGTCCTTGAAATCCTTTTGGACTACAAATGAGACTGTACCAGCACGTATGAGTCCATGCACAGCGATTACACACTGTAACAGTATCTGCCTTCCTCCAGGAGGAAGTAGCTGTCTGGAAGTACTGTCCATCTTTACCCCAACTTTAATTCATCCTGGGAGAATTCTTCATCTTTTGACTCTGTCGACCGTTCTGGTTTTGGCACACTTGGCTCCATTTCCTCCTCCATTTGTATAGTCCGACACAGCGTTCCCTTTAAGTTTCTCAGATCTTTTCATCACCTTTGCTTATTTTACTTATCTCAGGCAGTCTAAGAGTCTGCATTTAATACTGCTCTCCAGAGAGGGGGAAGAGGAGAGGAAGGATGAATGGACAGATCGGGCAGGGGCAACACTTTTCCTTAATTCGCCCAATCTCCGACGCCCCTCCATCTTCTTTGATGTTTGCCATTTTATTCCCCTACTCTTGGATCTCCTTTCCCTCGGTGGGATTTTCATTCTTCTTCTCATAAAGGCAGACTGGTCTGGGTTTTCCTAACAGGTCAGATCGAAGTCTCGTTACTGCCGCTGTTAACGGAGGAACGGGGACGAGAAGGGATGCAGGGAGGAGGGGTGAAGAGAAAAAAGAAAAGAGGAACAAAACATGCAAAGTAAAAATGAGTGCAGGGATGCAGACAGTCATCATGCAAAACTGAAGCAGGATGATCACATTATTTCATGCTTTGGTTAAAGGAACTGTAAGATGTTTATGGAAATATCGTGAATGGCTTTTTTGCCAAAAGTTAGATAAAAGAAAATGTATCGTTCTCATGTCCGTATGGTAAATATGATGCTACTACCAATAGCTAGTTAGCTTAACTTACTACAGACTGAAAACAGAGGGAAACAGCTCATATAGCTCTGATGGAGCTATTTGAGATAATAGATTAATGCATATTTACATGTATAATGAAACCTTTGTTACACTAGGACAAAGTTAAGCCAGCTCGTTCTCCATTTCCAGTCTTTGTGCCAAGATAAGCTGATTCTCTGCTGATGGTAAGTTCATTGTTATTAATCTCTTCTTCTTTGCAAGAAAGCAGATGCAAATAAGCAAAAAAGCATATATGTACAATTTTTGATCTGTTTCTTTAAAACATGCACAGTTATAACACATGCACTGCTGCATCAGTTCTGGAAAAGCTTTTCATAGTCTTGATTCAGATAACAAGATAAAGTAACAATCATTCATTTTTGACCATTCAGAGGCTCTATCAATTCAAGTTTATTAATATTGATGTTTTTATTTTATTTATTAAAAAAATAGACATGCCATCTGTAAAAGACTACTCACTCTGAGTCCGATTCATTGCCTCCGTTGACTGTCCCTGACTTCAAGTGCATTGCCACTCCCCCGTTGGTCTCACGGTAGACGCCTGCGGGCGGGGGCCCAACTGGGATCTGCGGTCGTGGGGCAACGGGCGGTTTGATGAGGGTGCTGGTGTCGTGATTGCCAGGCCGACCTCCATCATTGGACGTCAGCGAGGGTGCTCGGGATGTCGGCGTCATGATGTTGACGGACGGAGTTGGTGGGGAAGAGGAGGTGTGGTTGTTGTTGGGTGGAGGGGAGGTGATTGTGGGGGGGTTGTAATCGCTCAGCTTCTCCCTCAGACGGTTCTTCATGTTCTTGTCGGTCAGGGGAGGAGGGTAGCTGATTTTGTTCTTTAAGATACCTGAGATGGACAAACACTCGTTATCAGCGTAAAGAAAATAAAATCACTTCATTTATTTGATGTCACTCAAATCATTTCTCTTCTCTCACCCTTTCTCTGCTCTGGCTGGTGGTTGCTGTTGGGCTGGTTAGGGGGTCCCGTGTCTTTAACATTACTAGCTGTCTGCTTCTCTCTCTCCTGGGGTGTCTGACTTTCTCTTTCACCGATGTGGTTGAGCTTATTTTCTGGGTGCAGCTCCACGTTCACTTTGGTCTCGACCCTCAGTCTCTCAGCCCCACCGGGATCCTCACTGTCACTAGCTGTGGTGGCCTCTGTTGGCCAGTAAGGCCTCACGTGATTGGACACTGAATCTACTAGTGGAGGTACATGGGAACATATGAGAATTGGCAAACAAAAGCATTAGTAATTTATTGTTATATGCTTTCTTTTTCTAAAACTCTTTCCCTTTACTTTTAAAATTGCCTTAACTGCTTAGTTTTTGTAAAATATATCAGAAAAATTAACATGTGTGGCATGTAGAGTATATCTAATCCTGAAGTGATGGTGTATTATGTTGATGAATGATACATTCATACACTTCTCTACAGTAAAATTATAAATGAATATATATGAAATGAAATATATATATGAAGTATATAAAGTAGCATGAAAAACTCAATTTAAGTACAAGTCTCGGATGAGTAAACCACCACTGATTGTGCTTCGATTTTAGGATCAACTTACCTTTCGGCGTGCTGTGAACAGGTGGCCTCTCATTGTTCCACTTTGGCTTGACGTCGATGTCATCGTCCTCGCTGTCGGAGGAGTGGGAGGAGGCGTAGGAGGAGCTGTGTTCATCAACTGACAGCTCACTGTCTGAATCAGAGTCTGATGGGGACAAGGAATCATTAATATATAGGGTAAGGATTGGAATTGGTTAAAATAACCACGTACGATACTCACCATCTCCCTTTGTGCCGTTTCTGTGGAACAGAGGCCCATCCAAATCTGTGTGTCCTTTAGCTGTTCCTGAAGAGACACTGGGCTTCTGAGCAGATTCCTCCCTACACAGATAAAGACACACAGAAGACGAAGGGGGGGAAGGACAGGGACAAGAAAGAAAAATGGGAGAGGGGAGCAGATTAAGAGGAGGCACAGGAGAAGGGGGGGTTTGTCAAACCCAGCTTGATGTCAAAGTCAACTAATGCACTATGAGAGAGCTGTCATTACAAAAACCTTTGCGTCCATGAATGGCTTCAACAAAGACAATAACAAATATTATGTGAGTTATGTGTGTTTGTGTCAGTCAATCGACTGCCTTGATTATCATCAGAAAAAAAACATTTGCTGATTTGCTGTTTCAGTGTGTTTTTGGCTTATATATATATATATATTATTGATGTTGAATCAAACACTCAAAATGCTGATAATAAGAAAATTGCAGCAGCAGCGATTTCCATTTATGATCAGCTTTCAAAATATGAAGCATCCTTAATAACATAATTATATAACTGGATAGAAGCCTGGCTGTTCAATGTTCTCTCACGTCTTCACCTGTAGACATTTATTCCAGGTTGGATTGAGATGCTGGCTGGGAGGCAAAAATGCTACTGGAGACTCTGACCTGTCTGATAGCTGATCTAAGGGAAGCAGCTGGAAGCGCGCCAAAAGCCGCAGGGTGGAGGTAGATGTGTTTGGATTACTTTCTCACTTCAACAGGTACAGTTTCAGTCTCCCTCTTTTTTCTGCCTCTCCGGCCGCCCTCTCTCTCTCTCTCGCTCACCTTTTCGTCATTTCTTTCTCCCGGCATGCAGCATGCTGCGCTGCCCCTTTAGCGTTATAGCTCTCATTGACCCAAGTGTCAGCTCGTGTTACCCTGATGACAGCTTTACAAGCCGAGGCGTACCGTCAGACCTAACCTTAATTCTGTAAAAGTCTTTAAAACACCAGCTACGCTGGATGTAACACCAGTCAGATGAAAACATGTCACGATGCAATACAAACACAGCTGTACAAGACGTGGTGGTGAGATTAACATGAGATAGAAGAGGATATATATGCTGGGAGAGAAGTATCTCAAATGTCAACTTTTAGGTGATTGATCATCCAGAACAAAAATTCAAACTCCTCAATGTGAACCTTGTTGAAGAATGGGAAGCATGTTGATTTACAATTACGAAAAAAGTATTCAAACTATTTCATGACACTCCTATAACAGTGACCAATAATAAACACATAATTTTTTTTATGGTAAACAACTTCAAAAGTTCACATTTTGTTGGAGATATTTCGCGTATTAGCTACATGGTTTGCATTAGCATGCATAGTACCAGCATGAACTGGAAATACTACTATTATTCATGTTAAATACACAAAATGTTAAACTAAAAATGATTATAATTAAGAAAATATGAAAACTTTATTTTTCAAAGCAAACGATGATGATGCGTGTTCAGTAGGATTTAGTAATCCTTTGCCTTTGCCTAGGTGTGGCTGAGAGTCATGTGTACAGTAGATCAGTCTGCCTGCAAAGCTCGGTGGTTTATGCAAGCAGGGTTACACAAGCACAGCGTCATGCAGGTGCAAGTGTGGAAGAAAAGAAAGAAAATTACTCCAAATATAAACTCAACTGCGAAATCCTTGCTTTTGATGGGACAGCAGAGAATATAGGCGCGTGTGTGTGTGCGGCCATGAATTACAGGCTTGATTTGTGTTAGTAGGAGTTAGACATTCAATGCATCGGCAAAGAAACAATATAAGCAGAAGTGCAAAGATGCTGAAATAAAATAAAAAAAGTCACATGCCAAGACACTGACATTCTTCTTGCGGCAGCGCAGTAAAAGCAGCCATGCGGTGAGTGAGCGTGATGTACCTGAGTGTGTAAGCCAGGTAGCTGCTGCGGCTCTTGGCTGACCTGAGCGTGCTGTTTAGGGAGATGGTAGACTCTCCGATGCCTGAGCGGTACAGTGGGCCGTCTTCCGTGTAGGTGTTGTTGCAGTTGAGAGAACGCTGCAGGAGGAAGAGAGAAGAGTGAGAGGAAGAACAGAAAACCAAAAAGTTGCTGCTTAGTTTCCAGGCTCAAGTCAAAGCTAGTGAACATAAAATGCGGTTACACTGCTTACACACAAACATTTGCATTAAAATCACTCAAAAATCAATTAACTGATGCTGAATGTGCCTGTCGCTTACCGTCAGTAAAGAAGCCCTTGTGGTGCTGGATTCGTCAGGTATACTCTTCTTTCCTGTGAAGACGTTCTTCAGGTTCTTTCTAACCTCTTTATTAATGATTACATGGAAGAAGAAGATGAAGACTCCCTGTGAAGAAAACCAAACCCGTTTATCATAAACGTGGAGTAAGTATTACAAATGTATATATGAAAATATTGAGCATAGCACAGCAAGTAACTGCAGTACACACCTGCAAGCAGCTGAAGACAGCAAACAGGTAGTGGAAGGTCATTACATCGCTGTTAACCGCCATTAGGCCGAGCAGCCAAGTGGCACTGATGAGTAGCAGTAGGAGGAAAGCCATACGCAGTGCAGGACTGAGGAGGGAAACACGCACAAATAATACGATTAATAATGATATAGTGCTGTTCAGCTATATATGTTTTGACATCTACAGGTTTCTCAACGCGACAGTGAATCTTACATAGCTCCCGACTTCTCCACAGCCTTCTGCCTGCGGCCGCAAGAAGCCTTCGCAGCGAGAATAAAGATCACGATGTTCACCTACAAAAAAAGGAAGAAAAGAAGAAAGAGGTTAACCTAATTAAATATGTTTTCATGTACAACGTTTGATAAACTAATATGTAGTCCTGCAGGACAATACTTCAAATTTTCAAATACATGCCATTTTTTTTGAGGTGCAAATGTCTGTTTTCAAGAATAATCCACAAACATGAATGATCTGAATTTACTGAAGATCAACTGAGACAGAAGAGCCAGTGGTTCATGTGCTATTTATTCATGTACATTTAACATTTAGTCATTTGGCAGAAGCTTTTATCGAAAGCGACTTATAAGTGCAGTACAAGGCACATACCAGGACAACAACAAAGATGGGTCCAGCAAAGCTCCAGATGAGGGTGTCATGGACAGAAAGCCAGCAGAAATCGGGGTTCCCATAACCCTGAGGGTCAAGACCTACAGCCAGACCTACACACACACACACAGACAGACACAAAAAACGCAGGCATTTTCTTAAATGAATCCCAGTGACTGCTTAATGTGACTTAGTCACACTGTCTCTCAACTGAAATTCAAATCAGGTAGTAAATCTAAAAAGAATGACAGGCTTAAAGACGCAATAGTATTTGAAAAAAATTAGATGACTGAACTTTTGCGTTTAAGTTATTAAGACAGGCTATAAAAATATTTAAAACGACAGGAAATTTATGGAGCCAACTTTCCACCAACATATGCACCTTTGTTTTTAATACTTTTTAAATGTAATATTTATACACACACGAAAACATTTTGTGCTACTTTCATGGGGTGAACAGCCACATAAGGCCCGTGTCCCATCTTCCTCCCTCTGTCTAATGTTCAATAATTTTCCCACGGGGTTTACAGCCTCTTGGGCAGAGACAAGTCGCAGCGTGAACTTCACTGACAATTTCCCACCTTCACGAGCTCGTGTAAGTGTGTGTCTCACCTGTGATAATAGCTGGTATGCCCCAACCCATGGCGTAGTAGAACCTCATGTGTCCGTGGTTGATGTTGCGCATCTCCGTCAGCATGCGGTAGATATGCAGCCCCTCCACGAACATCCAGGCAAACGTGCACATGTAGAAGTAATGGAGGAGGATGGCTATGATGGTACACACAAACTGGACGGAGGTAAAAGAAAGGAAGAAGAGAGAGATGTTAATCCAACTCTATATCATAGGACTAGAGTTTCAGAAAAAAATGACAATATCTTATAGGCATAATTTAATTATTATACGTTATTAATTCAAAACAAAAAGTCAAAAAACAGTGGTAATCACTTTGGATGCTGCACAGACAATACAAACATTGTCAAAACGCCACTTCATGCTGTGGGAATCTGGCATTTGTGACTATATTCAGCACTTTATACATTAAACTAATCACACTGTCATTACCATTAATGATATTAAAATGAATTACCTGTAATAACCGTCTTATGCTTCAAACTTCTTTATGACTAAACTTCAATTTATGTAATGCAGTAATAACTCAACCTGTCTCTGCATTCCTATACCTCCTTCCCTCCCCCCTTTGCTGTGCCTTTTGCTGTAATGGAGGAATGCAATGTGTCGGGGAATGTCCCAGCAGTTGAGATACTGTTTTTTAGTAATACTGTGTATTATGGAGATCAGAAAAACAGGGACAATCTACATTGACAGGGTTATAAATCATGCTGCAGATAGCCCTGGGCATACGCTGACAGCATTCCACAGTTCTGACACACACACATACACACCTAATCAGTCCATGAAGTACAAGTACACACGTACACAAACATTACAGAGTTGAGAAAAAGGGAAAAACTGATTCCCTTTGTCCTTTTGGCTTTTACTCTTAAATAAAAATCCATACAGGTCACATGGTTAGTGTTTGTGCCCGTCAACCTTCTCACAATACTACAAGGAAAACCAAATGTACCTGCTGACTTGTTGTCCAGATTGCGTTTTGTATAGCGTGAGTGAACACAGTTTCCCCTAATTCTTGACATTTTTTTTATTGTTAAAAGGTTTTTTATTGCTAAAAGCGTCTTACTGCTGTGACGAATGAGCTGCAATCAAGTCAGAAATAAAAGACAAAGCAGCTGTAAATGTAGGTAAAGCCCATTCAAACTTTGCGTGTTGTGTCACTTTAGGCTGCGACGCGACCTGATCTGATTTGACGGTGACACGATTCGCTTCTGCTGTGATAGTCAGAGCCAAAATGTACATTCCACCTCAGCGTTACAGCGATAATCTGATGATCTTGTGATGATTTGTTAAACTGTAGACTGTAAACTCTCGCTTAGCCAGACTAGTAGCTAAAGAATGAAAAGGATATTGTTGTTTTCTAAGCTAATTTTGCATCAATATCACTATGAACTGCACTTCATTTGTTGTATAGAATAAATAAATGTGGTATGAAGTGTTATAGAGTGAGTTTTACATGGACTGGCTAGTGGATATTGATTTGAGGCTGTTTCCAGTATGCTAAGCTAATAAAACTTGGTGCTTGTGGTAGATTTACACTAAAATCTTAACCCCTTACTGACATGAAGCAGATACCGATCATCTATTTAAAAACCACATGATTAGATAATAGTTAAACTTAAGCATACATGCATAACATGAACAGTGCACATACATTAATTACTTATTACTTATTATTATTAGTTATTATTATTAACTTCACTCAAATGTTGTTCTTCTCTCCCAAGATCTATAAGCCATCTCAGCTTTCCAAATCTCATTACTTAAAAAAAAGAATTAGTTAAAAGAATTAACTTGTGAATTAACAGATTAATGATGTTTTCTGTACAGCAGACACACGAGAGATTTATCAAGTGAACGCTAAGAAGTTGTTTTGGGGAAACCTTTGCCAGGGCTTGCTGCCCTGAGGCCTTCTTCTGGAGACACGTACCAGTCTCAGCATGCCCCAGCTACTGGCCCACTGTGTGTGTGTGTGTGTGTGTGTGTGTGTGTGTGTGTGTGTGTGTGTGTGTCTCAGCAGACTTCAAAGAATTTCCACCGTTTGATCCTTTACTCTATGTCTATACATTTATACACAAGTGTGTTATAGTGAGTTACTGTACAGTGATTAAAACCAACTCCAAACTGTATAATGGGCCTTACATATTAAGATCAATAAACGGACTTCCACTAATGATGTCAACATTTAGTCTGGATTCAGTTTAATACATTTAACTTAAAGCTTTAGCAACCACCATTTTCCTAGCTATTAAAGAGTCAAAATACATAATCTCTCAAATACAGACAGACTCATTGGTTAGTCCCATTAAGCCTGGTAAAGCACCTGCCAGCACAATGTTCGATGGCTGCCTGCAGGCCAAACCCTGTAGAATGCCTGGCAGTGCTTTACATGATAAAAACCAGAGCAAGACAACTTCATTTTGCCCCACAATCACTGCGTCACAAGCTGTTGATGTCTTTGTTGTTTTCCATATTAATTATACGATATGACAGCATATTCTCCTGATTTATGCATGATACAGAAGCAGTCATCTTAAACGGATAAAGATCCGGCTACTGTGGCAAATATCACCAGCAAGATGGAAAAGGATGGTCAAAGCACTACCTGATATAATGAAAACATGGTGCAAATCACCAGCAAAGTCTTTTAACTGCACTTTATTTTGCGCGGCCTGAAAACACACTCACCGGGTTGTCGGTCTGATTGATGCCGAGCAGGAAGACGAGCTCAGAGAAGAACAGCGCTGCCACCAAGTTCCTGTGGATAGCGTGGAGGTTGGAACGGAGTCGGTGCAAGAGACACAGCAGGATGAAGGTGAGGAGGAGCAGGAAGAGGGAGACTGACACAGTGGTGTAGGTGACTATCTTCAGCGGGAGAACATCACCGTGCTATGGAGAGCAACACACAATGTTGTAATACTAGCTGGAGATGTTTAAAGTTTTAAAAACATTTTCAGAAGTACCTCTCTCTTGGAGATGTCCATCAGTACGGCAAAGCTGGTCATATGGTTACACTGACAGCTGATGTGACTGTTGTTTCTGTTGAGCACCTCGCAGCCTTTAGAAGACCAGCCGCCGGTTCCTCCAATCCTAAACACACATGCACTGACATCAGTAACGTTGGAACTTACATACGCATGCTACTGAACGTGCATAAGAAACTCTGAGCTTCTGAATAGTCCGAGGCAACTCACGCTATGGAGTGATTCCAGAAGACACAAACTGGTTTGGTCCTCTCCTCTGTCTCCAGCAGGGTGTATTCAAGGGTGATGGGGGGGTCCAGGACGGGAGGAACAGGTGGACCCTCACTGTGGACTGTGGTACTCACTATGGCTGTGTTAATCACTGGCCGGTTGGGAAGCCTAGAAACACAAGACATAAAAAAATAAACATGACCAAAAATTTTTCACATTTGTTTTGGGTTTTTTTTCCCTGAAACAGTAGTTCAGTTTACCTAAAAATCAAAAAGGAATCTGCAAGGTCCTTGCAGGCAGTGATATAGAAGTTCTTCTAAACTCACAGTTCTTCCACAGTAAATATTATAAAATGTATGAACGAGCATACCGAACATAAAGACTTATATACACATTTGAACATGTTCAAAGTTCAGACAGGGTATTCTTTTAGGAATTGTTTGCACTGCATTGTGTAATCCTAGCAAAGTATGTTAGAACACTTGTCTACACTCCCACGTTCAGTGTCTGACAAAAGCATGTATGTCAACACCTTATAATACGTAGCAGCTTTTTATTCAAAGCCTGAAATTAAGCATAATTACAGTGGATCACTTTTTATTATACAAAAATCAACAGTCTACCTCAGACTCCTGCGGTCAGGGTCATATCTCTCCGGGAGCAGTTTTCCCAGTGATTTGTACACTATCACCACGGCAACTGGATGAGGGGCAGCTGGTTCGAGGTGGCGCCGTTTCCTATCGGACATGGTGTGATTCTCCTCCAAGGGCGGATCAGTCTGAGTTGGAAGGGCAATAGTTGGCTCAACTATGGACAGAAAGAAGAGGGACATATGAATTGAATGAATGTAATTTCCTCCTGGAGCATTTAATAATCATTTATGCTAGTGTGGTCTGATTCTGCCAGGGTCCCTACCCCTGTGGCTCTGAGCGCGGAGGTTGAACTTTGGAAAGTGGACGGAGGACCCAAGCTCTTTGGGATATGTCTCCTGAATGTCCTGGAACCGAGGGAGTGTCGCCTTCTCTGGGTCCGACACATCCAGGTAGTCCACAGTTAGAACTAGAAATGATATGATATGTGATGTGAAATAATTTGTACCACATTCATACAAGACCTTCTTTAAATTTTCTTCACTCACTCATGTTGTCTGTGACGATGGTGAAGGGCTTCAGGTAGGTTTTCCTGACGTTCTGGGCCAGTGTGTTGGCGTAGTCTTCAAAGTTGCGGAGCAGATGTGCTGTGCCACCCTCAGTTCTCTGGATCTGCTCCCAGTGCTCCTTGGTGTCTGGATCTAGTATGGCACTGCCTGCTCGCACCAGATTCTGGAAAGAATAAACAAATGACATGAATGGCAACTCACTGCTGTATTACTGGATATGATCAAAAGTCATATAAATATCAAAGAGAGTAGGTGAAAAGTGTAAAGCAAAGATAACAGTGAGAATCAACCAGTGGAGGGCAGTGTGCCACCTGTGCTTCCCATGCTATGGACATGGGCTTGTTGGTTTCATATAAGTTGTAATGTAGTCAACAATTTGAAAAACTTAAACATTCATTATAATCTGTTGCTTTTATTTTGTCCACCTCATTGAACTCTGCATCCCTCATGGCAGTGAGGTCAAACCCTGCTTGCCGACTCTCAAACTGCAGCACATGGTTCAGCAGCTGGGCAGCCGTCTTCACATCGTTTCCATAGTAACGAGGTGTGTTATTGGTTGCACTCTGAAGCAAACGCACAATGGTCTTGGAGCGTTCGCTGTCCATTCTTGAACTGTTGAGACGCAGTTCTTCATTCTGGAAGAGTGGAGCGATGAGGGATGAACAGACAACAAAAACGAGCAGGGTGAGGCAAAGTTAAAGCTGAGTGGGTGCGATGAAACAGAACAGAAAATAGTCAATCCCAGGATTAGTGAGACAAGCCTTCAGTATTAAGTTCAGGTTTAAGCACAACAAGTGAAATGCTCGTCGAAATCTCCTGCTGATTAAATTACACTGGAGGAAACACGAGCTCCTTAACAAAGCTACTTTTGTACCGTAATAAACAAGCGGGGGATTTTTAGCCTAAAATGTTCAAAGTTTTTTCAACTATATTATTTACCAATTTCTTAAGATGGGAAAAGGTGACAGTGGTGCAATTGAAGAGCTCAGGTGACAGCCAGCCTTTGTCATCACTGCAGTGGCGGATGGCAGTGCCTGGAAAAACACAAAAGCACAAGAAATGAAGAAAAGTCAAGTTCATACAAGTTTGTTACACACTGGGGGGGAGGGGTCAAAATATTAATACCTGTAACCACAACATATTCACAAAGTGATGCTAAAGCACAATGAGACACTATATGAATGTAAATATGTATTTTTTTACTTCAATTTAAATGATTTTTAAACTGGTTTGAAAAAGTGATACAGTCTATAAACTTCCTAAACACCAGAGTTATTAACGTTCAAAATATTTGAAACTGTACTGTTCCTGTCTGCTAAAAAAAAAAAAACTAAACACTTCATTCAAATGCAAAGTTTTCTCCATTTTGCTATTGTTGCAGAGGAAGAAACGGCTGAAGCAACTGCCAGTTGTGACGAGCAAATAAATTCCCCAGTGACTCGGGAGACAACGAAGTGTGCACCATGGTGACAGCAGTTAGCAGTGGGTAACCAGGAAAGTGAGAGCGCGTCAGCGGGAGCAGGTCAGTGAACTTCACCTCAATGCTCCTTCTCTCACACACAAACACTCACACTCGGCTGTCGGGGGGAGGGGTATTACTGTCAGTTCTTAACATAATACCTGTGTTTATCCTCTACATGACCGGCTAATGAAAACGCTCGCTTAGATTAATCGCAGATTGATCACAGAGCTTTATTACAATGTTTTTAAGACAGATTAAATGCCTTCAAATTCAAAAACACACAGCCACCCAAACAAGCAGCTTAAGCCAACCTCTGTCACAATGTAACTATGAATGCCTTTACGTAAAGGAAAAACTAAATTCATAAGCAACGAAAAACAGCCTATTACAATACACACATGTTTTCATTGCCAGTAGCTTTTGGAAGGTAATCTTAGTTATTTAGCTATTATTTTGTAACTACTGTAATTAGCATTTTCTACTTCTTTGTGTGCATGTTTAAGCATATAACATTACCATAAGCATGTACCATAAGAGTTTTGGAGGCTGACAGATAAATAACTTATTATTTTGAACTTCAGAAAAGTGGTGGCAGCAGTGCTTGTTAAGCATGTCTATGTGTTTGTTTCCTAAGTGTATGTAACACTGTAAAAATAACACCACACTATTTTTAGTCCATTAATTCCTTCCTGATTTTCATATTAGCCAAGAAACATATTTTTACCCAACTATAATTAGAGTGATCCTAATCTGAAGGTAACAAATTATGACAAATTCTTCCCTCAGCGTGGATGAAAAGACTTTTCATTTTGATCAGTGAAATTGGCTGTTCATTAATGAATAGATATTGTCACTTCCTCTGGATCTAAATTATTAGGTCTGTCATCACAGGTTGACAAGTACTGACCAATGGATCCTTTGGGACAATTCATTGCTGCAGGGCGTCCGAATTTCGTCTTGGGCCACCAGATGCCTGCGTCAAATGCCTTGGGACAGCCCTCGTAAACCACTGTAGGGGACACACACACAACAGAGACAGAAAGTTGTTAATTAGTTGGAATATAGGCTTTAAACACAGTTGTATGTAAGAGAATTACAGAACAAGATTCATAAAGTGTTTAAAGAAAGTGAAGCTAAACCACTTCAAATCTTATCACACAATATTCATTATCAAGTACCGAGTGCAGCCTTCCCTCACACACCAACGCAGCAACATGTAACCCACTTAATCCTAAAGAGCAGTTACACAAGCTGTCATACATAATTCATTTCACCATATCTGGGTTAATAAATCTCCTTGTTTTTCTGTGGCACCTATAATCCCCAAGTCTTTCACTAAATACTTTCCATTTACAATAAACTTTTAGAATAGAATAGAATAGAATAGAATAGAACAGAATAGAACAGAATAGAACTTTATTATAATCCAACAGTGGGGAAATTCTTGTGATGTAGCAGCCATGGACAAGGACACTAAGCATTATACTTTAACAGAAAAAAAGGCATTTAAAACTAAAAATATATACATATTTACATTGGAACACGAAATAAAAATAACATCAAATAGAAATAACCAACTGAGTGACGATTTGTAACAGCACTGTCACTCTTTTTGCATAACTGTTAAACACCATTTTCTATTCAAGTTCAATCATTCTGTCATCACTTAAGGTTACCCTGAAATCATAACAGATATGTTGAGTTTCACTGTGTTGTTCGGACTGCAGAGCTGACAGACTGTGATGAATTGTAATATCTCACAGGACATTATATTAAGAAATGTCTTAGTTGTTTTAGTCTGGATTTCATTAAAAGTCTGAGCATGTTGTAAGCCTGTGAGGAGCTCCATGTTGGGTCAAACAGTAAGCACATTTACATTTTGAGCTTCTTCTATTCATCCGTACTGTATTGTGTGTGTGCAGTCCCACTGCCAAGCCAGCCCACTAGTCAGAATTGCTGCTTCTGCTTGACTGGGCGGTGACAAAGACTTGAAGTTAGCTCAACTGCAACACCAGCAGATGTGAGAGCGACACTATTTGTTTTCTTCTGACACTTCATCGACTCATCCGGCCCCACACTGCGACCCAAAACATTTAAAGGACTAATACACCCAGCTTTTTCTCACTACTATCCACATCGTGCATCAACACTTAAAATCCTTAATCTTCCTTTTATAAACAGCACCTTGCATGTTGTTCTATTATGTTTTATTTTATCATTTCAAATACGTATTTATTAGGAAATGTTCTATTTAATCTGTGCAGAAGGAGTACTTTATTAATTATACTGATACATATTTATTTCCTCTTAATATGAAAAACTAAATATTGTTCTAGCACTTCTGGAGAGATGCATCCATTGGTGCATTACTTATAATCAACCGCAACTGTGGTTTAGGAGTTTTCTGACTAATTCTCCTTTTAGGCGTAATAAAGTTTATACCTAATTTACAGCGTGCCAGTGGTTCAATGATCAAGCAAATCAGGAAAAATCAAATGATGAATCACAATATAACAACATACATTAAATTTACATACCTTCACATCCAATGGGGGTAACTTCAGCAAAGGGGTTGTCACAGCGGTTACACTGACGACCTATGACACCTCCCTTACAGGGGCACTGCCCAGTGACAGGGTCACAGGTTCGAGACTCAGAGCCAACAGAGAAACACTCACAGGGGTAGCAAGTGTCCTCACCCTCCGGACGATAGTGGTTTTCCTACAGGAAGGAGGAGACACACATCACTAACATTATTTAAACAGATAGATGGAAATCCGGATTGTTGTTTGCATTATTGGCCCATCTTTAAAGCAAGTGTATCTGATTTTTATTAAACAACAACCACTGTGACGATAAGTAACAAAACTTGCTGAGAAACAAGCAGAAAAGAGATCTGCGAAGTCAGGGAACAGACTTGGCCAAACAGCACACTAATAGCAGTTTAAAATATCCTCCGTTGTTATGTTGTTGATAGCAAATCATAACATCTGTGTAAACCTTTATTATATTAAAAACTAAAACTTTAACTATGGAGAACAATGAAAGTCCAGGGTTCCTGATTCTCGGTATGTAGCAGTTTATCTGATCCAAAAGTAGTAAGACCAAAGACTGCTGAAAAAGTCAGGAGATGTGTCCATGTGACAAGGCGACCATAGCTGCACGGCGGCAGTGTGGTGGTAGTGATGCTTCTCTCTGGCCTCTAGATCTATTTTCAGGTCACCTGGTATTATCACCTTAGCTCGCATGGAACCTCGACGAAGGTGATGCCATAAAAAGTAGCAGGTACCAGATACTATCTGCAACTTGGCCTAAAAACCTAAAAAGGTGAGTAAAGTCGTCTTGAGCCGGTTATCATGTATTGAAAAGGCTCCGTATAATGCTCGTACCAAGCTGATAGGACCAACCTTTTTTATTTTTTACATTTTCTGTAATCTACTGTAATATATGTCAATTGTGTTATGGCACTGCTGTTTTCATTGCCTTGCTTGAAATAACATAAAAATGATATGGTAAATCACAAAACAAACACTGGGTCCTGAACAGCATGTGGAATGTCAAATACTGTGTTTCTACCTTGCAGCGGCACTCTCCAGTGGTCTTGTTGCAGTCTTTATGAAATCCTTTGTTAGTGTCACAGTTGCATGGTCCACACATAGGGCTGCCCCACCAACCCTGAGGGCATGGCTTCTCCACTCTGTCATCAAAAATAGAGGAGGTATAAACTGAGACACAGGTAAACGTAAATCTGAATTTTCAATAGAGTAAAAAAAATGAAGTAATCAATTACTGTATCTGAACAGATAGCCATTTAAAAATGAAAACTAATCTAGAATCTAAGCTTTTTTCCAAAGCTCATCTGCAAAAAAGACAACAAACAAATCATAGCAATGGTAGATCAGGTTTTGGCATGTTACTATCTGTTGACTGTATCTCCAACTAAATGCCCCAGATCACTCTGAATAAACTTCACCATATAGTCAGTGAGTCAAGTGTGAGTCATTTATCCAAACACACTAACACACACACACACACACACACACACACATACACTTTCTTCCTTTCTCAGGAGATGTGATCTTCAGCTGATAGGGGACGAGCTGTATAAGGGCAACAGAGACTAAACACAGTTATAGAAGACCAGTCAGGCATGGAGGGGGAAACCCACATCCTGCTTATGAAAGGAAGTGATGATTGTCAAAGGTGAGACTTTAGGGTGAAATAACTGGTCTTCAATCAGGGCCCACTAATTCATGTGCACTTTTTGACCTATACACAACGTTCTGCATGTTCAGATGAATTTCACCCAGTGGCTCTCAGATACAAATGCCATCAAGCTCACATTACAGAGTAGTAAGGCCCTTACTTTTAAAAACAAAGAAAAGGACATTACTTGTTTTCGCAGTACTGTCCATAGTAGTTCTGTCCACATTCGCAGGTGTAGCCGTGGGAGGAACTTGGCTTGCGAACACAGGTGGAAATATGCTCACAGGGGTTGAGCTGACAAGCATCAACACACTCTTTACCAAAGTAACCTGCAGGGCAGACAGATAGGACGGACGATTTATATCCAAACCCTCCCGAGGGAAATGCAGACCGTATAGGGGTGCTTGTGTTTGTGTTCATGCATGTGGGTACTACCTGGGTCACAGACGCAGGTGTGTGTGCTCCAGTCGTCGCTGCAGTGGCTGTTGTCGGGGCAGATGTTGGAGTCGCATGGGTCAGCCAAATCGCAGCCGTCCTCCACACGGATCTTAAGGCCCTGAGCCATGTTCACATTGGCCACATTTGTGGACGTCTCACCCATACGCACGCCCTAATGCATTGTATATATTAATGGATGAGGATTAGAGCAAGGTAAGTACAAGAAAAATCAGCTGAAAAAAAAAATTTCATGTAAGACATATTTTTGAGTGAGGGACTTCGCACCTGTATGCAGCCCACAAATCCTTTGTTGACATGATTCCCCTCTCCAGGCAAACCTCCAACATGAAGAGTTTGCAACCTCAATCCTGGGAGGTCATGACCAATCTCCACTGACTTCTGCTTAAAAACACGGATTTGTAAAATGAGAATGTTGATTTTTAGACCTTAGGTTCTTCCTTTGCTACATGTAATGTAAAATGCTCCGTACCTGGTACATGCCGTAGTCCAGGGACACAGCCGCCACGTATTTGATGTCCTTGCCGTCTTTTACGCTCCTTAACTCTACCAGCAGGTGGTGCCACTCTCCGTCATCGACCCTAATCTGGGGGAAACTCAAGGAGGCCACCAACTTATTTCTTAGCAACACCTCCATACGGACTTGCTGCTGACTCAGCTGGATGGTGAGAAAGATCACAAATTATTGAGGAGACCATCTAAACCTTGTTTTTACAATTTACTCGACGGAAAACGTTGCTGGCGACAAACAACAGTATACACAATACTGTACCATGAGGTTGATGGTGGAGGAGGGTCCAGCGTTGGCCTGCATCAGGGTACCAGCAGGCTGCCTGGTGCGGAACATGAGGCCAATGTACCACGGGACAGCAACAGTAATGTCCGTCTCGCTCCAGGACACCAGTGCCTGGCCATCGAAGAACTGAGGAGCTGGCATCACTGAACAGGAGCGTAACAGGACAAATAGAGATTTACAGTAACGTACAGTAAATTAAGGGGTTTCAGAATTTGCACAGCAGTGAAACCCACTGTCCTGGAAAAGCTTTGGGCAAAGCCCGATAAACATCTCTGGATGCGTTTAAAGAGACCATCTGTACCATTTAAAATGTACATTTAGAACCAATTTTATACTGAAATATTAATTTCACTGCTATGAACATTTAGAGGTCAGCCACCACAAAACATCGGATTTAATTACGTTAATAAATAGCTAAGAGAAGCTTCCTCTCTTGCGTACAGCTCTAAGGCTGACGAAGCTGCAGGATGAAAAAAACCAAATTCAACCATCAGGTCTGACATGAAGGTTTTTCAGCAAAGTGAAACAGAAAGTAAAAAAAGAGGAGGAGAAAAAGGATGAAAATGAAGAAAAGAGTGTGGATAGGAATTTTTTTTTTCATGATACTATATATATATATAGGAAAATAACACCATAAGTGTTTCTTCCACCATATTCTACAGCATAAAACCTGTGGGTGTCTGGGTTAGGGTTTGGGTCGCTTCCTCACAGAATAGCAGATCTGAAACAGTGACCTAATGATGGCATTAGATAAAATATTAGGAGATGACCTTGTCTTCACTCCTATACGGACCTTATATTTCTGGCTCACAGGGTATAATTTTTAGATGGTGCTTTGACAAAGCCTTAACAACAACCTGAAGCTTTTGTCCATATCAAAACCATTTTGCCTCTTTCTTGTATAAACACGCCTTAACTATATTACCAGGACTGTTGATTATAAAGACATTTTTAATAACATGCAACAGCTTAATGTCCACCATTCCAGATATTCAAACTTTAGAGCTACTTGTCCTAGCAATGTCTCGTGAGCTTGTGGATATGTTTTCCATTTTACTAGCTGTATCTATTTAGCCTGACTACAGTCTGCTTTAAGTAAGAATGACTTTAAATACTCTGTATTATTTAAACCAAATCAGCTAGAATAAGAAGATGGGAAAAAAAAGACTGACCAGGCAAGTAACTTCCAGTCTTTTCATGTTTGATCAGGCTGGGTGATTTTGGCAGTGGGAAATAAATGATAACAAATCTCTGGTTTCTTATGTGACAGCTAGGTGTGTGAAGACTCAAACTAAATGTGTCAACAAGCAGCAGAGCAGCCAACAGCTCTTCGCAGCTTGTTGTGATCCAAGCCCAGTTCAGATACTGGATACGCGGTCTGGCAACCAACTCGGCAGCTACATCAGACATTCACCCTAAAGGAGGAAATCAAAGTCCTCTCTTTACCATAGAAGAGCATGAGACAGGTTATGGAGTGTAAATAACACTGTGGGCAATCATAACGATACCACTTATTCTTTATTTGTCTACTTATCTCCCTATCCATTTATGTATACTGTAGGTCTGCACTACAGTACTACATCTGCTAATGTAGCAACACACACGACACAGCGATGGGATCAGTGCAGTGTCTGTGTGTATGCATCTTTTGTTTTGTCCTTGGAGTCAGGTTTTTGAGGAGTGAGTCAGTGTTCGCCCTTTGTCCCTAAAAACTCCAAACCTGCGGCAGTGTTTTGTGTGTACAGTAGTGAGCAGATCCTTCGCCGTGAATCAGACTGAGTCATAGGAGGTGGTCCTTATCCCAGTTGATCTCCCAAACAAACACCATTTCCTGAAAGTCGTCAATATACTTACTCGGGGTAAAAATTCACTGGAACGTGTGTGTGTGTGTGTGTGCATGCACATTCGTTGCATGCACACACACACACACACACACACACACACACACACACTTTCTACAATAAAACACTTTCCCTTACATTACTTTTTGGAATCTGGGGCCCCACAACAATAAGAATGTTTCCACACGTAAATGTGTAAGGCAACTTGGACCCCACCATGTAACAAAAAGGAACACACACACAGAAGCTCATAGAGGAGCAAGCGCGTACAAATTTGCAAAGATCCGCTTGAGTAGCAACAGATATATAAATGCAACACATCCACCCAAAAACAGACACCAGCACACGCGCGATTTACCTTGTTCACAGTTTTTGCCACCGTAACCAGTAGGGCAGTCACAGCTGTAGGTGTTCCACTTGCTGATACACACTCCTCCATTCTGACAAACATCTTTTGTGCAAAAGTTTCTCTTTGCAGGGCAACCTGAAAAACAAGTACATTTGAAATCATTTAAAATGACAAAGTTTAGTTCATACAGTGTGTGAGGTTATTCGTGCGTTGCTCTGGTTACCATGTGGCAAGTCTAACCTGCTGTGGTGCCGTTGTTAGCGATGTAGCTCGCCATGTCAATGGCTTTGCTGTCGATGCTAAGGTTTCTCATGCAACCCACAAAGTCTCTGTTCCGGACTGGGAAGTCCTCAGGCAGGTTGGGCACTCCGCCAAGCAAAAGGGGTCCTGTCAAGTCCAACGACCTGTAGAAGACAAAAGACAGGACACAGATAAGTGCAAAATCAACTATGCTTAATACATGATTTATTATTAATCTACAGTACAATATGCGATGATGAGATATGCTGTTGTTGCCCTAAAATAGTCACGCAGTAAACCACAAAATTAAACATTTGCTAACTGATTTGGAGTCTTTGAAAATATTTAATCCTAAAACCATTAATACATGAACAAATTATAGACTATAAAATGGGTTAAAAAAGTGAGATGAAATCAGAATGATACATTAAATTTTTATTTCATTGCCATATTTCAAATCGACAAAGGTGGAAAAAACTGTTAAGTACAATATACCAATGATGCTTCTACATTCTCCAGCAAAGAGCGATTGAGGTAAAACAGCAACCTTTACAACGCTGACATTTCTGAAATAAGGTTTCAGTGTCCAGTGTTTGAAGTTGTCACAAGGCCGGCTGTGACCATCAGCATGAACAAGTGAAGGTTTCACATAGTGGGTCACGTAGGAAGCTTCTTACACCCTGAGCTCCTCAAGATCAAAAGCTGTGAGGCTTTGAGAGATTTAATGTGATGCAATGGTGAACAAAACAAAACCAGTGAATGTATGAACTGTGTGTATATATATAGCACAATGCTATTGCTAGGCAAGGATCCTTTGGAGTCTTTCGAAAATCCCTGAGCGGGAAATCCCTAAATAAATCAGGTCCGCTATATTTGGTTAGCAATTTTAGATCCCTAAACAGCTCATTAAGGAAACGTATCGAACAGAAATGCCTATTTAAACAGATGAGTCAATCATTTTGCATCCCCTCACTTTGGAATGGTTACAAGGGTAGAACAAATATTTTTTTAAAACAGGGACATAATGATAAATATCCCATTCCCGGTTGGTTTGACAAGGATACTTGTGCAAAACACACCAATACTGTCTCTAGAGTTTTGGTGTGAGGACACAAATATTGTCACCCAGTATCCCAGTAAAAATTAACCACTATGGCCTTTCATACAATTGTGATGGGGTTAAAATAAACCCTTAAAAAAAAAGTTGATGTCAACTCTAAACGCCAAGTTGTTCTCATTCTCAGTCTCAGCAACGCTCTGGATCATGTAAAAATGTTCACACATTTCAGGGGTTTGCTTGATTGCAACACGTTATGCATGAATGTAATATTTAATATCGGTATATCCCAGCTTGACTCAGTAACATTTCCTCTGTAGTTCCTAAAAGAATGTAACCTCATTAAACCCCTTTGAAGCTCTCTTTCCCTCTGTCCCAACCCTCTTTACACAAAATGTGTCTCTGCATGTTAGCTCTCCAAAACATCCATAAAAACACTCTCAAACTATAAATATAAAAATCAATTAGTCTGTAGTAAACACACCTAAAGTCACCTAAAGCCCGTGTTTGGATGAAGGTTTGGTTGCCTGACAGCAACCAGGCCATGGGGATGAACTCAGATTAGAAGACAAAAGGGGGAGAGGATTGTTGGAGATGCGTTGTGTAATCTACTGTACTGCAGGTTCTTTGACTTAACCCCCAAGGTTCGACATATTGGTCTATTTGTGTTTTGCTATTGCAGGATAGTTTACAGAGACTGTGTCTGGGAGAGTGACTGGAGATGTTGAGCGAGAAGATCAGAAGACACGGAGACGGGTGACAGATTCTCCGACTTACTTCTTCTGTCCGGTCTGGGTTCCCTGAGCGGCACAAGAGTAGTTGCCGATCTGCTTTCCAAAGCGAATCGCCATCGAGATATCGCAGTCGTCAACGGCAACCACAGCCACCTTTTCTCCAGAGGGTCCATGAGGGACGCCAAGACGCCCAATGTTAGGCTGAAAGAGATAGTTGTTTATAAACATTGATTACAAATATCCGTAATTAATGGAAGAAGGAACCTAAACACCAACACTTAAATTGTACAGGAAAATGTTTTAATATCACCATTATTAAAGATACAGATTAAACATAAATAATTTATAACTAGAATGGTCTGTGGAACTGTGCTCTGCAAAACAAGGAGGACATTTATTGTCTTTCTTGCATACTTGACTGCAAAAAGTCTTTTTTTAAGGCTGTTGTAATGATAAATTACACAATTGACTGAATTTTGTTAAAAGCTTTAACGCTTGGTTGTTTCTTTGTTTCTTTTTAACCAAATGTGAGAAACTTGGCCAGGATGGCAGCTTTGGTGCCCGATTAGTGAGGGCCAGCACTACACAATGTCTCGCTGACTTTAGGCAACTCGGAGCAGAAGTACAGGCCTCACTTGGCTTAGGGCGACAAAAAAGCCCATTGTGCATTTGCTTGCACCTAATGATTACAAAGTAGGCTAATTCCTTCATCAAGGCCTGGAGCCGACAAATGTTGATCTGAGAAAATGTGGATCAGCTTATAAAATCAGGCCACCAAATCGCTTTAGTCTGTAATATTTAACCTGAGACCGAAGTTCAATGGAGCGTTTTACTTAACAATGGTGGATTTGGCCCGAGACGCATTTGAGTTTAATTCAAAAATGTTTCCACCAATTAAACAATGACACCTTTTCCCTTCACTGGTATAAAAACTTCAGTCGGGACACAGTTTTGGTGAAAATAAGAGCAATTTTGTGACACATGCAGATTTTTATCTTAAATTTAAACCAAACGTTTCCAATTCCTATCTGTGCGACTGGCTTCTAGTGGATAAATTAAGTAATTAACTCCGTCTGTTATATCTCCTGAGGAAATGATAAAGCTCTAGACTACAAAAAAACAACAATGGGACAACAAATCCCAGATTCAATTGCAGTGTTATGTTTGAATTAGGCATCCAGGGTGCTTAAATGCTGCCGGGCTATGCGATAATAAAAGGACTTTGAAACTTTTAATAGGACTTTCCTCAATTGTTCCTTAATATATATATATTTTTTACAACTCAGGAAATAAAAGGGACAAAAAAAAAAAGCACAAGATAAGAGGTGGACAGAAAAAAAAAAATCAGGAATGGGTAGGACGCCAATATGTGAGGTTTTGTTTGTCTCCGTCATAAACAGGATTAGTGTAATGAGATACTGGTGGGGCAGAGATGTGACAAACAAAGGAGGAGGGAAAAAGAGAGGGCGAAAAATAGAAAAAAGAGGAATGACAGACAAAAATAGGGAAGTGGACAGACCAGAAATAAGAGAATGAAAGACACAGATAAAACAGAACAAGCAGACAGGCAACACGGGGTGCCGTGGCCTCTACTTTGGCTCAGATGGGCTTCGGTGCAGGAATATTTTCCAACCCAGAGGCAGTTTTATCATAGTTTTGTCAGTGCCACTCCCTCCAACATCCCCGTTTCCGCTGATTCCACAGAAAGCGTTTTCACACTTTCCGACGTACTGCACCACCGACACTGCTGTCATTCTTTTTCACAGCTCTAATGTTACTAGTTTACATCACTATTCAAAAGCGTTATTTAAATGTACTGAGCCAACATGCTAACCCACTGTACAGGTATCTACAGGTGGATTCTGGAGTTTAAGTACATCACCCACACCACCAAACATCACCACGGTAACAAGACAGATTCGTCTCTCCAGACGACTCACGACTGAAATAGTTGGGACCTCCCAGTGTTGGCTGCAGTACCACAACGGACAGGTTCTTTTTAAAAATCTTTGACAGCGGCACAGTGTAATTTGCAGGGGAATGTAAAATAAAGTTTAAAAAATAATATATATATATATATGTATTTTAAAATCTAAAAAACATGAGTTTAGTCAAACAATTAGTCAAATTTCTTTTCTCATCAGTGTAAAAAGAAAAATGAGAGGGAATGCGGGATAACAATATAAAAGCTTGTCTGGAGCAACAAAAGGTAATTTGTCAGATAAAGAAAATCACTCTGTGAGTAGACTCTTCAGTGATAATCTTATCTCTTTCAAGTTTAGTCAAGCAAGGACGGAGCGCGATAAAGGCGGAGAAAGACAGGAAGCAAAACACAGGAGAAAGAGGGATATCCAGATGCCGTACATAATGGACCCGCAACCTGAAATCTCAGAGGCTGCAGCTGTTACATGTACTATTAGATAACACACAAACACAGAACGGACACACTGTAAATGCTAAACCACGCATTATTTGGAGCACATGTGCAATGTACAACTAACATGTAAGAGGTATATGAACCTTAACCCAGGAGTATGAAAACAACTGTTATACACAAATTCTGAATGCTGCGTATGCACAAAAAGTTCTGTCTTTTATATGTGTACATGTTCAACGTTAACAGAATAAAATGTTGAGGCCTTTATGTTCACAAAGGAAAAAGCTGTGTTTTCCAGGCCATTGAATTTGTTGAAGTCAGCAAACTTAAACATATCAAACTTGAAATAACATTTCAAAATGCTACTAGCTACCATTTGGTTAAAAACTCATACCTGAGGGAATTCCCTCACAAATTAGACCGTTTGTAACTCTGGCCAGTAGAATTGCATATAGATTCCGGCTACTGTCTGGCTCTCGTCTCTTGAAGTGCTCTTGGCCCTTACTTTGAGGGGCCCCATGAGAGTCTCTTATTTACCCTCGGCACGACTCTGGGCCGTTGAAGATTCCCTCTCGCTACGTTGTCGTTTCCAGGGGTGATGGGCGTGCTGCAGTCATAGCAACGCTCTTGATCCCCACAGCTTGCCACATAGACAAGGAGGACACATGACGCGAGTGGACAGAGGAACACACACACACACACACACACAGACCCACATTCGTAGACAAATGTGCGCTCATATACACAAAAAAGACTGTACTCAGACACACACACACTTTCTCCAACCAACAAGTATACATGCAGACACAGGACAAAGACCCACCCATTGACGCACACCCTCTCTCTCCCACCAACAGCGGCACACACACTGACAACTCTGTAACTACCAGGCTACCTGTCTACATGAAGGCTCAACCAGCCCTGCAGCCAGCATGTAAGGAACCCTTGCTACGTGATTGAGTTACACGCAAAACACAGATTAGTCAAGAATTGCCTTAAACTGTCAAGGTGATCACCTAATAACTAGGAAATATGTGTTTGTGTGTGAGGGGTGTGTGCGTGTGTGTGTGTGTGTGTGTGTACAGGGTGGGATGGAGGTAACACTCAGAGGTGATTATGTGTTTGTGTTTGGCAAGCATGGGAAGGATGTGTGCAGAATGTGTTTAAGCATGTGTGCTGAGTGAGAAAGCGACGAGCTTGTGTGTGTATGTGTGTGTGCGCTTAAGACAGGAAGCAGCAAGTGGGGCTGCAGACGGCCACACAGTTCATTTTGACAATAAAGGAAAAAGGGCGCGCAGTGCTGTGTTTTATTTGGGCTCGCCTGAGGAAATGCCACTGTTGCTTTAACTGCCTTATGAAAGTTACAGTCCGTGGATCTCTAGTTAAACTGGAGCAACCACAAGAACAAACCAAACATAATTGTTTTGAGAATTCATACAAGAAACCAAGAGCCAAAATAAAGGTGGGCACTGAACCAACAGCAACATCTCTTAGTTTTGCGTGGGTTTATGTGTAATGTTGCTTTCTTGGCCCCGTCATGCACCAACTACTGTGTCCCACCTTCCCTCTAACAACAGACTCTATCATGTCCACATTACCTCACCTGCCTTCTGGCTGTGTAAACCTAGAAGTGTGCATTATTCTCTCTCACACACACACACACACACACACACACACTGTTCCAAGAGGCTTTACATGAGGATACCATGTCCTATGCCCGAGCCTATGTATTACTGTTGTCGCTTCACACTTCTCACTATTAGTGTAACAGATGGACAGCAACCATTGTTAACTCGAAGCTTTCGAGCAGCTAAACCAATGTGTGGACGAGACACAAACCGAGGTCAGAGTAATTGTATACTATTTGAAACAGCTTGAAAAAATTCACTCACATTCACATTCACTGACATCAAGGGGATTATCTTGTGACTGATGTTTTGAAACAATTTTTAACATATTTCAAAGACAAATTTTGTCTCTTCTACTAATTTATAATAAAGTCCAAGAGAAAATTCATGTTGTAGCTACAATTTCCAATGTGGCTGCAACAATCAGACATCAGCAACAGCGGCTCCACAGGGATTATTTATTGCTTACAGAGCCTTTAAGAGTGCAACATAAAACAATTAAGGATCACTGGAAATCAGGCAGCAGAAGTGCTGGCACAGTAAAATTTAACTTTATAGAGATTATCGCAAAGATAAGAGAGACTGTATACATAATTGGAAATAGTGGAAGATAAGAGTGAAGGATGAGGAAACAGAGAGACACGAGTAGTCATAAACTACATTTCCTCTGTGTTTTTATCTAATATTTTCTGTTCTCCCAAAAATTCCAATGTCTGTCTGTCTCTGTCAACATTAATAGGAGGTTTAGGTCATGCTAGATGAGGTGTGTGAAATTTTCTCCGTTCAGTGACATACCCTATCCCTCATCACAGCAAAGCGATGAAGAAATGCAATGATAAGAGAAGGTGAAATAAATAAGACAGAAATGTGCCAATGAGTCAGTCATGTGCGACGGCCTGCAGTCTGTGTGACAGATTTATCAGATATCAATGACACGTGACGTAAACATCTGCTGTTCATGCTTGTAACTCACTCATCTAGACACAAACACCTACACACACACACACACACACACACACACACACTTCTGTGTAAAGGTTCAGTCGATATTTTAAACTAGTCTTATGCTGGGGACACACCTGAAGACTAGCAAAGACAGTCAAAGACTGGACAGTTCAAAATTTTCTAACATTGCAAAATGACTAACATGATAGCTGGTTATTCGTTTCTTACAGTATATTTACTATATCATATTAAAATGTTTTAAATTTTAATCCCACCAAATGCGGCGTCTTACATGCATCTCAAATGGAAGCCAAGAGTGATAGAGCCTAAAACCCAATGTAGACATTTGCTTTACACTTATTATTCAGTTAATACCAATTAATACCAACTACTAAGAACACATCTCTTAGTACAACAAGACAAGATACACACACGACCAAAAAGAAATCCCTCAGACTAAATTACAGATTAAAGCCTAGAGACCTTTGTTGTCCACGCTCATTACAAGAACCATCTCTGATGATTTCTGAGCATTCGTAATCCTCCCTGACAGAATCTCTTCTGCCAAGAAAAACACAATCGCTGCTCACTGGGTGTCTACCTACCTACCTGTCGGCCGGCCTGCTTGCCAGCCGAAGGCTCAGACATGTTTCTTTCACCTGAACAAACCTCAATGGAAGAAGTCAACGAGAGCTGACAGATGAGGACTAGGCTGTTACTGTATAATTTCTGCTTACACAAGGCTTTCATTTCACTTTCGATATGAACAGCTTCTCTAACCAGACAGAGATGTGAAGCCAAGCTGCAAAAATAAAAGAGGCTATGATTTCTAGTCAGATAGTGAGATAAAAGAATATTTGTGTACATGCAAAAATGGTAAATGATGTTAAGAAATATGCAGCAATGATGAGCTGCTCAGGAAGAGGAATGTTTTTCAACAAGTAGATCGTGCGCACTTTTGGCAAAGTCTGTTTAATATGACGTACATTGGTCTCAACATTGAGAAGATAACTGAATTATTGCCCCTTCTGGAAGACGCTCACAATGGGGAGTGTTTACCCCATTTCAAATGTCTTATCTCTGTTACTTTTATGACACGTTTGCGCTCAATGTCATTTTAAAAGAAGTGACTCTGCATGCGACAGGCCAAAGCAGAAAAGAGCTATGTTTTCTACAATTATCAAAGGTCCACTGTGGAGTTTGACTAGTAATGGAGTTATGAAGCAATGTTTTCACATGCATTGTTTACATTATGTATGCGCACGGGGATACACATGCATTATGTAACCAACGTAACCCACTACTGTGCTGGAGCTATAAATGTAAAGGCAGAAGCCAGTGTAAACACTGCACAATTATAATTTAATAATAATTGTGAAGTATTTTTGGTCTGTTTACAAATAATTCCATGTGGCATCTTTAAGTCGTGCTAAATTCTGATGTGCTTTGGGGGCAAAAGTGACACATTATGTGCTACGTTCTCATAGAAGTCACGTTACAGCAGGGACAGAAGAAAGCCAGGTCACACGGAACATAAACAGCCAAACTGAAATGAGAAAACCACCGAAATCTACTCAAATCCCTCCTACGGTGAAGTCCAGAGCCAGAAAAACAGCTAACGTCCCAGTGTTAGAGGCCATGTTACCTCCGCCTGTCTGAGGTAAGCATGTACAGTAGCGTTAGTCCAGCACTGTACTAGAAGCAGAGCAGATACTAAATGAGACCCCCGGAAAAAAAAGAGCACCGATGGGGACTAGGCTAGAGGTCAGAGGTTACCTCCTTCTGATTGAGCTCCAGCCAGGCGGTATAGAGCGGGAGCCGCAGAGCCCCACTGGAGTCCACCAGACTCCCCCCGTCCTGGGAGAGAGACACACCGTGAAAGAGAGACACCGCATTAGACCTGCATCCCACAACCAAGCCACTTCACCCTGTGTGTGCGTGTGTGTGTGTGTTGTCGTGTGAAAATCGCATCACTCTAACCTCCCTAAACACTAATGAATGTTTGCCCTTGTATGAGTCCAGTTGCTGTGTATCCAGCGTTTTCCCCACCAATACAAAATGCGCCAAGAGCAACATAACGATAAAGGTTTTCACACGCATGTGCAGTGTGTGTGCACACATGGTGAGGTGTCTGTGGGTAGATCTGCATTTCGCCAACAATAACAGCATCCAAGGAAAAGCACAATTCCTCTGTGCCCACTTCAGAAACACCTCTTCTGTTACCTTACACAACACGCCTCAACTCATGCACTGCCACCTTTGGACAAAGGTTTCTGGCAGATTTATATTTCAGTGTGAAAACACTATGCTGTGTGAAGCCCAGGTGGAATTTACAGCAGGAAAAAGATAAGGAATAGTCTGCTTGGCACAGGAACGAGAGCCCCAAATCCAGCTTCTGTGTCTCAACAACGTTAGTTAGACCAAAACAGTGACGCAAGACATGGCTTGACTATGCTTATATGTCTAGATCTAAAAACAGCCCTATATACAGTATATAATTGCGTTTTTTTTTTTTTTTTCCAGAAGAGTAGCTTCTGGTATTTACAGTGCATGTGATGACAACATTGTGGATTTGTGGTAGGATTGGGAAGAAGAACTGAATAACACGGCCTTCTCCTATATAGACACACGCTGTATGGGGGAACCCAGAGTCTGCAGCTTTACATCCAACAAAAACTAAATGACCTTTTTAAAAAGGCCGTAGCAGATAAACTACAAACCTGCATCCTTTCTGAAATGTCAAAGTGCCTCATCATAACACACACACACACATTCCTGTGAGCAGCTGATCAAATGCGAGTGTGTCGTAATGCCACAGTCAAACACCTAATAAGGCATCTGTCCCTCGATGTCATTACGGCCACCCAAGAAAGCCACGTGTGGTTTGGACTAGTGGCTATAAAACTGCAACACGAGGAGATGGATCCAAACTCCAAACCTACTGGCTGTCTCTCTGTAGCAACAATCATCCACTGCCTGCAAGTATTGAAGATGGTGTGTCTATCTATTGCATATCAACTGTCAAGTCATGGAAACCCAGTAAATCCTGAAACACCAACAAATACACATACGAGAAGCAGAGAAAGGATGGTAGGAGGCACAGACTGAGCTGCTCGACTAAGCGCACTTATATTACAATATGCAAACGGGCACCTTGGTGATAAATTCACTTTTTTCAACAAGTTAATTGATGCAACAATTTTCCTGAAATACCTGAGTCTATATTTGAGTTAAGCCAGCAGGTTTCTAAATTTAGCTGCATGGTTAAGTCCCATTAAGTGTTTCAGCCCTGCAGAAGTGGAATGCAAAATTATACACAGAGAATGTTTAAACGTACTTCAAGCTGTGCTGTGAAGTAATTTGCACTTATGTTCTACTGATGTCATATAAACAGCGGGCAGGGTGAGTTCAAGGGAAGAGCTGAAGCAGATAGAGTAAACTTTTTGGGACTCGCTAGTGATGAGAGCCAGCTAAGCCCGTCTGGGAATTCCATCTACACATTCTCGCTGTAAACTACACGCATTAGGCAGTGTAACACTTTTATCATATGTAACAACAAGCCTGTGTTCAGTAATGGCAGCGTTATTAAAATTCTGCAAACACACAGGAATGTCATTTTCTGCTGCGCCAACTTTGGAAGCATGTGGTTGGATCACAGAGAAGTTAATTATAGTTTACTCATAACTGAGGTTGACAGTTAATTGGGGATTCACTCATAAGCATTTTCATACTTTATTCTTGTTGAGGGAACAGCTGGTGAAACATGTACGCAGATAACATTGCTGTATATTTTCTACTCGTTTCATGTCCATGCTTCCCACATGAAATCATACTAACTAAATATCTAGCAAACTCTGCCTGGAAATCAATGCTGAGTGGAAAAGACATATTTTCCTGTCAGCATCCTGCACCACATTATAAGAAACGAGACCCTTTAATTAAAGGCAGCAACTTTTCCCAGAGCTATTAAGTGCATCTCACATATGGATTTTGTTGGAACTTTAACTTTTATCAAGAGAATACCTTCATGCTTTTTTTTTGTTTCCTTTGTTATGTAACTCATGGCATTATGCAAAAATTATCAAATTCAAAGGAAATGAGGCAAATCAAGCATTCCTCGTCCATTTGTCTCTTGTCTTGAAATAACCCAAGCAGGTGGCCTGGCAGACATAATCACGTTACAACTTACATCCTGCACAGTATCCGCCTAAATAACATCATTTCCTGCAACCTGAGACATCATTTCCTGTAGTTAGCAAACATCAAAACCCAAAACAAAGCGTCCTGCTGCTTCAGGAATACCCACCTATATGCTGCTTTGTCTGTGTCTGTATGTGCGTAAAAGTTTCCTGATGACGCAATCCACTGTCCTTGGGACGCTGGACCACGGAATTTTAAAAATGCTTCAACTTCTATTGTGTAACGTATCTAATAAGTATAAACACATTTAAGAACACACATGCAGACTTATCTCTGTATTTGTCTGCCTCCCACAGGTACACACAAACACACCAACACACACCCACAACTTTCCAACTGACCCAGATCATTGCAACAATGACAAGTGCATGTCTGTTGTCATGCCAACCCTCCCCAACCTCTGACCTCTGTTTTTTAGTAGAGGGACCCTATTTCTTCTAGAGGGTTTAAAAGTTAGCACCTTCATAAACCAGCACTACTTTAACCTCCCATCATCTGAACAATAAATAACCATTTGTGTGTCCATGTTTTGTGTTAAATAAATAGCAGGACTATAAAAAAACTGGAGCTCATTTGGGATGAACAACTGCACTTGCTAATATGAATATCGTTAGTTTGTGCATTGGTAGCAAATGCAGATGAATAATTTCATGATTCAGGCTGCATATTAAAAAATAGTGTTATTGTAAAAAGTTTGTCTTCAGTGGTGCTTGTCCCATTTTATATTCAATTTTCAAAATAAGGGAAGCACAAATGTATCATCAACATAATATTTAATGCAAATTCAGCTATACGGTTCTTGACTATTTTTTGTTCACATGATGCACATGTGTAAAGTTGACACACCAGACTGAACTGGAGGACAATCAACAACAAAAAAATCACAAGTGCGATGCATAACAACATACACTTTAGGACAACTGATAACCAGGAAAACAATTCAAATGAATTACCAAGTGAATTTGATCCGGAGATGAACTTTTTCAATACCATACAGTAGACTGTTATGAGTATTATGTGAGTATTCGTCTGAGGATAAATTCAAAGACATATCAGTACATAGCACCAGGCTCTTATAAAGATGCACGTTAAGATAAATTAGTAGATACATATGAAAAGATAATTGACAAAAAAAATAATTGTTTGTTTGACTTCAATATACTTCCTGAATCTTAATGGATACCAATCAACCAATGATTTTCTCACCACAATGTATAGTTCAGATCTGTTTCAACAGATTGTTGAACCAAAAAGATTTACATCACAATAGTGGACCAAATCTATACAAAATGTAATATCTAATACATAAATGTAAAGTACATAAATGTAAGTGATCCTGATGGGACTGACATGTTATTACTCAGCACTAGAGTGGTCAAGCTATTCATATATATATGCAATTTGTCTTTTAAAACTGGGGTATTTCGAGAGCAGGTGGGAATAGCTAAAATAGTTTGTTTCATTATTGCTTGAAGAACTCCGAGAGATCTTTATTGTCCTATTTCTGTGGGATACGAAGAGGATTAGATCGATCTTATTTGAGATCAATCATCTTATATTAAAGCGCTGACTGTAAATTGTAAACAGATGCAATGTCATGAATGATAACTTGTAAAGACTTGAAATAAAGGGAACGACACAGGACATGGATCTAAGATTTCTTCTGTTTCGGAACGGGGCTCTGGTCTTTTCTCTAGTCTTTCTGGGCTATGCAACGATACCAATGATTCGACAATTGTGCACGCAGACCTACAAGTGAGTGTTCTCTCATGCATGACAAACATGTGTGCTTCATTCCCTTCCATACATTCACACGTCAACACGTCTAAGCTATTGTGAGAACATTACTGCTTTGTGCCATATACTTTTTCACTAATCCCTCCAGCAACTAATTTAGGATTGAATTACCATCAGCCGATCTGACTTCTGGACATTCAACATGTGAAGTAAAGTTGACCCCGTATAAGCTACACTTGGCCTTGGGCTAATTTAACGGAATGTGTCACCACCTCTGCAAATCACTGGTGTATAATAAGACTGACATTGGTGGAATGCACATGCTCCCTGCTTTACAAGCTAATAGCACAAAGACACACTCATAATAGCGGTGTGTGTCGTTTTTGAATGAAATATTTGTTTCTGCGTGCCACAGCAGCAAAACACAAAGCTTACAGGAGCCATAGAGCTAAATAAAAGAAGACCGATCTATCCAAACGTTGAAATTAATGTCTTGTTGCCATAGTGACACTAAACAAATATTTAGTGCCAACAGACTGTATCCTGCAAATAATACTTGCAGGACCACTAACAAAGCAGTACAAGGTTTGAACGTGGGTCTGTCACATAATAAAGGTAGTGTGTTGAATGGGCGACATAAAGCCTAAATACAGCTCAAACAATAGATACAGATGTCCCCCCGCAGCTAACACAGTACGCTATGGTAGCCAGATTCAACACCTTTGATAAATGCTTCCCTGTCAAGCCTACCAAGTACGCTATGGGCCTTATAGCTAGAGGAGAACAACACGTGAAATGTAATATGGCATACATTGTAAACTAGTATAAGGCCAAGAGCGGGTTACAAGCTTCAAGACACTGTGCCACCGCTGAAATATGATGCTGGATGTCATGGCTCAAGCCAAGGATGCTACAGCTTTCAGCGTGAGAAAGATGAAAAAAGAAAAAGAAGAGAAGAAGGATGGGAAAAAGGATTGATAACAGCAAAGCACAGCACATGTTTTTGAGTTAGGATATTAGCTTTGGCTATCAATGGCTAATAGATTATTTAAACTCGCAGTATTAGTAAACAATATTGCCAATTCCATTAGTGCAGACATAAAAACTCTAAAATAAAATACACAAATAACCAGACACAAAACTATAGGATATCCCATGTTAACAAGACCAGGATTATCCTATTTCCTGTCTGGTTTAATGTTATAAAACAACACCCGCAGGCTCTGGAAGTTTGTCAGAAAATAACACCAACAATTGACTGCAATGTAAGCCATTAATATGATATTGCATTTAAAGTGGATACATGAGCTAGGTTGTGAAATAATCGCTGTCTCTTTGCTGCGATTGGACTCAGTAAAGAGGCAAGAAGACCGTCGTGGGAATGTCTTGAAAAACAATCGTCTTCCGGAAAAAAGGAAATCTTTTTGTCAGTGATTATAATTAAACTGACATTGTACCATTAAGAAAGAATCCACAGGCTGCATGTGAAGAGCCCATCCTTGTCTGTGATGTGAAATTGATGAACTTTTGACTCTTGAAGCTGATGGCAGGCCCCTGTGCTTCACTGTTAAAGTCTAGGTCAGTTAAAGCCACTAATCAAACGTTCACTGTTATGATAATCTTATAAAACAGTCAAGGTCAACTGCCTTTATAGCTTCAAAGAGCCACATTTCATTTCATGCAATTTATTCCTCCAACGAAACTCCTCAACTTATCTCCCCTCAAAACTAATGACGGTTTGATCTCAACCTGCAACTTGAGGTTATACCATGTCACATTTATTATGAGCAGAAAAAGAAATGATATAAGAAAAGAGGTCCACTGATGTAAGAGCAGAGCAGTCCGTTGGGTTATTGAAGTGCTTACCTTGTTGTAGTAGTGGAGCTGGACAGAGTGCCATTGGCCGTCACTGACCCCACCTGAGATGTAGGGAGACACTGTGGTCTTTGTTTCACCTAGATGAACGAAAAAGGAATGGAGTAGGGCACATAATGATAAAGGGTCGATGGGAGAAGTCGATAGGGGCAAAAAAAAGGGGGGAAGACCAGAAATGAATTGTTAATGTTATTTAACTGGTTCATTTGAACATAATTTCAAGCAAGAGCTTATAGACATTTCTGTGGTGAAATGACACCTCAAGCAGGAACAATAAATATGAGGCATGATGTGTTTTGGTCAATGTGCGTGTGGGATACAAGGAGTGCAATGCTTAGCTGCTTTAATGTGCTAAAAACCAGCATAAGCAAGGACGAGTCATAAAGCAACGTGCTAACATTAAATGTCGTCTTTGCAAAACCTCAGCGCTTCCCCCCCACCATATTCCACAGGTTACTGATAAGTTACTATTAAAAAGGCAAAATCTGTCTTTACATTCACACACACAAACCCTCATAAATCAGCTGCCAGTATTAGCAGTTGCTATTGCAGTATCAGTTGTTCTCAGTGAGAAGGCTCTAATGCTGAATGGCACCAGATTTGCTGAGGGTTTACTCTTGTTTGTCAAGGGCAGGAGCAGCCTGGGGAGGAATTTGCTGCTCTGGAAATCAATAAACTACGAAAGCAACACTGTCAAGTGCGAGTCTTTGTATGCGAGTATATGAAACAGAGTTAATAAATGATGTGTGTTTTCTTGGTATGCACAAGAGAAACATAGCAAGGAGGAGGTTCCTGTTAGATAGAGATGCCCCACTTCTGAGGTTTATTTACTGCACACTGATTCAAAAAAAAGAAAAAACTTGAAATGAAACACCACAAACAAAAAGACTTTCCTCCCACCCCTCCCATTAACCATGAGTCACAATTCAAAGTATTTAATCTGATGATTCGTGCATTAAACATTCAGTCATATTTCAGATCTAAAGCAGGGCACAAGGAGTTGGCTTGGGTCCCAAACAAGCTTCACCCAGCATAATCATATTGAACCGGATTCCTCCCTGTATGGTACCATGGGAAAGTAGACCGGCTCTGAAAACAACAGTCATCAGTCCAACTAAGACGTGTTTGATCTGCAATCCAACAGTTAGCAGCTTTAACAATGACTGTGGGTGTGTGTGTGTGTGTGTGTTTGGTTGCACCTAAACTGTGAATATGTGCGGTTTTCAGTATGCATGCAGGCCGGCATTGCTATCTACTGACTGTGGGCTTTAACCAGCGTGTTTCGCCAGTATGTGTGCTCACATACTTCTAAATAAACCTGTTCACACACTGCCACATTTGGATTTGTGCATGTACACACAAAAACACACACATTACTGTTCAATTTAAGTGCATGTTGATAAGATTTATTTAGCCAGCTCTTTGTGATATTAACTTTAGATAAAGTACACTTAGACCTGCCGAAATCTATTTACACTATAACTGATATCAACAACAACCACTCCTACACACCTATTAGCTCACAGACCTACACTGGTACACAAATACACAGTATGAAAGACTAACCTCCAGAGAAGGTCAGCTGAATTTGTTCGTCAATGATCTCCAGGGCAATGAAGTCATGTTTCTCATTGAATCTGCCATTGTAGAGAAGCAGAGCATTCCTTTCTCTGGTTGCAAACCTGCAGAGACAAATGAAATTGTTCAGGGACTTCAAGATCCGTTTTTAGTTTATGATAGTTAGAACAGTAACAAGAACAGCAGTGCAATAAATCCAAAAACTGGGGACACTATGAAAGGTATCCGCTTCGGCTGGATGGTACAAGAGTTGTTTCACACTGACAAATATGCTTTGCTCTTCCTCTATGAAGGATTCATTTATCCTACTTCATAGGTCAAAGTGCGACTTGAAATGGTGGACACCCTAATATGTGTTAGTGAAAAGGTTGAGTGGATTCCAGCTGTTTACTCTCTGCCCTGGCTCACGTTTCCTGTCACATTACTAAGTACCTTTCCAACTCAAACAGACCGGGACTGAACGGGTGAAGGCCTGGCAGATAGCTTTATGATGAAAGGACTGAGGAGCTCTTGAGGAAAAAAAAAAGAATCACTTGGACAGGAAAGGCAGGATGTGTAAAGCCGGTGATCTGCAGAGAGGAAACGGCTCCCTGGCTTGAGACGACACAAGCATTTCCACACGTGGGAGGGGGAGGCAGCCTGGTAAATGAGCCACTACCTTCTTGTGTGTGTGTCTTCGACGAGGGCGCAAAGTTCACATGCGTAGCTGTTTGTGTGTGTGTGTGTGTTATTAGTAAGAGGTGAGGGCAGAGGAGTCAGCCGGCAGATGCCAGTGAGGCCAGTAGGGCAGGAAGTCAGACGGGCTGTAGCCAAACACTGATAAGGGAAACTCATCACACAGCCTTTCCTGTTTTCACTCTACAAACCTTTCTCGTCTGCACGCTGTCAATTAACCTGCATTATCGTCTCTGCTGCTGCCGTTACCCTTTCAGGCTGTTCATTTCCCTGCAGCAGCTTGAGACTGCTGCACGTTCAGGTGCAGTGTGCGTCGTCTCGGCTGCTCAGCGTGTACAGTGGAGTGAGCTGACACAAAGTCGAAAAGCGTACACATGTCTTGACACGCCCCAATTGATTCGCTTTAGCTCAGTGTGTTTATTTGTGCAGCTCCTCACACTCCCAAAATTACTGTTTACTACACACACGTCTACATGTTTCACAGTCATGTAGCTCTGCTGCTGCTGCTGCTGCAAAAAAGAGAGCGATCCCAGGTGTGTGGAACAAAAAAGAAAGACAATGACAGCCAACGCTCAATTTGCAGAAAATGCATTGCTTGAATGCAAAGGCAGACGAATTTAGAAGTCATATCAGCATTTAAAGAGTTTAAAGAGATGTCTTTTTGTTAGCTTAGAAAACCCTCAAAAACTATAATACATATATCATTGTTTAAAGACTGTTATTCTGTTATAACATAAGGTGCATTGTTAGCATTTCTGGTTACTTAATTAGCTAGTACTTAACTAAGCGGGTGGTAATAGGGTATGCTAGAAGAAAATAATATCTTACCCGAAATAATTTCTTTTAAAGGGAAATATAAATTTAACATGTCTGCTCCATGTTTCCCAGATATGATGTTATACTCATGTAGTGAGGACGCTCCGTTTTTATAGCTGTCAGCTGTGAGGGAATTTTAATACAGGCCAATGCAAGATTGATTCTGTTTCCACACTAAATGACACCAAATGTCACCTTTTAATTTCCCACCAGACCCCCCACTACATTAGCTTTGGCCACATACTTTAAAAAATTTATTACGTACGTGGCCTAAAAGTACATATTTAGCAGCCCTCATGAGACAAGTTTTAACAGGATTTTTCCTTTAAAACAAGCTCCACCATTAAAGGACGTTCTTAGAACCGCATGTTTGGCTACCTTTAGCGAGATAGGATGCAGCCGATGAAATCTGCCACTGACAATTTTCCTCTTTTCTTTAAAAGTCAGCCACCAGAAAAAAGAAGAGAAGAAGACACCTTTGTCTGAAATCAGGAACTATTGTTTCAAGTACAGACACCATTTTTAATCACTGCAAACTGCATGTGCCATGTGAGAGTGAAAGGCTTGACAGGTGTGGTTTGCGGCCTTTATGTTCAACTGGGTTTCACCCAACAAAGGGAGTGTTTGGCAGTTATTGTTAATTAGCAAAGACAGAAGGAAAGTAAGGAAGGACTCACATGAAGGAGACGGTGAAGTGGAACCTCTGCCGCAGGCCCCTGAAGGTGACGAAGGACTGTCCAGGGAAGCTGCGGGTGGTCATCTCACAGTAGGGCTTCTCGTACTCCCCTGGGGGACACTGGCACATGAAACCGCCTGCCAGCCGGTTGACACACTTGCCGCCGTTTTTACACACGCCGGGGACGCAGCGTCCTGATGATGCGTTCAGCTCACAGTGTTCACCTACGAAGGGCAACAGAGGAGGGCGACTTCAGTACAACACTATGTCTGAGCTGCAGTGCACGTGCTGGGTGAACTGGAGCACAAGCTTAAACGTATTCTTTTATTTTTCCTCTCACTGGCTGACCCCCTACTGTGGGTCGGTTTGCACCAAAGAGTTCCAGGCCCTGACTTTCTAAGGAGCTAAAGGAACCAGGAACCTTCCTTGTCCTTCAAGGAACTGTAAATGTATTTCAACAGCAGGGCCAATCCCCTGGAAATATTAAGCAAAAAATCCTGCACATTTCAAAAGCTTTAGACCCTTTCAGACATGCACTATGGAGAATGGCTGGCAAATCAGAGCTAGACATTATCTAGAGTTTCCCTTTCAGACATGCAGCCAACATCGACAGATAGGGAAGAAATATTCTAGCTAACTGGGTAAGGGGAGGTGTGGGCACTTTGAGCACGGGGCAGGAAATGACGCAAAAAAACCTGCGGAAGCAAAGGTGGAAGACACTAACATTACTATCTATTTACTACATTAAAATTTATTAAAAGATTCACAGAAGTGTCATGACAGGCAATTTATCATTAACACAGTGCTGTGTGACTTACGGCATATCCACACAGGTGGCAGACTAAGGCCCTAACACTTAAATGATGCCAAATATGACATAAAAGCCACTTTCAGATATGCACCGTAATTCCGACACCTAGTCTTTATGCGGGTGGAGTGTATGTCTGAAAGCAAACGCTCTGTAGTGCAAATTCTAGATTACCACCTCGGCTCATGTGTGAATAAAGGACTAAAAACTCATACTAATGTCGCAGAGATTATGTCTGAATTCCGGGGCATTTCTGAAAGTGGCTTTTATGTCATATTTGGGATCATTTAAGTGTATGGGCCTTACTTTGACACCTTGTGTGGATGCTGGAAGTCAACCCTGTATGAGCACACAGCACTGCGTTAATGATAAATTGCCTGTCATGACACTTCCACAATTTTTTTATCATTTATTTTTTCTGTGAGGCATGCTGTCCACTCTTCACTGAAATATAAACTTAACATCATTCGATTGGAATCCAGTTGTTTTAACAAGATGGCATAGATTGTCAGTCAAGCGTTCTTACACAACTAACCTGTGCTTTCTCTCATTGAGCATACAGGTAAAAAAAAAAACTGCATTGGCATCATTTTGTTAAAAGTCCTTTTAAAATGCAATTCAACACATGCACATTCCGAGCTAAACAACGAAAACCTTGACTTATGGCCATATTTGGGAAGAAAAAGAGCATAGGAGATAAAGAGGACTAAGGAGCATGAAAAGGGAGTGACAAGGTCAGACGCATAAAGGAGAGCGAGCAGAAGTAAAAGAGAATTGGAAATGGAGACATTCCTCCATTGACTCCAATCCATGGCTGAACTCATACGGTTTGAACCATGAAGATCAGATAAAAGCTGACCACCTAAATCCTCTGTTGCGTCACCCAAGCTTTTGTCTTTTATGAAGTTACAGAAAACACCCACTCTAATAAATACTGTGCATTCCTATGAAACACAAGCATTGGCCATTCGGCGGCAGAAAACAGATGGTTAATAAAGTTACCAGGCCTCTCGGGAGCCTGGCTCAATATGTAGGAGCCCTTCTGTGCCAATGGCTGCTATACTTTATTTACTATCATTTATATATTATGTTGAATGTGTTGTTTGGCTTCACTGCTTAACTTAAAGATGCAGGTTGATTGTAACTGTTCCTATCATATTATCCTATTTAATTACACCAGGGAGCCTTGCCATGGGAAATTCCTCCTAAATGATTGTGTGGCTCTAGCTTTGTCCATAATCTGCGACTTGGGCCCAGTTTCCTGACTTGGCTAATTTAAATTCCTTCACTAATACATCAGCAGACCTCATTCTGACTGTAATATTATTTGGGATCGGTGCCTCTGTGTCCCATGTAGTGTTGTGTGTCCACCCGCTGTCCAGACAAGATCTCTCTAACCGGGACACACGGAGACCCCCAAACACCACAGGCTGGAACCAGCTAATGGCTCTTCTCTCCTCAGCATAATCCTTTATTCCGAGGGGGAATTATAAGGATCCATTTCCCTGTAATGTTGGAAACCCAAGCAGGACAGATTGGCCCGCACCCACTCCCACCCCACTGTCATCATTGTCATAATGACCCCTGATGGGCCCTGACTATCTGGAGTTGAACTGTGACCTTCAAAGGGGGGAAAGCGGGAAGGAGGTAAGGGAAATACGATGGGCGAGTGGAGAAGATGGACATGGAGAGCTGGGGAACAAGGCAAGAGAGGGCCAGTGAGTGACAAAGGCAGGTATAATCAGGTAATTACATCAGATAGGATAGAGGAAGAGGAGAGGTAGAGTGTTGGGAGACGGAGAGAGAGGAGGGATGAAGGCTGTCAGGGGCCCTGTAGGGTCCATTAGTTAGAAACAGAGAAGCAGAGACAGGTATCAGATGTGCAGGGGGAGAGGCAGATCACTGACATCGAGAAATATTTCTGAAAAGGCATTTCAATAGGAATGATGAAAGCTTCAGAGTCTTCCCATAGCTCAACTTCCACGTCAGTGCCGTGCAGGTCGACTATAAGTCACAGCTTCAAGGCAGAATCTACTTTGATCTTTTCTCTAAATCAGTGGAGAAGACACGTTTTGGAGTAAAGGTACAATATGGTGTTCTAATATTAGTAACCACAAGGTCATATTTTTATATTTTACATTTCATGTTTCTAGTCAAAACAAATGTATTTCTTCATAAAATGTCAGCAATGCAATATGGTGAGTGTCCTCAAAAGTGCGTTGTTTAAGTCAATGTGAGCTACCACTGCGCTGCTGTATGTCTGGGCATAAATGTTCACCAGAGGAATACTGTTCCATTAAAAAAGGTCACGTTTTATTTAAGGAAAATAAACAATTAAATACATAGCAGCAGAGTGTTGAGGAAAATGTGTAATTAAAGCTACTATGGTTTTGGTTAATGGGTTACGTGATATTTGACACTGATCTGGTTCAACCAGTATAGTCAGCAACATTCTCCACCATCTCTGCCATTGCAGCAATAAATCTGCTGTATTCTGTGTGTGTGTGTGTGTGTGTGTGTGTGTGTGTGTGTGTGTGTGCAGGTGGCTGTGCCTACACTGTTACAGAGCATGCATTCCCTTCCTGCGCTGGGGTCGACCTCAAGCTACAATAGCTGCTGAGAGCTTTTACAACTTGTCAGTGTGGTTTGGCAGTTTTTTTAAGTCATTAAAGCCATTGTCAGACACAATTCGAAACCTCGTACACGCTTACAATTGAGTTATGCAGTTTCCTTTGGAGAAAGTTATTTTATGTGTTTGCTTTAACACACAGTCTATTATTACATTCGTGACGTGCATTAAGCACAGTACAGTTTAGTTAAGTTTGGTTTAGTTTAATTAATGTCAATTAAGATTGTAAAAGTATTTACTTGTGGTACTATTTACTCATATTTTTCATGAGACAAATATGGAAAAAACTAATAAATAATAGATTAACTGTCAGGAAGTGGCAGAAATCGCCACTAAGACGATGTTCTGTGCAGCCAACTCACCTGTAAAATCCTCCAGGCAGTCGCAGGTGTATCCCCCCTCTCGGCTGCGGCACCTGCCGTTGTTCTTGCATGGACCCGAATAGCACAGGTCGATCTCAGTCTCGCAGTAGTCCCCGGTGAAACCAAGAGGACAGCGGCAGCGCAGCCCGTTGATGGGGTGGATGGGCCGAAACAGAACCGTGTCGGAGGCGATGAAGGGAGGGGAGCTGTCGAACTTCAGCACTGATACACACTTCATGTAGTTTTCGCAGGGCTCACGTAGGCAGATGTTGTCATCGAATGGCAACACCTGGAGAAGAAATGTCACGTTTATAGACTTGTTTTATTTTTAAGTTTGTGCTTATGTGCATCTGTGTGTCATAAATGTGTTACCTCCTGAGAGGATATCAGCCTGAGCAGAGTCCTGTTGAGGTAGATCTGCTCCTGCAGCTCCTCTGAGGGGAAGAACGTCCCTTTGCCAGGGGCACCACCAGGCTGCAGCGCGGAAAAGGTTACATTGAGGATGGAACCCTGTACGTCGGTGTCATTCTGGATGTTGAACACAAACACCGCTTCCCGTTTGGTGGAGAGTACAGCTGCCACCCCTTCGAGGAAGAGGCTGAGCAGGGGAGAGAGGAAGCGCTCCTGGGACATGTTCTCCAAGCGCACAGTGATGCTGTTGGTCAACATATCATCAGTGATGATGGTGACGCGCAGTGTGCAAACAGCCACGACCCGATGGACGCCATCTGAAAAACAGAGAGAACACATATGTGAGTGCAATTCATATTTACTTTTTGGTAGCTCCACAGTAACGACTGCACGCAAGAAAACTAATTCCGCAAAGGGTACACATTTGCATCAGTCGGATAGATTAATATAAAAGTGCAAAGGCAGCAATGTCTGGAGCTACGTATGTTTGCTGGTAAACATCAAAGGATTCGAGCTGAGCCCTGCGCTCTCGGAAATGAGGCCAGGTTTCAGCAAGGTGAAGGCTTTCAGATATCCAGGTCATATCAACAAAGCAGAGCAAGGTCATATTTAGCTGAGGAGCTTCACATTCAGTTAACAACATAAACTTGTTTTGTGTTTTGAAAATTACAAGAAAGTAAATATAAGTGAGAAGTTAAGACATGTAATTCAGAATGTGTATAGACTAGACTGGGCTACATTGCTACACAATGTCTCTAGGTCATTGAGGTGAATTCTAAATTTCTCCTAGTGCTCTGAAGTTAATTCCTGACCCTCAAATCCTCCTTATTCTCTTGCTATTCGTTTAATCTGCTGCAACCCTAATGTTTGTGTATTATAATTTAATTTGTGGTTTTTCTTTGCACGTGTATGTCTGTCAATGTTTCCATTTATACTGTTAAAATATTTAACTTCCATGTGCTGTACAAATAAATGTGTCTTGGCTTGACTTGACACAAAGGCAAAAGATAGGTCCCCTTATGAAAGCAAGAGGGGACAAAATCTGATTTCTGAGATTTTGTATATAATTGGCAGTGCCAGGAAATATGTGGGAGGATGTATGTTTATGTAAAGATAAAATATTAAAAATATTATAAATATATAGTTCTTATATAGCACTTTCACCTAAAGTGCTTCGCAATGCTGCCTAAGATTCACCTTGAGGTTCAGCGTCTGGTCCAAGGACATGTAGCAAAGAATCGAACCGCTGACCCTTTGGTTAATGTATGACCACTACCAGCTTAGCTACAGCTCAATAAGTTACTTGGAAATTCTGACAATAAAGTCTTTAATAGCATCTGGAAATGTAGGTACAGCAGCTCCGACACTGGATGTTTCAATCTTAAATACACTAAATGTATTAATAAATACTTGCTATGTGCAGTTTTAACTTGAATATGTCACGTCCAATCCTATTTCTACTGCACTCTCTACACCCCAGATTAACAGCTTGTCTTGTTTTACTCTGTAACACTTCTGCAGCTAGATTGAATTATGTAGTTGCCAGTCTGAGTGGATGCGGTCTGATTCAAGCCTTGGCTGGGTGTAATTGGATCAGTGTAGGATTTCTGCGCCTGGGGAGGGCTTGGACGGGCACCTAACTCCTGGCACAACTGTCACCTCTGCTGCCTATGGAGCGGAACAGAAGGCTGTAGGCTATAGGCTGCAGAGGGCACAGAGTGGGTGAAATACGGCCGACAACAGGTGGTGAGGCCAGATGAAATACCCGGGGGGGATAATTCTGTTGAAGCGGAGCAGGGAGATGGCTCAGATTGCATAGCTTTGCTGCCCCACACTGGGTACTTCAGTGTGGTATGTGTGTATGTGTAGGTTGGTCTAGGGGTGAAACAGGCTTGGTGAGGTTTGACCACAGGTGGCCTGTCATTCTCAGACAAGTATGAGGTCATTTCTCAGGACCCTCGACTCTCCTCGCACAAACACGTGCACAGTCGATCAGAGCAAAGTGTGGACAGGCCGGCTCATCATGCAAGCTCCGAGTTAACTGCAAACCACACCAGAGGACAACTCCAACTGCAGTGGTATGAATAACTCGCAATGGGCCACAACATGAGGGTCAATTTGTTCAGTGAAGCCGAAAAACTCCAAGAGCATTTGGGCTGGGATGTAAATCAGGGTCCATGAGAAAAAGCAGCGCAGCAGTGACATTAAGCAGCAGCTGTAGCGTGGCAGGCTGCTGTGATGTGGACTTATAGACGTGCTCATTCCGTACAGTGCTAACAGATGGAGATCTGTAGCCTACTGTGTTTTCCGCGCTCCACACCTGTCTCTGTCCGGGAGGACAATAGTATCCAACTTGCCACCAAAGATTCATCAGCTGATGCAGCAGTTCACATTCACATATCCTGCACTGACTCCTACTATAGCAGAGAATGTCAATTATGGTCTCAATGCAATAATGATTTGAGAAATGAAATTGGTGGTTTATGCTTGTCATCTTTTCATTGTCAAGTTTTTTTCTCACACAGACAGACAAATACAGCCACATGTACACGCGCTCAACGCAAAGTCAAAACATTACACCAGTTGTGTGTAGTGAAGTAGGTCCTGACACAATCTGTTATCACTGGGCCTAACTAAACACGATCAGCCTTTCACTCACATGCATATGTTCTCGTTTCACACCCAAACACATAAACTTGACACTGAAAGCAATGCTCAGTTTTTGGCTTTTCCATGCTGATTGACATGGGACTTGGTCAGCAAATTCTGCACACAAGCTAAGCTATTTTGTGCCTAAATAAACTACAGCAGATTAACACTCTGATACAGTCAGCGCTCTGAGAATGATCAGCTTCCCAGAGTGGAAAAGGACTAGCACTGTTGGGACACTGATCGGCACAGGTTGGCTGAAGAAACCGCAGTGTGAGCCATCAAGGAGAGCAATGACTACATAGAGAGCAGCAAAGACTGGGTCTAAAAATGACAGGAAAAGATCACACACATAAAACTAATAGCGAAATTAGGAGACACAAAATTAACAATTTCTGATACATCCGATACATTTTTTTCTGACATCACCAACAGTTAATAAAAGATTTCATGAATCAGTCTTGCAGAGAGTTCTTTACTAGATAGTTGTTTGTTTTCATTTTCTTTCCATCGGCGCATCCCAACCTATACTATTTATAGAGACCGCCAGCTGCAGGCACAAACACACACACACGTATAGGATGGGCTGAACTGTGGAAAGGGTGTGTCACAGGCCGATGCCATGGAAAAAAACATTCCCATGCATGTAAGTGTGCCATCACACACACACACACACAATTTTAGGGTTGACTAAGAGTGTCTTCATAGGTGATACTCCAAATAAAATGACCATGTCATAACCACACATTGCTATACCTGTATTACCTATGTATCTATCTATGCATCTGTCTATCTATCATACCTTTATGACTATTCTAACTATATCTCTAAATTTATTATATCTGTATCTAAATAAAACAATTTGCATTTTTGGAACGAAACGTTATCTGCGTGGCTTGTAGCAATTGTACATTAGGTGGACTCAGCATCGACAAAGAAATAGCAGCTACAATGATAGGCATGGATTTAAGGATATGCCACATTGAGCTGAAGAGGTGACAAGAGCTGTTAGTGAGCTGTGAAGCAGGCTGCACCCGTGGCACGCGGGTGTTCGTGTAAGTAGACAAATGACCCCCCCACACACACACACACACACACACACACCAATGCATAGACATGTGGACACAAAAAGTCTGTCAGCTGCAATCGACTGTTGGATGCTTCCCTGATTACATGCTCAAACACTGTCACAAAATTATTACCGTATTTATTATACGTATTTATCTGAGGCCATTTTTTTACATAATAGGACCATTAAGGACTAAGGATTAAGGATTAATATTCATGTATGGAGGGTCAAAGATAACTAACTCATTTAATTTCAGAAATTACTAGTCATAAATGTGCCTGTAAAACGTCAACTCTGGTGGCCAACCCCCTCCCCAACAGCAGAGTGTTGAATCAACAACAATGTTTAGTCAGTCCTTGGGGGGGGGCTGTAAAACACCCAAGAACAAACAAGACAAATGTAGATCTCCACATATGTCGTGTAGATGTACATAGCTTTCAGCCGCCACCTACTCCCCACGTAAGGTAAAATAGGCCACAGGAACAGTAACTGACAGCTGAATATTTTATAACCCACTGGCTGCCATTGCCAATGGGACATTTTAAAAACATGTAACATTTTACGGCACAATTAAATCTTTACAGCAGACGAGCCAATAAAAACTGTCGGGTGCGTTTTAAATCCTCGAGCACAGCAGGAAACTTTCTCCCACTTTTCCTCTTCTCTCTACCTCCCATTTCAAAGATGGCTTCACATATTTGAATCAATACAAAGGCTGTAACCTGAGTGGCTTCCCGCCAACTACTGAGCAGAAATTCAACTGTCAGCTCCTCCTCACTGGAGACACCTGAACAACCTCTGGCCTATCGCAGGGAGAAAACAATACTTGTGAGCAAACACACAAGTGATCAAACACTGAAGCACACACACTCTCTCTCTCTTTGAAAGATGCAATCTAGCAGCGTTTCTCCTCATTCCTTTATATTAATTTGTCTTTCCCTTTACAATATCAAAGTGCTTAAAAACTTTGCCCAAAACAACAAGCTTCCCTTTAATTATGATTCCAACTGTTCTGTTCACAGTCCAACAAGATGTCAGGTCTCATCTCCCCTTCTCTCTTTGTGTCTCTCGTGGCAACCAGTGCCAACATCAGATCGCATATCAGCAGCCTGCAGACACGCTGACAGACATCCTGTACACTGAAACAGAGGGAAATAGCCCCCCCCCCCCACACACACACACACAAAAAAAAAATCACACTGACGTTAACTCAATCAAAGCACCATCAATCAAAATAAACATAAAGCAAGTGTGGCAGAAAAAGAAGATGGAGGGGAAAAAGATTAACGACCTCAGGATGTGAGGAAGAATTTTGCTGAAGAGAAGATTACTACAGAGAATGTTTGACAACTTGTGGGTTAAATACCCAAGTATGGATAACTAAACTTTCCTGACAGCTGCAGAATTCTCCACACTTTACACCTAACCTCAAACTGCAGCTATGTGGGAAAGGTGTTTAAATTTAATGCCCAACTGGGAAAAAAAATTATAATAAATCAGCCTTTAAACATTTTGTCAACCGGACGAGTTCTATTTACTGACAGGACATTGTTTAATGTTGCCTGACACATTTAGTCGCCTGCATTCATGCTGAGAGAGTTAAATGGGAAGATCGATCCCATTCATGAGTCTATGAACCGTTTTAAATCCACTCTATTAAAAATATGCTGTTAGTTTCCCTGACAGGGGAAGGGTCCTCACCACATGATTCAACTGAAAAAAACTCCACACTGGCAAAATTGGTTTACTATGACGCCAGTGCCCCTTTTAAACACTTGCTGGGCCCAAAGGATGGGTGTGTCTGAATTTGTTTGCTATTATTTGACCGTCTCTAGCAAAGAGGTGGACAGGAAACATGGGAGAGAACCGGGGGCCCGACATGCAGCAAAGGTCCCCGGCCAGACCTGAACTCAAGATGCGACGGCAACCCGTAACCGTTCGGCTCCATGCTCCCGCAGACAGGAGCAAAATTAGCCGTATACTCCAGCAGGCTTTTAAGGTGAGCTGCACGGCACAGTGTCACATCTTCACAATATCTGATTATGTGTTGGGAGCTTTAAGCATTAGTGATAAAAAATGCAAACATGGGTTAACCCAGAGTGGATTATTAACCACAGGAATGCCAGAGGCAGCGGCTCAAAAGCTATACACTACACCAGAGAGACTAGAGGTCAGCGAGTTTAAGAAATAAATGTATAAGCTCAGGCTCCTGCAATAATTTATTTCATAAACTTTAGGCTGTTGCACAAGTAAAAATTAAAGCCAAGAAACTTCTTTATCATATCAAAAACAGCTTTACATAAGTACTGCCTGACCTAGGATTTCACTGCACAACCTCTGTCAGCTTGCACTCAGCATGGAGAGCTTTTACTGCATCTGCTCTCACTCATCTTCTTATGCGTGTGTGTGTGGTGTGTGTTTCTACGCTTCTATCTGAAAGCACTTAGTGAAAGCTGCTCTCATCTCCTTCCACAAGCGGCCATATTTTTCTCAGGTATGCCCAGTGGAAGCTTTGAATGCTCACACAGACACATGGAGATAAGCCTGACGAACATGACAAGACTGCTGGGCTCTTTGGTAGGTGGTGAAGGCTTGGAAAAGAGAGGGAAAGCTATGGAGGCGGAGGCGGAGGCAGCGATAGGATGGAAGAATGATGTATACTTAAAGAGATTCCATATGAAGAAGGAGTAGGGGGACTGAAAGCAGCAATAAAAAACTGGAGGCAGACGGTGTGAGTGTGTGTGTGTGTGCAGGAGGCCAATTAGGTGTTGTGGCAAAGGTGCATATTGTTTGTGCATGTGTGACCGTATATCACCAAGACATACACACCAACACACAGCTGCTGCAGCCTAGTTTTACCACAGCACCTGCAGCTCTTCAGGAGGCCAAACAAGCCTTCCTCCTCTTCCTCCTCTACTTTACCACTCGTTCTCTCACCACTTTGACCACACTAGTGGGATTAGTCGCTCTCGTTCTCTCTTTCATTCACAGAGGAAAAGTGGCAGCAGGCGCACAAAAGACTCCATTCACCGCCAAGAGTGAGTGGTGAAGGAGGGGAGGTGAGCTCGGGGCGATTGGCGGAGGAGTGGGTGTGGGCCGCGGTTGTCAGAAGGATAATGTCCGAGCTACAACTAAAGAACAGGTGGGATTACACACAGACTAACTGACTGAACCAGGATCAGTGACTGAACCATTAGAAGAAACAGGTGGGATGGCAGCAGACTGACATGGACCAGAATGGAATCAGAGGCTTCGAGTTACCTCAAAAATCCCAAAGCATCGGTTTGCCTGAACACTTGCCTTTACTTACTTTCATTCATTTGATCCAGATATTCCTATTCCTATGTAGAAATGTATGTACCTGTAGATGCAGATTATCTTTCAGTTCTGCACATTAAAACTATCCACAGGTGTTGTCAAATTAATCTGAGACGAGCAATCAAGTGTTTTCATACAGACTGGCAGTGTGAAGAGTTGGTAAATGGTGTCTAAACCAGTTGCCACATTGGTTTTGCTCTTCAGGGGCAGTTCTCTCACTCGGTCTTTTTGCCACAACCTAGTTCTATGGGGCTTGTCGTGTTGTCTGTGCCTAACCCGTTCCATTTTTAAGACATTTCTTTTGATAGACTCCTGAGGCCATGTTCAGATGCCCAGTGTCACTGGTAAAGCTTAAAGAGATGCTCAACCCTGTCACTGTCTCATCGGTATCTGCTGTGTTTTAATCCACTTTTAAAGCTTTATCTTGTCTAATAGATGGATGCTGTGGACAGAGGGTAGGAAACCATCCACCCAATGTGACATCAGAATTGGACATTTTTGGCTTGGAACACGAGGGGCTTGAGCAGCTTGTGTCACTGAATCAACTTCTCCTCCATCTTCACCTTTGGGCAGAATGGACTTTCACAAGCCTCCCACAAGTGTCCTTACTGGCTGTACTTAAGCAGAGCACTCAGGGGCATCGAGTGCCAGTCCAAGAACCGACCCGGGTAGAATATCTACGTCCCATTTAGGATCCCTGGGAGAGAGGAGAAAAGAATAGAGGCACTGTTCCTGCCCAGACAATACTAAACAAGCCCGGATGAGGAAGCCAGACAATGCGTAAAGAGCCCAAATAAACGCTCGTCTTGTTAAAGGACCTGAGGGTTGACTGATATTAGTGCACTTGTTAGTTCATCGCCTGCTTGTCTCTCGCCAAAGCAGGTAATTAATCACAGCCGCAAGAGAGACCTTGACCAGTACAGTGCAGATGTGGACATTCCAGTGAAAGCAGAGTCAGAAGAAGAAAAGGCGTCACATTTGTTGCTTGGACGAGGCTTCTGACGATACAATCATCGGTTAATGGCGTACATCACATTCTGGTGTTTAACACGTCTGGGACATCCCCTTTGGGAGACAAGTACAAATGGAAAGATATGAAGTTAAGTTGCCCGACCCGAATAAATCAGTTCCAGATGAGGTCCATGTCACATTGCCGTTCCTACACAAACTTTGTAAAAAAAACACTTCAGCACCATTTGGGCTGCACAACACCAGGCACAAAGCACAAAAATAACAGCTCACCATCAAACACCATTAGAGAATGTGAATGTCGAGGCAATCAGAAGAACTATCGAATCACAGCTCTGTTTTTATAATTGATTTTAAAGCGCTCTTAAATCCATTTAGCAGTTCCACTAGAGCACTCTGCGATCTCCTCTGTTAGCTCTGTAAGCTCTCTCCCTCTCTCTGTGTCTCCCCCCCATGTCTGTCTGTCTCACTCCTGACTAATCGAGTTAAAACCCTCCACTTCCTCTTATTATAGGTTCAAAAGTTGCAGCTTCCAGGTGTCGTCTGGCTCTGTTTTCACCAGCTAACATGAAAAAAAAAGAAAGAAACCCTTAAGGCAGTGATGTAGGCAGTGTGTTTTACCCCACACAGTCTGTAAATTAAGCTGAAAGAAAAATGATCCAGGAGCAGGTTCTCTGTCTTGACAACTGAGAGACAGTTTAATTGAAGACGTCTTTTGCAAAAGTAATTTAACCATCACTTTTAATTAATTGTTCGCTATCTCTGGAAGCTCCAGTAATAAAAGTGTCACACTGTTTTCCTTAAAAGACAAATAGGATTATTTGTTTTCAGTTCAATGTGTAAAATAATATCTCAAGATATCCTTTTTTTTTTTTTTTTTTTTTTTTAACAGTGTGTCACATTGTGTGACCTACACAACAAAGCTGAACAAATTGAGATGTTCTACACCGGTACAAATGTGTTCATCACCCCCAACAGTAAAAACATGGCTGGATACAGAACTGCAGGAACCATGCTGAAACCAGAGCTTTGTCAGCACACAAGTTCAGGTTTGTTGCTTAACGCATTAAAGTTAAAGGAGAGATTAATAATGTTTGTGTCTGCATTGATGTAATGTGACGGTTCTTTTTGTTTTTCCCTCCTGGCACAGTTATGACATTTGGATACATGATCTGACAGCCCTGATTAGTATTAGTATGTCACGCTCAACTGATCTCTATATACAAGTCAGGAATTATGAACCGACAGGTGACTGGACGCCTCCAAGTATTACAAAGGAAGGTGTGTGACAGATAAAGGCCAAAATTTACATCATCACACTGCATAAACCGCACAATGTCAGTACAAATATGGAAAGATACAATATGTTCCTTTAGTGTCATGTCATCAAGTGAAAAATCTTATGGTAAATTCCTAACGCATGAGGTTCAATCGCCATTACTTATGATTAGTACATCAGCTTTTTCTTTGGCTGCTCTTTAAAGCAGTTATCACGTCTACGTTCTTTGCTTCATAGGAAGGTCTCAATCATAACACACACACACACACACACTCACAAGTTGGTCTTTATCCACACACACACACACACACACACTTCATTTCCAGCTACTCACACAGACAAATATGGGCATACACACATAAAAAAATGTGTTAAAACTAAAAAAATGCACACACCACACACACATACACACACTGCTCCTCCTCCTGCTTAAACTTGCTCTCTCTAGCATAGATTCCATTCGATAAGCTAACAGCGGACAAATAGCTGGGTTAGTGGGGGTGCACACCGATCAAAAGCATCCACACAGGTCGGCCTGCCCCGCTCTCTTAAGAGCCACCCAGCCATGAATGGCCTAATAGGACCCACGTATCCATTACACTGACATTAGAAGCCGTCTTTCTCTCCGGGCCTGTCGTTACGCTGCCGCCTCTGCTCGCTCATCCTGATTGTTGTTCACATATTTCTATTTTTGTCACTGCATTCTGCTACACACATTTTTCTATAGTAAGATTTAATTATTCCATAAATTGTAGTATTGTTTTGAAAAGCACAAAATCCATATAAAATGCACATGAAGTAAATAAATAATAGCAATAACTAAATGGCTGTGAATTTAAACTTTTCTGAAAAGTCCTGACTTTCTTTTAGTTTCAGTCTGATTTCAACTCTCTCTACTTTTCTTCAAGCTCCTTCTCTCAGAGGAGGTGTCGGGTTACAGTTATTGTTGGTGCTGGTTACTGATAAATAGGGTGCCTAGTTACCAGCCAATGCATGATTGGCTCTTTTCAACAAAGCGGGGTAAGAAAAAGGGGGACTGGCACAGCGTTTGTGTGTGTGGGGGTCACCCTGGGAAACCATGAGACAATTTAAATAAAGAGTTGGGCAAATCTTCAAGTCATTTGTGTATGTGTGTTCAAGTGTGGGTGCGTATGAATGTGCGGCCGTTTTCGTTGTCGCCGCACGGACAAAGCTTGGGAGACACTGACCCCACCGACACTTGCTGAACGCCTGCCGTATACCCCCACTCACGCCTCTGTCTCTGCTAGCATTAAAAGCAGCACTCTGCCAGACTCAAACCGTTTGAAAAGACACAGGAAGCCTGAGTAAAGGGACAGACATGATCTCATCCAAAGGAATCTGACATTATGTCGTATTTTTTCACTTCGACATCAGCAGTAACATGCAGTGTAAATAAAAGAATATTAAACAAATGGCCAAAAAGTTAATTCAAATACTATTTAAAAGCAGTGTACATGGATTGGCTGATAACAACTATAATATATTCTTTCAACTGCATCTTTCTATAACAGAATTAACTTATCACTTTAAACCAGGAAAACTATAATATAATGTACATTGTTCAAAATACATTGTTCAAAATCGCAACTTTTCAGACTGAAACCAGACATACCCTCGCTTTTTTGTTTTACTAATCCTCCGGAAAGTGTAGGTGTACTAGTCACACTGAATGAGAAGAATACTATTTGCCATTTCGAACTTTATGCCTCCTGGTTATGAACTGATGCAGGAAAATGAATGAATCCAACAACAAACAACAGCGTGACTTTTACCAACGCAGGCTGCTGTAGTTGTTCGTTTTCATTCCTAATTAGGCACGCCATTACTCCCTACCTGGCTCGGCCTCTGTTCTCCTGTGGAGTAATTCAGGGCCTGCAGGCTTGCATTCAGGGCTGCTGTCAACTTCAGGAAGTCTAGAGAAGCTCTATAAAATGTTAATGTATTAGCTGGAACTTCCAGGCTCTCGGAAGATGAGTGAAAGCTAACAATTATCAACAGACAGCACTGCAAATGCTGAGCGGGCACGTTTAACGTTAAGAGACTGTAAAATGCCTTCAAACATGTTTTCCTCAATGGACTGAGTGTGTTTCTGTTTTCAGAGGAAAGAGAAGCAAAGATAAAGTATGAGGTGAAAGTGACTGATCTGGATTAATAGCAAATCTGAACACAAGTGATTGAGTTACTTTTAGATCAAGGGTGAGATTTCCCAAAGCCCCAACTATCTCTAATGTTCTTTAAAATAAAATGTTACCCAACGCCGGGACTTCCTGGAAAAAGTCCACGGCTACACAGCAAGCAGGAAGATTTCATAGTCAATTTGACTTTCCAAATTATAAACAAACACAGGTTAGAAACATGGAACTCAAGTTGTAGCCCACAGATTAACTTGTAAAACGACAAAAGTTTTTGAATGAATTTAGATTCCAAGACAAGAATGCATCCTGAGTGTTTGGCTGAATTCCCTGACTGACACACAGTATTAACATATGTGGTATGTCAGCTGTTAGTACACAGTTGGCGAGCTGGTCATCGAGCCAAACATTTGCTCAATCAGAGCCATTCATGAACCTATTCGGCCATTTAATAAGTCAGCCGGGCAGCCAGCGAAGCAGTCAAATTCATTGATTCACTCATGCAGTCCACTGGTTAGCCACCAAGCAAAGCAGCCAGCAGATTGAAACCGAGTGTTGACACAGGCGCAGATATCCGAGTGCTGCTTGGCTTCAGCCAGGATCACAGCCCACCTGGAGCTGCTGGCTGCCAGCTGACCTCTTGATGTTTCAATCCCCCTTTGGCTGTGCGCCGCCACGGATTCAGCCTGGACAAGCCACAACCTAAATACCTGAACTCTCTCTCCTTTATTTCTTTATTTAGATTACAAAAAAAGCAGCGGAGGAATGTGTTTGGGGAGTTCAGGTGCTTTTCACAAAGGCCGTTTGTGCTCCGCAATAGTTCTTTGTGTCTTGGTTTACGGGTCCTTAATTAGTTTTTACAGGTTCAGGCTTCGTCACGTTAATCTTGAGGGAACCTGGAAATTATCGCCTTTGTGTGTGCTCTGTGGAAGCAACAAGTAATTGAGGCTGTGGGGGCTGCAGAGCGAGCGGATCAGTGGGGAGAAAACAGTGGTGCAACAAAGCGGTACGCTCGAGCAGAGTGGAATAATTCCTTCTCCCCGGGAGATTCTTTGAAGTCCGAAAAAAAGAATGTGAGGGTAAAAAAATGCCCCCACCACTTTCCTCGATCCTCTCGCCTCCTTCCCTCCTCCCCATTTTATCGCTTTACCTAATGTTACTCCTGCCCTCTGAGAACTCATCTGTCTCCTTCTTCACACAACTTCTATCCCCTCATATCTTCCTGGTTCTCCTCTGGTTTACCTCCATCCTCCTCTCCATTTCTGCAGAGGGTCACTTGAATGTCACGGTATTGTGCTGTGTGACATGGCTGACAAGAATGGTGTGGGATAATGAGTCAGCTTCAGAAAAGAAAAGGTGGGGGCAGTGACACATATCAGTTTCTTACTGGAGAATCTCCCTAAGCTTCCTAAATTAACAAAAACATTTTTACAATACTCTGTTTTAGTAGTGTACTCTCACCAAATACTGACTGTCTCCGCCCTTATTTTGCTGTAAATGATAAAAAAAAGGGTATATTGCAGAAGGTTTGAATGAGCCTATGTCACATGGCTGAACAAAGAAACTTCACCTACAGCGAAACTCACCTTGCCTGACCTGTTTTTTTTCCAGTAATAGTTAAATGTGTATAAAATACAAGGTTTGTGTGAGAGTCCATCACTTGATGAAGTTCACTGAAGATGCACCACAGTACAGTGATAGAACTCACACAATCAGCTTATTTTTACACTTTGGCTTGTGTCTGGATTTAAAAAAAACACCACCTAACCTGCCAACTACTGTACTAAGCTGTATTAAATTGAAATTGAATGAAATGATCAACCAAATTAGTCAATTTAAAAGAGTAATTCGTTTGACGGAATTGCTAAACATTTTAATAATCCAGCTTCTTAAATGTAACATTAGCCAGTTTTTCGACATTTTATAGACAACACAATGAATTAGAGAGGAAAATAATCAAATGATTATGACTGATCATGGAGACATCATTAGTTGCAGACCCATACTAAGCAACTTTAAGAACGGACACAAGAAACTCTTTTTGTTAGCAGGTGGACATGGCCCTGCCACCGTTTCATTATAGTTTATAGCATGGGTGGTTCTATGGTCCTCCCCAGGCTTGACAAATTGACAGTATTTCGCTCTGAATTTAGGGCAGCAATTACTGTCAACAGATAGTATGACTAATAACAGCATCTCTAGCTTTTTATCGAGCAGTGCCACTGCAAGATTTAAATCATCCTTGTAATCTACAAATTCCATCCTACAAAACAAAAAAAACAAACTTTCAAGTCAACTTTATGTTATCAACTATATACTGTATATATTTAACTAGTTGTCACTTTTTTGATGTTACCTGCCTATTGGTTGGTTTGAAGGCTGCTAACAAACTAATGGCCACATCAAGTGTGACCATCTTCAGAATTACAGGAGCTTCATTATTTATGAGATGCAACTGGATTCATTCTTACTTTAAATGACTTCGTCTCCCTCTTCATCCTGCTATCCGCTCAGCTCACCCCTCCTCTCATAAAGGGGGATTTATTAGGGTGGGGAAACAGTAAATTTTAACTTCAGCTCAACCAGCAGGGACACGCCCCAACATCACACAGAGGTTCAAGTCAGCCCCCAAAGAGACAAATTTTAAGTACTCCCACGAATTACTGTCTTCAACTCAATCAATCACAAATACGGAACATTTCTGCGCTTAAAAAGGAAGGTTTTTGAAGTTTTGTGGTCATGTTACGACACGCTGCAAGGCTTTCAAGAAGAGCGGGAAAAAGAAGAGGATCATGTCCACTATAATAAGATTAGGGACTACAAGCTGTACTGGTTGTGTGTGTGCGTGTGTGTGTGTGTGTGTGTGTGTGTGAGAGAGACAGATAGAGCAAGAGACCAAAGAAGGATATGAAGTTCTTCCTACAGGGCAATTTTATGTATATTTTATGAATGTGCATTTAAAGTGCTTTAACCCACTAGGTACACAAGCATGATTGGACATGCACACACACTTATAGGGTGCCCTTGGTCAAATTATAAATATGCTTCCTGGTTTTGCTTGCAGGTGAAGTCATACCTGTGGTGAAGGCAGGAATGTGGAGACTATTAAGTAGGAAGAGCTGTCGGTGAAAGACATCCAAAACATGTCTCTTAGTAAGACACAAACAAGTGCGTGTGTGTGTCAGAGAGAGAGTGTGTGTTCTCTCTTGATCCTGCATTTGTGTCAGTCAACCAAATGTGGTTTAAGGCAGGTGGGGGGTTCTGCTGAGAAAAAGGGGTAATGATACGGTTTGAGTAGTTGTAGAGATGAGTGTATGTGTGTGTGTGTGTGCAAACATGTGCACTAACAGACCGCTGTGCTCCACACCCTCACTGTTGTACTCATTCAGAAGACGATGCCACATTTTTAATCTGCAAAGATTAAAAATAACGCAATAACCCGGCAACCAATGAACTACTTTCATGCACAGAGCTGCTAACATCTCTAAACATGCGCATTATTTACTGCCTGCAAAACTGTGCTCATTTTTTCTTCTACATATTAGACATTAATGTTTCTTAAACTATCGGCACAGTGTTGACCATAACTTTAAAAAGTGTGACCCGCAGCCTTTACAAGACAAGTGTGTTTGGAGCAGCCATAGAGGAGCAGAAACACAGTGATGCAGAATAAATAGTGTACAAAACGACGAGTGGTGGTGTGATAGCGGCTTCACTTATGCAACAGCAGAGGTATGTCAGTGTGTGATGGCTGCCCACGGATGCTATCATCGCTTTGATAATAACAGACCATTTCCACTTTATTATCCCTGCAGCCTCTGGACATCAATGAGCGAGTGACTGCAGAGCACAGGTATGGATGGGAATAAACGGCTCATCGTGTGTATGAGAGTGTAAATCTGGCAAATGGTGATCGCCCCAACCTCTAAACCAACCTCCCCCTGAAGCAAAACCACAGTGGCAAACCACAGCTTTCCACTCCTATATTAAAGACACTGTCTTACAAGACTGAAAGGCCTTGACTCATATCAGTTTGTCCTTAGTGCATTCAGGGGAAAAGACAAGCCATAAACACAGACATGGTCCTTGTGTGTGGAAACAGTAACGCTAGCCCCTTGATGACCCAGCACTGTAATTTGCACAGGGTTTTGGTTAATCTGTGTGCCAATAATTATCAACAAATCCCAAATTATTTTCCTATACATTACAATGTGTAGTGATGAGTGTGCTCGGGGGCAGCAGTATGCTCAGTGAGGCATGCAAAGCCAGCTGTCAGCCAGGACCCTGCAGCTGAACTAACTCACTCCTCGTATCAGTGAGATTTTCGTAGCTTCTGCTTGGCCCAGTGATGTTGCAGCTTTAGCCACCAACAGTTCAATACCAACATGTGTTATTAGATTATTATTAGCAGCCAAGGGCTCCACATTGTCCCAAGCAGTCACTACTGAGTACCTGCAAATCCAGGCCCACGTAATCACAAACAATAAGAATCCATCGAAAGCTCAGGTAGACTCGGCCTAGATAAGAATTCGTATTTGATTTTAGAAAGCAAGTTGCAGCATTTAATTTTTGACATTTATAAGCCACCAAAAAGAGATCAGGTTTCAAATTGAATTTTAAGTCTCACAAACGACATCTGTCTCAAAGAGAAGTGCTTACAAGTCCTCAACCAACGCTGAACCCTGTAATCAAAAGTCTCCGTTGAAAGGCCTTGTCCTCTGTGCCCATTATACCCCGTGTGACTCTTAACAAGTTAAGACAATCGCTTCACACCTCTAACACAGAGCCACTGTCTGCCCGGAAGGTTATCAGCATTCAAAGTCAGAACCTCATTTACACATTTGACATGTTAAAACTGCATGAGTGAACTGGCTCTTAGTGAAGAGAAAAAGTGAATGACAACGGCACTGTGTGCAGGAAGATGAAATGCAAATGAACGCCTGGCTCTTTAATGTCAACTCTGTGAACTTTTGTCTGCCTGAACCCTGGGCGTGGTCACCTCAAACTGAAACATGAAGGCTCCACCTGTCTGGGCTACACTTCACAGTTTATTTAGAGGCAACCATCTGTGAGCCTGTGAATCATTATTTTGATGTGTAAATTATTATTTTGGTTGAATCATTAATTGTTTTTGTAAGGTTACAATTTAAATGTGTAATACATAAGTATAGTAATGGCATCAGACAAAAAAAGAGGATGATAACATGTCTGACAATCATGTGGCTGTTATTCAATTGTAAGACAAAGACAAATGAGGTAGCTAAAACTTTAGAACCACCTCGTCTTAAAATGCACTTAAGCATGATTCCACTACCCACTTTGACCTCAATAATAAACACATAATAGAATTATTAGTAAAAGTAGAATTCACAGCAGAGCCAATATACTGAACTGCATTAAATTGTACAGGTGGTCATAATGTTATGCCTGATCGGTTTACATACATAGAGAATTGAGGATGAATAAGTGGAATAAAAGGAAATATTTGGAATTCATATTTGAATTCATCTGCTAATGCAAAATGCATTTTCAATTCCCATGTGTCTCTTTGTTGTCACTCTCCTGCCAGTTTCATACAGAGCATGTAAGCAAACAGCAATTTAAAAGTAGTAATACTCTGTCAGACGTCAGAAGGAGCCAGTGTCTTTCCTCATTTCTCAGGAATGACTGACATTATCTTTGACACAAGCAAGGTAAGAGAGTGACAGTGGAGATGACCCTGCAGTAAAGTGGAGCTTTACTGAGATAAGAGCACTGTTCTGAGCCACTGAACCCTCAGCTGCTACACTCTAGGCCCTCTTTGTCTGTTTGACCTCCCGGGAGCCAGAGTTGAAATAACCATAATCAGAGGCTATGACCCCCTGAACCTGCACTGACTCATCAAGCTAATTTTCCGAGCGGACAGAAAGCAGACTTGAAACAAAGATATTTATGCCTGATACCAGTGTCTCATGTTGGACTCGACTATCACGCAACAACAACAACGTGACTTTTTCCACAATGCACAAGCTAAAAATAATGTTATACAGAACCTGACCAGTCACTGCAGCGTATCCTAACCCACCTCCTTGTTATAGCATTAATAGACAAGAGCAGTTCATCTACAACCATCCCAGCTCTACAATGAGCCTATTAAGAACCAGTGGTTAACGACAATAACCTGGCAGGGTTTTAGATGATCCTGGGAATGCTCGACAGCCTCCTCGGGGCAGGGTAAGGAACTGGCAAATGGCCTCGACTAATGCATTAGTACAAGTAGAAGGTGAACATTTGTTGCAGTGCATCAATGCTGACACTTGAAGTAGAAGGAGACAGAGAAAAAAAATGCAGAAGTCAAATGGAAGTCACTGCTGTCACAGATTTCCCCTTCAGTCAGAAAATTTCCTGTTCTCCGTGGACAGACAAAAAGAATGTGTAGGAGCTGATTTTTGGGATTATTTTGCAGTAAGAGAATTTTTGATCACCGTAGTTATTACAAACACACACACACACACACACACACACCTCTCATGCAAACACACAGACAAACAGCTCCTGACTGTAGCCCAGGACTTAATTTGATAAGGGGTTGATCAAGGTAGACAGCAGCACGTATGTCATTTTGAAGCATCACATGGGATGGACAGAGACAGAGAGGACCTTTGTTTTTCCTGGAAACCCCCATTTAGCATCTATAAGAATACAAGGATATTTAAACAACTTCTCAACAACTAACTTTTTACACCTTTTTAAATTCTAAAAACTATGTCTTTGTAACAGACACTGCAATGGAGTTATCATGCAACTATCTATATAAATGCAGCAAAGAAGAAATCAACATAAATATGCTTCATACTTCAAACATCCTGCAAAGTTTTATGTTAATTTCAGAAAATAAAATCACTGGAAATGTTTAAACTGCATTTTTTACTTTCTCTGTAATAGCTGTTCCTGAAGGATAAAGTAGCTTCTACTTCTTTGATACACGTGTAACTGAAGACATTTTGGGAGGGTGAGGCCGTTTTTGTGTGGCGTATAAAAGGTGGAAGGGATCTTTGTGCGAAACTTGGCCTTAACACTCCAGGGGAAGAGGTCGGCAAATGCAAAGGCCACAGCTGGTCTCTGATCATGAGTGACAGGGAAACAGGCAACTCTACCTGTGTCAGCATGTGCATGTGTAAAAGCATGCTTCTGTGCAGTTTACACGTGTGTTTTTTGCCATCCTATCCAGAAGGTAATAGGAGGGTGTCTCAGTTCAAAAGAGCATTTTGACACTGTATCAAAAGGAAGAGCAATCCCAATTCACCTGGGAGCTCCCTCCGTCTACATCTACATATGTGTGTCTCTCGCTTTCCGTTAAAAGACAAGGCCTGGAGCGTTGTGCAAAACATACAAAGCTTCAATCTGCACGTCTTAGTCTGTTTCTTTGAAATGCTTACAGAGGCCTAAGCTGTTTCACCTGTTGGATCCAAGCATAACCTAGGGTGTGGCGGACGCACTGTGATTCCTATGGTGACCCTGCTAAATGTTAGGGACGGTAGGGAGTCCCTAAATATACAAAACCAAATATCCGGTTTGTGTTAATATATATGTGTGTTTTTCTCTTAAACTTGACGAGAAAAAACAAAACTGAAGTTGACACCAGGTTGTAAGGTGACGAGCATGAAATTCTTTTGCGCTTGAGATCACCAGAAGTGGGCGGCTTTAGCTCAGCTGGTCGAGCAGTCGTCCAAGGACGACAGGGTTAATGGTTTGAATCCTGGCCCTTCCTCCCTACATGCTGAAGACTTTTACTTCCTGGCCAGGACAGTGAACCCCCAAGTTGCTGGGGTTCAGTTAAAAGCAAACAGGGGATTGGTCTGTAAAGCACTTTGGACAGGCTATATAAGCAGAGTATTAACTGTACGGGGATTATCAGAGTCACAGAAGTCCTAATACATAAATAATCTTTAATATGTTTGGTTTAGTTTGGAAAACATGTGCTACACGCTCGTCGGCCATCGAGTGCCACTTGTCAGCCTAGACAAAAGGTGACGTGAGCCTAAGCAACAGTTAATCTGCATCTTTGTTTGACATTTGTTTGACGTGTCAAAGTCTGTGAATGTCATTAAGTTTGCAGGTATTTTGTTAAAAAACCAAAAGTAAGTAAAGTACGGGATTAAGGAGATAAACTGTAATAAATGTATAAAAGTTATTCTATGCGTCATGTGTGCACAAATTTTTTAGTTTAGTGATATTTTAGTCTGGATAAAATTGATGAATACAGTGCCACTGACAGACATTTCAGTTCAAATCTACAAAGGAAAAGAAAGTAAGGGAAGTAGAGATGCAGCTCATACACGATAACAAGTTAACTGAAAGATGACATTTCAGGAAAGTCAGGTGATTTCTGACAGACAGTAAGCAAAAAAGGGACAACAGTGTGAGAGCCAGCGTGCATGAACAAGTTCCCACACACAAGCTATTAACTGTCATGATTACACCTGTCACCAGCTCCTTCTCTGGCTGAGGGGGAAATGTCTAAAACTGACACCTCTGTGAACACAGTCTGGCATGAAGGCTTTCTGTGGAGTCCAAGATCAACACTCAGAGGATCAGTGTTAAATCTCAATCAAGGAGGGTTTTTTTAAACAAGGGTAATTATGAGAAGGTATCAGTTTTCAGGCAAGATGTGGATAGTCAAGTTTTTCATCCAAATCTATTTGGGCCATTTTTAAGATTGAGTAAGTAAGAGTACTCATTTTGAGGAGCTTGGAAAAACCTGATAATTGTTTTTCACATCACATGTCATTTCTCATATCAAGAGCTCGTCTGTCAGATGCAGGTTATCTTGGTGAATAGGATCGCTGCAAACGGCAAGTTTTTTTTTTTTCAGCTCTGGATTGAGCAACGTTTTTGGTCTGTTTGTGCCAGTGAACTCAATCCATTTAAGCCGTTTGACATTTCATCCTAATACCTGCATTGTCAGTGCCAGTGCCAACTCTAATAGCTGTGAGGATCGTAGCCCTGCGCACTGCACACAGAGCCATTACACTGGGCTGTTCCTTTCTAATGGGGAACATATGAGGTTACAGTGAGTGGCAGAAGTATGTCACAGGGTAGGATTAGTTCAGGGGTGGCAGAGCAAACAATGAACAGCCAATTATTTGATCTTTAATTGGTGTTAGGAGCAGGAGGTGTTTAAAATATAAAAGAAAGCCTTCAAGTAGCTAACATGCGTAGGTCAGCGTCAGAGACACATTTTGACAATGTGGAAAATGAAAAGATGGACACAACTCTTATGTCTATGCTCCAAATACTACATCAGCTTTTCCTTAACACAAAAACAAAAAAAATAAAATGGAAAGAAATCACTTTGACCATTTAACTGGTAACTAAATCTGCTTACCAGAATCAATTAACAGAAAACTATTCAATCACTTACGCAACAGTAAACAGGAAATGTATTGATCACCAGTTAGTGATTTTACCATCATATAAATATTTTCTGCTAATGTTATGATCCATCTGGTCATAAAAGCTACCAGGTTAGTTATGTTATGTTAAAGATCTGCAACTTGTTTATTAACAAAAGTAAATTTATAACTCATTTTTTCCCCTTCATCTTTAAACATTCAGTATCCCACTAGAATTCATATCCCACTCTGAGGAACAATTACACCTTTTTTCTGACAGACCAAGTTGCACTTTGATGTTTCCGGTTTGCAATTGCAGAAAGAGTCTGGTCTTAGATCCTCAAGCAGGTAGTTCATCATTGTAGTGACCCTAATGGTGAACATTAGTTTCCTCTGGCCTTCAATTGAGACTTAAGAACCTGCTGGCCTGAGGGTGAAGTCTGCTTTTGAGACAGTTAAAAGTACAAAACTATTTTGAAGCAACAGTAAAAGCTTACAACAGATTTGAAAACTAATTTTACATGTTTAAATAAATCTGAAAGATCCATGTGCACCATATGGCTTCAGTAAACAGTATGAAATCTGATGTCAACACGCAGGAGAAGTCATTCACGTGAGAGAGAAACAGAAGACTAAAAACAGAAACAAGTTTGGAATAAGTCAAATTGGTAATAGAAGATGGCATTTTTCATTTCACTGTGCAGTTTCCCACACCTAAATCCGAAAATACATCCCACTAAAATCAGAGCCACAATTAGTAACTGAGCATGAAGCCCTGTGGTGTGGCGAGCAGACAAGCAGTGGAGAGAGGCACCGACTGTCTCCCTAACGTCTCTTTCTGCTCTTCTTTCGCCTGATTCTCCTTCAACTTTCACACTTGTTACCGACTCTGGCTGAATACTTTATACGTACACCCTCAGCCCACAGCATTTAACATTCCTGCAGCTGGTCGCCGCACATCACGATGCATGTAATATCACACTCGAGAGCCGTTAGCGAGCCACGACACTTCCCCTGCCTCCACAGTGAAAGGGGACAAAGAGAAGTATTGTGTCATGGTAGTGAGAGAGAGAATGAAGAATGAGAAGCTGACAGAGGTGTGTCAGGTTACAATCAAATACGACCCCTCCACCGCCCAAAACCTGTTGGAGTTTGAGGGGTGAAATCACTGTCCTGCAGCCCGTAAACATGAGATAACCCTCCCTCTGTGTGGATGTGTGTTTGTAACAGAGAGGGAAAGGTAGTGTGTGTCTATCCTGTTCTAAGCAACTAAAAAGGGCACACACATTTAAACACAAGTACACTCCGCCTAATTTTAAATTTGGGGAAAAAAAACACCACATTGCACAAAGGTAAACCCCCTGTGTTACCCTAACTTTTGCATGCCCCTGACCCTTGGGCATGAAGTCTACAAACAAACAACTCCTCTTCGTAATCCCCACAGAACACACACACTTGCTTGATGGGAAGACAGCACACTTTGTAGCCCGCTTTTGGGCCAGCGACAGAAATCGGCACAATGCTTCAGCAAGATTTCCTGCTGGAAACAAAACGCTGATCTTGAGAAAGAGGAACAAAAGTGGACAAAGATGGCAGGTTTACACGAGACAAACAACAAATGAACAGTGTAACGCATGCCAACTATTAGCTAATGTAAAAACTGCCGTCCTCCTCTGGGCACAATGTCATAACATGACACTTGTGTCAAACAAAGTCACTTTTTGTCTCCTCTAGGGCAATTTGGAGCAGCACCCAAAGTACTCAGTCACCGTGTGGCCATACTGCTTCCCACAGGGTCTGATGGCACCAGAAGAATGTCTTAGTCCTTTAAACATCCCTTCTCTTTTAAGCCTCTAATTGAGCACACAGACCTCAATGGAGATAAGTAGTGACCATTCCTGATCAACTGGTATTTACACTTTAAACTTTACACACACACACAGTGTTAAGCCCATTGGGAATGCACAGTGTTATCGCACCTGATATTACTCATTTCCATCTCTAAACATACAAGAATCTCATGTAGTTCAATAACATTTTGAACTGTAGAAAACAAGGTGCTGAAAGTATACTGCTAGTTGCAGGACAAAAGTGCCTTAGAAGAACAGTTTGGTGTGGGAATAGCTAAAGAAGTTCAATACCACACGTCTGTACAAAATATGGCTTATTAGTTTACTATAGAATAAAAACCTGAAACAGGTTGGAAAGAGCTGTAGATATGCCAACAGGCTCACAATGATGGGTGCAATAAATGATGTTCAGCAAGCTGATTGGTCTGAGTTAAAATACTAACTTTCCTAATTAGCACAAAACACCAATGCAAGTATGGACATAAAAAGGCTATTTTATCCAATTTCATGTCAATAATTTTAGTTGTTCCTGAATTTCATATTAAAAACGTAGCGATAAAAGCGATATATGAGCAACTAGATACAACTACAAACAAACTGACAAAAGACACACACAGAGGCAGGCATGCAAGAAAGAACTGACTCTACAACCATGTGGCGGGAGAACAAGATTCACCGGGGACACGGTCAAGCAATGGGCAGAGAAAAAGAAAGGATTTAGAAGTCAGGCGAGAGGATAGTGAGACTGAGTGAGAAAAGGAGAGAATAGTGTGTGATATGTCGGGAATGAATGGGATCTCCTGATATCAGTTACTCAGAATGCCAAGCTTGGGAATGGCAGCATATCTCACACATGTACTGAAGGAAAACATATGAGCCGCTGCAGACATGGCTGATGCACATAGGCACCATCCTTGGAGACATACGTACACACAGTGGGATCAAAGTTAAAGCGCTTTTTACTCTGTTGACTTAACATTTCTTAGTCAGATTACTCAGCTGATAAAGTGCTGGAGCAGAGTTCTCTGCAAAAGAAAACACCATGGAAAATTTACACCATGTTGACTTTGGTAGGTAACAAGAAGCTTTGATGGAGGTTGTAATTGGGAGAAATCACATATAATAAATTTTAGACTGTAATCCCAGACCAAAATACACACAGACAACATCTGTCTTCTGAACATTTCCTGGGACTAAGTGTGTGCATGTAAAACCCCATGTCCTGCTTTGATCTCACAGGTGAAGGGTCACATGTCATCGCTGTCTGCGCTTGTGAATCGCTCGCACACCTGTGCACCAGTGAGGAGTCAAATTTCTCTTGTCAGACATTACCTGGAAAAAGACGTGGAAAATGCTTCCAGGAAAGTGTTTCTCTTGACTCATTTAGTGACTGATTTTTCTTTCCCAATCTGCATTCATGTGTCCCCGACACGTATGATGCAATATTTCAGGGTGAAATAATGATTAAAACCAAAAGAATGGCAGGGACGGCATGGAAGAAAACACAGGAAGATTTTTCGCTGGATCAGATGACGATGTGGTCAGAAACAAAAAAGGATGAAAAGCCACAGAATTCATGTGGAGAGCAATGCATCACACAGTGAATTGCAAAAGTGTAAATCTGCCACATAATGAAGGGACAATTACACATCCCTTGCCTCATAAATGATAAAGCTGTGGTTTTCACTGGAATGTTTTTAAGTGGCCTGTTTGTGGAAGCTCAGCGAGTTCAGCAGCAGATTGCTTTTTATCTCAATCTAGATTTTAAATAGGCACAAAGCTAAAGCTCCATTGTCACTGTTGAAATCTAATTATGTGTATAGAAAGAAGGAGGGGTGAAAGTGGGAGAGAGAGAGCAAGAAAGTGTGTATTAGGAGGGGGTGGTGGGTGGATGAGAACAGAAATGTTAAAAAGCTGAGCTATGCAACTCCTCAAACGGGATTAAGAGGCAAACCAGGGCAGGGAAGCTCAGAAAAAGACCCATTGGAAAAAAGAGGGGAAAGACTGGGAGGAGGGATGGAGGAGGAGGAGGGGGGGGGGGGGTGCATCAGTGCATGTGGTGGCATGTCATTTAACTCACCAGCAGCAAGGAAACAGATCAGAGCCAGGGTGGAAAAAGACAATTTAGCATCAATCACTGCTAATCGTTTAAGTACCAACCTGCTACGCTGTATCACAGAGGGATATAACATCACTCCACCTATGGCCCGTTTATGCACGTTTTAAAAATGACTGTTGTAAAACTATGAGGGGAAAATGTCATGGAGGGGGAAAATAAAATACACAGCACTTTAGGTGATGCCTTTTACATATCAGGAGCAGGAGTGCAAATAAAAGAAGGTGGTGGCCACACAGCCAAATATGCAAGCAACACAAGTGATCAGTGCTCTGAAAGACACGTGCCTTTCATCGGTGTCACGTTAGATTCTGCCGCTTTTCCGTCTAAACGTCACTGCTTTTGACATTGATGTGCACTGGACATGAACTGCATAGGCTCAAACTGGGCACTTGGGACAAATATTCCTAAAGGTCCAATCGGGTTTGATTAAAATCAAGCCCTCTTTTCAACACCACTTCAGGGAAATCACTAGATATTTAGCCTTCTGACATCAGAGGCTTATTAACTGCACAAGCCAGCCAAATGCTGGTAAATCTGACAGACTGATTTGAGTGTCTTATTATGTAGTCACAATGGTAAGAAATTGCTGAAATGTTGAATGAAGTGTTTCCTCTATGCCACTGCAGGCCTGCTTTGATTTGTGAGAAACCACAAATCTGGCACTGACTAGATAGGCCTCATTAATGTGGCAAAACGTACCTACACCTGTCAAAGTGGGTTAGATAAGAAAAAAGGAGGGCTACAGGTGTACTGCACTGAAATACTGTACCTGTCCAACTCAGTCACACTCAAAGAAGTCTGTCGAAATTGACAGATACTCATCTTTTAGAAAACAGGAGTGAAAACCCCAAAGGTTTTAAGTGAAATTTGACAAGCTAAGATAAGAGCTCTTACAATGAGAACACATAGAAATGGCTATGGAACCACCAAGCTACTGTCCCACAAACACACACACACACACACACACACACACTAGTGGAAGGGGAAAGAAACAAGGACAGACAGAACAGTGTTGTGGCTAGCAGAGTGTGTTTAGCAAGTGTATGTGAAAAGAGTTATCAGGGCATTCTTGTGTTTCAGCAACGGGCTCAGGAAACATTCCCAGGCCTTCAGCTCACCAGAATAAAAGCACTGGAGCGTTTCCTGCACGGGTTCAAAGGACAGCACTGGTTATACAGATGTTTAAGTGGAAAATGTGTCACTCTTTGTGACGGACATCCTTTTCATCTCTGGTTTACTGTGTGTTCTCTACAAACAAAATCTATGCTCACCTTGATAAACCATCAGTAGGATGTATTTTGTTCTATTACTCAGACACCACAATCAAGGTTAATGGGGAAACGTGGAGCTGCCGCACTCAGTTTTATCACACATGAACAGATGATGTCGATGCTGATCTACGGCCTACAAAACAAATACACCCGAACACTGACGTTCATACAATGATTTAAACCAAAATGACAGTCAGAATCTAAACAAAAGAGATCCCAAGACAGTTAGATCCAAAATTAGATAGACTTGAACAGAACCTAAAAGAGAAGGAAGACCAACACTGTTTGTAGCACATCGGTCAATAAATAAGCAATAATAATAATGCCTTATGAACAACCGTAAAGTATTATCTCAGATCCATTTGAACATATTAATAGACAGACTAGTCATCCATGGCAGGAATACCAGATCCTACTAAAGGCTGAGAATTTACACCTGATCTGATTAGTTCAGTCCTCTGAACCGAGCCGACCCGTGACAGCCTCTAGATTAGGCAGTAACAGAGAAAAAGGTCAAAACAATAACCCTCCAATAAAACTAAATACTTCAAAAGAAAATATGTGAGACCAGGGAAACCAGAGATTGGGTACATTTGAGAGTCACAGGCACAATCAGAGTCTTGTCTGTTAGTGCTTGTTAAGGTCCTGTTAGCTCACCAATCCCCCGAGGCTTTCCTTTCACAAGAGCCTGCGGTTAAAAGGTCAAGATATCAGCCGTAACGGTTACCTAACACTTGACACAAGGGTGAGCCACCAAAAAAAGGGGGTGTGTGGAGCTGTTCTTTAGTGGTGTGACTGTGCATTTGTTTAATTGTGCATGAACACGTGCTACATATGAGTGTGTGTATGTGCACATGGCTTCAACTAACGAAGACATCCATCCCCCGTGGGACCATCATGAGGTCACTGTTGTCAGTAGCAGTAAATGAGGGCTATAAGGCCAGTAACCATTGTGGTCAGCCGTGGCCTCCTCAGATGCTCTGCAGGTCATCTATGGCGGCTATAAAGCATCTAGGAACCAGAAAAACAGTTCGTCTATTGTCCACGACAAAGAAAATGTCCTTTAGCATTAACCATGGTGTGTAACACTAGCCAATGCAAAAGGAAAACACACTAGAGATAAAAAAAAAAAGGCTGACTTAGTAAAATTGATTTTTTTTTTTGTGCACCAAGTCATAAAGTATATTTACAGTCACCGTAATTATTTAGAGCCTTTAAACAACCACAAATTGATTAGATGGATTGACTGGGAATGTGGGTTTGCCCTGGTGCGGCCTGGTTTACAGCAGCTCGATTGCATTCCGACTCTGTTGGTGTGATGCGCTGCCATGTCTTTAGCTTGGAGAGGTGATACGATGACACAGACAGGGAGAGCTGAAGACGCCGGGCTGTGTTGGGCCGTTTGCCCATTTTCAGGGTAAATGCGATTTGAGACACAGACAGAGGGAGAGAGAGAAAGAATTAAAAAAAGAGGGAAAAAAGAAAGAGACAGGGTTGAGCAACCAGTTGTCAATAAGTAATAGGGTAGTTATTCTGTCAGGGGTTTTAGATTTATCCTGCCTGTCCAACTGCCTGATTGATGTCACGGGGCTTTCTTTCAAAGTGTGTGTGCTTGTCCGTGCTGTTGCTGTTACCTTGCCAATTTAGGTGTGAATGTCCAAGTGTTTGCATGCGTTTAAACGTTAACTCTAAAGAACAAGCTCTGCTTACGTAGTGGGAAAAAAGAAAATTCTTTGTGCATGACCTTGTAGCATGAATGCACAAGTTTTTCAAATCCAAACTATGCTCTTTTCTTTCCAAAACTAAAGTATGGATCTCGGATGTCTCCTTTAATCAAAACTGACAGGGTTTCAAGTTTGAAAAACGTGTTGCAATCTCCTTGCCACAAGATGTTCATAAAGCTCCCTGCAGTGCACCTACAGCAGCCCAGAAACCTTTGACTTCTGCACTTCAAACAGTAAATCTTATAGATGGCCTAAATTCCTGTGCACACGCCTGCACTACACTGTGTGCATGTGTGTGTTCCTACTTCTGACTTGTGAAACCCACATATCCACGACAACAAAGCATCTCGGTTATGAGGGTGCCCCGCTAATAGCACCTTTTTATTACCTTAACCAACCACTTCCACACAATACATTTATCACCCAAATGGCACAAAAGCAGCACAACCGGATCCTGGATACAGCCTGCAGCAAACACTTAACATATAGTCAACACTACAGCCGAAACCTGCCCATGTTCTAAGTTCAACGAAAGAAAACTTTGTATTGACTCAGCAGTTAAACGATGCGTCACATGTCCTGACTCAAATTTTCTTCTTTAACACAATTTATTCACCTTTTTTGCATGTTCTAACACAAGCCACTGAAATTATAAGGCAGATATTCACTACAGAAAAGGACACAAATATAACTTGAACAATGCAACGACATAAAATGTTTTTTGAACTCCTTACCTGAGACGGAAATAGTCATGGGGGCTTCCAGGGGCCTGTCATTGTCCAAGTCTCTGCTCAACCTCAAATCCCCAGTTTCCTCGTTCAGCACCAATAAACTGAGCTCGTTTCCAGATTCAAACTTGTACCGCAGCTTATCCGATACATCCGGGTCATGGGCTGGTACCTTTCCTATTATTCCTGATGGGAAACTGTTGGATTTGTTTGTGACATAGTTGTTGAAAATAATCTCAAAGTTCTGCAACACGGGCTCATTATCATTCATGTCTACAAGGCGGATGTGAACAGTGGCTCTGCTAACTAGAGGTGCCGAAGTGGCCTGGACCACTATGACATACTCTGTTTTAGTCTCATAATCCAGGTCTGTGAGAGCAGTGAGGTCACCGTTAAAAATGTCCAGCTGGAAAACTTCAGGAATATTCCCTTCTACAATCTGATACATGATCTGAGCATTGGTGCCTTCATCGGGGTCAGTGGCAGTGATCCGGGCCACGACTGACCCCACTGGGCTGTTCTCCTCTACGTCAATGAAAAGCTCATCCTTCTCAAACACTGGAGCATTGTCATTTATGTCTTGGACAATGACATGTATGGAAACTGCTGCTTTCAGAGGCGGAACCCCCCTATCCACAGCATAGGCCTTCAGATTGTAAACAGGCACGTTCTCTCGGTCTAGTTTGCGAGCAGTTCTGATGATACCAGAGTAAGGCTCTATGAAGAAATCGCCGTCTCCATCATCTCCACCCTGAAACGTATAGCTCAACCTGCCATTTGAGCCAGAGTCTCTGTCTGAAGCAGAAATCTGGAGAACGCTGGTGTAGACAGGTGCGTCTTCAAAAACCGTCCCCTGGTACAAATCTCTGAGGAACTGCGGAGCATTATCATTAGCGTCAAGGATGATAATCTCCACATACGTGGTATCAGATTTCTGAGGGATGCCGTTGTCTCTGGCAATGATGGCTAATGTGTAGGAGGCCTGGTCTTCATAGTCAATCTCCATTTGTGTTGTGATGGCACCTGTATCAGGGTCAATTTTAAACTGAGGTACATTGTCCTCCATCACATATGTAATTCGAGCGTTTTCCCCAGTGTCCTCGTCTGTTGCACTGATCACCACCACAGTAGAGCCCACTGGTTTTTCTTCGCTGAGCATCACCTGGTAGTTGGCACTTTGGAAGACAGGCCGATGCGTGTTGGCATCCGTCACATTGATGAACACCTGAGCAGTGTCGTAGCGTGTTCCATCACTGGCTGTGACCGTCAAAACATACTGCCGTTCCTGCTTGTAGTCCAAAGGGAGGGCTAAGGTGATGAGACCACCACCACTCTGGCTAGTGATTGCAAAACGGTTTCTCGTGTTGCCACTGGAGATCTGATAGGTTACCACGCTGTTGACGTCCCTATCCACAGCAGTCACCGTGAGCACGCTGGTGCCCACAACCGCATCTTCGTTGATCTTCAGCGAGTAGACCTTCTCAGTAAATGTGGGCACGTTGTCATTCACATCAAGCACTGTGATGCTGACGCTGGCTGAAGAAGACATCACAGGTATCCCATGATCTCTCGCCTCGACACCAAAAGTGTAGAATTCAGTGGTCTCCCTGTCAAGTTCATCGCCCACTGTGACCCAGCCTGTGCTGTTGTTGATGGTGAAGGGGAAACCGGGGGTGGTGTCAGTCAGTCTGTATTCCAAACGGGCGTTTTCACCTGAATCACCATCAATTGCTTGAATGTGAATCACAGAGTAACCAATAGCCACATTTTCCAAGACTGTAGCTTGAAAAGGTGTACTGACAAACATGGGGGCATTGTCATTCACATCCACCACTTGCACCACCACCATCCCCGTGGCGTTAATTAGTGGAGGTCTGCCACCATCCTGAGCCTTAATCCTCAAATTATACTCACGAATCATCTCATAGTCCAGAGGATTGATGACATCAATCACACCAGTGGGGGAGTGAATGTAGAACTGTCCTTTAACATTGCCACTGATGATGCTGTACTGGACTTTGGCGTTGTTCCCCTCGTCTTTGTCAGTAGCCTCCACCTGGATGACTTTGGTGTTGACTGCCACATTCTCTGGGACCTGTACAACATATCTCTTTTCACTGAACTGTGGGGTGTTGTCATTTTCATCCTCCACAGAGATGTTGACTGTGGCGGTGGCGCTGCGGGGACCTGGGTCTTTGCCCTGGTCATTGGCCTCAACAATCAGCTGGTAGTTGGCCCGGGTCTCCCTGTCGGGCCTCTCCCTGATCCTGACCAGGCCACTCCGGGGGTCAATTTCAAACACAGAATTAACACCGTCGCTGTTGACAATTTTATAAATCATGTTGGCATTGGAGGGAGCGTCTCCATCAGTCGCCCGCACTGTCATCACTTCAAAGCCAACTTCTACATTCTCCCGGATGCTGACACGATATTCGGTTTGCTCAAACACGGGGGTATGGTCGTTAGTGTCACTCACGGTGACCGTGAGGTATGAATTGGCAGATCTCTTCGGGGTGCCATTGTCAGTTACTGTGATTTTGAAAACATGTGTGTCTTTGATTTCTCTGTCTAGGGCCTGGACGGTTGTTATGCTCCCGGTCTGAGGGTCAATGTCAAAAAAGTCATTGGACCTGCTGTCAAACAGGGCTTCCATGCTGTACTCCAGCCTCCCTGCCTCTCCATCATCCGGGTCAGTTGCTTTCAAGGTAATAACCCGCGTACCCGCAGGCTCATTCTCGGGCACGGACACCTGATAGTTGGGCAGCTGGAACTGGGGAGACGTGTTGACCTGTCTCCTCCCTCGATGGGACAGTTTGTCAGACGGTCCCTGGAAGTTTTCTGTCAAAGATCCATGTTGTCTGGGCGCGTTGACAAGCGTCAAACTCACCTTCACAGAGAGCCGGTCTCCGAAAGAGCCGCGCAACGCGCAGTGCAAATGCAAGTCCGTCTGTCCGTGCGCAAGACACAAGTCCCGGTCTAGGAACAACTGTCCACGCTGGAGCAATGCAGCAAAGTCTTGTCCGACACACTCCGTGTCCAACAAGGTGTCGTTCCGCGTAAAGGCGGGCACACGTTGCGTTACATTCAAAAGCAGTTTACCTGCGGGTAAGCAGGAAGTCGCATCCACTTTTGTAAGGTGTTTAATGTGAATGTCCGGCTTTCCCGGCGACTTCTTTCTCTTGTACTTAATGAAACAGTCCTGGCCGTGAACAAACACGTTAAACTGGGTCAGAACAACGTCCCCGCACGTCGGGGAACCTGTCGCGACATAAACGGGCGCTGGGTTCCTCGGTGTGCGCCCGCACTGAAGTTCGTGGGACAGACGGAGGACCCCGTCGTGCCTCCCGACCTGGAAAAAGCGCTGGGTGAACTTCGGCGACAGAGTCCTGTCAATTGCGTATGTCCAGCCAAAGCCGAGGGACAGGTTTGCCAGCAGGCTCCCGGGCTGTAGAGTCTCCGAGACGTGGATGTCCAAACACCCCACAAACGGCACGTTAACCAGGACACAGACCAAAATCCAAGACATCGGTCGCTCCATGCTCGTAAAGCAGCCAAATCCCAGTCAGCGTCTGCGAAAGTCATCGGCAGAGACATTAAGTGTCCGTCTCCCGGCGCCGCACTTTACTTTCGTCCCTCATGGTGAAGTTTTAACGCTCGGTGTCCATCGTGTCAGTGTGTCCACGGCGCACGGCGGCTGCGTTACACCACACGGAGTTAAGGATGAATACAAAATGGCTCCGTGGCTTCACCGCCTCCTCCTCCTCCTCCTCCTCCTCCTCGGAGACTTATTACCATAAACCTGCTGCGTCCCCCCCTCCGGGACGCTTTCACAGGAGGGGGCTCCTTTTTTTTTTTCTCATGGAGATTTAGGAAGTGGACCTGACCGGGCGACCATTGCGCACAAGTGCATTGTTATTCCAATTAGGAGACCGGGGTAAAATTCCTAATACGAGCTTGAGTGTCGCTCCTTCTTCCAGCGGTTCATGTTTAAGTCGTTTGAAGAAGTGACGGCACGTAAAAAAAAAAAAAAAAAACTTAATACTCCAACTCAACAACTTTAACGTTTAATGCTAATTTAATGAGCTGCAGGTGTGTGAATCCAATTAAAAAAAAAGTTACATGGGGTTTAAATGTGATATATATAAAAACAAACCATGTAAATGTTGCAGTTTAATAAATCAAACTATCTGTTTTAATTTTAGGACATGTTGTCCCTCAGAAAATGAAAAAGGTTTCTTCTAAAAAAAAAAAATATGTTGAAAAGTTCTAATCATGACGTTGTTTTTTTATGCCCCTAAGTTTTTAAAATATGACACAAACCCACATTTTTTTTTAACCGTCAGAGCTCTATAAGGGTTTGTGGCCTGTTTTTTTTCCCAGCTGACAAAAAAAACGATATTTTTTTTAACATGACCAGAATTCTTTATTGGAAGCTCTTCTAAAGTCATACGCGTATAATTAGACGGTGACTCATAATCATATAAAAAGTTTATTGATTGTGAGAAACTTGATCAGTCCGAAGGATCATCTTATGTAACAGCGCCCCCGTATGGATAGACCCATGTATTGTGCGCTGTATTTTCTCTGTGCGCCATGTTTGGGGTAACAGGTCAAAAATTAAGAACTAGTGTCTTTAAAAAAAATCACATGAGAGTAAAACTATTTGTTTAATTACTGTGGCTTTGGTCAATAATGTTTACTATGTTTATAGTAAAGGAATAAGCAAAATGACAAACTGTCTTGTTTAATGGCAAAGTTTCAAAGAACCATGTACAGTGAGAGATTAGTATTACTCACCATGTACTGTCAATATAAAGTAGTACAACTGAACACAGCTGGGTTTTGTCTTATAACACATGGAAACAGAATTTTTGTCTCTGGGTTTTAGGTTTCTCAGTTTATATTGAACATGAATGACAGACAATCAGAAAAAGGTAAATGAATGGAGAGAGAATTAATGAAAAACAGAAGCAGCCTTTGAGATCCACGGTAAATAAAACAGTGCAATATATAGGTCACATGAGGGGGTCAGAAAAAGACTTCCAGACACAGGCCACGACGCTGAGAACTTTAAAACTGCACTTAAACACATACACCAGATGGAGCACATGATTATCCAGCAGCTCTGCCTAAAACACAGTTGTTTCACTGTGCAGGTTTTCTTTGTGATGCACAATATCCTGAGGTGTCAATGGGGTAAAAACAATCGACATACTGTCTTTGAAACATCGGTGAGGCGCTGGTGCTGATCCATTGTGTAATGTTTTCAAAATAAGGTCAGTGTTACATGGTAAACCATCTTATTTCCATATAGTTTAGATTTCAAAACACACTTTAGGTGTTTTATTTTAGCAGCAAAAGAATGATCTCATAGTATCAATATGATGTCACAGAAGAGAAATCAGCTCTTCCCTTGTATGGAGATGTAAAAGGTGAGCATTTAAAAAGACGGGCACAAGCCAAAGAACAGTTTCTAAGAGACAGTTCATCTTAATAAACAGTGTGCTCTACCTAAAGTACCCTGACAGAGCTGTGAGGTCATCTCAGCTGGCTGCTTCAGGAGTCTGCGGTTCTTTGTGCTGAGCTGCTCTTATCAACCGTTCTCTGCCCTGCTGGAGTGTGTATTCACTGGGCCCCAGCTGGATGATCTTTCCACTGCCCAGACACTCGTCGCCTTTGTACAACACAGCAAACTGGGAAAGAGATGGAAAGAAAGGCTAAGAAACACAAATCCTGACCACCTACATTGAGTTACACAGAGGAACCTGTGCCACTTCTAGTGTATCACCATAGTACTGAGCAACTATAGTGTCACTCGGGTGTGTGAGCTCTTACCTGTCCAGGTGTCAGAGCTCTGACTGGCTGGGAAAGTGAAATCCACACAGAGCCGTCCATGTTCAGAGTCACTGTACAGGGAGCTGCAAAGCACATAAAGTGGCATTTTTAGTTTCGTATTGCCTAACTTTTACGGCATCTTACTCATCAGTCTACACAAAAGTGTTTACATCCTTCACTTAAAGCTGATGTATTGACATTTCTTCTAATAGTTTTTTGTGTAAGGATATGCTCCATAACACATTATTGTGGTGAGGTGCTGTGAAAGGCCTCTCTGACCTAGTTTCACTGAACAACACTGACAGCAGTGCAAAGATATTTGTTTCTGAAAGATTCTTAGAGAGGTCCACCCTTCTGAGGAATTAGATAATTAATTAATTTCTTCCCCTTAATAATTAGGTTTTGTAGCTTCTTATTTATTGCAGTTTGATCATGACTAAATGAAGGGCTGAGTGGAGCATAGCGGATTGATCTACAATCTCATGCTACTTCTACTTCTTTAACAAAGTGATGTTTTGGTTTCAGCTCTTCTTATTGTACCTGTACTAAAACTAGTATCATATCTTATAAGCTACATATTAGTTTCTTATGTATAAAATCTTTATTTGTGAAGTAACTTGTAACTAAAGTCAAATAAATGTAGTGCAGTGTAAAGGCGTTAAATTATATTCAAAGTACAAGAGGAAATACTCCAGTAAATGTGTGCAGTTACTCTTCATTGTCTAGAAGCCTTAATGTGATGAAACTCACTGAGTGGCATCTGGTGGATGAAGCGGAAATGACACTCCATCATCTGGGTTCTGGCGAGTTCAGGGGGTGGGTCAACTGCTATCCAGTGGAAACGATCAGTCCGCACCGTGTCACGGAAAAGAGCTGGGTGACTTGTGGTCGGAGCCTGAGCCATGAAAGTTTAAAGAAGCAGTATTTTTTTTTATCAAGTTTCGAAATAGGGGTTGTTTCAACCTGAAATAAACCTGAGACACATTTCCTCACCACAAACACATCTCCAGTAGAGATGTCTTTGTCCACTACAAACCAAGCGTCCTTCTGTCCCCCTATCTTTGCCCTCTGGCCTAGTGTCAGCGTGAACCAGCCTTTTTGCATAAAGACACAAAGGAAAAATGAGAAAAAGACAATAGAAGGGACAAAACAAGTTGTTTTAATATAAAATATATTAAGAGCCATCAGTTATGTGTGATAAGATTACGGTGACAAAATATTCTAGTTCATAATATGACAACCTCTGAACTCTATACATACCTTTGTGCTTTCCCATTACAGTCCCATCCTCAATGGAGACAAAGTTCCCTGGCTTTGGTTCTAGATACTGAAAAAAATATACTGCGTTACTTACATATTTTGATTAATGATAGCTTTTGAGTTAGAAATGAAAGTCAGAGGCACAATTTCTAACCCAAAGAAGAATAAATTTCAAAATTATTACGCAGAAAAATATTCAGTGTTTCGGTTCTCACCTCCAAAATAAACTTTTCAAAGTTTCTTTCTCCAATAAAACAAATGCCCATACTCTAGAAGAAAATGAATACACTGAGATTACTTATAAGTGCTAACTGAGTTCAGAATTTCTGATTTTAAAAAACAAATCCTATACACATATGTCTGATGTCTTTTTAACAGGATTTGTACTGTATGTACCTCTTTCTTCTTGAGTACATGGTGAAATCCGGCTTCAGCAGCAATCTTTTTCACAAACTCTTTAGTGAGTCCAGCAAGTGGAAACATGGTTTTCTGCAGGGCATCCTGTGAGATCTGACTCAGGAAGAAGGTTTGGTCTTTGAGGAGATCTGCTCCCTTGTACAAGCGCACGGCTGACACAAAGAAGAAAAAAAGACTATAACAAGGGTATAATCTGAAAGCTGGTGATGTCGTACAATGTCACAGCACAAAAATAACTAACTACTGCAACAGCCGATAATTAAAAGACGTGAACCACTTAGGGAAAACCGCCAAACACGTACGATTTCTGATCTCAAATCGGTTTCTGAAGAGTGTAGTAGGTGGAGATGTGTGTGCGTGTTCGAACACGTCATCGTCTTCTTGTGATGTCCTGGCATAGTGGCCTGTCGCAAAGGCATGAGCACCTAAACAGCATGACACTGATTATAAGACCTATTGAACACGACTTCTGTATTTAGAAAGTTAATGTCAAATCATGTAAATGAAGTTTATGTCAGTGTATAATAACATTATGCTACATACCCAGAATGTTGATGGCATATTTGTGGAAGTGGTTGAATTTGATGTGTTTGTTGCATAGTATATCTGGATTTGGTGTCCTGCCTTTTTCATATTCCTTCAGCAGATAACTGGAAATGCATAGAGCGCAGACCTGATAGAATTAGAAAAGATTTCATAAGCTAACATGTTGTTGTGTCATGTTTTCAGGGCGGAAACTAATACCTGAATACTTCATGCCAGTACTCTTTGACATAGGACACTTGATGAAAGGGGATGTCCAGGCTCTGACACACTCTGTAGGCGTCCTCACAGTCTTTCTCTGTGGTACACACTCCACTCTCATCCAGAGAGTCCCAGTTCTTCATAAAAACCCCGGTCACACTGTAGCCTTAACATAAAAGAGAGGACCCATACATAATAGAAAAGAAGTAATTGTGTTTCTGCTTATTTTTCTTATTCTATTTGAGCCATTGTAGCTGCTTGACCCTTCATCATCAGGACATATGTATTTGTCTCACCTCTTCTCTTGAGTAATAACGCTGCAACAGAGCTGTCAACGCCGCCGGACATGGCGCACACAACGTGCCGAATAAATCCCATATTTTAAAAGAATATATATTCTAATTAATACTGTTTAATTCGTGTATCTAAGAGAAATTTGCTAAGTTATCCCTTGTGCCACTCTCTGGAGCCGCCATCTTTGAGGTTCGTTTAATACTAACGTCCGTTTGGAAACACATCTTGAACCGGAACTATTGCACTGACGGGGACCGAAAATGTTGTAACACTGTAAACGTCACGGAGCTGCATGTACTTAGAGTGAAAATAACCCCCCCAAAAAACAATAAGGTCAGTGGAAAATAAGCCTAATACACGGAACATATATTTTGTTCTTTAAAGAGTCTTTAATGAGAACTACAAGTAGCTTTTCCTAATTAACTTGCTGGACTGCTTGTTAATAAGTAACGTGGACTGTGCTCGTCCATTTTCAGGCCTGATCTTTAAGGGATTGTTCAATTATTGACATGTTGACAAATGACAGTTCAGTTAGTGCAAAGGCTATATTTAAAGTCATGTACAATATATTTTTTATGAAACATTTTGCACTGAATGGCAATCTCTATGTGCAATTCAGTTATAACATGCACAGTTGCATCAGCATATTTAGTGCACAGTGAAAATGAATTCCAGATAATAAAGTGAGTGCTTGTGCCACAGATGGGCGAGGTTTCTGCAGATGCTGTCACCCTGGATCTGCTGAAGGAAGCTATGCGGACAGTGAGGAGCAGCCCCCTGGGTGTCGTCAACACTCCCATGATCCCCTGGTGCCAGACGACTCTGCCTCTCAGCATAGACTGCAAGATTCTCATCAAACTGGAGAACATGCAGAGAACAGGTTAGAGGAAGCCAGGCGGATTCAGTTATGAGAATCTCACACAACACTTTCTTGCAAGTCTGCACTGATTTGGAGACATGTCTTTGTTTTTACAGGTTCTTTTAAGATCAGAGGAGTGGCCAATCAGTTTGCCAGGAAACCAAAGGCTGGTCCGTTTGTCACCATGTCTGCAGGGAACTATGGGAAAGCTTTTGCATATGCTTCAAAACATTATGGGTCAAAGGGCAAAGTGGTGATGCCAGAAACTGCCCCTTTGTCCAGAGCCACTCTTATACAGGTTAGAGGTCATCTCAATTCTCATTCTCCAAAACCTGACTCAGTTTTTTAGAACACTCTATGCAGAAAATGTGACATTAGAAGCGACCCTTTGTTACTACAGCATGATCTAAAATGGTCCCTTTCAAGTATAACTTAGATGTACATGTGTACAATCATGAAAGTAACTTCTTGTCATCTTTAGAGTTTCGGGGTGGAGGTGGAGCGGGTTCCATCCTCCAGTGTGCTGAATGCGGTGAACCGCTGCATTCAGGAAGACAAGATGACATTTCTTCACTCCTTTGATGACTTGGATTTAATAGCAGGACATGCAAGGTGCACTCAGATACATTGTGGATGCTGTTAGGTAAGAGACAGAATAGAATCATTCAGAGATGAAGTAACCTTTTCACAACGGAAGGTTGGTTTTAATAATATTTTTGTCAAATTGCTCTGAAATTGAAAGTTAGTATAAGTGAATATTTTACAGTTTTGATCCACTGTGTTATTTATTGTCCCATAGCAATAAATTTGTTAGCAGGAATCTAAAAGTTTAACAGTTATTCAACCAATAATTGAAGCTGACAGTTTAAATCTTGTGTCCAGCCTCGGTTTGGAGGTGCTGGAGGTGAATTCTGAGCCTGATGTGGTGGTGGTGGCTTGTGGTGGAGGGGGGCTGCTGGCTGGCGTTGCTGCTGCCTTCAAATTGTCAGGCTGTGAGAAGACCAGGATATATGGTGTGGAACCGGAGGGAGGTAAAAATTCAACAGCTGTTTAAGCGTCATCTGCAAAACCAACCCAATCACAGACTTTGAGTTTTTTTTTTAACCTTGGAATTCTGTTTTAAACCCAGCCTGCACCATGTACAAAAGCTTCATTGAGAGGAAACCAGTGGGCATGGACACCTATAGTGTTGCCTCAGGCCTAGCACCACCTTTTGCAGGTACTTTAATTTAGTGGCAAAGACTGTTTATTGCTTATTAATCACTCTTTTTTCCCCTCCCCACACTTGATCCACATTTAAAAGTGGAATTAGCCCCAAATTTTCAGGTTTCTCCTTATTTGCCTCCCTTTGTCATTGCAAGCCAGCCATAGTTTGCTATACTTTTTAAAATTTAAATATTATTTTCGCTGCTTCAAAATTAAAGTCGATTTAATGGTCATGTCTCTCTAAAACTGATACTTAGGGCAATTAACACACAAGCTTGAGCAAGCACTTGAGCAAGCACCTCCTTTCACTGCCCCATAAGTTTACAGAAGTGTTTTGTATTTGGTGATTGGGAACCAAGTTGCATTTACAGTTCTAATTTGTATCACCTTTGTCTTTTTGCATCACAGGCAGGCTGCCGTATGAGTTGTGCCAGCGTTATGTGGAGGCAATAGTCCTGGTAAGCGATGAAGAGATCCAGACAGCGGTGCTAACACTCTACAAGTCAGGACTCGTGGTGGAGCCATCAGGTTCTGCTGCCTTCGCTGCCATTGTTAATAACAAGATACCTGACCTGGAGGGGAAGACCATCATCTGTATCATCAGTGGAGGAAATATTGGAAAAGATGAGCTCACTAATTTCCCAGACTGTGAAACATCTGAGACACCACATGACTAATTCTGACAAAACTGTGCCAATATGTAACTACTAGGGAGGAATTAGGTGCTAATTGTATCTTTTATGTTGTACTGTATTTGTTGTAATGGCGGTAGAGATGACAAAACTGTTTATTTAGTAACATAATATGAATTTTCACCAATAATCTTTAAGAAAAATCCTCAGTTTATTTAGGAACATAGTATGAATTTTTACCAATTCTCTTTAAATAAAAACTTTTATCTCATTTTAACTATGCAAATGGAATTTACCTTTAAAAAGGTTGACTGAAAGTCTATGCTGCAACAATTATGTTTAATATTCTGGTTATCTTGGCTGACAGGGTTTGAATAAAATGTAGTTTGACTCTTAATCTTTATTAATGCTGTTGATGCAAAAAGATTTTTTCAAAACCCTTGACACTGTGCGGATAATCAGCCCAAAGCAACATTATTAACAGCTGCTGGACGGGTGACACCAGCTTTATCTTTTTGGTACATCACTGTCAAAACTCTCAGAGCTCACCTTCAACTGTCACTAAAAAGGCCCAAAGAAGAGGACACTTTCGATCCTTACAATGTGGTAGACAATAATGAGAACAAAAAACATTTATAACATCTCATACGACAAAATACAACATAGGTTCTATTAAAATAGTTATGGTCTGGTCCCTATATCTTGCTTGAGCTACATGACATCTTTGGTGGCCATTCTGCAAACAACTGCATCCAGCAGAGTCCCACACTTTTCCTCCTGGGGAGTGACTTTGTACAGCTGAAATGCACAATGACACAAAACAGTAATATATATGCTTTTTATCCAGTTTATGATTTTTTAAATAAACTGTATACGTCAAATTAAATACCTCTATAGTTAAAAAATAAAACAAATTATTACATATTATTTTTCCATCAATACAGTTGATAGACATTCAGTTTAGCTACTAAAACTGTTCCTTCACCAGAAATGTTTGTTCATTTATCATGGGGAAAGCAAACTTTTGCGTGGAGGTAATTTTATTATTTTAGTATATATAGTATATATTATATACCTTCCTTGACCATAGAATATTTTGTTGATAGAAAAAAATTCTGTGTTTTTACACAGAATATGTCACATAAAATTAAACTAGATGTAAAATCACCTTTTTGATCTTTGCATGGTCTGATAGTGAAGAAATGTCTCCCACTGGTACTTGTAGTCCATCCACCTTGGCTACAATGTCTGAAAAAAGCTCAGTCTCATCTTTGTTGTGAACCAGGACCACCATGACACCATCATCACCATCTGAGATCCCGAACCTTTTAAAGGCTTCTGAGATCTGTATTGGCATAAGCATTAAAAAATACATTTTATTTATTTATCATTTTGAGTGTTTACATGTGCGAGAACTAACCCTGAGCCAGAATGTTTGTAATAACACAGACAACTACAAAGAGAGACATCAAGAAAAATAGGAAATTAAGACACAAATAGACATAATGACCATACAACTACAGAAAGACACAAAACTACATAGAAACACATACAGATACACTAAAAAAAAAGGTACAAATGAACACAGCTAAAAACAGAAACTAAACCAGACACAATATTTCTGGTGACTGCGTATGCGTCAATGCAAATGGCTGGTTATGTTACTTACATTATTAGTGGGTGACAAGTTGAAGATTATTTCAGAGTATATATTTCTTGTCTTCATTTTTCCTGTTTTCTGTAAATGTACAGCCTTATTTGCGGCTACCAACACCTGGAAATGATTCACCAGCTGTAGAAGAAAAAAAAGGAGATTAAATAATTGAATTAAGGAAATCCAGACGAGGAATAATGAACATCTACATAACTGTACATGGGATACATTCACAAATCGTGGCTCCACCTAAATATAAAATATCTCAACATTACCATTGTAGGGTTGATCAGGGCACATTGTAGTTTACCCTCCACGGCACTTTGTCTCAAGGCTGCGGCGTTTTTTACCTCTTTAAAAAGCATTTGAGTCACTTTATAGTCAGGAAACAGCTCTAGCTCCTGTGTCAGATGCATGCTGCCAAATATTTGCTAAAATATGCGAAAATTACAAGTCCACAGCTCAACTGCAGCGACTCACATGAGGTCTGGACACTGGGGGAACCATAACACGGTAACGCCGCTGGAGCGGAAGCTTCCTCTTTGGAAATATGTTCCCCAAATCGAAGACAAATTCAAAATTATTTCATCCTCTGTGTAATAACAGCAAATATAACTATAGATATAACATGTTTCTTTTTTTATTATGAAATAAGTGCAAAGCTAGACAATTTAGCACAAGCCAGGAACGACAGTTAGTGAGCGTGTTTCCCAAACGGACAGCAGCTGTCACAGACTAAACTTCCGTTTCTTCATTCTGTCCGGACTTGAGCCACTTTCCCCTTGAAATTGTGGCCGTACGTCGCTTTTGATTATTGCCGAATCCAGTCGTTATGCGGTTCACACGCCGTTACGACAGCTAGCTGCACTGCGTTTCCCTTTACGGCGGCTCCTCGTCAAACATGGAGAAATTCGAAGGCTACATCTTCACGGCTCTGTGCAGCACCAACTTTTTCATCTCGTGCCTGCTGTTCTCCAGAGTGACCCGGGAGCAGAGGGAGCCTTACATGGACGAGGTCTTTCACGTTCCACAAGCTCAGAAATACTGTCAGGGGAAGTTCAACGAGGTACAGTGGATCCTCACGGTGGCGTCTCTGTTGTAGGTTAACGTTCACGGATTAAGCTTAGCTTACAGCGTCCGTCACTTAAAACGACGTGGCAGCTTTATCTAACGGAGATTTAATCAAGTATCAAGAGACAGATTAAACACATAATCCTAAAAACTTAAGTGAGGTAGTCTGACTTTTACCTCCTGCTATTTGTAAAACTCTGAAAATGTTGAATACTGCGTTTCCAACATTGACCATCATTCTTTTGCAGTGGGACCCAATGATCACAACGTTGCCAGGGCTTTACCTCATTTCTGTGGGAGTCATCAAGCCTGTGGTGTGGCTCGCCGACCTGACGGGCGCGGTGGTGTGTTCCACGGCCATGCTGCGCTTTGTCAATCTGCTCTTCAACTGTGGGAACCTCTACTTGCTCTATCTGCTCATCTGCAAGCTGCACCTCAGGGAGAAGGTACGGCCGCGTGACAAAGACAACTCTGTGTGATCAGTCTGTTTTTCCTGATGTCCCGTCCCTTCTTTTCCAGACACGAACGACCTCCCGCAGAGTCCTCTCAGCACTGTCTTTATCCACCTTCCCCGTGCTCTACTTCTTCAACTTCCTCTATTACACGGACGCCGGATCCACATTCTTCATTCTCTTCACCTACCTCATGACGCTCTATGGCTGCCACAAGGCATCGGCGCTCCTTGGCATCTGCTCGGTGCTCTTCCGCCAGACCAACATCATCTGGGTGGCGTTCTGTGCAGGCACGTTGGTGGCCGCCAAAATGGATGAGGCCTGGAAAGTGGAGCACACAAAAAAGCGGGATGAGAAGTCTTCCTCGTCACAGGTCCCTCTGTCGTTCAGCGGAGCAAAGAAAATTATGCTCTTCACTCTGGAGTTCCTCACCTCACCCAGTCATGTCAAGGGGGTGCTGCTGCTGGCCTGGCCTTACGCCGCAGTAGCAGTGGGTTTCCTCATGTTTGTGGTGGTAAACGATGGGATAGTGGTGGGTGACCGGACGAGCCACGAGGCCTGCCTCAACTTCCCCCAAATCTTTTACTTCCTCTCCTTCGCCCTCTTCTTCTCTCTCCCCGTCTCACTTTGCTACTACCGTGTCCTTCGCTTCCTGCAGGCTCTGAAAAAACAGCCCTTGTTCTTCTTCTTCCTCACTGGCATCGCTTTGCTTTTAGTCTGGAAGTTCACCTTCGTCCACAAGTACCTCCTGGCAGATAATCGCCATTTCCCCTTCTATGTGTGGAAAAGGCTTTTCCAGAGGCATGAGCTGGTGCGCTTCCTCCTCGTACCAGCATACATCTTCGCAGGGTGGAATTTTTTGGACTCCTTAAAGTCACGCTCGCTCTTCTGGAGCTTGGCATTCCTGGCGTGCCTTTTGGCCGCCACCATCCCTCAAAAGCTGTTGGAGTTTAGGTACTTCATTGTTCCATATCTGATGTATCGCCTACACATGCCTCTCCCATCTCTTTCCAGACTCATTGTGGAGCTCCTCCTGTACACAGCGGTCAATGCTGCCACACTTTACATCTTTGTCACTAAGACTTTCCACTGGCCAGGCAGCACAGGCACACAGAGGTTCATGTGGTGAACAAAAGAAGTGAGGGAAGCACTGAAATCAAAAGTCACATGATTTAGTATCTCTCATGTTACTTCACAGTGAACTGCAATTCATTTTAGAAAAATATAGCCTTTGTTACACCTCAGTAACAGACAAATATGGCACATATTAGATCATTTTGTACATTTTAACGCTACATTATGCAACTTAAAAAATAAGTTGTTTCTAAGACATATGCTCCATCTTTAGCAAGCTCATCTATCCCTGTCAAAGCTTCCCAGGACACCGACTCATAGAACAGCACGGCAGTTCTGTGGAGCTACTCTTTTCATCAGGTTTTTGAGTGAGATTTGCCCTTCGAACCAATCAGAGACGGTCAAACCCTTTGTGTGTCATGCTGGTGGAAAAATGTAACTTATGCTCATCTATGATATGGCACGCAAGTAGCATAGTATGGCTTTAAAGCCACAAATGGTGTTCAATATAACTTGTAGCTTAAAGCTAAGTCACAGAAGATGCGGCTGTTTGATGGAGACTCACAATTCTGGCCAGTTAGAGAAGAGCCAACCATTTCTGCTTAATAAGTATCTTTTGCAGCATTATTTTTGTTGTTCTTTTAATTAAAAATAAGTCATTTAAAATACCAGAAGGCCTGTGCGGTGGTGGCATAGCTTAGCTGATTGAGATGCAGAGCAAAGCAGGGAGCAGCAGGGTTCAAAGGAGCAGACTGGCGATCTCATGGTAGTTGCAATCAGTATTATACATGTTTAACTCTGAGATTGATAATCTTTGGATTGTTGTTTGGTTTTTTTCTTTACAAAGGCTACAGGCTCCCTTCACAAGGCTGTACATCTAGTGTGAAAACATTCACAGTTGGGACTGTATCAAAAATGATGTAATGTGCATGGAATGAGATTCAACGCTTCAAGCACATTTTTTTTTAAATTTAGCCCTCCCCAGCTGTCACTTTTGCATCCTTTTGCAGTTTTTGATTTTGTTTTCTTTTGCAGAGTGAAATGAAAGCATGAGCTGCTGTAGGCTAGTTGACAGCTACATGCTTTGTGGTGATTTGCCATCTGTTTCTCTGCAGTGACCCGTTCATCCTATTAGCTTCTAGTTGGTTTAGAGAAAAAAAAAAACAGAGACAAGATTGAATAAACTGTAGTTCATTTGTTTGGTATCTGATATTAGATATTGTGATTTTTTTTCTTTTTGTTATTAATCTTAAAAACAACGTCCCCGTCCTGCAATACTTTTTGTACAGGAAAAAAGAACCTAGCGATTTTTTTTGTGTGTGTGACAAATCATTGAAATTGTTCAAAAATACAGTATAATAGCTTCTTTTGATGAAAATTGACTGTATATAAAATCCATTTTTACTGTACCTAAACATTTTGGTTGGAATGGTGATCCTTTTCTAAGGTGGAAAAATAAGAATGTAATTTTGACAGTTTTTCAAAGGCTTTCTTGAATTGGCAAGGCTGGGTTTGGTTCTCTTATTTTTGTACTCTAAATGTAAATAATGTATGCAGTTCTTCTAAGTAATAACTTAGAGAAACAAAAGTTGCTCTATGTTGTAAATGTGTTTAAAGAAACCAAAAAATGATGTAGTCATATTGTGAAACCAGAATTTGTTGCGATGACTAAGAGTTTCTGCCAGTGAAGAACACATTGGACCAACAGACGTCTTTTCATAAGCGAGACTATACATACAGTGTGTTTCAGATTTTTACTTTGATATTTACCAAGCCATAAGGATCAACCAATGATTCAGAAATGTTAATTTAGATGTTTGTTTTTTTTTCAGTACATTTGACATTTTGTACTTTATAACAGAAGATGTTTCCCTCTATTTAGTTTTCAGTTTGTGTCTGTGTGAAATTTCCTATTTAGACTTTTTGATAGTTGTTTTCCAGTGTACACACATACAGTTGAATTATATTGTTGATTTTAGTCCTGTCAGTATTGATTACAGAATTGTTTTGAGGCGTTTTAAACTGAGCTCAGGTGAGGAAATTTAATTATAATTAATTTATTCAGTGTAATTCATGATTTCACTTTTTGTATTGTATCTGACTCTTGTAACTGTGTCTGTTTTCGTTCATTTGCCATAAACTTATATTTCATACTTAGCTGTCCACTTATGCTGTTCCACATGTTAATACAATCTTGTGTGTATCTTTGAATAAAATCACTCATGCAAACTCAAGTCCTAAACAATCTTGGATGTTTTAGTCTCAATCAAATCTGCAAATCGACCATGTTCAGACACTAGGTGGTGATCTTGAACAATGTTACATAATTCCATAAAGACTGAAGGTCTAACATAAGGAAAAAACGTTTTCAATCTGGTGCCCTCTTCTAGATTTTGAAACTGCTTAAAACAACAATTTAGCTTTATACCTGAGTAAATGCAAATATAGAAACTTTTTGTTTCACGTGGAGTCATCCGCAAAGAGGCTAATTTTCATACTGTTGAAATGATCAGCTACTCTTTTGTTAAACTTAACAAATGTCACTGCTTTCAAACGAAACTGCCGAAATTACACAAAGCAAGGATTCATGATGAGCAGAATCTGACATTCTACAGCGTTAAACAATGATAATGAAACCTATTGATTGCCTTGTTGTTCACAGTGGTCTTTGTTATTTTGGAAGTTAAAGCTCAATTAGGGGGAAAAAAGTGGCACTGTGATTGCTCTCCATCTAACCCATATCATTACTACGTTCTAATTACATCAAGCAGCACGGGGCCGGCTCACAGGAGAGACTTTAATAAAATCAAACTGGGATGATTATACAAATGTTGATTACACTATTCAACCTTGTGTTCATCCTTGTGTTTGTGGTAGAAATCGCCTGTTATATATAGTATGTCATTTATTGCATTTTGAAAATGTCTGAGCTTCACTCTTTTTTTCTACTTTCTCAATGATTTTTACTTTTGGGGATGATGAAAGCGCACACACTGTTTTGGCATTTTGAAAAGTACAGCCCATGAGGGTGGCGCTGCCATCAGTCATAGATTTATTTTAGGTCATGACGCAGTTGTAGTTTGACCTGGTATGATGCAGAATTTTTGATTAATCACTGATTGCATATGTGGGAAACTAGTAAAATGCCGCTATTCCCAAAACGTGCCAAAATTACACATAACTGGCCACAATATGCGGAGGATCTTTAATGACAGAACTTTCAGATTTGGGGACTGAACAATGTAAAAATCTGAAATTTAAGTCAAAATAAATACAACTGTAACATTGGATTAAAATGTCAATTCTCCAGAGGTTAGGGTTATACAGTAGTGCTATGTTGCTAGTAAAATATCCTATGTATACATATAAATATATTATATATGTATATAATATACAACCCTCTGACGTAGGTAACAGGCAAAATTTTCCATCTCTACCATCCATTCTGTAGCAATTAGAATGGATGGTACAAAGTAAACCAACCTCTGCTGAGAGAGAAAAACAATTGTTTTCAATAATGTTAAAGATCAGGAGAGATATTACAAGTTATATTTGTATTTGCATTTTGCAGCGGTTTAATATGTTGCATGTTGAACATCTAATTATCTAATTAGCCTGCAGACCTCTGTTAAGAGTAGATATTTCTTTGGTGGATGTTTACCAAAAGAGACATTAGCAGGAAAGATAAAGAGTTAAAAGAGTAAAGAATTATGCGTGTCCATCTTCAGTGCTATGGTCCATGCATTTACTTACTTATATACTTACACAATATTTATTATTCTAAATTATAATAATACACCGTCATGTGTTTCATGCACAGCATTAGGGTTGCTGGTATAGGCAATGAAAGCTATACAATTTAGCAGGTTTATTTCTTGCCTCTGGGCAGTTGCCAGGCAACCAGCAAGGACTCCCAAGAAGTTACTGGCAAAGAAATAGTCCAGCACACAACCATCTGTAAAATTGCAATTTTTCATACAAAATAAAAAAGTGAGTTATAACGTGCCAATTAGTGAGTTTTTCCCATTTATCCTGTGTATCGAATGGACAGATATGACAGTGGCGTCTTGTGTGAATCTCCACCTGAACACAAATGATATTTTGCTGAGTATTTTACGAGCGCAGAAGGACTAAGGGGCAGCGTGTGGATGTGAATAACAGTTTGATATTAAAGTTTTAAGTGTCGGTACAAGACGTGCAGCAATAATTTGCAACATTTGCTCAGAGTCGACCTGTATTTCTCTTTAGGGATGACAACGTTTCTGTGTCTCTGTCTCTCACTCTCACCGTCTTTTTAACGTATACAAAAGAAATCCTCTACTCTATAACTTGTGTGAGCATCAATGGATCTGAGCAATTAATTCAAAGCACAGACTAAAGAATGAATAAGGAAAAAAAAAAGCTTTGCTAGAGTTAAAGGTGAGGACGAAACAACACAGTTGACTGAGGTACAGTAGATTAGTTATTACATGTAGTTCGTCACTCGCCAAGGTTACGCAAAGGTTGCAAGAGTAGATAGTAATTAGGATGATGAGAGATGAAGGGGGAGGAGAGGATGAAGAAAAATAAGACATTATGCCAGAATAAAAACGTAGGCTATAAGAGCACTTTAAAAATCCTATTACAAACGAGGTGATTGTAATTTTTGCAGTTCACGCATAACGGCTTGTCTCGTGGATATAAATAACCAGGTCCATAAAGCTACAATTTGTGAATAAAACCCAAAGACATCTGCTCACTTTAAAGCAGCTCATTTCACTTTCACTGCATTTAGCGATGACTGGTCGCTCACTTACCTGATTAATGAAAGTATTTGGCAGCCCTCTGAGAGTGTAAAACTAAAAAGTGAAATATTGGAGGAGATACAGAGCATCGAAAAGACCGAGCAGTAACAGCTGAAGCTGAATGTGCAAAGAGGAAGTCATGCTGTCATTATAATGCAGTTCCCTGAACATGTGCTTCACTTTCTTCTAGTATTAGATGTCTTGGCCTTGTTGGCTGGAGACACAATACACTGTCTCTCACTGTCACTGACATTATGTCCTCACTTCCTCCCCCTCTGCTGGGAGCACCAGTCTCCTGTGAGTCACGTGATAAAAAGTCTGTCTTTTATGGGAATTCATCATCATCATCGTCTCAGGGCTTCTTTACAGTTTTATTTGTCTGGTGAGCGCAGCCATTTTTAACAAAGCCATAAGTGATAAAGACGGATGTGCGGCAGATAATCTCCTTCTAAAAAAAGCTCCACTATTGTCATATAGAGAAAATGGCTCACACGTATGGGAAGACATATTCATTCTGCAACGTTTCTGAATCCTGGTCCTCGAGGACCCGTGTTCAGCTTGTTTTCCACCTACCCACTGCTGATGACCTGCATCATGTGTTGTCAGAAGCTGGAAGAAACTTTCTCAGATGAGAGTGAAATGGGGGAAGGCAAAGTGAATCGGAATCTCCGTGTTCTGATTAACTGACCACATCTGATCCAGCTTGTCAACAGCGTGCAGTGCAGGGGTCCTGCTGAACAGGACACAGGTATTCATTTAAAAAGCAGGAATATGGAACCTCAGCCTACATTTGTTCAGTTGTTTAGCCAGTTTGGCAACACAACAGGCTGTAAACAGTGTTATTATGTTAAATTTATTCTATTAATATTCATTCCACAAATGCTAAGTAGGGTCACACAACAAACGAGGTGCCACAGGAACTAATTTAGTATACACAGCTTCCATTGTTATAGCAATTTTTACAGAATTGTTTCAGATTAGTCTTATTTAATTATAACGTACACTGACAGATTGCACTTTAAGAAGTGAACATCTTAGCAACATATGCAGTAATTATAAACACAAAAAATAATGTTCACTCTCCTTTTAACTCAGTTTTGGTGTCCACCATCTCCTGAATAATAGAGTCAACTAGCTTTTCACTTTGTTTGACAGTTGATGCTGGGCAGAATAAAAATGTGGCTGCAAATGAGCCAAAAAATAAATTAATAAAGCAAAACAACAGAAACTAAAACCCTTAGTAGTGTTGAAAGATAATTCACAATGGGTTTTTAACTTTGAGTCAGTGTTAATAAAAACATTTTGATTGTATAGCTTTATGAATACATTTTAATGGTCAGCCATTAAGTCCAGCAACATTTTATGTCCAAACATATAAGGTTGTTCCACGGACTAAGACAATAAACAAGTCTAAAAAGCTAACGCAAATGGTCCTTGACAGGCGTGAGTTTTATCTGAAAATCTTATTATCTTCAGCTGTTATAAATATTCTTAATTTCCCCTTATACATCGTGTTGTTGTGTGTGGAGAGGATTTCTGCAACTGTTCTTAGAACAACTTCTAATGTTAACTTATTTTAATTGACAGAATATTCACTCTAATGTATTCACACGTTACATTAATGCATTAATATGCACAGCGCAGGCTCATCCTCCCTCCCTTTGTGAGTCTAAGAATAGCACATACAGTACAGTGTGTCTAGTGTGTGTGTGTGTGTGTGTGTGTGTGTAGTGAGCAGAGCAGTAGTGAAGTCAACACTGTCAAATGATTCTGTAAGTCGTCCAAGACCCTCCAACCCCGTCACTGTACATCAGTCAGCTTCCTACACACACACACACACACACACACACCCATCCACACGTCAACACACATCGATGTATTCACATTCACATGCAGAGGAAGGACGTCATACACCTTCACGCGGGGCTGGAAACCACAAACACTGCAATAAAACATTCTGCATTCGCATCAGAAATTTCCCAGGCCCCCCGAGGACCTATTACCTTTTATTTCTTGCACTCACACGCGTTAAAGACGATGGGGCTCCTCCGAGCATCCGGCCCCCGTCTCAGTGCACAATGCATCACCATACCTGCAGTGGAAACACACTCTCACACGGACAGAAACGCTTAAGATTGTGCTGCATAATACATCAGGGCAGGTTAGAGGGAGCAAGCGGCCTCGTGTGTGCTGCTAATTGAGACGAAGGCGAGGTTTCCACTGAGTGTGTACAAGTGTGTGTGCCAGGTACTGATTACACACAGCAAGCGCAATAAAACCCGTTAGTCAGGTGTGTGTCCAGGGGGGCATTCAGTCCCACTTATCTCTGCCGGTGTCAGTGTCGGTGGACTGTAATGAAGAAGCACGGCCGGGGGCTGGAGCTCCTTCTCGTCTTAATCGGATTCATTGCAAATGAGCAGAAATACAGGCACGATTTTTTTACATCACACGGTACTGTACACTCATTGTCTCATGCTGTAATTGGGACTTTAAAAAAAGTGATTTATGTATTTTGAGAGTAAATTGTTTTATTGGGGGACATGATTTAATAAGGGAGGTAATTGCAGTTGTATTTTTGTTTGCTTGCAGGAGACCTTCAAAGTAAACACGGCAGAAATATAAAGACACAGATGAGGCGAAGCAGAATTATAAGTGTGATATGGAAATGCATCGGTGAGCAGGACAATAAGGAGACTGTACATCAGCTTTCCGCTTGGAAACTGTGCTCATTACAACGTTTAAATCGTAATTAAGAAAGTCAATTTTCTAATTTCCAAGATACTTATCCAATATTTATCCAAATCAAACATAGTGAAGTTCCAACAATGTTGATTAAATGCTAATATTAAAGTAGCACTTATTAAGCCCTTTACCATTCTAACGTAAGAAACACAACCGTCATTAGTCGTTGGACACTTTATTTAAACTACACTACTGCTTGTTATAACTTTTGAATCTTTATGTTTTCTTTCTCGTCTATATTTTACAGTGCTAATGTGTTAGCATGCTAACATGCTATAAACACAAAGTGCAACTGAGGCTAAAGGGAACAGGTACAGGAAGTTCACATGAATGTAGCTCAGTCATATAAAGCTATTTTACCTTTTTTCCCTTGTTTGTCCTTTATCTTTGTTGGAATAATTTATATTTTGTAGTTGAGGTTTTTCGAAAGTAGATGGAAGCAACAGTCGTTACTTCCTTGTTGCACTTGTTCTCTTTCACTGCAGCTACACTTAAAGCTACTGCATGTAAGCTAAGCTAGCGCTAGCATGAGGCCCGTTAGCGTAGTCAGAGAAAAGTTAGATACTGCAGCTTTAAGTGCTGATGAAATTGATAATGAGTATTTTCAGTCTTTGCATAATGTCAGAGAAATTCGAGTCTGACACAGGCTCAGAACTGGCTGATTCATCAGGAAAATCATTTGAAAGGTTTTAGACTCAAATGTACAAGCAATTACGGAAATAACGATATATTATATGTGGTCAGCACTTAACGTCCACCGTCTCACTCTGACAGAGAGTGACACCTCGGGTGGCCAATCAGGTTGTAGAAAGTCGCCGGGTCCCCGAGGGGCCCCTCTGGCTCCGCCCCTGAGTATTATCACTGCTTCTGAATTTATTTTATTGCCGCTTAGTGATTTAGGACACATTAGATCACGTCCCTTTATGCTATTCCATTAACGTCTTCATCATGCGTTTGTAAAAACACACTGTGAATTGTTATAACGGCGCGAGTGAGAGATTTTGTTAGCGATGGCTCTGTTATATAAACCACAGCAGTGAGACACCAGAACCGGTAAAAACAGTCACTGATAATGTTATAACCTTTTCTGCTGTGACAAAGGAAAAAGAAGCAAAAAATTATGAAATACAATTTAAAAAACAAGTAAACTTTGTGAATTTTGGACTGTTGGCCTGAAAACATCTTTGTGATCGAAGGGCCCATGCCTACTTACTAAACAATGCATGAACATCAGGAAACAATAAAAAGAGCATGTTTGCGAGTTTCACACCTTTCAATATAAAGTCACGAATAAGTCTCTGAAAAATGTCCCGAGAGAAATTCTCCATAAATTGTAGACACAAAGATCAGCGTATTCATCATGAGGAGCATTATTCAGCCTGTAAAAAAGTTTAAGACGATTCCTCAGCTAGGAGACTACAATTTTTTTTGGAGCACATTATGCAAAGCAGGACCTAATTAAATGGATTTCTGGGAAATGTAGTATTCAGAGATTTTAGAGCTTGACCTGTAGGAGCAAAAACTGCATTAATAATCGATAAATCAAGAAATAAGTTAAACAATACAATGTGGAGGGAAAAAATCGGGACATAGGCGCTACATTGCTTACACCCCTGCTTTTAACAAAAATAGACAACTCGTTTAGACATTACATATGCTATAATAAAAGTATATCAGTAATGTGCCATCTCTTAGCACCTTTAAGAAAACAATTACAGCGCACAAAGAACACGTCCTATTAATAAAAGAATGGTGGGAGTTCAGTAGGCGGAGCAGCCAAAACATGTGTTTTGCTTTATTAGTGGCACACAGTAATTATGCAACCTGCCCACATTAATATCACGCTTTCTAACATGTTGTCTGTAAAAGTGATGCTGTATGAAGGGTGTGTGTGTGTGTGTGTGTGTGTGTGTGTGTGTGTGTAAGAGAGAGAATTAGGTGGTTTTAACGGATGATGTTCAGGTTTAGAAAATGCAATTCTGTACTCAGTGTTGCACCAGGCACCTGACTTTCTTTTTTGTTCTTCTTCTTTTCTGGGGAATATTCAAATGAGATCCAACTTTAACTCTGTCTCCGTGGCAGGTTGCTAAGCTACAGACTGTGTCAGGAAGTGACAAGCGAACATAATTACGACCCTGGTTGACAGAGACCGACCACAGTGTTCATTAGACTTACTCAAGCATTAAGACATTGAGTCTTTTGAAAGGACAAAAACCTCACACGACCATTTGTATCAACTAATTACCACATAATCATTTGCTGAATAAGTATTTAAACAATTAAGCAGCGAAGGAATTATTTCTCATTTCCTTACAGTAGTATTATGCTCAAGTATAATTAGGTCTGGTTGAGTTTTTGCATTCTTTTTCTGAGCATTTTTCTAGCAATTTTAAGAAACTAACAGAGACAAAAAACTACCTAATAAATAAAATAGTTTGGTAATTAAATTTGTCGTCTGTGCTGCCAATTTTTTCAATTCACGGCCTTGACGTTTTGCTCTGCAGCTAATGAGCAGCCCTCCACGGTGTCTGTTTTTATGCAAGTGGAATTTTTTTTGTGCATCATTCTCACACCTGGAGTTGCATTAGATGTTGACTGACAGACATATTAGCTCCTTTGCCTCGTTCTGTGTCCCTCATCAAGTCATCCGTCTCTTCCACTGGTCTCAAGGCATGCTGGGAAAATAAAGCTATTCATGGCAACCCGAGAGGATGCACGAGGCTCTACTATTCGTGACGAAATAAGACCAGAATTACCTTCAAATTACAAAATCTCTGTGCTTACTTTACACTAAATTGTTCACATTATACATCTCGCTATGATTGTGGCAAAAGACGCTGAGGTGGAACTGTTTGTAGAGTCAGCCTCAGTCCTTTTGTAGCTATTGAATGCAGGTGGTTAACAGAATAAAGATGGATTATGCCTTCACTTTGGGTTTTTCAGTTTTTGTGGCCAACAAACATATGACCCCAGCTGAGAATGTCAAGCTTGTGGCCCCTGTGTAGGAAGAACAATATGCACAAAATGTATTTTTCATTTTCAAACTGACTTACATTTCTTTCTTTCTTTTTTCTTTAGGCTGCACTGCAGTTTGACATCATTCATGGACAGAAAAGTCTTCCACAGGTGCTGGGCTAGAGAGTACGGAGTCCCTGAGGAATCATAAGGCAAGAAAGACGTTTTGATTGACAGCTCCATGCACACTGACAAAGTGGGCACACAGATTAACAGGCAGGTGTCGAACCAGAAAGCGAAAGACTGTCTGAACCCGTTTGCCATCTCAGAGCCTGTACAGAAGCATCACATTCAGGCAGAGAAAACATTTGACATTACTGGATATTTTAGTCTTTTAGAGGTATTTTGAGCAGAAACAATCAAATAGTTATTTCAGAATTGTTGGAACACAACCAACAAGAGCAAATCAAAGTTAATATTTCAGTAACTAGTACGTTTCCAGTTCAAATATATCAGCTGTTAACAATGAGAAAACTACATTTCACTGGTTATATGTAGAAAAATTACAATACACATGTAAATAGCACGAATTTTAAAACAATTTTTGCCTCAAAAGAAACAAAATTTTCAAGAGTTATTGTGGTTTATGGCAGGGCAGCTGTAGCTCAGTGGGTCGTCCATGGAACACAGGGTCAGTGGTTCGCTAAATGTTAATGTAAATGTTGTGGATGTTTAAAGTTCACATGAAATCACACATCAGAAAGATAAAAAAATGACAATCCAAATTTCAAAACAATAGGTTGGGCATATGACTGAGTGGGAGCCTGTGATCAGACCAGGTGAGCTGAATTTCCAGAATCACTTTTTTTTGCCTTCACGTGTACTTTGTCACAGGTTGAGAACCATTATTAATTCTAAAGAATGTCTCAGAATTAGAATAGACCTAATGTGTTTTTCAGAAATATTTGAAATGTGCTAGTTTGATGTTTTGGAGTCATTTGTTAGAGAAATCTTGTTTCCACTGAATAGAGTATGGATTGAATTTTGTCACATGCTGCCCTGTTTCAAACTTAATTTGAGCTCTAATTTCACTTCCCTTCAGGCAGCCAATATGCAATTTCAGGCGTGATTTTTTTTAGATGGCCAGATTTGAGGCCAACTGAGTGAATTTGTTTTGCAAATATATGCAAATATGAACGTGTAATAAGGCAAATTCATCAGCCAATTCTGTCCGCTCTCTAAATTTATGAGTGCATTTATGAGGGGAAAATGGATGGACTTGACATTTATCTAATATACACAAGAGGCTTGATGGTGATTGATTGGACAACAGGACACTGCATGCATGCTTGATTATATCTGTCACCATCTGCCAGCTTAATTATAAACATAGTGTTAACATATTTAACGTGGGTGTCTTGCTTTAATTCATGCAAGCCATCTTTTCTGAAATCACGATGTGTTCAACTCAGCGCTAACAATCTAGACAATGCAAACTCTTCCACGGCACCTTTACTGTAAATATCGTTTCTCTCTGGTGCTGATTTCATTCCAGCAGTTTTCAGTGTGGGTGTTCATTGTTTTCGGTGCAACGCTGCAATATGTTGTTGATGCTCACGTTCCTCTATAGAATGTGCCGTTAAACAAACTGACAGACCTGATGGTGGGAGCTAGTCAACATACAGTCCATGACACATCATCATGAGCTTGTTACCAGGCCAGAAACAGAAGCAGAGTGAGTGGGAGTTTGGAGGAATAATGGTAATTGTGACTTCACAGACGGCAAAAGAAGACGTGTAATAGCCGTGATGGTGTTTAAGCGAATGCAGCGTTTCCATCGATATACGGAAGAAGACTGAGGACGTTTGAGGGGAAAGTCAGGCGCTGTCATGCAGGGGTGGAGCTAGAGGGGTTGGCCTGGGGTGGTTCCTACTACTTGGAAGAATTATTTTGGAGAAATTGTGTATTTGACATTTGTGACACTAACACACACTTTATAAACCACCATTAGCCTATTATTTATACAGTTTATTATTTCCAAAAAGGGGTTTAAATACATTTTTAATGCCACCTTTGCTGGATGTTACACCCCCTTTTTCTTCTTTGCCAATCTTTCCTCTTCTCCTCTTTACCTAAAACTATCAAATAAAGGCAAAGTTGTCTTCGAATAAAACACATTTAATTTTTACTGCAATTATTTTATTTTTAATCCCAACTTTGTCTCTGTGGGCACAGAACAACAATGACAGACCAGTTTTGTCCTGATGTTGATTAAACAGATGATAATTTTTTTTACTTGTAATTATTTATAATAGTAGTAGTAGTGGCAGTAAAACTAGTGCATAGTCATAACACGTGGCCGTTTCCAAACTTTTTATCAAGTTGTAGAATAGGTAGCTGCTGTATGTGCGACTGTTTACATGAGCAGGAGCAGGTCTGTTCAGCATCAGTGATCATCACATCCCAGGTCGTCATAGATATGCAAACACAGCAAGTACTCGTTGAACTGACAGTCCGTAAGGGTTCTTCACAGCAGAAGCGAAGAAACATCTGCAGTTACTGTATTATGAAGCTTGGAAGCACGGGGAACACGTAGCCTGGGGCTGATGACTAAATGAGGTTGTAGCAGTTGCGTTTGTTGATTTTTCATTTTAGAATGGGGAATTAATTGCTGAGTAAAACTCAATGTCAATAAAGGTCAACAGCCTCCACACAAAGTTATCAATGCCTCATGACCTTCATAACTCAATCTGAGTTCATCCTACAACGCTGAGAAAAACAAGCTGGATCGTGATTTTGGAAAATCACTGATCTCAGCACCTGTCAAAATACTTGCTGAGCTATTGAGTGTTAATGAAGAACCCCATCAACCCCCAGCAGATAAACACTCCAAAATTCAGTATTTTTGTGTCACAGGGCATTAACAGGATTACTAATTGCCTCTCTAAACAGGTGCTAATTACATTCAGAAAATTCATATTGCAGGGAAAAGTTGCTACCTCAGCAGGCTGATGACAGTCACATTAACCCAGGACTCATAAAATTCATCCACAGAAACAGAAAGACGTACAAGTAACAACATTTTAAAAATTACAACATTTCACATGGTTTTGCAGTAGCTTTTTGTTCTCGAATTTTGTGTATTTTTGGTGAGACAGAGAAAAAACAGAACCAACAAAAACACTCATATGTGTTTGATATGAATATTTATTTAAAAATCCATAGTTCAATACAGAAATAGTAATCTATTATATGTATTATTAGACAATCAGTACTTCAACCATGCTTCTTAGATTAATCACGGTTTCAAAAAGTACAATATAATTTTTTTCTCATAATCGAACTTGTGCAAAGAAAATACACTATAAAGCAATATAAACACTGACACAAAATAGATAACCAGTAATTCATTTAAACAATTCATTTTTCTGAAGAAGGCATCGCACAATTCCAAGAAAATCAGTGAAAGATTTAAGGCCATTTTGTACAGTTAATTTTCATAGAGATTTTTATATTTCAAAACACTCAGTTTTTAACAAAAGGAACTGGTGCATCCTTTGTAAAACTGTACATGCAAACATAGTGCACATTATTAAGAAGATATGACGAGCATACAATATATTATTTGGATAGCTTTAGTAAACAAAGATCTTATGTGTGTTAACACCTCACATACAATAGTCTATTAAAACGCTCTGATAAAGGTGCCTCACTGGCACATGCACACACACGCACGCACACGCACACGCACACACACACACACAGCTTAATGGGGCTTGGCAAGTGCACTATGATCAAAAAGTAAAAAAAAAATATAGATGTTTATTGTTCACTCAAAGCAGAGCAAAGTGTGGAGGAGAAGTAAAATCAATTTGCAAATCAATAAGTTTAAAAGTGGAGGAAATGATAAATACCTGAATTAGATACTTGGAGAGATTTTACTTTTGCCATAATTCCTCTCTTTGTAACTGCAAATTTTGCAATGACTTTTAAAGGATCAGTTTAGCATCATATAACTGACATAACCTGATTTGAACACGCTATTTTTGAACCCTAAAAATTGTAACTGCCCAACTTGAAATGACCTACAAGACATGACAAAGCGGAGACTGAAACCCTGTTTGTAAGATAATCGGCTCCCACAGCCATTTGCAACATTCAAAATTCATTGGAATTTAAATGACGATATTTGATGGGGATTGAACGTGTCACCTACACAGTAGATTCAGGTCCTGGTGGCATTTTGATTTCCATATTGTGTCCTGGCATGGACAACACGTGTAAATGAAATTTGGTGGCGTGAGCATTAGGAGACGTTTTTTTTCCCGCCTGGATCTGCTGAAGAACACATGACTAGAAACAGGAGGTAGTTTGCTGTTAAATAGACTGGCAGGGAATCCTGCAGGCTGTTTGTATGGTGCAGTATGTTCATCATGTGACAGCATGTCCTGGGGTTTAGTCTGTATCTGCCAATTATCAAGTACAACATGTCAATATAACGCTAAAAAACAGCTTGAAGCAAGTGTAAATGTTGCCAAAAGGCAGTTATGGAATTGACCTTTCTATGTTACAGCAGAGCCTAGTAATAACTCTTCATGGGAGATGAGTATTGCTGTGTAAATCACATTACTGAGTTTGCTTACTTAATGATTCTTCTCTAGTTGTGCTAAAAACAATGTTATTTCCTTTGATGACAATATATATTCAGAATCAGTAGAAACTAGGAAAAACCAGTTTTCCTTCAAAATCCCACAATTTGCACTTGTGTCTGTGGCTGCTTGTCAGACATGATAAATTGCCAATATTGACTCAATAATGAACAGCTGACAGCAGCCTGCCTGGTTGGTGTTAGCTAAAGAAAAATCTTTCACTGCCTTTGCAAGTCGACAAAAACTTTAGAGTAAAAAGTTTTTTCCAGTACATCTGCTGAGGCATTAATGAGCTCCTTACTTTGACCTCGAGCCCTAATGATGCGTCCAGCTACGCTTTGAACGCAGCGGGTGGCTGTGCGAGTGTGACTGCGCCTACTAGGCAAACACACCGTGACGGTTCGACTCTGCTACAGTGGCCGTGCATTGGGGAAACGTTAGAAACGGAGGGTAAACTAGGAACTGGGCAAAACTGTGGAATAATGTTACAGATAATTATGTTTGGTCGCTCTAGTTACAGGAGTTGGGATGTAACGTTTGGATTATGTCACGTCTCTGCTTTGTTTTTCTTGCTTTAGTGTAGTTTAACAGGCAAGCAAACTTTTTCATTGTCTGACATACACTAAGTGTATACAATGTTGGAATATGGATTCATAGAAATTATACCAAATGTACACTTTCGAACACCGCTTCACAAAAGCTGGAGAGAGATTTCAGCCTGTCACGCTTTACAAATGAAAGTAAGTAAAAACCTACTATATCTGTGTGAGTCAAAGATAATCTGCTGTCACGTTAAGGTGGTGGCAAATGTAAAAATGGACCGCGACATGTAAAAACGTCAGTTTCGATAATAAAAAATAACAACAAAACTGTTGTTTCATACATCACACACTCATGAGTGAAACACTCTTATTACAAAACAAATCCTCTCGCACTCCCCGTTAAACTGGAAACTTGTCAGACAATGTTGGCAAATGTTGACAAATCACAGAATTATTCTTTCACACATGATTGGCACATTTAAATACACATCATAATAAACATATAAAAAGCTATTTTTAAAGCCAAAGGTGCAATTTAAAAAAGACCCACTGAAAAGAAAATTAAACGGGATAAAAAGCAAACATAGGGAAAATGTTTTTCTCTGCATTTTTGACCACTGGGCTCTTTATGCTCAAACAAGTTAGTGTTTGAGAGCAGCTGCTGTCATTTTCAACATGGGGCGGGGAGGTGGGTGTGAGGCGACACGATGAGACAAAACCCCAGAGTGTGTGGGTATCCTATTGCCAAGGCAGTGAGGAGGAGAGAGAGAGCGACAGACAGGGAGGAAGAGACAGAGTAGCTGTTTCCATTCAACAGTCGTTAAACGCCACGCAAAAATATGAAATGTTAAAATGCAGAACAAACCGTTTATGTTGGCTGTGTTTTAACAAATGTCGTTTTTAACACAAACGGTTTTTAAAAACCTGAAGGACATTATTAAAGTTTACTACACTTCTGAAAAAATGTGTTATTATTCCTTGACAATATTACATTTTCAGCTCATCTGATTGTGGCAAGTGAACCAATAAATGCTGTTTTTGAAAAAATGCACAAACAAATTGCATTTATTAAAACTTGATAGAGTGGTCGGATGGAGAAACAGCTCGTGAAAGTGACAGAAGTGTAATAGAAAGGAAAGAAGGAGTGAGACAGTCAGATGGACGGGAAGAAAAGCTGTAACACAGATGGACAGACTCCTCAGACCTGAGAGCAGTGCAGACACAGACAGGGTGAAAAAGGTGGAGAAACTGGCAGACACTCATCCCCCATAGACGAACAGACGGACAGACGGACAGATGGGTATTAGAGGTAGTGCAGGGCCACTATATGCATGCACTTGACTGAGGCTACACTCATGCAAAAGGTTAATACAAACACCAGAATACAGTACGGTACGGTACAAAACGGTACGGTACGGTACAGAAGGGCTACCAGGACCTGCACTGCTGCTACCTGACACACATGCCAGGAGAGAGAGAGAGAGAGAGAGAGCGCTTCATACTGAAACTATGTTCATATAAAAGTATCAACAGTAAAAATCCTTGTCAGCGTTTACTGTAAACAGTGAGTGAGTTGGAGAGAGATCAGAGAGGAAGGGACAGAGAAAGAAGGAGTTACGTATGTCCGGTTATTTACAGACGCAGTCGTTTAAGATCAAGTGATTCCTTTGTTTTGTCTGGAGACATTCTCTTTACAGCGTTTCCAACGAACGAACCTTTGCGACGTTTTTCGTCCTTTTTCTTCCCCCCATCCTTCCGTCATCAGGTGGGTCAGGCAGGTCACATCGTACTAAGCTTGAGTCCACACCCAGACAAAAAGAAAAAAAAACTAAAGTCCAGACAGCAATAGGAATGCTTGACAGTGGAAGTAAACAGACTCTCATTGGCTTTTCCTGTCCTCAAAAGCGTCACTCTCCTGGCCTGGCATGCAGCTTCCTGAACACGAGAAAGACCACTGTGATCCACGACGACGAGGCATGGAGAGCGGCTTTAAGGAAATGGAAGTATTTTGTGTGTTGTGTTAGTTAAGCTAACCCCTGACTCCAAAACCTCCTCCTCGCTTCTCATATCTGGGTTTGGATTGGTTGGCCTGGTGGCGTGTAGGGAGGCGGCGCCGGCGACGGCTTGATTCCGCGGGTCCTCATGTAGGAGAGGAACTGGTCAGGGATCTCGGCCAAGACGTCTTTGGCGAGCCGGGCCATGCTTAGAACGTGGTTCCCAGTCCGGTCGATGTAGTCCCTGAATGGGACGAACTGAGAGGGAGGAGAGGGAAGAACCGTGACTTGAAGTGACATTTTGAGATGAAGTAAAGATGACGGATACTTGATGTTTATACAAGCATACGCATTGACAGCGGCAGCGTTATTTGTGTTATCATATACATACTTCCATGCATAGTCTGTAGGATTTAAATGTGTCGGCCACAAGAGGGCAGACTCAGGAATAATCGTTCCAGACTTCTTCCTCATGAACTTCTCCTTTTTTACAACACAAAAAAAACAATGGCAGCGCTCGAAGATGTTATTTTATATCTGTCATATCTGTATATATACAGATATGACAGGTATGTAGGTGTGGGAATCTAAAAACTGTACAACTATTATCATTGTGATTTGAAGCTGTTGCCAAGATCGTTGGAAAGTGGCCCACCGGCAAAACACAGGACTGCATCTCATTGAAGGATTTAATAAAAACTAATTTTTCAACTAACCAATTAAGCAGTAACTGAAACAACAAGTTATTAAATTTACTGCCAGTAAAGCTGCTTTAGTGAGGAAATTCAGTGGGAGCTAATTATAAATGAAAAGCCTGCTTCAGATTTTTTTTTTCAATAATTATGAAGGACTCTGAGTGGTAGATCACGCCAACATTTTCACTGTCAAGCAGCAGCAATTACGGGTGTGGGGCCAAAGGGATGGTCAAGAGGAAGAGGAGAGGTGGGAAATGAAGAGGGGAAATGAAGAGCAAAGAGACAGGCGGTTTGGTAAAGAGGAAGCTTGTAGGAGCAGATGGTGGAGGTAAAGGGGAGCAAAAAAGTGAGAAAGAAAAAAGAGCAGAGGGACCAGGGTCAAATTTAAACGAGCAAAAATGTGGGGAGAGACAAAAACAGAAGAAGAAACTAAAGAAAGTATTCACATTATATCATCTTGCTTATGAACTGCGAGGTTGTTTTTGTGCAAACAAACAGGATCATGAATTGGCACTGGGACAGAGAAGAGAGAGTCTGGCCTAATGAAGACGCTGCAGGTTCCCCGCTTTTTCCGAGATGAAACTCTGGTGTCTGCTGAATATAATCGGATCCTTAAAGCCACTGAGATGTACAGCAAACATGAGACGTGCAAATTAGTGATGTAGTGTCTTTACTGAGAATATCAGGTACCGGAGTTTTCCAACTACATTTGGGGCTGCCAGAGTGTGAAATTAGGCTGCTTCAACATTTCAGACAGAAAGAAAAGACATGCACAGAGCCAGCAGCTATAAACAAATACTTAGTTAGCACCAGCAAACGTGTGAGAGCTTTGGAATCAGATGATAGGCTGAAAATACACGGGTTCAAACGGGGAAACAGACATGCTCATTGTCACAAGAGCAAATTCCAGAAACGGTCATTAATGAGTCAGAAACCAAAAACAAGGGGCTTTTTGTCATTTTTTACCAATGAATAGAAGAAGAATTCCCAGAAATCTTAAATTCTCTCTTTTAAGATTGTCTTGGTCTCAGTTTCCCATGTGTAGATGTCGTTGCAACAATTTTTTTTAAATCAAATGGCTTTTGCACTAATCCCACTCAGTAGCCTAATGATTCATTGCATGACTCTCACTCCGAATCACTGAATCTTTACTAATCCCACATGAGAAAAATCTGTTTATTAAAGGGCTAATTCTATTGTATTATGGTATTAACTTGGATATTATATTTTTTTTTAGGTAGAGCAATTCTGTCATGATAACATGGTAATGATAAAAAACAGCTTTATCAAGTCAAATTGCGTAGACAATGTTGTCCTGTGCACTGAGACATAATAATTTTGTTATTGCTGAAATTTCATTCAGGATTCACCTTCCGAATAATCTCAGCTGCCTAACATAATCGGCCTTAAATACGGACCGCTCTCTCACCTGACCCACTCGTGTTTATTTCTCTATGTTAATATGTTTCTCAGCAATCAACTTCCCGACTATGAAGTTATTAAATGATAATAAAGACATCACAAGACCACCCGAAGGCCAATTTGTGCTGGAAACCCACACTGCGATAAGTAAACCTCACCGTGTCACCGGGACTTATTAGGTGGCTGATAATGAGAGCGGGCCGAGCTGGTGTAACGGTCCAGAACTGAAACGTACTGTAGTTTAACACCGTCTCCTGTCCTGTCTGCATATAGCATCGTGTGTGTGAACTTTCGCTCATTAAAAGCCAACTAACGAGCGCCCTCCCATGCCAACATGGGCTGAAGGAGGGTGTGAGGCAGCAAGACATAACCGCAGTGGTATAAAGGTCACGGTGAGGAAAAAAAAAAACGTGACTTGGCTGTGTCGCAACCAAACCAATGGCTGACTCTGAATGTTTGTGTTTCCTTTCTTTGCCAGGCAATGAATAAGCCTGGAAATATTATCTGGCTGATCTCTTACACAAAGAGTAACATTGCCCAGCATTTTTTTGAAGCCATATATGAGGGTTTCTGTTCATCCTTTCTAATGAAATGAAGACTGAGAAACAGAGGCTGTTACCACGGGCATGTCATGTTCTGTTAGTCTATGTGCACATGTATAAGGTGCCATCTGGGTTCTGGTTTTTGGTATTTGGTTCTGGTTCCAAATAGTTCCCCATGCGTTTAGTGCATTGATACAGTAACTGGTCATTCTTAAAATCAGCATCACTTTTCAAATTCATCAGCTTCATCAATCGGGATAAAAACTAGCAAATGTGATGACAAAGTGGTAAAGCTCACATATAATATTGGATGTGGCTGCAGGTTTGATTATTTTCAAATGTTTTACACTCTCCAAAGAGAGCCCTGAGAAAGCACAGTGGGATTGCTTGATGGAAAGAGAAAGAAAGTACCTGAACAATGTCCCTCTCAGCGTATCTTCCTCTGGATGAGATTCTGACTTCATCACCATCCAGCTCAACCATGGCTGAGGAGAGAAAAAATGACTCAGTGGAAGATACGGGAAAACAAATGCAAGTCTAGTGTGTCCGAATCATTTCTTACTGCTTTACAGTATAAAAACGAGCCTTAAAGAAACCAATTAACCACAATTCCAACAAGTCACTGAACGAGTAACTTTAAAGCAACTTTTCTTCCATATAATCATTCCCTATAAATTCACAACTTTACTTACCATCAAATTCTGCAGGCCCTACACCCACAATAATAATTGACATGGGCAGACAGGAGGCCTGCAAGAAAGCAAAGAAACAATGGAATTTTATTAGAAATGAAAAAAAAACCTCACTTATTTACTTTGTTCTTTGGAAAAACGGGTTCAGCCCGAATGTGCCAAGCTGACCGTTGTCTATCTGCCTAGTAGCACCTGTCTCTGACTGAATGTAAATATCCCAACACCTCAGACTCTGTTTTAATGTTGGAACACTGGGCCTCAATGGCCCACAAGTCACAAGTCAGTTGTTTTGATAACAAATGCACAAATGCATTACAGCATAGTTTACAATTATAATTTTAACTAGTCACATTCATGTGATTTTTAAAGTGGGGATGTTTGTAAGCTGTACTTTTTTAAAAATAAATTAATAAAAAAAACATGTAAAGGGGTTTTAGACTATGGGTGAGGTCCTTAACAGCCTTTCTGTGTCTCGATAACGTCGTGCCAACTTGTATGATACATATGGTGTGTGTGTGAATCTTTGATGGGTTTGTTTTCTACACCACCTCCCACAGTGCTGCGTGGGTCGACACACTGCAGTGAATAATATTAAAAACCTGAGAATCAACAGCACGACCTGCAGTGTGAGTTAGTGTGAGTTAAGGGTTTCTGACTAATATACTGGACCTCAGGTGGCAGAGCAGCAGATGATTGTATCTAAATATCTAATTCATTTTCTCTTCTAAAGTACCTCTTTAGGTCCCTGCCCTTTGCCCTCTGCTCATTTGCCACCTCCTTTTTCCTTTGGTGCCTCCTCCATGGTTTGGAGAGGAAAGCCTGAACTCCTTTCTGCTCCTTCTCTGTTTTTAAAGTTCTGAAATGGATCACTGCCTTCACAGAAATGTCTGTTGTTCACTGTTCATTTTGTTTGCGTTGTACGTGGAGCTGTGGCTTCCCACTGGTGCATGCGATGACTTGACAGTGATGAAGAGGATGGATGGAGGGTGAATAACATGCTGTCAAAGTGAGAGCAGCACGTCAAACACAAAGAATAAGAGCAGTATGTGCTCCCAGCTACATATTTTTCCTGGTGGCACCACAATGAAGAATGACGTCTACAAGGCAATTTTTAATAAATGTTGCTTTACATTGTGTGTGTGTGTGTATGGGGGGGGGGTTCTGTGCTCCATGAATCTGGGTAACATTGTTTGTTTGTTAGGGCCACAATATGCACCTCTTCTTTATTGTCATTACATGTATATAAGGACAATGATCTTATTTTCCATCCTTAAAGATGCAAAAGACGTGTAATTAAACAATGGCAATGATAAAATGTATAGAGTGAATTCTTTAATTTTATGTGGAATTATTCTGAATACAATAAAAGGAAAAAAAACTTCCTCAGAACAACAAAATGTACTGTTGCAATTATCACACTTAGCTTTAAATGCAATTGAGACACTGTATATATGCAACATTCACTTTTTATTTGGCTATATTAACAGTTGTGTAGTTATATAGCAGTATAAATTAAGCCTGCCCAAGCACGCACATGTTGAAACGCCTGTTTAGGGCCAGTGACACTTCACTTGCTGCGTGGAATGAGCTTGGACACCAGTATTCTAATCTAATCAATATTATTATTACAACAGCACATAACTTTGTATTTTGGTAATAGAAGGGTAATAAGGGACAATCGCCTGGAAAAAACAAGGTAATGTAAGGGTAACATCCAGGTAATATCATGTTAATAGTGGGGGGAGGGACTTCGTAATAATAAACTAGTAGGTGGGTTATCATTTCATAATAACCAAGTAATGACCAGGGTAAGATTTCGATAATGATGAGGTAACACAGGGTTATTGAGTTGATAAATAAATAAAGCAATATTGTGGTAATTACTAAAGTAATAAGCAGTTAATGGCATAAGCCATGGATATGTGTATAGGTAATAACTTACACCAAGCAATTACCTTGGTGTACGCCATCATATAATATTGCTTCTTACTTACGCAGAAACAATTTCTTATTTTATTTCAAAATCAACAGAACCCTGTTGCATTGTTATTACAGACATATTACCCCTTTTACCCTGTTATTATTAAAATAATACACTCATTCTCAAACTGAAAGACCGAAAGTTTAAAATTGTTTGATAAACTCCTTTTGTTTTGGGGATGAGGACACAGGATCAGGCGTTAAGGCTACATGACTCTGTGGCTGCCCTTACATTGACAATCGACTCCTTGGTCTGGGCCATGTCAGAGATCACACCGTCTGTGATGATGAGGAGCACAAAGTACTGGGAGCCGTCCTTCACTGACGCTGCATATCTACACACACAAACACACAGAAACAACGTTATTTCTGAGCACCTGTCCTCATGTCCCATGTCCCCCAGGGATATAAGGGGGACATCGGATTCAGGATGTGAGCTAATTAAGCATCATTTAGTGGAGTTTTAATTAACGTGCTTCTTATTCTCAGAATAAATATGAGTACGTAGAAATAGCTGAGTGGATGTAAGGCTTTACACATAAAATGATTTTTCTCACCGAGTAAGTGTCACTTAGCTCCAACTCTGCAGTGTCTGGATCTGTCGAGTACTTCTGTCTGTACATTTATCTGTATGTGAGTTACAGGTCCTCAGCTCAATGTGTCTTTCAGTTTCTCCTGCCTTGTTGCGTGTGACCTTTCACTCCCGTGCGAGTCGTGAACTGTTACTGATATTTACACACGCTTTAGTTTCGGCTATGTTTAACCTTTCGGCACTGCGAGGACACGTCTGTGTGTACGCCTGTCTCCCTCCCACTGGTAATAACTGATACTTAAGTGTCTCTCACAGTGGATGATAACGGCATCGCAGATAAAGATCAACATGGGAACAACAAACAGGAGTTGAAGTGGAGGTGGGACTGTACATGAAGGGAAAAAAGAGGCTGACAATGACCTACAGTGGTAAGAAAAAAGCTACAAAGCTCTAAATGTTTACTGAGAGTTAGAAGGACGAGTTTGTAGGATGTATAGTCCAGCATCTAAAGGGGGTAAAGCGTGTAGTCATGTAACAGTTACAGACTGAATGTAGTTTGGCTGATTTACAACAGAATATAGTGGAAATAATATTTTTATATAGATTTGCAGGTTATAGTTTTTCTCTTCTGTTATTTCCACGAATTAAAAGAATGCTTTAGTGACAGGTATTGTTTACTTAAAAAATACTTTATATGCAACAGGTCAAAACAATGGGCCTTGATTTCATAGGATTTTGCTTTATTAAAATGAAAATAAGTAACCCAAAGGCTTCCTTTGTAGATTCCTTTGTAGAGTTTAAATTGCTGGCACCAGCCCAAGCTGATATTACAGTATATCAGTTTACTTACTTACAGTTTACTTTCCCATCAATTCACGGACCTACGCTCGGATACGTTTGCATGTTTCTTTTTACTTGTACGGCAGACGTATGTGTCCACCAGGGGCGGTATTGCATTCAAAAAAACCTCAATTTGATGAAAATGTAGAAACAATCTGAAACTGAAACAGTCTGTTCTACAATTCACAACACTCTCCAAAGGTAAACACTGACTTCAAAGATAAAATGGACCTGAACTTTTTCTACACCCCTGAATGAAAGGGTCTTTGGCAAGATTCTCTGCTGAGGTGTGGTCTACCAAAATGAATGTCACGGCAATAGAGAGCAAAAAAAAACTACAATGATAGGAAAAAGTATGCGAAGCCTCTGGAGTTTCCTTGTTTTCTGCATTCAGTGCTCAGATGTGGATGTGATGCGTTTGATAGACATAGAGAACTTACAATGACCTGTCCTTTGTTGTGATTGAATAAACCTATGAATATTTTCAGAAATAACAGGAGTGCTTATTTCACGGACCATATGGTAAATTGTGAACTACTTCAGTTTGGATGGAGAAGTATAATTTGGCCTTAAGGCTGAGGCGCTTGTTCAGTTGAAAGTTGTTCTGTGTAACAATAACTCCACTAAGGTATATTGTCAAGATATCGTCTGGCATCTCAATGCTGTTTTTACACTTTGGGTTGAGACGTAACCTGCTGATTAGTGAGCTATCGAGGTGATGGTCACACCGAGCATGAAGCACGTCTCTGAATTCAAGTCTTTATGCTGAGCGAACGACTTCTCGCTATAGCTTCATAACACTACCTACAACTGCTTCTTAGCATCTTTAATGCTCTGTTTAGTTTAAACAAACAAGATAAAACATGTTAATTAGGACGTGTTGGAGGCAAACGAGTTGAACACAGATTAGCAGGGAAAACTAATCCATGTTAAAATGATTGCCCCAGGACTTGAGCTCCACACTTGGAAGACTCTGAAGACGGCATTGGCATCAATCATCTCACACATCCCTAGGCCGTAAGAATTTCCGGTAAATCACAGTTACGTATTACTTTACAACAAATGAGTGGGTGAAATGAAAGGGTGAAGTTTAAGATGAGGGTCTGATGGAAAGAACAAGTGAGGCAGAAAAAAGGGGGTGGAGGGGATTCAGGTTACATAACAGGGAGAATAAAAAAAGTGCTGCAACTGTGTTCCTGCTTCTTCCCTCCATTTTCCCCCAGACTGCTTTAGCATCTTCATGTGCAGCCATGCAATTTTACTAAATTATGTTCTAAATATGTAAAGTATCTGATGAGACACTTCACTTGATCTCTTTAATTACATACTCGAATGAATGGTTACTTAATGTATTTTTTTTCCCCTGAGAACTTAGTCTAGATCACAGGTCTGCATAAATCATGTTCTCATCCAAACACAGACACAAACAAACATGCAATCACTTGTCAGGTACTTTCTCTGTTTGTTTCCCCACTCCTTCTCGGTCTTGTTAGCTACCTGGAAGCACCTGCTGCACGGGGCTTATTAGAGAAAACCTGAGAACACATGTTTAGTGTTAATCTAAGAGAGAAGTGCACTCGATGTTCTTTCACGCATACTTAAATAATTTGAGCTTCTATAAGCAGTTTGTTGATAACAAATATGCAGATGTGCAAAACCGTGTCTGTGACGTAATGATAACTGAGATACAACAAACTAAAGGGAGGGAAAGTTAATGTAGGTAGTGTAAGTGTTCAGCGAGATTGAAAAAACATCATTTGTAGAGGAGTGTGTGTGTTACCTGGCCACATGGTTGATTACAGGGGAGAAGTTTGTGGGTCCATAGAGTTGAACTGACTTCAGACTCTGGTAGTAGGCTTCCATCACACCTTCAATACCTGCACAGTACGGGTTCTGAGGATTCCCATTCTATATAAAAGCAAGAAGACAGGAGAATGATTATACAAAACCCTAACCCCTAAAAATGATGTGAGCACACAGATGTATGGATGGGTATCAGAATAATTTTTTGAGGTAGAATAATAAAGGCATTTAAGTACATTTGTAAAATACTAGTGATGTAAAGTGACTGAACAATGGGGAGAATAAACCCAATGGATATAACTTAATTAAAAGGAATTAAATAGTAACAATGATAAAGTTAATGAAGGTGGGTTTAGTTAGTAAGATCTAGTACTTTAACACAAACTGTTTCCTTCTTATGTCCTTTCATTGATGACTTGTCCACTGGATGTAGTTCCTTCTGCTCTTTCATCCTTTTGTCAGCCTTAGCCTTACCAGTGCAAACTCGTGGGAGACGCGTCCGTCAGGAGGCAGCTTAGCTCCAAATCCAAGTGCAGGAAACATCTTATCGCTGTCATAGTCCTGGATGATCTCCCCTACAGCTTTCAGGGCCATGGCATAGGTATTCAGCTGGTAAGGACTCATGTAGTGCAGTGAAGTGGGCTGCGCTGGGTTGCCTGTTTGTGCCAAAGGCAACACACACAAACACACACACACACACAAAGTCAGAGGATGGTCACAGCATCATTCTTTAAAAACAATCTAAAAAAGGTGGGTTTATTTCTGCTCTAATGTTAACTCCCATTGGAATAGTGACCTTATGGGTAGCTGTTTATTAGGCTCAGTGATAAACTCAGATTAAAGGCCAAAGTACTTTCACTCTGTTGAAATTTGCTGCTTTTACCCGTTTCACTCAAGTAATAAGAATTTGTTGTTGTCTCTTTCTGTATCAAGCCAGAGACACATTGTGGCTGACTCACCAAATCCCACAAGAACACAGTTCAGTTTTAATTATCCGCAGTCGATAAAATGGATTTCATTATTAGACTCTGAGATGTCACGGTGACAGTGTAGAGTATCAAATATGAACTTTGCCCAAGTCATACTGTATCTACCAGGGGCCATCCTGTTGTTCTTGTGTGGTTTATAAGTCACATCCGTTCAAAAATGACTGAATTATCCATATAATCAAAGTGTTGACCTGTGAAAGCTATTGACTTAATTATATAAAAGAAGCCAAGTTAAATCGAAATGCTTGTTTAAGTCACAAGGTGTTTGGGAGTGTTTCCCAGAGCAGATTTTTTTGTGGTTCAATTCAGCAGCCAGTGTTACTAAAAACCACCAACTCATAGATATAATAGTTCACCTTTGAGTTCACAGCAGCGTCACTGATGGTCTGAAACGGGCTGGAACTTAATAGGAAACGTTTTTTCATCTTTTTTCATTTTGGTTTTTAAATTCTTTTTCAAGCTGTGCTCTAACAACCTGCAAAACTTCCTAACCAGCAGTTGGTATTGAGGTTTTTAGTGAGAGCCAGGCAAGATCAAGTACACCTCAACCTCAAACACCTATTTTTTTCCCCATCTCTGCCAAAAAGCTTGTTTGATTTAACAGCATTTGGCTTTATTGCCTCTGCCTGTCCTGCTAAGACCAAGCTCAAGGGTAGACGGATAACACAGTTGTTAATCATCGCCATCACAGCACGTTACTGCACTCAGCTTCAGCTACCAGGTGTGATAGAGAGGGTTATTAGGAAACACTTGATTCCCCATCTGCATATATTTGAATAAATGTTCAATCGGCATTTAGCGAACGTTTATTTCATCACTTTGTGTGCCCTAATGTGTGTGCGCACAATTCAAACAGTGTGTGTGAAGGTGTGTTTACTGGGAGGCTCACCATTGGAAGCTGTGAAATCAATGGCCACAGTAAAGTTAATCTGGGTCCTTCGGAGAGAAAAGAAAAGAGATTCATTAATCAACTATCATCAGCAACCCCTGTCTCTTCCTTCCAAACACACACACACACACACACCTGTTCAGAAGATATGAACTTCTTACATAATGGAGTACAAACGGAGTTCCTCCTGGCCTTTAGCTGTGACAGTAATGAGGAGACGCGTTACACACGCACATCCACGGCTGTGTTCAGGGGAAGCTGGCGTTCTTAAATGGAGAACTAGCTGCTGTACAGTCTCCGTAACAACTGCAAAGTAAAAGCATGTGCCGTCCTAACTTTTCTGCCAGTATTCTTTTAAATTACACTGAGCTTTGACGCCAAACTCTGCGAGATAAATCTAATGGCATTCAGGCAGAGCTGAGGACACATTATACAAATTTTGAAATTAGATCACCATAAACTGCATTCATCGCATAATTTACATCACTAGGCTAATAAAACTAAGAGCCATGAAAAAAGGTCAATTAGGAAGTTTTTGTAGCTTGCCCCACCATGATGGCACTAGTCAAACACCTGTTGAATCTGAAGAAGAGAAAGTGACAACAGCCAGCAAACGGGTCAAAAAGCTGAACTCCTCATTTTCACCGCCAGCTCATCTGAACATTCTAATACCAACAAAGGGATTTTTGATGGACTTGAAGCAATTGCAGTTCTTCAAACAGTTATTTAAGTAAGCAATTTAAGTAATTAATAAAACCAAAAGGTCAGCCTGTCACAGTTATTTCACACTATGAAGTGCAGAAAGTACACAGTTCATCCACTGTATACGATCAGCCCACGTTTGGAGTGTGGAGGCCACGGTAAACACTGTGTTAAACATGGTGAGACTCTGTCACTGTGAACACAATGAATACATTGTCTTACCTCAAACCTCTAAAAGCTAAAAAGCTTGAAACATCGTTTAAAATGTAGCAGACACTACTTCATTGCTGATTATGGAGGTTAATTTCACCAAAATGTTGAAAACATATAGGACATTGAAGTGAAATAGCTTTTGGGGACAGCTACAAGAACGAGGGAGCATAGTGAAGAGATCTGAGGGGATTCTGGTCCAGTTCCCACACCGTCACAGACAAGCGTCAGCCTGGCTGTTTAAATTATGCACGCCCTGTTTCTCTCACGCCCGATACCTCGGTCACGTGCAAGCACAAGGTTTAGGAGAGGAACTCCACGCGGGAGTATAAAGGGACAGCCGGTAAAACAAGGTTAAATGAGGGTTGTAGAGTACAGACATTCATAAAGGCTGAGAATAGTTGAATAGGAGAAAGCTTGTGATTATGTCTGCACAAGAGAACACATCCCAGCTAAATAACTCTCAACTACAATGTCAGAAAAAATGCAGTTGGTGAATTATGACAGTTGATTATGTTTCAATTGGTTTATAACTGTTGAGTCACTGTTATTGATCATCATCATCAAACGTCTACAGTAGTTTGCTTGACGAAGTAAAGAAAAACCCTTCAGTGTCACACAGCGTCATTTTTGACTCTAAAGGGAGAGAATATTAATATCCAGACCAGGATGCAAGACACTCTCCAAAAGGTCAACTATAGCCCCTGAATTAATGAGATAAGTATTTGAGTGAGACACGAGTTTAGTGGCTCTTGGGATTTTCCGTGACGTCTCTGGATGTCATTCACACTGGCCTTTTAGAAAAATACTGAAAATGAAATTTTTGCCTTATATGATTATTTCAAACTGAAGTGCATATTAAAGTATTTTACTGTGTTTTATACTACTTTGTGTGCACAGTTATTTATTTGATTTTAACACAAACACTGGTATCTCTTCCACTACACACATGAATGTTATAATAAAATGTTGCACATTTCTTTTGTTTGTGGGTAGGACGTAGAAACTAGCGCACACTTCATGGATCACTCCTCCATAACAACTAGGTACAATGAAGGAATGCCAAAAGTGTTGTGCATTGCTGCAAAACAGGCTCATTCAGGAAATGTTCTGCCCGGGAAGATAAGGGATTTCTACAGGCAATGGTTTTAACCACATTACAATGTGTCCCGAAGCTACAGAAGAACTTCTCCAACCCTTTTAAGGGCAGGTGGCAGCTTTACCCTGCATTGATTTCTTTATGGCTGCAAGCCACCTCTTGGCAAATTCATCTAAAATATGTGCTTCAGGTTCCTGTCATGACTGTTTGCTAATGAGCCATTGAGATGTGGGCACGGCGATAATGCGTGTAGAAAAAGATTCCTGCTTTATCCATCACCAAAGATTACAAATGTAAAATTTGAACTGCTCCTACAGGTACAGAAGAAATACCACACAAACATGAAATCAAATTTTACCTGTGTGTCACTGGGGGATCTATACACAAACACGTCACCATAGAGGGACAGGGTTCTGTTAGTCGATATACTGTCAGACGTACATTAAAGGCTGTACACCGCACTACAACGGGATACAACAGATCAGTTTTCACTGATCAAATCGGTTTCAGTGATGAGGCACAGACCTTGTGAGCAACACTTGTGCGTCTGGCTTTGACTGCACCCTGAAGACACCTGTTCACTTTTACTTTCCGTATTATTCTCCACACAATCTGCTACTTGGCAGGTTTGGTCTCATAAACGGTATTTAGACATGTGTTTCTGTGTGTACATACAGTACATGACAACACCTCTCCCGCAGTGACTTATCTGTGTGAGAACAAAGAGACGCAGCCCTTCACACACACAGTGTTGCGCATGCTGTAAGGTATGGGTTAAACAAACATGGCTGCCAATTCTGAGAGGTGTGTCTGTGCATTTACGGCATCTAGTGATGTTTGAGGTGATGGGGGAATGCCTCTTTAACAGCAAGGTTCCTGCTAGTCACTGATCTCTCCCTGCTGTTCAAGCCCACAGTGACTCAGCTAGGAACCAATATGACAAAATATCGCGCAGCACGGGGTGGATCTGGTGTGGAGGTTGCACAGTACCGTCAAAGAAGATTTCCTGCAGACTGAACAGGCTGGATGCTAATTTCTCTCCCAAATCTCCAAAGTGCTGCTTTTCTGGACTGTGAAAACAAGATCTTGTCACTTGTCTCCACTTATGAGAAACAAATTGAATATCAGATCAATGATATGTGAGGCACAAAACACTTCATTTTCTCTTTATCACCTGCCAACTTGAAACAACAGAACCACTGAGGCCACCTATTTACCACCGATTACACTAAACATCTAGGCCTATTTAGAGAGGAGAAGGGCACAGCGTTTACATTGGTAATGATAGAGGGAGACAGAGTTACTATGGCTAGAAACTGCATGAGGAAAACCCCTATTTAAGGCGAGATATTTCCAGCATCGTAACAGTCTGGGTTACAGCGTCACCTCCACCCGGTTACAAAGTACTGTGCCTGTCAACTTATTGCACAGACGCAGCCGTTGAAAACTGCTGGCCTGTCTGTGGCAGAGCTATGGCGTGTTTCACCTGTGATCGTGTGATTGTGTGGTGTATGCAGCACCACCTTGTTAACACCTTAATCACCCTCTGTTAGAGCCTGTTCACGTTGGGCATACAAAGTGCAGGACTACCACTCCGCAGCCCAGAGGTCAGCTCCAGAGTTGGATCGCTGGTTAGTTTGTGACAAGAAAACCACTTACGTTAGGATTAGAAAGAGATTGTGCATTTGTAAAAGCAATTAGACACAATGAGTGGCAGGTAACAGCCAGCCAGCCCTCGATCTTTATACACAACCATAAACTGTTTATTAAGGCAACAGTATTTTTGGTGGACAAAAATACATTGTCTGCTCACTATGTGATGTGGTTGCAACTACAAACCTTATAAAAACGCATTGGTGTTGGCAGTTTACTTGTATGGGAACAGTATTTTTAGGAGGCAGTGTTGTTAAAATGCAACTGTAAATGTGAAAAGTCTTAAACTTAATGGATTAACGAGACTCCCTCATCATCTCCTTTCATACTGTAGTTTTAAGGACTATTTATTAAATGCAGCCACTGGCTGTGAACTGTTCACAGTAGTGATAACTTGATTAATAAGTGACACTTTTAATTATTCCAAATATATTATACCAGACACTTATTCCCAGAATTTTGAAAAGAATACTTTTTTCTTATACCTCCGTTGTGAGCCACTTTGGATAAAAGCATCTGCATTTACATTTATATTCAAATGGAGGACTAACCCTCCTTTTCATCATGTACAATGACAAATAAAGCACTTATTTTGGTTGACTAAATGCAAATGTAAATATAAATTGTTTTTAAGAGAAAAGTTATAGTCTGATTTGGCACAAGCAATGTTAAAGCATCGTGCCATTAAGACCATGGTTTTGTCTTCCGTTTTGTAAATGGTAACAACTGTAAAAATGAGGGGGCAGAGCTAACTTCAACAAGCACAATTTTCCTCTGCATTACTATATTCTTTCACTGCAAAATGCACAGAAAATAGAGAGTTGAGGAAAACCACACAGTAGCTACTTTTTAAAAAGAAGATGATGGTCATGTTTCAGTCTTAACAAGCAATCCCAACATGCCCTGCACCTGTATGGATGTTTGCATTTAAAATATTAATATGTTCTATTTAAGACAGAAACGAAAACTTTGGTGAGAGACAGAAAGAAGTCCTCCTTCCTCCTATGTTTAAGTGCCAGAGGGAAATGTATGCATGGGTGCACTGACTGCCTAAAAATGGCATCAGAGGTTGGGCAGTGTGACCTCTCCTGATGATATGCAAACAGATGTTGCTGGTTGGACAGAGTCCATTTGGCTAGAGGAGAGGAGGGGGTGGGGAGAGGAGAGGAGAGGAGGAGAGGAGAGGAAAGGAAGCAAAACAAGAGGAGAGAGGAGAGAAACAGCTCATTCCTGCATCAAATCAAGTTAGCCTAACACTGATATTAGCAGACATATTGTGCTTGTTCATTTGTTAGGTATAACCCACAAAGAAAGACGTCTGGGTTCCTTTAAAATATCGGTATTGCGTCTGAGTTTCTGCTCGTCTATCTAATGATAACCTCTCAGGATGATTTCAATAGAGGCACAGCTCCCTCTTGCTTCTATTCTGATTTCAATACTCAATTCACAAACCAAAACAAGGGGAAACAATATCTGTCACTATGAGTGACAGGGTTGCCTTCAAAGGCACAACTCAAAATGAAAGATATAGCCAACAATTCCTTGTGCTTTTATCCTCATGCTCATAGAGAGCTCTTTGTTGAAATCCATGGGTGGTACTAATGCTTTATCAGAAGGAGTGAAAAGAATGAGAGCAGCCGCGCTCTGGATGGAGATGGAGTCTTCTGAAATTTGCCATTTATGCTAATGCTGCCAGCGGATCATGTTCTAATTAGGTCCAAATGAAAAATTAGATGATTGGGCTGAAGCTGCAACAAGGGCTGTCAATGACAAAATTGTGTCAGTCAAAGACAGGAGTGAGGAGGAGGGAGAAGGAAATGAGATGACTGGCAAACTGACAGAGTTCTGTGTGGACGGTCCGGCAAGACTGAGACACACGAGGGGATTTGGGGGATTTGAAAGTAGCCAGAAGTGTGTGCGAGCATGGGTGTGTTTGTGTGTCTGTGCACAATTGGATTAAGTGCAACTGGACCATTGCAGTCCATTTAAGTTTCAAACACTGAGACAGCACTTGGCACTTCATTTACCCACACGTCGCCCAGCTCACACTCCCAAAGCGAGGCCCCCCTCCGCAGAAAAGCAGGTCTTACTGAAAGTTTCCAAATGCCCGGAGTGACGGTGCTGATGGGAATGTGGTGTGTGGCTGTTTTGCGTGTGTGCACTGACACATAGTGAGAGTAAACGTGTGCATTTAAAAGCCAGCCATGTAAAACTCAAATACCTCATTCATAATTGAGATTTATCACACATACAGTATCACATGACTATACTACAAGTATCAAACAAAAGTCTTCCAGAACTACTGTAGTTTAATGCTTTGGCTGCATCTCTATCCCTCTTAACATTGTGGTCATCAGTGGTGTATTGATTGGTGTTCATGACAAAAGCTGTGTTACGGTATTAATAAGGAATTTGTTTTAAAAAGCAAAAAACTGAAATCCCTCGTTTGCATATGTATTAAAACACATGTATTGATGTTATACTAATTACTTCTGTGAGGCTTCTTGGGTAAGCCTCTATGAGCTCCTCATGCTTGGATTTAGGCAGTTTATTCAGTTCTTCCTGACAATTCCGTTCATGCTCCTTCAGGTTGGGTATGATCTGTGAAGTGAAGTGTCTCTCCACAGATGTTGTGTCTCAGGTCACGTGAGCAGTATTTTGTTAAAGGACCTTTCTGTATTTGGGTCCTTCTCTCAGTTCTTTTATACTCTTGCCCTGATGTATTCTTCTCCTTAATGTAACTGCAGAGGTCTACAGAGAGCTCTTTGGCCCTCTTGGCTTGGTTTCTGTCCTGACATGTACAGTACGTGGATTTTATGATCTAATTGTTGTACAATATATACACGGGTTTGTTTTTTGGGAATTGTGCACAAAGGTTGTTAACACATCTCACGATACACCACACCATCATTTGGAGGCACATCAATGGGGTCTGAATAACTATAAGGAAAAGAATTTAGATTTGATTTTATCAAATTGAAATGTCAATAACTAAATCTACAATCGAATAAAGGAGGAAAAGTGATGTGGCCTGAAACAGCTGAAGCCACTAAGAGTCTGCTGGTCTGTTATTGTTTTCCTGAATTTTTCTGAGGGAAAAATGAAGATTTAAAAACATATTTTTCCTCCTGAAAGACCTAAATTTGGAATTGTGCTTTTCCTCTCAACAAGCCAGCCGACTTTCTGTATCACCTAAAAAAACCGCTACAAGGGCAACAGGAACAGAGGAGTACAGGGACACAAATAGAGTTTTTTCTCCCAAAGTTGCACATGCTTACACACACACACACACACACACACAGTCTTTCCCCTGACAGTGAGTGACCCCCCTCTGTGAGTCTAATGAAGGCATAGTGTGTCGGGGAGCACTCACACCGCACCTGCTTGCACGCAGTAAACCCTCCAGAGCAACATGTTCGTACACAAGCCCGTGTTCACAGATACACACACGCACGATGGCACATGGCTTGTGATTACACACATATGGTCACAGACACACTCTGTGAACTTCATGTCGGCCCATCAGAGTCTTTCTCCACCTTTGAGTGTGTTCCTGCAAATCTACACTTCTCCATCTGATTCACTCTCACTGAGGGATCATTATCTTTGGCATATTCCAGGCAGGAGTCATGACAGGGTTATCATTAGGACAGCGACACTCAGCAGGTCACTTGTCTCTGAAGGACCACCTCTCAGTGTGGGTTAAATGAATGCATGGTCATTGACCTACCCTCCTTTGATGTAGTCGAGGAAGGTGACTTCAATGTCCACCAGGAATGACAGCAGTGTTACCTGTGAGGGATTGGGCTACAATCAGCTTAGTAAAGACCAATCGCAGTATTATACTGTGTTTCAAACACAGTAATCATATTGTGTGTATTACAGTAGGAAAAAATAATGATGTGTCACATTTGGTGCCTTACCGTTCCAGAGTTGAGGTATTTTTTCTTCTTTCCTTTCTTCTTTGGATTTACCACCTAAAAAAAAAAAAAATCGCAAGAGTAAAATCACATGATTTGAGACTTTTTTTTAAAAAAAGATGTAAAAAGTGCCATTTTTTCATTTGTGGGTCTCAAATGCACATCTCATGTTGCAACCCAAGTCCATAATGGCATCCAACACCTCCTGTGATGTGTGGACCAGCCAGAAACAGACTTGAGAGCATTTTCGAATCCCAAACACTGGATTTGCCCTTTTAAATCAGAGCTTTATGGCCTAATTAAACTGCGCCAAGGTTGAACAGGAAGGAGATGACCTCAGGGAAACAACATATAAATGTGTGGATTTATGCATCTCTCCTTGGGTCACATTGCAACTAGCTGCACACAAGGACACATTTGCCTCTGGAGGTGTGGTACAATGATGTTATTAGAAACACACACTCACACTGGCCAAGCACCTGCATTAAAACAAAGCAATGCTTTTCCTGACTGTGAGCTTTAAGCTGAGAAAAAAAAACCATGGTCAAAGAGCAGAAACCACAACATCACTTTGATTGTGAGCATATCTCTGCGTGGCTGCATGCGTGTCAACGTGCAGCTATGTGAGTGTGCCTACAAAAGTGCCGTTATGCAAACAGCAGCTGTTTGAAATGACCCTGTGTGTGTGTGTGCTCTACTCTAAGTGTGGTACTGTGTTAATCAAGAAGCGTTGCCTCTTACTGGGAGAGGATACGCCAGTGATTCGTCATAACTGTCAGTGTTTCTCAGAGGGGGGGAGACAGAGAAAAGGGGGACAAACAGGATGCCTGGGTCATATTAAATGTTATTATTATTATTTTGAATATTATAAAAACTATCTTTAGATTTTGTAGACACCTGGCAACTTGTCCTGAAACTAATTTGGACTGCAGTGGGATCTTCTTTGTGTTGAATGAAGACAGACACACACACACACACACACACACACACACACACTCACCTCATAGACGTTGAACTGGCTCTGCCCTCTGGAGAGTTCCCTGTAGCTAGTGCTGAACTCTCCAATAAAGTCGTGACTACAGAGAGATATGAGGCAGACAGAGATGATAGAGGAAGAGAAAACAAAAGGAACATATAAAAAAACACACACTAGAGGTGGCAGGAAATTCCATTTAATTATTCTAGACACAGTTTTGTAGTAACAAACTGAGCATGTGAAATAAAAACTCAAAAGAAAATGTCAACATAACAAAAGACACAATGACAAGATCATGTTCTGTACTCTACATGAAAATTATTCTGAATAACATGTTGTACTTTGCAGAGTTCATTCAAACTGCTGATTCAAATTGGATTTTCAGTCCTGTTAAAAAATATTACACCAAATCGTCAGAGTGTTCCCTCTAACAGACTGAGAGTGACACTGAATAGGCTACAGAGTATAAAGAACAGAAAACTACAGCTTGGAAAATGTTACTCTTTCTTCTTTCTGTCAGTCAGAATCCAGACTCACAATAAAGCTGTTTCAATTGGTTTAGGTTAACTGTGCACAGAAAGGTTTCGTGATGTTGGATGTTGATGTAAATCACAAGAAGTACAAATAATTACTGTTTTGATGCCATTGGTTGAGCCGAGGGAAACCGTACTTTTGCACAGTGCATTAGATGTACTTTAGAACGATGCACAGAGAAGTAGAGAAGGAATGGGGGTTACTCTGACCTGCACATTACTGAGAGCTTGTGTCATGCAGGTTGAAGAGCAGAGACGAGTACATCTTGGCATGAGGAATGTAGAAGAAACCTGTTTTCTACTAACTGAATGACGCAAATGGTCTTACTCAAACTCTCTGATCAATTGCAGAGCTTCACTTTTGACCAGTCAGTCGTGTCCCGTTTCTCCAGGTGCAGCGTAACAAGAGAAGCCTCCTGGGATAATGTACCTTTAGCACAGGGGCTCTCAACCCTGGTCCTCAAGGCCCCTGCCCTCCTTGTTTCCAGGTGTGTTCAGTCAATTAGAAGCTGGAAGATACTTTGTCTTCCCCAACTCCACTTTCATCTAAGACAGGACCTTTCACCTGATTCAAGGACTGATCAGGGGTAGTTGAAGAACCAGCCAGATAGGGTTGAAAAGCCCTGCCTTTATTTTATTTTTTTACTTTGTAGATAAAATAATAATGCGTGTCTGTATTGTTTTGTCTGGTGCCTCTGACACTATTTTAGTTTAAAGTTTAGTAAAGATTTAAACTATGGGCATGATAGGGTCTGACAGGTTAATAATTAATTATTTTTTACTAAGCTACTGAAGTGAGACAATTTATTTGATTATTTGTTTCCATCCTGTAATTGAAAAAGTCATATAATAGGTTGAATTACCTGCCATCTCTGTCCCAGTCGTACACTTCAACCTTGATTGTTCTGTTTGGAGAAGACAAAAATTTCACATTAAAAAAACGATCTGTCTGCTTAATAGCACAGGAAACATTTTCCACATTTATGTATTATTATTCCCAAAGACTTAAAGCCTCTCTTTAAACTGTACAAAAGTGTACATTTAATCTGATGAATGCTAATTGCTTTTGTCCTTGTTGTCACGGAGGTGTTAGAAAAAGCAAAACCATTCTGCAGCTTATCTTCATTGCAATGCGCTGTCTGCCTGTCACCGTATGAGCTCTCCTCTTCTCCAAATACATCTATTTCTGCGGAAAGGAACAGAATAGTCTGGAGGAGACTGATACCACTCTAATATCCTCAAGAGAAGGGTCATTTCTCCCTGACAAAAGCAGGAGAGTGAAACAGAGGAAGAGAGAGGTGAGGCGAAAGGATAATAGAGCAGAGATGGATTAAGACAGAGAGGGCAAAAGGTATCGTAACGGACGAAGCAAGTACGAAGGCGATAGTGTAAAAATGGAACCATTGATCGAATTTAAAAGCATCCAAAAGGTCTGATCAGAAAGTATTATTTCATCAATATTTAATGAATTTCCTCTGAACTTCTGAGTTATCTGATTTTTCATCCTCCTCATGTTCTCGTATGAGGAGTGGAAATAAACACCATCATTAACGGGTCTGTTCTCAGAGAGCCAGCAGAGTCAGAAGAGGCCTGGCTTCTAGTGATGGGCGTCACATTCCAGGATGGATGCGCAACATTAACTCCCCAAGAGAAATCAGCTTGTGCAGAGATTTCTGAAGAAATGTGTGCTTACATATGCATATGTTTATCATCGTCACTCTAAGCTTTAATGATGTGACAGAGAAATTGTACATGGTAATCTCATGGCTTCACTATGTGTGTGTGTGTGTGTGTTTGATCACAGGCTTATCAGGGTGCCTATAAGACACAATTCACTATTGTTTGCCAGCTTGAGCAGCTTGAGCTCATCTTTAGCTCTCCTCCCAGGCCCAGTGTGTGTGTGTGTGTGCGTTTGTGGTCCACCGTGGGTTTCCTGAGTCTCCCACTGATAAGACACAGTGTGACTCAACTCCCCTAATAAGCTTATTGAAGCAAACTTCGGATCGATGCTGCTGTCTGCTAGCTAAGCTAAGCTAAACCCTATTATCTCCTTCTTGGTGCCCTTTTTCATTTCACAGGAGATGGAGCCAAACTCGTCACCGACATGAAACAAACAAGCTTCTATCTTCTTGTTTTGACTTGGTCATGTTCGGAGATGTAAACACAGCTTGCAGTTAACCTGAATGCACGTAAAAGCTTTATTTCCTGGAAATAACTCTGTTGTTTGGTAGCGATTAACAGAAACTCACAGACATAGCATTTAGTTGTTTCCAAGTGTAACAGTAGAATGGAAAAACACACTTAAAGCCCAGGATATGGTTTTGTTTCCTATGACAAATTAACAAAATGCAATGCATTTAAGTGAGATAATTCTTTAGCACAACATTTCCAGGAACAATAAAAATCACATCTAGTTCCATGCCGACAGAATAATACCAGGTAAAAAATTGCAGTGTCTACATTGCAACCTGGTTCAGGATCAGCACCATCGACAGATAACGATCCACTGATGATTACTCATAAACAAAAGAACAACAGGATTAAATTTTCTGTCCTATTAGGATGTCTTCACTGATTTATTACAATACATTGTAGGTCTGGGCAATACATTAATTAACCTAAATTAATTTAACATTTTGCTTTAAACGACTCCTAAAAAAAAGAAAGAGATTATTGCTTCTTTTGCTGATGCTCAAATGGCAGCTGCAGCACTTTTCTGGAGTTGCAACAGTAATGTCAGCTGGCCCTGTTTCCTTGGAGACGCCTACGTGTGTGTCAACAAGCTGGGGTAATAGTGGCTGCAGTGGGTGAAGACAACAAAATATTTGCCAAAGAAAGGTCATGCAACCTCAGTGATTTGGAAATGTTCGACAACTCTCTTCTTTTCTCTTTCGCTTGCCTTTTTGCACAAACCTCACATTAAAAGAAAGTAGTCCTGATGCGTTTAGGGACACTACATAGTGTGGGTCACCTGTGTTTGAGAAGCATTCAGGGCCCAATATGCAATTACTATGGGTAGGCCTTACTTTTTGTTACTTCTGCACAGCTGTTCATGGTTTTATACTGTAGGTTATAATGTTTCTATTATGTAACATAACCGCCTTCTGAATCATGTTTTGTCTAGATGTCATGTGGACAAAAACAAAAAAAAAAGATTGTGAATGGTCCATATCACACACAGCAATTGAGATAAAATATTTTGGCCATACTTCCTGTGGAAGCCAGTGACCCCTTTCTCACTGTTTGTTCTCTACTTTGTATTCTCCTGCTGTTATTTTGTGTCTTAGTAACTTATAGCTAATACATGAACTACACTAATGACATCATCTAAGACATCAAAGCAATGCCTTTTAAACTTGTCTGGTAGTCGTCGAGGAAACCAATATTTGTATTCCTTTATGGCTGTTAGAAATTTACAGGAGCAGCAAGATGTGGTATTACACAGTTTTCTTACCGTGTTCGGTGGAGTCTAGGTATTATGTCTACGTGATTGTAGAACTGTTGCTATGAGCTGTACTGAGGAACACAGAAGTTCAATAAATCTAAATTTTTTTTATAATACATTGATCTCAGAAGTGGATCATTTTTGGACCACTAGACACTCTTAAGGCGGCCTTTACACTGCCCATCCCTAATACATGGTATTACACTGGCACAGTTATCAGTTCATCACAGCCTTGTGTGATTTAAAAGCCTCGAGACAGATAAAGTCACATTAATCTGAGCCCCTGTCAAATGCAAGTTTCACATCTAGCTTGATTTCCATGAGTGCCGTCATTGCTTGTTTGTAAATTGGGCAAAAATCTTTCTAAAACGTCCCCACATCTGTGAGCTCTTTGATGGAGCACACACAAAAATTCTTGCCTCGGGTCAAATACATACTGTTGCCAATTTTTAAAATTAATTCATCCTAATGCTGTTTCATGTCCAGTTTTTATTTTTTGCTGTTTTCTAATGACCTGAATACACCCACACAACCACCACAAAAGAGCAGCTACGATCATAGAAATGTTAATGTGTCTGAAATTTGTTTCCAAATGAAAACAAATCTAAGGGCAGCAAAGTGGTGGAGTGGTGAGCACTGCCAACTCGTGGTTAGAAGGTCTCCAGTTTGAATCTGTGGCCAGCTGCGGCCTTTCTGTGTGGGGTTTTCATGTTCTCCCCATCCTTGCGTGGGTTTCCTCTGGGTACTCGTTTCCTCCCGAAGTCCAAAGACATGGATCTTGTCTAATTGTGACTCTTAATTTTGCGTGGGTGTGAATAGTTGTCTGTATGTGTTTGTCTGTGTTGGCCCTGAACCTGTCCTCACCTCTCGCCCTATGACAACTGGGATAGGCTCCACCCACCCCTAATTTTCCATAGTATCTTACAAAACCTACCACATAAGTTTGTCAAATGTTGTATGATAAATTTAAACCCAGACTCTCACAGAGATGTTTAATACCTTCATTCCGTACTTATAACCTGAAAAATATATAGAATTGAAATAACATGTTTCTGTGCCTAAATAACCTTACTCACAGTATAAAGTTGTAGATGTTTTTTTATAGAACGGCTCATCCAACAGTGTAATCCTGTGTGCTAAGGAGCCTGAAGAGGCCATTAGATACTGCAGGGTATCCATCCATCACATCATCAGAGTTGCCCATATTAGCAAGCATGAGATTTCCAGCATTTCTGATACTAAAATAACTTCTCCGGATGACTAAAAGGGTTGTTAGACTTGTTGTATTGTATAGCATCTAAAACAGGAGTCAAATTTACCTGTCATAATCACCGTTGCAAAGAGCTCGAACAGGGATCTTAAAGGCCTGCCACACTGGGTTCAACGTGTTCTTCACCACTTCGGTTTTGTGGCAGATGGTAAACCTGGGGAAAGGAAAAAGAAGAGAAAATAGGAAAACGATTAGGAGGAGGGATAGAAGTGGTAAAGAAAGAAGAGAGAAAAAAGTAAGATTAATTAATGATGTCATTTGAAAATACACTAGAGGGGATAAAAAATACTTTCTACTGACCTGACAGTCATGTAAAGTAAAAGTGATAAGCTAAGGAAACGACACTGCTGACCTGGCACACACACACAGACACACACACAGACACAAAAGGTAATTTCATTAGTCCCCCGGCTGGAGGGTGGACTTTGTATTTCCACCTTCAGTGCACACTGCCTTATCTTTCTTGTCACACACTGCAGGATGGAAAGGGGAGCCCACAGTGCTGGATCGAACACACTCAAACACACATAAAATCAATGTGAACATACCGCAACACTCGGAATACGTAGAGATGTTTGTGCACTTGTGTGTGTGTGAGAGCACACACACAAGTGCACAAACATCTCTACGTATCATTCACACACATGCGCTAACAGCAGCATGACTTTTAGTTTCAGGCAAATCAGCAAAACCAATTTCCCTTGGATGCCCGGAGGAGCTAAACCAAACATGAAAGGAAGGAGAGGAAAAAGGGAGAAAAAGTATGAAGGAAGAAGGCGAGGGGAACTCACGTGCCGTCCTCGTTGCTCCTGTAGAAGACCAGAAAAGGATCGGACTTGCCAAAGAAATCCTTTTTGTCCAGCTTGTTCCCGCAGAACTGCATCAACACTGATTCCTAATGGGCCGCAAAAATAAATAAATAATATACATATATGGAATAAAAATGCATAACGTGTTTTCTGTAGCTCTACCAATCAACCCAACTATCAGACAGATACTGTTTCAGACAGATCAGTTTCAAATGTGTTTCTAGTGAATACGGTAGATATATTCATCTGTAACAGCAAGGCTGATTGATTTGTTATTACTATTCACTGACATTTATAGAAAGATTTTCCAAATTTCAAACATAGTTACGGTCCTAGTGGCTATTCAGGAGCTAGCCACAAAATTGCCAAAGTCAGGTCTGTGGCTACAGGCTGTAAGGCACTGTGTGCTCTGAGAAGCAATATGATTGAATATGTGCTAAGGTCATGAAATACAAAAAAATATAAAGGACCGCTAAAATGTAAATAGAAGAAAAGTTGAATTCCTAATATATTTTATCAACTGGTAAAAAAGTTTCCCCTTTGTATGAATTGATTGAGGCTAAAAGAAAATATAAAGCTTAATATATCTTTTCATTCTCTATTTTCACAGTTTAGGATAAATTATCTATTGATGTTTTTAGTCATAGATGATTTCTGACTCATCTAATAATCTTTTTGTGGTTCTCATGATATTTTTTTTTTTCTCAGTTAAATGTCACATTGCAAATCAGTTTTTTAAAACGGGAAATGTCCACATCAATAAATGATGATAAACTGCCAACAGCTACTTTTAAGTACGTCCAACGTATTTTCTAAGTAGTTTATGTGGGATTTTTGTTCCACTAACTTTCCCTGTCTTGAACCTTCTACCACAACTGTCCTTATAGCTACAAAATGCAATATGCAGAACGGACAAGCAAAGACAGAGCACAGCATCCAAAGAAGATCAGAAGTACTGACGTGCTGTATATACATGCTTACCCTGCAGTTGTTCAGCTCCTCGGCTTTCACAATAATGGTCCCACATTTCTTCCCTGGGATGCCTCTGTAAACAACACATATTATTACAGTCATATAGTAAATGTTACATGATTAAGAATGGTTAATTGACATGCAATCCTCTTCCTATTGTCTCTGCTGCATTTGTGGTCAAAACATAATGTATGACTGGGTGTATGACATCTCCCATTTCTTTTTAATAACAGTTTACACTCAAATCCTTGTGGATGAGGTTCCAGGTGGAAATTAGGTAGGTAGCACTTGTAGTTCTGTGCCACCTTCAAACAGAGTCAGCCATGTTTCTGTAATTCAACATCTATTATGTCATTGCCATTGCCTCAAAAATCCAGAATAAAGTAAAAGTTTGAATCCATGAATGAGCAATATATATATTGGTTGCTTTTATTATGAACATTTCATTTTTTAATAGCATCCTGTTTGGTGTCTTGGACAAAACCTCTAAATATTCTAAAACATCAAATGTTGCATCATCAGCTGAGCTGTAATTTGCATTCGTTTCCTTCAGACTGTGATGCCAGATAGTGTACATTTAAGTCCAAACCACATGTAGACCCAATAAGAAGCTAAACGCTGCACCTTTTTCAAAAGGTCTAAAGACGAGTGCAGGGAACCTGCCCTTCAAAGCAGAAAAACACTCTACTGGAAATGTTTTTGGAATTAAAGGAGGGACACACTGTACCTAATGGAAAGTTTCACAGCTTCACACTGACTCAAGACATTTCCATGATACTAAAAGTATTCCATGATACACTGTTGGCCATGGCGTGTTTATCTTTGTGTGTAGCTGCATCCATAAGTGTGAATGTGTGTCTGTGGATCTGGTCTGTGAATTGACCTTTGTGCTAAGTTTAGATGGTTGGTGAGGTGGTGATGTGTATGACTGACTGTAGTCCTGTTATTATAAAGGTGTGTTACTTTATGTATGTGGGCAGCTGCACTATGTAAAGTAGGAATATGAGGGATGTGTGTGTGTGGATTTGTATGTATAAGCATTTTCTTTCGATAAACATCACAGTCTTGAAGGTGAATCCAGTTGCACGCACACACACACACACACACACAACCCGCTGTCTAAAATTGGAAACATTTTCTTTTAGTCCACTAGGAAATCAACAAGGGCAGATTTGTTAGCCTCTGACGTTCATATTTTCTTCTTTGGGCAGTCCATCATAAATTTATGCTGCACACACATATGCTAAAGCACTTTGCTCTGCTTTTTCTTCTTTTTCCTGGTAGAGTGATGTTTTTATATCACTTGATTTCTTTTGGGTCGGGTTCAAATTTAGATTAGTCGATTAATTGCGTTTACCTAGAGTAAATGTGTTTAATTAGTTGCATTTTTTAAATGATTCTTAGTCATATTAATAACATAAAGTTGTGGATTAGAGCAGGGCTAAATACCTTCAGCATTTTATGTCCCTGGCATAGAAGGGTGGTTGTTTTGAATTTTATATGTTTCAATACATTGACAATATGAATACAATTCTCAGATCCCTTCATGAGAAGAAGAACAGGACAATATCATCCGACTGAACTTTGAAGGGGTCTCACAATCTGAGAAAGAGGCCCAGTTGCATGATGAGCTCTCCTTTTAGAGACCCACCTGGCAGAAATCGACTCAGGCACTCACTTAAACAGCCCAGAATTGGGGTCGACAACCTCTGCATGGATGTAATTCAAGTCTCCTCTTACTTCCAGCATGAGAAACTGCAGGGAAAGTGCTTTTGAAATGGCAGAGTTATCGAAATGAGATAGATCCTGGAACTTATGCTTTGCATTGAAGAGCTGAGAGATTCTTTCTTTTTTCCCCTTTGTCTCAGGAATCTAAAGATGGGCAGAAAAGTAAGACACTTTCTATTTTCCACTCAGCACATAACACAACATCTGAGTTCATTTGCTTAATCTGTTTTTCAATCATTTAAACCAGTTTGGTGAATTGTATTAAAACCTGGTCACACATACCTGTGTCACAGATCCTCCAACAATTACCACAGATCACCAGCATTTTAATGATTCATAGTAGGAGAATCACTCTTTGTAACATCCTAAACATTTACATAGGCATGCCCTTGGATTAATAAAATACTGTCATCCATTTTACCATCCACGTGGAAATAGTGAAATGCACTAATGGCACCCACAGCTTTTGTATCACAAACTCAGACTTCAGCAAATTTAATGCAAAGGAAACACTCAGAGGATCAGGATCCCAGCTTTAGCTCCTGAAAATTTCCCTTATTTTGTTTTGGGTTTTTTTTTTCTGCTTTAACATCTAATTTTTACACATATGAGTTTACAGTTTTCTCAGGTTCCAGACATCCACATTTCAATAATGGTCTATTTCACGTTCGCTCTCCTGATTTAGTGTTTGGTCTCAGGTAATTGTATGTTGGACACTGGCAGCATAAAACATTATGAGAAAAGTTTTGTGACAGTTTTGTGTGCTCGTTTTTAAAAAAAGCAGAACGGACACCAAAAAGGTAGAGCTAATTAAAAATAATGAGCTGCGTGGATTGTCTGTGTATGAGCTCTTTAAGCTACAGATCTCATTAACCTTTATCATTGCTAAACATTATGTTATTACAACACAGTGCAGTTCCAGTTCATGATTACGACCATTAAGGGAGCCCACACATTATGCATCTTCAACATGATCAGACCCAACACGAACAACAGGTTCATTACCACCTGAGAGAAATGACAGTAGCCACAGGAATTCATTTTTATGTCGCATTTTCCGCTTGTGTTGTGTTTGCACAAACCAGCCGCTAGTTTCCAGAAAAAGGAGAAGCGACTTTTTAATAGAACTATAAAGACTTAGTGAAACCCACTCACACACTCTCCTTCCTATTGTTCCCCCAACCCCCCTCAGTCTCAATCATGTCATCTTACTTCAACAATATGCAGGGAGCAATGGTTAAAGACTGACACACACACACACACACACACACACACACACACACACACACACACACAAGATGAGCGCCCAGAAACCGTGTCGCTATGACAACTCTTCGAGCAGGGGCCCCCGCGGCTGGATAACTAATGGGATTCCTCTGCTCGTTATTTCCTCAAATGCTTGTTCTCGCGCTTTTATTATTATTTTTTTTAACAGATCCGGGGTCATTATTCTGACCGAGAGAACTGCCCCAACATGATACATGGGTGGAAACAGAATTACACCGTTACTGGGTGAATAATGCATGTCAGACATGCACACAGACACAATATGTGATCAAGGCAAAAAGGAGACGCTCAAAATTACAATCCTTCATAAGCACAGCAATTTATGTGAGGTTTTACACGAGGCAGCAGAAAAGTGGAAGAAATCACTGACTGTTATTTACTGAAATTAACCACCAGTGTTTGTTCATACTTTTTATTACTCTACAATAGAGCGAAAACATAATTCTAGATGTGAACAAACTGTTATTTTTCTATGATTATCATTCATTGTGAAGTGAGCGATTTTAATGTGTGCTCTGAATAAAAACAGAGCGTGTGGAAATGCTTAACATCTGAAAATTTGATACAAATCTATCCTCGCTCTAGCTCTCAGGTAAATTGCTTTCCTCTTTTTAGTTTATTCATGACACAGAAAAGCACTCCAAAGTTGAGAAGTGCTTCAGGAATATCTCTGCTTGCTCCCTCGTGTGTGTGTGTGTGAAAGACGGAGAGTGAGAGAGTGAGAGAGAAGCAGAGGAAACACTGTGAATGCTCTAATCAAGACACACGGATTTGCAATCAGCGTCTGGCGAGAGACAGGTAATTAAGTCTGGGCCACTTCTGGGCTCCAGAGTGACATCCACGCATGCACACACACACAGACACACACGCGCGCGCAAACAGGAGCTCAAGCACACACAGACACGCACTCACATTTTACACAGGTCAATTCCATTATACTGTCCAAGTAGGGAGAATACCTGAATGAGATATCAATTATCATTATAACACCACAGAAATCCATCTAACCTTAGTCATGCCCTAACACACACACACGCACACACAGGCTGCCCAGAAAGGAAACTCACAACAATTATTCTCTCACAACAGGAACATTGACATCCAATCCATGTCACACCAGGGACAGATAGAGTTTCTTTGTCCTCGCTTTACAAATGCTCACAATCAGACTTGTATTCATAGATATCAGCCTTTGTGATTGTGTGTGTGTTCTTGTGGGTGTGTTCTACATGGTGGGACCCCATATTCAATTACACACTCACCTGTGAGGACATGCCTGTTGTGAATCGAACTGAATTTTAGACTGATGAAATTGTTTGAGGGCAGGTATGGGTCAAGTACGGGTTATGGTTAAGGTTAGGGTAAGACTCCAAAAATGAATGTAAAACAAACGTGTGTGTGTGTGTCTCTTTGTGTGCGAACCCATCTATTCTTGGTAACACACACACAGAGAGTGTGCGCACACACACAAAAACACACAGCCCCTAAAAAAGAAACCCATATCCATGATTTTCTCTCACAAAAGGAGAAGCAATTTGCTTTTCCATAGCACATCAGGGCTTCTCTCCGACTCTTTAACCACCAAAAATAATCACTGTAGAAATAGAGGGAGAGAAAAACAGCGCAGCAGAGGACAGTTGGACACAAGAGACACAACTGTCACAACATTGAGGTAGAAGAGAGGACTTAAAGAGACAAAGTGGTTGAGCAAACGCAGCACTGGCTCAAATATTCCATAAAAAAATGAACACCAGCGTCACCATTTCAAATGTAAATGTTATCAGTAATCAAATGCAATTCAGCTGCGAAAGTCTCAGGTGGTGTTCACTAAACCCGAGTGATCTCATGCATATTAAACCAAACAATGAGCCGGAGTAACGAGCTCATGTCGTTGCAAAGTTAAAAAGTCAAAAGGGGGCATCAGGGGATTTATCAGCCTCAACATGCAGCAATTCTATTAGATTCTTCAACAGGTTGTGCAGTAAAATAAATGCTGAGGCTTAATGAGTTCATGGTAAAAGTCAGTTAATGAGCCTGGCTCCGTGAAGTGAAAAAAAAGAACATTTCAACAGCATCATTCATCAAGAGGATCTGTAATGAAAAAATAATCATAAGATGAAAGAACATTTTATAAATAGAGAGTTTTTACATGAGAAGATAGATACGGCTCTCTAGGCTGTACAGTAAGTACGGCTTTATGCAAGTGTCGATGTAAGTGTTGTATACGTAGGTGTTTATACAATGAAACAGTGAATAAATGAACGTTGGCACTATTTTACCACGGTACACATCCGCTTTATCCTGTTTATTATTCGGTTTTGTGATAAATAAATGAGGAGAACTACATACAAAAATGTTTGCAATCTGTTGGCTTCTAGATCTCTGGCACAATATTCTATTGTCACAGTGTGTTCTAATATAATAATCAATGGCTACATTTCATTTGAAAAGTTTTACACTTGTTTCTATCCACTTTTTTTCTATCCAATTTTAAGAACGGAAATCGGGGAAATCTGGCTCTATAAGGTGAGATTAGGGTTAAACACCAAGACTCATTTTTTGACACAATGATACACATAAATGTTATTCATACCATCCACATATACATGCTGAAGTATGGAATGCAAATACAGGATAATGTACTTTTCAGTGTTGGCTTTCTGTCGCTGGTAGATTTTTATCTCTATCAATCTCCTCTCTTAGTCTCCTGAATGCCCACTGGAGTTTGATTGAACAATGTAATTTGCTCTAATTAGCACTCATTAAAATTGTTAGAGTTCCCCCCGTCATGTCAGGCTGCAGGTGTGTGCATGACTGTGTCTATAACACACACACACACACACACCTACCACACACAAAATCGGACACAACCTCAAGAAGTTGCCTCCACCAGCTGTGGCCTTTGACCCTCTGTTTTGAATAATAGTTGACACTTTCTTCTGCCACTTGTGACCCATTTGAAATTAATAATTTTTTTTGTGTTTGTTTTCCTGAAGTATTTATAGTGATGACATATAACACATGAAAACCCCCAGCTGAAAGTTACTCCCACATTCTATTTCCAGAGCCTACACTTTCCTAAACTATTTCAGTACAGTGTCTTTATTTTAGGGAACTATACACACAACCTTTCTCTGCATTAATTTCATGCTGCAGCCTTAAAAATGGCATTAAATGACAGTTACACTACATTAACGTTCTTCTGAAAGTCTATATTAAAGGGGGAAGAACTGTTCTTTGGGTTCAAAGTTGAATCATGTTCTCTCGGTAACAGGGCAAGCAGAGGGAAAACATATGTGCTCTACAGAAAATGGCTTTCAGTGTTTAAACCCAAGACCTTGTTGCTGTGGAACAACACTGGTAAACTACAAGTCTCTGAGCTGCCCACGTGGAACATGTCATCAAAGTGCTGTAACAAGCAAATACACAATACATACAATATGTGACAATGTCAATATTCACTCCAGGGGAAATGTAGGTGGACTATAGAGAAGATCAAGGCTCAGACGTCTCAGTAGCAAATGCACATTAAGGTCGGGCAGTGTGTCTGACATCAATCAGGATAATATGATTTTTACAATATCGTATCCATACAACAAATATAATGACCCACAATACATGAACAATGTATACAATAAACAATGTCAACATTGTATGTCCATCCAAACATTATTTGCAACTTATTCTGTTCAGGGTTGAGAGGGGCTGGAGCCTACCCCGTCTGTCAGTGGGTGAGGGTTATGATGGACCCTGGACAGCTCACCAGTCTATCTCAGGGCCAACACAGACAGACAGACAACCATTCACAGTTATTTTAGAGACACTAATTAACCTTACATGCATGTAAGAAGAAAATAAATAGATTTAACTGAGACTAAAAGCAACAGATTTTTATATTTGAATATTAAATCTCGTCCTGTCCTTTGGATCGACTATAATCTCACACCTAGACATTTATCACCTTTCGAGATTTAAATGAAGACACACTGAGGTATTTATGGACTTACATTTAAACAAGTCTTGAAACTTGGGTTGAGCAAATGACTTAAAAAATGTGTTTGTGTTTGCGTGTGTACTGTGTGTGTAGAGGTGGAGAAGAGTGTCGTGAGTAGAGCTTTCAGGTTAGACAACAGGGTTTTGCACTCTGGAGGGGTCCATCCGTGGTGCACATATAAAATTGTGCACAGACACAGACAGGGCCTCTCTCTCTCTCTCTCTCTGAGTGGGAAACCTGCCACTGCAATCACCATGGCGATTGCTACTCAGGTGGATGACAGTGTTGCTTTGAAATGAAGAGGAACAGTAACACACACAGGGGTTGCCAGGTTGTTTACAATGTTCAGTGAAGGGATGCCAGCTTGGCTGTTATTCCCCCTTCTTTTTAGATCTCAAAGCTCATCAAGGCTTCAAATGAACAAGTAAATTGGATTAAAAGGACACAATTGACAGGAAGCCAAGTGGGCTTCAACTGTGTGAGAAAGAAAATATGCAGCACTGACGATACAAGAAGATAATGGTGTATTTAAATTAGGCTCCTAATGAAGCCAGTTTTGCTGCTCATTCTCTCTAAGTAATCATCTGTTAATAACAGTAATATTTTAATATAATTTAAACACAGTGTACTAATGAGTGTCTACATAACAGCTACGTACAGTGCATCACATATTTTCTGCAACATGGTGTTTTGCTTCATATCTGAAATAATGCGAGCAGGCTTGGCAGAAAGATTTGGATCAACACCAGCGCCTCAGATGTGGTAGATCTGTAAAATGTCACTAAATTGCAGGCAAAGTGATAGCTATTATAAAACTTAAATCATTCACTGTCACAATGGATATCTTCAGTGAAACGACTGGCTGCTGTTTGTTTGTGCTGCTCAGCAGGTTACTTATTTTAAGAATAGCTTCCAGTGTTTTAAAGCAGCATAAATCGTTGTTTCTCAGCGTAACACAACATGAATCACAAGATTCTAATTTAAGAAAAGGGGAAAAAAAATAACCTGAACTAATGATTTTTGGATCATTTAATTATTAATGTATTGTTAGAAATGCCAACAGGAATCAGAATAAACATACACCATACGCCATTAGAAATTCAAAATGCTGGGTTTTACACTTGTGCTGTTTGTACAGATTTGGATTCATGTCTTGATGGCGACAAATGGACCGATGTATGTCATTAATCAAAGCAATTATTGTCAAACAACATGCTCCCATGTACATCAGCACCGACAGGCTGAAGGTGAAGAGAAGCCGTGGCATTGCTGACATTTAAACATTAAAGCCACAGACAGATAAAGAGACTAACGCTGATTATCTCATTATACAATGCTACCAGCTACACAAACACTGCTGCAGAGCAAATACACTAAATCATGGCAATGGACTGCAGTGATGCCAGTGGCCTGTTATCAGCTCGACCAGTTTGTGGAATATGACAAAGAGTTCAAGGTATAGCTTTGACCTCCAAATTCACTGGATCTCAATCTGATCGTGCATCTCTGCACAATGAGACAGTCCCTCTTAATATGTGGTAGATGGTTTTAATGTGGTAGTGGTGGAGCAGCTAGTGCTGCTGCCTCACAGCTAGAAGGTACCTGGTTTGAATGTACCTGCCAGCTGTGGCCTTTCTGTGTTCAGTTTTCAAGTTCTCCCCATGCGTGTGTGGGTTTCATCCAACAGTCCAAAGACATACATGTTAGGTTCATTGGTGACTCTAAATTGCCATAGGTGTGAATGTCAGTGTGAATGGTTGTCTGTCAGTGTACAGAATGTCTCTCTGTGTTGGTCGTGAGATATACTGGCGACCTGTCCAGGATGTACCGAGCCTCTCATCCAGCCAATACTGGGATAGGGTCTAATATAAGCACTTACAGATAATGAATGGATGGTTTTGGTATTGTGGCTGACTGGTGTAATTCATTTTTATTACTGAGTGTAAATTCAGCCTGTCTTAGGCAAATTAAGAACTACATTTAGACATGAATTTTAATTAGTGTATTCTGAGAACAGTTTGTAAACTTGCACATGCTGCAACACTGACAGTTGGCACCAAAAAAGAAGTGAAAGTTTAATTTGATCGTTTCATGCAAATGCACACAAGCTTAAACATAATAACAAAACGCTTTGGTCCTCAAGTATGTTTTACAGGAGAAAACATTCTGAAAAAGCTTTGACAATAATTAGACAATAAATAAATGAATAATTTTGTTTATACTGAACAAAAATCATCGCTGGTCAGATAATGATTAAAATATAACTCAGCTACAGGAGTGCGCTTACTCACCCAAGAGGTTTTTCTAAGCGGCTGCCCAATGATCCAACAACCTCTCCAAGAGTACAGTAGGCCTGGCCCAGAAAATCCTGCAGAGACAAGAGATGCTTTTTGTGAATAAACACAATCAATACAATAAAACTGACATAAAATTACCAACAGCCATGCTGCCACCAAAATGACCCCCTCCTGATCTCTGAGTTCAGCCCTTCAGGACTAAAATACCTCAAAACACTTCGACATTCCCTACTGAAAGAATATATTGGCAAGAGATTAAGCCTTCCTCCCTCCAGCCTGCACACCTGCCCCACTGAGCTCCCTCGCCATTTTGGTAAATCAAACAGCCATCACGTAATGAAAACTTACAGCTGATGCTGACAGAAAGGCAAATAAGACAGAGAGAGAGCACAGAGTAAGGCACATAAATGTGAGATTTCCCTGCATAAATGAAACAACTAACACCCAAACTACATCACACTAAATGTATGTTGACTATTACAGATCATTATGGCTTTTTCCCTAAATGGAAGACTGGTTTCTGACATATGTCTTCATCTCCATCCACCCGGCTTTTGTCTGTTTGTCAGTTTCACGACTTGCGATAAACTGAACCCTTTCCAGCACAAGAAGTGCCGAGTTCAAAATTAATTTCATGGTATTTTATGATATTCTTTCCTGTCCATGATGCAGACACCATGCAATAAATTCACAAAATCTCCTAGCAACTGCGGGTGTTGCCAGTATGAGGTCTGTCGGAAAATTGGCCGTGTGCAACTAATAGCTAAATATATAACAGCATGGGATAGCAAAAGAGTTAATGTGAAACAGATAATTGTGTGGGTGTAGCTTCATTCAGTAATGTTGCAGAAACATCAGCAGTTTGACAGATAAGACAGAGATCCGAAGCTGACGACAAGCTTAGTGTAAATATCCTTAATGTAAAAACATTAAGGATACCAGGCAAAATACATGGAAGAAGCAGAACCGGAACCGTTGATAAATCAATAGCTTTACGCTGAATTGTTCAGATCAGTTGCAACAGTCTTTGAGACGTCCTACATGTTTACCTACTAAACAAAATGGTGTGGGCCATTGGATATCAAAGACACATTGTGGTCAATAATTTAGGAAAATCTAAATGCAAATTTCAGAAAAAAAACCTGTTTAAACAAATTCAAATAAACGAGCATTTGTGAAAAAACCACCTCTCTTCCTGTCCAGTTGCAACTTAGGGTGCTGTGTTGTAGACAGAACAGTGTGAATGTGCGTTTTATTATTTCCCCTTAATCTTCCACATTTGTCACCTAGTTCCCCGGTGAGCCAGCAGCCTACAGTTCCCATGCTAAACTGCCATGTAATGGACTGGCTCTTGGGTTTTTCCCTCGAAGACCTGCATCAAGTCTGGTGGAGGAGAAGCTGCCTCTGAGCCAACATGCTCGTCTTTTCTTGTACAAGATTATTGATTTCAGGAAAATTACGCAAGGGAGAGGAAAGACAGAGCCATGTAATGAAATGAAGATGGAGGAAAAAAGGAAGTGAGAGAACAAGGGTATATTGATGACATAAACAGAGAAGGTGTCAGAGAGCCACAGTGAGAGGATATCTGGAACAACAATAAAACAACATAATAAGGGGATTTATCCTGACAGGAAGCTGAGACTAAATGTGCTTTTGAGTAACTTTTGAGACATAAAAAATAAATCATCAATTTAAGCGCATTAAGTTGCACTGTAGGTTAAGACTGATGTAAGTATGTATCTGCTCCTCTTTTAAAGATCGTGTCTCATATTCCCCATCTTTTCTTATTTACAATTATGCCATTTTCCATGTGTATTACAGAAAACTCTGTACTGTACTGTAGACTGTGTGTCTGTGCTGTATTTTACGTGGGTGGACAGGTCAGGCTGGACACTGAAGAGCTAAGACTGGTAAAAGCTAAAGGCTGGAGTGTGTCGCCTCGGGGAAAACCAAGGTTAGCTGTCTACAGGGACACACACTTCACACGGGAACGCAAAAGTCAAGGAAGTGAAACATGGAATATATATCTATTTTTTTCCATCCCACACACACAAACATAATCTACAGCAGGCACCCAGTTGTACTACAGCGGTTCTCTTCCACACATGGTTTCATCCTGACTATTAAGACATTAGGCGCATTTTTAGATCATGTGCAGAGTTTAGAAATGACATTCACTGTCATTTTATTGTTTCATTGCTGTGACTTGTTATTGGACAGTAACACTCCAGGTCAGTGCTGGCAGTTACTGCTGCGAGCACCTGCTCAAACACATGTCAGATATCACAGCAAGCGGATTTTATACACACAGGTGTGTGTGCACAGTCAGACAGAGACGTCTAGAATACATATACACTGTGCAAAGTACAGGGGGCTGTGCACAGGACTATTTCTCTGTCATGGTTCAGAAAATAGCCTCAGTTTGCTGTGAAATAGCAAAGTATTGTTTTAAAAGTCTTATAAGTCTTGGTACAGTAGGTGGATTTGGACAGAGTCACGTTGTTTCTGCCCTTCTCCAGTTTTGCCAAGACGGCAAGCTAATCTGCCGATTTGATGTAAAACTACACGTTGTGAAATGTCGACACATTAAAATTGTTGTGAACACTGAAAGATGTTTTTACTACGCGGAGATCTAGTCACACCTCTATAACTGTTTAGTAAGTCCATTCAGAAATCAGCGATCAAAAATAAAGTGGTACACAATACAGTGGTGAAAAACACCCGGCCACTTAACAGCCTTATGATTATCAATAAAAACAACAGTGAGGGAACAAGCTGTGTCTACCTCTTTGAACTCTAATCCCCATGCTGCAGCAGGCAGGTCACAGCTATAATTGTTTGCCAGAAGAAGAGCAAGTTATCACATTGTTGTTGTTAATTACCATTATGCTAATTACTGCTATCAACTGGAAAAGCAGGTTGGACAGGGGAAATCTGTGTTTATTTAATTTCTGAAAGAACTGCGGGCCGTTCAGGGAATGAGCTCTTAGAGCTGATGATAAACACACTCATTGTAACGACCAGATTACTGTTATATGGTCGAAATGAGGCTAATGGGAGGTAACGACAAGGACAGCACTCATGCCCACACAGTGTGCAGGGACAGAAATCAATGTGAACCCACACGCTTCCATGCGGAAAAAAAAACACAAGTATACTTTAGGCTTTATTACTTACATGCTTGGACAGGTTGGCACTCTTTGAGTCCACATCATACCTTGCAAAAAAGGAAAAGAGACAGGGAGAGTCAGTGAATTAGAAAGTGATGGAAGGTGACAGGAGCTCAGCTGGGAACATGACAGGGATTACACACAAGGTAAAACAGTGACGGGGCCAAGAAGACTGTCATCGACAATCTCACCGGAGCATCTGGGTGTTTCACTTTCAGCATCGCAGGCTCGTGGGCATCCCCCCGTTAAAGTGGCACTAAATTAAATAATTATCTGTCACAAATATGATTGTGAGACGATACAGTATGTTTGCGCATGTGAGACAGAGACAGTAAATAAGACCACCTCAGCTCGTTAGTGTTTAGCCAACCACAGACAATTCCTCAATATCACCTCACACTCACAGAAATACCCAACCACCCCTCAGGTGAAGGTGCTTCTTCAAATAACTGGACGCAATCAGAGAAGCTGATCACTCCGCAATTTTAGATCGTTTCATAGCTCAGATCATTTCACCGACAACTAAAAAAGGGTTGAGGGAAAGAAATGAGCAGCAACAAATGACAATGTTCCAGACTTTCAAAAAGTGTGCATCTGTGGACTTGTGTTGAACATAACTTGAACTCTAAATTCAGAAGCTTGACTTAGACCATGAAATTATTGAATCCATGCTTGTGATACCTCAGCCCTGGCACTTATGCTGTCTTTTTAAAAATTCATCCTCCAACAGGGGCAGACCATACAGCCGGACATCTACTGAACTAGAAACACTTTACTACTAATAACCACCTAGGCCTTTATGTCTTTATGGGTATTTTTTAAATGCATTTTAGATCTTGGTCTAGTAAAGGATAAATACACCTCCCATGCAAACACATGGTAGTGTAAGAAAAACTGATTTGAAAAATATATATTAACACTGGTGATACACACTTGCCGAGAGAAAGTGATTGATATTCATAGGACATGCTGTAGTATTTCATAATCTGCAGGTCAGCAGGGCCAGATATCCACTGGCTTCATCGGAGCACACATGCACGTGTGAGCAAACACTAAAGGTTGGAATGTAGGGGCAAACACACTCATGCACAAAGACCGACTAAAAAGCCATTGTGCAATTTTGTTCCTTACATGCACGGCGCCATTCAGAAAAATCACTCAAGAGACAGGGAGCATAGATGCACACATACAGCCGCCTAAATACATGAGAAACCATAGAAACAACAATAACACTCACACAGAGATGTCCTCTGAAAGTCACAACTCAACAAATGTGTGTGTGTGCAAGTGTGTATCTGCCTTTGCACATGCAGGCTTAAACAGCCTGGGTATTAACACAATGACTGTATGATTTTTATCACATAGAGACACACATTTCAAGTGTAAACAGTGCTCTTTAAGTTTCAAATAAATACTGTCAGTATTTTAACACCCTCTCTGATGCTACACGTCCATTTATATGGGTGCCAATGTATTTTACGGCCAAGAAGATATATGAAAGGTTAAATACTTCTTTGTCCCTAAAGGAAATCTGTCCACTCCCATATCATACCCACCATCACCCCGAACGACATCTTTTATATAGTAGTTACCATGACTACACTGCACACACAGAAGCAAATATGTCCACTATGTGTATCACAGTCTAACTTCTATATCCCAGTTGGGTTGTCGGTATGCCCCCTTAGTTCATAGCTGATAATATAATTAGTCTCCATCTAATAAAATAAAGCCACTGAAATCCCCTCGTAATTCAATAAGAAATAGGATAGGAGACTAAATTGAGAAAGAGAATCCATTCACCTACAGGCAGTCTGGGAGCTTAATACTGTACATCTAAAGACCCACTGTCTCTTCTCAAATCTTCCCCAGCTTCTCTATTACAATAGCTTCAGAAAATATTCCCTTCACTTGCAGGCTTTGGGTTGTGGAATTATGCTCAAACTCATAAATTCCCATTTTAGCACATCAATCTACACTTATTTACCCCCTAATGACGATGTGGCTTGTAATTGTTTTTGAAACTGAAAACACTAAACCTTTATTTAGTGCTTTGCTGATGCCACAGTCATATAGGACTTTCTTTGGAAAACTCTCTACAAGCTTCTCTCACCAGGATTTAGAGCGTTTTATCCACTTCTTCTTGACAGATCCTCTCAAGCTCCATCAGACTGGATGGGATGGGGTCTGTTAACAGCCATCTTCAGGCAGATACAGGCCTAAGACCCTCCAGTGTTGTCTTGGCTGTTTGCTCCACATCGTTTTTATACTTCACTTTTAGGTCTCAAGAACCTTGGAGCAGGTTTTCATAATGGACCCTTGTGCATTTGGACGCATGTGTGTATTTGCAGTCTGTTGTGTGTATTTTACTTTAGTTGCTTCTGTCTAGGTCTAGACACTTTCCGTAGATGGATGACTGAAGCAAACACGAAGTAACCAAAGAGCTCACAGAGTGTCACAGCACAGGGTGTGAAACTTTTATAAATCTGAAGATTGTTCTAACATGGTCTCATTTTGTAATTTTGTCATTTCATTTTGGGTTATTGAGAGTAAGGTAATAGGCAAAATACTGTTTCCACTTTAAATTAAATCTACAACATAAAGAAAGGCTTAGATTAAAGGGGGACATATGAAACATTTCAAAGGTCTCACAGGAGACAAATCCACATTTTAGGAACAAGTAAGTAACAAGAGCAACATTTTAGAAGAAATATAAATATCATGGTCACACACACTTACAAGTCAAATCGGAGGTTCTGACGTTCTTCAAAGAAGTAGTCCAACATAAATTTACCCACAAAGTCTGGGTTTAACGTGTTGTCAATCACCTCTGTTCTCCCAAACTGCACAAAGACAGGAAAAAAAACACAGTTAAGACAAATATAGTTTGGAGAGATTGTAATGAAAACCATATTTTCTTCAGTATATTTATGCTTTCCTAAAATGTAGATCACGATAATGTGTCAGCTTCTATGTAGTGTGTGTAAATTCTCCGAGACGATGCGAAGCATAATCATTTTTCTCCAGCTCGACAAACCTTTAAACATTGATCTTACACAAATCACATTTTTGAAAATTACTGTGTGAAGTGACTCGTGAATAACTAATTAAAAGCAGAGTTTCTATTCCTCGGGAAACACATCAGAGCAGATGCTGGTTACAGCAGTTTATGTACAGCTTTGGAGTAATGAATGCATAGCAGCTGAAGTATCAAGTCAATGGAGATCAGGTAGGTCCCAGTTTGACATTTAACTTAGCATATTAATAATGCATGAAGATGACGGGCTACTCAGAACTATGAATAACTGGGAATGATTAGGGCTGAAAGATTTGCCCCCTCGTTTGCATGTATGAATATTCATTGTTGTGAAACACACTGCTGATTGCTGTACAGTCATACGTGAGTGCACTCATGCTCAAAACAAGTAGTTACTGGTTATTTCTACAGGCACCAATGAAGTCAAGAGCTTTGTTATCATTGGTGCAGATTAATTCACAAAAGCGGCCTTAGTGTCGACATTATTCAACTCATTGCTTGTCTTACAACATATTGGGAGAAATTAATCAGAAATTAATATTACATCTCCAAAATAACACCTTTAGAAATCAACGTGTTAAACGTTATATATAACATGTATATTTAGCATATTTAACTAGGAGCAAAATAATACTCAAGTGTGTTTTCAGCTACTCACAGCATATAATGATGATGATTAACAACGTATGGCAAATTATGGCAAACCGGCGGTGACTATTTTCAGAACACTTGAGTAATAGCTGGGCAATATATTGAATTTATTTGATTACTAATATCATTTTTTTTTTGTACAATGTGAAAAATGTCTACAGATTGGTCCTACATGAAAGTATGAAAGAGGGAAATATTATCATGCCTGAGATTAGACAGTGAAGTAAGACACAAAAATATACTCTTCTACTGGCTGTGCCCAGAACAAGAAATTACTGTAGATTACTTGTTCAAATTGTAAACAAGTGTTTACTTGATGGATTTATCTGTTCTCTGTAGAAATACAGGCTGGGGATAAATGGACATTAAACAGTGTGTGAATTCTACTCTATTGTGCTCACCAAGAATTGGACAGCAGCTAACTGCAAATTAGGCTGAAGTTTGTTGAAACAAATATATATGAAACTCATAAATAAAGATAAATATGATTTTATGAAAGTTGTGTGTTTTGCAGGCTGTGTGTGTTCTTGCCCAAAGGTCAAGATCACTTTGACCTCACATCTGTCACATTCTTGTGAACACGATAGCTGAGTGTCTGGATTTCATCACATCTGGCACAAATGCCCACTTGGGGTCATGGGTGAACTAATTAAATTACACGTCTGGAGAAGCGTGCATGTAAACTTGAGTGGGTGGCAGATGAATGCAACAGAAATTCAGTTTTCTTACCAATACAGTCTGATGTCACTTAATTTAAACCTAAAATAAGCAATTTTAGATGAGGCTTGCACACTTGCATGTTCCGTAATATACACACTCACCTCTCTCCACTCCTTGTTGCCCATTCCTTGGGTGTAGAGAACGCAAACTGTGGAGAACAGCACCACAAACTTTAAAAAGTCATTAACTACTCATATTAAATCTCATATTAATATACAGACATTTTTGGAAGTTTGTTGATGTGGTGTACCTAACACGCACAATCGCTACTCTGTGTACCACGTTCCTGAAGTGTTCCAGGGGTGGGCTTACTTACAAGGACAGAGGAATACACCAAGCAAATAAATAACAAACTCAAATGTCATGGTATTTCATGGATCCATTAGAATATGACTAACAAGCCATAAATGCATGAATCAGAAGCAAAACAAGTTCAAAGCACCTAATAGCTTTATTCATGAAGTTTATATATATGTGTGTGTATGTGTGTGTGTGTGTGTGTGTAGAGATAGATTAAGAAGTTATTATTTCAAGAAATACTTGAGTATAAAATAGAAGAATGGAAACTTTAAGCGGCCTATGTAGTGGAAGGCTTTGTGTGTGTGTGTGTTAACAGCAAGTGACATAAATTATCTCTACATTTCCAGCATCTGACACATCCTCTTTATCTCTCTCCTTTACCTTCTTGCTCTTTCCCCCTGTCAGGCTGGTTCATCCCTGGAGACTGAGACTCAAGTCACTGTGCTCAGCATAATCACAAGTGCTGCTCAGCATAAAGCTTGCCTTAATGTATGGGTAAAGATGAGCTCCTCCTCATCACTGTCATCCTTGTCATCGTGTTGATCACTGTCATCATGGCCACCTCGAGTCATTTCTATTCCATACTACGGTAAATGTGCTGACTGGGACTTTTGCAAACACACTGTGTGTGTGCCATTATGATCATTCCAAGTTCAAAAACAGATCACGATCACAAATACCATCTTTGAGAATTCTGTCACTTTTATTTTATTTCTGGGGGATTAATATCACTTTTGATCTCATACTGCACGAACTGCCAGGCACACACACATCCACACACTGACATCAAAAATTTACGCACTGATCTTAACACACTGCAAAATTCCCAAGACTAAGGAACCTTCAAGATATAAATGGATGAAGTTACTTTATGCATGTAGTTTATGTATGTAATTATAATATGCGCTTAGTACAGTCTGGTTTTCGGCTCTTATATGTAAAGCCCACAGCTCCAGAACACAGAACAATGAATCAGGATGACAGTGCTCTAACTCTGTGAAAGGCAGCAAACATAAAGCACATTTCCCAAAATGTCAAACTATCCCTGCAACTTACCCCCGTGGCACAAACAAAATTATTATAATCAGTCAGACTGAGTGGAGAAGAAAGGAGAATTGTCACCCAGTCTGTGAATCTATAGGGAGAAGCTTCTCAGTTGGCCTCATATGCATTAGTCAAACCTGCTTCAAGCTGAGCTCACACATTTTGTGAAACACACACACAAACACACACTCACAGAGCAACTCACGACTACATATGATTAAAGACACGACCATCAGTCCCTTCGGTCCCTAATTAATTGTTAACTGCCGTACGCTCTGTTCATTTCCCTCCTTTTCTACATTTAAACTTTTTAAAATACCTTTTTATACTTTAATTTCCTTCTTCCCTCCCACCTTTTTACCTTCTTTTTTGTACGTTTATGCAGTATATGATTAAGCTGCCATTACTTTCACTTGATATATATTTTATGACCTCGTTGTGTTTCCTTTGTACTTTGAGTCACGCAGATCTTTTGCCATTTCACTTAACAATCGCACACATCACAAACCCAAAGTCATTCACCATGCTTGATAGGGCAGACAGAGAGACAGCTGATCTTACTTGGGTCTGATTTGGAGAAGGTGTCCCTGTCCAGGAGGTTTCTGTGGAGACAGTAAAAAAAAAAAAAAAGGATTTAGAAAAAGTTTCCCTTTGTGAGAAGGATCATAATTCGTCATCCAAACGTGGAAATGAATGCATTGTAACCCAGGCTATTTATGTAGTCTGTTGGCCATGAGTTGGCACATTAGCATCAAGCTCTGTTTACTGTTTGAGGTGTGAAAATACAAAGAACTTTTTAAATTCTGTATAAACCCCAACATTAGCTGATACACTGACACTGCATTAAGGAAAAGTCTGACAGTTTTTGCATCATTTTATTGCGGTTATCAAAATCCCATTTAAGAGGTGATACCCTGGTAGCGTCTCTTTCTTTAGCATCTATCAGTGATCCACACCACTGCAGGGGCTTTTGGAAAACATTAGATATCTTCAGAGAATATCACGAGCTTTTATCCACAACATTATACTGCATCTTAATTCCCGCAGAGAGGAGAAAAGGGTTGATTGCAGTGGGAACCTTAAGAAGACAAGCCAAGTCAACTATCTGCCACACAGCGCTTGACTTTGCCCTGCTAACTATGTCTTCCTTCAATGTTTCCAGCAGTGTAACAACGGACAGGTGGACACTGATATGACAAGGCCTCCCTGATCACACATACTGTACACGTGTAGAGCCTTGGCTATATTGGTACTACTACTTCTCTTTCGGCTTTTCCCATCAGGGGTCGCCACAGCGAATCATCCTTTTCCACCTCACTCTATCCTGGGCATCTTCCTCTCTGACACCAGCTAACCTCATGTCCTCTGTTAGAACGTCCATATATCTCCTCCTTGGTCGTCCTCTCGCCCTCTTGCCTGGCAGCTCCATCTCCAACATCCTTCTACCAATATATTCACTATCCCTCCTCTGCACATGTCCAAACCATCTCAATCTGGCCTCTGACTTTGTTACTAACACAGGCAACATGCGCTGTCCCTCTGATGAGCTCGTTCCTTATTCTATTGGTAATGGGTTTTTAAAAAAAAAAGTTCTTGGACCTTATGATCAATTGCTATTAATGAGCCGATGCCGCCTCTAGAAAGGAAAAACAAGATCACAAACTGGTCACTGAGGTTAAATCAGGCTAAAACGTTACAATTTTAAGAAGAATTAAAAGCCACTCTCTTATCAACTTATGCCCTTATATTTCCTGGTTGCAAAAAAGGCAGCACAAAAGTGTCCAAAGCTTTCCGTCATCTTTTCAATCCGGGGGATAGTGAGTGATATTGAAAAGCTGTCAGACAAAGCCCTAAAACCATCAACGGTTGGAGAGTATCTGGGCTGCGAGCGGCTTTTCAGTAACAGCACAAAACTGTAACCGTTTACTTTTTTCCACCTCACTTTCCCTTGTCTCTCTCGTTTGCTTCCTGTAGGTACCACTCTCTCTTTTTCTTGTGTGAACCTGGCAACTCATCAACACCACTTATGGCATTTTCTCTCTGTCTCACTTTTCTTCTGCTTGGTCTCAAAACAAAAACACCTTTGGTATAAGAAAAAACAAAAAAAAACTGTGTTGGTATCCACTCAGTCCTTCCTGCTTGTTCAAAGTGTTGCACAATAATTCTTCAGCACAAAAGCACAAATCCATTACTCCCCTAGAAAGTATTAAAATTCATAACCAAATAAAACAACATAAATCTTATCTAATTTAGTAAAGCTGTTACCAACTGTAGCTGTGTGGTTATCAAATATGAACATGCCTCCATAAAGTTTGCCATATTTTTCACAATAGCACTAAACTATTGTGCAGAAGACATGTAAAGATCTAGAAAGTTCATGTGTTCATGCAGTGTTATCTTTATCAAAAAGTACTTTATTGGCCCATCAGGTGGGAGTTCCTGTTGCTTGGTAACAGATAAATCAAGTATATATTAAAAGATAAGGCGGACATCATTCAATATTTTTCTTTTTTAATCAGTGCTTTTAAAAGACCAAAACTAACAATAAATTAATTCTCCTTAAAATAATGCTCCTGTGAAACAAAAGCCTGATGAAGCTTATTTATCTGTGCCACGATTTTCCACATGAATAAGACACACTGCTGCACTTGACCTGATCCATAAATTCACTAGTACACTAAGTGTATTGATCCACATGTGACAATAGACCCCAAAATGTCTGTAGTACTGCTGAAGGTTGTACCAGTTAATTTACATTTAAAAATTTTGTTCAGATCTTCAGAGTTGATGGAGCAAATGTAAGGCAACGCTTCTCTAATGACCTAATATGGCAGCAGCATTAACCTGCTGTAGTCAGACAGACGGACAAAGTCACAAACCGAAAGGCAGGGAGGGTTCTCACCACATGACGCCCAAAAACAAAGTTTCAACATAGAGTGATGACAACTTCACGTCACGTATATCGGTGTGATATCGGCTCCTACAACTGTAGATTGGCAAAATATGAAGTTCAGAATCTGCAGATACCCAATATTTAAGGGATCAAAGTGATATCTGGGCCTTCATGTCAATAATCCATGACATTTTTCCACAGCTCAACATCTTGAACTATCCCTCTAAGTTAGTGCCAAGGTTATACCAAGTAATATTTACAGTCCATCTGTTGTTAGACCTGAGCGTTGGAAAAAAAAAAAGAAAACACTTTTACTGTCCTGGACATCAGAAGACATCTGCTCACCTACATGCTGAAAACTAAAATCACTCCTGCAGTAATGTGGCACCATTTGGCTGGTGGCTGGGAGTAATTTCCCACTCTGAGTTGGGGGTAGAGTTTGGGACACGGGTTAAAATACACTTCCTCCCTTAGAGAGAGAATTAAAGGCTCTGCAGTGTATGATTGGCTGCTGCTCAAAGCACATCACACATGGTGGCACTCCAAATGGGCTCCTGGGCTCCCCCTGCGCGAGTGTTGTGTGTGACTGTGTGTTTGTGTGTTTTTGTGTGAGTAAGACACGTTGTCAGGATTTCCACTTCAGAGGATAATGTGAATGAGTCATGGTTCTGTGTCTTTTTCTATCACTCCTTTCCTTCCTTTCATCCAGAGGCAAGCCAGCAGAAAGCCAAAAAGCTGCCGCTGGAATTACAGAGAGGTCTGAGGAATAAAGGTGCCCTGTTAGCATACGCTGCTATTAATGTGTAATTCAGATTTTATGCCTTTTTTTGTCATGGAAGTATTACAAAGACATAAAACTCTCAATCAAAGAAGACCATTCGATCACCGCTATGAAAGCCTGCTGTGAAATTCTGGTCTCTAAAATACTGACTTCTTCCACAGCTCTCCCTTAGGCTGTAGACGCAGCCTCTTTTACCTTTCATCCTTACTAAAAAAAAATCACGCCACCTTTGGCATTTCCACTCTTTCTGGTGCATGCATGTTCATTCACACAAAACACTTTTCTCATTGCATCTTCTCTCTATGATTCACTTGTTGTCCAATCACTTAATTGGATATTTTTCCCTTTCATCTAATCTGCTACCACATCTAATTGAAGCCCACTCTAGTTAATTAAACTTTACCTTAAATTATCTTATTCAGCCTTAACTGAGATGACTGTTCTTTTAAATACTCCGTCCAGTTGCATATTCTGAACAGCTTGTATTATCAAGCATATACCTACAGTATGTGGCTTTAAGGCAATTGTTCCAAAAGAACAGAGCAGCTGTGTGCATACCACATTGGCTGATCTCAGCTGTCCTGTATTTTTTAATTTAAGAAACTTTTGTGTTTGCTTCACACACCTCTTATTAAAAATGCTCTTTGTTATGTGCTGCATAAACAGAAGTTAAAACTCATTGGTCTAGCAATAAATTTGTTATTTATGCTCCTGGTGTTGCTGGTGTTTTGACTTTTTAATGCTATTTTTTAACCTATTTCCCAAAATTCTACCTGATTTATTCAGGTTTCCTCGACCTCTGGAAAAGAAAATGAAGACCTGACTCAAAAGTAAAAACTAATCCTTAATATGTGGTATTTTTGGTAAGTTTAGCACAAATCTGGTTTACGCTGCTATCTACTGCCTTCGGAAAATAACCATAAGCTGCACTTATAAGGCCTAATATTTAACACCCTGACATTAAAAGAACCGCTTAAAAATCGTTATGAAGGTACACTGACTTGTAATAAAGTGAATAACTTGCTGGTATGGTAGGAAGACATTTGAGGCAGTAAAGATGAGAAACAGAGGGAGCAGACAGAGAGCAAACATTGGACTGGACTGGACTTGTTGGCAGGAGCTAAAAGAGATAAAAGGGTCCAAGACAGATGTGGAGCTGCCGTTCTGGCTGTTGGACCAGTAAGTAATAACATTTTAACTGCATTGTGTGTTGTTGTGTTTTATTGATGTGAGGTTGTGCGAGTGAAGTTTTAGTTTTTGATCATCCAAACACGTTGAACTTTCTAAATAACAGATTAAGAGGAAGTGGTAATGCTGCATATCATTATAGTTTTGTTTTTATGTCTGTGTAGTCTTGTATTTATTATATAAAGTACCTTGAGGTGACTTTGTTGTGAATTGTTGCTATATAAGTAAAGCTGAATTGAATATAAAGAAAGTTCTATTGAGTTTACTTTTTGTCAAAGCAATGCAAGTTTCGTGTGTACTGCCGTTCTGATGAGAGCTGCGGCCGGCACATGACATGAAGACTGTCGGAACGTAAATAATTATAAAAAAATTAAACTTTGCCATAATGTACAGAGCTTTGCTTTTGGTAAGCACACACACTACTTCGATAAATTATTACAGAAACCTGTGAATACATCATTGTATTACAGTGCTGCTGTTGCTTTTCTATGTGGCTTTAAATAAAACTACGAAAAACGAGTCATTAAAACCCTGTAATGTTACTGTAACATGTCAGTCAGCATCACTGCTGGGCTTCTGTGCTCAGGAAGCAGGGAAAATAAAAAATAAAAATCACTGATGCACATCTACATTTGCAGCCCAAACTAAAATCATAGGAAATAAGTGGAAATTTACGTAGTGGCTACAAAGTATTATATATTTTGCATTTTGATTTAACTCAATTGTGCGAACTTTTACTTACACCACTTGATATATTTACAGGTCTGCACCCTGTTTTTACTGAGTGAAGATAAGTTTTTGCCAACTTTTATTATACACAGCTGAACTCACAGAGAGTGTGTGCGCACACACACACACATTTACCGACAGCGTTGATCATGGACTGCTGTCAAACTATGCTTCCTCTTCCCTGGGGGCAACCTGCACCACTACACTCCCCTGCCATCCGGGCTAAGTGTGTGACAGCTGTCAATCATAGCAACAGAAAGTGAAATCTGATAGCAGGCTGCCGGGTAAGCCACACACACACACGCACACAAACACACACACTCACAATGCATTCTTCTCCAAGCTCATTCGTCTTCTCAGAGTGTTAATAAAAGGAGAAATGCAGAATAAAACATGACAAATAGGGACAAAAGACTGAAAGACAGAGAGCTGGAGAGGCAGCATGTTTAGCTGATATGACAACTCTTTAATTACGTGAGATGCCTGCTGCAGCTTCAACGTAGGGTCAGGGAAGTGGGTTATCTCTCCGTCTCCACCACACACACGCTGGAGACACACCTCCAGTTCGCTCAGCAGGGAGGGCTGCACAATAACAACAGTACGGGGCAGTCACCATAGCAACTACTGACAGCCCCTTGAGTGACTTGACTGACAGTTGTGTTGTTTTTCCACCTGATTGAAAAGCAGGGATGCCATCAGTATGGTATTATTTTCACCTTTCCCCTCCTCTTCTCGGTTTCTGTCCCCTCTTCTCCGGCTTCAGCCTCATTTCCACTACCTGCTTTTCCCATTCTTTTAATTTATTTTCTTCTTCCCTTCCTTTCCTCTCTCATATTCGTCCCCCTCTCTCCATTTTTCTCTTCTCCTTCTTTTCTCCTCTCCTATTTTTAAATTAATGAACACATCTACCATGCCTCTTTCAACTGGCTTGAGAGGCCATGTCCTGACAGTGAGTTACCTTGACGACACAACAGAAAAAAAAACCCTATGGGATCGTCACAAGCCTCTTCTATGCTACAGAAATAAATTGGGTTTTTAGCCCACTGTAGGAGAGAAGAGAGGAGAGGAGAATGGGGGTAAAAAAAATAATTAAAAATAGGGAATAAAGACAATGAAGGAAAGAAATAGGAGACGAGTAAATGAACAGTTGACTGGGAAAGGAGAGAGCTGTGAGAAGCAAACAGTGCAGGAGCTAAGTGATTGAGGGAGTTGCACGCTGAGCAAGAGAGGTAGGCAGTTTAATTAGTCGTCCCAAAGAGCAGCAAGAGGAAGCTTTTGTGTGTGTTTGAGACTGTCTCCTTAAGCTGCTCTATTTCTGTCGTTATAGACTCTATTTGGAGTCCAGGCTTAGCCATGGGCAGAGAAAAGGGAGAAAAGTTGAGAGGGAGAGAGTGTGAAAGAGGAGGGGGTCTAAGAGCCACAGAACATGGTGCTGCAGAGTGTCATGGCTACAGTGGCTCGAGCCTGAGCTTTAGTGCTAGTAGTAGTGGTGGCGGTAGTAGTATTAACATTTTCCCAGTGTTATTGAGTGCATTTACATGGAGTTAGTTTACAGTCGTGCTTTGTCTCGAGAGCTGATTGTCATGATGCGTCATATAAATGGCAAAGATGGTTTCTGAAATTGGGGTGGGGAATTGGGGAATTTGGCTCTGTCGAAGATCAATGGTTTCTTTGCCATGTGTACATGCAATAACTGGCTTATCCAACTGTGCATGTGCGTAACAAAAGCCTGCAGACAGGAGCACGCAGCTGATTAAAAGATCATTAATGGGGCCATGCCGCCAACAGTCCGACAGAACATTTAGCACAAAGAAAACACAGCCTCGTAGAAGTCTAAATAAGTCACTCCGCCCTGTTGACTTCCCATTGTGCATCAACTGCATATGTGAGCCCCCCATTTTTTATTTCTCTTCCCCTGCTCTGTCATTCTGCTTAGATACAAACACGCAAACACAGAACACAAAAAAGAAAAGTAAGAACACAGTTTTCTGGCACTGTACCCTGTAGGTAAAGTCTGTGTGCCAGACTTCCAAAATAAGTCAGAGGTGGAGGAGAAATCCAGTCCTGCTGCATGTATACATGGATTTCTACGAACCAGGTTTCTTTATTTCTTTAGTGCTGTTCCCTCAGTAACTGAGAACGCTTTGTTGACGCTTCTGCTACTTCTATATAAGTGATTGTGTTGAGGTTTACACAAATGACAAAGTTTTGTCATATTTATTGTATTTCATCATTATTATTGTCATCGTTTTAATTATTACTACTACTACTACCACCACTACGATTCTCAGCCTCCATACCATGCAAAATAATAGTATATAATTAGGGCTCCTAGTCCTGTTCAGACGTCTATGAGCTGCAAACAATTACACTAAATAATGGTTTCACCTGACCACTGTAAAATGCTACTTACATAGTATTACATTAGTATGGATGACAAAAAGAAAAATTCACATGGATTAACACTGGATCCATCACAGGTGCCATTTTTCTGCATTCATTTTCAAAAGTACTTTTAAAAGTACTTTGATTTTTCAAAGCAGGAAGAGTCGGTTAGTGGGAGCTGAGGATCCTATCATTGTGAGAAGATATCTCTGATTACTACCCAACTATTCAGCTCCTCTGCACCTTTCTGCTGTGCTGTCTCCATCACATTTCTTGTGCTCCTTCTCTCCTTACTTTCACTTCCACAAATGTTGAATTACTACCTGCTCTTTTTACATGATTATTCTACTTCTTACGATCATCACTTCCAAATGCTCTCCTCTCCTGCTCACTCCTCCTCTCATAGGAAATAGGGGTTTTCTCATTAAGAGTCCAGAGCATTATTCCTGATTTACGTCTTTTCTTTCCTTACGCTCTCTTTCCACATAAATATCCCTCTTTCATTTTGACCGTGACCTAAATAGGCTTAGCAGGTACTACAGCATCCTGAACTAGATCCAGTTACACACAACATTATAAAGTGACCAATCCATGCACTGTTTGTTGTACACCACACAGTAACCCTCGCACAGACACATATTATCAAATTAATACACACTACCCAAAAAGTACTTGATAATATGGGTCTAATATTACACTCCTGATAAACATTGGATACACTGACTGAACACACAGACGCACACACAAAAATCAGAGATAAGACTGGGTAGAAGACAAAGAGACTATTTTTGTTATTGTGACTAATCTACAATTACAGTCCATGTGTGACTGAAAACACCTGCAGAAGCAAGGAGAAGAAATAATGACACCCTGAGAGAGATGTACTTCACTCAAGCAATTTCTTACACTATTTACTTTGACGAGCAGTGAGATTTCCATTTCTATAGAATTTAGTCAAGTTGCATTTTTGTGTGACATAGTGAGGTCAATGCCACGGAGAATGCAAACAAACCTACTGTCACTGTTGTCAGTTGGAGAGCTGCAGCACCACTGGGAATGTACGTTTATAGCTGGTAAGATTGAAAAGTCATTCAAGTGGAAAGATGCGTCCAGAAATCAATTAGGGGACACATTTGATGTTTATACAGTACACTGCATGCACCTTATTCCAGCACGGCGAAGGGCCGTGCTACAAAACAAAGCCATTCATCACTGAGGAGCCTTCAAGCTATTCTGAACTGGACTTGTCAGCAGAGTCAAACTAAAACGGACTTCAGCCGCTGAATACTACATTGCTAAAACGGCAGACCGTTGTCCCATTCCCCTATCACCCAGTTCTCGACTTTCTTTTGTTTGCTTTCAACCTCCTCTCTTTACAATTCAGGTGCAAGTGTTGTAATGGTTTCTCCATTTTGCTGTTTCTTTTTTTAACAGGAAACTGTCCCAACTACCCAAAGAAAACTATTCTGTTTGCACCAAATCACTGTTGACCGTGTCCAGGGTGTTCCACACCTCTCACCCAATGACATCAGGCTTCTGGAGTAAAATATCTAATTTTTATAGAAAGTATTATGGGTATGTTTACAGGTTAAGGTTAGAGAAGAATAGTCTAGTTTAATACAGAATTAACTTCAGATAAAACATGTTGATTTACATTTAAACAAAATCAAAATATTTCCAAAATATGAGTTTAGCGAATATGATGCCTAAGATGAGATGAGATGTGGTTGAAAAAAGCTGCAGAAAGCAGCAGACTAGGATTTTTGCTCTGGGTGGCAGTTCCATGTGCAGTTTCACCTCACTAGGAGACCTGTCAATAAATATTAATAAGCCAAACACAGTTAATACAGCTTTAAGGGTTATTTGGCGTAATACGGTACAGTATACCTCATGGATTATACAAAGGCTGTAATGGATTATTATAGTTTGATAGACTTTAAAAGAGCTCTTATGACTTACACGTCTGTTTGCAAATGTGATTTATGCTAAACTTAAAAATAAACCAGGCAAAATAATCAAAAATCTTCAAGTGTTTCCAGCTTCCCTGTACTATATTGGTGTCTATGTATGTTTAAAAACACGACATACTTAATTTTTTCTTTTACGCAATTTACATCCCCCACTCTTGTGTTAAAGTGTGTGTGTGCTCAGCAACAGATCAGGAACATTCTTGGAAACGTGTGGAGCAAGACGAGACAACTGGGCATGCTCAGATGTTCTCAACAGGTCGCTGAGCACAATGCTACAGGTACCTGCATCTCTTTGTTTTGTCCTTTCACTTCCTTCCTTCCTTCCTTCCTGCCTTCCTTTTGCATTTTTACTGATTTATAAATTCCCTTCACCCTCCTCTCTCATCCTCTCTCTGTCACACAGCGGCAGCTCTGTTTCTCTAAGAACGTTGCCCTAATTCTTCTTGACAAGGGCTGGGAGAGCCAAGAGAACATCTCAGCATGCGCACACACACTTAAATATGCCACGCCACTGTTCATTTAACACACAGACACGTGCTACAACATTCACATCACTGAGAGACAACACACAGACACACACCCTGTGCTGGTGGCATTTTACCTTAATTTCCTTTGTCACCACTTTTAGAGCAGTTTCATCAGGCTGCGTACACATGTGCCTGCTTGATCGCAACGTCATAGTGAACAAATATAAAACGTAAAATGTTGATAAAACGTATTACTTGTCTAATGTGACTTTTATAGTTTTTATGTCATAACGGCGGCCAGAATTATAGTCTTAGAATAAAAATGTTAGAGTCAGAGAATATGACATACACAGACATGCAGCAGGCATCCAAATAGTGTGTGTGTGTGTGTGTGTGTGTGTCAGTGATGGTGTCTGAACTTGGTTGTGAACGTGGACAGCATGGAAGCATACGTATGGTGTATACCGTACAGGTGTGATGAGGCGTGAAGACAGGGTGGCGACAGGGCAAGAGGTGGGGAAGATGAAGGGATGTCTTGGTCTCCTAGTACTAACCTAACATGTTTTCTTCTTCTGTATTACTTGTGTGCATTTCTGTTCATGCAGAGTGTATGTATGTATGTATGTAGATTAAGAGAAATGCTTTAATGTGTGGGGCTACGGCTAAGACGGACAGAAAGGGAGGCAGCACACCTGGAGGAATTCAAACAGCCTCTGTGTTATGTGACTGGAAGATTACTTCATTATACCAGCAAGGTCTCGCTCTGTCTCATGTCTCTCTAGGTCTAAAAGAGGACTGTGAGGGTAATTTACTGTATGTAAAGTGCTCTTACAGTCTGCCATTCTCTGCCAGTCTGAGAGCATATTTATAAAAATGGTAGGGGAAAAATATTAGAAATCTAGCCAATTCTCCATATCACAACCAAAATGTCAATAAGTCTAAGTGGGCTGGGACATTTTCCAGTAGATGCGTTGATTCGTAATATTATGGATTTATGTCCAATGGGAGGCAATCTACATCAGTGAGAAAATAAAATGTCACAGTATCAAATGTGACCATATTTTATGTGAGGGAGTTTTGTGCTGGAAATGTCATCAACTGTATGACTGATGCGGAGGCGAAGCAGCCTAAATACTTCATCTGTCTCTCTTTAAAAATGTGTCCATGCATTTGTCCACAAGTAGTGGGCATCATGTACAAGTCTTTGCAGTACATGTCAGCACATATGCTGTCCTTGAGCTGAACTGCTCCCCGTGGCTTTCTGTGGTACATCTTGATAGTTATTGATGAATTAATTTCCTATTTGAGCTTCAGCACATCTCCTAACGGACCAGTCAGCAGAGCTTTTAAAGGCTGTTTGACCCAACGGCCAATTACCCAATTATTCTCAGGATTACTCAAGAAGTACTCCAGAAGAACCTAAGTAAACCAGATATGTCTGATGAAATCTTCCTTCACAAGGTAAATTCAATTGGAGGTCTAGAAAAATTCACAGTGGTGACTGTGGATCAATGACAGGGAACAAAGAAGTTAATATATTAGAGTGTGTGCATATGTGTGTGTTTGTGTGTGAGCGTGAGTCCTCAGCTGCATTTTAACATAACACCACAGCTGTCTGACCTTGACAGTAAGGCTAATGTGTACCCAGCTCGACTTATTATTTCTGCATGTAGTGGTAGAGGGCTACACAGAGGCTTTTATGTTCTATATATAATGTGTGTGTGTAGCCCTTGACCTTTGCCAGTGACTTGCTCTCCCTCTCTGGCAGGTCTTTATTATTTCATTTCCTCAACATAGCTACACAGCTTGATGTACTCTTTGGCACATTGTGCATCAGTATGTGTGGTTTATCCTTGTGCACATGCACACAAACACTGCACAAACTGCCTGGGGACTATCTTTATGCATCCCTCAGGTTTTCTGGTACCACAAAGATGGCTCTCTTTTATCCAAGTAAGATCGCCATGGTAACCTATGCTGCAAAGCTAACCTCCTCTGGAACAGGTTAACTTCAAATAAGGATGTCAAAACATGTCAACCGCCTGACCACTGACCAATCTCAAGTCTTTAGGTCTTTAAAATATTCCACATGCTACTAAATATTTGCCATAAGTAGAAATGAACATGCCAGACAGACTGACCTTACTTTTAGCAGCAGTACCATTTTATAACACATTATTTAAAAAAGCAAAGACAAATACACAGTCAACAAGACCCTAAGAGTAATCACTAATTACTTTTTCACAGTATAGCCTAGGCGTTTTTCATCCACCCATCGTTTTTCTTTTTCTCACCTCTTCAGGGTCGCAGGGGTGCTGGAACCTATCCCAGCTGTCACTAGGCAAGAGGCGGGATACACCCGCTATGTCAGGGCTAACACACAGAAACATATACAGTAAGACAACCAATCACAATCACATTTACGCCTACAGGCAATTTAGAGTCAGCAATTAACCTAACATGCATGACTTTGGACTGTGGGAGGGAACCAGGGTACCAGAGGAACCTGAAGAAACCCACACAAGCCCAGATATAACATGCAAACTCCACACAGCAGAAAGCTGCAGCTAACGTCAATATTTGGAAATGATTTTGAACCTACTCCCTACATTTTCCCCCACAGATCATCGCCATTTCACCACTTCGTTTATTAAAGTTTGTTATTAAAGTTCTAATGATGTCGCTTTAATAAACAGCTCTACCTCTTTCACATGAATGCACTTGTAGCCAGGGAGGAAAGCACAAACTTCACACAGCCAGATGAGAACCGGCTTTGTGGTACCGTTATCCAGGACGGACTCTGTGACTCGGACTAGACTCAATGAAGCCAGATAACCCCAAGAGCAGCAGACTATAGTGAACTTGCTTTGTGTTACAGGCCCCTGGTGACTTACTGTATGTAGAAAACCACCTGCAGCAAGAGAACAGCAGAAGGAAGGAGGCTGACAGTAATTTTCATGCAGTGCATAAATCTTTAGTGACTCGCCTGCTAGAGGACAGTGGCTTCTAACACACACACACACACACCTTCTCACAGTTGCACATAAACACTGACAGAAGCCAAAAACATAGAAACAGAGAACGTGTAAGACAAGACAAGACAATGACATCAATTTAGCACAGAAAAAGGCTTCTTCAATATAACTTTGTCTCAGTGATTGCGAGCGCCACTGTGCTCTCATCCAAAATCATTTGCACACCCTGCTGCTCAGAAGCACATGTAAGGAGACAGAAAACGTTACCGTCTGTCATGTCACGGCGCACACATTCTTTTGTGCTTTGCCTGGCATTGAACCGGCGCACAGCAAGCAATCCTGTCCTCCCTTCAAAAGTGATGGTTGTCAGCAGCGTCTTCAATGAGAGAACCATTATGTGAGCTGTATGGGGCCAAAAAGGTCAACACAATCATTTCCCATAGGCAGAGTGGGAATGAGCGACCTGAAAATAGATAGCAGGTCGGTTGTGGCCTGGGATGTTAAAGAGCTGGAAACCACTGTCAGCAGCACGACGTGAAAATTTGGCTTTTAAATGTGTATATTTATCGTCACTTTAAAAGGATTATTTTTCAAGGTGAGCAGTGGCCTCGAGACTAAATAAAATTAAAAATGTCAAGCTTTTCCTTTTATCTCAGCTCCACAGTGAATGCCTGTTTTTGTTAGATCCATCCTAGCACAACCTACATGTACCCACAACCTACTTTTCATCTTTATCTAGGCTGTGGCCCAATAACCTGAAGTCCCTCTATCTGCTTCCCATACAAGGCACTGATTTCCTATCAAAGCCTGATATCTTGTAATTAGGTTATATTTGCTCTCACCAGCCATGAACAATGAACACATAAAAATGCTCCAAAGTTACTAAGGCAACTAAAAGTGCAAACAATGTTTATCTTAATTTGTGTAAACTGACTTTTGACTTTGAACCGGAGTGCACAGTGGAGATGTAAATCTGTCCTACTGTGTCTTCTGTTAACCATAATCCACCTTCACAATAGCAGATCCAATGACATTTGAAAAGGGATTCACTTTGGTCTGACACGCAGCAGCATCACCTAACGCATTCTACTTTCCACTGTATTTTATTCATCAGAGCAGTACAAGATTTACAACCAGGTCTAGACTTTCATCCGGTGCATCCAAGGACATTTTCACACCAGAGAGTCTGAACCAAGGTTCATGTTTTTGTTAAATTGCCTTTTTTGTTAAATTTGGTCCGGTTAGTTTCAGTTTCAGGACTATGCATGACTGCATCCTAATAATCACTTTTTTGGGCTTTTTCTTATGACGTCCTGCTCTTTTATTTTTAATTGGCATTGCTCTTTTAGCCCTTTTTTTACCACTCTCTTTTACTCTTAGAAAAGAAAATACATTTAGCTTTGCTTTTAGCTTTGCTTTAAGTCTTTATTTTTTATACCAAACTAAAAATCTAAGATCTGCTCCTCTCTTCTGGTGCTCCTGTGACTCATTTTTAATTGTGTTCCTGTATTTTTTTCTCCTATCATTTAATGGGTGATGATAGCCTGCCTTAACTTCCCATAATTATTCCAAAGGCACAAACTATGAGCAAAGTGGTTTCACTCTAGAAATTAACCGAACCATGGTTTAATTTGATCCAAAACAAGGGCAACTGATTTAGTCAGACCAAAACTTGGTTCTTACAAGACACCTATGAGATCTGCTATATCCCAGGGTCTGCACTATGCAGGGTAATTGTCAAAACGTTCCATAAACCTTCAACAACAATTTTACAATCATACACTAATTACAGTGCCTGTAAATTCAACACATGCACCACTGCAACTGTACTGACCCAATGTCACTTCAGTTTTTGACAATTTAAAAACACAGGGAGGCAAACTATGCTCTGGATAGACATTTAGAAGTCAAAGAAGAGAAGTGACTGAGTAGGCTGCAAAAGTAGCAGGAGTCAAAACAGTCTGTGGCATATCACGATTTTCCCTTAATGATGGTTGTCTGGACCCAGTGTGCAGCTGCATTTCTATTTTCAAAGCCAATGTTTTATCCAAATGAATTATCCATCAGGCATATTGATGTGGATTTGGAGGAGCTAATGCAGGTGGCTGCAGGAGATTTTATGCAGATGTTAAACTGATATAACAGGTTCAGGAATGTGCTTGTGGTCACGCTGCATTCATTGATGTAATGCCAACCAATGGGCAACAGCAGTGCTTGTACTAGTTAGTAAAAATAAAAGAAACCGATACATTAAAAAAAAGGCATAAGATGATTCAGGCCTTCAAATTGTCTGTATGTAGCTGCCAACACACACTGGCAACCATGCTGCCAAATGAACCTATTCAAAATCAGACAAAGGCCAGGAGACAGAATTCAATGGACCTCTCAAACGCCACGACAAGCATGTGATTACCTCGTCTGCCTATTGCCAAATGATTACGCGCCTTGTGTGGGAAGCCTCCATTCACTGTGCAGTGATCCAGCCGATGTGTGATTGTTTAGATTGGTTCAAATGGCATAGAACCTTTTGTGTGTGGAATCACCTGTAGTTTCCTAAGGTAGTGTTTAAAGATTAGATTCATGGTAAAGGTTAGATTCAACATCAATGGGGGGCCTTCACTGACTGTATAATTTGGTGATCTATAGGTTTCCATCAAGAATCCTACTAATCAGCTCAATGAGGAAAAAACATTACATTGTCCCAAAATAACAGTTCACACCACTCTTAGATAACAGGTCATTAAACTGAGATTTGGCCGGACAAACACACCTAAAACCGCAAGACTACTTGTGGTCTGAAGGTGATACGATGATACACTTTTTGAGTGAATCCATTAGGATCACAGCGGTCGCGTGTCCCTGCCTTCAGGCCTGCACAAATATGACCTCGTTTTCAAATTTGGCCTCCTTTCATATATCCAAACCAAGCTTTACAATTTGTAGAGTCACTTTTAAGACATTTAAACTGGGTATATAATCCTTCAGATGGCAACAGTCATGTGCCCATACTCGCCTGCAGGTTTACAGAACAAACACATACTGTTTTTTTTTTTTATTATTATTATTTAAACCACAACCAACATGTTGTGGCAACAGTAAATAGTCGGAAGAGACAAATTCCCAATCCTTCCCATGGCTCTGGAGCAGAGTCGGAGTTATTACTGTCAGCAGTTACTGTGATTGCTGATCTCGCTTTGGACATTAGCCCACTGTTATCAGGTTATTCTCAGTTCTTATCAGCACCACATCTACTGTACAGTCCAATCACGGGTGGGTGATTCTGGTCCTCGAAGGCTGCTACTTGGTTAGCATGTATGCCAACTATGCCTGTTCCTCCCACTGTTGTTTACGTGGATCAGGTAGGTCCAATCAGGTGCCAGACCTTTGTGCTAGTGTAATCAGTATCACAACAACATGTTTTTTTTTTCTTTCATTTTAGCATTAACAATAGTTGCATTTAAGCACAAGTATGTGCTTTCCCTAGACACAAGTATGTCTAGGGAAAGGTTGTGGCATGGGTAGCCTGCAGAAACAACATAATCTCAAAGTCTTGTGTTTTACCACTCGACCATCCACTACAATCATGTCCATGACAACACTTCGTACACTGTGTTATTACAACTGCTAAATCTTTGCCTTTTCTCACACGTCTTACTCGTAATAAATATGTCAGTATGCAGTAAATGACCTGCCAAAACACAACTCTGGGCTGATGATGGCTGATAACTCTTTATTATATGGCACGAATGAACTTGATAGTGCTGGGTAGAAGGAGAGACAGAGAAAGATTTGTCAAGCAGTCCGAAAGCTGTTAGTAAAAAACAGTTTAGCTCCTGCTCAAAAAACCAGTTGCTTTTTCTGGCTCTCAGGGTCACTCTTCTGGGATTGCAAGCTGTGTTATTTCTCACTTTTATGTCATGCTGGTACGAAAACGACCTGTGCTGAAGGCTAAAGAATGAAACCGAAATCAAACAATCCATCAGCAAGATAACACACAAATACCTCTGTGATGACACATCCGCGTGCTTACAAGCAAGTTGTACCAGCAAAGTGGCAAATTGTTCAGCATGCATAGATCAGAGCGTATTCAGGATACAGTATCTGATGTCGGAAATAAATATGCTCATAGACAATTAGTTACTTGGTCTATAAAACACTGAAAAGGGTGGGGAAGACCTTCTTATCTTAAAAGTGACATATTCAAAGGCTATTTTGTTTGACCAATTGTCCCAAATCGATTTACTGTAGTGATAATGAAAAGAAGCAACATACTGCATTTACAGCTAGGATCATCAAATCTTCACCTTTTCCCCCTTTCCTGCATTTTCAAGTATTGTCGCTCAACACTTCTTTATAGGTACCCAAAGGTTATATTTTATATATTTTCCCCAAAAAACAATTGGGAGTGTAAAGATTGACCGATGTAGCAGAATAATTACACACAAGCCAGAGACAAAGCTGGACAGGTTCAAATCTACTGATTGAACCTAATTCTAGACTTACAGTACGTGGTGAAGCTGAAGCTGAATATGACTAATGTATGAAGTACAAGGTGGCCTCATCCATAATAATACATCATACTGTATTGGCTGATAACATTTTGTATTAGGAATCCTTTGTTCTGAACTGTTCTCAATAAAATTGAAATACTACTCGCTCTGCATTGTATCATTACAGTTTAGCTGTAACGTATTTGTATCCAATCACAAACCAAGCTTCACCATACGGATCAAATCATGTGAGGGTAAGAGATACACACCCCTACCAGGAAGCCATCAGCTCATATCCTTTTCTCAGTAATTCAGTGTTTTGACTCACTACACATGGATTTACTATTTCTGTGCGGTATAAACTTGTTGTGCAATAACAAAACATTCTCAAAACAGTGTGGAAGGAAATCTTGTCGCTTCTTTAAAATATAACCTTTGTGTGTATGTGTGCGTGTAAAATAATAGGTAACAGCCTGTTCGCTTGCCTCGATCAATGACCATAATGGAAAACTTGGACTTGAGGCCATTCAACCACAGAGTCCCCGGGCTTCAACATGTAGGTGGCAACGCTGCAGTGAATCAGGGAGTGATTTATTCTTCCATGACTGTTTCAGTGTGGGTGAGGAATAGTTATGCGTGTGGTCATTTATATATGTAGCTCAACAGTATACAGAGAACATACTTTCATGCGTGTGTGCTTTTGTGCAACCCTGCGGGGAGAGCTGGTGGCCTATTGATCCCATCGATTGGCAAAAAGTCTCCAGGTCACAGCTGAGTCTGAACCAACCAACCTACTGCATGTCCCCATAGTATCAGAGCGTTAGAAGAAATGAGAGAATATGCTTTAAGGTGTAAACGAAAGTGAAAACGAGGTATATTTGTCACATGTTCAATCATGTTACAAACCTGTTACAGTTTGTTCCAAAAACAGTGCACAGTAAAAGTGTATATTTATTCTGATTTGCATGTAGAAAATAAGCCGAATTAACTGATAATTTCTAAATTCTGAACTGCATTTGCACGAGATGCCCTCAACTACACAACCTAAAATGGGGGGAAGCTTTCCCGAGATAATTTTTGAATGACGCTGACAATCACTGCAGCCACATCACTGATATAATCATCCATATTCTCTGATATAATGACCACTCATTCACAATGCTCACATAAAAGCCATTCTCTCCTCAGTAAATGTTCTCACTCTATCCTCCCTCTACACAAACACACAAAAAGACACACACACTTGGGGGGGGGGGACTTTAAAAAAGTAGTAACCATGGTGACATTGTACACTGCTCATTGTGTCCACTTACAAAACAATGACGCATGCACAAGCACAAACTTATATGCTTATAAGCTCACACAAACAGCTACGGTGACTGCATGCGCACACACACGCAAACACACACACACACAGTCGGCAGAAACCATGGCATTCCTGCTCTCCTCGGGTTGGAGGTGGGAGGACAGCCTTCAAAACACGCTGCCCCCTGGGGCCTGTAGCGCTGGGTGACTCAGACACTAGAAAACATTGTTCATATATTCTCCAGGAAGATGACAAGAAGTCTCTGTGGCTGTGCTACCAAAACCTTCTAGAAATACAGTGACTACAAAAAAAATGAAGAGCGCAGCCATCAGGGAATCATGTCTGCGCTGTGGTAACCAGGTGACGTATTACACAACTTGTCAAAATGATGGAATGTTTTGTATGGCACGTTTAAGTCATTTCAACATGTAGGGGACTAACATTTTAACACCTTTTACTTTGCCACAACTGAAGTGTAAGAGCAGTGATACTGACAACAGAAAGTTCACCAAGTCTTCAAAATAGATCATATTTCAACCACCAATGTCTGAGGCACAAAAATGCAACCAAAACACAATAACACCAACAGCGTGGGAATGTTCCAAATGAAACAGCAGCAACTTAAACAGGAAAAGAGCATCAATATGTGTCAGTAACAAACCTGTATTTCTAGATTTATATGAAGAAACCTTTTGTAATTTAATATTCCTGTTAGAAATATTTTTATAACTTCAGAAAAGACAGATTTACATACTATCAGATATGGCAGCTACCCAGTGAAAGTGTCTCATTTACTTGTTTTACTTGAGGGAACCTATTTTACAAGGACAACTGCTTTTCTCTTCCTCACTGTAAAATACATAACTGGCAAAATGTGTCACACGTGAACTGCTTTATTTTTATGGAAGGGACACATTTAATTGGATCCCCTCGCTCCTTAAAGCATCTGTCCGAGCTGTGAAGCGCACAGCCTGAATCCTACTGTGGATCACCAATCTGCTCCTGTGCAGAGGGGAGAATCCTCCCAGGGTGGGAGAGAGATAGAGAGGGGAGGACACACGCCAAACCCTGCGTGCCCTGCGTCCCCCCACCCCACCCCCTCTGTTTCCATAAACGACATGGACACATTACATGTGCATTGGATACGGCAACACAATGGATGACAACAACAAGCCCGCCAGCTGTTTTAGTACAGAAGCACAGCTGGAAAACATCTGAATTAGTAATAACTTTACTTAGCATCTCCCCGAGCTTTACGGACACTGGCTGGGAACTTCAACACGCGGTGTCTTTGACGTCGTATCATATCACAGCACCGCGCACGTGCAGCTAATAGAAGTCCGCTCGTGCGTCTAGTGCAGTAGGTAAACACACCATTTAAAAAAAAAAAATCACATTTTAACACATGCCCGTTAATATTTTTTCACACAAACACATTTTTAGGGTCTTTTATGTTGCTTAAGTGGAGTAAAAGTGACCTTTTTTTAAATTAAAAAAAAACGTAGCAACGTCATAACGTAAAGTAACGTTAAAAACGCGACTGGTTCCAAAGTGAAGGTGACGGCTGCGGCGCCTCCCTCCTACCTGCAGGACACTGTGATTTCAACTTTGGTGGCCGGGATAGACGCGTTGAGAGGGTCGAAGTCGCCTATCGACGCCATGTTCGGGAAAGAGTTGCTCATCCTGTCAAGAATCGCCCAAGTCGCCCAACTCGGAGCAGAGAGCGCGAGCGGCCGTGCGTGCGCCTCCTCGGCGGGAAGTGGGAGCAAAGACAGAGAGAGAGAGAGAGAGAGAGAGAGAGGGAGGGAGAGGGAGGCAGGGAGGTGTGATGTCACTCTCCCCTCCTCTCTTCTCCTTCTCCCGTCCCTCTCTCTTTCTTCATGCCTCCCTGTCATCTCCCGCTCCTCTTTCAGTTCAGTTTTTTTTTTTTTTTTAGTTCACTTCATTTGAAATGCGCTGCTTCAGATTTACTGGCATGGAAGATATGACAGTTGCACAATGGCTAAGAAAACAGAATAAATTTGTCATGAAAAGTCTTTTCCCGTCTCTCTCTCTCTCTGTGTGTGTGTGTGTGTGTGTGTGGCGGGCACTCATTTCTCCTGCCCTCAATACTCTCATTGACAGCATCAGCTCATTTCAGTTTAATTCATTTCAGCTGGCACAAGACACTCCTCATTACTGCTGGGACCGTGTGTTAAAAAAATAAAAAAGCATGCAGAAAACATGTTAAAAACCGCACGTGTGACATGGAAAAAAGATATTTAAGCATTTACAAACCAGGAAGGATCAAACAAAAGAAACAACTGACTTCCATTATAAGTCATGTAGATTCTAGGGGTTTGTTTATTTCTGCTGCTTCGCCATCATGTGCAGAACTGTAGTGATGGAATGCACGATATTTGACACAGGGTTTATCTTTAAAGGACCTAAAATCAAACAACAAAAACTGTTTTGCCCCAAGTTAAAGCACCTAAAGCAGCAAACATATTCTCTTCCTCTGCTACGCAATCTGCTTCTACAACTGTCTCCATCAGTGCCACGGTCGACGAGGAAAAGCATCTGATTTAAAATGAGAGCTGATGAAGAGTGATGAAGGAATACTGAGGGGAGACACGTAGCCTACAGTAATGAGGGTGGTGTGTGTGTGTGTATGTGTGTTTTCACAAAACACCTACAGTACATAGAACTGTTTCTCTTGGGTGTGTTTGTTGCTTGTGCTATGAATAGAAATGAATCAGTATTCCTTGTTTTCAAGTTAACAGTTTTACAAAAAACATAGTCCTCATTGTTACACGGGCAGTTTCATTAATTACAAAACTAATTCTTTCCCAAATTCTATTACTCACCCTTTAGGTGCAAACTGTACCTTGTTGATCAGTGGCTTTCAAAAAAAAAACGAAACTTTTGCTACTGTGTATTCTCCACAAATGTGTGGTTATGCGTGTATGCTTCACGAAATCTCAAAATGACACATCTCAGAAATCTCCAGTGTGTTTACTGGTCAAACATGCCTTTAAATATGAATGTCTCTCCATGTTTCTCACACACACACACACATGCCCAAACACACACGTGTACAGACAGAAAGACTGATCTGACTGACAGAAAGAGTGATCAAACACCACCTGACTGTAGCAACACATAGAGCAACACTGGCTTAAAGATGCACACACACACACACACACACATACACACACACACAGACATGCTGTAGCACTGTTGACACCCATTAATTGTAATTCAGCAGCTGAATCCCCGAACATGCATAAAACATGAAGTCATTTGTCACAAATTGCTGCATAATTATAACACATAACTTTGAGAGCAATCTCATGCATCTATATTAACACCTACAGTAACTGTATGACACGTTCAACGCTATGTTTTTTATGTTCCTTGAGGATAAATGTTTCATGAAAATCTATATTTCTTCAAATTTTTATTCTACAGTAGAGAAGTGATATTTTCAGGATCCTGACTTGCATTTGGTGCTAGCGGGGAAGTCAGGGATTCAGTTTCATCCAAATGTCCTGTTGTCCTAGAGACCTGAAATTAGCTCGAGAGCTCTCTGGCTCAAGAGAGAAACTTAAACCGATTCAGTAAATGAAGCACAAATGTTATTTCCTCAAACTCTCATCCCTCTAATTTCATGGTAAAATGCCCTTACCGGCGGACTAAAAACGTTCTTCATTTTGCTTGATAACTGAAATCCGCCGAGAGGGGACAAGGTTGATTTCTGTAGCCGCATTAAGAGAGCAAGCAGCAGTATCATGGCTCATCAGTTCTGGTCATAAAGCCACAGCGCTGGTATTTTTTGCTGGAGGATTCTCTCTGGGGACGCTCACAGATAGGAGCTGGGGCATTGAATATTGACCCTGTCCTCCTGAGCCCCAGTGCCGCTCAAAAAACAAAACGTCTTTAACTACCACTTGTCTGTCTTGAGCTCTTCTATTTGCACCTTATCTATTCCCTCCTAACCAGTTATTGTCTCTTTGGGTTTGTCTCTTTGGCTGTCAGAGGAGTAAAATGCAAATGAGGTCTGTTTTTCATACAGTGAGTTTAAACAAATAGCTCGCAGCATGTTAGAAAACAAAGCATTCTTGCTGCTAATGATAACCATAGTTCAATAAGATTCCATCCAGTGAAAACCCGTGATATTCTCTAGTGCACCAACACTAACGGTCCTACAGTAATGGAAATAAATTACTAAAAGGTAGCCTAAAGCATAAAGTACGTCTTTATAAATTTAATGAATGCATGTCTCCTAATTTTTTATATTAATTTCCTCACTCAAATATTTAAAGGTCCCCTATTATGAAAAATTCCACTTTTTGTCATTTTTGTACATTTACAAGAGTCTCAGTGTGGTGCGGCCGAAACTAAATATAGGAAAATTCCACCTGCTCTCCCTTTTCCATCTTTGCAGAAAAATGTTTTTGATCAGGCCGGTTAGACTTTTTTCATTTTGGCTCATCACCGACTCATTTGTATTTAAAGCTACAGATACAAAAAAATCAGTTTTTAATAAAAATAAAAGAGATATTCAGACTTGACCCAAGTGGTATTTCATTAACAAATTAATAGGATGTCTGAGACCTATCTAAACTTGAAAATAGTGTAAAAGTGTAATATGGGACCTTTAACTCAAACTCAGAACTCAGTACATACACAAAGAAAGTGCTAAAGCAAATTTCAAATCATTTTTCGTATAAATAAGCTTGTGTTGATATTGTTGACATTTGGCAAACACTTTTACGATGGCCCACTGGGGGCAGCTTGGGGTTCGGTATCTTGCCCGGGGACGCTTTGGCACGGGGGGGGATCTGTAGATGACTGCCTTACCAACTATCATTATTATTATCATTATCAGCCATCCTTTTATTATATATTACTATAGAAGATACAAAACATCAAGGGCATAAAGCTGATCACATTATCACGCATCTTGTTACAAATAATCTGAAAGTAAATCACTTTAGCTTAGTCGTGATCACCCTGTTTCTACACAATGTGCCAGTACACTGAGCATTATGTGTTTCTATTTAACAGCAAATATCCCGAGGAGCTGGTAGAGCAGAAACTTAAAAATGAAAGATATTTTAAGAGGAAATGCAGGTGGTTTCTAACAACTGGTCTAATATTCCAGCGTATCTGTGGCGCAGAAACCTGCCTTATTATCAGTCTGCAAGCCCTGCATAATTAAAGCTAACAGATGAATGTTTTGTTAAAGATCACAAAGCAGCCAAATGCATTTTCAGGTAGCTGGTAACATTCATAATCATGTGAAATCAGTTTAAATCCTACAATAAGAACTTGCGCTTACTAATTATTGATTTTTAGATTTGCTGTTAGGTGCTTTGGACAAACTCCATATCATACCTCCAAGGCTGAGCTTGGCAAACATGAGAAAGAAGCTCATTTCTAAAGCCAACAGGGCCACGACATCTGCAAAAGCACAGAACCAGATCTGAGGTGCCTGACACCACACACCCTCACCCCCCCAGCCCTGAGCACATCCTGAGCTGAACCGGCCTGAAGCCCACAGAAAGGCGTTCTCTGTAGACTTTCTCACACAGGTTTGGCACCTGAGCCACAGACCCTCTGGCTTGCTGGTACCTGTCTGCGGCTTCTGCTGAACCCTGGGCCAAACATCCCCAAAAAGCCTCTGTCGTCAGCCTGACAGCCTCCTTTACCTGTGGGCTGCACCAACAAGCTTTTGAAAATAGCCTGAAATATTTGCTTCCACAATGGAGGATTTAAACATGGTCTATTCACACTTTATGGAGAAATTCTTAAAGGTGGGAGCTGAAAACCTCACAAACAGGGCCGTCAGAAAGACATTGCCAGGTCACCCCTAGTACTCGCACGGGTTTATCAGGTCTAACCAGGAGTCTCCCTCATTATCTGATCCAACTCACCGCCAGGCGGTGATCAGTTAAAGGTTTAAAGACACACGGTCACATCTCTGTCAATGGTATCATGCACCTAATGTGCAATTTTACCAAATGCAAGAGCAATAATGACCAACTGACAATGTAATGACATCGACGAAAATTGATCACGCACCTCAGAATGAGAAATGACATGTTCCCTGTCAAAACCAAGTGTGAAAAGAGATATGGTATGAAGACGTGCTGTGTCAGTGTGATGCCGTCGAAATGCATCTTTTAGATTAGCGCCATGTACAATTGAAAAGAAGATTAATGCGGCTCATATAAGTCACTGTGGGGCAGCCAGGGGTCACAACTCTGCTCCCGTGAGGCCAATTAACACTCTGCTGCACAACAACAATAAACTGTGATCCTTCCATCCACGTTCATTTGTGTCTTCAGGGGAGTTTCTGAGTCTTTCTCACCGCTCTCTGGCTCTGTCGGTGGCACCTGCTCTGGAGGAAAGCAGAGGACACAGTATTACTGCTCGGAGTTATAATTAAAGGAGGATAAATGGGCGAGGACAGACAGGATCTAGGGTTTGTCTAATTCTTGGGAGGTAATATACTCTGTAGTATGTACTGTAGGTGGGAAAAGAAAAATACAAATACAAATTCATATTACGAATAATTATAGTTCTTTGATTGTCTCTTGTAATGAGGCTGCTTCATTTGAATTCTTGTTATTTTTGGGAGTATTTATGTGGCTTTTAACATGCCCTGGAATGTATTTCTCATGCAGGAAATGATCCTCTAAACCGATTCTTATTCTTTTAAAGCAGTTGTGTAAAAGATCCTACTGTGAAACAATACTCACGACTACAAAAAGGTGCCACAATCTCAAATCCAATATGATTACTCATCCAGTACTTCATGACATTAGACAGTACTACCACCATGTGGTCATAATGCCCTGAATATATAGATTTCAAAAAATGATAAAGACATAATACTTACTTACAAAATTACATTTATTTTCACACTGCATCTGATATTTTTATCAATTGAATTTATAAACAGCAGGAAGAAAAACTGTTGCATTAACATAAGAGCAAATTTACAGACAAATACAAAAATAAAAATACAACAACAATTAGAAGAATAATTATGCCTTTTTATGAATTAGGAATACCTACAGCTCATTGTTTTCTTTCATGGAATAATTTAGCAATTCAAGTTTAAGTCAATAGGACTGAAAACCGTTTTATTACATTATTCTTCTCTTGTATAATAAACTATGTGTTGATTCAGTGGGGTTTATAAAGTTGAAAATGGGATTTTTCAGTGCAGTTACTTCCCACTGATTTAAAACCAGGCAAATAATGTCCACCTCCATTATCCAAACAAGGGCTGCAAGTGTTTTTATACTAATTTAAAGGTTATTCATTGAACACAACATTTTAGTTTAAATTGAGTTGCTATAACTTTTTAATGAGGGGTAGAGCACATTTATCAGAAAGTGATATTACAGCCAGCGCTCACTTCTTTGGATTTATTACAACCACTGATAAAAACACTTTGATTGTGGAGAAAACCATCGCGCAATTTCTGTCTCTATGATGCTTAGATTTAAACCCTCAGATTGAAAAAGAACAGCAGAATAAAAATACAAATTTAAGATAAAAATAAATACATTAATATGATATTGACATCAACTGCAGCATGTGTTTAGTTTACAGACAATAAGAAAGAAAAGTTGAACAGTGCCATACATGGTAAAATTGGTTTGACAAACACATATTTTGAGAATAAACCATATATGTAGGGCTAGCTCATATCTCATGGGCAAGGAATTACAAGGTGCACAGTTCTGTCAACATGAGCATTGTATTTTCTTCAGATTAGAAACAGCCACTGATCAAAGTTTGTGAAACTACACGGAACACGACTGCAGCAAAGTCCTAACAGCATTCGCTACTGGAGCCAAACTTCCGGTTTAAGTGTTGCAAAGCTATTACTGCAATTGCTCAGTGGATACGGTGCTTCTAGAAAAATGTAGGACAGAGTCTCAACAAAGTCTTTTTAGAAAACCAATGCCATACCATAACTGTGGAATACTGGAGAAACATCATCTTCTCAGTTTTGGGAATTTCAGATTATTCTGAGCCAAGACACAAGAATGTTTGTCTTGGCTGCTCCTCCACTATGTGACTGTAATTTTTGCTCTGAGCGCTCTGTTAACTCATTAAAAATGTCTTCTGTAAGAGATTTACACTCAACTTTTTCGTCAAACAGCATTTGGGCAGTCGACCAGATGACTTAACAGGTTGCAGTTCTTTTATAATATTTTTAAAGCCTAATTTAAAAGTAGCCACTGACAAGGGTTATTGCTATTCAACGTGCCAATGTCTTCTGACTGTTTAATATGTGTTGTGTCTGGTTTTAGTGATTGTTGGTTGTTGTGGTGGTGTTTTGTGCATCAACCAGTGAATACTGAAACCAGATACCCAGACAAAATGTTCTACTCCATCCGAAATACTGACACTTGGCAAAGCTTGGTAGATCTGTAATTTTTTCGGTTTCAATCTGGATGTAACAGCTATTGTGTGTGTCTTTCTAACGTTCATTTACAGAGAGAAGCAGGTTTTATCTGTAGATTGTGTAAATATGCCGCCCAACAAAAGCAAAACACAGTAACTACCTGTACTTACTTTTTCACATCAATGCTCTTGACCAAGAAATGCAAAAAACCAAACAAAACTAACAAATAAAAACATGCAAAATATGCAGGAACTGCATAACTACGTGACTGCCTTCAAATTTGGACCTGTCCTAATGTCACAGTTTTTGTAGTTACTGCTCTCTGTTTTGGGAAGGCAATATGCCCCAACACTGTTATAAATACGTAACATTGGTCAAGAGGTGGAGAAATAAGGATTGACTGAATACTAAAGCACTGGAGAAAAATACAGCAATTTGATGTGGAAATTTTGCAAATCGTCAAAGGAGCACAGTAGGTGTTAATTAGAGGCCTCTTATGTTGGAGGGTTTTGGCAGTAACAGCTGACGAATAAGACCATAAGCAGTGTCAGTAGTTTTTTTTGGTCCTTGGTTAGCGAGAACACACACATACCTGAAAACACCTCGTGAGTAATGAAAGGAAAACACAACACATCATGTAGACTCACATTTCTGGTGGGCAGAAGAGTTGATGGACTAAGAAAAGCTTATTTTGGAACACATACTCACTTTTTCAGCAGTCTTAGTTTAGATGCACACCAAGTGGTGGGAGGAAGCGAAGCTTTTCACCAGAAGCTTTTTTCTCAGCTGCTCTAATAAGAAATCACTATGCATAGAAGGTACCCATTTCATCTTGAGCTGAAAAAGGAAAGTTATAAGCACAGACTCTTGGATCTTGGTTTACTATTTTCTGTCACAGTTATGAAAGGTTGTGTAAATCGCAGCTGTTCCCTGGTTCTTGAAGCTTTACTACTTGAGGAGTTACATTTGATCTGCCTTGGCCTGAAATATCAGGAAATCCATTCAGCTTGAGAGCAGTGCAGTCGTATGTAATTAGACCTTTCCGAAACCGATCCCTGAGGAGCATCAGTGAAGAATCTGTGTTGTTTCAAGAGCAGTTTTCGGTCTGGGACTGATACCTCAGGCCTAAACACACTTGGTCAGAGCTCTGAGAATCCAATATTTCAGTGTGGTTGGCTGAGAGCCAGCAATCGACCTTCTCATTCAGATGTACTTTGTGAGTATCAGGAACCGGCTGTCAGTGGACTCCATCCTCCAGAGATCCTTTAGTTTCCCAAATCTTCACAGTGCGGTCACTGTTCAAACACACACAACAGATCATATTATTCAATAATGGCTGCAAGATTGAAGATATTTGCTAGAATCATGCTTCACAGATTAGCCCAAAAGCATTCACATTCAACAGAACATGTTTTGTGGCTCACTCTGAGGCAGTGAACAGCTGGCTGCTGTTGGTGGCCAGACCGTTGATGGGGCTGTCATGCCCCCGGACCTCACCGAGAGGCGCTAGCGAGTCAGTGTGCCAGAGGCGAAGCAGCCCCCCCCTGCATCCGCTGAGCAGCACCTGGGAGCCTGGAACCACGCCCAGCGCACTAACCCAGTCTGCTTGGGCACTGGCAGACTGCTGAAGGAAATAACAGCCAGTAGGTTAGTTCAGAGATTAAAGTGGATCTCCAGTCATAGAGTAATTTGTTTTGGTTCATACAAACTAAAGTCCAGAAAAAAAATTAAGAGTGAATCTCTAGTGCTTCTACTTTTGATGCCTCCTGAATATAAACAATGTTTCACCTGTAGCAGCTGTTTGTTGGCTAGGTCCCATTTCTTGATGAAATAATCTCTGGAGCCACTGTAGAACACATCTCCATACACAGCCAGGGACTCTACGCCATCCTGATGGGCAGGCTCAAAGGTATGGCTGGAGCTGACGCTACCCTGAGCACCTTCCGCCACCTCAAACATCTAAAAAAGCAAGCATATTTACATAAAAATGAATTTGGTGACATGTAATCACATTTATCTGCATGGCTCTAAGTGTCTCTTACTTTAATATGACGATCCTTGGAGCCGGTGAGGACAACATCTTGGGCATTACCTAATGTGTCAACTGTCAGACACGTGACAGGCCCCAAGTGGCCAGTCAGCTTGCCGGTGGAGACAAACCTAAAGAAGGACAGCAAAGACATTATTTCTGCAATGAGAAATGAATAGTAGCCCCAAAACTCCGATCCCCGGTTAAACTTACTTGCGTAGGTCCCACATGCGCACAGAGTTTCCAGCAGCAGCATAAAGGAAGGAGCCAGAAGAGTTGAGAGCGATCTGGTTGATCTGACTCTCTCCTGGTGGGATGGATAAGTTCCTGACAGGGGGACAGGTATCCCCTGAACCCACCTGGCCCGACGACCTGCCGTGAACAAATGCGTGTTCGAGTCCTCCTGATGCATTGGTACAGCAATAATAAGCTACACGAAGATGTTGGTACTTACGTTAGTGTGCGGATGCACTTGGCAGAGTCTCTTATGTCCCAAACTTTGATGTAGGCAGTGGAAACAGTGAAGACGAGGCTGGAAGTATACCTGCAATAAAACAAATGCAGAAAAAAACAAAAAAAACCATTAATCTGTATCATACAACTATTACTCCTACAAAACAACAGTATTATTATTCTTAACAGTATGTGGGCACCTGACTGAGACCACACTGCTGGGATGATCTGCTAAAGACATGATCTCCTGACCCGTCACCAAGTTCCAGACTTTACAGGTGCGGTCTGAAAACACACACAAAACGATTGGTGGTATGCAAGCACAACTTAGAAATATAACATGTTTCCAGCTCTGGAAACATATTATTTTCAAGTGGTTCTGACCTTTCGATCCTGTGAAGAGCAGGTCATCTGTGGCGTCCACGCTCAGAACAGGCTTGGTGTGGCCCTCTGCTACGTAAACACACTGAAGCCTTGCTCCACGGCTGTTCTTCGGGGGAGGCACCGGGTTAATCACACCTCTAGATAACACAAAGAAAGGCGTTAATATTCATTACACTTTGTAGGGTTATAATACACTTGATGTGACTCATAAAAAAAGTACATACACTATAATCTTTTATGTAAAGAGCGGCAGCAGACATTACTGCTAAAAAAATGATCCTAAATAAAATAGTTAACAGATATGGATTACCTGTGGCCCTCAAACGCAGGTGACTCCTCCAACCTGAAAAATAAAAGAAAATATCATCATTAAAATATCATCAAACTGTTGAGGATTTGTGCAAGATAAATGTTAGAAGCTGATTTTAGCTTGTATAATGTATAATATGTATAATATGTGTAATATAATAATGTATAATACGTTAGCATTCTACCATGTAAATTAGCTTTTACCCCAAAGGACAGCAGGCATTTAAACATATCCTTACAAGTTATAAAAAAGTTATTGAAAAGGAGACATATTTTTGGCAAATATATGTCCCAAGATGTGAATTATGAATTCAGCCATATTTTAAGACCCAATTAATAGGTTGTGATGTTTAAATCTTAAAGCACAGGTAAAAAACAAAAAGCTGTTTTTTAATTTGATTTTTTAAAATTGTACTTTCACTTACAGCAATTTGCAGTCACTGGATTTCGTTTTGTTTTCTGTTGTGCTGGCTGGAGGTGTGTGTGTAGGTGCTGTGGGTCCTTTATCTTGCATCCTCCTTCGGGTGAGAGGGGAACGTTCCCTTTGCTTTCTCTCGGTCCCTGTAGGTGACCTGGATCCAGACCTATAAGAATAAAAGAGTCCAGAAATGGTTTCTAAATTGGTACACTCATAAATATAGGACCTTTTCTCAAGTGTTCTTGCCAGAGTTTAGGTGGGGACTTCATCTTCGTGATCACAAAAACGCCTTGCTACCAACAATTTAGATATTTTAGTGCTAGTGTGCTGAATGACTAAGTTGAAATAATAATTCTACAAATAACCACCATTTCAGAAAATAACTCCCAGGCTCCTGATTCGAACAAGAATGAAAGAAATGCAGCCTTGAACACTTACAAGCCAGCTGGCCTGGCAGACAGTGCAGATGGGGAAACAGTGTGCTCGTGGTCAGGGGTGTGACCAGTGGCGTGACCCGGCATGTCAGCTGGCCCTTCCAGGCTCTCCGAGAGGGGGAGCAGAGGGGCCGGGAAGTCTCCAGTAGGGGATTCACAAGACAGATCTCCGCTGCTGGCATACAGCAGCTCCATCTGGGTGGTGGTCCGCCTGCGAGCCTGAGGAGCCAGATTTGTTTTAGCGCAACATTCGGCCGACTAACAAATCAATGGAGCAGTGAGGAAACATTCCATGTGCTAGAAATAACTACTCCGTAAATGAAAAGTTAGTTTGAGAAAAATATTCACATTTGCTTTTGACATATGTAGGTGACCAGAAAATGAGAAATTGAAAACATACATATATCGCTGCCAAACCATTGTGATGCAAATTACCTTGTTTCTAGGTCTGCTTTCACCACACAGCTTCATCAGATCTGATGCCAGTGTGCTGGAACAAAATCAGGGTGGCACAGTCAACTATGACAGCTGCTAACATCAGACTACACACTGGAGAGCCAAGAGCCATTCCTCCATTCATTCATTCATTTATTCATTCATAAACGGTGTGGTGGCCTCCAGTGGCAGCAGTCACACCAGATAGAATTGGACATCGGCAGTTTGAGTTCTAACCATTTGAAGAAATGTGCCAGTGGCATTATCTGCACAATAATGCATAACACTAGGGATCTGCTCTGGAAGGCATTTTGCATAGATTTCAGAGAAATAGAGATAAGCTGAAAGTACAAAATTACTGTCAGATTTGTAACAAGCTGTTTTACTTCCTTCCATCTATTCTTGCTGGAAATATTTAAACAGAATGTGTGTGTACTTACCTGCCCTCTGTGGCTGGGCTGGGGGTGGACTCATCACTACTGCTGTCATCTCCATTTTCTGCACACATACACATAAACCCACGCTAACAATTCTGATTTCTCACTGAATTTGCAAAGCACAAGTTATTTTTTTTCATTTTTTTTTTAATGTTACATCTATAACAAATAGTATTTTCACAGGTCACCAGGTTTGGCTGTGGATAAAGGGGAGCAGTCGGGAGTCATTAGTGTAATGCGACTGGAAGCTGGAGAGCACAAGAAACGGTCCTCGGTAATTGATGAATAGAAAAAGAATGAAGTGGGAGACTGAACAAAAACAAGCACACAAATGGTTTTGCAGAATGGGTTTTACTGCTCTTTAGTATTAGGGACGACAATGTCATCAACTGGGACGGACAAGCAGGTGGGGACAAGAGGTAAGACCACAGAACACAGTATGCATATTATGACGACGTTACTTGGACACAGTTAGTTTGTAAAAGCACTGAGGGTTTAATCACACAACAAGATTTCATAACCACACACCGCAAATGTAAAAGCTTGAATTTAAAAATATTCTAAATGTCAAAGTGTTTCCTTAGGGAAACAAACTAATATTGGTGAGAATTAAGATGCTATTTTCCAGCATTTTTTTAAACAATCTCTGGAGTTTCTTAGTACAACTGATATTTCACTTCAAAAATACTTACTATCAAAAGAAATTAATTATTGGAAATGAATAAAGAAAAGCTAATTAAAATGAAGTAAGACTGTTTTAATTAATATAAATGTCTGAAAGAAAGTCTGTTGTAGACTAAAAGCAGGTTATTTTTAAAGAAGAAAATATGTCTTTACAATGTTGACAGGTCTCTTGATAAAGTTATTTGGTGAAGCACTCAAGCACTTTACCGATATTAAAATGTATCTATGTGTCCAACAAGCCAATGTGATGTTTTATTTGTGTAAATTTTGTGGAAATCTTGTAGTGTGTCTTGCTTTCTTAAACACAGTGACACCGCTATTGTCTCTGACTTACCTGGCGACAGGTAACCTAACTCTGAGTTCACACAAACAGAGAAAACAAACAGAAATCAAATCAAAATCCAACCCAAAATGATAAAATGGCTATTCTTTATTTTACAGGCGTGATCATAATTCAGTGAATTCAGTGAGAATCTCATGTTTAGTCTAGATTATCCTTAGATGATCTTTTCCGTAAGCAAATATCTTATTACACCTAGTAAGAGACTGGAGGCCTGTAAAATAAAATTTTGCCTTATGGTGAGAGAAGAGATGGTCGAAAAGCTGACTGTGACTGACATGCTCAGACTGGTGCAGATGTATTTGTGTTCTCTACCTTGCAGGGCACTGCCAAGCAGGGCATCAAGCTCCGGGTTGATCTCAGCTTTCTCCTTCAGCATGTGGAAGAGCAGCTGGTTCTGGGTGGCGCTGTTGATCTCCGTCTGCTTCAGCCTGCCCTCCATCACCTTCAGCTGGGAATCCTTCTGAGCCGCCTGCAGACCCTGAGAGGGACCGAACAGCACAGAGGTCGGCATGGAATCACTTTCACTGTATAACTGCAGACATCCACACTACTGACCCGAAATATCTGTTAAACACCATCGTGAAAACAGGAACAGTCAGTCTTTACGTTGGTTTGCTTCTACTTCTTAATTTGTTTTGTCATGTTTTTGGCTGCCGAGTTGAGCACATTTCCTCCCTGGACCAATTAGGTTTCATCAAATCTAATCTTATCTAATCGAATTTACATTTAATTGAATACAGTTGTCCCGTTTAAAGTCTCATTGAATTAAATTTTATAAAGGAGCCATGGCTACGAAAGCTTGATCAAGATGAACAGACAACCTGTAAGCACGTTGCCACAACAGCCAAATATATACGGTACATTAGTAATAAAAGCACAGTTGTATTCATACTGTGCATGTATTGTGAAAGATCCACTGTACATAAATAATAAATAACAAAATGAAGTAATGCTAGTGATTGATTTATGTTATATTAGTACGCACAGCTTGGGTTTGCATGACTCCCAAGACCATTAGACCCTTACTTCATAGAGGGGAATTGGGCCACTCGGCCTGACATAGAAATGACGTGTCATCTACGTGTTTCCTTCCCGATCACTGACATTACAAGCCGTGGCTTAGTGGAACATGACAATCTAAAAACAACCTACAGGTTTCACTAATGTACAATGATTGTGTAACTTTTTGAATAACCAGCTTCCCTTGGGGGCCCCCTGGCCATGGCCCCCCCTGACGACCCCCTAGAACTGCCACTGATAATATACAAAACTCACACTAATCCGATAATGTGTGATTAGTAGATTCTTTTTTACTTTTTTGTAAAAGATACATATATTTAAAGTAACTTACGTACATTCTCTCGTTTTTACTGCATTTATACCTATAAACTGTACATTCAGTGACTTAATCAGCTAAAAATGAAATGTGTCTACAACAATGAATATTTGGTGCTTCTGAATTAGCACATTCTTTTATACTACTCCCAGAGAAAATGGGACAAACATGGGTTTTATTACAGCTTATACACAGAGACAAACATTACACGCTTGACTGACACTCTCTCTCGGCACTAAAAATAGCCACTGCTGTAGCGATAACAAGACAAATGAATTTCACAACATTTTAGTCTTCATATGATTCATAACAGGCACATCTAACTTTACGTGAGTCAATGAACATGAACAAATGAATGACTTTTCATTTACACTGTAACTGCAACTCTACGACGAGGCTGTTGATGAGAAAGCACAGATCAACCATCAGATCTGTCCAAACTGAGAAGATCGGACAAGTTTGGAGCTGTGTAACATCTGATGAGGCCACATTGGTCACAATGTTCGTGTGACTTCCACAAATACAGAGGACTATCATTTATAACCTGCTCACAGTAGATGCATGAAAAACGTAAAAATGAGGGTTTATAACATCCAATTACATAAACACACAGACATCCATAAATTAATTTGTGGCAGTTACCTTATTAATGGCCATAGTCATGAAATGGTCCAGAAGGAAGCGGGCCTCTGATAGGTTACAGGAGCTGATCACTGCAGAAACATCCACCGTGTCGCCTTCCTCCTGTAGCCCATAATTATATTAATATATTCAACAGGGTTGCATTAAAAGTCAGTGACAGGAAAATGCTTTCAGCTTCATCTACCTACCAGCGTGTCTAACAAAAACTAATTGTTACGCAGAGTTGTTTCGGTGTGTATCATGCAAAGCCAGTTGACAAAACCAATCAGCCTGCTAACAAGCCGAAGAGAGGAAATTACCTGCTGTTGAACAAAATGACTAAAACCACACATTCACAAAATGTTACATGTACACAATTATATGAGCATAATTTAGCAAACTGAAGTTACTCATACAGTCCACTATGATTTGCACTGGCTATAAAAATCCTCGCGTTCAAACTCACCTTAGCTAAACATAAAAAAAATAATTCAGTTGCACAGATTTTCCGTCATCTCACCTTGGCTTCTTCCATCTGCATGATGTTGGCCTGGCAGTCGGCGATGCTGTCGTTGATGTAGTCGATGTTTGCGCTCAGAGACTCCAGCTCCTCGTTCATGGAAGCCAGGGAGCGGTCGGCATCTGTGCCTTCCACTGCCATTTTCTCTCTCTTCCTGGACACACGCTCCCTCCGCCTGGTTAGCTCTTCACGTTGCTGGTATGGAGGGGGAATTGAGATGCGATAGGAAGTAAAGATTGATTACCTCATTGATTATTATGTCCATATTAGACCTGCCTGCAGCATGAAGCCAATTACGGCATATTTCCAGAGATTTGGGCAACTTTTATTGAATGACACAGTTACCTTCAGCAGTCTGTTCATATCATTCTCCATGTTAGAGATTGTCATCCTTTGCATGATGATGTCGCTCACACGTCTCTCCAGTGACTGCCATTTGGCCCTTGCTGTCCTACTGAGGTAGATACTTCCCATCCGCACTGGGGAGCTCCTGAGGAATACGACGGGTTTCAGAGCTGTCGAAAACGTGCTCCTAAATTATACACAGCAGGACACATAAACCTGCTCGGGTGCCGTACCTGGCTCCGTTTGAAGGGTTCGCCCCAGAGGCCTGCAGTCTTCCTTGGTTCGGTCTATGTGGTTGCTCGTGTAGAGGTTCAGGTAAGCTCACCTTCCTGCTCACCTTTCCAGACACGGGCCTCACCTGCCGCCTAAGAGCCGTCACCTGACACAGTTCATGGAACAGAATGACAACAAAGATGAGGGATAAAGTCTATTCAAAGTCCTATTTGTCAGTATTGTTTCCCCTACAACATGTGACTCTGTGTCCTCCCCACCTCTTCGTTCTTCCTACGCAGAATCATCTCCTGTTGTCTTTTCTGGGCTTCCAACTGCCTCAGTTGGTGCTGCACAAATAGAAAATCATCTAATGTGCATTAGAAAATAAAAACTTAAAAATAAAAAAGCAATTGACAAACTATATCAACATATCAGCTTATGTTAAACTAAGCAATATATCATTTGCAGTTTAAAATATGGTGCTGAGCAAATAATTTGTATGACATGAAGCTCTCTGTGTCCATCCCTCTCACCTCAGCTCTGCGCTGGTCTTTCTTCAGCGAGGCGATCTCCCTGTTCCTCCTGCACTCTACAGCTCTGTTCCTCTCCTGCTGCTCCTTCATCTGACGCATCAGTGCCACCTGGTGCACGAATGCGACACAACAGAGGATTAAAAAAAAAAAAACAGAGCTTCACCAGAACCTGCTTAAAAGAGAGGTGCTCGAAAACAGAACGCTTACTTTAGTCTTCTTCATCTCCGCCACATCCTGCTGGAGTTTCTTTAGCTGTTTCTCGTACTGCGACTGGTTCTTCAGCAGGCGAGCATGCTCCTTCTGAGCTGACTGGAGCTTCTGCAACTCCTTGTTCATGGAACTCAGCTTCTTCTCATACTCTGCTTTGATCTTCTTGGCCTTCTCCTCCGTACATGACTCCACGGAGCCTGGGGAGTAAAAAGGAGCATGATGATAGAATTGTATTAGTTTATGGATCAAACAGACCAAGCTATTTTTCTTATCAATTTAATTTCTTTACAGTAAGAATTAAATGTCCATCACCTTCTTAAAATGTGTCTCTTACCCATATTGTGCAGCACCTTGTCCCTCTCCAGTTGTGTGTCTCGGATCTTGTTCTGCAGCATCATCAGCTTCTGCTCGTACTGCTGTTTCAGAGTGTGCAGACGACGCTGGCTGTTCTCCAGCTCGTCTATCAGCTTCTGCTTGATGGCGATCTCACAGGTGATGTTGGCCAAATCCGCCTGGACATTTTCTACAAGCAACCGTCATTTGTTTTGTTACTAAATTTCTAAATTTAGTAAAATTTAATCTATGATTGTCTATAATCGGACATAACAGATTCTCCCCCAAAGTGGACTCTACCTTTCTCTTCCAGTTCTTCAGAGTCAGACTCATCCGACGTCTCTTCTCCGACCATGTCAAAGTCCTCCTCCTCTCCATCTGCGTCGTCACCCTCTTCATGATCGCTGGCCTCCTGGCGATGTAGCACAAACAGCAACAACACAATAAAACACACTCACCGACCGAGTCTGTTGAGTCTTTCACTAGTAATCTAAAAGCTTCTATACGTAAACCTACCACTTCTGCCTCCTCATTGGCTTGGTCCTGGTCGTTGTCCGGCGCTCCCTCTTTGACAGTACTACAGCAAGACATGAGCATTAGCACTGGCTATCAACCATGACACAATTCTTGAAATATGCTTTTTAATAAAAACACAGATTTATAAGGGACACATGCAAATAATTGGGTAAGGAGCAGACGCGGAATCAATGTTGATTAATTCACTGATTACATGGGGGGCACCGTGAACGATAAGCTGGGAAAGATAACATGGTTGAAAATGAGTCAGATATTACCATCCACATTACAAGCTGGTTTCACTGTAAGAAGGGCTGCCACACACTATGAAGATGTGTTGACGCAATTCTACAGACTGTGATCTCATTGAAAGTGGACTTTTGTACATCAACCCTGATGTACAATCGTTTTTTTAAGATCTGATCAACATCTTGCAGTGTGTGGTGGAAAGGAAAAATGGTTAGGAGCAAAAGGGAAGAGTGGTTAACAGATCTGCTTCCCTCCAGGAGTGTAAACAACCTGTAGGTGCAGAAGAAGCGATTAGTCACTTAGGGAACTCAAAAGGGAAAATGTGGGTTAAACTCAGGTCAAGAATCAACTGAAATCCTTTCAATTACTTGGTGCATTACAGTCTGAACACAAAAGGCCATTATCTACACTGCTGGATCACCCAGCCGGTAATTGAATTAGTTTCAGATTGTCTTTAACCCCATCCTGAATGGGATGTAGCAAACCTGGTGTGTTCAACCTCACGGTCGTGACTCTCCTCGTATCGCCTCAGTCTTCAAAGTGGGAGTGAGAATGGTCAGATGTGGAGATGAAGAGAAGCAGGGGAGAGGCAGGTCGTGGGAAACGGGGCAAGTGGGGGAATATTACACAGACAGTCAGAGAACGGCAAGAGAGACCAGGTGAGTGCAGAGACTCTCACAGACACAGTGTGTTCAAGTGTCGAACCCTGGTTAAGGAGATGTAGGTAGTAGATGCTAAAAACTACCAGACCACTTCTGATGCCTCTCAAACACTCTCTCACACACACACACACACACACTGAAAGGGGAAATGACCCTTGTGTTACAATCATCATTAACAGCTGTCACCATCGTCTTGTCTAAATCCCACATACACGCCATTCAAGAAACATCAGGGTTCACAGTGCTAATGCAGGGAGCCTGGAGCTAATTACCCAGAACTGCCCCTCACCGGTGCAACAGATAAACATCAGGACTAGTTACATTTTTGATAAACTTCTTGTTATTTTAAGGCACCTACAAGGATGGTCAAGATCACTAATTTGTGCAACATTAATAAGATCCACACGAAAACCCTGGGATCCCAAAAACTGTGGAAGCAAAAGACTGGAACAACTAAAACCAGCTGTCATTTACCTCTTCTTCTTCTTTCTTTCCTTCTTCTTGAGTTTTTCAAGGTCTTTCTTCGCCATCTCAATGACCTCGCTGGCCTCTTTCTCTGGGGCGAGGAGGGCGGAGGAGAACGAACCGGGGCCTCCATACATTGAGGAGCGGGTGGAGACCCGAGACAGGTTCTTCCTCAGGTTCTCATTCACAGCCTCGCTTTCAAGAAGTTTAGCTCTGAGAGAGAGAGGAAGACTTTCACATTAATGTGCCTGCTTGTTTCATTCATGGCCTCTTCAAATGTAATAAAACCATCATATGTGCAATTATTAAACAAAGGTATCATTGCGGTCGTGTCTGTGCTTATTTAAGCACTGAACTGAGCAGTGGTAATTTAAGAAAATAAATATTTTTTTAGAATCTCCACACATACCTGAGCTCCTCGATTTCTTTGATGTAGTTCTGAATCATATTTCCAATCTCTTCATTACCTTCACCTACAGTATAAGCAGGCATGTCATTAGTGTCTAACATAGATTCGTGGCCTATCAGCTCCCCACTACAGCAGCATAAATAATAGTGTTTCTTCAAATCAGAAAAACTGTCACAGCCTACCTCCTTTAGCCAGAGCCTGGTTGGCCTGGTCACTGAGGATCTGTGTGAGTCTTGCTCTCTGGGCATCAATGGTCTCCTGCATGGCCTTCACCCTCACTCTCAGGTTGTTGTTCTCCGTTTGGAGCATTGAGTTCTCGTGCACCAAGTCGTTGATGCCCTCCATCCCATCTTCACCCACCATACGCTTTCCCTAGGCATCACACAGGGCAGTTTATATGATGGACTAGTTGCATTTTTCCTATCATATCTTTCACATTTGTTTGGATTTTTATCCTCATTCCTCCCTGTGTCTCTTCTTACCGTCCTGTACTCCATCAGTTCCATCTGTAGTCGTGCTATCTCGGTCCTCAGAGAGCTGATCTGCTGGCTGGCTCTATCCTGGTTCACCATCACCTTGTTCTTAATGTTTCGGGCCCGGTTGGCGTATTTCAGGGTGTTCAAAGTCTCCATAAAGTCCCGGTCTGACGGGCTTATACATGCGATCATCACTGTTTGACTGCACACAAATATCCGATTTATTACATCTGCTGCATGTAATTATGTCCCTCATAGAAAGAGTAACTATTAACAAAGTTTTACTGTCTTTCATACTAAAATCCAAGAACTTACGCTAAAAGAATTTAGTCTAAAAAAAAATGTAAAAACTCTTTAATAAGATTCAGCCTCACAAACCTGTTGCCACCTAATGAGTCCTGCAACAATCTGGTCAGCTTGGAGTCTCTGTAAGGCACATGAGTGGAGCGCTTACTCCTGTCTCCCAGAGCACTGATGACGTTTCCCAGGGCAAGCTAAGGTAAAGAGTTGGAAAAGACTTTTAAAAGAACTGTGATGGAATCCCGATGGGAAAAATACCCAAATTGCTGCAGCATAAATGATAACTGCTCTAAGTAATAGTAGTAGTGAAATGTGCAGTTTGAGTTCTGTCCATCAGGGGTCTCTCTTGTGTCACACCTGAAGGGCTACAACAGCGTCAGCACAATGTCGCTTTACAAAGGAGGAAATTCATAAACAGAAAACATGACTTTGGCTTATTACTGCACTGATGCTTTATAATAAAATCAGATTTGGTTTTAGCTTCCTTACCAGCCCACAGTTGATGGAGATGCCTTCTTTAGCTCTGTCTCCTGTAGCTCCGGTTCTCTTCAGTCTCTCCGAACCAGCCAGGTCCACAAAGTGAAACTTGGCCGTCAGCGTCTCGAACTCATTAATCTCGGAGTCACTAGCTAAACGGTTGTCTGTGACATTGTCCTGAAAGAAACAGAACAGAGAACAAACCACTACAGTCAGCACAGTAATCTTACATTGTAATATTGTTCAATCCCACTGTAAAACATCAGTAACAGGTTCTCTGAGAGAAGTCCTGCGTGTGAGAGTGCATACGTTGTTGTCGGGAGAGCAGACTCGAACTTGGCACAGGTGGATGGTAAAGATGGCGTGGGAACGTGAACTCTGGACGTTCATCTGGGTGCTGGCCGTGGTACGTGACAAAGCGCCCAGCTTCAAACACTGCATCATCTGAGATGGAGCAGAGAAAATCATGTATCCTCACAATACTGGTATCTTTGGCTTATGATCGTACCTACACACAAAAATCCACGATGATGGTAGCAGCATAAAAACTGATACAAGCGGAGAACTGTATGGGCTATATGGGTTAATATGGGTTTGGTGCAAAAGGAAACAGCTTTGTGGATGTGTTTAGGTGAGAGACAAACCTCAGCTGCAGACGTGACAGTGCGGGTGGTGACCCCCACAGTGTAGATGCCACCATTTGTGTCCTCGTGGATTTTGATGTTGGACTTCTGTTTCCTGGCTTCGATGTCCCGCGTCGTGTCAAACAAGTCCAGCACTTCCTCGTTGTACAGCTGTACAGTTAAAGAATGCAAAAACAGGAGACAGAATCCAGATAACGAACGCTGATTATTGCAGAAATACTCGGTTATCGATACATCTTCAATACTGTCACAGCCCTACATCCCCAAGTCCCTTCAGCTGCTTCCTCTCCAGCTGTTAGCAGCCACTTGTTGGTGGTTAAAAATAAATCCAGGAGAGGATCCACAGAGACAGGCTAAGGACAGTTTAATGGCTGTTGGGTCATGTGGAGCTGCGCCCTTTGATGACCTTTGACCCCCGCCTGTCTGGATGTTTTGGGTCAGTCTAAGTAATCAATCTCTGCATTTAAAACCTGTTAGGTCGCTGAGTTTTTAGTCAGCCTCTGTGTGTTTTCGTGAGTGTTTCCACACCTCTAGGAATTGTGCGTTGATCTTGAACTCCGGAACCGGCCTGCCCTGCTCAGTGGCAGCCTGTTTGCGTGCCTCGATGCCTCTGAACAGATGGTTGACAGCTCGGGGAATGATACCCAGCTCGCCCTCTCCGATGTTGACGTCAAAGCCGGTTCCCATGGTGTAGGTCTTCCCTGAACCCGTCTAAATGTGGGGGAGAAGAAAGAATCACGACTCACTTTTTTGTGGATTTCATCAATATGAGTTTCTTGGCCAAGCTGTATCACTATAACTTAAACATTTTAATCCCCCAAACTACTCAAGCCTCTGAGACTCAAGGGTCGGGTCCATCTCTGAGCAGTTTTTCTCTAACAAAGTGGGCTACGAGGGGATGGGGTGATCACCACGGTGATAAAAAGAGGTATGCAACACTGAGCTCAAACGTCACCCAACGATGTGTGTGTAGTTTAGTGTGATGATAGATGAAAATGTGTGTGTGTCTGTGTATGAGACAGTGTGTGTTTGTCTGTTTAATTCCACGTAACCACACCTGTTTGATTACTTTGTTAGTGCACTTGCTTCTTTGTATGCGTGTGTGTGTGTGTGTGTACGCGGCTTCCCCTGAGCACTGTGAAAGCCTCTTTGACAGCAAAACAAGGGCGGCAGGAATAATGTGAGCAGAGAGACGTGGAATGAAGGGAAAGATTAAGAAGAGGGAAAATTTAACTGCTGTTGTTCAACATGAGAGAGCGTCGGATTTTTAACAGATCTTGGCACCTGCTTCTTTTCACTTTCTTTCTGTAGACAAATCCTTTGAATCATGTTAACAGTTACAGGCCAACTAGATTTGAGGGGGTGTATTTCAACATCCCATAAATCTCACTAAATGTGCATAAAACTGTTTTACTGATGCTAATTCATACTACAGAAATATGCTTCACACATATTCAGTCACGTGCATAAATTCCTTTAGAGGAATGTTACGTATTTATCCACATGTTGTTTCCTACCTTTACCTGAATGCCTTTCTGCAACTTACAAAATGGGCGTGAACAAGATCTATTTGTTGTTCCACACATATTATGGTGTGATAAAAAGACGAGCAACACCATTCTCAGTATGTAGCATGTCTGTGGCTTAAGTGTCGGTCCACCAAGTTACCGAAAGTGATTTTATCTGCGGGAACTTTCAAACTGCTGAGCCCACGATTGTTGGTCAACTGCTCTCTGAGCTTTCTCCTGAGCCTCAGCTGCCCTCTTTTCCAACCTTAGACACTTGACTTAGGTAAGTGAATTTGCCTTTTGCATCTCTGTAAATTGCTATAGACAGATAAAAAAAAATCACAACAACATTTAATCTCTGGTGATTCATAAGATTTGCATATAAATGTGTGCAGTTAAGCTGTTTGCTGTTTTGAAAAGTGCTGCACTGAGCTGTCAGCAGGCAGGTTACTGTTTCATCTGTTTAATATTTCAAATATGTTTTGACTTTAGGTTTGGTTCCCCGTTCTGGTATGAGGTGAAGCAATCTGTTCCCACTTTGCTTTGATTAGGTAATCGACTCCCTTTTCTATCTCCCCCTCTAAGGCCAATTTATCAGAGGCAATAAAAAACAGTGGGGGTAAGAGCAGGTTGGAACATGTCAGCTGATAGCATATTGACAGAGCTGGTGTGGCTGAGAGGCTTGTTCACTCCCTTATATCTCGTCTGAGTGAAATCAGCCTTATATCACATGCTGCCATAAATCTTGGGAGAAAAGCAGCTCCTTCCCTCCAAGCTATGCAAACTTGAAGCATCAGCAAAGTTGAACCCGCTGCCGCTGTGCTGACCTACTAACGTGCGAGAGAAGAAAAAGTCACGAATGCAAGCATCACGTAGGCCCGTGTGTGTGTGCGCTAACCAACCTGTCCGTAAGCAAAGATGGTGGCGTTGTAGCCCTCGAAGCAGCCTTCAATGAGTCTCTCTGTGCAGTGGGTGTAGATGGCTTCCTGCTGGGTGTCCATGTCAAAGACGTAGTCATAAGTGAAAGCCTTGTCCTTACCCAGAACCACCTGGGGCTCCCCGGGCATCACATACGTACAAATGTGGCAACCCTCAATCTTCTCTTTGGCCAGCTGGGGACGGATCCTGGTAGACAGACAGAGACAAAGACAGAGACAGAGAAATTTGTAACTGCCCACCGTGGGTAGGGATAGGAATCATGAACTGATTCCAGTTGAGAACCAGCTTGAAACTGTTCAATCCATAAAAAAGTTATGCCTCTTAAGTTATCAATTCCTTTTGTCGATAGTGTTTTTCTGGCAAAAACTCATGTCTTGACCTCACACTCCATGTAGCTGGAAACATGCAACAGATCCGATAAAGCACCAGGCCAACAAGTAGAATTAATAATGGTGTCTCATTTTCATAGTAATCCATTCAGTTGCTGTTCAGATACGTCACCAAAATAATCAAAGTCAATTCAAGTCATCCTGTGGGGACCATGAACCTGAAACATATACACATATTTAAATTTCATAAACACTGAGAGACTGTTGAGGATTTTGGATACGTTTTGTCCGTGGGTGTGTGTGTGCAACTGAACTAAAAATGGCAATATTTGTCACTGAGCTGCAAGCAGATGAGTGCAGCCACTGTGAAGTGTGTGTGTGTGTTTGCGTATGAAGGAGCATGCAGTGCCAGTTCACAGCACAGTGCCCTCACTGTTCACAAGAGAGAGCGAGTTCGAGAGCTTTGGGTAAACAGTGCCACTCTGGCTTTCCTTAAGGAATCACCCTGTTTGCTTTTATTCCAATAAACACTCGGTTATTACATCACTTCCTCCCATGATGCACCACAGTCTCTCATCACTGAACTCCTCTCTCATGCCCTGTCCACCTGAAGAGGAAGTGGAAAGATTGTTACCAGACCAAGGAAACACTGAGATATAAAGGGAAGCATTCAAATGTGTTTGCAGCTTCAACAGAAAAATACTGGGGTCTGTACAGAAGAATGTAGATGAAAATTATGAAAATACTGTGTGTGTTTGAAAAAGTAAATATCTGAGGCTACAATAAGAAAGAGATAAATGAGAACTGCACTGAAAAATAATAAGAGAATCTCAGAAAACTATACTAATAAAGGGTTGCAAGTTTTTCTCTCTGCTGACAGGCATTGACAGCAAAACAAGTGTGTGTGTGTTTAAGCTTTGCATGTAGTTTGTTTACTGTGTGCAACGGTCTGTGTGTGTGCTTGCCTTCTAAAAAGGCCTCACATTCATCACAGTAAGAGTCTATAGAAGTTGTGTATGGCATGAAAGTACAATGTGTGTGTGTGTGTGTGAGTGAGAGAGAGAGAGAGAGAGAGAGAGGAGATGGAAAGCAGCAAAACAGAAGCCAAGTGAGGGAGACAAGACGACAATGACAAAAGGAAAGTCGAAGCTGGGGAAGCTACATCCTCAGAGGTGTCATTGTGGGTGTGACATCAGATCCCAGCTATTTTGCAGACGCTCTCTGGAAATAAAACCCTGATGAGAAAAGTGGACCGGGCCAGCGATGCACTGATGAACGCACATTTGCAAGAAAACTGCAGTAATTCATCTGAAAAAATCTCCTAACCTCACATGTGTTCAGTAGAATTTCAAAGAAAAACATTATTCCAATATTTTCTTTATCCAAAGCTTTGTCAGCTATGAATAGAGGCACAGTAAGTAATTTAAAAACCCAAATAATGGTCTAAAAGATGCTAAAATGCTCTGTAATATTGCTCACAAATGGTTCATTTGAACCATTTGTATTATAAAAATATTGATTAACGCAACTTTAGGTTACACAAAACCCTGCACGTAACAGATGTAGTTCCAGGTAAAACTGATGTAACTGTTGGACTGAGAGGGTTTAGGTCATCTGAGGAGACTGTGATTTAATAGTAGGATGGTTTAGTGCATTACAGGAGTGAATCTGCATTAATCCCTTTGGCCACTTTCCCGAAACTTGGCAGGGAGCAATTTCTGTAATCTGGTGTAACAATGGAGGCACTCAGTGCTGCTTACAGCGAGGGCATGGAGTCACTGAGGTGTTGTTCCCTTTGTCAACATCAGAAATAAAATGACATGTCACAAACCGGGTCAGGGTTTGCTCAAAGCGAACCAGAAAGACAAGTCTGTGTTAACGCGGTCCTATGTAGAATTTATGTTCGTCTTCTGTGACGTCCCCAGGGTCCAAGGGGAGGGTAAAAAGGAACTTTGAAAAAAAAATCGGAGACAAAGACCCGACGTAATGGTTCCAGCCCAGACAAAACACAAATGGCAAACTCTGCATTAGGAAGCGGCCACAGTCCCTCCGCTCAGACAGGCCCATTATCAGTCTGTATAATGATGGGTATTCAAGGAACAGGAGCATCACACTGAACGGCTTCAGTCTTGACGCTTTGCCTTTGCTGTTTGCTTGCTTGTGTTTGTCAGAAAATGCTAACGTCATTAATTAACTGTAAAATAGAAATACGCACGTAAAACAGCCTGGCTCCCACCACCAGCTTTTGCCTGGCAATTTTACCGTCCACGTTGAGCCCAAGATAAATATTAGGAACAGTCCAATGGTTGGACTAATTCGATGGTGGAGGGATGGAACAAAATCATTCAGTGTGAAAACAGGTGAGGGATGAACTCGGTGTGAGGCTCGTGCTGCTGGTGTGTTGTTAGTGGGACTGACTGACTTTAGTGATGATCTTACTGGCTTCACTCTGTGGTACAAACACTCCTTTCTCCCCTTCTGAATAAGCGCTGCCCTTCAGCGCTAATCCATCTTCTAGAGTGACACACGGAGACTCTACACGGGTTGTTTCTTCAGGAAATTTAACTCCACCACTTCCTAAAGTTACACTTTCAACATGCACACACAGCAGCATACCGCACAAGGTCAAGAGTTGAGGTTATTAGAGGGACACATTTAATGTGCATCCTGAGTTTTGGAGTAACAGTCTGTGTTATTACTATTATAAAACATATTTTAATATCTAATTACATCTAATCAAAGCTACAGTATGTAACTTTTTTGAAGTGTATATATGTTTTTTGCAGAAATATGCTGCAAACCACTTTGATGCAGCAGCTTTATTTACGATAAAAATTGAACAAGATATAATAATGAGTGTGCCCCCAAAATGCTGCCAAATGGATATTTTCAGCGGTTTGAGCCTTTATGCTCTGCTACTTTACGCTTCCAATCTCCTTGTTCCTGCTTTGTGTCCTTATTTACCTGTGGATATGACTGATGTCAGGAAGGCCGGGATACAGTTCACTGAACACTAAAGGGGTGAAAGGAAGGGGCAAGCTCACACACATTCATCTGTATGCACACATACCTTTCAAACACACACACTGTATCCCAGGCAGAAACACACAGAGAAGGGCTTTGTCGGCCTCTCCCCGTGTGACAAGTCCTGTTAGTGGGCTCCAGAGTTTGGTCTCATTACTGCGATTACAGTGACAGCCTCCGAAAGAGTGGACCCCTCATACACACACACACACACACATGCTACATGCACACACTCCGAAGCACTGAAACACACACGCCAGGCCAAAACTTGTCACGTTTGACATGACTGTAACTTCCCGGATTCAACCTCGCTAATAGAATTTGTGTACAAATAACTGTAAATCATCACCATCAGCTTTACGCTGCTGACTTAATTAACAAGGTAAGCGGACGAGAGAAAAGAAGACACGATGAGACGCTTTTTAAAAAAGGAGATGAGTCACTCCCTCACTATAGTGCTGCTGAGCTCACCCTTTCTGAAACAGCCACATCACATCCTGACATCACTCCTCCCGACTATCAGCCAATCAGCTCACTCCCCGGAGATGCAACCGATCACTCTGCATCATCACTGACAACAACATATTTCCATCCTACCTACCTAATCTAATTCACAATAATAAAAAAATTTGTTTAGTGTTTTTGTTACTTCAAACACAGGCAGTGATTCAGCAGAAAGAGACAGGAACATCTGAGCCCACGAGGCAGCAGACAACAAGAATCTTTTCTCCACATTCACCCTCTGCTACTGGCACTGACTCACCCCCTGACATCAGCACATATACAGTGGCCACATATTTCTGAATATCAATAGTTAAGAAGACTAAGGAAAAGTGGGAAGATTCAATAATGGTTTAAGTGTCTCTACTGTATAATGACTGTTGTAAATACATGACAAATTCAGGAGATGACGTAAGTTATCCTTTAAAGTCACTAAGGAGACATGGCGTGACTAAAACCATCTCATATTCAAATATTTGCTCTAGATAGACTACCACTTGTATGTAGCATGCAGAGATTTTTAATATTAAAATAATAATAATTAAAAAAACAGATTGTTATCACAATCAAAGGGTCACAGCAAAGGCTCCTATTGTTTTTATAGAATGACAGATATAGATTTTTCATACCATTACATTTACTAAACTGTCATGTTTTCACTCTTAATGTGGGTTATTGAATTTTAAATGTCTGAACATTAAACATACAACAGAAATGTAAAAACAACAGTATTTCTATACATATACACTAAGAAAACTGTTCTAAGTCGCTGCATACTGTACAAAAGCTTTCCTTTGTGATATGGCAGGGCCACGTTTTTCATTTTTTTAAATGTACAGGTGATACAGCTGAATAACTTTATTAACTAATGTTCTCGGACAACACACCTCATCTTTCCTTGTTATTTCAAGCTCGTGTATATGTGAGGGACATCCCCCCTAAAGTGGAGTTTAATTCAATCTGTGTTTGTCTCCAAATCCATAAACACATCTGTTACTCCACATTCCCTTACACCTCCTCTGCCACATTGGTTATTTGGATATAAAAAGTAAAACTACACCCCAGTGGCTGTTTGCTCTGTTTCTCATTGCAGTATAAAGGCTGGTATAACAATACGCAAAAACACAAACACACTAACGGCATGGATCTTTTGTGGTGCATGAGCCAGAAAGTGCACTTCTATTTGTTCTGTGTATGCCGGCGTGCGTCTAATAGCCGCCCTGAGCAACCTGATGAATGAGGAGAAAGAAAAATGATGGAAGGATGGAGATAAAAGAGGAACATTATGGACAGTGAAAAATGGACTGGCCACAATCAGCAGCTACTGTTTAAACTCACACAAGTCAGCAGCACAACAAGACCGTGTTTTTAGGAACAGTCTTTACATTGTCTAGCAGCTCGAGTTGACTCTGAGAGCTAATTTATCACGCTCTTCAGCGTACTTCTGTAGCAGCAAGCTCAAACAAGTTCCCGACCTGTGACAGGCTGAGTACAGCCAAACCGCATGCACATATTGCATCTGTACACGAACATGGTAAATGGTAATAAATAATTTATTACGTTGGGTTGCGTTCAAATGGTAATTTTGTAACAGATGAAAATTTATAAGCAACATGATCGATCACTTCAACTGATGGATGAGTGTTACTTGTCTGAGATAAAGAACATAATTTGCAGGTTGTATTTCAACCTGTTTTAGCATAATTGTAACAAACTGAAGCAATATTTTATTTACTAGTGATCATGCATAAATTACTTACTCTAAACTTGTTTAGAAGCAATGTTGTGCAACAAATTTGTCTAAATATATGATGTTGTCATACCACAATAATTCATGCATTTACGCCAAATGCATTATTACTCACAAAAGCTTACCTCATTTTAATAATTGTGCATTTGTTTTCAGCAAAATCAACATTGCTGCATCCTTTGGTAGTTACTGAATAATTAGCAATTGCTCAAATGCAGATCTGAAACCAATGCCACACTAATAAATAGTTAATGAACATAATTGATCTCGATGATAGTCAACTCCTTGTTCTTTGCATTATTGTTATTTCTCCATCAAAAATGCCAACCACTCCCTTATTCTACCTGTTATGAGAAGTTGCTTATTTTATTAATGTGGAGGAAGCTAAATATATTCTAGAATTTTAAACTTTGGTTGTTTAAAACATTACATATGGTGACATTGTGTTCCATGACATTGAGAGGGGCATATTTCACAATTTTAATAAATGCATGACCAGTGAAGAGAGTAATGGGCAAGGTAAGCATTACCTGCGGCCCAACTTACAAATTATTAAATACACAAATGTCCTCTATGACCTGCTTTTTCAAGACAAATGAAATCTGTTACACAGATCTTTGATAGTTTGCAGTCGGTGAGAAAACTGACACATGACAAAGACCTTTCCATCAGCACAGGAATGGAGACAGAGTGCCAAACACATAAAAGGTTTGTTGCTGACTCAGCCTTTTCCCCTCCTGTTCACCATATTGTGACTAACTGCCATTCACTGTGGCCTTCATTCAAACGACCCACGGGCACCATGGTGACAGCTGAAACACACTCCTACAGGGAAATTCAGACCAGGTCACTGATCACATGCTCCTGGGTTGAAGGTCGCTGGGCAGGAAGGAGGGAGAGGTGGGTGAGAATGGACGCTGTCACCCTCAGAGGATAATCCAAACACACACACACACACACACACACACACACACACACACACACACACTGTGCTGGCCTTCAGCTCTGATAACAGCTTAATGGAAACGTTCCTTTTTAACAAGGACAGTCTGGCTCTCAGGAGTCAAATGGAATTCAAAATGACAAGTCTAAAAATGTAGTAAAACCATGGATGGATTTCTGAACGGGCCTACTAAGGCCTGAGGGGTGGGGGGGACAAGGGGCCAAAGGCTCTGGCATTACTGTGCATTTTTCCTCCTTGAACGAACTGAAAACAGACTGGAAGCGACCAATACTAAAGGGTGAGGGCCCTTCCCTGTCTTAGCATTATGCAAGTAAAACCAAAGTTTATTGTTGCACAGCTAAACATGACATTTTACATAAAGCTATAGTGCAGTCAAAGCTCGGAATAAGTGAAAGTAACAAATCCTGAGGCAACAAGAAAAAAAATGCTTGCTTTTAAAATGCAGATAAATTACAAATTTTATATTGACTATCCGCTGCCTCTGAAAATCCACTTCCTGTGTCAGTTAGACAGGAGTTACTGAATATGTCGGTAGCTGCTCTATCAAATGACAGCAGCTGGCAGATGGCCTGCAGCATGCTGTGCTTTGTGTCTCAGTTCACTTGAGTTAGTTCATGAATATTTATCATGAATATGCCTGGATGGACACGGGTGTGTGCGTGCGCGCACACACGCACTTGTGAGCACATACAAGGCCTTTATATAAGGGCAGCAGGTTCACAGACTTTGGCCTCAAACATAATCCACAAAGGTCAAATGGGCGGAGCTAGTCTGTGACGGACACTTAGAGGAGCCAAGACGTTGGGGTTTGCTTAAGTCGATTTGAAATTTGCCCATTTTTTATGTAGTGCAGTGTACATGTTATTTTATTTATTTGCTATAATAAGGACTGATCCAATCCCCAAATATATTCAGATTACATTAATAGACAATGCGCACATGAGAAGCTGGAACCACAGTGTTTTTATCGTTGCTGTTTTTTTGATTGACAATTTAAGCAGTTGCCACTTCATTGCTTCCCCCCTCAGGATTTTTATTTTATGTAAATCCCACCTGAAAAAAGGTGGAGATTAAAAAGTGGTCCACCACTTTTAAAAGCAGCCTATTTATTCAAAGTAATTACACAGGAAGTAGCAGGAACTATCTGATCCAAATTCAAGAATCCGAAACCTGAATCCTCGCTGCTGGCCAATTCTGTCTGTCAGCTCTGAATTATTAAAGTTGCACTGACAAACTAATAAGTCACTTGAGTGGCTCCTTCAGGCAATGTCTGTACCTTGACTTACTTCCTGTATGAGTGGTTAACGTCTTGTAATGGCTTTTTATGGAATACAGATCAAAACGTGTGTGTAAAAACACACACATACACATACAGATGGGATGTTATATCCAAACAAATAATAAAAAAACAAAGATGTGCATCACACAAACACATTCGCACAAGCGTGTTACTAGAGGGCCCCATCTGCATGCGGACAGGCGTGAAAAAATATGGCAGCACAACAAACACATCAAACGTTTAAAATAATCTTAGCGACGATCCATCACGAGGCAAGTGCACTTCTAAAGATAAGACTTTTATGTTGCATCATCCTTCCAGTAATAAATCAAAATGCCTTTCCTCTGCCCAAACCACTTTCTTATTTGTTCTGCCCGTTACTTCAAAAACAGACACAGAATTAGGGTGATAAAGGAGCGTTTCATCGCTGAGGACCTGCAGGTATGAGGGGATTAAGAAGCTGCTAACAGACAGAATTAGCCTCACAGGCTGAGGCAGGCACTGGTAGGCAACCTGCTACCTGATCACTGCAAACACACACACATACACACACACACACACACACACACACACACACACACACAGACAGAGTCAAATCTCTTCAGATGCTGTAAAGTTCAGTCTCAGCACAACAACAAATTTCCAAAATAATTAGAATGTTGCCACGGCGATTGATGGAGCTGAAAACACCAACACAGAGCTGCGGCTTGACGTTCAAAGGCATGAAGCCATTGATTTAGCTGAAAATGTACGACTATGACAGTGAAGATAAAGTTAGCTTTCAGTCACAGATGACACATTTCATCACCTTTTGCCGTACATCACGGTTAGGGAGGTATTCCCCATGAAAGACTGAGGAAACTTTGACCTGACTTGTGCTGTTTCAGCTTGTATTTCGTTCGGCTTTGTTATCACAATAAACACAGAAACAGACATGGAGCTGGAGTCAAATATTAGTGGTAAAAATACAGAAAAAGCAGTTTACAGCTTCTCTGTGTCACCTCTGCAGACTGCAAATCAAACAGGTGTGAGTGGATATTATAGTGTCCTTACACATGAAGATGACTAAACTATGTATTTCTACTTTAATGGATTGTTTTTTCATTTTTACATCAATTTTGTATTTGGTCTCCACCAACTTCTAAGTAAAATATCTCGTCTCTTTAGGTTCACTACCTAGTTCCAGGCTGTCTTTGTATGTGGGTAATTAGTTTGAAATGTGTGAAACACATTCTGAAAACACTGGCCTGTCACTATTGGAAATGACTAATGGGGGTCGAAGGGAAGAGACTGAACCAAAACTAGAAAGTTGCAGATTGACAAACCAAAACAAGAGCTGAAAGACACTACAAAGCCCTGCAGTCTGTCACTATGACCTACACCTTTCATACTACGCATTCAGTCACTACGTCATTTGATCTATTGGTCATTTAAATACTGATTAGTGCATTTTTAAAGTAAATATTTAGTTTTTATGCTTGTGGATAAGTCCAATGTCCAATGAAAAATAGTAAACATGCTACAATTCCATAAGGTTTTCTAGATTTTTTAAATAGTTTGATGTTAGACTAGTGATCTTTGTAATTGTCCTCTTTTGCAATAGGTCAGTGGCACACAGACAGCACTGACGTTCTCAAAATGATGTTTTAACTTGTTATATTTGGATGAAAAGCCACTTATATCACAGCTGGTCAGGCACATAATAATCTTAACTATTGCCGCAAGCTAATTAGTCCTGACAGCTCCAGTGTGCAGTGGTATTATGCATGATGAGTGAGTGTAGCTTCCTGCAGGGACACTTAAAGGAGATTGAGTCATCATTAATGATAATATAATAATAATTGTAATGAGAATCAATTCACAGTATCTGTGGTGAAAAATGGCCGCACTCTTTAAGGCAAATTTAGACTAAGGATTCGTATTTGAGACAGATGAAGGTGCTGGGTACAGAAAGATTAAGGAGCTTTGTGAGCTTGTGAGAGTATCAGTGACAGGAATTGGATCTGCCAGATCTGTGTGTGTGTGTGTGTGTGTGTGTGTGTGGAAGAAAAAGAGATTAGTGACCAAGCATTTTCATGTCCCACGGCGGACAAATAGGAGCAGACGCTTCTATTTTCATAGTATCGCAATCACCAAGATATAGGTTTTAAATCATTAACCGAAGTGTGCCTGTAGCTGTTTAATGAGGTTAATGGATGTACAATAAATCAGTTAATAGATAAAAGAAAAAAGCTCCAAATAAACAATTAAGCTCAGACTTTCAAAGAAGATGCACTATAGGAAATTAGCCCACCTGTATGTTTGTGGTTACGAGCTCTTTTAAAATGAGCTGTTTGTCTATAGTAAACTAACACAGTGCCTCCGTGTCTACAATGAGGAAAGCAGAGAAATGTAATTCATATGTGATTTATATGAATATGATCTTACTAATGCACTGAAGGACCAGAGTGCTTGATGGGATCTACTGCGAGATTATTTATTACCTCTGAAGGAGAGACACAGGCTAGTGAACAGAGTTGGCTCGGTAAACACATTTCTGGGTCAAAGTCTGAACGCACAATAACAAGAGGAGGCAAAGAGGGGGAAGAGAAACACGAGAGAAATGAGCTTTTGTCCTCTGTCGTCCATTGATCCAGTTCACATGACGCTTGTCAGATATGTCTTTCTTCCCCGCCCTATCATGTCAGATTATTTATGTCTTTATTGATTTGATATTTGCCCTTATCTTCGAAACACACACACACTTGAAACACTGATGTTAACCACGTGACCGTGTCAGTCAGTCTGTCTGCTGTGCAGGTGACAGCAGGGACGGGCCTTAGGGGACAAGGGTCAGATTATGGAGACACGGGAAACTCAAACACTGAACTCGGGCCCTGAAACCAGGGCGATCAGATGGAGCCACAGTCTGAAACGTGAAGCCAAAGCCTGAGGAGACACACTACAGTCTGTAATCCCAGTGCACATAGATCCTCATTCATAAATCCATACACAGCATGTGCAGCATCAACAAAAGAAGCTGGTGATGTCACGGACCAATGCTGTGCATGTGCTGTGTGGAGCTTCAAAGTAAAAGCACATTTAGGGAGGAGGGGGCTCCTTTTGTTCTGAAGGGATGCGGACGTACATGTACAGGTGTGACCGCGGAGCATCTTTGGGGCGGAGGGTTCGTTCCTTACCTCAGGGCGACGCGCACCGAGCTCTCGTCCGGTCCGCCGCTCATGTTGTCGGCTGGTTGGTCCACACAGTCCGCTCCGTTACAAACACACAGATTTCCCCGTTGTCTTGATCCTCTTACGGTGAGAGAGAGACTCCCGCCGCCGCCGCCGCCGCAACCGCCGCCTCGCTCACCTCCTCCTCCTCCTCTTCGCCCGCTTGGAAACCGAAGCCATGTTGGATAAACGGGATTCAGTTCATTGTTGGACCCGCGGGAGCCGCTGGTCACGTCTCACGGCGCATCGTCTCAGCCTCCAGCTCCAGGAGACACTGACGCTGGACGAGCCCGGATCCTCTCCAGGCGCAGGACGTAAGCAGACTCCTCCTCCTGAGCCGGACCAATCCCGACAGGGGGCGACCTCACATGCCGCTGATGGACACACCATCATCATCATCATCATCATCATAAGTCTGTTACCAGTGCTGCATTCAAAGCTTAGTAAAGTCACAGCACTTAATCACCGGCATATTAATGTGCATCACTTTGTCACTCATTACTACCAGCTCGTTTGAACGACCTTATATGATGTTCAGATTTTTATCCTAATGATTATTATTTTACGTACTACTAGGTAGCTTGTGCTACTGATCATTCAAGTCTATGATTGCAATGTAGTTTGTTTTATTAACCAGATTCAGAGAAGTAAATTAATACAATTATTAAAATTTCCCTGTTGTCTCTAAAATGTAGTAATTTAAGCCCAATGTAATTTAAGCCAAAGTAGAAAAATGAAAAGAACTGACATATCCTAGTAGAATTTCATCATATTTTTTCTCAAATACTAATAAGGTAAGTTAACAAATATAATAATAAGATAATGTAGTTACGTCTTACCTCAGCATTTACTGGTGACGTGCAGTAAAATTCCTACTTGGACGTGCCGCCATCATGTGGTCCAGTTTTATCATTGTTCCTCGGGGGTCGCTTCGATCCAGAATCCCCTGATCCGTCCAGCAGATGGCGCGTTGAGAACTCAGCAGCTGTGACCCAGTTCCAGGAGGAGGCCGAAGTTCTCACACTTCCTGCTCAAATCAAGGCACCTCAGCACAAGCAGGAATGGCCCACCAGGGTTTTATTGAAGCTGAAGTTCTACGTCCTCCAAAAAGAAATCTGCCAAAAACGTGTGTGTTTTACACTAATAAAGCGGTTGATAATGCGACTGCATAAAACTAGCTTTGTTGTCCTTAATAAATATTGGTTGTGCACAAATCGTAACTGTTCAGGTCTAATCTGTTACATGCATTGGTAATATTGCTTCTTTAAAAGTACGCACAGTAAAATAAAATGGTTACATTGAATAATCTACACGTTATGTAACTTCATTTTCTCAGCATAAAAACAATCAGTAAATAGTAATTTGTGAATTGTTTTAAAGTGTGTAGATATAAAGATGAAATAAAAACAGAACATGACCCATTCTTGAAGGTTGCGCTGTATTGTTTTCATTTACAAGAAAATACATCTTCATCTTTCAATGTAAAGTGACCTTAGTACATGATTTGTGAACAGATTACTTTTTGTTGATGCACCTGTCCTGGTTTGATGTTAAAGAATACAGCTTCCTACACATGCACAATGAGATTTCAATAAACAGGGGTTTTTGACTACTGTTACAGAAATTCACAATATAAAATAGAGTAAAAAGTAATTGTAGTAAGTCCAAACTGGAGTAATCATTGTCTTTAAGGGAAAATCACTGCTTGTTCTTTCTGTGGCCCAAGACAATCTAATCAGAATCTTTCTCAGTCTTTCATAAATAAGGACTGGACTGTCTTGAACCAGTATAATATAGTGAAATTTAAGTTGGGAAGCATTTTCTTTCCCAAAACCCCAGTTCACACACCACATCATAATGAGATCATGTCATAAAATAACATTACATAAACTGTTAACACAATTATAAAAATTCTTAATTATCACACACACACACACACACACATACACAAATGACAAGACCACATGTATTCATTGTGTTTGAATCCTAAGGATTTGCTTTATCATACATAATAGATACATTCAATCTCTTACTTACAAAAGGGATTATAGAAGGAGAAAGTTTCAGTACCAAAGTTTTGTTAGTAAGGATGTCATTATCGTACAAAGCAGGGTCATAAAGTGTAGTAGGCCTGATTTCACCGACAATCGTTTTTTTCCTAAGGGATAAGAAATGATGAGGAGCCACAATTGATAAAGACAAATTAGTAATTTACCTTTAACATATGTCTAAATAATAGTCAACCTCGAATAACTTATTTAGATCTTTAGCAGACCATAGAGCAACGTTAGCAATTATTTGGAGACTTGTTGCTGGCCACATGATAAAAATAAGTGCAATTTTCACTCTCCTTTTACCATTACTGTGATCTCTACCTGAGGTAAACGTGTGACTCTATAGCTGCTAAATGCTACAGCTGCTTTCTAACTTTGTGTGGCATTTGGTGCTGGGCGTGTACAGCTCGGCCTGGAAATGATGCCAGCGCAACCAAAAGAAAAAGTCTGGTTTGCATATATCATATGCCTTAAAATCTCTCTTTTATATCCCAGAAAACAGACATTTCGCAGCTACAGTAGCAGAGTATCGCAGTGCCCTGAAGTACGGGAGGGGCTGGGGTCCCCCTCGCCCCACTCTAGATCTGGCCGTGTCAGTTAGAATATCAGTTAATGTGATAATTTCTCTGGTCTAATGTTAATATAAAACATTCTGAATACAGACAGATTTGGTTGACTGAGGTGGTAAATGGTCTGCACTTATATAAGCTCTTTTTATCTTATCAGTACCCAAACCGTTCCGTGTCTCACCCAAGGACAATATAGTGAGAGGAGGAGCCGCTGACCTTGTGATTGGTTAACGACCTCCCTACCCCCCGAGCCTCAGCCACGTGCACGTTTCTATAAACACGTCACTCCTCGATACCTGCAGAACAGTTGGACCTGACTGGACAGCTTTAGTCTTGGTTGGCTAAATAAACCCACTGACCGATCTCTGTCTCATAGTCCCACAAGACCTTTCATAGAAACACACAATTTTGACATTAGAGCAGATCTATGCCTCAAGAAGTGAGCGCCTCATCATTTCTTATCCCGACCTTTCACTGTGAAATCAAAGCATTTCTGACTTCTTAATTATTAAAGCTACGCTCTTGCCTGTGAATATCAGGCACTCTCTGCCACTGTCTGACCTCATGTTCCAGTGTCGCTCGGCAGACTCTGTGTCATTCAGTGGTTCATCTATCCTCTGTCAACAGAGACTGACCGATAGCACAGAAAAGATTTCAGGTCAGAAGCTCCGGGACAGAATGCTGTTGTAAAGGCTTGACATGGCGAGCTGCAGGTCTGCTGCGGGCATGCTCTTTTGCATACCAAATGATCTGTGTGCAGTCCAGATTATGTTACAACATCATCACAGAGCAGTTATCATTCCATTAATTACCAAAAGAAACACTACAGCTTTAAATGTGTTACTTTTCTTCTTTAGTCACATTTAGGGGGTTAAAAAAATATCTCTGTTTGTCCTTCAGTAACCTAGCAGCCATTACCCTGAGCAGACCAAGGCTGCACTCAGAAGTCCTTGTTCCACTGAAGCCAAAAGAGGTTACAAAGGTTTAAAATACCAATGAAGAAAAGATGTCACACTTTTAAACATCTTGGATGCAGCCAAAGCTCGGACTAACAAAAGGCCAGAGGAAGTCACTAAACCTAGACATGCATAGGCAACAATATACATTATGTGGTTCATACCAAATTAAATTAGGAAGGTGCGCAAAGTTATATACCTACAGTATATAAAGTACTTTAATGACGTTATTTTCTGCAAGGAATAACAAGATGTATTCTGAAACGCAGCAGTGAACTTTTTGTTTTCTGCTGACGATGAGATTGTCTACCCTGCAAAAAGAAGCCAACACCAACGTGGTGCTGCTCCCTCCCCCAAAATAGAGGCGTATGCAACAGAGACACAAAACTGTGCTAGTCACTTGGTGTTGTAAGTGACACAGATTGAGCTTTTGAGAAGTCCTTTGCTTCTTGTGTTTGTGCAATATCTGGACCATTCATAGAAATACACAGATTTCACTACAGCCACAGTTCTAATGTGGCCCTGCACATGAACATGAATTTTCCTGGGGGGAACCTACAGCAATTCGGAATGGAAATGTTTCAGTGTTTTGTTTTAGCCGTTCAATTATAGCAAGAATGTGATTCAGTGGATGAAAGAACAAATAAAACAGTATGTCTGTGGTGAAACCTGTTGACTGTAAGTGAACAGCACGTGATCCCATTTCATATTCACGACAGCACAATCTGAGAGGCGAGAGTCAGCCTTAAACATTGTCCCTCAACCTGCTTTTTTTTTGCAGCTCTCACACAAGAAGAACATACACACAGGTCTGAACCCCCAGAAGAGAATTACTCAAGCAGCCACGATAGCGGCTTCCACAATCCATATGAGAAAAAAGCATTTATGAGAAAGTAAATGATGTTAATATAACAAATCTAACTTCACAGTATCACAACTTCAGATAAGTTGCTGGTAGTAAACAAAGAGGCTAATATAGGAGAGACAATCAGACTGGAAAAAAGCAGCTAGAAAGCCACCAGTAACTCCGGTCAGCCATTAGTCAAGAGTTGAGTGTTTGACCCAAAAACCGAGATCTTAACCAGCCCCTAAGTCTGCAATGTGTAAACAAGCCTGACCTCTGCACTTAGTATTACTGCATACTTACTTTTATTATGAAATATGCAAAGTAGACTCTCATATACTACAGTTAAATATCATGTGGAGTGAAATGTGGAATATTTAAGCCCATGTAAGCACAGGCTTTAGTTTAAACAAAAGCAGAAGCAGGAAAGTAAGTATGTATTACATCATTACCAGTTAAATAATGCTTTATGCAGTTGATTGGCATAGTGGGTCATCTGCCCAGTACCATTATGCAACAATGTGCATGTAATCAGGCTCAAACGGACCCACGGAGCATGAGCAGCACTGCTGACAAAGCAGGGTCCCGGCAGGCATCTGACACACAGCAGACGCACGGCCAGTGTGTGTACACGCACCGGACTGTTGGACCAATTGGAGTTCACAATGTATATGTGAAACTGTTCAGACTTCCTTCCTCTTTTTAGCTCATTGTGTTTGTTCAGTAAACCACAACCCTACAGTTTTGGAGTCAGAGTTGTGTCACTAATTGCTCTAATAATAGCTGTCGGGTTGGCTCTGCTAGCCATGTGTAAATCTACAACTGAGCCCATCTTAGTGGTTCAAGGATCTGCAATAAACTAACAAGAGCTAGGATGAGGTATAAAGTAACTGTAGGGGGATTGTACTGCAGATAAAAGCAGATTGTGGCATTCTTAAACCAGCTGGTCACATTAGGTTAAGTAAAAACTAACAATTACAGCTAAATTATGGAGGTAAAAACACATCTGAACATGGATCTTGCACAACTGGCCATGGAATACTGCTTTGGACATTATTAAATGGTTCGAAATGAAATGTTTTCCAGCTAAAATCCAGCTACCACCTTATTTCACAAACAGCCCTCTGAAAGCAGAGTAAAGTGCGCTAAAAACTAACTATCTTAGTTAGATCCATCAGTCCTGCCAGCTGTGACTGTGGCAAATCTATCTTAAAACTCCTGTATGCTAATGTAAAACATGTCGAGTCTACAACTGGGTAAGCAGTGGATGTGGGGATAAAGGAGATGAATGCTTGTGAATACATTTCACTCTCCCCCCTCCACTTCTCTGACTGGAGGAGGGCTAAGGAGAGATTAAAAGAAGAGGGAGAGGAGGAAGGAGAGCTGAAAGACTAGCTGGCACAAGAGCTCTCATGTGTTAACAGGACAGACTTGTCCTGGAAAAATAAAATTAAAAAAAATCTAAGCCTGAAAAAATACTAACAAACTGGCTCTAGATTTTGTTTTCTTTCATTGCCTCTCCGTCTCCCACATCTCTTCTCTTCCTCCTCCTTCCAACTTTTTCTCGTCTCTTTTCCCCTCTGGGCCTCTTCCACCAACCCCCAGCCCCCTCCCCTCACTCTCACTCCTGGGCTGTTTTGAGAACCGAGTCGTCTCCCAGGATCTTGCAGAGCTCGTTGAGGCGATGCTGCATCTCGGGAATGCCGGCCAGCTGGGCCTCGAGCCGCTGTTTCTCCTCGGTGAGGGAGAGGCGCGTTGCTGTGTCCAGCTGCTCGAAGCGCCACCCTCCCTCCCCGTCGAACTGCAGCAGGTGGGTGTGGTACTTCCTGGAGGTGGAGAGGAAGGATTTTAAATAATTGTACCTTTCAGCAGAATTAATTTACTCTCTTTCGGGAAGAAGATAAATCAAATGTATGTTTTAAAGAATTGAATAAACAGTTCAGTGTGACGTGTGTTTACCACAGGGAAGGTCTGTGTGTTATGGAGAGTAGGGAGATGCCGGCATCCTTGGCAGCCTGGAAAATCTTTCCCTCTACGTCAATGCTCACAGCGCTGGTACACTCATCCAACAGGGCATATTTAGGCCTACCATACACAGGAGAAATTATTTTAATGATTGTTAACCATGCAGCAAATGAAACTGGTGATGTAGCGACTGTTATAATATTATATAGGTGATACAGTATTTTATTTTGGTAGGGCATGTTGCTTAAAATGGCCAGTTGAAATTAAATTTTAATATGCAAATGCAAAATACAGGAAAGCCAGACTGGACGCACTTTATTTAACATCCTAAAGACATGCTAGCAGCTTTTCCTATTGCTCTTTCAGTCTCCACACAAGAGGTGGACTGACTGTTACAACCTTGCTCCTAGTTTTCTCCTGTTATTAGGCAAGTTATTGTATGTTTTATTTTACTTTTATGTTGGTTTAGGTAAGAAAAAGGTTACCCGGTTTAGTTTTTGTTTGGTATTTTGCTGAACCCGCCCTGAAGTTGTATACCCATGTTAAAAGTGACAAACAATAAACCTTGTGGGCTGAAATTTATTTGTTCTGGTGGTTTCTGGGTGCTGGGAAGTGGGGAGTCTCAATTTGTGTTGCGTCCAACACTGCCATCTCTTTAAAGATGAAAAAGCCTCATTGTGTAGCAGTGGAGTGAATGTATTATGGTGAACTGGTCTCAGTGTGATAACAGACAACAGTAATGGCGTTTCTTCTTACCTGTGGTAGAACATGCGAGCCATGCCCATCCTTTGCTTCTCGCCTCCTGACAACACATCCTTCCAGTCCAGCTCAGCATCCCAGCCTGGACAAAGATACGGTAGAAATTACACAATATCGATAGCACCTTTTTCTAGAAGGTTATTTAAAGTGATGGTGATATTTTGAGATTACGGTAGACAAATTGTCTGGAACACGATGTTTAGCACGATGTGACACTAAATGTTTACAGTGAAATGTGTGAGCTGTAGAAACTGAACCAACCTACTATTTTATTGCAGTGGAGCCTCTCAAATACATAAAATTTGACTTAAAGAATTACTTTTGAGCCACATGATCAAAATGCAAGCAGACAGGTTTTACGTGGCTGTTGCTAAGCAGGGGAACAGCACTGAAGGACTGAGAATGTATGGTAGCTAAAAGGTGTTCAGTCAAACAGAGAGTCTGATTTCACTTGTCCTTAGACTGTGACATTCTCAGACATAGAAGGAAATCCGTGGCTGCTTGGTTATATTGCATGTGTGTGAGTTCAGTGAGGAGCGTGATCAAGACCTTTCTCACCATTTTCACAGTGCAGCCATTCATACGTTGAACCCTCATGCAGCTCAATGCTTTGTACAGCAGTTAGTTCACAACAATAGGCCTATTTGTTCTGAGGTGAGTGGAGAGTGGCTGCCAATTAGCCGCAGACTCAAGTTTAGGTAATACAATTAATACCCGAGTGCCTAAGATAAAGCTTCTGGTTGGTACGCATACATAACCTCAACAAAGCTTCATTTTACAATCTATAACTAAGAGATGACTGTAAGAATGTACAAAATTTCTACAGAAAATAAACCATAAACCACAGCAACGATCAGATTAACACATTTTACATAGTGAGATCGGGACCTTACAGAAAAAACTCCCAAATCCCCCTGAGCAGGCACTAACAGTGGGGAGGGAAAACTTCCTTTAATGCAAGAAACTTCAGACAGAACAACGGACCTCATTTTATTTTAGTAGTAGGTGATTAGATCTAGATTTATAGTAGTGGCTCTATTTTTTTCATTTAAATGATAGTGGTTATTTTGTATGTTTCATATAGTGATGTGTGTTTTGTCAGTGGTTATGTTTTTATTTTGTAACGTGGTGGCTGATTTATCTGAGGTTATTTTTGTATATGATGATGATTTTTTTGAATTCCAATAGTTGTTTTGTCAGTTGGTTCTCTGTGTTTTTGCTTCTGGTAAATACCTAGTATTTTAGCTCAGCAAAGTCTTTATTACTTATCATACCTCCTTCTCTGGTGACTATTTGATTCAGGTTGACGATGTCCAAGATGGCCTCCAGGTCTTTGTCGCTCAGGCCTCTGACTGACATGTCCTCCACAGAGTCTGGGTAGATCACTTGATCCCGCAGTGACCCCATGGACATGTATGGCCTGGAGGGACAAACACACACACACACACACACCTTATAAAAGTGGTACATCTTTTGCACACCTATAGAACAAATGCTAGAAGAGAAAGTCTCCCACTGTGCTATTGTTTCTACTGTGGATAGTGTTGTAGATTCTGTTACAGCTTCCAGGTGGCCGTCTCATCCTATATATAAAATATTCACCACTCTGTATGAGGGCATCAGCTGAGTCTGCACTTCTAAGCAGCCCTGGATAAGATTACCTCACTTCAGTGTGAGGGCTGTAATGGTTCTAGTGCTTACATTTTTTTCTCTTTGAGAAATACAAAACCTAAACACCACAATCTGTCATGAGTCCCTTATAAACTGACTCTGACGCTCTATGCGCACACCTCAGCACGTTACAGTGTTAGCCTCAAACTGTGACTGTAATGTTTCATCATACATGATGATAAACAGATTTCTGACTGGGGGTTGGACGAAACACGTACTGATATGTTAATGTGGGTTGAGGGGAAGTAATATGTCTCTTATTTTCTGACACAGACAAAATGCTAAATAAACTACTTGCTCATTAAATATCAGGTGATTTTATTACAAAAAGGTCACCAGCTAAACTTTGTATAACTCCACTGGGGTGAAAAATGGCTGATTTCAGAAATCATCATCAATCGCACTATATTACAAACAGGAAACATAAAGATGCACTAAAGTATCCGATTTTTTCACCTTGTGAGCTTTACATTCCATTTCTTTGGGAGGTATTATGAAAAAATTACTGTAATCAGAAGTATTTCAAGCCTTGTCTGGGTGGTAAATATTTCACTGTGGCCAGAGCTCGGGTTTCTCTTTGTCAGCCACAGACACAAACATACACAGATCCTGTTACAATAGATTAGATTACTGGTTCACCGGTGCAAGGATCAAACCAAGGATTGTGTAGGTACAAGTCACGGCTGTGTGACAGAAGAACGTAGGATGCGTAAGAGTGTATGTTTGTGTGTTTACCTCTGAGGGATGTAGAACATATGTTGAGGAGAGGGTTTGTGTAGACGTCCACCATAGACAGGCCACAAGCCGCTGAGGATCCTGAATAGGGAGCTTTTCCCACAGCCATTAGGCCCCGTGATCAGTAAGTGCATGCCCTCCTCCACCTGAAACACAAAGACAATTTATTCAGTCACCTGAAGCTCAGTCCGGCCTCAGAATAATTACAATACATCACCAGGGTATGAAACTATCACCAGGTAGGAAATTATTTCACAAATCTTAAAATCAATTTGGAATTTATGATTTATTTTGCAAAGCTGGACAACAGGCAGTTGCGAAAGCTTCTCTCTGTCAGGATACATGTAAAAATGGTAAAGTAAAGAGGACCTCTGTCTGCCATTTTCTCCTACAGTATATCTCAGCAGGCCCCAGCTCTTTGTCTTAGAGACTCCAGAGACCCAGAATTGTAGAAATGCTAATTCAGAGATAAAGCATAAGGCAGCAATACAAAGAAAACACTTTAGAGTACTTGAGACTTGTCAAGGTGCAAAGTTACAACAAAAGAGAGAAGGTTTAAAACAAAAGTGTCAGTGGGTGGGTGTCTTAATACCACTGTGGCTGTTCACACGCCATGCAGGGAAATTCAAAATGTCAACATCAGGACTGAAAGAACTTTCCCCAGAGATCCAGACAGCTGGAAGCCAGATCATCATGCCTTTTATTTTGGCCTTTCTTTGCCTGCAGCTACCACAGCAGCAGCACAGTATCTTTTGCTTCCCCTACAGTAAATAGCAAATTCACCAACACTTGACCACCTGATACTTAAATATCTCACTTTTTCGTCTTTGATGTTTATAACATATTGAATATTATGCTTAAATATTTCAGAGCATTTTGGTTGGACGTTTGACTTTTGGGGTAAGAACACTGTGTGAACAAACTTTCCTGCTACTGTATCTACAGGGTCAGCAGGGTACTGACCCCAACCCTGTGTTCCCACAACCACAGTCTACGTTTTCATGAGCTGAAAGAGAGACTCCCCTAAGGAGATCTTTTAAAAATGATAATACTTAGAGAGGACTTGTTGACTCCGAAAGCCTGAGGCATTATTTATACTAGGTAGCAAAACATCTTGTGTTAGACTATTAAATACCATGTGTAGCCTAATATGAGGTAAGGCGATCAAGTGGTCATCTTAATTCTATATCATGTTACTTGTGACAATGAAAATAACTGACTTTAGAATTTTTTTTGGTAACTGGGCAAAAATGTAGTCAATTAGTTAGTATTAAGACAGACAATATATGCACAGTAAAAGGGGAAATCTGAAAATCATTCATTGGCCAATAACCTAAGGACACGTTGACCCCCAAAGATTGTTTCTATTAATGAGACTGCAGAGGGATTGTCTCAATGCTAATAAACACAACACAAACTAAAACAAAACTAAACAGAGAGTTTAAGGGTTCATGGAAAAGTCAATTTAGGGCCTGCAAATATATGAATATACAATTATGTCTGACACTGGAAAAAAGAAAGGGCCATTTTGTTGCCTTTTCATATTTTAGTCTATTTAAACTAGAGAAGATTGCAGTGAAGACACACAGTAGAATAGAAAATACTTTGTAGTAGTACAAAGTAGGACCAAACCTGAATAGAACTGTCTCACCTTAAAGTTCAGGCAAGACACCACTACATCCCCATTAGGTGTGATAATTGGTACATTTTCACACACAATGCCTTTGTCCACATCTATCACCTCACCTGGAGAGACAAAAGACAAAAAGACGGATCAGGAGAAACACACTGAGTGTGTGTCAGAGTGGAAACAGATGAGAGATGGAAAAGATTAGACTTGCTCTGCCAGGGCATAAGCACGTAGTGTATAGAGACCTATACCTACAGAGCAGGATTTATGAGGTCAAAAGAAAAAAGTCACACTTATCTCTTAGATTAACAGTGTGCTCAAACTGGAGATTCATTCTCAGGTCAAATGGAGGTTTACGTAAGATATTTATGCGCCATATCCAACCTTTGACCTTGAAACTGCTTGTTGCTTGTAAGGTCTCGTTGGTAATCTGAGAACCTATTTGGATTATGTAAGTTGCTCCAGATAAGTGTAAGTTCAGCTAAATTCATTACACTCTGACAAAGTGTTTATTGAAAAGTGAAATTAGCCTGCAAAATAATATCAGATTGGCAAATAAATGTATGAAAGAATATTGAGTATCACGGCCCAACAGGTGGCTACCGTGCAGTAGGACTTGTAGCTGTGTTTGTGTGTGTGTGCAGCAGAGCAGGCCTACCCTTTATCTCCAGAGGCCCGTCTATGTGCATCTCAGGCTTGCTCTTCTTCTCTGCTCCTGTGATGGCCGATAGCGAGGAGCGCTTGTAAACTCCCCTCTGGACGTCCTCAAACACCACGAACATGTTGTGGACCCGTGCCGTGTAGCCTGCAAGCTCTGTGACCTGTCCCAGAGCACACACAGAGGTCAAAGGTCAAACTACAGCAAATGTCAAAGAAATGTTACCGAGACCCAGCAGGTCACTGTGCGCCTATTGAAGCTATCTAAGTAACAAACTAGTTAACTAGTCAAACATAAATAGTTGGCTAAATACAATGAATAAGTGAACATAAATGAGTTGCAATGTGTGTAAAAAAGTGTGTAATAAATGGCTACTGACGATGTCCCTGCCTCTCTGATAATATTATTAGGAGCGCATCTCTTTCTTTACTCAGATCAATTCTAACCTCTCAGAGCTGTGTGCTCTGCGTTTGATGTTTGCGGATGGAGCACCTAAAAAACTAGTGTTATAAAGCGCTGTTGCCTCTGATAGAGGTACATTAGAAATGACAAATGATTTTAGTATAAACAGAAAGTGTATTAAAATATAGTGGCGATGAACTGAATTTAAATTAGAAGATGTACAAAACCAGATGCAGTGATTTTAATGGCTAAAAATTGCATCAATGGAAGATAAACCCAAGCTGCTTTGAGGGTGCTCTGCAATAATATGTAATGAAATTCATCATGAAAGGAAGAAAAAGGCAACAAAAAAAAAATCACCCCTTTGCTTTGGATTTAGTGCTGCACCCTGGGGCGAGACAATGCAGACTGTTGATGCAGCTTGATTATATCAAACAGCAAACACCAAAATTCTGGGAATTTGTGGACACCATGTGGAGCTTCATTGGTGTGAATGGCCAAAAGGGGAAACAAAGCAAAGCATGTATGAAGCGATTAATGAAGCCAAAACCGCTTATTGCAGCTTTGTGTTAGGATTTCTTTGATTGCTGATAATAAAACATAACCCTCCAAAACAATTCAAGTTCAGTGGGGAACAGCCTGGAAACCAATAAAGAGCAAATGGTCTTTTATAATTAAGAAAATATTGACACAACCAAACAAAACTGTAGTTAACTATTTTACATTTGAACATATTTTATAATAAAAGCTCTAAAAGCTGCTAAACCTCAGCCATTTAAACATGAGTGGTTGGCACAAAGTATATTTCTGCCTATCTGGATCTGAATAACAGTCTCAGTGGACACTTGGTGCAATCACGTACAGGTATGGACGTTTGGTTTTGTCTGTGTACATGCGGGCTTGTATTAGCTAGGTATTAGAAATCTATGGCCATTTGATTTGCATAAAAACAGCCTATTGTGCCCAGTGTGGTACTAGCCAAGTGAGTCAGTGTGTGTACAGGTATAACAGCCATAGGTCCAAGTGATTAAGCACACACTGTGAGGGAAAAGTGAGAAGGATATACAGAAGCGCGGACTTAAAGATCAACAGATGGGGAATTATTCACAGCTTGACTCAGATCTCAAAGCAGGAGCTCTGCACACACACACACACACACACACACACACACACACACACACACACACACACAGAGCAATGCTGATTCACTGCTGGCTGACCTACAGTGACATGTTAGGTACTGATGCCTATAAAAATATAAAACTCTATTTTCACGAATCCAATCAAACACACATCACAGGACCTACTTGGCTCCGCTGTCTCCTCGCAGCAATAAATGAGACATTTACTGCAACTTAGTGAATGATGTGGAATGTATACATGATCTGTAATGTGCTCTACCAGGACTACCATGGATTGTGCTATTTAGTTTCAGTTCATCAGTGGGTCTGTATCAAGACTGACTGTTGTTCTGACCGATGTCTGAGTTAAGTGATTTTTAAGAAGCACTGTTTTAGACTGAACTCTTTCTTGTGCTATGAAACAAAAAGTTAACTTTGTGATTTTGGTACATATGAAATTGTTTTATTAAAGAAGAAGAATATTAAGAAGACGAAGAAAAAGACTAACCAGGACAAATGCTGGTGTTGAATGCAATGGCAGTTCGCAGACACTTGAGCAGTGACAACGTTTGTTGAAGCAGCCTCAGATACTGTCTTTATACACACTTTTTATTGCTGTAATAATAAATGAAAAATTATCCAACAGCTGTGCCAGTAATTTCTTTACGTTTCTTTCTCTATAAAACATGTTAAATAAACAGGTTAATAGGTTTAGTTAAACCTTGTGTATAAAACTAAACTGTTTAAGTTTCTAATTAAGTGACTTCATTTGGGTTTAAAGGGCTCCCTCATTATACCTAAACTGTGTATTAAGCTAAAACAAGGCACTTGTGACCATACTAGGCTTTTGTGAACCAAAAACAAAAAAAAAGACGACAACAACAGAGCCGAATCTACTAGATGAGTAACAAACTACCACGATCTGGGATCAGCCATCTGGCCAACTCACACACATACAACAAACAAATACACACGCTGTACACGGTCATGTTAACCCGTCCGTGTTTGGAGACGTGAGCAGGGCACAGTGCCTCAGGAATGTGCTCCATCCCAGCTGCATATCAAACTGCACACTCACTCGGTCTCACATGCAGGGGCTTGCTCCTGCACCCTCCTATCAGAGCTACTGTACACAAGGCTATAATTTATATCCGCTGGGGAACTGTTTTGCACTAGATATATGCCATGAAAGACAATCTGCTCTGCTACATTCGCGCAGGAATAACTTTTACTCGTGAGATGAATTCTGAAATTTCAGAACAGTTTGTGTTTTCTGTGTGCTGCTGCAGGTTCACATGCTGGTGGGAGTACGGTGGTACAGTGGGCAGGTTTAAACAGAGGTGACTCACGTAGTTAAGGAAGCTGACAATGGCTTGTTACAGTTTGAAACAAGTTTCAATTCCTCTTTGTCACTGCAAGCACAGACTGTTCACACACACACACACACACACAATATGGAGTTCACCTGACCATTACCTAGATGGTACAGACTGCAAGGGAATAACTGTGTAGTCTAAAAAAAATACATGCCACAAAACCACAGTGTGTGCATACGATCAAAAGTCGACAAGTACAAGCCAGCTGCACTGCAATACAGCTTCCACACAAATGTACTGCAGCCAAATCCTCTTACAGGCCTCAAAATGCAGCCTGCAATTGAATGCATGAATGGCTCTTGCTTTTTTTTCTTTTTTGGATAAAAATGCATTGAAAGATTGAGGATTTGGCCCTGAATGAATAAAGCTATTCATTCACTGATTTCTTTCTTTGCTTTTTTCTCCTGGACTCAAATATATTCCTGTGCATGCACGGTGGGATACACATGAGAGAGTATATATAGAACGCATCTGTAAACCATATCCCACCCATCCATGTGTTCAGCATGACAAGTCACATTCTTTAGAGCTAAGGTGCAGGTCTATTTCAGAATTACACAGCACTCTTACTGTGTTCTGGTGCTGATCCAGAATCTATTTTAACTGTGATGTTGCATAAAGTTAGATTTCACCTCTTGTACTAATAACTGTTCACCTTACCATTAGACAAATTAAAAATGCTGAAATAACTGCTTGAAAAAAAGTCAAAATAGTCAAAGTACTTGCAGATAGATTTTCGGAGTTATCAACATTTTCTACGAACATATGCAAATCTAGGGAAATGTGAAGACCATATCCACCAGTTTTTTATTGCATGGCTACTTAACGCGTATTTTTAGTACTACTTTTGTATGATTTCCTGTAAGACTGCACAGTGACAGGGCAAAGAAAGCCTCTGAAGCGGAGTCCTTAGGCACGAGCAGTGTGGCAATGCTGCACAACTTGTCCTCACCTCTTTGTAGGAGGACATGATCCTCTCAATGGCGTCGGCTCCTGAGGCCAACAGATTACGAGCAGTGGTGAAAGCCTCCGTCCTCTCACTCACCATCACCTGCGTCTGTCCATCTGCAGTTTCTAGGGGCAAAAGACAGAGTGGAACAAACATTTCGTTACTTAATTATGTTCTTTGAATAGCAGCAGTGAGCCAGGAACAGTGGCGCTCATCACTTGCAGCTTTATTTTTTGATGCTACTGAAATGTCAGGGAGGTGTGGGAGGGAGTTGCAGTTTTCACACGTGCTAATTAGCTGTTGCTTGAGGAGGAAGCGCTTGGTTTGGAGATGCTAATGCTTCATTTGCACTCACACAACAACTACTATTATAGTGGCACTAACATGAGGTTTGCCACACACCACACAGACATGTGTAAGCTGGGTTTTATTCGCCGTCCAGGCAGCCTTTAGTGTTTGGTGCCAAACTTTTGGCAGAAACCCATTTGTCTTACCGTTGTCAGCAAAACCAGTTGCTGTGATGATCGGCACGGCCACCATTACAAGGCCGCTGCTGCTCCACACGTACTTCATGAGGAACTGTTCGATCATGATGTACCAAAGACGCTTGGACAGGATCAGGTTCATCTGCTCTGCCAGAGCCCGGTAGCATTTCTGCAGCTGACGCATCTCCACCTGCAACAGGCAGCATTTAAAGATGAGAACTACTTTGTGATACTACTACTGTGGTTAATTCAGACAATGAAAAACATCACAATTGCTCACAATTTTTTCCTCGTGAATAAAATTGTGTTTAAGTAAACTGACACAGGAATGTTCAAGACAGCTACAGTAGTTGGTAGTGACAAACTCCATCAGTGGCCTGCAGGGGACTTGATGGGAAGTGATGCAAATGTCTGCAACCAATCTACAGTTTGCAGACTGGTGAGGCTGCTTCCATGCTCACTTTCACTTATCAGGACTGTAATTAGACCACATTTTTGTTTTGTGCCACTCATATTCATCTCTGCCTACCTTGTGCCCCCTGTAGAAAGCTATTTCCTCCGCATTTGCAATGATCCTTGAGTGCACATATCGCAGGTAACCCTTCCGGTGAGCCTCCTCTGCCACCAGCTTGCCAAACTTGGGCGAGCATGCACGCAGCACCTTCGCCGTGGCAAACACTACAAGTCCGGCCAGCAGGGTCGGCCCGCTGGCGTTGGCCCCCCTGGATTTGGCGGTCTGGATGAGCGTGTAGGACGTCAGCATCACGTCCAGTATGGGCTTGGTGAGGTTGGAATAGAGATGGGCCACAGACTGGGAGAACATCATCACGTCCTCGGTGAGAGACTGATCCGGGTTGGCGAGCCTCCCGTCCATGTTGCTGACTTTGTAGTAGGTCTGATCGGTGAAGTAGGTCCGGTAGGCATGGTTCACCAGCCGGGTGCGGAAGGCCAGAGCCAGCTTGCACTCCAGGTACCGGATGGCGCTGTTGACGAACGTGGCCGGGATCGCGATGAGGAGCCATTTGATCAGCTGGATGATGAAGCTCCTGGGTTTCTTCTCCACGATGGTCTTGACGATCTTTCCGTCCAAGCTGGCCACGTATATAGATAAAAAAGTCCTGGAGATCAGCGCCACCGAGTGCAGGGAGAGCAAGCCGAGCTCTCTGGACACAAGCTTGGGGAAGAGGATTTTGCCAAGTTCCAGGATCTGCTTGAAAAATTCTGCATTGACTCCGGGGGATGCCTTTTTTGGATCCTCACCATCAATCAGCGGTTTCCCGGAACAAGCCGAGCCGTTCTCCGCCTTTGAAAAGCGTCGATTATTCCCGTGATCTCGGCTTTTGCAGAGCTGCTTGCAGATGATGGGATACAGGGTTTTGACGCCGTAAGCAGCAGCCGCAAGAAACACGGCTCGCTTGGCCGCAGCCGTGCGGTCCCATCTCACTTTGGACGCCGCATCGAGGATGTTGGACATTTTTGGAGCGTTAGTCGTCTCTGTTGAAAATCCTTACAATACCCATCCCCCGAAAGCCGACCCTCCGCGCCGGCATACACACACACACAGAGAGAGGACTGCTGGTGGCCGGATTGATGTGAAGCACAAACGATCCATGTACCGCTACATCCTGCTCTTGTGTTGTACCAGCGTCAAGAGAGACGCGCTTCACTACACGATCTTCCGGTTATGATGTCACAATAAAAGCTGATGCTTAAAACACTGAGTTTGAACTTGCTTTTTTTTTCCGGGTCTAGTTTGGGTAGAAAATGACCTTAAAACGACATTAAACTTCCCATTAACTTCACTGCATTAAGATATTTATTTACTTCTAGCTGAAAAATGCCTCCAGGTAACATCACTTTATATTATGTCATCTTGTTGCTCACATTAGGGAGGTTATAATCATGGTCAACCTGCTTTTCCAGGGCCCCTACAGATAACTGTATCTTAACTCCTAATGATGAAAAACTCCTCCGGCTGATGTCATCTGGAGGAGTTTTTCAGCTAAAAACTGAAAGATTTTAATATAGGGAATTCAGAGGGAAACTAAGCGCATTCATGTACATTTACACCCTAAACTAAACCCATAGAAAACATTTGAACATCCCAGACCCTTTAACATCCCATGCGAACATAAGAACAGTTACTTCAAGGCTGCGTTTTTTTCATGGGTTTTACATTATAGAGTCAATTTGACGAACTTCCTGTCTTACTATAGGTGCTTTTACGGAGTCGGTGCCGTTTATTTCCTTCCTACGCCTTTTCGGTGCTTTTTCATTGGTCGCGCCCCCGACAAAATCCCATTGGTTACGTGATTGACGTAGACAGCGCCGTACCATAGGTCGACTGTAGCTATATTATAAGTTCAAAGCTCTCTCTCTCTCTCTCTCTCTCTCTCTATACACACACACACACACACACACACACATATGTATATTTTTATTTTTCAGAGAGGAGTGAGTTTTCATAGAAGAGTAACTGTGGTCATTGACATTTTTGTATAAAGTTGTAATATACACTTATACACGTTTACGAACATTTTTAGTTGCGCATGCAGTGCTCTCGGCTCGTGCGTTAGTTAATGTTTGCTAGCTAGCGACAATTATTATAAACATAACTTAGTTATAGATTTGTTGTTTTCCCGCTTCATGCCACGACGCTGAACGTCTTAAAATGAATTGGGTTGGGGGTTCAAGGTAAGAATAGGCGGTGTAAAATTAATCTAGCGTGTAAGCGTTACATATGCTCTATGATGCTAACACGAAGGTAACATTGATTTCAGGAGCCGCTTAGTGATGAAGAATAATGCTAAAAAGCAAAGGGTGAGGCCGCCAATTAATATTTACGCTACGTCACAAATGGAAGCCCAGCGAAATATGAAGACGTTGTTGTTGTCTCGCAGGAGTTTTTTGAAAAGAGAAAAATGCATCAAAGGCTGAAAAACTTGGGAATAGCTATTCCATCATCTCCCCCGGAAGCCACCTTTCGTAGTATGGACCTGGTGAATTTGTTTGTTGTCAACCAGATTGCTGCTAAGAAAGAGAGCAAAGGTGAGATACAGTAGACTTAGCTTTTATGAAATGATAATAAACTAATAATATGAATTCATAACATGCACTGTACTAACACACATTAGAGTGAAATAAAGTTTGAAATAGCTGAACATCAGATGACACTTTATTGCCAAAATGAATGCATGCTGGTGTTACATGGAATCTTTGTTAACGTTATTTGTGGCTTTTGGATATGATTACGGACCAGTGTGTGACCTTCATTAATGTTGCAGCATACGAAACGTTTGAAGATAATGTGTCTGTGGTTTTCAGATCCTCCTAAAGTGGCAGTTTTTGACGGCTGTAAAGGAGCAGCCAAGCACAGGAGAAATAAGCCTGCGGTGCTCCCAATGAGCCCCTGTTCTCCATCACAGCTAAGTCTTGCTGAGAGTCCGCCTCATCACAGGTAGAGCAGCCAAAAACCGGAATATTTCTCCCACTGTTGTTAGTGTTGGTAAAATACTGTGATGCGTTATCGCAGCCTCTTACTGCAGTAGAATAGCTTCAGTAATCAAAGGGCTCAAGGTGGCCAGAGTTATCAGCATAGAGGATATCACATACATAAAACATTCATTGTGTCATTTTTCTGTCAATATTTAGTCTTCAAGGAATGACCAGGAGAAAGCCTGTTATTCCTCAAGGGTTCAAGTGTCGACAGGTTAGGCAATCCAGCTATTCATGTTGTGCTTTTTCAAGTTTTATATCATAATAAAATATGCTGCACATGAAGAAATGTTAAGACCTGGCTAATAAGTCAACTACTTTTTTGTTCTCTAGTTATCTCCAGTTATGGAGTCAGCTTTCTCAAACAATAGTGCATCTCACACCCTGCAACTCTTAGATGATCCCCTCAGCCCATTTTCCTCTACATCATCAGCTTCCTCAGATCAAAGTGGTATTGTGAACTACATAATACATCACAATTGATTCGAAATAAAATTACAAAATGTGAATTGTGCAAATTTTTATTTTGCAATAAAATAGTCAAAGCCAAATCAAACTGCTCTCTACAGGAATATTCCTTCTGCAGCGTAGCTTTCAGCAGAAAAGCCAGAATCCGCCGGATCAGCCCCACCGCTCCCCTCCACCCTGGGACACCTTTAGACAAGAGTGGACCGAGGTACAGAAAAGACAATATTATTTTTTAAGAATTGTCTCATATTATTCTAGCAAAATTATTCAGTTGTTGTAGTTGCATTTGTGACATAGACGAAGGAAGCATTTCACTCTACAGAACGTTTTCCTCCCACATAATCAAATATAAAGTCTGACTTCAATTAGCCATTTTCAGCCTTTCTCCCAGGCTAGAAACATGACAAGTAACAGCCCATGGTCCTGTGGATCAAACCCGCACCTCCAACAACCGATGATACCAACAGCAGTCCAATTTCTGTTTGAAAGTCCAGAACCAGAGTGAGAATAACACTGGATTTAAATCTATTTTTGATTCAATTGATCATTTTGTAAGGAAAGCATGTGTGTTGTCACAGTAAAACTGAAATAAGAGAGCATGAAAGAAATGAAGGTGGTTTCTCTGTCAGCCAATCAGAGGACAAACAGTGTGTGTTTGACTTCATGCTTAACCAATCGGGAATTGAGCAGCAGTTTGAGGAGGATGTTTGTAGGGGCTTCAATACTGAAGAATATGAAAGAGAAGGTAATGCGTGCTTCAAATTTTTTAATGAGCATGGTGACTTTTTTCTAGAGGTTATCCGATTTATCTTGAGTTTTTTTTAGGAACTTCAAAATCAAAGATATATCTAAAAGGCGAAATATCAGTGAATTCTTCAACACCACAGTAAGTGTTTATCCTTTACAATAATCTAATAATTTGTCATAGAGAATGTGAAGCCAAGCTATGCCGTGTTAACTACTGGGGGACACAGTAGCCATCTTGTGAGGTGTTGCTACTTGCTCTTGTTTTAAGGGTTACAGTGGGTTGCCTGCATATCTTTTTAAAGTTGCATAATTCATCAACTAACTCTGTAAGAGGTGTCAGCTTAACATTCTGTACTATGCTAAAGTTATGCCTTTACTTTTAGAACTGTCCCAGACTCAGAATGCACGGGAGTTGAGGTAAGCGACCTCATACATGAAGTTAAATTAGGCTTTCATTGCCCCCAAGTGGTAGAATTTGTAGTTGCCATGGAGGGAATTGTGACAAACAAAGAAATCAGTGTTATGCGCATGACTAAGAAACACTTACCTGGTTCTCTTGTCAGTTCGGGTTCAAGTAATGTAAGTTAAATAAGGCTGGAAAGTTCTGATCATCTCTAATATAGTGCTTTTCTTGTGGCGCACTGACAAACAGGATTGTTTTGACTACAGGAAGTGAAATGTAAACTAAGCTTGTAATGCAAATTTTAATTTTTATTCTTCTGTTGTATTGGTTGCTGTTAACACTCTTGCATGTGTGTTCCCACGCTGTTGTGCTAATTATGTTAATGGTTAAGAGAACAAAGGAAAGTTGATTTAATCTCACAACAGTCAGAAACTTCTCATTGTTACTAAGTCAAATACATCACTTGCTTTTTTTATGTATTTCACAAAGACCATCAGCATCTCTTCAGGCAAATATGAAAAGGCTTTTCTAACTATTTTAGGAAGAAGAACGCTGTCAGCTGTGTATCCACTCCTCTGCTTCTTTAAGTGTGGGCCAGGCCTGTTGTGCTGATAACTCAAACTCTAACCAGGAATCGCAGGAGAAAGCCAAACAAAGACAACCCCAGTCCAGGCCTCTTACCCCTCTCAAAAAAGTCAAAACAAACTTCGGAGATGAGCAAGAAATTATGGAGAATATGCCCCGGCCAGAGAAAGTCTGCCAAGACATAAAAAGCAGAACAGAACCATTTTTATTTCATCACTCTCTGGCTTTAACTGAGAGCTGTGGGCTTTGCAAATGCAAAAAAACATTGTGTGAAACTCGAAATGTCGGAACTCAGACTGTTCAAAAATATGCAGCAGAGACTTGCAATGCATCGACTCAGTGTGACGGTTTGGCCAAAGACACTGGGTTCAGCTTGTACCTACCACCTGTTGATGTGTCCGTGCAGCTTCCAGCCACTGGGAGGCAGACTGATACTGTTGTACAGTTCAACACACACACAGTTTCACCCGGCAACTGGAGCGGGGTGAAACATACGCCCTGGGGCAAGAAATCCAAAGATAATTCCCTGTTAGGAAGAAGCCCTCTAAACATGTTCACCAACAGTGACAGCAAAGCAATCCCACCCCAACACGCCTTTTTAAATGCTCTCATCAGGTCTGATAACAGAGGTGTGACATGCACATTTTATATTGTGTGTGACTTTATGTGGACAAAATTGAATTTCTCAGACAGTGAAACAAAGTAATAACGTGCTGAGCTGCATTCAGTTGTTTCCTGCTGTCTCTCTCTCTGATATAGGGAAGGAGAATGGCGAGGTTAGAGGTGAACAAGAAAATGTCTCTCTGATGAAAGGGTGCTCAGATGAAGTGAGGAAGGAGGTCACATCAGCCGCCAAAGTTAACAGACTCTCAGAAGAGGCCCAAACACTCCAGGAAATAGCCGACGTTTTGCTCGTACTCAAGCAGGAGTAGAAGGGCGGAGAAGATGAGGAAAGTAGATTCATAAAGGCAAGAGGGAAAACCATACGTGTTCTGTGCATGTTTTTTTGTATTTCAATGCAATGTTAAACAGTTTTTGTTCGTTCTTAAGAGGGACACAATGGAATAAAACCCTGAAGCGCTATTCGGATTCATATGTTTATTTCTTCGCCCATATACACATTCAAGTGTTAAGATTTCATGAAGATATTTATTTTATAGAATATAAACTCTAGCAAAACATTTACAGCTTGGAACAATAATCAAATATACTATACAGCACTCCTTTTATTAGTATTTTGTAGTTCATCGTAAACTGTAGAAACACATGTAATTGTTTCACGTAGGAAAAAAAAATTGTAACTGTTTTACCAGACGTACACATGACGTGTTCCTGCTGTGGTGGAGGATAGTGTTTCAACACAACCGGATGTGAAGGGCTTAACACCATGTTGTCTTCTGCAGCCTGAACACTCATGTTAATTATTTGGTTTACACAAGTTTTAATTACACAATCTGTATAATGGACCAACTGCTCAATCTGTGTCTTGTCTTTATTAATACTTTCTGTAATAATACTTTCAGTACAAAACTAGTTTGTGTGATTTGAAGATGGCCCAGATAATGGAAATGAGCTGTGAAATCTGTACCTATACATTTTCATAAATGTATTGGTCTAGAATGTCACAAAGGTATATTGTCTTTTTAATTTATGATGGCTTAGATCCTACAAACCCCACTTGCAGATGATACTGATCTGTTGCCAAATAACCTCATTAGTTGCGAGATGGTCCACCTAGGGATTTTTCTTTCTTTGTTTTTTTAGTGTTACATAACTTTTTCAGTCTTCTGTTGCCTCTGTTCCAAAGCTTTGTCCCACGTTGCTGGCTTCAAATTCAAAATCAGCATATACAATCCAACTTCCAACATATCACGTTCTCTTTGTACTATTTACAACCAAAAATAAGTTTGAAATGATTTGCAAATCATTGCATTCTCTTTGTATTTACATTTTACACAGCATCCCAACCTTTCTGGAAATGGGGTTTGTACATACTAAAAATAATGGAGGGTCCTAACTTGTACTGGGCCTGTTCCTTGAGCACAGCAACAGCTCAGCCTGCCTGTCATATTTCACGTGTTTTGTTACACAAAGTTAGTCTGTATTCTAAAAGTACTCAACTGGTTTTGCTACACAGAAACGTGTTTTTGACAGAAACCTGTATTCAACTAACAAGATGTAACCTCGAACAGTTTTACAACTTTACAAAACAACATTCGCAAATTACGCTTAAGCCTAGTCCTTGACTTTGGACACAACCACCACATAGATGATACGCGCTGCAGTTTGTACATACGGCTATGGAGGAAGACAAAAATCAGATTACATCAAATTATAGTAAAAAAATAATATTCCATTACAAAGAAAATGCAAATGTGTTCTTGTTAAATTAAAAAAGCTATGTAGCCCTACAGTAATTATAATACCGATATAGAACATATTAACTGGGGAATGTGATGAAAAATGGCCATGAGGCACCTTCACAATACACAGGCACTAATATTATTATGTAAAGATTAAAATCAAATTGTAACAAAAATCAAATGATAAAACTTCTAAACCTTTTTTCTTTTCAAATGACAAAATATTAACTTTATGAATACAGAAAACAGAAAACTTTGCTAGATATTGAATGTACAGCACATCCAGCAATGCACACATGTTCATAACATTTGTTGACAGTGTGGGTTTTGGCAAATCTCATTACAGAGTGACATTAAACTGTACATAAGTTTGTATTAAAACTGCAATTTGCGAGGCAGGTAACATCGTTGAAGGCGAGGAACTCAAAAAACAAATGTTGCTAACCTGACTGGCAAAAAAATATATTGTATTTGAATAAAACACAGCAACAAGACTTGTATCCCTCTCAGTGCTACTACAGTAGAAAGTGGTTTTGTTTTTAGGCACCTACTGACAATACGTGTTAACAATATTATGTGCATCTCTGGCGTTTGCTTTCCATAAACACGTCAGACTGACATCAAACTAAGACGTTATCATGAGGAACTAAAAATAGTGCTATGCTACAAGCTTTCACAACATGTAACTGAGATGTGTTTCATAAAGAAAGGCATAAAGGTACTATAGATGCAGCTGCTGTTACGTTAACAAAGGTTCCGTGGATGCACAACCCGGTTTCCAAGACCACATTTACTTGACATTTTCATTCTCAATGGAAACATATTCAGACATGATGATCTACTATACTTTATGCACATCTTATATATAAATAATAATGATATTTACGCACTGAACATATAAAATATTAAAGACATCTTCCTCAAGAAGATTCCCTAATATTTTTTTAATATTTAGTGTTTGTTCAACAGTCATGTCCAAGTGTCCATAAAATAGACACTGACACTGACGCTTTATTTATATCTTTTGAGAACTCAGCAGGTTTGGTGTCGGTTCATGTTCTGTTCAGAGAATAAGTTGAATATAAATCATTAACAGCTAAAACAGTGTTGCTGATTTTGGATTCCTGAATTGACTGATTTGAATGGGAACTAACATTTTCTCTTCCGTTTGCACACAAAAAGGATATTAGAAACCCAGCTCCCCTGCATGTTTGAGTAATTACCGAAGGGAAACCACCGAGAGGTTACCAATGCTAAAACTGTCCCTAGTCCACATCTGATGCGTCGTTGTCTGATAGATGGTAGTTTGAACCTTTAACTCGAATGTACTCGACCTGCCGTCCCTCGTCTGAATCTGACGCGCCGCAGGAGCAAAGCTGATTTTCGAACAATGCCTCGATCTCCTCGAGACGCCGGGCTTTGGTCTCCGGCAGGCAGCCATAGATGAAGATGAAACCCAGCAAGGCAAAGCTGGAGTAGAGAAAGAAAGCTCCTACGAAGACAAGACAAAAGAACATGCTGTCACCAAGGACGGCAACCCACAAACACAAGCGACACCCTGACACGACTTTGGTGAACTGAGTCACTTTTCTGATGCCTTTGCTTGTTCTTGTTCCTGAGATGAAAAGGCGGTGAAAGATAAACTGAGGGCAGCTACTAGATGTTTTACAGAGACAGCTTGAATTGAAATATTGCTTTCGGTCTGTCCGTAAGTGTTGCGTAGAAGTAACAACCCCCTTTTCAAAGAGGAATTCAATGATGTTAAAGTGAGAGAAATAACTACATAGAGACACAAACTCACCTAGAAACAGGCATTCATACAAAACACTGACAGAGGCTTAATGAGATTTCCTGGCCATTGTGATCTCTATTTTCCTCTTGTCAAAGGAGAGTTGCAACCAAGTATGCGTTATGTTAAATACCATTTCTATGACAACATCATTAGGTTTTTTCACCCTTGTTTTTTGCTTTCAGTAAGTGAAATCCAGCAACCAGCAACTCGAATCGATCATTAACCCACTGCATCACCCCGAATGGATTGATTGTCAGCTCCACAAAAGGTCAGCTCCTTCCTGTCTTAGGAGAAACCTGCTGTTGGACAGACTGAGGCAGTATGGAAGAAGACTGGTGACGCCTTAAGGTACCACTCAGCTGGGACCTCGTTGTCAGCCTTGACATAAGGTACGGTTGAATGCATGTTACACAAGGTCTGCTGGGCAGCTACGTAAGCATTGACGGAATTGGATTAGGACTGGCACTAATTGTTCCTGACATTCTGATTAAAATTACATTAGCTCAGTTTGACTAAAAATCAGGATAGAGTTTCGCTACTTAAAAAAGAAAGACCGTGTAGGTGACACTGACCGTAGTAGGTGAAGTACTGGGCCAAGTGCAGGAAGGTGAGAGAAACCAGGATGTTGAAGGTCCAGTTGGCTCCGGCGGCACAGGCATTCCCAGTACTTCTTGCCCACAGAGGGTAGATTTCTGAGTTGATAGTCCATGGCATTGGACCCATCCCTGAATGAAAGAAGAGATGAGTCTGTTGCTATTCCTTCATGAAGAGGTGGAAAGGTGAGTACAAAAGGTATTTCAATTATTCATGTGTCATCTTTGTCACATTCATGCAAAACCTTTAATATAAAATCCCAAGACTGCCATGCTGACATTGGCTGATAAACACTGCACTGATGGGAATGTGCAGCTATGTGCAAACCAAAATATTGGGCAAATCAAAAATTGACTGGGAATCACCATAGATATTATGTTGTAATCATGACAGGGACTGGGGTGTCGACCAGATTTCATCTCAATCTGTTGATTAGTTGTTTCATATCTCTTTCAAGACCACAAATGTCAATGTTATAGCGACACAAGGGAAATTATCCCAGGTCATCCCAGGGCTTTGTTTGTTTACAGGTGCAACAAAACGCAAGATTGCAAGAGAACAGAATGGAGTATAATTTCTCCTACCTGGAGCAAAAGCAGCCAGGTACAGCACCAGACCAAGTAAAACCAGCCAGGAATAGGAGGTGGGGCAATAGTTGTAGGCCCAGTAGGTCTGATCTTTCATCAGCGTGGAGTTGGAACAGCTGAGAAAAAGGTGACACATTAAGTCATTAACTGACTTTTTGTTAGCGATGGATCACACCTGAGCTCAGTCTAAGGTGAACTGTGTGATTTAACCATAAACACAAACTTATTACAGCACCCCGATCGTACTTGTGCAGTATCCTGTGACTCACCTGCCCCACGCTGCTTGCTCAGTGGAGGTCTTATTGACTGGAACACAGGAGGAGGTGAGGAGCGCCGAGCCATTCTCACGGTAGCAGAAACCACAGACAGGGTCAAGCATGCACGGCTCGCACAGCCTTCAGGAGAGCAGCGCACATCGGTTATAATTTTAACACGATCAACCAGACTTTTGGAGTCACATTGCTTTACTATTCATTGTTTTTCTTTTTATTTCATGTCTTCACGCTTTTTTATGCAAGATGGGACTATAACAGAAAACATCATTCCATCCACTCTAATTGAGGCTTGCGTCATTGCCCAAATGAAATGAAGACGTGGAGTGGTTCCACATAAAGGATGTGACAAATCAAAATTAGAAACCAAACACAAATGGCGCGTTAATTACCACCATTATATTCTTACCTTGTCTTGCCTCTGGTATGTGTTAAACATGCATCTTGTCACGAAACACAGACAGTAATGTAATTAGCAGTTCACTTGCAGAAGGGTTTGAAATGCTGACAAACAAAATGTTCACAAGGGCACCACACGTTTCCCGTGCAGCTTCACCAGCGCTGACCCGCTGCGTGTGAGGGCACCTTGCTCTAATTACACACTGAGGTCAGCAAGACTAAAATAAAACCATGTGTTATTACCTGAAGGAAGCGAAGCAAATAATGTGAGGGGTTAGAGAGATGCAAAAGCTTAACTTAGCATTTTGTTATGTTGTCTTAATAAATATGAGCATATCGTAAATTAACTGGCCTCATTAAAATCTGACCTTAGCAACTATTACACCTGCCGCTGTGTCTAGAATCACTCACCATTTACTTTATTGCGCATCTTATCTTCTGGACTGTTTTCTGAGCTAAGTGTGCATGTGTACATGCATCCTGTATGTAAATCCCTATTTACAGTGTTCTTATTTTTAAATGTTGCAAAAAGGGATGTGTAGACATTGTCAAAAATCAAAGCTTAGCTATCTGACTTGCTAAAACTGATAACACTCAGTGTCAGCTAATCACGTCAAGCTTGCTTATGCTTACTGCTGCTTAAATTCAAAGATCGACCTGTTTCAAAAGTTACAAAAGATTTCCACGCTGTGAATTTGCATTGTTATCATTATAAGATATGACATGTAAAATCGGAAAGGACGACAGGTGTGGCACCAGTAAGTAAGAGGTACAAGGGAATACCAAGCAGATGGTCAATTGATAAATGTAGAAGTAACTTTAAAAGGCCTGCGGTGGTTGTGGTGCCCCCCTGATGCTGTCGTGGTCAGTCAGGGCATTTATGGGCTTATATGGAGTAAAGTGAACGCAATGAAGCCACTATAGTGTGGTAAAAGCACTCACGTCTTCAAATGGGTGCTGGACAGTGAGTCCATTAGACGTTATTTGTTGTTATGATGAAAGACTGCTGTTACACGAATTTCATCGTATGTCTGTGAAAGTGAGAGTAAATTGGAACCCAGAGGCATCTGATCCACGGCTCGCATGAAAACACACTTTGTGCGCCTGTGTGTTTGCCCTTTGTTGCTAATGGTGACAACAAAGTGAATTGGACCTGATTTAGTCCTATGGTTTGGCCGATAATACAAGTCAAGATGCGAAGAACCTTTACACAGCATCTGTACTTTTTGTTGTGGTTGTTTTCCTGTTTTGCCCAGACAAATGATTCAGAGGAAACAAAAGAATAATGTTTCATACATTATACTATTCAGTCCTTTATGATATTAAGTTGTGTGTTAAATATATAGAGCCAGTGTTATGAACTGACCTGTAGCTAAGATCATTATTTTCTGTCCCTCTAAGAATTTGTAGCAAATAAATTTTTTAGAAGAGCTGTAGGATGATTAGTATTTTTGCACACACAAATGACAACATCCTTGAATCATTTTGTATGTAAACACTCTCTTACATACAATATATTTGGAACGGCATTTAGCAGTGCTTAATCTTAGGACTAAAATATAAATGTGCTCTCACACTTCTTTATATACGAGTTATTATTTGGATTGTAACATCAGGATTTGTTGCATCTTTGTACCGTAACTGACGTGTCTGTCAGGGAAAAGCTGTTTTTTTGCAGCGTATGTCTCAGTGAAAGCTAGTAGGGACCAAATGGAACCACGTCATGCGTGCGTGTACTCACTGGTACTTGGAGCAGGTAGAGTTGACCATGGCGGGGTCTAACGGGTGGAAGGTGACAGGAGGACTGTGCTGGGCGGACATCAGAAAACCAGTGGCCAATAAACTCAAACTCAGACACGTACCTTTGGAAAAAATGATTCCACAAAATTATTACTTTTCAAATTAAATATCTTTACTTCTAGATGAAAAATGACTACAGGTGACCTGACTTGTTGGTCACACTATGGAGGTTGTAATTTGCTCAACCTGCTTTTCCAGAACACCCCTAGATGACATCATCTGAATGTCTTTTATTTCATCATCTGAATGCCTAATGATGAAAAAGTTGTCTGGGTGATGTCACCCGGGGGAGTTTTTCAGATAGAAGCAGAGAAATATTTTAATAAATGGAGGTTAGAGTTTTAAGGGCATTAATGGACATTTACACACAAAGTAAATCCATAGAAAACAAGTTGAAAGTCGGAGAAGTCACCCTTGAATCTGCACTGTACCTAAAATACTGCCCAAAGTAAGTTTCCTGCGTCCAACTCTCTCCACCAGCCACACTCCCAACAGGGTAAACAGGAAGTTTGTGAGGGTGGTGAGTCCAGCCAACCAGATTGCAAGCCTGTCGTCTCGTACTCCTGACATTTGCAGGATGGTGGCACTGTAGTACCTATTTACACAGAGATGGAAGAAATTGGTTAGAGAACATTTCTGCTTTGACTTGAATCTTATTTTTGGGCAATGTTAGTTATGATAACAGTGCAGTCACCAAAGTACTTGCTGAGATGTGGGAGCACAGCATTTTCTGTCCTATTGGCCCTAGAAACATTTGCAGATTGGAAAGATGTCAAATTTTTAAGGGTATCCACACACTAGGTTTTTGCCTGGACCGTTGCATCCGTTCGGCTTGGGCTGCAGTGGTTAAAAACGTGATCCTATCACTATCACTTTGGCAGAACGAGTGGAGGGCTGGTGGTTATGTGACAGCCGGACACGGACATGGATAGGACAGGATAGGGAGATGTGGAGGAATGGCAGAAAGAAATTGCTGGCTGTCTTTAATTTAAGAGAAATGAGTCACGTTCAAATCAACCTACTACCAAAGATTCAGCATTAGCTTCCTGTTCACTGTTCAGATCAACAGTGTTAGACAGCAGCACTGCTGAAACTCAACAACTAACCCAGCTGTGTCTAAAAGACCCCCTGTTCATTCATTCAACACTAAGTAGTTCACTTAATAGTCAGCAGTTAATCGACCTTTCTGACTAATTGTTGTCATATTGCTTCATCATTAACAGCTGTTTGGGCCGTGCAACTTTCATTTTTCTATCTCAAAAACGGGGAGCACTGCTTTGTGGGATTGTTAGCAGAAACATATTGTCGGTTTAAATGCGCAAATTATGTGCCATAGGAGCAGTTGCTATGCAACCAGAAAATTACCAATTAAACAAATAAGACCTGATTTATTAATAGTGACCTTTTAGGGTGTTTTCTTTAGCGAGCTGTTTATCCCTGTGTCATGTATTTGCCAAAAATAAAACTATTACTTTATTTCATTTAGAGATAAAAATTACGGTAATGTCACATAGAAAGTTAGTAATAATAGTGCTGAATAGTCTATAGGCCTATAGGCTCCCACACGAGCCCCTCTCCATATCCCTTCACTGCCTGTCTAAATATACATAAACATAACAATAATGAACAACAGCCTTGGTTGCCTCTCTACCTGAATACCAACCACTCTTCAATAGACAGTTAGCAATTAGCTATAAATAGTCTCTCACCAGTCATTTTCAATGGCTCTTCTTCTCGCTCTCCCCCTCTCATACAGTATAATTATACTCACAACTCTGGCACCACGTTGTTGAATGTGGGAAGCTTAGCTCCAATCATCATCAACGAGGCTGTAAAGTGCTTGTGGTCAACAATACAGACACCTGCATTGGGTCCACTCGGCATGTCAATTATGACGCCACATGACTACGATTTTTTTATTTTGAATGAATATGCACACGATGGCCACAGAAACACACGCAGCTGCAGGTTTTCAGAATGGCAACGATGTTCTTATTGGGGGGGGGGCATATGTTCACCCACAATGACAACATGTGTAGAAAAATATAGTTGATAAAAAGACCCCGAGAGAACATAAATACAAAGGAGCCAATACTCATTAAAAAGGCCTAAATAAAAAGTCCTGAGCATCGACTGCCTCCCTGAGTATCTACAGGCACCTCAGGATTAGCATTCTGCTTTTCATCTCTTCAAAAGCATTGTTATCGCTCTCTTGCTCTCTCCCTCGCTTTCCCAAAACAAAGACATTCAATGGAGGGATTTGCATAATAACGCTTTACTTCCCTGCCACGGTATTCAGTCAGACAGAACGAGAGAAGAAAAAGAAATGAAGTGGCGTGAAATTCTCGTTTAAAAACCTGACCTACAGTAGTATCAGGTGTATGAAGTGATAAGAGTTACAGAAAACCTTATTAGTCATCTGCAAATGGATGTGCTGCGTGGACACACACCGAACATGAGCTGCTCTTGGAGCAGCAGCGAGAGTAGAAACATTATTTTTCTGTTCTCAGCAGTAGCACCTGCCGTGCCACATCTCCAGCTCTGCATCTTACTGATTAAAAGCACACACACCCACTTCTACCGTTCACACACAAACACCATGTTCTGACTTTAAGAACCACTGTGAATATCAGCCTGGAGGAATAAAGTGATCATTTTTCTTTGACCACTGTGCCAAGAAGTGTGTAAAATGTTAAAAGCAGCTGAAAAGCAGACACTCGAGGGACGAAACTGATCCGCCGTAACTTCTAAGAGTTGTGATTACACGTCCTCAGCACCCTCGTAAACTCTATGTCCTCCGGTGTGAAGTCGAGCAACAAGTGCAATCAGCGAAAAGAGCTGAGCGCATCTTTCACTGATATACACGCTATGGACCATTGGCTTCGTTTTCAAATGAGCTTTTACTTCCATTCATCTTGCAGTTTCAAGAAAAAAATTGCAATTGTAATACAAGTGATCAATTCCTAAAGACGTGCTGCAGCTCAGTCTCTCCCTAGATGTTAAGAATAAATCTTTTTAATGGGCACACAGTGAACACTGGGGTACAAACAGTGTGTAGCGCTTATTTTTGCATGTCTTCTTCAAAATACTGTTTGTTGCGAGTATTTTATAGAGATAAGCAACTTTTTTACTGTATATGATGACATAATGTGGCTTCTTGCCAGTCTGTATGTGAAACTTCTTTTGTCTTTTTCTGTGTGATCTCTTTAAGCTTTTCTGCAGAACATGTTTAAGCTGTCAACCCCTGCCGTCACTCAGTTTGTCTGCTCACTACTTGTCAAATAACACACATCGCAGAGTGACAGAAAATGCTCCGAGCAGGACTTGAGTGAAACGGACCTCTGAGATGTATGATAGAGTTTCACCAAAAGGAAATGTTGCTTTTCATTGTGATCATACGAGAACAACTGAGTTTTTTTTAAAAAAAACAACCTTCATCAATAATGTAGCGTAGGAAATGGGCTTTCAGTAAATGGGCACAATCCTGTGTACTGAAGAATGGTTTTAATTTGGGTGGGGGTCAGGGCTTAGTCAGGACAAGATGTGATCTAATTACGAAGACCCCTGGGAGCTGCAGTGAACAAAACGGAGGTGTCTCTTTCCCTAGATTAGTCCATGAACTAGCAAATCTGTGCTCTTTTAGTCAACATTGAAATGGGTTCTGTGCCACTAAAACCAAAAAAAAGCTTTTTTTTCATAGAGAATTGTTCAAAAGGAGCAGATATATCCCACAAATGGGACCTCTATTATTATTAGAATTTGTTTAATTTGGTTCTAAACTCCATTTAGAAAGTCTGGAAGATCAGCACTGGCATGTGCCTGGAGCTAAGACATGTAACTGGAAGGGGGATGCTACTGCTCATGATCTACAGGTCCAAAAAACTGTGTAAGCATGAGAATCATCCAAATAACTAGTAAGTCTGAAATCTGGAAGAGTTATTTGTATGGACCGTGATGCACTGAGCAAATTTCATAGGAATAAATGGGGACCCTGTGTGATTTGGTATCCAGTTCTCATAATACATCTGTGACTGCAGTGATGACGGCAAACTGTTCTGGAGAGCCACTTACAGTGCTTTCAGTTGTAGTCTGCCATCATTACACACAGGCATTAATTAATATGCAAGCGTCAGAAGCAAAGAGCCCCAGTAATATTCCATGATGAGTGCATGCAAACAAAAAGCATCCGTTGTGGGGAGTAGTATTTCTTGTACACAAAGAGTGGACATATAATCTCTGTGTTCCACAAACACAGACACACCCACTGTCTTTTACATAACAGGCCCTGTGGAGTGTGAAACCAGCAAGATCAGGATGTGATCTGGACCTGACCCCGGTTTGAAAATGGACGCGTGGATCTACATTCCCGTCACGCTCCGATTCCAAACCTCTCACTGAGCACATTAAAGGAGTGACAACGCAGACATTAGCGAGAGGGACAAACAGATGCGGCGGGGACACGAGAGAGACACGGAAAGAAGAGAGGAGCAGACAGAGAGACTGACGAGGCGTGAAGGGAGCAACAGGTGAAAAGAGAAGAAATGCACAAACACAGGTACCTTTGCATATCCATTTCTCGTATTGCATTTCATGACCTTTTTAGGTGCAGGAGTCATTTACAGCATTAAGCTGCTAAAACTGGAATAAATGTAATCCCTGAACACGCCCTCTAATTCAATATTAATGTTTTGTTGGAGCTGATTGGCTAATTTGTCTTTATTTATGAAACACAGTGTTTTGCACTGGAGATAAAGCAGAAGAGTAAAACATTAAATCATTTCATGCCCGGTTGCAGCTTCTTGTTGAGCTTGTTGAAGTAGATAAGACAATAATCATGTTTTCTCCCTCTTTCTTTTGAATGCTCCCCACTGTTCTTAACCCATTCATACGGTGACGTGCCGCTGACTCATGCTTGACATTTTCTGACACATTTACTGGAGACCGCAGACTGTTGTGAGCACACAAAATGTGATCTTAAAGGACCGCACAGACGCTTTGCATGATTCAGCCCATTAACTGCAAGTCGTATCGAAATGCGAACGACTGTGCAATGTAAAGTTTCAAGTTTTATTTGTCACGTTTCGGATAGAGGACGCTTTGAGTGAATTTAAGAACAATATGAAAACTTTGTCCCATCAAAAAGTCGCTTAAGATAATTACATTCCTTGGTCCTGAACAGCTGAACAATTCCAGGTTGTGGTGAGTTTTGTTAATGCCAAAATGGAAACTAATTGGCATAATCCAACTCACTTGAGACTTTGAGAGTTGAATTCCGATGATCTACTACTAGTAGTAGTTCTAGATTTATCCATCTCCATCTAAAAACACTGAGTGTAAATGCAAATAAATGAATACATAAATAATATTCCAAAAATGCCACACCTTGGCTATGTGGACACATGTTTGTATAAAGCTAATGGTCGTGTCACACCAAGCCGAACGTAGCTTTGGAATGAATGAACTTGGTAGTTGGCCATTGGCTATAAACTCGTGTTCAAGTGCTGCTTGTTGGCCCAGATGAAGGCAACTTGAAGCAACTCAACATCTGATCTTTGTCTTTTTTTTGTCAGCTTTGTTTTTGTCACGGCCCTGAGATTAATAAACCATCACATGCAGTGCACACAAAGAGCATGACTTTTTTTATCCAAGCTCCAGTGAAGAGATGAAAAATATCTGCACATGAAAAATATAAAAATCTGATCTTTGTAACGAAACAAAGACACTGTAACATCAAACCTCTAATTAAAAGCTGAAACTAAATTTCAAAATTCCATTGAGATTTCTGCATTGTTTTTGTGTCCTTGTTTTCTGCAAATACACAAAGGAATGGAACAGATTTTTCCCAACTTAGTCTAAACGTGCTCTAAACTTGGATGAAAACTTGAGAGATGACAAGATGTGGTGAATACATTTTCATTTTGGTCATTGTGTTCATTTTTCAAAAGACTGCCCTGTTTTAAAACTCACGTAGTAACATGTAGCAGAATTATAGATAAGTGTAAGCAAAAAGCAAAACCAAAAAAGGATGCTAATAAGCTCTTGTTACTCCCTTTTTCCTTTAAAGGTCAGTCAGTTTTACAACTCCAAGTCTGCGTGTGGCCTTGTCACCTCGAACAATTCTGCTGAAGGTTCACGTTTTGTTGATGTGACAAAGCAGGTTCAGAGGAATCAAAATAAAATTTTCAAATGACAGAAACGGTCCTGATGTTGCTGGAGCGGTAATAAAGTGATGACAGTGTATATATCTGTGAGGGTGTAAAAGAGAACCACAGGAAGCGTTTCCTGTCAGCTATAAGAGAGAGACACTATAACAAACACCGGCCTGGTAACAATTATTTAACCTAATGGCACAAATGAATGAGCGAACAACTTTGTGAGTAAGAGAGTAAGTGACAAGGTGTGACCGGAGAAACAGAAGGAGGCTGGGAGAGAGAGAGAGGAAGAGAGCGAAGGCGAGAAAAAAAGAATGAATGGTTGGACAAAACAGAAAGAGGGATGTGTGGGTGTTAAAGCAAGAAGAAACGGACAGACAGGGAAGGATGTAGGGTGGGAGAAACACAGTATGTGAGAGAGAATTGGAGATTCTCGTGGGAACTGGCCTATTTTTCAAATGAATGCTGCATCACATTTATGCCGCGGAACAAAAACTCTCCCTCCAAACAGGTAGAATGCAGATTGGATATTCGGAAGTATGCTCACACTCAGACACACACGCACACACACACAGAAAGCACCACGTGTAACATCAGCAGATGTCCGTCACTGGCAGAATGAAAACACACTTTACTTGAAGGAAGTGACACAATGGAAACATACATGGCAGCAATTATTCAGTCACTGCTGATGCAAATCGAGCGTACATTTACAAGATAACACCTCACAACTTCACATGTTTAATTATGGTGGGGTTAAGTATCTGGACTGTGGCTGGCACAAAGTTTCATGAAGTGGAAATACATTTTATTCTCTATTAGTCATCATGAGTTCAACAGTTTTTGTGGCACCTGCTAAACAAATTTCCACCGTATTCATATTCGCTTGTCACCTAACTTGTTACTAGTTCACCAATTATCCCTGCTTAGTTACAGATTTTTGCATGAATAAATAGGATTCCAATTCTTCTCATAACCATAACTCGCCCGCTCTGTGGTTCAACATCTCTAGGGTTTAGAATAATTACAGGGTCTAGACAGACTCTGGTGTTTTCCAAATCCTCATTAATTGTTCTTCTGCTCAGGCTGAAGTTAGGGAAAGCAAAAGTAAACTCCACATTCAAATACGAGATACGAGAAAGATAAAGGTGAGAAAAAGTGCAAAGAAAACTAACAAAAGACTTATTAGGAAGGAAGATGTCAAAACATAGTGTGTGCACACACACCGTCCTAGGAGGAAATTAAATCAGGCAGCACAAGTAAAATAACGAGAACTGAATTAGTCTGTTAGTCTCGGCTGTATTTTATATGACATTATGTAATAGCTGATTTTGTTGAATCGTGTATTATGGACGTAGTAAATCCCACTAAATCTACAGAAAAAAACTTCCACCATAAAGTGCCTCGTGTTGCAACGGGTACTGTGAATGTTTTTTATTTGATTAGAGGGAGAATTCGAATATTACCCATTAAAAAGGTCTGGCTGCGACTCTGCTGGAGACGGTGGAGGAGGTTGGCATGATAAGCTGCTTATGAGCGCTCGACAACATGCAAACACACACAGGCACACATTTAAAGAAACAACTCTGTGTGTTTTTTGGTGTTGGGATTTTGGCATTTGTCATCACTCGCACACATGCAGACACACACCACAGTGGACTCTGCCAGCTCCCGGTGGGCCTGCCAGCACAGTGACCATGTAAAACCAGTGTTTCGTGACATTTCCAACATGACATTTGTCTTTGGTACCATCTGTGAGGGCCAACTGGTCTGTGACAAAAGCAAAAAGGATAACTGTCCACTGACAACACACACTCATCATCATTGTATACTGTACAACATATCACATCATATATAATAATATCATAATAGTACAAAACAAAACATACAATAGATCCTATCGAGACATATTTAGGACATTATGTCTTTATTTATTGACCCTTTACCTATGACATCACAGATTTGCAGTGCAACTTTATATTTATTTACAGGTAAAATCATAGATTTCATTTAAATATTAATGACCATATATTCCAGGCCTTGTAACAACAAAAGATTACCAAGTCAAAAATGAGCCCAGGACAATAAGTCTTGTAAATAATTACATAAACAAACTCAGCCGCTAAGGGAGACACCCAAAGTATTCATATTTCCAATGTATATATGATATAAATCTAACAACTCCATCTCCTTAACATTTCTGTACAACTAAACTGCAAACACAAATCACTTTGTGTATGTGGACACATTTCGAACCACATTTCTCCTGATCAGCGTGTTCTGTTTTGTATTTTTCACACATGACCATCTTTTGGCTATGTAATACTGTAAATTTCTCGGCTTGTTGCATCTGATGAGCCATTGTTTCTATTTTAGTGTGCAGCCATTGGGATTGGTTTTCGTTGGCTACACAAACCTTCTCCTTCTTCTTGAAAAAGCTTGGACTTACACAAACTGCTTGACACAAATTGTAGCCATGGAAAAAGAACAAAAGAAAGAAATGACAGTGCGTGTTTTTTGGTCCATCCACAGCTCCTACAGTCAATGTTTTCTGTCCCTTTTCTCCGTCGTCCTTTATGAATCTATCTTCCCTCCCTCGTTTTGCTTTCATCCCCCTTCACACCTTCCTCCACCTCATCACCATCACTGTCATTACTGTCTTCTTTTTTCAGTCCTGTCTGTTTTTCCTTACCTCTCATGCTCAATTAATCTCTGTCTGTACCCCACCACTCTGTCAACACAGTCTGCTGACCTGCTCCGATAACACACACACACACACACACACACACACACACACACTCACACCACAATAGTCCCCACCAGCCCGTACTGACCTTTACACGCTAGATTATGTAGCTAATTTAATCAAAATGATCCAGTGGCTAATGGGCAGGGCTGATCCCTCATTTGACCTGCTGCTGTACCACATTGTTCTGCATTTATGACCGAACAACGACAATGAAAATGTGCATGAATAAAAAGGCAATTGGGAATGATTACAGAGGATTGTCATCCCTGTTCAACTATGTGATCCATATCCATCTCTTCATCTGTTGGCAGATGGTCATTCAGGGACAAAACTCACTGGGGCAGAAAGACAAGCAGACCGGACACACCAACTGACACTTCTTTGCTTCCTGAGAGATGTAATATTGACAAATGCATCACTCATCACATGGACCTCAGTGTGTATGAGTTTGTGTATGGGAGCAGGCAGGTTATTCATCTAACAAGCAGAGAGGTCAGAGAGAGTGTGTCTGACATATGAGTTCAGATCAATCTGCCCTGAGAAACCGTGTGAGATGTGTGGCGATGTGTGCGTGCACTAACGTCATGCAGCATATTCTGCAGCTTTCAGCACAAATATATATGCCCGGAGACACAAAAACATCTGCAGTGCCTTAAACCGATCTGACTGGACAACTAGTTGCCCACTGCACTGTATTAAAGCCCATTCTTTAGAAGTTTTACCTTCGGTTGAATAGATTACCATCAAATAAGCATTATCATTTTGCAAGTACTTTATACCCCCATAATCTGTAGCTATTCTCCAATTTGTAGACTTGTGTTTCCTGGCAAATACCCATGGACCACAGAGCCAGTGGTTCAATCCCCGGCCCCTCCTTGCTGCATGTTGAAGTGTCCTTGGGCAAGACACTGAACCCCTAGTTGCCCCTGGTGACCAGATGAGCACCCTGTGTGACATCATGCGTGTATGCACCAAATTACTCTAAAAGTCGCTTTAGATGAAAGCGTCTGCTAAATATAAATCTCCCTAACAGAAATATTACACCTGCAAAACATCACCATATTAGCACTGATGCGTTCAGCTCTGCAACAAAAGCATTATTTTGTTTTAAATAGTGCGCCGTTCATGTGGGCTCAGCAAACTGAACACTGGCTCTGACTGTGGTGGGTTTTACTGAAATATCACAATGGAATAAAGAGTTTGGATAACTGTCATTTTAACTTGTGTGTCGACTATTAATACATGTGATAAGGCAGAACACTGCCACCGCAGAAAATCCAAATATGATCTTCCCTTGGATCAAGTGTCTGAACGAGCTCGTATCATTTGTACAGTGGGGTTATTACTGCTTAACGCTATAGATAAATAATTTGGACTGACTGACACTGGGACGTGACAAAGGTTCTCAGTGGGAAGCGGTGTGATGGGTGACTGCCGGACTCATGACACTCCCCTGAAAGTGGCCTGGCTCCATCACACCTCTGCTGTTTATAGCCTCTCTGTCACAATTTTCTCTGTCTGACAATCTGCCAGCCTCTTTGTACCCCCTCTTTTCCTTCTGTGCACCTGAGCTACTTCATTAAAAACAAGTCACCTCCCAACAGAGACGAACACAGGGCAGGAAACCGCAGCAAACATTTAACTTAGACTGAATTTAGAGCATCTCCTTGAATTCATTTCTCTTTACAGATTGAAAAAAAAAATCTGCATTATGCACCAAAACATGATATATCAGATTTAGGTTTCCTTGCTTGCGTTTACTGTTCAGTTACGTATTAATGTGAGGACATCATTTTTACAAAATAAAGAACTTTGAATGGGACAACCTCCATGTGAGCATATTTGACTTTGAGAAATTAATCTGTGAGCTCCATCAGTCTGTTTTTTTCTAGTTTGTCCAACTTGAAAAAAAGCAGAGTGACAGACAAAATGTGCCTTTCTAGTTTGGTTTGCATGTTGCGTTTTCCCAATTTTTGGCCGCTCTCACAGCCTTTCTCACTGCCCTTTCCTTCTTTCTCTGAGCCAGCCCGGAGGTTTAATCAAGGAAAGCAGCTGGGGCCAGGGAAAGTGGAGCTTGTCTCTAAGCCTCTCTGATTTACTGGCTCCCCAGACCTTTATATCTCACTGGCACATAGAACCAGCCTGGGCAGCTCTACACAGGAACAAAAAGGCAGGTGGTAGACAGGCTGGAAAAGTATATCCAGGTATGAAGCCGTCTGTCCTCACCCATCAACCAGGCAACCTCAGTGTCCAAATCGTTTTTCTCTCTCTCCTCCCCATAGCGCGAACAAAGGACAAAGCCGGACGACACCTCAGTCACACACCAAACACCAGCTTCACAGTGTGTCCAACACTCGCATTTGTACCAACTGAAGGACTGAATTTTTGTTAATGACGCGCGCCAACGGGAATCTGAGAGATCGTCTAAGTCAAGTATTTCCAAATATTTACCTGATATTTCAATTTCTGAACAAGTTACACTGTTAAAACTTGCATACGTAGTATAAAATCCAAATGTCCCCGTCCTGTTAGTGCCGTCACCAGCCTGTCCCTGTCCTTCTTGCTGTTTTTTGCGTATTGCTTGTCTGTCTGCTGCAGACAGTATTGATTATAGGCTTATCTAGAGGTCTCTGCTCGGTCTCTGCTGTCAGCCGTTTTGTCCACATCCCTCTCCTCTACATTATAACTACGTGTAATGATATTTTACTGACAACAATGTCGTTTTGATTTAATAACGGTTATGGGCCTTTTTCATAGCAGACAAGTCTAAATATAACTCTACTAACATCGACTCTGTTCCACTGGGTGTCCTGGCAACACCCTGGAAGTAGTTTACCTAAATGCAGTATACAACACAATGTCCTGTATTTATTCTCTTTTTCTTTCGTTTCGAGGAGTTTGTACAGTGAATTCTGGGATTTTTGGAGAGGCAGATCTGGAGACAGCCCATGATCAGTGGTAACTTTACCAATTTCCAACTTGCTTTCTTTGGCTTTAGTTTAGTGTGTAAATGTACATTAAAGCTTTTAAACGTACCTCTGACTTCCCTATTTTTAACAATTTCTCTGTTTTTAGCTGAAAAACTCCTCCAGATGACATCACCTGGAGAAGGTTTTCATCATTAGGAAAAACAGGTAAACCATGATTATAAACTCCATAGAGGACATGATCTGAACTGAAGGTTCCTCCAAGTGATGTCATCTGGAGACAATTTTAAGCTAGAAGTAGAGAGATATTTTCAAATGGTAAATCAGAGGGAAGTTTAATGACATTTATCTACATGTACTACATAAACTAAAACCAAAAGAAGTTCAATATGAGCGAAAATGTCCTTTCACGCACCTGCTAGTGATAGATTAAACCTTCTGATATGTATATCAGGATATTCATAAAGATTTAAGGGCACAAAGTCTTTAGCAGTCTTGCATGGGCTGGACACTGTAAACACCTGTGTGCAGCGGCTGTTCCATGTCTATTTATACTCACATGAGCTCTATATCCAACAAAGAAACTGAGCAAACCTGACAGCAAGCAACTCAAAGCGAGCCACTGATGACAAACATTGATTGTCAGCAGGATGAGATCTTTAATGCCAATTTTGAAGGATGTAATTATCGCCACAGTGGGCATTTTTACAGATGAAAGGCCAATCAGACTGGAAACTGTGGACCCAAGGCACATTTTAGTGCTGGATGTAAACATAACACAATCTAGACACAATCTTGATCGAAGACATATTAATGCTCGGTGTAAATCTGTCACGGCTGACACGTAAAGCGAAAGGCCGACCTTTTCAGAAGGACTGGCAGCGACAGGAGATGATGATAGATATACCCACACACACACACACACACACACACACACACACAAACAGCCACACACAAACACACATCCACGTGAGCACGTGTCACACACATCACGCAGGTGCACATGCGCACAAGTCCATAGCGTCAGGTTTAAGAAACGGAATGACACAAACACGCTCGTGCCAGGACACACTTATCCTATTGCTCTCACCTCTGACGGTTGCTAAGAAACAGCACATATCCACAGATTGTTTACAGAGCCCTGTAATATAGTTCATCTCAGAGGGGAGGAGAGACAGAGACAGATGACACAATCTCCTCAGATGGAAAGATAAAAAGAATAAAAGAGGAAAGGTGGTCCGTCCCTTCACGGGCAAGTGGGCACTAACACGATGAGGCCACTGCTCCCCAGTGTATGGTGCGTTATGAAAGATGAAAGTAATGTTTTGTGATTTAATGCAGTGTCTCTGGAGCAGAGACATCTGTCTCAACCTCTCTTGTGTTGAATGGGAAGACAGGAAAGCCACAGATTCATGTATCATCATCGTGGGGATTAACCCTGATGGTGAAAGAGAAGAAGGGCGGCCTTTCTTCTTCGCTGGCAGCATGACGCACAAATCTCATTTCCAAAAAAGTTGGGACGCTGTGTAAAATGTACAAACGTAAAGAGAACGAAAGTCGTTTCTTAGTTTAGATTTTAGAAGTTCCAGTAACATATTTTTACACAAAGAGTGAAAAGGTTGTTTAAAAAAACACCTGATGGAATATCTCAAAACTGATGGGGTTAATTGGCAACTGGTCAGTATGAAGACTGAGAATAAGCTGAGGAGCTGAGGAAGGGGTGAGGACCATCGCATCACAGTCAGACAATTTAAAAATTAACCAAAAATCAGATCAAATCAAAAGTATTTGTTCAGTCTTATTCTGCTTCTAAGGATGCATCTGCTCTGAGATCCGAGCTGAAAGAAGGCGAGTGAACACACTCACATGACAGTGTTGATTCCTGAAAGCTGCTGGAACATCTGAAGACCACATCCCACCAGGAGGGCTCGCCGAGTGGGGGGGTAGGTCAGCATCCGCCAGATCACTGGGCCGTCTGGAGACGCAAGCAAAGACACAGCAGAAATTAATTTCAAACACAGCAGGACTTCACAGCCAAACATACACACACTGTAATAGAGTTCCACCCAAAATGAGACGAAAAGCCACCAAGGAGGAGCAGTGGCTGAAATAAAAGTAAGGTCGACGGGTTTCTCGAAACAAAGAGTAAGGCAACATCTCTCACTGCTGGTTTGAGTTCATAAACCAGCGTCATTTACCACTGTAAGCAATAAAATGACTTTCACACTGGGACTTTTTGTAGGACTTACTGTGCTTCTGCAAGAAATAAGTTAGACATGAGGCTTGAAGAAAGCTTGGCCACGACCACACAGAGAATCACACTGTAAAGATAAACAGATGAATTATTTGGTCTGAAAGTATGTTTGTATATTCCAAAGCACACATGTTAATAATAATTTTAAATTGTCCATTAAATGTATATCTGGCCATCGGTTTCGCATTAATTTACTCTCCGTATGATAGATTTCTCAGTTTGGCTTCAAAAAATTTTGACCTCTGCTTTGGCCACGCGGGATCCCAGTTGGCTCAGCCACAGAGCCAGACTGTGATCTCCAGCACACACAGACAAGCCGTTCCTTTGGGAGGAGAATCTTTAATAGGATGAGAGAGCGGCTGGATGGAGGCATGGAGCTGTCGGATAAAGAGGGAGAGGATCAGAGTGCCGAGAGATCAGGCCCGAAGTCGCACAGGTAACACATGTAACCGTCAGCACACACGAATAAATGTGCAGACACAAGCATGTGCAAACGCGGCATAAACACAGATACACAAGTCTGCACATACTGAATCAGATGACACACACAGACACACACACACACAGGCTGATTAGTTGGGAGCAGCTGTGTGTGGGAGGACTCTGGACCACTGAACATCTCCTTTAACTGTTTGACAAGCAGAGCAGACTCTGTAGAAGAGGCTCCTTCTGACACACAAACACACATGAGTCCTCTCTTTGATGGCCGCCTGTCTGACATCCTAGAGGGACGTCGTCATCTTTGATTCTTTTGTATTCTGAAATTGTGACAGAGGCTTTTTTTTTTTAGCTTAGCTGATCCCTGAGGACAACAGATCCACCAAATCTGCACCACGTCGCAGCTTACAAACAATTTTCACTTTGTGTTTTACCAAAAACTCATCACACATATTAACGCAGTAGTGGCTGGAATAATGACACATCCAATGTGAGGGTGTGTATGTTCATCAGCCATACAAACATGTTACTGTGACTGTGATTTAAGTTTATTGCACAATAAATGAGTTCAGTCTTCCACATGTAGGCATTGAAAAACTTTTTGCCTTTTTTTGGCATCTTCTTAATATGACAAAGTATATTTTTCATTTGTCGTTTAATTCCTGCCTTAAGAGTCAAGGTTTCATATGAAGCTGAGGTGAGGAGGAAGTGATGAGTTTAGAGCCCGAGTTACTTCCATGATGCGAACCTGGTGCAACATGTGCTGTGTTGGAACCAGAGTAGAGGACTCTTATCGGATTAGCTGAGCGAAAATAAGAATTCAAGGGCTGAAGTGAACGTTGATGTGAGCTGAGACGTGATGGGCCTTTTTACTCCAAACACATATTCGGATGCAATGGATCATGCGAGCAGAATTTCTCCTTTTCACACATAAGATCAAACACAGCTTCATTTCCTCGGCTGAATGCCACCCAGCTGTAATTGAATCATATGAGACACTGAAAAAGAGGGATGGGAATGAAAAACAAGCCACCAGCACAGTAATTAAGTCTCAGTACACTTGACTTACTGTAAGTCAGCTTACTGCATTTGAACATTTTTCTGTGCATATTCTTCATGTATTTGTATATAATTTATTTAAATATCTAAATTACACAACATACTGTAGACAAGTAAATCCAGAACTTTAATCAAAACAAAGAAACGTTCAAGAGAAGATCACAGCTACTGAATAATACAAGGCGATGTACGAGTACAGTAACTGTAACACACACACGCACACACACACACACAGTTCACTACAAAGACTTGTTCCTTATGTCGGTCTTCACACACCAGCTCTGTGATCTTTCCTCTGCTGTCGCTACCTGCACAGATGCTCTTTGATTTCCCGTCTAAATGACATTCAGTCGCGCAAACACTCGCACGCTGCAGACCATCATAGAACAGGGGACGCCCGGGCTCTACTTATAACAAGAAGCATGTCAGTCCCGCTCATCTCCTCTGCTCTTCCTCTTTGATATTCAGTGAAGGAATCTCCAATTAGCTCTTCGTCTTTGGCTTCTTGGTTCCATCCAATTTCTCAGTGTAACAGTCTCCACTGTCAATTAAAGCACCAATTTAGGCCCGTTAGTCCTGACAGATGATTCTTCTTATTCACGGTTAAAAGACATGTCAGTTGGCTTAATGAAACAGACAGCAGGGAGCGACAGGAGGTAGACATCCAATCACAGGACTCACCACCACTGAAATATATTTTTATCCGTGGGTCAATACATGGTCAATAGTGTCAGGCTGGGAAAGCTGGTTTTGGACAAAGACACTAAGGGGCCAAATGGTGGTCGATTAAAGCACAGGAGGTGTAAAAGAGATAGAGGTCTGTCTATAAAGAGGAATAAAACCACTTTTAAGGTGGACTGGAATAGCACTTTCCATCCACCCAATCACGGTGCACCCAAGAAGTACAGTTGGAAGCGGACTTCGCTATCGTAACGAAGCGAGCCGCAATCAAGAGCCGAAGTCTGAGCAGGCAATCTGCAGCCCTCCCACCCCAACTCCCATCTGCTCTCTAATTATGCCCTCCACGTATTATTCCTCTCATTTCTCCTTTCTCCTCTGCTTCCTCGTCAGAGTTGGAGCATGACACCTTGCAGTCCACACAGTCGAGATCAGAACAGACAGTCTAATAAGGAATGGTAATCAAGTTTCTCACTGCGGCAGGTGTCAAAGGACCTTAAATTAAAGACGTTGCTCACGTGTTGTGCGTTTCATTTCAAATTGAATGTGGTGGTGTATAGACACCAAACGCAAAAAAATAAAAATAACAGATCCATTTGCTCACAAATGTCTCTAAAAGTTGTCTCTATGACAGACTAACCCAGATACAACAATTATTCTGGGAAAAACCTGGAGCAAATATTAGTATTTGTTCTGGTCCCTCAGCCCGAGTGTGGCCTAAATTAGCCTGGGTCAATTAATCTAGCTGTCAGTCGACGCTGGAGCCAGTATGGGACCAGCTGTGGAAATAACATCTGTCTCTTCTTGTCATTGTTCTGTCTTTGATTTGGAAAGATTTTGTATGTTTCTAAAAGTGATGACAAGTGTGTCTAATACTGTCGGAAAAAAGGAAAAATACGTCTCAGTAACAAAAAAGTATTACAGCACCAGCTTCATTTAGCTCAACTAAAGGTTTTTACTGCCTTTCTTTTTTGTCCACTGGATCTTTACATTTAATCAAACACAGCAGCCTTCGTACTGCAATTCTCTGTATGAAGCAAATATGCATTATGTCATATGATCCCCTGAACTGAAGTGTTTATCCATGTATCCACTGATCAGTCTTAACCAACAAGGGATGAAGTGGAAAATGCAGTCAGTCAAAGAAGATCCTGTGAAGGAAGGAATTCATGTGTGAGCCAGAAATAAACACGCACCATGGGGCGTACAGGTGATGCTTGTTGTTTTGGTGATACTATGCTGCCTGCTAACATCCGAACTCCACGTGAAGGTGTTTCTCACCAACTGGAGGAAAACCCCGATCATTGCAGAGTGGAAACAAGTTAAGCATGTAAACTAAGTGCTCAACACACAACACGCCTTAAACCACCTGCCAGTCACTTTTCATCTGCGTGTGTGATGCGTGCATCAGTAGGGAAGAAACGGCTCATCCGATCTTGTCAATAGCCAAGACTCGTGTCTGCAGATGCTGGGGAGCAGCTGTGTTTATCAAAGGGCACAGAGGGGCCAGTGGTTGCCAGGAGCTGAGAACCAGACAGACGGACGGATGGATGGATGGATGGATGGATGGAGTCACACACCCAGGGACTGTCACCAACAGACATATGCAAACCCTGAAACATTTGTTTAAAAAAATTATCACTATCAATCAAGCAGAACCAGACACGTTGCCTTTTATGTTCAGTAGATTCTTCTTCCCTGCCAAACGCTGGCAGCTGCATTTCCCACAATGCATCTTGATCTATTCTAGATGCACTTGTTCTTCCCACAGCTGACTCTAAAGCCAAACAAAACTCAGATGATGAGGTGAACAGATGCTCCTGGTGTGGGCGACTTGCCGATCAACTGGCCCCTTTAATTTTGGAAATGTTTAATGACTCCATAAAAAGACGTATGCTGCCTGCCTCAGTATCACAGCGAGGTACAGAGAATCAGCAACGAGAAGGAACCAGGAGGAGCTGCTGTCAGACCTGAGGCTGAAAACTTCTCTGAGTCTTGGGCTGAATGTCAACATCACGGCAGTTGGAAACTAATCAGATCAAAGGAATCGATCATTAGAGCAAAGGAGGATGCCTCTCAGGTTTTTCTGTCAGTCTGTGACGCTGTTCCTGTCCATTATCAGGCCTGTTAGCAAATGAAAGCGCACACAAATACAGGGAAACAGGAAACGGCAGTGTAACTTTTCTAACTGTGCTTTAAAAACTGTTGGAAAGTCACCACCTGGTTATGTAACCCAGAATCAGATCATAACAACCATGACACCTGAAGCCGGGGGGGAGGCACATATGCATTTTTAAATTCCAACTCAAGTTTCTATTATTCCGCGGTTCGACAGCTTTCCCCGCGGACCTGCTATCTGACATTAAACGAGAAGTAACACAGCAAAAAGCTCAAGGATAGAACTACTTTTCATTTCCTGAACAGGATGATTTCTGTGCCTCAAGATCGCAGCTCCGTGGTTAAACCCCATCCATCCAGTATCTTACGCAAGAATCAGCTGCTGCTACTGTCGACTTGACCCCAAACTGCATGGTTAGTCAGGAAGGACACAGGTAGAGATATAATGAGTGTGAGAGAGAGGCAGAGAGATCGCCCAGGGGGAGTAAACAAACACACGCTCAATTTACATTTCATATCCTGTTTTTCTGCAGCACAGATAGACAATTGTGCTGGACACACACGTCGTCCTGTGCACTTTGTAATGGTCAAATAACCTGTGGGAGAAACACCAGTGGGGAAGTGCAGTTGAACTAAATCCTATATATACACATGTAAACACTGTATTCGTTTGGTTTTTCACACATCCTGTCTCATCTGCCACCTGGGGCTTTCCTGCTACAGTCTGAGCCAACGTGTTTGCACTGGCACAAATTCATTATCACATTTTTAAACAGGGAAATAAAAATGCAGATGCTTCTCCGACAAAAAAAGATACAGTGTTAGGGAGAGCGGCCGAATGCGGTTCAAGAGCCAAGAGCTTGTGACAGGCATGGAGGGGGAATCATGATAGATCTGCCACTGCACAACTCGCGCTCAATTATTAATAAGCTGCTTAAAACCTACGGGGGAACAGAGGAGCGGAGAGCTCGGAGAAAGAATCTCTTTTTTTTTACTGTTTGTCGCTGTTGTTTTTCCTCAGTGCTTCTTCAGAAAATCTCATCAAAGTTAGTTTGGAGACTGGTCACACATGTTGCAAGAGGCAGCAATTTCTGTTGGTAAATGTTAGTTTTTCTACCTAATCCGACAAAGTCTGGAAAGCCATCTGATGTGTCTGTGTTTCATTTAAGGATCAGCAAGCACCACTCTCATCTGCCTTAAGACCTCAAACTATCCTCTTTTAAATGTTCAGCAACAGGAGCCTTTTAAATGGGAATGGATTTCAGGACCTGCTACCACATGATGCCTCTACATCGCTTTTCAAAATATTCACTTTAATTTCAACTTATAGTTAAGATTTAAAGATTTGAAATTAGTACAATGTCAAAACAATTGTATATGCAGAAATACAACACGAAAAAACGCCACAACTTCTCTAGGAGAACAAGTCAAACCTCATTTACCAAATACATGAAGGTGTACATGAGAAGACATGTCCACATGCGTGAATATGATTGGATGCTACTGTGCGCACAGCTGTCAATGAGCCAGTTATCGCAAAACCGTAAAACTCAGACAGATGATACTCGCTCACACTCTTTGTTAGTGTTCTCATCATCAGATGTCCAGTTTAAGTAAAAGCATGTCTGAGAGGCCTCCAGTAAGGCCTTCCCCACATTCAGTACAGATTTATGGAGCTAGTAAGTAAAGGTTACTTTTAAGTATTTAAAAAATGTATTGTCTTGTAATTTATTTGTCATTTTGTCTTTCGACATACTGACAAAGTCCTACATTGTCCATATGACCCCACTAAACCTGCTGATTTGCAGCAGATGCAGCATTTTTAATTAGGTTATTATGATAGGGTGCAGAAGTAAATTAATGCTTTTCTTACTCCAACCTTACCTTTTTTGTGAGTTTTGTACCTGTTTCACTTCCTGGTTGTCTTACACATGACCTTATATGAGCAGAGTTATATACTACAGCGCTGAGCGTCCATGCAAACAGAGCTGAATCCAGACTGAATTGGATATAAATGAAATGATAGGTGGAAGAGTTTAACAGTCGGTTCTACAAAGGACGACATGATTGCTCAGTCGCATTCCACTTAAGTCAAGAGTCAATCACTAAACAGATGGCACGTATTTTGAATGCAGACAGTAGATCCAATCTGCACTGCAATCTGTGTGAAAGACAAGTAATGGAAAAGATGAGTCACAAAAGCAACGTGATTGGCGACATCAGCGTTTCTAAGAGACTCGTTGGTTAAAGAGTCTGTTTAGCAGCAGGGGAGCAAAGTGTGTGCTGTATTTTAAAAGGTGAAGAGACGACCTTCATGTCCGCGAGGTCGCCTGACCTGTGACTCTGCATCTGATCTGGTTCTGCTGCAGAGTCAGTTCAAATGGTCAAATATGTTTGTTGGAGGGGAGAGGAAATGACAGAAACAGGAAGAAAATGTATGTGCCTCTGCAACTGGAAAGGACAAAAAGACGTAAAATAAGTAGGGGGCAGGAAAAAAGGCAAAGAAGAAGAAAGTAGATTAGAGGAACGAATAGAAAAGGAAAGAGCTAGAGAAGAGAGAGAATAGCAGAAATACAAGAAAATGGGTGAAAATTAGAGAAAGGCAGGAAAGAAATGAAAAGAGAAAAAAACAGGAAAGAGAAAATGAAAGAAGAGGAAATGAGAGGAGGAAAGGAAAGGAAACAAAAAGGAGAAAGACCAGGAACTATAAAAAAATACAATGAGTGAAAAGAATGAAAAGTAGGAGAAAAAGGAACAACAATGGATGAGGGGATGGAGGAGAGGACTGAAGTGGGCAAGAAACCAAACTGAAAGGAATGGGGTCAAATTTACAGGAAACGGAGCAAAGGAAGGCAAAGAGAAGGAAACAAGAAAAGAGCAAATGAGAGAAGGGCAATGGAGAGGAAAGTAAAAAAGGAGAAGAATGGAAAGTAATAAAGAAAAATTTAAATATAGTATTACAAAACATGGAAAGGATGGAAGAGTAGAAGGAAATGACAATGATGAATAAAAGGTAGAGGACAGGAAAGGAGACGAGATGAAATTAAGCGAAGGGAAAAAGAAGGAAACCAACTGCTGCCATAGAGGTTGGGAGTTAAAAATGAGGAAAACCACAAGGGGACAAAAGATCTGTTGTCATTGGAAACGGCAGTCGAGTGGGAAACATCCATATTTAACCTGCTGCTGTTTTAATGGCCCCGGTGTCCTAATATGTGTGTTTGAATGAAAATCAACTCTGATACAGAAACTCACAGCAAACACTGGGTCTTTATCGTTTACACTGCAAAAAAAATGAAAAATTAATTTGGTATGTGGCTTTTTCCCATTTAGGGCAACACACAAATTAGAAATTTAGCAGCTTATCTGGTTCAAATTGTTCATCGGGAGGCTCTAGGAGTTTAGTGGGAAAGACCTGCTCACATTTGATCAGGCGACAGTCTTTTTAAAAGCAGTCTCTCTCTGCATGCGTTGTAACAGCTGCACGCAGGAGAGGGACAGATGTGCTCGAAGCAGAGCCTCTAAAAGACGAGGAAGGAAACAAATCAATGTCCGATTGACTCGCTCGAACGAGGTAAAAAATCTGAACAATGTGCGGAGAAGACAAAGTGACAATTAACATTCAAGAAGGAGCCTCGTGTTTCAGGGAGAAGGGAGCAGCTGGAACAGCAGGATAGAATGTGTGAATGAACTGCTGCAACTTCTTATCAGTCACCTGACTGCGGGTTCGGTGATCTGACAGTGTCCCGGGCGTTTATATGTGTAGGACGAAAGCAAATGTGTGTTGACGAGATTTCGGAGACTTTTTGAAGGCAGAAACCAGCAAAACTGTGTAACTACAGTGATTCATTCTCCTACGAGATAAAGTCAGAAGAAAACTACTACTACTTCTCCTTCGGGTTTTCCTATCAGGGGTCGCCACAGCGAATCATCCTTTTCCACCTCACTCTATCCTGGGCATCTTCCAAATAAAGTCAGAAGAAAAACTAAGTGATAAAAATGTTTCAGTCTATTTATTTGGTAAATTTGGGTATTTGAAGTCCACACTTGATCTTTAATGAAACCCAGCGGGAACACACACACAGGACCAACCCCCGACAGACCAGAGTTTGAGTCCAGTGAATTAAACTAAACTAAACTACTGATTTTTTTCTTGTTGAGCACGGTGCACATCATGTGACATTAAGGAAGATAAAGCAAACCAGCATTTTTCATTTCTACTGATAGTAACCGTCTTTATTCAGTGCCACAGTAAATAAGTGGGGTTCGTGTGCCTAAATTCAACAAACTGCTCAATAAGTCTATAAACTGCCTGAGTGCTCGGAGTGACCATAAATTCCACGGGATATTTTGCACATTCACAGTCAGGAAAATGATTCAGAACCTTTTGGCCTATAATTTACAGGCCTACGGCACAGATGAACAAGCCAATCCACGGTGCAGATGAACAATTCATTGTGTCCATATGCAGATCGTTTTAAACTATCCTTCAAAGATTTCACAGCCTGCGTAGTTAAACAACATTAGGCTTCAGCATCCTGCTTACACAAGGGAATCTTTTCCGCCGCCCTAGTTTGATTATTGATGCCACCTCTCTAAGCAGGACTAAACGAGGAAATCATTTCGAAGAAACCCCGCTAAACAGGTTTGCTATGAACGCGCCCTCATGGGCGGTTCAAGCGTTTGCAGCTGTGAGACATGCACATGAACACACATAAACACATGCTCCTCCTCATCCATCTATCTATTCCCATGTTTGCATTCTGGCCGGTCGGAAAATCCCTGGAGCCATTTTGAAGACCTGCTTGTAATCAATCTAAATGAGTTTTTGCGATTCATGACTTCCCAGCTGCACACCTGCCCTAATGCAGATGACAAGAGACTTCCTTAGGCACACACACACACACACACACACACACACACACGAATAGGAGAGCTGGAGAGGCTTGGGGAAAACAGAAAACATTGGCTTTGTTACCCTCATCTAAACGTCTCGTTTCCCCGTTCCACATTGAAGCCTATCAGGATAATAATTTGCCAAAATGTATTTTACTCAGCTAATAACTGCACATCTATGGATGGAACATTTGAGTCATAACCATTACTGTGCTTGTTTATTTCACTCAGGGCTCACTGTGCCCAAAAACGTACGACTTCAAGAAGTGCATTTTAATTGAATAAGGCATCTCTGAATGAGTCACAGTTCCACTGCTGTCATTCCACGTGGAAGCTGGGACATTGGATCTTACAATGACACGACATCTTCAGAGGAATACTGCTGCATGCTGAAGTAGCCTTCATTTCAATTACATTGTGCTCTGCCATTCGAATAAGTGAAAAGCCCCAGTGGCGCCGTTAAAAAGCTCCTCCATTTGGGTCGAGGCTGACAAATTGCGGTACTCTTAAAAATAGGCCTTTTCAGACTTTTTGATGAAGAAAACCCCAAATTCTTCACACGAAAGGCAAGCATGACATCAAATCAATGTTTTATTTCTGTTTGTGAGAACATACTTTTGTCTGAGGCTCTTACTCTGAAAGGTAAAAATAAATGATCTGAGGGCAAACAAACCTGTAGCCACATCATTTATTTTTAAAGGAACAAAATGTGAAAGCATCAACCTATTCACTGTATATAGAGCCAAAAAGTCCATGTAAGGAGGAGGTTGTTGTAGTGGATGGATGGTCACAAAACCAAGAACTTTCCTATCAGGACATCCTCTCAGTTCAACCACGTGTATATGGCGCTTCCATGGCGTTTCCATGGCGTTTCCATGACGATGAAGGTCACAAATATAGTTGGAGCAGCCATCATTAGGCTTCAATTAATAATGTCAAACGATTTGTTTAAACCATTTTCTCCTTTTTGCAGCACAAGAGAATCAAAACTCTAAGCTTATTGTATATCTTTATGTTTCTACGACAGATTACATTTTATAATAAGCCCACGTACATGTAGCGTTCATGTTCTTCTTTGTGCTTTATCAGCAACTCATCTGATAATATTAAGCTGCTAACTTTTCCCTGAACTTTTTCGATTACCTTTTCCTTCTGCTGAAAAAACATCACGCCGAGCTGCTGAGTGCGTATCGATTATTTAACAAAAAGTAATGAACTCTCTTAGCACCTACAAGTGCCTGCTAACACTGTGAAGATCAATGACACTCTGCAACTGATGAGAAGTGAATTTTTAATAAAATATTGGATCACTTGAATCTGGAGTTGAATGTATTCACACTTTTGTTTGTGGACAAGAACAAAGTGGATGGAAACTAATTACTGAGCTTATGAGGACGATAGCCGCCTAATCTCCTCTCTCTCCTTCATCAGGGCAGCTTGCCTTGGTTTGCATCCTCTGTTAATGCAGCCTGTGTGATAATTTCCCAGTTGGGACTTTGGTTTCATTTCCATGCACTCGACACTGCAACCCCTGCCATCAGCTCGCTGTTGTTCAAACCGATGGCAACAAGGGTAGAAATCTGCTGTTTCTACTTTTCCTATATCCAAATATTTGCTCGTATTACCCATGTGAACATATTTGCCACAAAGCCCATTTAGGTTTGGAACAGGAAGCGGGATTGAAAAGTACTAGAGCAGAAAGCATATTTATTGAAAAGTAGATTAGCAGAGAAAACGGTGCCTCTGGCATGTTTCAGTTCAAGTAAGTCTTATTAGAGAGCAAAGCTGTGAGCCCAGTTTACATCAGCAAATAGTGATAGTTGGATTTCATGTGCCTGCCAAGAATTTGAACCCAGAAGAATATCTAGTCCTTTTTTGACCAGTGCATGAAATGCTGAACACATTGTCTGAAAACTTTTTCCTCAGTATGAAAATCTGGTGTCATTATGATTTTCTTGTAGGTTTAAAGAGGCCCAGAGGAGCTCAAAATGTTTCATAAAACATGATGAATTATTAATGATCAGAGGGAAAATCAGGGCCACAATGGAGAGAGATGCTAAAACTCCCTCAGACATCAATTAGATGTGTGTGTGTGTGTGTGTGTAGCATGTTTTTTTCCTGGCTGTTCGTATAAAAAAATGTCAATTAAAATAATCTAAAATGAATAATGTTGAAAATGAAAATAAAATGTGCAGCAGCAACATAAACTGAGAAGGTTTTTTTAGATGGGCATACAGCGTGCCAATCAATTATGTGGAAACAGACGGTTAAAGCAATCACAAGTCAAACAGCAAAACAGGTTAAAGTGGAGATTACTTCAGCCCTCAAGTAAACACAGAGATAAACAATTTGTCTTCAAACTGATATGAATAAATCCATATGAAGCAGGCTCTGTATAGCAGCAGCTTAATACCTGAACAGATGCTGTGATAATGTAGAAACTTCAGAACTTTCTCTGCTTCCAAGTGAAGCTGAATTCCTTTTTTTAACAGAAGCATTCATCTTGATTACAGGCAGCGTCTGTTTGCCTTGCACAACATCTCATCTAATGCTCTTATCATACAGCTTTGACAATGACATTTGCTTTCATCTCTCCCTTTCAAATTTAAAACTGAAAAGGACGGAGTCCCCGTTCTCCTACAGTCACGTCACATGGTTTTAAAAGTCACTTATTTCGATCCGAGTACTGGACTCAAATCCATTATACCTTCCAAGAACCGAAGCCAATAACAGACTCCATTCATAATTTCAACTAACACCAGCTACATCTAAATCATGATGAAATCACCAGTTTTGGGCTTGTCACTCAGAACATTTAATAAATTACAATTAACTTGTTGATGGTTCAAAATTAGTTTTACTTGTCTAAAGTAAATTGTTATTTTACTTGGTATATTAAAACTCCTACAGGGTTAAGGTCTGAAAGTAGTAAAAGGACGTTTCATGTCCTTCAGTAGGTCTTTGTTGCGTGTTGTAGCAGTTTTCGTAGTTTAGCCTTTAAAGCCTTGTCCATGGCATGTTCTTACATGGCTGTGCTGTCGTAATAAGTGTTTCAAGAGGTCACGTTTGTCATTTGTCACACGTTTGAGGAAAGAATCTTAACACTACACACAGTTTACATGTTCACATAGGCACCAATTCTTCTCCTTCCCACTGTCTGAGCAATTAAGTGGTGGGACCACAGTGAAACTGGAGTCTACATTCTTATTTTTATCAGCTTTTGCCCCAACAAAATCAAAGTAATGGGATTACTTCCATCTCCTTCATGCTTATGGTGCTACCAATATTGACTGAAACATTATTTGTAACTTCTTACACTACTTGTTACTGGGAAAGTAATATTATTATGGCCCAAATCTAGTAATCATCAATGTTTCTCTAACACTAAACATCAAAGGTGTCTTTTAGTTAGAGAACTGCCTTGAAGAACAGCTGTGTGTGATGACTGGCCGATGCCTCCATCGCTCAGTGTCTGCACGTGCCCTTTGTTTTCTTAACGTTTCATCTGAGTCTGATGCCTGGAAGAAGAATTGCTATGAACAAGCTGTCTGAAGAAATCAATGCTTTCAATACGATGCACTTTGTAGTTTCTCATGAACAATAACAATATAATAGCTGAAAGAACTGGTCTGCAAGATTCCCACAATATTGCTTCTCTATCATAATTGCTGCCCCAACACCTCTATTTTCCACTTCACTTTCCCCTGACCCCCCCGACACCCCCGCACGCACACACACACACACATACACACACACCCCCAAGCCTCAATGACTTGACCTCCTCCTCTCCTCCCCTCAGCTGACGATACAGTAATCAGAGCTCATTGAGTTTAGGCTGACAACGTGTTGCATCTCTGACATTATATCTTAAAGACGTCAATAGGAGTAAACCGAAAAGTGGAAAATACAACATATTCAATAAATAGGTTACAGATACAATACCCGCTGCTGGAAATAATCAGATTTGATCACAAAGAGGAACAAACATGACACCAAAATACTTAATCTAGCAAGAAACATACAGGAAGAAAATTCATTCTGCTGACTCCATTTATCTCTCAAGGGCAGTAATACGCTTTTCATAATTATTGGCCAGTTCTGAACCTTGCCCCATCATTACTTTTTAAAAACTCAGCCTCTTTCATATGCTTTTTTTATACCCAATCATGATAGAAAAGCTAGGGACACACCAGAAGACTAAGATTTTCAAGGACAGTTACCACAGAGTTTTAGTCTTTGATGGTCTGGAAGTAGAACACACTTGATGACTGAGTAATCTGTGGACAACACACTTAATGATTAAACAGGAATGAGTAGAAGTTGTGGAGATAGACAAGTTCTGCAAAAATGGAACGTCTTACATGGTCTGGACCCAAAACAAAAATGCCATGACTGGAAACTTTCTCTTTTTAAAAACAGAACACATTGTTCACTCAAAACAAAAGATATAAAAGCAGTGAGATTCTAGATGGAAATGCGAGGACAATGTGGATGATTACAAATAACTGCCTGGTGTTTATGACAGTATAACGGCAGTAATCTTTTGCTGAATTGTCTTGGATTCAGCAATTAATTATAATATCCAGAAAAAAGTTTTCAAACCTTAATCAGCAACATTGTGTATTGTTGATTACATTTTTGTTTCTATGTTTTCGCTTGTATTATGCAAATGTTAGCACACGCACGTCTGAAAATAGTACGGCATGTGAACTGTACCTTAAATAGGATAGTGACTAGACTTTGATTGGAGGTGATGACAGCCATGTGATGATACCTTTGGATATTCATGATGTGTTAAGTGTGCGTGCATAAGAGAGTGAGGACGAGAGGGTTACACACACACTGTAATCACTGTTACAGCTGAGGTGAGACGAAAGTGAGAAGTGTTGTTTCCATGGTAACCAACATGTCAGCTAAGGGGCATGGTGTGCTTTTGCTTTTCTAGGTGACCACACACAGACACAAACACACACACATGCTACGAGGCTACAGGTAAATATCAAATCTACAGACATTTATTTAAGCTGATTAATGCACAACAGTCAAAAGTTTAGACACACCTTCTCTCTCTAATGGTTTTTCCTTATTTTCTCAACCACATTAAGGCATTAAATTCCACAAATGAACCCTGACAAGGCACACCTGTGAAGTGAAAACCATTCCAGGTGACTACCTCATGAAACTCACTGGGAGAATGGCAAGAGTGTGCAAAGCAGTAATCGAAGAATCCAAAATATAAAACATGTCTTGAGTTTAGTCAGTTTTTTCTTCACTACATAATTCCATATGTGTTCATTCATAATCTTGATGCCTTAAGTGAGAATCTACAATGTAAATAGTCATGAAAATAAAGGAAAACATTTGATGCTAAAGGTGTGACCGTTAGTGTAATTCATGCAGTAAAAGTAACTGCAGCTCCAACTCAAAATTGTTAAACTAAGTTTTACCCCCAAAAATTAAAAAATAAATCACCACAGTGAAGAAGAAACTTGTGCAGCCTAGGAAACCTGTGCTTACATCTAAGTATAAATCAAGCTTTAATTTACACGATTAATTATGGGGTCTGAGGACTGGACCAGGTTTCTCCGGTAAGAATCCTCAGCTACAGAGTAACTGCAGCCTTATTGTAAAGGGCAACGAAGACAAGTTGATGGAGTGCCTGATGTTCCTTAAAACCATGGCCTTCACAACGATTTAAAACCTTTAATGGTTATCAAGCCCTGGACTCCAGACGTTCCACGGAGAAGCTGTATGTGAGAACACGAATACCTGAGTCAGACTGAACCCTGTGAGTCCCCCACTACAAAGCTTGGCTAATATCCTATAACGGCCCGTGTGTGCATAGGGCGTGGAATCGGCTAGAGACTGGAAAGTGACGGTGGGCGTGTTGAGAATGTTCCTATCAGGTGACTGGGTTTCGTATTTGACTGGCTCACATGTGAAAATGTCTTTAGACTAATGTTTAACACAAAATGAAAAAGTCATTGTGGAGGCCGAATCACACTGATTTGCTATTTTTTTGTATTCATATTTATACCTGTTAGAATTTCAATGTTTTAAGTTGTGTATTTTTTAATAGTCCTTGCTGTAACTTGTAAAAGTATCTTGTGTGACCTGCGTGTCTAACTGTGACGTTCTGTTTAATATCACAGGACGGCCTGACTGCAGTTGAGCATCAACTTGTTATGTACGGTTCAAAAGGATCTTTTAACAGCTGCCGTGTGGGAAAACTGTGCAAATGCTCAAACTGTGAAATGACAAAATATCTGACAAGCCAGAAATGTCCTCTGAAGTTTCATGTGAAATGACCGGGCAAACGTTCATCCAAAACAAGAGGTGTTACCGACAAGCATGAGACCTACCTGTGCTCACAACTGGAAAGGAAAAAAACCCTCTGAATCACTAAGGTTCCTGCCTGTCAGTTCACCTGAAAAATGACCTTTCAGGCCTCAAAGTTCACACATTTGACTGAAAAGACATTTTCGTTCATAAACAGTAAAAAAAAAAACAACACCTGGACGATGATGTGCAGATAGTCAGGTCGAATAGGTTCCTCCATTTTAGACTCTCTTTCCCCTCCACCTCTGCATTGCCAAGATAACAATTCACAGATTGCATTCTCCAAAGTTTAACTTGAGGCAAAAAAAGCCCATTCGCTTCACTTCCATAAGCAAATCCACTCATTGTGGTAAATGCAGCACAGTGTTTTCACTCAAGGATTTTGGTGTAATAAGTGCCAAGATTATTACATGTTTTAATTTATTGTATTATAATGACTAATTTAGAAAATTAAACAAAACCAACCTACATTATTGAGTTTGTCTCAACTTGGTTTCTATGTTCTTTGAGCTGAAAGATTATGTGCATTTTATCGCTGCCATTATAAGACCAGAACTAAAAGCATTTTATTTTGATTTGGAAACACTGAGAGAGTGTTTGTCTTTTTCTTTTTCAGTTAGCCATCTGTTTCAGTCAAAGCAAATCACAGAGTTTGCATTAAATGATGTGAAACATATGGTGGACTTTGTCAAGAGGGTCCTTAAGACCCCGGCAGTCATATTGTATGATCAAGTTCGGCTGTTTATGACCAAAGAGAAATACAATGGATCGTAAGAAACAAAAGTAACTGACTGTGTGAGACCCAAAAGGCAAAAAATACAATAACTACAGTGAGTCTGAAAAACAAGAGAAGACGTGAGAATTTTTTTTGTTCTGCATTGAGGGAGTAAATTAAAAAGGTCAAATAATGTGCAGTGTAGTTTCTGCCCTTTGTGTCTGAGTCCTCACAAAGTTACGTCTCTTAAAGTTAGTAAAACGTCCTCATGTTAATCTCATTCTCAGTTTTGCAGATACGGTTAAACATTGCAAAAATGCTTTAAACTCCACCGTCAATTTAAAGAGCAACCTGTACTATAAACGCAAATGCAAACGCAAAGTAAATGTGAGGAACAATGAACACTGGCTGTTATTTCTGCCATGCTGACTAGAGTTAAAGGGATGTTCTCGTTTGAAACAAGATCACATTCCTCAGTCTGACTCCATTAGTTATGTATCAGACTGGATCCAGGTGGTATCTGGCGACAAAATGCCGAGCAGGCAGCGAGAGGAGCCTCCCCGCTGTGTCTCTGCTCAGACACAGTAAGTGATGATGACCGTTACAGTGATGGGGTGGAGAGGAGCTGAAATGAAAATGAAACACTGACTCAGATGAGAGGGACACTCCACAGCTTTGTGTGAGTGTGTGGTTTTATCCATCAGTGTGTGATTATTTGGGGAGTGTGACTGAGGCTGCTCTCCACTGCAGGCCACATGGACCCCGGGGATCTGTAGATGCCACCTCTTCCACCGAAGGAAGGAGTCCAGAGTCCTCCCTCCTCCACCTGTTCTTTCTTCATTTTCGTCTCTTTCGTTCTTTTTTCCTCCACTACTGGATGCTACAAACTGCGAGCACCCGTTTGTCTTTCCCAGACTACTTTGAAACTTTCATGACGGCCATGAGTGTAATGAAAATGCTAAACTGTCTAACGAAGCTCAGTCAGACATCACTCCAACAACTCTGTTCAGTAATGTCTACAAACAGCAGCCTCCGTGTGATTGGGCAAAGGTCAGCTCGCACAATTATTGACTGTGAGGAAGAAGTATTTTTTCTCTGCTCCATCGTATTAACCTCCTCCACTTTCCGTTTGGCTGCTTTTCTTTAGGGGTTCTCTATTTAGAGTGCTGATTTGTCTTGATGAAAGCTGTGCAGCTCCCATGCGTACTGTTCTGGGTGTCAAAAAGGAACATTTTCAAAAGCCGACGGTGGTGTGAGACGATGGCTGAACCGTAACCTGTTGTGCTCACTAATTTTATACTCTTCAGCCACATCTGAGCTAAGAAAAAGCTGCCTGACAGCTACAGTCAAACATTAACACTAACCTGTTAAACTACTGAGACGGACAATAAACAAACATTTGCAGCATCAAAAATGTATTGCTGGTTTCCCTTCATTGGATTTTAGACAGACACCGCCAACAAAATGTTATTATAAAGGCTTTTAAGGCCTTTAATGTTAAACTTTCCAGTTATCCCAAGTAGCTGCAACAAGAGTATTGACTGGAAATAGCAAGACATCATATTTCTTCTTTCATTAGGTTCTTTCCATTGGTTCCCTTTTAAATCTAGAAGATAACTAACATACAAAGCCCTCAATGACCAGACTTCACTGCACCAAATTATCCCAATGGACTCCATCACTACCAGAGTATAAACCTACGTCTAATTCCCATAGAGTTTTCCTAAAGTAGAATGAGATACTGAGCTATTAAGAATCAAGCTCCTCTTCTGTAGAACCCGCTTCCTGAATGCAGTCATTGGTCCTAGCGACCTCCCCAATTTGTTGCTTTCTCTTGCTCTTCTTTTCCTTTCTCTCTAAACTTTCAACCGGATCAGGTACATGGCTGCCCACTGTAGCATCCAGAGACAGAGTTTGGAATTTAACCTCCACCTTGACAACAGGGGGAGGTACATGACCCGGCAATAAACTTTCCTTATAAAACAATCCACCAATAATTCTCCCCAGGACCAGATAACACCAAGACACTCATGCAATTAGCATACATTTTGCTGAGCTTTTCATCTACTTGACCTAAAAAACTGTCTGTTAACTCACTTGCAAATGAAGTTCTCATCAAGATGGTACCAGCTTCTCTGGAAAGGAATTTACAAAACAGCCATAAAACTTGAGGTGCGAAACCACTTGGGACAGAAAAGACTTTGTTTGGATTTAAACCCCAAAACAGGGACAAACCAGCTGTCAAGCTTCATAAAACTCAATGTGTTCAGAAGCAAATATGGAACAATTTGACATGATATCGTCCTTTCTATGACGAGTAATGATGGGGTTTATTCAGAATGATGAGAGAGTAAGCGGGCAGAACTTTGCTACCCTTGCGTGGAGGTTATAAGTGCATCCCAGAAGGTACTCGTCTATAGAAAGAAATTAAACAGCATTAATTTGTTGTCTTAGATGTCATATTCTTCTGTCAATTCTGTACATTACACATACATGTTACATATTCATGCACACCTTTTATACACCCTCTCAGGTGCGTAAACGTGATCATATGTTATATTAATTCAACGCTAGGATTCGTTAATTATGTCCACATAATGCATGACTGAATTCCTAATTGTTGTTGTGTGTTCTTACTGTCTATTAATAGGTATGAGACAAATCTAATTTTCCATGTAATAATCATTGGATTCCATCTATTGATCTAATCAGAACTCTCACATGTATGTTAAAATGAGACATTAAACATTACATTTTAACCTTCACAGGAGATTGCAAAGTAGAACAATTGTAATATGTTACTTTGTTATTTAATAATATGAGATTTTGGGCTTGATGGGAGGAGAAATCTGAACAAAGGATTTAATATGATCTAGAGGAGGGACTAGCTCTGCCCTCCGCGGTAAATTCGAATCACTGGTAACACGCCCCGAATCTTGGCGACGCCCCAGGATATACAATAAGGTAAAAAGTCCTTTGTTAGAGTTCCGGCGGAGTTGCAGCTCGGTTCCAGTTCGGGTTCCAGTTCGGTTCAAAACGACTAAAGATGAACAAATGTGCCTCAGCTAAGAAAACTTAGCTCAAGTTGTTTAAAATGACCTTTTGTCGTTAATCTTCTCGTCCGTACCTTTTCAAACTATTCTTCCTGCCTGTTTTATCTTTGTCATTTTTGACTATAGGAACTCCAAGCTAAACTTCGATTTTTGTTTGGAATTAGAAAACCATTCAAAATTATTCCAGACAGAGCCCGAGATTTTTACTCAAGCCATGTATTTTTTTTTATTAACCGATTTTGTTGGATTATTTCAATTCCATATCGTCGGTTCCACCCGGACCTTTCGGACCGGACAGCGGCTCAGACCAGGTGAACGCTCTCGTGGACCGGAGGAAATCTTTGCAGCCACAGCGGAACCTCCCTCTGACAGAAGGTCCTTCCGGCTCTACAAAAGAACCGGTACCGACTGACGCCTAACGACCTGCAGCAGCTCAAAGGCAAGACTCCAATCACTCTCACCTGTGAAAAGTCTGGTGTCTGTACAGCCGATAAAACAATGGAGCCTGTCTAAAGTTACAAGTATCGTTTCCCTTTACTTAAGGTAAATTGTAACTAGTGTCCTTTCTCGAGCCCAAAAATGATCACACACACTTCCATACCTGGAAATAACCTAGAATTGGTTATTTCATGTTTTGTTCTCCATCCATTTATTACATTTATTCCATACTCTATATATTTATCTCTATTTTCTGTAGTTGTAGATGAATAAATCATTGAAAAGAGCTGGTTCTCTGTTCGTTTTTCTTCAGAGAAACAGTCAAACTCACTGAAACGGTAAAGAACTCATGACTAAACACTGATCTTGGGTCAAGTTCTATTGTTTACTTAATTTGATTCTTTCTGGTGTGGACCAATGGCTGTTCAGGTAATATTTTAATCATATTTTGGTTCGGCTAAAAGAACCTGGTGCCTCTTCGAGGAAATTAATGCTTTTGCATTAATATAAAATTACACAATTTAAAAATTGCTACACCACCATGACCCTGGTTCAGTCCAAGCTTTTATCCCACTGTAGGATGTTTCTCTTCTCCACTGTGACCTGTAGTGCTGACTTTTACGTATCATCTCCAGTTTTTCAGCAGTAGCTTTATGCATTCAGTTATTACTTCTATAAATAAATGTTTTAATTGCGTATGGTGGAGCTCTGTTATTCCAGCAATTGACTGAAATTGGTGTCACATGTCTAAATGAAACTCTGGGACATTTTATATATATCTCCAAGAAGGAACAGGAAACTCAGTGTAGTTTTGACATGAGCAAGCATTGAATTCAGATGTTCAAAATATATGCAGCTTTTTCAAATGTATTCGATTTAAACATGCAGAGAAAAGTGAAACAAAAAGTAGCCATCACAGTGGGCTGTTAGATGAAAAGCTTTAGGCAGCACACCCCGAACTTCAGATAAAGGTAACTAACTTTACTACTCCCTGTTGCCGTGTGGGAAACTAGCAAGAAATCAGATCTCAGCTACGATTATTATTTAGTGACTCCAGTGAAAAACGTGACTTTGTTTGGTTGTGCCACAAACAGATAAACTGGTTGCTCCTCTGTTGCAGTTGTCAGCGGGCAGCTCAAGAAGCATCTTCAGATGTATTAAACTGCACATACTGTCACTACAGGTGCTGTGAAATTAGCAGAATTGGTGCCCAGTAAACTAACCAGTTGTAACAACCACCTGCTGTAGGGCTGAAGAATAAAAGGTCGATGCAAAAAGCTTCTTCGCCCCTCTTGCCTTGTAGTCAGACCGCCCTGAACCACTAGCCCCCTGATTCCCTTCCCATGTGCTCACCTCCTCCGCTGTCCTTCTCCTCCTCCTCGATGCTGTTCTTGATGCTGTCGTACTCTTCGTCGATGTTCTGGTTGCCTCGGATCTGGCTCAGCACGCGCCTGGCTTTTTGGGTCAGCCCGCGCTGGATTAGCCAGCGAGGGCTCTCCGGCAGGAACAGGAATCCCATGAACTGGAGGACAGCGGGAAGCACAGACAGGCCCAACATGTACCTGGAGCGGATACATGGAATGAATAATCTTATTATGATCACAGCAACTACATAAGCAGGTGCTCAGATGTTTACTTTGGGGTGCTAATTACTGCCATTGTGCGATCTGCATGTCATGCAAATTTGTTGCAGAAATATGAAGCACAAAGTTTTGCTACTGCACTCAGTTTATGTTGAGATACACGTCAGCAAGCATTAGCTGGGTTAGTTTATTTAAAATGATCAAAATCTCAAAACTTCTTCTTCTTCTCCTAAAAAATTACCTAAGATCAGCATGTAAATTAAACATACAGTGTTACAATATGACATCACAAAATGCGGTAGGATGGTTAAGAATGAGAGGTGAATGAACAAGGAAAAGACTGTAATAATGACAAATTTGTCTTTTCTTCAGAAGAAGTAAGAATGCAAAGCCAAGGATGAAATTCATATATCTATTGACTTGAATTTTCACTTTTTTAAAATCTTCTGCTGACTGTCTCCAAAAAGGCATAATCACGTATGAATCACATCAATCTATGGCTCATTTAAATGAACTTCACTATCTCCAAATCTTTGCAAAATAGAAGATTCTTATCGATAGGGCGAACTGAATCAGGAAAGAGCAGATAAAAGAGGACAGAGATGGAAGCATTGTGTATGTTTCAAACATACACTGTAGCTGCTCTCAGCAAATGTTAGGGTATGTGGTGACATTTGAAATGAGCATCTAAGCCAGAATGACTTCTTTAGGTATATCAGAAGTAACACAAGGAACAATTTCTAATTTCATACCATATGATCACTGTAAGTACATATGGGCATCCTTGCAGCATTTTAAAAATAACTACTACTGTCTTCATTTTGTCATTTTTTCGGTGTTTATGAAATGTGTATCTGACCTCCAGCCATCGTGCTGCAGGTAGCTGAAGGCGCCGTCAATGAGGCTGGCAGTGAACTGTCCTCCAGTGATGAAGAGGGTGTTAATGGTGACCAGCTGACCCCTGAGGTGGGGAGGAGAGGCCTCAGCAATGTACACGGGCACTGTCATAGAAGCAATACCTGCACAGCAGTGGGGAGGCAGAGGCAGCCATTAGCAAAGTTAGCAGGAGGTGCATTTCTGAAACAGAGAGAATACGAAGTCAGATGAGGTTTGCACACATCAATCCATCAAGGCAGCTTTAAAAGCTAAAGCATAGCCAAACATCTCACCAATTGGCCATAAAGCTGCTCAAATCTATATGTTGATGCCTCCAATGAGTTTGTATAATTTAAAAGGAACTGTTGTAGTGCCCCCAAACAAATCATTTGGCCTCAAACAAAAAAACTGAATAGGTATGTGATGTTTTCCAAAAGTGTCTTGTAAGAAATCTTCAGGTTTTTCCTTTAAATCTGAGTCTCTGCTCAGTTCTGCTCGTTCTTGTTTAAGGTGCACTTTTAATAACCATAGGCGCTGAGAACTGTCCTCAGATGTCTGCCGTCCTTGTCTTTAGCTTCCGTGAAGGTGGGGATGTTTTCAGCCCTGTGGTGCAGGGTCCTAATGAGTCCCTGTCTGTGTTGCAGTGGGTAGCGGGAGTCAAGTTTCCTGCAGCTTTCTAAATCTAGGTTTTCACAGGTCCCTGCACAGTCCAGGAAGTGGTTTTTAAAGCCAGTGTTTTTTTTTCAGAGTGAAAAACAATCTGTTTGGTTACTAAGTTTGGGAGTATTCTTATTAGTTGCAATTTCATAATGACCCCAACATAATCACACACATTCTCTCAGGTGCCGTCACCGTGATTACAGTTGTGTTGGTCACATTCGATAATGAACCACTACATTCTTTTTTTGTGTGTATGAGAGATACTGCATGATTTAGTTAACAACATGTTCTAAACACATATTTTAAATAGATTGAAATTGATCTCAACATCAGCACCAATGTGTGTGTGTGTGTGTGTGTGTGTGTGTGTGGTAAGCCCAGGAGACACAAACAAATACTACAGTCCATCTCAGTAATGGGCTGTGCTCTGCTTTTCTCACTCACTCACTCACTCACTCACTCACTCACTCACTCACTCACTCACTCACTCACTCACTCACTCACTCACGCACGTACAGGCACATGGTCATTTATGTACTCACACACACACTGCACAGTGTGTGTTTACCCTGGATGTCTGACAAGGTGACATGTGACCTCAGCTTTCTGCAGCTGGCTCCTGATAAGCTCTAATAATAGTCTGCCACTCCCACCCCCCTCTACTCCCATCCTCTTCCTGCTGCCATCACCCTGCCCTCGACGGCCGCCATGGCTACGTGGCTACTTGTTGCCATGGGAACCACTTGCTGGGAATCCAGCCGTGCTGTCTCAGAGCGGGCACCACACTGTGGCAGCTCTGGGAAGATGAATCGATAGTGAGAGAAAAGAGGATTTCTTTGTGTTTTTTGTGAGTGGAGCAGTTTTAAAAGGGAAATCATGAACACTGTTCAACACTGTTACATAGATGGAGTACGTGAAATCCAAACATTAACTAGCAAACACTTTTTGCCTCACAGTGTACTGTGGGAAAAGTCATGGCTCAAAGCTTTGTGGCCAAGTCCCTGTGTTCTGTATTGAATGATCCAAAGAAAATCACTTGTAGACAGAAAATCTCTAAGCAAAATCATTTGTGTCTTACGGTTTCATTCAAATTGATTTTGCAAACATACCATAAGGGTTTAAAGTCAAATCTTTGTCTTAGTCATGGCCAAAACACAATTATCATCCAAAGGCGGAAATCCGAGATGCAGATCACTGCCGAAATCTAATCAAAGGCTCTTTGGCATGAAGCCTGTCTGCTCAGGCCAATTGGATGGACATCCATTCATAAGCTTAGCAGGGGCACTGCTGAAAGACAAATATAAGAAAACTATAACTGCTTGCTACACTGCTGGGGTTACAGTGGAGCAAGCATTTCAAAAGTAACTAAGAGGTCTGAGCAAGTGCAATTTTATTTCATATGCAAAGTAGATGCCGTGTGATATGTATCATACATTTTAAAAGCAAACTGACTCTTGTAGCACATCTGCATTTTAAGTTGCTTCCACACAGGCTTTAGCATTTAGCTGCAGTGGTCACAACCCGCGAATGTACTTAAACATTGACAGCACACTCTTAAGATGCTGTTTAACAAAGGACTCCATCTTTAAAGTCCTTGTTTTCACCCAGCAGCTTCACTGAGCAGGGCTAATGTAAACTCTATGGACTGGAAGCAGGTAGAATGGACAAGTGTAAGAATCTGAGTGACTTTGACAAGTCCCAGCTGTGATGGCTGAACCCCTGGATCACAGCATCTTCAAAACAGCAGGTCTTGTGAGGTGGTCCTGGTTTCTGGTGGTACCACCTGCAGTACCTAAACATTGTTACAGAGCAGCTGTGACAGCAGTGGCCTCATTTAGAATAATGTGCCCTGCCATAGTTCAAAAACTATTCAGGAATTCTTTGAATATATATATATACAATAGTAGGGTGTTGCTCAAGCCTCCAATATCAATGTCGTTAAGCATCTGCGGGATGTGACGTTTTGGTGCCAGATACCTAAAAATATGCAAAAGCAGTGGTATAGATTTTCTTCATGATACTTTAAGAGCCAACCAAGACTAATGTAATTATTAGATTAAATTTTCCTGTATATTCTGATAATAATTTAATTGCACTGTATATTCTGAAGAAAATAGAAAATGCAAAAGTGAACGAAGTGAGGTGTATTTTAGTAGCTCCAATCATGGAGCAAATTTTAATTGTTATATTATTTAATTTGTATTATTCAAATAAATAAGATGCAGTAAACAAATGCAATTTTCCATAATTAAATGCAGCAGACAGATTTCCTGACAATCTACACAGCAGTTGGCCTAATCAGTGGAAGCAGCAAACATCAAAAGTCATGAAATCTGTTCTCACTCCTTTCTATCTGACAGCTGAATTGTAACTGGGTGTGTTAGCACTGTGTGTATGAATTCTTCCATGACATTATGAGGATGATGAACACACATATAAACGTGATTTCACCACACTCGACCCAAACACATTCTCACGATCCATGGCTGCTATGGTGGCCCCCTATCTACACACATCTCAGCTAAACTAACTTGTTGCTCCTCCCTCTTCTGTCCCCTGTTCTGTGTCCATGGCCATATGTATCAGCAGCTTGTCTCTGTCCAAGCCACACCTGCTGCCAGAGACGGCCCATATGCCAGTGAATGAGATACTACAGCTGATGTTGATGTGTCTACTGAGAAATAGATCATTTCCATTTCACATCTTGCTGCATGTGGTGATGGTGGAAATATGTTAGAGCCCATTAAAGATAATCCTATTACAGGCCACAAAAAATGTCAGATACTGTACAGGTTTTAAGTAACATGTATCTGAGTCCAGCTTCACACTCATTCACGCTGCACTGGCAGAATGTATTTATGATGTTAGGGTTTCACCTTATTTTCATGGCTTTGTTTCCTCTGGCACCATAACACGTTACACAAGCAGGTTAAATTGGGCTAACAAAAGGCTTAAAGGGCCAGTTTGTTGTGCGAGACAACAAGGAAGTGCACAAGCAGGCAGGCAAAACAGATAAAGGGGGCAAGATAACGTCCACGGTCAGCTGAATATTTGATGAGTGGCGGAGAGCAGAAGACTTGTATAAATATAATAGAGACCTAATGAGGGAAATGGAAACAGTTGTAGCAACTTTGTGATTCAGGATTGGGACAGACAGACAGATCACCTGATGGGGAATCAGGTTGTGAAGGAGGAAAGCTGAGCGAACAACAGTAGGAGACGGGACCGGGAAGGAGCTGTGACAAACTCTGAACACACTTGCCGGCATGGCAACACTGTCTGTAAAAGACTCAAACAGAATATTTGATATGATCAATGGATCCTCCTTCTCCTCCTTTTAATATAGAAGACAATCCAGAGCCAGCAATTAGCTGGAATAATTTGATATATTTGGCTTTTCAGTGGACCAAGTTATTTGTATTCTTCTGAAGTTCCTCAGTGGAACTGAAATTGCCCTGAAAACAAGGAAAATTACCTCAACCAGTGGCTACATTTCTTCACTTGCTTGGATTTTTGGATTTCCTTACAAGTACAGTCACACTGTGTTTCTTTTTTCGTTAATGAGCTCTCCTTTCAGCACCAGGGACAGCTCCTAGTCCTACATTCTTCACACACACACACGCCCGGGCATCGTCTGGTCATGCTCAGCCTCAAAGCAGCTCAGCAAACTTAAACAAAGGATCCGTCTGGTCTTGTGAAGGCAGCCTCTAGGCAGACACTACAAAGCTCTGGGCGGACTCACTTGATCATAGTACAAGACAGACCCTTCACCAGACATCCATTGACTGTGACTTTAGCGAGGGGACAGGCACAATGTTCTCTGGTACTAAGTAGCCATTTCTCATAAAAGGACAATAATGCAGGATCCTTTGAAAATATAAAGTTAGTCATGGCTATTGGCTTTCAAAATGCATGTTGTGAAGGGTGTTAATGGTTTAAATTAAATGTGGCCACATTTTGCCAGTGCAGGTTTGCTAGTTTAAATGCAGATTATTGCATAAAGTATCTCAGGACTCCAGTTTTGGAAGTTTTTTAGAAAGTAACTTCAGGCATTAGTCATAAAAAAATATTTATCTTCTTGTTCTTATTCAAAACAAATAAATAAAAACTCACAAAATGCACAAATGTCAAGACAAACACAACTCATTTCCTGAGCACTTGACATTTTAGTGATGTGACTTCCATATTATGACAATAATATGCACATAAACAAACTCCTCATTATCTCTACATTTAGCTTGCACCTAGTTAGGACCAGAATTGGGACTTAATTATATAAACCCACCAATTAATTATCAAGCCTCCGGGTTAAAATTAAATGTTATCACATTGTAATTACAGCATTATTTTTATGCAGACCCTTCATCTACTTGGTGAAAAGACTTCAACATTTGCAACAGCTAGGAAATGTAGCCAGAAACTGTGATTATACCCACACTGTCAGGGCGACCGTGTGTGTGCTGTATGTGTGAGGAAATGGATTATGACTTACTGCAGCTGTCATCAGATTTCCTTTTAAGAAAAACACTTAATGGATGTTTTACCATTCCAATCACACCTTTGTAACATGGACAGGACAAAAGGAATCCAGTGCTTTTGTTAGGAAATGAACCAATACCACATGTAAGGGTCACAAAACACATGAAGCATGTTAATCAACTTAATATTATAGATATATTTGGGCAAATTTAATATCCAAAACTCATTTTGATACAATTTGTTTAAAATACCCCTTCAAGGTATTTAAAGTGCATCATTCCCTCTCTAGATTTTTCATTAGTCTTGATGAGTCCTCTCTTCTCACACTGGATACTGCAAGCAGATAAGTTTCATATAACTTTTATAATTCATTACATCATCAATCATTTGTTTGTCAAAACTTACCATTTTCTACTGCTGGTTCAAAACTGCTCAAATGCTAAACATGTGGTGCTTCCATTGTAGGACATTGCTAATAGTGCTTTACATGGGGCTTGTTTTACTGTATTACAATGGATATATATATGTAAAATAAGTCCCTGAATTAAGGAATGAGAATCCAGACAACAATTACTGTATGATAACTAAACCTCTTTATCTGATCTCAATTGCAAAGTCATGTAATAAATCCCTGTCAGTGCTGACAGTTTGGTTCAATACTGACTGTCTGCTGAGGCTAGGAATGACTCGTAACAGCCAATGTGCTCAGACAAAGGTCAGCTCAACAACAACCAGCCAGGAAGAGACATACCAGAGCGGTGGAAATACAAGGAGTTGGGGCATGGTGATGTCCTCTACTGGTTTGACAAACACCTCCAATGACCTTTCTGGGGAGTTCAGTTGACAAATGCTAAGCACTCGGCTGTCCTGAGACCCGGCAGTCATGTTAATGAATGTGTTGGTGACAGAATGGGTTAATGGCATGCTATGAAAAATGTGTCTTTATTAGCGTCTCCAAAAACCAGATTGTGTTTTGTTATCTGTCGGAGGCAGTCTTGTGCATTCCTGCGTACTGAAGATCACTGTATGGTAAAAGATGGTGACGGCAGACTTAAAATGAAAAAGCCTCTTATAGCTGAAATGACCCAGCCAATTAGTTTCCTCCCTGCATTAGCCACCAGCAGCCATTTCAGTCCTCATGCGTTTTGCCTATATTTTTCATTTTATAGGGGCTGGGATTTTAAATTAAACTGGCTGCTGATGGATAATGAATAGAATCCACCAGCAATGAGAATTCTTAAAGCGAAGGAGCACTAACATTTGAGCATTTGGTGCTTATGTGAACTGTATTCAAGACACTTGTCTACAACTACCAAATATTTTCATTCTTGATTTAATTAGGTGTTGGAAAAGCCCAAGCCTTTTTTTTTTTTTTACCAACACAGAACGTTCAATTTACAGTGACTGAAAACTGAAACGGCAAATTAATTAATTTTGATTAAAGACAACATTAAACTTGGCTAATTAAATTTTGCCCTTAAATTTTGTATGTATGTTGTCTGTGTGCCACAGTATTTTTTTTAGTTTTGTATTAGCCAAATTACTCAAGGAACTTTAAGATTTGTACAGCTATTGTATTTGGGTTTCTGCTTTTGTTGTATTACCACAGTAACCAGACCCCCTCCCCACTCATTCGAGGCAGGGTTCCTTCAATGCCTGTGGAAGGACGAAAGTGTTGGTGAAACACCCTGTTCTGTTATCAAAGACTCATGTACCTACATTATTTTTCCCTATTACTCCGTTGAACATCGTCCAGTCCCACTCTGCACCTTCTCTCAGAGCTGTAAAACCAGTAACCAGTAACAACCCTGGAGGTGCTCATTAGGTTGGCCCCATCTGCCTCCAGCACAGCATGAACAAGTGACATCCCTGAGATGTCTGGCCTGTAAAAAACAACCACACATCCATCTCTGTCCGTCGCTATACACAGGGTTGTTTTTCTATGTCCAACTCAGCTTTTCCCAAAAAAGTCTCCTCAGCTGGAGACCATTTCCTAAAGAAGCATGTTGTTCTGGGCCTGGGGGTACACAGTGATACGGTATTATTTACTCTGTGGAGGGAGGAGACATGCTCTGTGTGCATCTAATCTCTAATCAAGTAGATTAGAGGTCTCTTGCCCTGTTCATTCAGCTGGGGCAGTTGTGAGTCTGATTTGAAAAAACAGTGAGCATTGATGCACGTATCACAAGGTTGGAGTCTCCAGATATTGCGATGACAGCCCTGTGATGTTACGTCTGTGAGGGTTAAGTGGTTGACGTCACATGTAGACAGAAACAGTAATACCGTGTGACAACCCCCTGTCTGCACGGAAATTGTTTTAGCCCTGTTTTTCAGAAGTAACCTACAATTTTAATTAGTTTCAGTTGTGATTTTATTTGATATCAGCACGTCCTTTCAATCAACTGACTCCTACTGGAAAAAAAGGTCCTAGAAGAACAAAAGTAATTTTACTCACACATCCACATCGACTTTCTTTGCATGTCTTTTATAACCAAATGAAAACTTCACACTGCATCCACCAAGCATTGCAAAATAATTAAAAGCTAATTAGATGTAAACAGGACGCTTCTTTAAATCTTTTTCTCCAGCAGTCAAATACACCAAGGACCATTCATCGTCTACACATTCCTGATGCCAAATAAACAAATACGTGCTAACGAGAGTAGATCTTAAATGGCAGGATTATACATCACACACCAAAAACACAAATTATAGTTGTTTATCACAGCAGAAACTGTGCTAAAATGGGTCTGAAGGCAAGTCAGAGCAACAGGAATCAAACACATAGCTCACCACTTTGGCCTGGCATGTTTATTAAAGAATTAGGCTTCCTCTTGTCTCCCAGTGGTTTACTAAGGAGAGCAAATGGACCGCTGCTCCCCCATGAACCGCTGAAGAGAGTGCTTGCTGCTCTCAAAGGAGGAGGCAGCGGACGAGCACCACCAATGTGGCGCTCAGCCTGGAAAGCCAGTTTTAACAACCCTTTCCACAGAGGATGTGACTCATGAGTAACAGCAGCCACTATAAATAATTTGGGGTACATTGAATTCTGATCAAAAGGCACACTGCATGTAAAAGCAAGCACAGAGCGCAGGCAGAGAGAGGGATGATACGGCGGAGGAGAAGGCTGAGAGGAAGGAGGTACAGTAGGAGAAAGAGAACGTGTGTGTGTAGGGGAGGAAGCAGCAAGTCAGATAAACTCTAGCATCAGTGTCTAATTAAGGCAACCTTACTGACACTAAAGGTCGCCTGCCAGCTATGTCTTCATTTTAGTCATGCTGGGATGAAGTCTGCCTCTTACTTATCATTAAGAATGAGTTAATGGTAGCCAACCAAATCTAATACTCCTAATGATGATAATAATAAAGCCAGCAAGTTGCCTAACAGGCAGTGGCATGTTGCTTGAGGAAGCAGAGGGCCGTGCTGTGTAATTAGAAACTGAGTAATTGCAAATACTGTATCCGGCCTGAGGTGGAGAGCGGCAAAGACAGGGAGAGAGAGAGAGAGAGAGACTCAAATCAAACCAAACCACAATAGAAAAAAAGGTTTCATGACCTATGACCTTAACCGGGCACTTACGACGAAACTTAACTTTTTTAATGGAGAGGAAGTGCTGGAAAAAATGCAAAAATAAAAAAAGTACAAGAGAAACACCAAGATGTGTAGGTTCATTTCACTGGTTTCCAGCGTAGAGCAACTTCTTTTTAGCTGCCTATATGAACACAAACCAGTTTCATTTGCTGGGATCAGTTCTGCTCTTATGACAGGCCAGAGAAAGATGCTTTGTGTGTGCAAAAAACAATACAAAGTTTATCTGAAAATAAATTCCGTCTTCTAAATTACTCACATAAATAGATACAGAATGATGCAATTTATTTAGTTTGAAAATTACTCTCTTTTTACCTTCTTCAACTTAAATGGAAAAACAAAATGAACTTATTCACACTTTTAACTTTTCTGTTTGATTTAATTTCCCAGTCTGCTCACAGACTCTACACTTTTGCAGAGAAAAAAGAAGGACTGTGGCTTTGGGGCTTTAAAGCAGATACCACTGCTTTAAAGTAGGACCACTGCTCACATGGGCACATGACAGAAGTTAACTGTCGGTCTACACTTCACAAAAACTGTGAACCTGCCCTTTAATCTGGTGACATTTAGTTTTTCTTTCAAACTAACTGTGACTGTAGTCTGCAGGATCCCTGCACAGTAACTGAAGTTACAGCGTGTCGATCGCCTCTTACCAAGTCCGACTCCGACGATGAGCCTCCCCGTCAAAAGCACCTCCTTTCCAGGGGCAGTGCTCAGCACGATCCCCCCGACGGTGAAGAAGAAGCTGGCCAGCAGGATGCACACCCTGCGCCCGAAGAGCCCGTTGAGGAAGCCGCCCAGCAGCGCGGAGAGCGCGGCCGCGGCCACAGTGCTGGATATGAGCAGCTCCTGCCACAGCGCGCTCAGCTCCAGCTCCTTCTTCAGCAGGAGCATCGCCCCGGAGATCACCCCGGTGTCGTAGCCGAACAGGAACCCCCCCAGGGCGGAGAAGACCGCCAGGACGTAGACGAAGCCGGGCGTGACATCCTGCTGGAACTGCTTGCGGGCTGCGCGCTCCAGGTCCCCGGTGGTGGAGGAGGAGGAGGACGCTGCCGCTGGTGGCGGAGCCGGCGCTGCTGGGGCGCCGGCGGCTGAAACTCCGGCGGAGGCGCCCTGGCTGCTGATGCTGCCGCTGGACGGAGCCTTGATGAGGCTCCGCTCTCCTCCGTCGTTCACTCTCCTCCAGCGCTCGCCCATCAGGTTGCTCATGCTACGGAGGCTGTAGTCATGGTCGACCGGCTTGCGCGACATATGGGAAAGAAACCACAGGACAGGAGCTGCTGAGTTGTGTGTAATGCTTCAAAAAGAGAAAAAAAAAACAAAAAACACCCACCCACTCAAGTCAGCGACCCCCCCTCAGTCTGGAGTTACTGCCAAACATAAAGTTGCTGCCCAGCTTGGTGCGTATCCGGGTGTCACATCCCCGTGGTCCTGATGCGAGAGTTGAAGAGGAGCGCAGAGGGAAAGGTGAGAGAGGAGGAGTGTAGTGGAACAGCTCGTCACGACCAGCGTCGGCATGACGCAAAGATATATTGTTTTGGAGGCACGATGCTCGAGTGGAGAAAGTGGATTATTCATGCCGAGGAGCTCTGCTGCATGTAGAAATGCAGGAGATTAATAAGAACAATAAACAAAGACAGCTAAATTACTGTTGAATTACAGGGAGAATAGGATGTGTGTCAGTTAAACCATAAAAATCGACTTTTTTATACCATAAATAACTAAACACTTATGGGGTTATGTCTATACTAAATAACAAGTGCACACATATGAATATGATCAATAATCAAACACCTTTCAAACAGGATGTTTTCACCGTCCAACAGGCTGCTGCTGCCATAAAGGAGAAACCGCTGCCCTCTGCAGGACTCACTGGATTATTACAAACTGTAAATGCAAATCAACCAAAACTCACCTGGATCGATTATGAAACCATGGGGCAGACAATTTTTATTTAAAACATTTAAAGATAACATAACATATCAACCAAAAGAAATGACTTGGTTTATTGCTGATCAATCAATCATCAGCCCAACTCTCATTTTGAAGCTAAAAACTGAAATTACACTGTAAAACCATCATTTCTGGCATTCAGAGCTCAATCATTTTACACTCTGGGTTGATGTCACTGCCTACCTTCTCCATTATTGATTAAGCATAAAACATAACAGAGAGATAAAAAGCAGTCTGTGTCAAAACAGAAATGGATTCCTGTGTGCTGCGGATCAATATGTGGACAGCGTCGTCTCACAGAAGCAGAGACTGAGAACGGTCCGATAATGGCTCGTGACTGAGTCCATTAGAGAAGGACTTCCATACATGAGTTGACGATATAACCCATCATTTCTCTCCCACGACAGAGTGATTCCAGTTACTTCAGCAGACAGCACGACCTGAGGGTGGCAATGTTTTTCAGACAGACTTGGCAGCTGAGTTACACCAAGGATAGAGTCTGTTTAGTTTCCCTGATGGTGTGGTAGGTGCCCACCACCACAGCCTGGGTACTTCTTTTAGGAGAAGAGATATTCCAAACCCAAGAAAGAGTCTAAAACCAAATTATTACATCAGTGTATTTGTGAAGTGTGTAACATGAAGAGATGAAGAGCAAATCTTAAGAGCTGTTTGTCAGGCGGACTTCAATTGCACACAGTGGAATCAGAAATGCACAACTTCCAATTGGCAAACTATAAAAAACACTGCACGTAACTTTCATTTATGTAAACTACCACCTTTAGCACTTTAGCACAGGTTTGACTGAATATTTATACCACATTGGAGTTTCGTAATATAAAATCTAAAATGAGCTGCGTGTCGTGTAAAGTGAGAGGAAAACAGCAGAGTAACATTAACATTGTGTGTGTCTTGTCTGGTTTGGCCGGTGGCTTTGAACAAACAAACCTAACAGCAAACAAAAGGAAAAGCACCTCGAAAAAAGATTTTTGTTATTTAAAAATGAACACACTGTAGGAGATAATGATGATCAGAGATTAAACAATCACAAAAATATCAAGTACCACAAAGGAACCATATTCCATATTCCAAGTACAACTAACTTAGTTAACAGTCTAATAATGAAGGTTTAGTGAGGTTCAGCTTTAGCCAGCATTTCATTTTTCCAGTCTGGCAACTAACTGACTCTAACTACTAACAACTAACAAACAAACTTCCTATTTGCCTTCCAGCTACTTGCAGAGGAAAACGGACAGCAGCACCTCTTTAACGCTTTCTTCAAGCTTGTGTTAACTACATGGTCCAGCCCCACCACTGCCATTATTAGCACCATCACCGCCAAGACAAAGTTTTCCGTGGTGAACCAAAGGAAAATCTACAAAAACCTTTGTAGATTTCAAATGACCTCTGTTCTAGAAAATAAAATGAAAACTGCTGGTGCTCAACAACACAATACACATCAAAAAAAGGGAGATTATGTTTATGCTTTTGTCATGCGATGAACCACATTTGAATAGCTTCGACATCCTGCACTGACAGAAGTTAACCGACCAGTTTATGCAGACATCTGGAATTTTAAAGATGCTCAGTATCGTCTCCCCTTTAATCTTTGCTGCTAAATACTTCTGTCTTTACATTTGACTACAATGACAATTTTACTCTGTCTTCTGGATGTGTGAATGAACAGCTTGCCAAGTGTCCCCAATGGCCACTAAATCCATTATTGTTGCTGTAAATCATCACAATGGGGTTTTGGCCAGTGCACCCAAAGCCTGGTGTGATGGGTGTTAGCTGAGGCCTACAGCAACCAACCAGCCTCTAACCAAACCGTGAGTTATCAGGCTGTATCTTGCCTCCGAATCCTTGTCTATCCTAGAAAACTTTTTCCTTTTTACAAGTCAACATTGGACAGGTTTTGATACACATTCGTGTTCATACTGTTTTTTTTTAGTCTTTACAGGTGCATTTAACAAACTAAAATGCTGCTTACATGTTTTTATTCTTACACACGGTTACATGCAGAGAAAAAAAACTCTACACCTACTACAGATTTTAACTGGAACACGTAGTATCTTATGACGGGCAAGGGAGAGGGCAAACCACGCCAGGTTTAAAGTTGCTACCCACTTAATCCCTTTATTTCTGCACGGTTTCATGCGTTTTGACCCAGTTTGGATATCTGAATTTAATTGTTATTTGACAATAAATCTCAGTAGCTGCAGAATGCAGGTTTAAATATAATGTGACACTTTCTTTCAATTGTCTAACTGACAAATAAAAATAGCACGATCCTGGTCCGTGCACCTAGGCATTGAGCCGCCCTCATTTCTCACACATTAGCATCCTTCTTTGTTGGTCATACAGGACTTAATATTTCACTCATTGGGGGTTGGTTACGTGGACATATTTCCTTTCTTTAATATTGTCCACTCCATTTTCTCAGGAATTTGTGGTGTTTGAAATTAGTACAGAACGAAAATTTGTATCCCCAAAACCTCCCGATATTAACCAGGTTTCACAGACTCTGGCAGCAACTGTGCTGAGAAAGGTGTGGTGCACAGGAACAAGTTCAAGTTTCAAACTCTGCTTTAATGTTGATTCTTCCACACTGTGTCGTGCATCTATTTCTGTGTGGGCTCCATTGCTAAGGTTTTCTGACCTCTTGCAAAACTTGAACTCTCTTTGTCTCTCACACACAGGCACCCAGAATTTCCCACAGGAGTGTATTTCATGTGAAAAGTTCTTTTTCTGTAAATGCAACGTGATAAGCAGGACAGTCAGAGCTCATTTTCCAGCATTGTCCGAACATTTCCCTGTTTCTGCCTAATTACTATGTAGTTGAACAATTAATCTGACATTTTTGAGTTTCCTGGTGTGTATACGTGCGTGTGTGTGTGCGTGTGTGTGTGTACTGGTTTTTCCACCAGTGTGTGCATGCTTGGACACTGTATATATATGCATAGGCCATCCACCGGCCAGTTTGCAAACATCCTTGTGTTTTCACCTTCGTGCATCAGGCAGCATGAGCTCACGGCGATGGGTGCTGGCTGTCTGCTTCACCCTGCTCTCAGGTACCGTGCAATCTTTAATTCAGTCGGATGTCTATGAATTCATTCTACTATGTAGAAAATGTGACAAACAATGATTTTAATTAATCAAATTTTGTACAATATGACAAAACATCTTGCAGCAAACAATGTATATTTGCTATATTTTAGGAAAAAGAATTATTAATAAAATTTAGTTTCATGGCTGTTTCCAGTCAACCTGTTTGTTTTACCATTATGCTAAGTTTTAACCACAAAAGTTGACCTAGAGACAAAGCGTTTTTGAGACATTTGAAACAATTCACAATGTGCATCTATAAAAACTGAAACATTTAATGAAGATATTTATTTACTGTTGGAATTGCTGTTACTTTTACACAACTGCAATTATTTGAGAGATTTAATTACTGGTTGCTTTATCCATACATTTACACATCTAACATATGGCAAGCTTATAAAATAATAAGTTTTGTCATGTGTCTGCACTAGTAATAATGTTTGGAAAAGTGCTCACAGTACTCACAGCAGGATTACTGTTTAATGGTCATATTGCTCGTATTTCATATTTTACTTAAAGCTACATGTAACCTTTAGTAGATATGCTCCAGTACACCTAATTATACATTTCCATTATGTACATAAAATTTTAGGAAAAGCGATACATTTGTTACAATAACATTCATGGTATCAAACTGTTTGCGTAAACATTTATTATGAATGATGGTCCATTCTTATTTTTAACGTTACAGTTTCTTCTCTCCCAGTTTTAGGGACCGGTGAATCGGTCACTACAACAGAAACTCCGAAATGTGAGTACAATTTATTCAGACCTGAATACTGATCAGTAAGGTTTTTTAAAATTCTTAAATATATAATTGGTCTTTTTAAATTGATTTTAATGTGCTTAAGCAACTTAATAGGTTTTATTTGGAATTAAAGTTGTGAATAAATGCCAAGAAACAGTTTCCATTTTGACATTGACAATAAATCAGCTGCTTTACTCCTTCTACAATGGATTCAGTCACTGTCCACTGAAGACAGCCGTCATTTAACACACATTTGCTGCAATCAGACACATGCAGGACATTCGGCAGTGGGGTTGTCCAGCCTTTCAATGGTTCGAGTTTTTACGTGCGATCCAACTGCCCTTTCACCTTCACCCGCTTCACCCACAATCGTGTTGAATGTGACATCACCACACAGCGAGGTGACACTGGACTGTTGATCAAAGTGGAGATCATCATCAATAAAATCCGAACAGTGCTGCAGAATGGAAGCATCCTGGTGGAGCAGAAGAGGTTTGAACTACACAGCTAAAAAAAAAAAACTACAAATGAAATTTAATCATGCATTACAAATTTTTAGTGAGAAAATGATCTAATTATGATGGCACCAGCTTCATATCACAGTCAGGTGTTTAGATTCAGAAACACTGTGCATTACTCAGAATAAATCTGCTTTCATCAAAGTTCTCTCATTCAATAGTGACCTACAATTTTTTAAAAAAATATAATTTTTCAAATGTCTTTACAAACTTCCTAGGCTCAGATTACATTTTATCACAAACTTTATGCATCTTTTTGTTCAAATGCTAACCCCTGTTTTTTGTATCTGATTTCTTTGTCATGTCTTGTTATTTGTCAGTGTTTCTCTTCCATACGACCACACCTACCAGCATATTTTTCAGTTCGGCATCTACACTAAACTGAGGAGCTCACTGCTCCCCCTGTCTGTTACCTGGCACAATGTACCTGGAGGAATAGACGATTTGTGGGTGAGAGGACACAAACAATGAGGACACAGAGGAGTATAAAAGAATGCAAATCGTGCATTAGCAGGTGGAAAGAGGAGAAGCTGTGCTCACAATGTGCTTTTTATAATGTTAAGGTGGAGTTGGAGCAGGAGCTGAGCACCGACATGACTGGATTGTGTGGAAAATACAATGTTTCAGGTATGATATGGTGGTAGTGGTAACATTCACAGCACGACCACTGTGGCATGGATTAGAAACCAAGTTCTCCGTATGAAGTTTCTTTATTAAAGAGCTCAGGCAGAAGATAAAAAGGTTACAGCACAGAGATACAAAATGATCCGAAAGCAAAGCAATATTTTCAACTGGAGATGCCCCAGAAAAAGATACAAAATGACACAAAAACGTGGAACTAAACACACACACACAAAAAAAACCTTGACACAATACAATAAAAAACAAAATGAAAATCATTAAAAACATACACAAAAGATCTAATAACAAATTCGCACAGCGGCCCACCTTGTCATAATCCATCCATGGCGAGACAGAGCTGTTAAAAGGAAACACAAGTGTCACACCGAGTTCGTTTAAATGGCCCGAACATCTAGTAAAATGCTTTTGAACATGTTTGCTCTAAGAATTTATTGTTTTACGATTTCAGCCAACAAGCAGCAGTTGGTTGCAGCCAGCGTCCTTACTGAGGACACTTGTCAAACTCGAGATCCCATCTCCACCTATAATCAAGTAAGTTGTCTGTTACAAAAACTGTCTGTTTATTCTTGGCTTGAGTGCTCACTTTTCACAGGTTTTGAATGACAAACACATGCAGAAAATGATGATATTGTTTTTAAATGACTGATCCATAAAGCTCATATTTTAATATTGTAGACATGCAGACAGTTTTTTTCCTACACTTTGGACTGTCTTCAAGCCAGGACGTCTCTTTATGTCCAACTCTGTGAAGAGAACATTTACGGCTATGAAAGGAGTAAATACATTGGCTGCGCTTTCTTCAAAGAAGTTGCTCAGCAGTGTGGCAATCGCAGCTACGCCTGGAACACGTGGAGAACTGTAACCAAATGCGGTTGGTGATCTTTCATCAGTTTACCCTATATGTAGTAAAAAAAAATTTATTTCCTGTTTATATTTCACAAAACTTAAGATATAAGTAAGTTCTGGACTATCTGTTTCTGTGGTTCGATTTAGCTCCACCAACTTGTCCTGGAGACCTGGTTTACGTGGAACAGGCTCCTGCCTTTATTCCCAGCTGCTCCAACCCAAATCCCAGGTTCACCAACCAGGATCTGACCAGCTCCTGTGTCTGTCCAAACAGTGAGTACTGTTTCATTTAACCCTTCAGTACGATGAAGCTGCTTGTTGAAACACTGTACCGGCCTTTGTGTGCAGGTACGGTGCTCAATGATGCTGCAGATGGTTTCCACTGTGTGAACGTGTCCAGATGTCCCTGTGTCTTCGCTGGCAGGACCTACTTAACTGGAGAAGTACGCAGTACAAAGTGTCAGTCCTGGTAAGTAGGTCGATTTTTGTTTCTTTTTACAAAAACTAATTGCAAATTTCCATTTGGGATTTTTTTTGTAGTTTTTAATTTAAATGTTATTCCTTAGTGTGTGTGATGGTGGAAAGTGGGACTGCTCTGAAAACTCCTGCCCAGCCAGATGTCTTATTGAAGGGCAGTTTGTGACAACATTTGATGGAAAACAATATGTCATCCCTGGTAAATGCACTTATGTGGTGGCACAGGTACATGTTCCCTACTACTCCACTATTTAACCTTAACCAAACAATGATACCTTTGTGACACAGACAGGTTTTTTTTAAATATATATATATTTTTCAGGGTCTCAACTGGACTATAACTATTCAGTTTTCTGAAAGGGGGGTGTCTCCAAAAACGGTTGTTCTCCAGCTTTTTCAGGTACTGATGATTTTTTTTTAAAACTGTATGTTCTATTGAACTGATGCCAGAGAAAGAGGGGCACATCTGACCATCTGTCATTTGTGGTTTACAGGAAACATACACTTTCTCATACAACAGTGTTAAAGTGGGAGAAGAGGACATCACTGAACTGCATCAGTCCGGTAAGAGGAGAAAAGAAATAGACAAAAAAACTGAGAAACCAGATGCACCTTTCCTCTATATTTGTCATGTAGTATTTTATCGCATCCTTTTAATTAAACAATAAGGGTTACAGTAAATTATTCATTGAGTCACTTCCTAATCTCTGGATCCTGCCAGAAAATGCCCTGGTTTTCTGGCAGTCCTCCATGTATGTCCTAGTCCAGACGACTTTTGGTATGAAGATTCAAGTCCAGATGTCTCCTGAAATCCAGCTGTATATCACTCCACCTAGAAACCACACAGGCATGATCTCAGGTTGGAAACTCTTTACTCTACAAGTCAAAAATATTGGTATTTGGATTCTCTCAGGATTTGCTTTCGTTGTGACCTTGATGAGAATCAAAAATAAAAAATCCTTTTATATTCACTATGGCAAGATGTATTTGGGTTTGGTATCACACTCAGCTTGTCTTTCAGGTCTTTGTGGTAACAACAACAATGACACCACAGATGACTTTACCACCAGCAGTGGCATCACTGAAAACTCACCTCAACCTTTCGCTCTGTCCTGGAGTGTGAGCACATGTGCAGAGAACATACCCACCACCTGCAACAACAGAGATAATGGTACCAATAAATGACAAAAATGGTCCTGTAAAATGTTTGGCTACATGGATGGGATATATTTTTACATCCAATTTAATAACCTTTATATATGTTTGCAGAAATATTCGCAGATGAAACGTGCTCAGTGTTGAACAACCCAACTGGGATCTTTGCCAAGTGCCACGGTCATATTGCAACTGATCAATACCACACAGTAAGAAGATTGTAACTCTCTAACCAAACAATTTGTAGGAAATTAACTGACATGGACGTACCAATGATGGACTCATCAAATTAATCAAATTCTGACTTTAAGGCGTGCATCCAAAGAACGTGCAACTGTGGCAGTAGTCTGCAGCAATGCTTGTGTGTGGCTCTGGGCAGCTATGCCAAAGCCTGTGCCAATCTGGGTATTGTTGTCGGCGACTGGAGGAAAGCTACCAACTGCAGTAAGTTCAGCTTTACGAATAATGTGAACATATAAATAAATGTGGGGCATTTCTCTAGTGTCCAAAACAATAACCTAAAAAACAAAATGTCATCAATGTCTGTATTCCTTTTATGTCCCATAACGCAAAAAATAAAAGTGAAGCAACACAATTAAATGTGTGTCCATGACGGAAACATCAATAACACAGTAAAGTTGTGTTTCAGCTCTGACATGTCAAAAGAACCAAGAATTCTCCTACAATGTGCGCGCCTGCAACCACACATGCCGCTCGCTATCTGGTCCTGACAGTCGCTGTGGGTTGGACGACGCTCCTGTGGAGGGCTGCGGCTGTCCTGAGGGAACCCACCTGAACCAGGGAAACATCTGCACTCCAAAAGCAGAATGTGTTTGTCACCACTATGGTGGTACAACACCACCAGGTCCTGTTGTTATGGATGGGCGGCAGTGGTAAGCTGATCATCGTAGTTATAATGAAGCATTAAATACATTTACCCGTAATGGCTTGTTTGTGTATGAAATAGACGTATGTCTCAAAAGTCTCAAACCTAATACTGTGTCTTCTAAAGCCTCTGTGAGAATGGAGAACTGCACTGTTCCAAGGACTGTGGTAAAGAAGTATTTTCTTGTCATAAATGATAACAAATATTTATCATTTTTGGAACCGACAGTTACTTTCATTTAGTAATAACCTGACCTGATCTGTTGCAAGTGGGTTTAACCATAACGAGCTGAATTTGTTTGTCTTTATGTCAACATTACATACAAATTGCTAAAATATAAGCAAATTCTGAAATGTTTTATGTTTTTAATTTTTTCAGGGTGCAGAAATGGAAAGGTTTGTGTTCACTGCTCCGAGGCCCCAGTTAACACGGCTCGGAAAACCTGTGACAGTCTCAGCAAACCAATGGTAGGTCATTAGATTATGTCTTTATGAATGTGTTATTGTACTTTTTTCATTTTTAACTATCAGTAGCACACGTTATGCATTACAGTACAGTTATTCCTAACTAACAATTTCAGAAGACGCTTTTCTTTCGATGACACACAAACAATTCTTCAATTACAGCCACAACTCTTCCCACCATCTGTTCATTTCTTTCACTGTGATTGCTCAAATGTGTCACTCAGACATGTGAAATATGGTTTTGATGTGATTTCTCAGGGGACCAGTACGACCTGTGAGAGTGGCTGCTACTGCCCACACAACCAGTATGAGGATCACAGTGGAAACTGTGTTTCGCTGGACAACTGTACCTGCGTGTACAGTGGCAAAGTATTCAGCGCAGGACAGGAAGTCAAAACCAACTGTAAAACATGGTAACATCTGCATCCTGGCTGTTTTACTACTGTAAAATATGAATTCAGCTAAAAGCTAAGACAGTTAAATCACTCTATCTCACAGTGTCTGTGGTCAGGGTCAGTGGCACTGCAAAGACGAGCCCTGTCCTGGGAGGTGTCAAGTGTATGGAAATGGACATTACCAGACCTTTGATTCTAAATGGTACCGCTTTGATGGGCACTGTCAGTACACACTTGTAGAGGTGAGCTCATACATAAAAGTGGGTGAAAAATTTCAGTTAGGATATTACTGCAGGACACATTATCTTCAGCAGACCCTATAATATTTGCTCTATTTGTTTTTAAAAAATTTTTTTAATTCCAGGACTACTGTGGAAATACAAATGGCTCTTTTTCAGTCAGGGTGGAGAGCGTGCCCTGCTGTGATGAGGCGCTGACTTGCTCTCGCACCATCGTTCTGGACCTGGAGGTGGATGATTGTTTGTATATTCACATTTGCTTTTCACAAATGTTTAAAAAAAAATGTCACTATACATCAACACATTAACATATTTATTAAGGAGTTTAAATAATAATGCCCCATTTCCTGTCATTATCACGTCTTGTCCCACGAAGGATAAAGTTACCCTGACGCTAAGTGACATGAGGGTGACCAGACGCCTTCAAAAAGGCTGGACACTTCAAGAAAGTTCACTTTACAAGACACACACCGTGGGACTCTACATCATAGTCTCAGTGCCAAGCAGAGGGATAAATCTCATCTGGGACAAACACACCCGCATCAAAATAGAGCTGCATCCGAACTGGAGGGTGAGTGAAGGGGTGTGGTGCTGGTTTCCTACACTGTTGTATTTAATGCCACATTTTATTCCTCATTGTATAAATCATTTTTTGGAAACATTATTAAATTACCTTTTAAATCATCTTTCCTGTAGAACAGAGTATGTGGACTCTGTGGTAATTTTGACTTCAACGAGATGAATGACCTGCAAATAAGTGGCTCAACAGGTACGTATGTTGTCGTCTAACTTGGTGATGCAATTATCTCAAGTTGCTCAAAATAACACAACACATCTGATTCCAGTGGTGTCCAGTCCTGTGGCTTTTGGCAACAGCTGGAAAGCCGTCACTCCTCCTTGCTCTGATGTGACCACGGAGATATTTCCATGTGAACGCAACTCGTACTGCTCAGCCTGGGCTCAGCGGCGCTGTATGATCATTACAGGAGACACCTTTAAAGACTGTCACCTAAAAGTATGTATCAATATATGCAGCATGCCACTGACAACAGGCTCTCAGTTTCTATTCAGGGACCCCCACCAGTTTGGAAGGAAAGGTGGAATTGGGAGTGGGCGTACAGTCACCAAAGAACATTTATTACTAATGAGCCAATAACTCCAATCTTCTGCAATCCTCAGGTGGATCCAAAGCCCTACTACCAAGCCTGTGTGCAGGAGTCTTGCTCCTGTCAGTTTGAAGGGAAGTTCCTGGGCTTCTGCACAGCTGTGGCAGCCTACGCAGAGGCCTGCAGCAACCTGGATGTGTGTGTCAAATGGAGAACGCCAGATATGTGTCGTACGTTTACTTACTTAGGCACATATGAACAATAACTAATCAACAATCAAGCAACCATTCACCCATCCAGTCCTCACCTTATAAAACATAAACGAACAGCGTGAACTAATTCAACCTTTGACATTTTTTACTTTAGCGGTCTACTGCGACTACTACAATGAGCACGATCAGTGTTCCTGGCACTATGAAGCCTGTGGTGATTTGCTAACATGCAGCAGAAACCACTTCTTCACTCAGAAGCTGGAAGGTAAACACAAATATTTAGTTGTATTTAAATACATTATAACAACTAATCCTAACTTTTAATCTTCACTCGAATTTTAAAATTGAAATAATTTCTTAATACGATTGGAGGAGTTGTTGCCATTAATCCCAAACGGCTGAAATTAAATTATGTTTGTTGTTTGGAAAAGGCTGCTACCCCAGATGTCCAAAAGATGCGCCGTACTATGATGAAAATACTGGTGAATGCACCAAATTGAGTAGCTGCACCTGTTACTTCAATGACACTGTCATTCAGCCTGGTACAGTGGTGATGATACAGTCTAATATGTGGTGAGTGCGTCATTCATAATGTATACAGCATGTCTACCTATTTAAAGTGTAACATAGTGTAATCTGTTGTTTATTGATTGTCTTTACTTTACTCATCACATTAATAAGTGAATATTTCTTACTTGCGTATTGTCTTTCTCAGCCCCTGTGTAAATGGAACAGTTACATGTCGTAAGTATGAATCATGTCCACTCACTGTACCATTGCACTACTAAATATACGACCATTCTGCACTGTGTCTGTTTACAGCAATATTCCAAATGTAATAATAAGTCTTGCTAAGTATATTTTGATGTTTACAAAGCCTGAAGAGTCTTCTCACTCACTGTCTACTCCAATAGCACCTGTACCGCCACCACCTCCACCTTCTTCAACTACAACCATCACTTCAACTAAATCAACTACTTCACCCACCACTGGAACAACTCTCTCTTCCACTGCACCAACAGATACAACTGCCTTAGTTAGGGTTAAAATACCATTAACAACTGTCACCACCCCTACATCAATTATGCCAATTACCAACATCTCATCTGCGACAAGGACACGGTCAACAAAGCCTTCCATCACTCCAACTACTGCTGTAACCCCACCAGACCTGTATCACCCAACAACAGTCACTACCAGTTTGCCTAACCCATCATCTACAATTACACTGACTACCACCTCTACATCAGCTGCTTCCCCTCCCAATGAAACAACTTTGCCTTCTGCAACTAATCCAACTGCTCCATCTACACTCAAAACATGGTCGACAATACCTTCCACCACCCCTACAACTGCAACTACCTCCACCACCAAAGTAACCTCAGTCACCCCAACAGAACGGTATATTGCAACAGAGCTCACTTCCATCTCACCCACCACATCATCTACAACCACGACTACACCTGCATCAACTTTTTCTGTGTCAACACAAACTACAGCAACACCAAATTCCACTGAATCTGTCACTAAGGGGACCACTGAAACAGGGTCACCTACATCTGCAGCTACAGCTGAATTGGTCACGGAAAAGACAACTACACCAACAACACCTGTTACCAATGTGCCATCTACCAATGAAACATGGACAACTTTGCTTTCCACCACCCCAACACCAATAACTACAACTACCTCCACCACCACAGTAACCTCAGTCACCCCAACAGAGGTCACTTCCATCTCACCCACCACATCATCTACAACCACGACTACACCTGCATCAACTTTTTCTGTGTCAACACAAACTACAGCAACACCAAATTCCACTGAATCTGTCACTAAGGGGACCACTGAAACAGGGTCACCTACATCTGCAGCTACAGCTGAATTGGTCACGGAAAAGACAACTACACCAACAACACCTGTTAGCAATGTGCCATCTACCAATGAAACATGGACAACTTTGCTTTCCACCAGCCCAACACCAATAACTACAACTACCTCCACCACCACAGTAAACTCAGTCACCCCAACAGAGGTCACTTCCATCTCACCCACCACATCATCTACAACCACGACTACACCTGCATCGACTTCTTCTGTCTCAACACAAACTACAGCAACACCAAATTCCACTGAATCTGTCACTAAGGGGACCACTGAAACAGGGTCACCTACATCTGCAGCTACAGCTGAATTGGTCACGGAAAAGACAACTACACCAACAACACCTGCTACCAATGTGCCATCTACCAATGAAACATGGACAACGTTGCTTTCCACCAGCCCAACAACAATAACTACAACTACCTCCACCACCACAGTAACCTCAGTCACCCCAACAGAGGTCACTTCCATCCCACCCACCACATCATCTACAACCACAACTACACCTGCATCGACTTCTTCCGTGTCAACACAAACTACAGCAACACCAAATTCCACTGAATCTGTCACTAAGGGGACCACTGAAACAGGGTCACCTACATCTGCAGCTACATCTGAATTGCTCACGGAAAAGACAACTACACCAACGACACCTGCTACCAATGTGCCATCTACCAATGAAACATGGACAACTTTGCTTTCCACCACCCCAACAACAATAACTACAACTACCTCCACCACCACAGTAACCTCAGTCACCCCAACAGAGGTCACTTCCATCTCACCCACCACATCATCTACAACCACGACTACACCTGCATCAACTTCTTCTGTCTCAACACAAACTACAGCAACACCAAATTCCACTGAATCTGTACCAGTAGAAACCAGTAAAACAGGGTCACCTACATCTGCAGCTACAACTGAATTGGTCACGGAAAAGACAGCTACACCAACAACACCTGTTACCGCTGTGCCATCTACCAATGAAACCTGGACAACGTTGCTTTCCACCAGCCCAACAACAATAACTACAACTACCTCCACCACCACAGTAACCTCAGTCACCCCAACAGAGGTCACTTCCATCTCACCCACCACATCATCTACAACCACGACTACACCTGCATCAACTTCTTCTGTCTCAACACAAACTACAGCAACACCAAATTCCACTGAATCTGTACCAGTAGAAACCAGTAAAACAGGGTCACCTACATCTGCAGCTACAACTGAATTGGTCACGGAAAAGACAGCTACACCAACAACACCTGTTACCGCTGTGCCATCTACCAATGAAACCTGGACAACGTTGCTTTCCACCAGCCCAACAACAATAACTACAACTACCTCCACCACCACAGTAACCTCAGTCACCCCAACAGAGGTCACTTCCATCTCACCCACCACATCATCTACAACCACAACTACACCTGCATCGACTTCTTCCGTGTCAACACAAACTACAGCAACACCAAATTCCACTGAATCTGTACCAGTAGAGACCAGTAAAACAGGGTCACCTACATCTGCAGCTACAGCTGAATTGGTCACGGAAAAGACAACTACACAAACAACACCTGCTACCAATGTTCCATCTACCAATGAAACATGGACAACGTTACTTTCCACCAGCCCAACAACAATAACTACAACTACCTCCACCACCACAGTAAACTCAGTCACCCCAACAGAGATCACTTCCATATCACCCACCACATCATCTACAACCACGACTACACCTGCATCGACTTCTTCTGTGTCAACACAAACTACAGCAACACCAAATTCCACTGAATCTGTCACTAAGGGGACCACTGAAACAGGGTCACCTACATCTGCAGCTACATCTGAATTGGTCACGGAAAAGACAACGACACCAACGACCCCTGTTACCAATGTGCCATCTACCAATGAAACATGGACAACTTTGCTTTCCACGAGCCCAACAACAATAACTACAACTACCTCCACCACCACAGTAACCTCAGTCACCCCAACAGAGGTCACTTCCATCTCACCCACCACATCATCTACAACCACAACCACACCTGCATCAACTTCTTCTGTCTCAACACAAACTACAGCAACACCAAATTCCACTGAATCTGTCACTAAGGGGACCACTGAAACAGGGTCACCTACATCTGCAGCTACATCTGAATTGGTCACGGAAAAGACAACTACACCAACAACACCTGTTACCAATGTGCCATCTACCAATGAAACATGGACAACGTTGCTTTCCACCAGCCCAACCCCAATAACTACAACTACCTCCACCACCACAGTAACCTCAGTCACCCCAACAGAGATCACTTCCATCTCACCCACCACATCATCAACAACCACAACTACACCTGCATCAACTTCTTCTGTCTCAACACAAACTAAAGCAACACCGAATTCCACTGAATCTGTACCAGTAGAGACCAGTAAAACAGGGTCACCTACATCTGCAGCTACAGCTGAATTGGTCACGGAAAAGACAACTACACCAACGACACCTGTTACCGATGTGCCATTTACCAATGAAACATGGACAACGTTACTTTCCACCAGCCCAACAACAATAACTACAACTACCTCCACCACCACAGTAAACTCAGTCACCCCAACAGAGGTCACTTCCATCTCACCCACCACATCACCTACAACCACGACTACACCTGCATCGACTTCTTCTGTGTCAACACAAACTACAGCAAAACCAAATTCCACTGAATCTGTCACTGAAGGGACCACTGAAACAGGGTCACCTACATCTGCAGCTACAGTGCCTTCAACTTTAAACACTTCTTTCACTAATGCCACAACAATGTGGACTACCCCACAAACGACTGCATCAACACATTCATCCTCAACTCAGCCAACAACACATCCCCCTGAATCAACAACACTAAAATCTCATCCATCAACCACTATTGCAACCAGTGTGACACCTGCTCAAACCCCCGGTCCGATTGAAGCCACCTCCACTGAATATTTTACCTCTGCTACGACCACTGCACCGACTACCAACTCCTCACAATCAACAGCATCTCAATGGGTGAGCTCTCAACCATCTATAATAAATACCACCGAGATGTCCACTAGTAGTGGATTTACCAGTACGACACCTGTACCAGAGCTGACAACCTTGCAAGAGCTGACCACAACTAAGATTAAATTACCAACAGAAGAATCATATCACACATTAGAAACCACAGCCTCGACTCAGTCTACATTTGCAACAGAATCAACAACCCTTGAAGCTGTGACAGGAACACTTTTACCTACAAACACCACACCCCAGGGTGCGTACCATGTCTTTCTTCTCCATATCATTCTCTTTTTCAGCTATCCTAGCAGTCTGTTGTTAGTACAATATTTCTAACTCTCTGTGTTTCACATCCATTAACCCAGTGTGCAGTGAGTGCACAGACCTGAAGATGAGAAAGAGCTGGGCTTGTGGTGAGACGTGGACAGAGGACTGCTTTAATAAAACATGCTCAAATGGAGTCATTGTGTTGACCCCAGTGGTTTGTCCAGAGCCCGTAGTTCCCATCTGCCCCAGAGGACAGGCCACAAAGATCTCAGATGGATGCTGTGAAACATGGAAATGTGACTGTAAGTGCATTGTCATCAAATATTGTTTTTAAATTTCTTGTTTTCGGTCCATAATATCTACTTAATCGACACTTTCTCACCCCCTCCCTAGGTCGCTGCGAGCTGTACGGGGACCCCCATTACATCTCTTTTGAAGGTGTAACCTTTGACTTCCTGGACGACTGCACCTACATCTTGGTGGAGGAGCAGTCACCACGTCATCATCTGACCATTGCCGTGGATAATTACTACTGTGTGCCAGGGCTCCAGGGCTCCTGTGCTAAGGGCATCATCCTGAAATATCATAGCCATATAGCTACGCTCAGTATCATCCCAGATTTGTTTGCGGTTCAGGTAAGAGACGGTACAACCCACAATGCATTCTTAAAAAGTAATGTTAAAATGTTTACTTCAAATCACGATTTAAGGCTGGCACTGTTGGTTTGACGATGTTCTTATCTACTGTACCTTAGGCCACTCTGAACAATGTGACCATCCTGCCACCATATGAGAAACACGGGTTTAGGTTTGAGACCACAGGGTATGTGGTGTCCATCTATCTGCCAGAGGTCCGCTCTTATGTCTCCCTCAGCCCGTCCTATACCCTGGTGGTCAATTTGGCTATGGAAAACTTTTTCAAAAACACCCAGGGACAATGTGGTGGGTAATGCATTGAAATTGGTAGTACACAAGTGGGTCAGGTTGTTATCATGAAATCAAGTGGTGAAATGACCTTAAAATCTATCTTAAGATAGGCAGATTAATCTTTCAAATGACACCTTCACTCATATTGAACTTGCTTCTTTTGGTTCTAGTTGTGGGTCGTACATAAATGTCATTAAACTTCCCTCTGACTTCCTTATGTTAAAATATCTCTCTACTTCTAGATTAAAAACACCTCCAGATGACTTCATCATCTGGTTGCGCATACTATAAAGGTTGTAATCGTGGTCAACCTGCTTTTCCAGAGCTCCTCCAGATGACATTATCTGAACTCCTAATGACGAATCGAGTGATGTCTTCTGGAGGAAAAGTACAGCTAGAAGAAAAGACATATTTACTTATAGTGAAGTCAGAGGAAAATTTAAAAGCATTAATGTACATTCACACCAAGCTGCAGAAAGCGAGTTGGAAATTGGTGAAGTCTCCCATTAAAGACTATGATGTCAAAAGCTTCAAAGTAATTTAAGTGTCTATTTAAGTGTATATCTCTAAACTCACCTGTCCATATTCTCTCCAGGTGTATGTGGTGGTGGATCGTGTATCCGTAGAAGTGGTCAGATCGAGGACGACAGCTGCTGCGATAAGACGGCGTACGACTGGGTGTACAGTGACCCTCTGAAACCAGCCTGTGACTTTGCACCAAGGGATGTAAGCTGTCATCCTGAAACACCTCCAGGACCAACTAGCATTTCCACCACCGTTACCACCACCACCTGCCCCACGAGGCCACTGTGTGAACTTCTCTATCACCCGTAAGTGCAACACACTAACTCATACACTGCTGGTTATGATCACACAATATGTCGTAAATTGGCACAAACAACCAACTTATTATCCCACACACCTTCTATTCCATATGTAACAGGCTATTCTGTGTGTGTGCTTTGTCTTTTTATTTTAAAAACCTCAAATGTTGGACTTTCTGTTTCATCTCATACAGTATGTCATCTAACCAAACATCCAATCTATTCTGTTTCCTCAGTATCTTTTCAGATTGCCGGAGCAAGGTAAACCTGGATCTTAAAAAGAGGAACTGTGAGTTTGATTCCTGTACGGACTCTGGAAGTGCTTGCTCTTCTCTAGAACAAGCTGCTGAGGAATGCAAAAACAATGGTATTTGCATTGACTGGAGGAGTCTTACTAATGGAAGCTGTGGTACGTTCCTTTATTTACGTTTTATCACACTCAGTGATGAATTTTGCAAGTTAAAAATTCAACACATTTCTTCTTAAACTGTTATTTAAAAATGGAGGATCCTATGATTCTAGTTTGGGAAGTATATGTACAGCATGTAAACGTCATAAAACTAGGCTAAGTATTTCATGTTTTAAAATATCTGTCTGTTTCTAGCTAAAAAAAATGCCTCCAGGTGAAATTAATTTGAAGAATTTGTCAGTTGAGATATTGTCATCTGGTTGCTCAAACTATTCCTCCAGATGATCACCCGAACCACTGATTATAAAGAAAACAAATAAGCATAAAAAAAAAAAATCCTCAAACTAGAACAATCATGAACGAGTGAAACATTGGTTGAGCTGATGAAATAATAATTCCTATTTGTGCTTGATGTTTCAGCTGTGCCATGTCCAAAAGGACTGGTTTACAGAGAATGTCACAACAAGCTGGATGACTTCTGCTATGGAGGGTTTGGAAACTTTACCTTGATAAATAATGTCCTCACAAATATGTTTCATATCCTGCCTAATTCCAAATAGTAAAGATAATGACTGTCAACCAGTTTTTTTCCTCAACTTTCCTCTGCTTTTGCTGTGCAGAGTTCGTTACCCAGGAGCTTCTCTCGAAAACAACAGCACAGGATGTTTTTGTCCCAGAGGCCAGTTCAGGGCAGGAAATCACTCAAACACTTGTGTCAATGAGTGCTCGTGTGAGTAACATGCTGTGTACGTGTGATGGTGAAACCTTGAAGAGCTTTGTTTAAGCTCTTATGCAGTCACTTCTTTCCTTTTGTCCCTGCAGACTGCAAAGGGCCATTTGGAGAGCCCAAACTGGTAGGAATGCCATCATGCAAAAACAGCTAATAGCTCTAACTCTGGATTCAACTTTAGGTTTAAATAAAATATTCTATAATTGTCTTTCAGCCTGGTGAAGTGTGGCAGTCCAACTGTAAGTTGTGTACATGTAACAACCAGACTCACACAGAGGAGTGTTTTGAAAGAAGGCCGGAACCAGCTCCGCTCTGTGGCCCCAACGCTGTTCTGGTAAACACGTCTTGCTGTGGTGATCAGACTTGTGGTAAGCCCGCATTTCCCGATATAATAAAAATGATGATGTCAGAGGTTGCTCCTTTACTCACAGGAATACTAATACTCGTTGCTTTTCAGTTGAGAGAACCTGCAGCTATAACGGCTACACGTACAAGGTATGTTGTGTCTAATCCCATGTACATGAATGAATCATTTCTATTGTGTATGTTCTTTATATGTGTCTTTGCGTGTGTGTGTAGGTGGGAGAAATATGGAAAGACCCTGCTCATCCCTGCATGTCATTCAGCTGCAGCACAGACGGTATTCAAACTGAGACCAAAGTCTGTCCCAGAGAAAACTGTCCTGAGGTACTGCACATCCCTGCTCTCCCAGAACAATATATAAGCCAATACGTCACAGTTAAGGGGTAATTTTAGAGTGGAACATGTTGTTGTTGGTAATAAAGAACAGGTTAGCTTTTCATTTAAATGTACACATATTTCATAAAAAGCATAAAATATACAGATTTTAAAGGAATTTAAAGAACAAGTAGTACAATAAAACTTGACCATATGATGATGAATGTGATTTCCAGGAGAACAGGATTTGGGATGATCATCACTGCTGCTTTACGTGTAAGTTGAGAACCAGTGAAATGCTGAACTTTACTGCTCATGTGTCAGATTATAAATCCGGTTAAAAATAGTTTATTCCTGTTCTTTTGTTCATCAAAAAGCGAAAAAAAAAATGGACAAACACTTATAGCACAGCATCAAAGCCACTTATTTGAAGTTAATTTAAACGTAATCTTTCTCGTCTAGGCAACAACAGCTGTGCTCCCAAGGTTTACAGCTTCAGCGTCACCATAGACAACTGCACCGCTGTGATACAGATGCCTGTGTGTCAGGGCCACTGCGTGTCTAAGTCCTGGTGAGAAGAAATCCAACTGTCACAGATTCTTAGCAAGTTAAAGTCACAGCTAGTTAAAACGTTTTTAGAGTTCAGAACGCTTCCTTCAGTCTTTCTGAATGTAAGACTTACTGTCTTAATCCTTTTCCTCTTTTGTGTCTTGGACCACGGTGACAGGTTGGTGTTAAGAGGTGACCTACAGGTGGAGCAGATGAGCAGATGCTGTCATGAGCAGAGCTCAGAGAGAAAGTTAGTGACCGTGCGCTGCTCTGACCTCTCCACCAGACTCTACGGCTACAAGCATATCACCAGCTGTGAGTGCAGACTGTGTAATATAATGTACTGAGAAGTACCCACAGTCCAGACCAAAGTTACGAATCGACACTTTTGGAATGTATCAAGCTCTAATGTATTAAAATGTTATTAATTAGTGATTCAAAGACAACATTTAGGCACATGTATTTGTCCTTTATTTAAAGTAATTACTATGAATGTTTGTGTTCAATCAAATAAAAAGCTTACGAATCACCAGCCTGTAGTGCGCATCCTCTGCAGCAAATGCAATCTCATATTACAGCTTAAAGCTTATAGGAAGTTCACTTGTCCCTCTAGCAATGACTGTTTCAATGAGTTTGTTGTTTCTGTTTAGTTTGTTGTTTTCAAAGCTGCTCCAGCAGCAGAGAAAATCTTTTCCTCTGCCGTTGGACAAGTTCAACCTTCTAAGCCTGGGTGTTACTGTATCTGATCAAAGTCTTCCTGTTCCATTATAGTCCCTAACAATGGCTTTCTTCCATCATGCCTGATGGCACAGTACCTGTTCTCACATCTGATCAGACTCTAAGATATTCCTAAAAAACACATATGATTTGATTATGACTGTGATTATTGTAATTGTTGTTGAGGATCGAACATTTAATAAATCCATAATTTTATTGAAGTCAAATTTCCTGTTTTTATCTATTACCACTTCATCAAAATGCCATGTTAATGTTTGGCTCACTCACTGATCAAGAGGTAGCATCCATCCACTACTGTATCAGGCCTCACGAGCCGCGTCTCCTGTTTTCACTCACCAAAACATTTGTGTCCCTTTACTATACATTGGACGTCCATCGTTGTCCCATCCACGGCTGCACCACCAGCATCATCATCATCATCATCATCATCATCAAGTTGCCCCATCGTCTTTAACACTGAGCAGCCTCTGTCTCCCAGCCAGCATTGTGTCCACGCTGCACACTGCCCCTCCACTTCCAGGCCATTTGTGTAAGGTTGGAATGTGAGGGTGAACAAAGCAGGAGATAAGCGGGAAGTTTGTCCTGGCAACGTGACCCTTTAGGGAGCCTACTTCAGCACTGGCTGCCAGTCATGGAGGCTTTAACCACTTCACACCTGGAACAAGTTTGCAGTGTAGTGTAAAACCTCTCACCGTTTTCCCTATTCATATTTCATGTGGTCCTCGACTTCTCTATTTTAGCCCTTTGAATTCCTGTGAGCGTGTGGTTGTAATCCCATAAATCAAAAACATGTTAATATGGAATAGGTACTTTCTCTCAGCTCTCAAATTTAAAAATTGCTAACTACAAATGAACATCTTGGTTCATCCACCATTTACCCAGCCAGGTCTCTTATTGGGCCATTATACTCTGTAGAGATTAAATGCAGTATTTATTTTAGGGGTAAGGTTGGATGCTGAAATATTGTTTTAAACATAACAGTAATTTATACTTTGAAAATGTGAACATATTAACCAGGTTTTATATTATCTGGTAATTACTGTATTTGGAAAAAAAATCTCAAATTTCAACATTATATTTAAATGTTCTTTATTTCAGACTTTGCTTGTGCACCTACTCACAAGTAGGTGCTTTGCTCACTCTGATGTGATGCCATTTCTTTACTTCTTTACCCTGATTATAACATCGCAACTATCTAACCCCCACCCCTATGCTATCTGTAACCTGCGTGTAATTCCCACCTCGAGCTTAAAGCCGAGTCTTTCTTCTTTGCCTCCTCCGTACAATCCCACTGCTGCCTGGGTCCACAGCAGCAGGGTAAACGTTGACCTGCCGGTGAAACCGAAGAGCAGATGCAGACGGGAGCGGCTTCGGAGAGGAGATCAATGACCCTGACGTGCTGCAGCAGAACTAGCAGACACGACGCCTACAGGAATATCACGAGCTGTGAGTGCAGACAAACCAGACCAAACAATGTAGAACTTGTTCAATGGAATTGAAAAATAAAATGACAAATATATTTACTAATCAAAAGTGAGTGTAATCAATTTTAATTCACTTACATTTCCACCTTAAGAGCCTATTGGCACCACACTCCTTCAGCATTGATCACTTCCATTGGCATGCAAATGGGGGTCGTCAAAGCCAGAGCAGTGTGACTGTGTGGGCGGGTAAAGTTCATGCAAAAGCAACCGCTTTAATGTGTTTATTTGGTTTTATTTACCTGCCAATTACTTTTGCACTCTGCTCTCTCATCATCGTTATTCTAAATAATATCAAAAGCTTGCAGAATACATGGATTGTATTAAATAGATATTGCATTCAATTAATCCGTTGAGGAATGTTGTTGAGCAAACCTTCCTGTCTCAAAGCGTTTTTTTGGTCCGGTGTCAAATTCAAAACGTATGTTTTCAAAATGATATCTTATACACCCTGTCTGATCAGGTGTCTGATCAGATGTGCAATGCCCTGCCATTAGGACACCGAGAGAAAAAGCCATTGTTAGGGACTATCAATAGGACAGGAAGACTTTGAACAGACTTAGGAAACACCCAGTCACACAAAAGCTGAATTTCTCCAGCAGAGGAAAGAATTTCACTCATTGAAACAACAAACCAAGAGAAAAAGCAGGCTTGTAAAATAAGCTGTTCCAGCTTCATGCTGCTGTTGCTGCTGTTTGTTGTGCGTTCAAAAGGATGGATAATTGGGAAGCTTATGAAGTTCACAGAGGAGGATGTGTGTGTGCACACTGTGAATGGATGCGTGTTTTTGCTATCGCTGAATTGGCGGACCTTTCCGGCGCTGGTCAGAAAATGCGCCCCACTGGACCTTACCCAACCAGCGTAGTCACGTTAGGGTTGGTGTGGCCGGGGGTTGGAGGGGTTACAAGGCTTTTCATTGACATGATCAACAAGTGCACATGAGTGGCTGGGTTACTGATTACATACAGTGTTATAGTTGGTTTGTGATAAGATTCTGGCCTAAGGCACAAAGTCCTGCCGGGTACAATAAGCCTTCAACAAGCTGCTTTAGCACATCCTCACATCCCTCTTTGGACCACCGGTGACTCCCAGGTAAATGCTTTCTGTTCTTTTTTTACTCTACTAACTATGCACACAATTTATGTCTGAGATGTACTGAGGCAAACCTGTACTATTTTTTCTATTGTCAACTTATTATTGCTTGTTCTGTTGTCAGAAATTGGTAAATTGGTAAATGATATTATGAGAGATGTTAAATTTGTAACAAATCTATTTTTAGATATACAAAATCATGTTTGACAGAAATTAATGACCAAAGTACAACCTTCTGGACAGATATATATATATATATATATTTGTATTTTAGTTTTTGTTAGTGATGATAAAAATATTTTAAAAAAGCATAACATGCATTGTATTATCTATATCATCTATATAAATATTACGTTGAGGATGTAAAGAGGATGTAAACTTTTGTACCCAAATGTCATTTGCCCCTGACACTGATGGACTCATGAGTTTTGGTGTCTCGTTTTAGGTCATTTGGGGTTTTTCTTCCATCTACTGAGCACACAGCAGCACCATGAGTGTAGAGTCCAAAAAACCACGTGAGGCTTGTACCTCCAAGCTCAAGGTTGGTGTTATGTCACTTTTCCCAGTATTAAAGTATTTGGGAATTTCATTTACTGCTTGTCATGGGTTCTGGCTTCAGGGTGATTGTGTGAGTTCCAAAAAATCATTATCATGAAATTTTAAAGCTTCAACCTTTACACTGAATGAGACTTTGCACGCATGTGAAATACGTTTTTCCTCCTTATAGAGTGGGAACACTGCTGGTTATGATTGTAAAAGATTATAATATCTCTTAATAACATTATTAGAGGGTGTTTAGGAAGATAATGGTTATATGGGGTGAGTGGCCACCAGCTTTTTTATGTTTTCACTTTGTTAATATGGTGATACAGTTTATAATGTGTTTTTTGATAACAGTGACTATCATCAGATTTAATTAGCAAACAATTATTGATTTCATACAAAATGTCAACAGGAGTAGGCTATGGTCAATTTCCTCACTAATAATAATCAGCAGTGCCCTTCAGTAAAGAGTGAGTCTTGTTTAAAGGTAAGACTGGATTAAACTCTGTAGGTAATTAATAGATGTTTACAATTGGAGATTAAATTAGCAGACAAGCGCTTTCAGTCATCTAAATGATTTACAAGCCATTCTGACCTAGAGCCCAGTGTGAATCCCATTTAATCTTTAACTACTTAGGGAAAAATATATGGCTGCACACAAGTCAAGTTTGCATAGCTGAGGTATACAACCCCCCCTCCCCCCAGCCCCCAAAAAAACAACTTTCCAAAGATTTTTTGACTATAAAAGTTTATTTTCATGCACATATGTGGGTGCTTTAAATGTTTCTTTAAACGAAAACATTTATGTAAAAGTTTACACTTTGCTGTTGCTGTAAAACTTTTAATCTTTTTAAGACGAGGTAAATAACAAGTGTAAGGGAAACTCAATTAGGCTGTTAGTGACATTATCCTTTTTTCCTATTGTAATATTTATCACTGCTGCTGGGTCTCAAGCCCACCAACATCCTGTTTGTTACCTTTAAAAATGCTCTAATCTACAACTGTAGTTCAAATTAAAGTGATGTAATCGAATCACGTTTGTAGTACACAAGGTTCTGTCATGAAACAATCTATCACGAGAGGTGCCCATGTGATAATTCACCCTTTCACTCATACAAGTTGTAATTACATCTTTTTCTCCTTTGTGCTAAGAAAACGAGCCTTTAGACAGTTTTAATTACTTTACTGAAACTGCAAAAAAGTAGCATAATCTTCTTTAGAGGAAAAGCTTGATGAGATTAGCACCAAGTGATCATAGGAGTGTGTGTTTTCATGTATGATCAAGTCATTGGAGAGAAGCTTCATAAAAAATGTGTGTGTGTGTGTGTGTATTTGTGTGTGTGTTCCAGCTCTTCCTGGCTTCTTTGGCGTTTGTATTTTTTGCCAAAGCCTTTAGTGGCTCTTATATGAAGAGCTCCATCACGCAGATTGAAAGGCGCTTCAACATCCCCAGCTCCCTCACTGGGCTCGTCGATGGCAGCTTTGAGATAGGTATGTGCATTTTTCACTCCATGCTTCTGCTTTTAATGCTACATGAAGCAATAAAAACAAAAGCTACAATAGTCCTGCCAATATCTCAAAAATATTGAGATTGATGTTGGATTTATGTCCCATAAGCACCATGATTCCCCTTTGAAAAAACAACATCATGAAGCTACTGCCAGTATTGTAGCATCGGCTGAAAGTAGGTGGAAAGACTTTGCTCGGCCGGCTGGAAAGCAACGTGATGTGTCTTTAAAACTACTAATGCTCACAATTTCACACCTTAAGCCGAGTTTGTTCAAGTTACTGCCACTATGAAATATATAGTCACAAAACCTCCCTCACCAACCCTCAACATGTGGTTTTCTACAGATTAACTGAAGAATAATTAATATTGAACAAAGCAAACTGCTGCCGGTAGCAGGTTATCTTTATAATTAGCATGCACACATCCATTTAATTAGCTATCATCAAGTCATAAAAAAGTATTTCTTCAAGCCAGTTCATTCACTCAGTTGTTTTTACTGCAATACTTCTTGTTCCCAGGCAACCTGTTGGTAATAGCCTTTGTGAGCTACTTTGGTGCAAAGCTCCATCGTCCCAGGCTGATCGGAATCGGCTGCTTCGTCATGGCTATAGGATCTTTCATCATAGTCCTGCCGCACTTCTTCCAGGGGCTGTTAGTACACACTTTTATTGTCTTTTTTTATTGTCCATATTCGACATTATCCTCCATCATGATCCTTCGAGGCAGAGCTCTGTGGATGCAAAAATAATCTCAGCTCTAAACCGAACCCCATTGGTCTGACTCAAATAACCAGTTCCTCTCTGTGGTTCACATTACACTGTGTGCAGTTGCAAAATGCAAGAAGTAAGACACTGTGCTGTCCCATTTCCAAAACAAGATGGGGCAGTGTTTGAAATATAAACTAAATAAGTGGAACACACAAAACTCCAAAATTGGCAAGTTTGGGTTTGAAAGGAGCATCCCAGAGAGACTGACTCTCCCTCACAGGCCTTAAATTCCTTTTCTCTACTTTCCACTGTGTCCCAGTTTTTGTACAAAAACGCTGAACTTTGTCATAAAATTGTTGATAATTCCACTTCTCTTAGTGGGATTAATATGTTTGGGGCCCACGTTGAACTCTTGCTTTCCCCCATGTAAGCTCTACCTGTTTTTTGCCCTAAATGGTTAAAGTAAGACAAACACACTAACCCTAAAGTGATTCTAGGTGTTTCTTTTTTGATATTCGGCCTCTTTGATGAGAATAAGTTCTGTGGCAATAAATATGACATTCAGCATGCATTTGTAACGCAAATTGTGTATGAACACCACACACACAGTAATGTCTCCAGCTCAGTTGAAGGTGTTTTTAGTACCTTTACTCGTGTATTTTTGGTCAGTTTCCGAAAGCTTTTTCCAAGACATGTGTGTCTGTATGAAACTGGCCATTTTGTAGTAATAATAACATTTCTTAATGTTTTTCAGGTATAAATATGAGACCAGTGTGTCTCACATCAAAAGCGCCAACAGCACTGAGACCATCCTGCCCTGTATATCCAACAACAGCATCACTGATGCAGATAAGACAATTGATTTAGATGCTCAAAAAGGTATGTGTATAGCAAACCGATTCAATACATCAAATTTGCCAAATTTACAAGAACAGAAGACAAACAACGGTCTTTGTAGAGTTCCAGTTCATGTTCTGAATGGTATCTTCCCCGTTTAGCTTGTGAGAAGGCAGCTGGCTCGTCTCTGTGGATCTATGTGCTTTTGGGAAACATGCTGCGTGGGATTGGAGAGACTCCCATCATGCCTTTGGGAGTGTCCTACCTGGATGATTTCTCCAGCGAGGAGAACACTCCGTTCTATTTGGGTCAGCCACTTTAACAGCCGACACTTTGTGTTACTTTTGATCCCATTTTATACGTTTGACAACCGTGTTTGTTTACTGATTCTATTTCATGAGTTGGTTACTTGTTGCTGGTTTGGGGTTTTTACTGCTGTTACAACACAATACTTATTAATATTAATGACCAAATTATCACAGTACTAAGTATCTAACACTTGTGTGTGTGGTTCTCTATTTTCCAGCCTGTATCCACACAGTGGGAATCTTAGGACCTATGTTTGGCTTCATGCTTGGGTCCTTCTTTGCTAAGATTTATGTTGACATTGGAGCTGTGAATTTAGGTATGGACGTTCTCAACATCAGATAAAAAAAATGTGTTACTGTGGCACTGCATCACATAGTGTTTATACAAGTGGTAAATTTCCATTAATTGGTCAGAGCAACAGGCTCTGCCCTCAGTTAAAATCCAACTTTAGCAAACCAGGGAAAACTCACCCACTCGTAACCTAGATGTCAAGGTTGTAGTTAAAGAGTCAAACAGCTGATCAGTAAAAGAGGCATTCCCAGTGTTTCTTCCTGCTGACACAGTTGGACTAGTTCACTGTTTAACACTTGAACTGCTGTCACAGTGAGAAAGGTCAACAGTGCTTTGAACACAATAACCTTCATCATCCATCTCTTTCTCCCAGACGCTATCACCATCGACTACAGGGACTCCCGCTGGGTCGGGGCTTGGTGGCTGGGGTTCATCGTGACTGGCACAGTGGCCTTGCTGTCCGGCATCCCGTTCTTGTTCCTGCCTAAGAGTATGGCCAAGCAGGGCCAAGATCAGAACCAGAGTAAAAGCACCGAGCTTTCCACGGTAGCAGAGCAGGAGAACTTCCTGCCACAGGACAGCCAGGAGCATGGGGACAAGGAGAAGCCAGTTACATTCCGGGAGCTGGCTAGAGGTATCACAAACACCAAGAAATATTTTCCAAGGGAAATTGGTTTTAGAGATAAAGAGTTTAATCGTTAACCAGTTTTAGGCCAGAAAAAGTAGAGGACAGACCTGTAACCACAATGCAATATGGGCAAGAGTTGAATGACACAGCAGACTAGTGTGAATGAGAAAACAGTTACCTAAGGCCCACTCGGGTTATAATACATTACACAACGATTATACCTGTGTCTTCAAAATATTTACTTCTGTAAGTATTTAGATTTATCTGAAAAACATGGTGTCGGTACTGTAATGAATTATCGCCTTTCTAACAGTTCCAGCCTAAAAACTGAGAAATTATAACCTTGTAAACGGAGAGTGAATGGCAGAGCCACTATATTGGGCAGCATTAAATTACGCATAATGTTATGCAGGATCATTTTATACTGTAACCCCTGAGAATACCAAATAATTAGTTTATTGCATATCTCAATAAAACTGTTTACCCTTCCCCAGAATTCTTTCCGTCCCTGAAGCGACTCTTCAGTAACAGCGTCTTCTCAATGATGATCCTCACCTACCTGGTGGCTGTCAACGGCTTCGTTGGCATGATCACCTTCATGCCAAAGTACATGGAGCAAATCTTTGGCCAACCGGCCTCCAAGTCCACCTTCCTCATAGGTACAGAGCAGTGACACAAAACCGTTTCCTTTGCATTCACTGCACTTTGTAGCCAAAGGCAACTGAAACAATGTGGGAAGTGTGATTGCAAGGCTTGAATGTAAGCACTTAATCCACCCCGAGCTTTTCCTTTGTTTGTAAAGCAGCACCTTGAGCTATAATCAACTTTTATGACCATTTGTGCTGACAGCATCAGATGGTAAAGAGATTGAAAAACAATAATCGATTGAAAAGACATAAAAGTAATGTCAGAGGTCTTAAATAGAGTTTTAAGTGCCCCGTGTGTGGGAATGTATGTAAGCGAAGCATTGAAAAGCAGCAGTGAGGTCGAAAAGTGTAAATGTAGAACAGTTACTATTTAGTGATTCATCCCTCCACCCAGGTATACTCAACCTGCCAGCAGTGGCTTTGGGGATGATCACCGGAGGTTTTGTCCTGAAGCGTTTTAAACTGGGCGTTGTTGGAGCTGCCAGAATGTCCATGGCTTCCTGTTTCGGGTCCTTTTGCCTGCTGCTCATCCAGGTCTTCATTCAGTGTGATAATGCAGAGGTGGCTGGTCTCACCGTCTCGTATCAAGGGTGAGTGGCATTAAAACGAGATGAGTGAAGGGCTGAGAGCGTTGTACGGATTCACAGCACTATGCAGATTTGAAATTAAAGTCTGTCTGTGTGTGCACCAGGGTTCCCCAAGTGTCCTACAACCAGCAGACTCTGCTTTCTGAGTGTAATATGAGGTGCTCCTGCCCGGTCAAGCACTGGGACCCAGTGTGCTCCTACAATGGCTTGACGTATTCCTCACCCTGTCTGGCCGGGTGCCAGACCTCGACCAACGCTGGCAAGGAAATGGTGAAGCAGCAGCTTTCCCTAGAATTAGTGAGAACAATAGAGCATCATTGTTCCTATAACTGCTCTGTTTCATTTCCCTGCTTTCTTTAGGTGTTTCATAATTGTACCTGCGTGAAGGAGATGATGAGTCCAGGCATGAACATGTCTGCAGTGCTGGGTCAGTGCCCCAGGAAGAGCGACTGTGACTACAAATTTAAAATCTACATGGTTTTGTCTGTTCTGGGCTCTTTCATTTCTGCAAGTGGGGGAACACCAGGATACATCGTAGTGCTCAGGTCAGAAACAACATCTTCAACAACAGGGTATCATGATACCTTAGCATCTTATCATATCTATATTTGTATATTCTAATATAATACAATACAGCAGCTCTGCCATGGATTCTGATTTTACCAGGTGGTCAGTGTAGTTGGTTGGCCGTCCAGTATTAGAATTCACGGCAGAGCTGCTGTATTGGATTGTATTAGAATGTACAGGTGTACCTAATAAAGTGGCCAGAGAGTGTGTTTAGTTTTTTTAAAAGTTAGTCGTGTAATGATTTTTGGACATTACATTGAACCTATATATTTGATTTTTAACTTTTTTTTGGATGAATATCTTTTAACTTTTGAATATATATTCCAGGTCCATAAACCAAGACCTGAAGTCACTGGCTTTGGGTATGCAGACACTGATAGTAAGAACTCTGGGTGAGTACCAGACATGTTTTAGTTTCAGAGAAAACCATTACACCAGGCTTCTAATTAAACGACTGATAATAATAAGCCTGTTTTGAGAAAGCACGTGACTTTGTGTGTTTTCAGGTGGGATACCTCCTCCCATTTACTTCGGAGTGCTGATTGACCGAACTTGTTTGAAGTGGGGAACCAACCCATGTGGAGGTCGTGGAGCTTGCAGATTCTATAATGCTAACAAGTTTAGGTACACTAAAAACAGTTTTCATATTTTCATGCCTCTTATAATATTCCATAGACATTTGGAATATGTTCAAGTCTTTAAGTCGAAACGTACATCTACAAATTCAGTGTAACTATATAAAGTCTGACAAATTTGTGTAATGGAGAAATCAATTTGAAAATCTTTTGCCTAACCTGTTTCAATACACGTTTTTTTCCAGGTTGACATTCATGGGGGTGATCACTTGCCTCTACTCCCTAACCAACATGCTGTGGGGTGGCGTCTACTTCAGAATTATCAAGAGACAGAAGAAGTTAGCACTGATGAAATCGGCAAAAGAAAATGGACTTGAGGAGCGCGGACTGGGCAATGGACATGCCAGCATCAGTATTGCCAAAGACCTAGACCAGGCAAGCACTGTATAAAGTGCACTGTTGTATATAATGCAGACCAATAACACAAACAGTAATGTCTATTGCCAGTGTACTGTGCTGCTTCCATGTTGGACCAAACGCAGTAATGGTACAGTGTCGGCACTCTTTGGTCTCCTCGAGCAGTATACCTCTTTTTTACATAACATAGATACTGAGCCACAATCGTCAACTGCATTTTGTTCATTTCAAAGATCGTTCAGAGGACATTAAATATTATGCAATTCACGGTAAGCAAAAATTGTTTTATAATAATGTGAAGGTCTCTATTTCTTTACTTGTAGCGTACCAAACCATAATGGGAACATTTGGTAGTCTGTGTGGGACGTGGGGCAAAAGCACCAGATCGACCTGAATTCACTTATTAATTGAATATTTTAGAGTCTATGTCAGAAAAAGCGAGAATAAGATGAGTAACGTTTGGTCTATGTCTCCGTTTTTACTTGAACAGTAGGAGGTCAGACAATAATAATATTGTCTCATTCTATAGCTTTACAGGTAAAGGGATTGCTTATATATATGTGATTGCAGATATTTTGAAATGGCAAAAAAGGAAATAGCTTTTTTCTACTAGCTAGATGTGCATTAGGCTTATGCTTAAGTGTGTATCTGCTTATTTTTGATTTAATTTTGACGGGATGCAAACCTAACCCTCATAATTTACATTTTCAATCACATTTCCCCTCTTTGGCTGTTTAAAAATATGATGGGAACTTTCCCACCCAACTGTAATCATATGTACAGTATACAAGCATGATACATTATTGATATGTACAGTATATAGAAGCAATATTTTGTGACCAAACCTTTTTCTTTAGTACATTGCAGTTAATGTATGTAGGATGTTCATAACTGTGACTGTGAGTGAGTTGTAAGTCACTGGTTTACTATTTTCAGCATGGTTTGTCCCTAATATGTTTTTTCTCAGACTCGAGGTGGGTCTAAATTTTAATTTATTCACAAACTTACACGATCCCAAGGGCATTTCTTTTTTTTTTGTACTTTTGACAGAGGCTGGCAGTTTCTATCTGTTCCCAGTCTTTGTGCTGAACTAAGTAACCAGCTAAGCTATGCTAACCAGGTTTACAATCAATGTGCAGACATGACAGGATTGTACTATCAATCACTCACTCAATAACAAGAAATAAGCATATTTCCTAAATCCCATAACTTTTAATTAAGGCTATTATAAAAAGTTTAAAAAATGTTAGGCTGTGAAAAAAAGGGCCTGTTTTTGTACTAAGTTACTGCAGCTGTGGCTCGTTCTCACATTGTCCAAAAAACATTTCTGATATAGTAAAAGTACTAGTGTCTTCCAAAAATGTATATATTAGCTACATATTTGACCTATATTTTATTTATAATTCTGATTTTTAACAGTTTACATATCAGATGGTAACCTTCACTCTGAGTGTTAGCATTGTTAGCAACTGATAGACATGTCTGGATATCTCACCTGTCTGACATTACGCACACATTCATGTTACATCATTTTTTTTTCATGAGCAATTATATAATCGTCTGACGCACCAGAGTTGGCCTGGAGAAGTTCGCTGTAGTTTGGGTCAGGTTGTCTTTATTACAGCCTGACCTGAAGCTGCAGAGGACAAGAAGTGAAATAACTGGAATGAAATTTCCAGTAACCAGGTTATTACAGCACTTGTAATCTCTAAACTTTACCCAATGCCCCAATAAACCTGGATTCTCTCCCAAGTTACAAACATTTTTTTTATGTAATCTAATGGCAAACGAGAATCACACAAACGAGAATGCGTGTGTATGTATACATACATATACATATATAATTATTGTTTATAATAAAAAACAATGAGGAATTTATACAGTGTGTTAAATATGTATTTTGTCAGTATTTTTTTCAGTAATTTTTTGTCATCATATCTGCCTTTTCACAATTTTATTATTCCCCTTAAAACAAACATTAAAGATAAATTTTCACAATACATTCAGAATCTTTTTATTCATTTTCTTTTTAACATATTCTGCAACAACTGAAATAACTCTTTTGTAACTTTATTTATTTTCTATATGTTGCATGCTTCCATATGCTTGTTACAGCTTAAAACAGCTATAATCAATATTTTAGAAAGGGAATTGGATTATCACTGACTCTGCTGGAAAAAGTGTGGTATTGCTTGTTTCTGTTGCCCTCAAGTGTTCAAAAAAAATTTATTGCAGATTTAAAGCAAAGGCTCACAATTTCAAGTGTGTCTTGAAACAATGCTAAGGTTCCCATCCATCAATCTCCATCAGTTAGATTATAGAACAGCCATGCTTCTGTTTCACTGGCACATATATCTGGGTATCGTCAGCATATTAGTGAAAAGGACAATTATGCATTCTAAGAATTAGGCCAAGGGGAAGCAGATAGAGGGAAAAAAGCAGATGCCCAAGAATCGAGCCCTGAGGGTCCCCATAGTGTACAAGAGAGGAGCAGAAGAGGACTGGACATTTTTATGTTAAAAATAATATAATATAATTTTTATGTTCTCTCTATCAAGTATGGCCTAAACCACTCCAGAGTAGTTACAAGGATGCCTACCCATTGATCTAACTGAGAAATCAAAAGGCATCATAGATAAAGAAATAAGGGGAAAATGGAGCAAAAAAGCATTAACAGAAACAACCTTTATTCGTCACTGAGCACATATTCGTCACTCTGCCTTTAACCCATCCCTATGGGGGGATCCCACACCGGGATTTGATCCTACATTGTCTGTTTTGCGAAGGGTAAGTGGGACCAGTTACTTAGTTGAATCTACCTGCTGACTTCTAAGAAATGTAGTATTTCTGTAGAACATTTAGAATTCCTATAGTTTTCAACCAAGGAGTTGAAGTTTGTACTTACCAGTGGTTATTATACAGTACGTACTGTACATTGTACTGCATGAATGTAGATGTTTTTTCCAATGGTGGAAAAGAGTAACTGGTCTTGGCTTTTAATCGCACTGGGTTAATAGATTGCATCAGAGCATGTTGACCCAGTTAATACTTGCCTATGAGTTTTTCCAGAAGTGTATAGTCCTACTCAACATAACAGAGTAAATAAGTAAAGTACCACATTGTCTCACAGTTTTCTGTGCACTAAGTTTGGCTTGTTAAAGTTAAATGTTAACTTTAACTTTCCTTTGTTCACTTTTTCCACATATGGCATTTCTCAATTTTATCCATTCAACGACAGTTCTGTGTTTTTCATTTTGTTTGTTTTTTAATTTTATCGCGTTATATAACATATTGTGATATTAATCTCCAGTTTGTCTTTATAACACCAATAATGTCATACTTTACAATAGATTGTATTAGAAAATTAGGAGAAGTTGGAGCATCAATTAGGTAACATTATAACTTCTTCTGTATTTATTCCGTCAACTTAGTCAGTTTTTAAACAGAGCTTCATAAATGAACGTGGACGATGGTGCAGTGTCTGGCTTCCCCAGCAGGCTGTGCTCTCCACAGCAAAATGTCCAGTGGGCTGCGCGTCACTGCCAGGCCGCAGACTGCTTCAGTGCTTTCATTTGTACAAATCAAAGTGCGTGTCACAGAAATCTATGTTAACATTCCTACAGATAGTTTGAAAGCATTTGTTTTTCTTTATACGAGTAGATACCGTAAGTATTTTTATCCTGTCTGTACAGCACATTACTGTCTGCATGTCCCTGAAACTGGATACAGGGACAAAAGACCTGTAAAATACTTGTCCATGACATGCACTTCTGGGAGAAGGTATAATCTTTTAGAAAGGAAAAGTAGTGAACACTTTCTTCGCTGTTGCTGTGGAGGAATGTGAACGCTCTTAATCCTAATCCCTGGAAACTGTGAGGGGCCAAAGACGATCACGAGACCTGCTGCCTGGCTCCATGAACCCCCATGGGTCACAGCACGTATAGAACATGTTTTCACAGAAATACACTTTGAGATCCTCATCGATTCCTTACAGTCGAGTGTCAGGTGATGCATTGAAGGCTGCTTGGACTAGTGGCCTTTTAAAACAGCATATCATTTTTAATACTGTGTAAAAAACAACAAGCCCCAGATATTTTACCTTGTGGGAAAAAAATTCCAAATGGCCTGGTTTGGAGTTCTAATCTTTCTCCCTCTTTCAACCTCCTCCTGTTCTGTTGTCGCTGTCCCCCTCCTGGCTGGCATGTGTGCAGAATAAAAATGTGTGAGGCCTTTTGTCCAGCAGGTTCGAAGCAAGAGCTCTGCCCTCGGACAGGAGAAGAGGAGTTTGGGGTGAGCAGGTCCGTCTCCTCTCAGAACAAGGACTGACACGTCTGCTTAAAGAGGAACAGAAGAAAAGAGAGGAGACCCCGTCCCCCTCAGCCTGAAGGCGCTATAGGTATTTTATAAAATGTCCTCAGTAGTTCTTTACATTAGTGCTTTTGCATTCTCTCTTGTGAAGATGAAGAATGTCCCAGGCTTAAAAATGCTTTCAATGTAGTTACATTTTCAGAATTCCTCTGCCACATAGGACCAGCGCTTGCTGATCAGAAATGAATCAGATTTGAAGGCAAGCATTTCTGTGGGTGACTGTATTAACCAGATTAAACCTGAAAAGGATTATCAGAAGATCCGAAAAACATAACTTGTGATGGCTATTACCTCCTTCAAGTGTTACACAGAAGGTAAATGAAGACAGGGGTGTCGCTGGAAACCAGTTTCTCTCTCTGATGTGGATTCAGCCTGCAGCTCTGTGTGACCTGAGATCATTGTGAGGTAAGGAGACAGGTGACGTTTGCACAGATATAGTTTCCAGCTCTTCTGCTTTCACTCACTTCTAAATGCAAACGTGTATGATCTAAAACAAATAGCTCGTCACTTGTGTATCAATAGAAAACAGTGTTTACCAATTAAGATTTATCTTTTTAAATGGTTTAAATGTTTTTTGCTCATTGCTCATTATTAAGAATCTGTCCTTGAAAGAAGTTCTTATGTTGTGAGCTTTAATAACTAAAAAACTTGCTAAACAATAAACTAGTGACAATGATAAACATCAGACAAGCTTTGAAAAAGAAATTAATGCCAAACAGCCATGAAAGTAGTATAAATCTTATCCAACTCTCAAAAAGAAATGAATAAGCCCACCTCCCAAAATGTAATGTAAATATTATCTGACTTATTTTACTGTACTTTGTGGTTTCCTTTAAGGTCTGTTCTTGCAGGTACCGACTATGATGGAGGAAACGGCAGAGGACAGAAACATGATTACCAGCCAACAGGCTCTGTGTGTGTCCGATCAGAAGGACAGCAAACGCACTGGCATCTCCACTCTCAAAGTACTGAAGCTATGTGTTACGAGTTCATTTTGTTGAAGCACTCGGTGTAAATTGCACTAGATAGAATGAGCAATCTCTAACTCGTGTGTTAGAGCAGAGACCAACATCCAACGTGCTGGTCTACAGTAGACAAAGGCTTAAAATGTGAAATACTCAGTTTTGGGGCTATTGAACTGCACAGAAATATGTTTTCCACAATAGCAGGTGGAATCAAGCCGTTCTCAAGCCAAATTTCTGCACTATTGCAGCGTTACACATCAGTCCTCATCAGCAGGGTGATGGAAACTTCTTCCAGAACACATCTGTGCTCATGGGTTTCACATGAGTCTGTAGTTACTGAGGGTGTAACATGCAGAATCCTAAACAAATAAAAGCTCAGTTGTAGCCAGGTATATCAGGACACTTTTTTGCACTTTACTGCTTCTGCGTTTCTGTTTTTTTATTGCAACCGAAGTACCCATAAAATAAATTGATCCATCCTTCCGGAGTACATATTAATAAATTCCTTACATTCTTCAGTCTGCTGAAACTGAACCCTCTGAATACTTTAGTATTGGATCCAAATAACAAAAGGAAAACCTCTTGTCTTTCCTGCTGTGGACCAAACACGTGACAAATGTATCAGCTACAGGTGAAATTAAAATGCACACAAGTTCAAAAGCAAACAGAAAATCCGATGCTAAAATATGTCTTTTCATCTAATAGAGAAAAGAACATTGACTTGATACATAAAGTAATATAACAGACAAAAGGCTGTACATTGCAAGCATACAAGAATATGCATGTGCAAAAATACCTGATGGGGATTAGTTTAGTAATAAAGCATGTCCAGGGTGCTCTCACAGCAGGTGGAGGCAAAACAGTTTCACAGTTTAGGTGAATATCCTGCGGCTTAAATGTCCCTCCTTTCTTGTGTTTTCCAGCTGTTTATTGTGGCGCTGTCCTTCGCCTACTTCTCCAAGGCCCTGGCAGGGACCTACATGAAGAGCTCAATCACTCAGATTGAGAGGCGCTTTGACCTCTCCAGCACACACGTTGGACTCATAGATGGCAGTTTTGAGATGGGTACCGTCAAACTTTTCAGCAACTAATCAGGTCTCACCTCAGTGACGCTGTGGTTTTCTAATTCTATAATTTGGTCCTCTGCTCTTTTGTTTCACCTTCCTGGACGTAGGCAACTTGCTGTTTCTAGCAGTGGTAAGCCATTTCGGGGCCAAGCTGCATCGGCCCAGACTCATTGCTCTGGGTTGTTTCCTCATGGCTGTCGGGGCCTTTCTCACTGGCCTGACACACTTCTTCATGGGACTGTAAGTGTCAGCAAACACTTTGATTTAACCAAAGTGATGACAAAGACCTGCGGATTATCCTGTTTATTTTAATCTAATTGAGGCACCCATGTCTTTACAGCTACAACTATGACACAGTCCTTCAGGTTTTTCAGAATGACAGTGTGAACATCGCCGCCTGTGCGGATCCTCAGAAAACACATGGCGTGCCCAAAATCCACAGAAAACTTTATGTGGATGACAGCAAAGGTAATGCTACAGGCTTTATGTTTAAATAATGAATAGGTTCGCATAATCAATAGTCTTTTGCTATAAAAGTTCTGATTTTTTAGGAAAGAATTACACTCATTCAACATTTAATGAAACGTTTTTAATAGTTACAAAGTGCAAATTTACACAACATGTCACGACTGTGGATACACTTGCACCACAATGAAGCTGAAATTAAATTTTTTTGAGAACCACTGTATCAATGAAAGATTTTCACACACCCTAGGATAAACTATAATATCTTTGAACCAGCCTGTTCTCATTTCCAAGGTGTCAAAATGTCCAGTTCTTTTGGAATACATGTGACACAGCAAGACAGAGGACTTTTGCACAGGAGACCTGGGTTTAACTCCAGTGCAGTATGTTGTGTACTTTAAAGATTGTTGCACAACGTTGAACAGATGGGTATTATATTCAGGGTGTACTTAACATTTTTAATGTATGCAGTTTTTAGATGTTATGTATTTAAACATAACTTATATAACTATCTATACTGAAGCATTTGTGTCTAACCCTAACCCAGTTGATTTTGTGCATTAAGTCAACCTGACTGTGCTTTTTACACAACTATAACAGAACAAGTCATGGTCAGAGGTCTGCAAAGCAGGCACAGTCGTTCGCCAAATAGTGACGCAAAGGATGTAAAAAGCGGCAAAATTTGACATCATCTGATGCTGTTGCATGAGAATGTGTTGCTCTGAACACATTTTATTATGTCCAGCATTTTGGTGTATGACTAAAACACCTGAAAATTTGGTAACTGTGATTACTGCTAATTGGGACTCGTTACCATGTCAACATGCTCATTGAGTCAGTGGATGTGATTCATTTGCCAAACATCAAGATATTAGGATAGTGAAAGTGTGAAACAGTGGAACTTAAATGGCTTAAATGAGCATGACTGTGAGATTGGACAATCCCCATTTCCAGAAAAACTGGGACAGATTTTTAGGGCTGATGAAGGACTTATGCACATGTTAAAATACCTTTCACTTACAAGCATTTGTTACATTGTGAAGTGAAAAACGGTTGAGCAGCTAAATTCGATGTTAAGGAAAAATGGGAAAAAATTGATTCAGAATTGAAACCACTGGTCTCGTCGGTTCTTTCAGAGAGTTTTTAAAATGAAGATGCAATGCACCTCAGTGGTACACATGTCTGATATGTGTTGATATCATCATATTCAAAAAGAGTATTTTTTTAAATTCTCAGTTTCAATATTTGGTATGTTGTGGTAAGTACAATCAAAAATACATTTTTAATGAATGACTAATACTTGCTTTCTCTTGATGTTCACATTTTACACATCTCAAGCTGTTGATAATTACATGGATACCAAAACAATTGTGCTACAATTGTGGGTGCAAAGTCATTTCTAAGCCTTACAAACCTCTCCCACCAAAACAACTTGTGACTCTAGACCAGAAGCCTCTGCTGAAATGGCATATACAAAGAAACTGTTATGAGACCAAGTTAAAACCCTTAACAGCATTCTAGCTTTCTTTCAGCTGTCACTGGAGTTCATTGACCCCGGTCTGACCTTCAAAGCCACTTAACTTCCATGCAGTTCACATACTGCTCAACTGTTGTGTGAACAAGGCGTCCGCAGCAGTGATTAGACGGTGGACTACATGGGAAACTATTCCATCACTATTTAGCTGCATTTAGTGCTAATGTATGTGTCCAAACAATGTGTAATCAAGCATCAGTTAAAAGCCTGGTCATGATAACTGATATCATATGGTAGTTGCATACAAAACACGTGTCAAGGTGCTAATTAGTATATGTATATATCGGGATCTCACGCTCGAAACGTGTGGGTTCGACGTTTGCCGACAGCATAGTACAGTAGTCCACTCATGTGTTTTTGTGAGATTTAAGTGTCATACAAAGTGTATTTCATCTGCACTTAAGAAGCCCTCAGAACCCAATACACAACCGCTGTGGTTAAAAGCATAAATGCAGAAAAACAGCTCAAGCTTTGCATCACAGCGATGTGTGTATAACACACATTTTACAGGCCAACATACAGTATGTGCTATGTAGACAGCTGGATTCAAATAGGAATGATTTGTTGTGTGACACGTGACACACACAATGGAAAAATGTGTTAAATGCTTTCTGTGTGGACTGCAAAGCTGACCAACAAGCTGATTTGGAAAAGGGAAAAACAGAATAGAGACAGAATATGTGTGATCGTCAGGCTTAAATTGCATTGCTGGAAAAAGAAGACTTCTGTAAGATTTATGGTAATAAATTCAGCTCGGACGCCCATTCAGCCCATTTGTTCACATATTCTTCAGTGTTTTGAAGAGGCGCTCTTGTTCCGCTCAATTCTGGCTCACTGAGATGGACTTCAGCGGAAATGTTGGCTCAGTCTTTCTATTGTTGAGCTATAATTATTTTTTCTTCTCACAAAAACATGTTATGCACACACGGATACGACATATTGATCCTGTCCGGCCATTCAGTTGAAATGTATTTAGACAGAAATACAATATGGAAGTTGAACAATGCATTGATTTACAAGCTTAAAGCCACATTCTATTCAAACTGATACTGGATCAACGCCACACTGTGTTCATACATAATTAAGGTGAACGACTTTATTCTGTCTCTCTCACTGACACATGACTGTGACAAAAAGACATGTTTTTTTCCATTTAGTTCGATATTTTTTATTAAACTTCTAAATAAATATTTTACAAAAAAATATTTTACTCTAAATATAAAACTTTAATAAGACTTTTAAAAAGTCCATAAACACAAAAGTGCAACGGCGAACTCAGGCTGCCCGAGTGTCACGGGTGAAAAAATCTAAAGACATAGGCCAGTACAGTGGTGGAGTGGTTAGGGCTGCTGCGCTGTCTCCAGCTGACCATTTCCTGTATGGAGTTTCCATGTTCACCGGTTCCCAAGCAGGGCAGGAGTTCTTGAGGACAAGGACTGACAAACCATGGCTTAACAGAGAACATACTGTCATTGCTTTTGCTCTGTTTAAGGGGGAACTTGTTTGTCAGGACATTTAATCATGATTGCTGAAGCCACCAATGCAAAAGTGATAGATAATGTAAAAATGTATGAAGGAGGAAGATTTTCATGTTGGTGTTCAAGATTTTATTTAAACATACACAATAAAAATATCTCACAAAGTGGTATTTTAACATAATTATTATCGTGGATTTCTGTGTGTCATTATGCAGCCTGTGTGAAAGAGTCTGGTTCAAACATGTGGATCTATGTTTTCCTGGGGAACGCCCTGCGGGGGATTGGAGAAACTCCAGTCACACCTCTGGGCATCTCCTACATTGATGACTTTGCTAAAGCTGAAAATTCACCTTTCTATATAGGTAAAAAAGATATACCATACAGTTCAATTTGTCTTATTTTTTAAAAAATGTCTTATTATGCTTGACTTTGTCTTTTTAAACTTTGACAGCTTGTCTCCAGACCATTACTCTGCTGGGCCCCATGTTTGGCTTCCTCTTGGGTTCCTATTGCGCCAAACTCTATGTTGACATTGGATATGTTGATATGGGTAGGTGTAATAACTTTGTTTCATGAGAGGTTTGTTGTTAGTGTTGGTTGCTCACACCCCAAATATAAGTCTATTTTGCTACGGAAGCTAGTTGCAAAAGGCAGTTTCCAACATTTCTGCATACAAAATAGGTTTATCTCTGGCAAAAAATGAAAAGCTTATCTGAAATTACAGAAAATAATGAAACATTATTTGTAGCAATAAGTCAGAACATCAGGCAATGGTTTGACATGCTACCACAAAACTATCCGAACAAGTCCCCTTGACGTCATTTAAATTGTGCAGCAGAGTAACAGTTTTCCCTCGTCCATTGTGATGTTCACTACACAAAAAGATGGACAGATTGAAATTGCAGTCAGAGACAACACACACTCACGTATCTGTCATCCAGAAAGTGTGACCATTACTCCGAAAGATGCCCGCTGGGTGGGCGCCTGGTGGATGGGCTTCCTGGTGTCCTCAGCCCTCCTGCTCATCTCCAGCATTCCCTTCTGGTTCCTGCCGCGCTCGCTGCCCAAGCAAGAAGACGTCACAGACGAGCCACCTCCAAACGATGCCCTCAGCAACAATCACAGCCTCAAGTTGGCTGAAATTGCAAAAGGCACAGTAGAGAAATGTTTTCTTCTTACCTTGGTTTCATTGAATTTCCAGTTTAATTTTAACAGTTTCATGGCCTTTGCTTGTATTTTTCCTGTATCCACAGGGTTCCTTCCATCGCTGAAGCGCCTGTTGGGAACTCCTGTCTACTTCTTGCTCCTCTGTGGGACCATCCTGAAGTTCAACTCTTTCATTGGCCTGTTTACATTTAAAGCCAAATATATGGAGCAACAATTTGGGCAGTCTGCATCCAGAGCCAACTTCCTCATAGGTACAACTTAAATAGTCTTTATAGTTAAAAAGACGCTTTTTTGTAGTGATTTTTATTAAGTGAAGCATTTACTTAGTATTTTTGCATTGAGAATCGCCTACATTAGTCTGCTCTAGGCACCTCACATTTTCTCTAAAAGCAAATTTACAACTCAAGCTAATAAGGTTCAATTCTCTGACTGGTAGATGAGCCCGGTGTCCTACTTTCAATTCATATTTTAGTGGGTTTTATTTTTTTAGGTGTGGTGAACCTGCCAGTGGTGGCAGTGGGGATCTTCCTGGGAGGGCTGCTGATGAAGAGGTATAAACTGAGCGTGGTTTCAGGAGCTCAGCTCTCCTTTGCCACATCCTTCATGGCGTACCTGCTCCTGCTGCTACAATTTGGCACTAAATGTGACAACATTCCCATAGCTGGGCTCACCATTTCCTACAATGGGTCAGTGTTGAAACATGAAGGAAACATGAAACCAAATTACTGCACCGTTAGTCAAGTCAGATTTACACTGAATTTTTTTTAATGTAGGCGAGAGCATTGATTCATTGTATTTTATAAACGTATATTTATATTTGCCCGACAGAACGACAACTAAATCAGCCGACGGCAAACTGCTCTTCTCCGAGTGTAACAGAGACTGCTCGTGTTCGGTGGAGGAGTGGGACCCTGTGTGCTCACACAATGGCATCACCTACATCTCTCCGTGTATGGCTGGCTGCCTCAGCTCCAGTGGATATGGCAAGAACACAGTAGGACCACCAGGATGACATCAAACAAAATTCACTTTTAAATGTTCCCTTAATAATTTTCTTTCTGTTTAAAAAAAAATCTAAATATACCCAAATGATTGACCTTAAAGCATTTAAACAATCAAGTGGAACAACATATTTCTCACCGGTACCATGCAGTTCTCAACCCTTATTTAAAAGAAACACTCTTCAGGACTCTTGCCACGAGACTGTTACTTTTTCTGAACTATTCATAGAACTAGAGCAGTTAAACGATTTAGCAAGTCCAATAAAGTCCACAAATTATGCTTTAGCATCTTATATGTTTTTTTGTGATTAACTTTTTAAATCTTATTTTTCTTATCATCTTTTGTCTCACTAACATCTACTTTATTGAAATTCATCCATTTGTTTTTTCAATTAAACTCTGTCATTTTTAAGCACACACATAGATAAATCAAAAGGCACAGAGAATTTGTTTCATATTTAAAGTGAACAAAAGTAATGGAACTTTACATGCAGTAAGTCATTTACAGTTCATCCTCCCTATATTTTACTAGGTCTTTCACAACTGCAGCTGTGTGTCCAGCTCCTCCCCAGCAGGCAGCAGTATGTCGGTGAGGCTGGGCCAGTGTCCTCATGCCAAGGAGTGTAGCCGCAGTTTCACCTCCTACATGGCTGTATCTGTTCTCAGCTCCTTCATCAACTCTCTGGGAGCCACGCCTGGCTACATGGTCATCATACGGTCTGTGAACCCAAGAAGACAATAAAGAGAACTGGAAATGTCCTTCTTTTGGTTTAAACGTCACTTATCGCAAACATTTTCTACTGACAAGGATCTGTATTAATAACCTGCTGTTTTGTAATTGCAGATGTATTTCACCGGAACTCAAATCCCTTGCCCTCGGTATACAGGCTTTGGCTACTAGGACTCTTGGTGAGTACAAGCCTGTAAAGAACTTTTATTTTCTATTTGTTTTGCTTTTCATCTTCAATAATGTTATGTATAATGACGTCTTTGGGTAATGCATTGTCGTTAGGTGGAATTCCTGCACCAATGTACTTCGGAGCCCTGATCGATTCAACATGCCTGAAGTGGTCAGTGAAGGCATGTGGGGGAAGGGGAGCCTGTCGCATTTATGACTCTGATATGTACAGGTACAACTGAATTTGATCAAAATGTACTAGAGCTGTGGCTTTTCTAGTTATAATATTATTGCATATATTATTGTTTTGTATTCCACCATTTCAAACACTACACCAATAAATATTTTTGGCCTGATGTCTTTTTTTTTCAGAGTCATCTTCCTGGGTCTGATTACTTGTCTCAGTGGCTCCTCGTATTTCTTCATAATTGCTGTCATCGTCCTCCTCAGACGACAGTTTCGGAAACCTGAGCGGAAGACACGGCAACTAAAAGCTTCAAAGGACATTGAGCTCAAGACTTCATCGAGTCCCACTGAGGAACAGACTAGAGATTCTACAACTAGTACATTGGCTCAGGGTCCCAAAGTTTCGGTAACGGTTGTGGTGAATTTGGAGGATGATGGAGAGATTCATAGTCTAGAGCATTTCTCCCAAGATGCCATTCTCACCTCCACAAAACCCACTCAGGAGCCACATCAGCCTGAAACCCTGACAGCAACCAATGTTGAGACAGAGGTGTATTAGCTGGAGCCAGAGGAAGAGGTGAAAGAGGGAAATAATAAGGAGACAAGTTGGAAGCAGCGCAGATGGACATTTTAGAGAAAGAACCAACACACAGCGAAGAAACGGACTCACAAATCTAATGGATATTTTTACAGGGTAAAACAAAGCCAACTGAGCCAAAACAGTGAATTTTCCTCAGTTTGGACAAAAGTCACAATTACTTGCCAGGAGGGACTGAACTTTGTGTGGTCTACATGCTGACAGTAGGTTTTCTGTTATTAAAGATTATAGCAGTTGAATTATACTTAGTCCTGAAGACTTAATAGGTCATCGAATTTCAGCAGCATGTGCAGGATTTGGTACAGTATGAAAAATGGCAACAACAACTCAATACCCCGATGTGTGAACGATTACCCAGTCTTACTCAAGAAACTGAGGAAACTTCTTTGCCAAAATATATGTTTTCCTATTATATCAATAAATGAAGTCTTAAATGTGTGGTGTTTTTGTCGAGTTATGTTCTGCTGATCTGATCTACGCACAGTCTCAAGTACATTAATGGAATGGTTAGCACTGCCGCCCCACAGCTGGAAGGTGCTTTCTGTCTGAAGTTTGCTCGTTCTCCCCGAGCCTGCGTGGTCCATTAATTGGTGACTCTAAATTGCCTGTAAGTGTGAATGGTTGTCTCTCAGTACGGTTGTATGTGTTGGCACTGAGAATCGGCTGGAATCGGCTCCAGGCCCCCATGACCCTGAACACAATAAGTGGTTACAGATAATAGATGAATTAATGGAAAAACAAATACTGATGAAGTTTTCTTTTAAAATTTTAAAGGAAAAGTAGTTGCTTATTTCCACGTTGAGTGGACACAACATTTAAGTACAATACTAGCGCTGCTTTATCTCTGGTAAAGAATACATCTGGCTCTTCATTTGCTAAGTGCTCCTCAGTGGTCACCAGTAATTTGCAGACATTGTCTGTTTTATGTTTGGTTTTGGAAAGGAAACGTACAGCTGATGGTTATTACCTGCTACATATTGCAATGACTGCTAACTTATGTTGACAGAGTCAACCAGTCATTGTGAGCCATAAAACTAAACCCATTGGTTGAAAGAAGAACTTCACAATATATAAAAATAAAGACAACAATAAAGAGGAGTGTAAAGTGATAATTTGATGTACTGTAGGTTTGTCACTATGAGATTTGTTTCCATAACACACACGCTTTGAACCATTGTTACATATAGAAATATTGACCATAGCAGCTTTATGTTTTGGTAAAAGATTACAGCTGCATCTAATGCCTTACATTAGTACATTTGCATGTAAACAGCTGAGAACGACGGTTATGAGAACTACACTGCTGATTAAAAACTGACTCATGAATATTAAGCTGAAGAGAAAGCATCGTTACTTTTAGCACAAAACAATGAATAAATAATAGCAGCATTGCAGATGAAGCAGTCGTTCATTACATTCAATTAATTAAACAACTGGCATCTGCTTTCCCAGTACAGGTCGGTGTTGGTTGCGACAGTCCTCCTCTCTGGATCAAACGGGCTGGTTCAACCAAGATCTCACATTCATACAAACAGTCTGAGCCTCCAGGTGTGGACGCCCTCGGCAGGAACAGTGTACGAATCATTCCGCTGGGACTTCTGATCCCTCTCATGCCCAGAACTAGAATAAAACTCGTACATCCATATTGAGCTTGTATACTGGGCTTCAACGCTGCACTAAACATGAAAGTTAGGATCTTTAAAGTAATGTAGCATATTTAAAAGATCAGGTAGGTTGTAAAATTGTAAAGTTTATCTGACAGTGGTGTAGTAGTTCATGTTACGTGTTTCTCTGGGCTAGAAGTAACAAAAAACTTTTGGATTTTATCTGCATATGCCCCCCACCTTCTTCTTTATTTTTCTCCTTTTTTTTCACTCTGTCCATCCACTGTTAACCTTTCTTAACCTGTCCCACAAATCCACAAGAGTAGTTAAATATTTATTATGTTAATTAAACAAACAACAGCTGCAGCATTAAAACCAGCTGATGATTATAATAAAAAATATGTTTCTTGTAAAACATGTGAGCAAATAAATGCTGATGGCGTAGAATGTGGTTAAAATCAGCACTGATTTTACCAACAGTGACCTTTTTTTATTAATACTGTAAACGTTTTGCCAAAATTACTACAATTGGTATTGTTTTAAATAAATATTCTTCTTAGTGGAGTGTTTTTCCTTTTGTAATTTTAAATGAATATACTGTTGTTAATCTGCTTGGCATTTTGCACACATTTAGCTGTATAGCTGCAGACTGCTCGAGGCCATACTGACCCTCGTGAGTTTATTTACACCTGATTGGTGAAAATTGGTGAAATGCTGTTGCGTTGATTGGCGTCTATATAAAATAATATGGTATAATGCCAATGCTGCTACAGAGCAGCTAACGTGGGAGCTAAGGCTAACCTATGTTGACTGGGGCTAAGTTTAAAAGCTAGCTTAGGCCCCAGCAGAGAAAACTGTCGGGTCCAGCACACCACACGACCCCCGAGTGTTCGGAGCGGGTGAAAAGGAGGAAGCTAAAAGAATCTTGTCTGACTTTATTTTAGCACTGAACAAAACACAGGCCGGTCGCTAGCCCGCTATGCTAGCAGCGCGGTTACAGTATGTAAGCTGGGCCTGTACTGTAACGTTTATTAATTTATTTTATCACAAGCTCACAAAAACCCTCTTAAAGTGCCCAGTTATTTAATTAATAATTAAGTTAAAAGGTAAAAAAGTGCTTTATTTCTTGTTCCTTTATGTTGCAGTTGTCATGACAGTGGCACAACTCACTATAGTGACAATAACGGACCTATATTCAGTTGCTCATAACTTTCCAGACGTCGGACCTGTGAGAGAGAAGAAATCCCACATGTCTGGGAATAATGAGGACAACTCGCTGGCCACAGTAAGCTGCTTTACTCTGTTGAAAAAAATCTATATGGAGTATCGATATTGAGTATGTAATACAGGTGGGAAAGCGTTGACATAATGAACATATAAAGATATAAACAAAAGGGGATTCGATAATTTGTGTTAAAGGCTGAAAATATGATGAAAAATTGAACTAAACAATGACATGTTAGATAATTAGATAATTTTAATAAGAATTTGAAGTGAAACCTATAAACCAGAAGTGCCGGGAAGCTTCTTCAGCCGGTGACGTCCAGCAGCTGAGGAGGAGAAAAACACGTCGGCAGGGTCCTGGAGTTTTTGGCCACGATCATTAAATTAAATGATCTGACATGAATATTCGGTTCAGCCTATTACTGGAGCAAAAGCAAAATTTGGTGTCGATAAACTTTAACAAAAATGATCATAGGAAAATCATGAGTTTCTTTAAAAAAGAAAAAAAATAATGATGTGGTGAGTCCAGGTCCAGCCTGAGGGGAGTGTAGAAAGTCATGTCACAGCAGAGAATCTTTGTTCATAAAGAAAACGCTTTCAAAGACCTGATCTGAGAAAGATGGCGGGTCCAATCTGTCGTCGGGTGGACAGGTTAAAGGTCAGTTTGTTGAGGGGGTCTGTCTCTGCAGCCTCCTGTGTGTGCTACACCAAATAGCATCAGGATTTACCTACTGTATTCGAGCTGACATAAGTGTATTTTAGTCTGATGTATTGACAATAAGCAATGGGCAGAAATACACATGTGCAGATGAGCAAACAGAGTTTTTATGAAGCTTATTATTGCATGTGGCATTTAACTTAAAGACAACAATTTGAAACATTATATCCCATTCGTTTTAAATGTTTATGTTCACAGCGTGGCTTTGTAGGATTTTCTTGAATATTTTAAATTTATTGCTGAAACAATTTCTTCATATTGCAAAACAACGTTTATTTTGATCTTTACATTAAAATGGCAGACCACTCAAGCAAATATTTAAACCTCTTTTTGTAGGAAATGGACGCTGACACAGGAGGTTTTGACATGTTTCCATCTGCCATGGCCAGATTGTCTTTAGATGGACAGTGTCCACCTGAAAGTCCCGTCCTCATGAAATGGTCCTTTGTGACAAAAAGTGGCGACATTGAAAAGCCAGAGACCAGCGTCCCACAAAGGGAAAAGCCAAAGCACTTGTATGAAAGCCCACAGACAGAGAAGACAATGAGGCCAAAGTGCAGACGTGGTGGAGTATTACTCAGGTAGGCTCTCTGACGGCAACTCTTGGTATTTTGAGGGTGGTTTTTTCAACTGATGTCTCACAGCCTAAAATTATTCTTTGGTTTGTTTGATGTGGATTTGATTAACAGTAAGATTTACTGCTGCCCAATCAACCCACTACATACTTTGCCACGGAGCTCCAGGGATCTGATAATGGAGGACGTTCAAGCCATAAACCAAACCTTCTGCTCAAATTCCTATTGAGGATAGATGTTCAAGGCTCCATCGCTGAAAATTAATTGTACCATATAACTTAATTCTTCTTTTATATTGTTTTTTTTTATATTGTTGTTATAATTGCCATAACTGTATATACTCCAACAAATGTGGTAATGCTCCCATTTTACTGGCTTTAATGTAGGATGTTGACGGATGTATAAAATAAAAATTAATTTTCCTTTCTCAAAATGTACATTGTGAGTCTTGAAACTGTGTAGAAGTATGATGCTAAGTCAGTGGAGTGCTCTCTGGAAATTCAAATATACTGTCAGTGTCATTCAACCAAAGTTGCAGTGAAAAGAGCTTGAGGGAAAAATCAGCTTTTTCCAAGAAAATGAATAAAAAGCCTATGATTAAGAATAAATTTTATTGCAATTAAATTATTTTGGCTTTTCCATAGGAAAAGGAACTTTGGACAAAGGACTGATGTTCCTACATGTAAAGATGATTTTGACCACTTTATTCCTATAATTCAGCTTTAAGAATTAAAGCAGATGCAAATTACAGAAATACAAAACAGTATTTCTCTCTGAAGTTTAACTTGGGTAAAAAATAAATAACAAATGACAAGTCAAGTACAAGCACCTCTCTCGTTTTACAGGCAGCATACCAAGTTTTTATTTTTTATCAGCCTGTTGTCATTTGCACATGATTTAATCAAAGTAAACACAGCGGACGGTGGCACGTACAGTAACACTGCTCCCTGGTGCAGCACTTCTTAAATCAGAGGTTGCAGCCTGTTGATCGACACGTGTCCTGCTGTCTTAAGATGCTGCAGACATTTAGTGAACTGAAGGAGAAACCTTTCAAATGGCTGTGGACCTAAAATCATGCCAGAATGACATTCAGCCTTGAATAAAACAGATTATTCACACGTTCAGCATCAGTGTGTTGTTTCTGTGCGACTGCTGTTTGCATCGAGTTTGCTCATGTTGATGAAGTCACCAAAGTGCAGGAGAGTGATGCTGCTTCCAAAACAGATGAGGTTCTACAGTTTTTAGTGCATCAACACTGACAACTCAATTTGCACTGCTTTATCTGAATAAACTTGCAACCTGTTTAAGCACATTCAAGGTTAGAAAAAGATGATTGCTGGTCATTATCATAAGTCATTAGAATTCCTCCTGAACTGTCTCTCTGCTGTCTCTCTCTTTCGCGATTGCATTTATGAATTAATTCAGTTTGTCAGATGCACATTTAGTGAATATCCGCTGTAGACACCGAACGTGCTCCTCACACAACCAGTCACTGAACTAAACTCAGATAATTCTTCAAATTGTTAAACTGAAAAATACTATGAGCCAGATTAACTATCCACATGTAAGTCGGCGTGTCTGCGCTGCACTCCGGTACTTAAACCAGACCTACTACACCTCTACGTAAGTATACTTGGTTATTCTCCATGTATGATCTGCATTAACTGACAGATTGAGTACAATAAACTGCCTTTTCATTATTAGACCTGATGCTTTATATTTTAATTCAATACAATACTTAAGAGATTTTTAGTAATTCTGCAGATGATATTGCATTTAAGCAGCAAATCAAAAACCTCCTTGTAAGAAAGTAGTCAACACAAAACAATCTCCAGAGTGAGCAACATTTGTAATTGCTGGGATTAAAAATGTAGAGATGGAACTGGAAATATATTGTACAAAGTCACTTGTTTCACTATATAAAGAGTAAGAAGAGCACAGTTCCAGAGCTGAAGTTTTAAATAAATTATTTAATTTATAAATTAAATAATTTGCTATAGGATATGCGATAAGACGTGCACAGCTTCTGTGTCAATATGAAGACAAATGTAATGATTTTTGTTTGATTTTTGAGTTTGAGAAGCACGATAATTTAATTAAGTCAAAGGACCTGAGCTACAATTCACATTTGTTTGTTCACTGTGACACAGTCTAAAAACTGCAAAGTTCAAAACAAATATGCGAACACTGTGATGTTAAAAGAGACGGTGATGAGAACATAGGGAATCCTCTCCAATCTATTCAGGACATGTTCTAGAAACACTGCGTTTGTCTTTCAAGCGTTCACTTCCAGAAATCAGCGTGGAACTAGCAAACATGCATTTTTGGGGAAGGATGAAGTAAACCGAGGCATGATTTAAACTCCAGAAATATCCTACAAAAATACCAGTTTGTACACGCAAACTGAATAATACATGCAAAGATGACACATCTGACCATTATTCTCTCGCACCAACTCAGCTATAGCTACCGCAGGTTTTCATGGGTGCTTCCAGGAAACACAGGGAGGTGTTCACTGGACCTCGACAGGTTTGAGGGTGGGTGTTACGTGTCCATTAAGACTGCACTACATCTCTGTTTGATCGCAGCTGTGGTGAAAACCACCAGCACTTACCAGCAGCCTGCAGTCTATGGTGTCATTTCCCCAGACAATGAGATGGTGGGTTGCTCTATGTGGGAACAGAAGAATCATATACTGTGATGTTATGAAAGTGACGGTCATGGTAATCAATTCAAATTCTCTGATAATTAGATTTTTATGAGCATGTCTCATGGCGGTTTTCTACCTACCTACCTAAGATCTACCAATAATTCAAGTAGTTTTGGCAGCAAGATTTTTCTAGCAATCTGCTGAGATGAAACAGGTTTTGTTATTTCACAATAGAGGCTTTTGTATTTCAGTCTGTTCTTTTCTTTCACACTGAAAAATTGAAAGAGATGATTTATTTTGTGTATTTCCGTGCTTCAGTGAGAGTTTAAAGGGAGCGTTATATAGAGAAGCAGTTTGTTTAGTACTTTTTGGCAAAATTCAACAATGAAAAGGGAAGTTGTGGATCGGAAAAGCAAAACAATGAGCTGAAAGATGTTGAACGATATGAAAAACTCAGCAGGGCTCAGGCGAATGCAGCGTTGGGTAATCATTATCTTTGGTTTGTTAATAGGAGCAACACCTTTCACATTATGTAAAGTCATTTAATCCATTGTTAACACACATTATTCACAAGAGCAGCTTAAAGTTACAGGAAAATATATAATATTTCAAACGGAAACTGTTGCAAAAAGGTCTGTTCCACCTTTTAACATGTCCCCAGGTCACTGCTTAAAAAAGTGTCGCTCTCATCACTCCATTACTCTACTTCATATGTTTGCGATGTGTCCCATCATCATAACGAGAGATCGTTCATTTTTAATGATAATTCATCTTTGCATTCATTATTCATCATTGATGATGCTCAGAGGGAGTGGACAAGGCCAGAGTTTGGTGACCGAAAACTTCATCTCGCATCTCAAAGTAAAGAGGAAGACAGACTTCCACTATGACAGGGTTCCTCTCCCTGGTGTGGGTTTACGGTGGATCAGCCGGGGTCGAGGACGCTGATGACAGCGATGACGAAGATGGTGATGAAGGCGGTGACGTACATCGTTTTTGTTTGTGTGTGTCTGGTCAAACTTTACATTTTTCTGTGTGTGCAGAGGTTTAGGAAATTACATTAAGGCACACGTGCGTATGACATATACGGTATAAGACTCTCCTGGTCTTCCTTACACCCCCACACACACCCCCCCTTGGCATCCTCATTCTGTGTAGATGAAAATACAAGGCTATATTTGGAGAGAGCTGATGTCACAAGTGGTTTGAGCGGAGAGCCTATAACTGTTGGAGTCAGTTTGTGTGACAGTCTGACAAACCCTGGACGGCTCCAGTGAAAGACTGGGATCTGCTACTACGAGCCAACACCACAGAAAGTAAGTGCTCCGTCTCTCCTTTAGTCTTAGATGCCCTTGCTCCGTACCTGTGTGTGTCTTTTACAATGCAGGACAGTTTGCTTTTAGGTTTGAACGCAATTTTTTACTAAATTTCTATTTTCAAATGAATTCAACTACTGTATCAACTCCTATATCAAAGTAATGTTGTATATGCAAATTTAGGTTAATTTCCAAAAGGTTAAAATGGTAAAATAATGTTTTCATCTTGTTTGTCTGCATTATAGGTAAATGTGCACAACGTGATGCAGAAGTAAATAGAGATTTGCTATTTAACCCAATAATGCAACTGTTTTAAGCCTCGCCTTAAAAATGGCTAAAATATTTCATTTGATATTTGTTATTCAGCATACTATATTGAAAGTTATATACATTTCTAATGAAATGTTATCATGCCAGACAAAAATCAAATTTGTTGTTTTGTAACTATTGATAATGAGTCGTGAGTGTTCATGTAAAATCACAAATTTCTCTTGGACAATGAAATATGTATCTTTAGATTTTTTATTTTTTTCTCAGACAAAACAACCATTTTTTAGGCATCACATAATTTACTATGAATCTGTGATGGGCATTTTTAGACATTTTACCAACTTTCATAGATATTTTTAAAAATTAAATACATGATTCAGTGAAAACAATTATAATTTGCCATCAAACCATTTAAGCTACACAATGGATAAGTACATAAGAATATTGATACCATCAGAGCTGGTTAATGCTAGTGATAGTTGCTGGTGGATAATAGATAAATGGTTCTCTGAGCGTGGCTTTTAGTTAGACTGTAGGTGAACTATAGATTGACCAGATTTTATAATATGTTTTTCTTGTTTCTTATTGGATCATAAAGTTTTTATTTTGCTCCAAGTTCTCATTGTTCTACTGTTACGTTTTGAGCTATGTGTACATGTTGTGACAACTTTGGCCTTTAATGTAGTTATAAATTAGTAACTTTAAGACTGTAAGGTCTTTCTGCTTAAACATAATAACAAAAATCAAACTTCTTGTGTCTACCTGTGTTGATCCAGGTCATCACCTCACACCATGTATCACATGAGGATCCATGTGCTTCTCCTCACGCTGCTTGTGCTGCTGCACTGTGTCACTGCTGCCCCAAGCCACAGGTACATTTTGAAGTTACTGTCCAAGCGTAGCAATGAGGTCTTTGGTGATATATGCGTATAAATGTATTATTATTCAAATACATTCTGATGTGGCAACGTAAGGTCAGACATTAGCGGAATTGTTGCTGAAATGGAAATAGTCTTAACAGCCAGGAAACAAAGAAAGGAGGGTAAATTGAGATCGGCAGCTAAAAATCTTTGAAACTTGCGTGATAATGTTCAATGTGAGGAACAGCATGACACTGATGTATAACTGGAGCTGGAAGCAAATCGTGCTCCTCTGTAGGAAAGTGCTTCAGTGTCTGATTTGGGGTTGGGGTGGCTGAGTGGCTGCTTTTTTTTCTTATTCTCGGAACCAGTGGATTTTTTGAAGAGGGTATTATCAGCTATCAGTGTGAAATCCTTTGGCCTTTTTTCCCTCTGTGATTCAGGTACTTCAGTCCCAGCTCATCCAGTGAGCAGGAAAGTGCTCTCCCTGACGGCGACGGCTGGTTAGCTCCCGGGCTCATCTCCAACCCGTTCCTTGGCCTCCTGGGTGCACGGCCACAAAGGGGACTCACAGCCATGAACAGGTGAGAGGAACCACCGGCTGTCTTATCTGCTCACCACAACAAAAGCGTCTTAATAAAGCTGTCTGGCTTTTCTCTCATTTTCTCAGTCACCACATACAGAAGAGGAAGTGCAACACGGCTACCTGCGTCACCCAGAGGCTAGCAGACTTCCTGGTCCGTTCCAGTAACACGGTCGGTACCGTCTACGCACCAACCAATGTGGGATCCGCCACCTACGGCAAGAGGGACCTACTGCAGAATCCCAGTTACATACCTCTCTAGTACCAACTGAGGAAACTCCACCAGCCCTCCCAGTGCTCCGATGATATAACCAGTCATCTTATGTAACAATGACTGTGAGAATGACGTTCATAATGATGAAACCGATGGTAATGATACTGATGACGGCTGTGAGCATTCTTGTTTATTTTATAAACTTTAAGAAACAGTGCCTTTAATTTCAAACTTCAAAGCGGAAAAATGTTTTTTTCAGGCTTTGTTTGTGTTGTGGCTCTGTTAATAATCTTCCACAGTGGCATGATGTGAATATAAAAATACATAAAAGTAATTAATAAAACCATTAATAAAAAAGAACACATGTAAAGCCATATGAAATAAAATCCTCATCTGTTTTGATAATAAAATTGTAAAAATATATTTAAAAAATGTTCATAAGTTTTAATCTACATTGTTGCATCTCATTACAGCTGCAGGGGATGTGAGAATATTAATATATATTTGATGAGTTACACCTCATTCAATTCGTTGGTCGACGCTCATTAAACTTTGGTAAAGCGCTCAGGACCTGTTTGCTCCTGTCCTGCACATACCCGATGAACTAGAAAACAGAATGGTCAAGCTATAGCTTCACACATCTCCACACCCACAATAGATGAGGCATTCAATAACTCGGAATACTGAGTGACACTATCGATGAAAGTGTTACATTTCACAAAGGGTATTGCTAAATCCTGATTCAGAAAATATGTGACATTACTCTTTCTGATCCTGTGTTGGCCATGTAAAGAAAAAACTAAATAATGATATAACTGCTGCACATCATTGAGACAGTCATATTTAACTGGCAGCCTATTAATGTATATTGTTTACAAGATTTTATAACTTATAACTCCCTGTAAGTAAAGAGATCCCAATGGTTTAGGTGTATGTGATACATGAGTTTACACATTGTTTCTTATATTCTTAATGATACATTAAGCAAATGTGTACTCAAAAACAGATGTCCTGGGCTATAGGATTTATTACATTTTATCGTTCTTTCTTGCAGTTAATTTCAGTATAATCCATTTACAGATGCATTACAGATCTGTACTAGGAGGTGTTGAAGGGTTCCCCTCACAAATCTTGCTAACATGCATTGTATTATGAAATTTTATTCTGGTGTTTGTGTCATTTGGTTGACATTCAAGCAAAGTAAAATAATTTAAAGTCCGCTTTGCCACTGCAGTAAAATAAAAGATCTGTAGTTCAACACAACACAGACATTCTATTCACACCAAACACATGTACAATGGGAGTTACATACATTTAGCAGAGTATTTTCAAAATGTATATCTTCCTTTAAAGTTAGTTCAATAATTATTCAATAACTTTAGGTCACCAGATCACTTAGGGAGATGATTGCTCTATTATTGTCACGTAGTCATCATGTATTAGGCATAACAAATTAATCAGTCTATAAAACAGATGTTGTTAGGACTCAGTTTTTTTATTTATGTCAGAATGAATCACACACAACTGGGTTTTTCCAAGAATTATTATTTATTGATCTAATGCACAATCATTAGATCAATATAACTGAGCAATGACTGAAATATTACACACTTCAAAACATGTGTGTTCCACACACAATTTTTAAAGTAAATTAGCTAGAGTTATGACTGAGGAGCTGCTCAGAGTTTTTGAAGGCTTTCAGGCCATGAAGCATCTTTCATCACCAGGGACGACCACAGCATGCAGCATCCCCCTGCTCCTCAGCTGGTGACTGAAAACAGCGTGTGTGGGCAGGGCTTTGGCAGGCTTGCAGATAGCTGGATGTGCAGATAAAACAACAACTAGATTTAAAGGATAACTTTGGTCATTTTCTAAATCAATTGTACTGTGCACAGGGCAACAGTGAATCTTTTCTAGTCACATGGAAGCAGCAGTTGTCTGCTTGCAGTCTGGATGGACTTGTTCGTCTTTTGTTAAAAAGACATTGGGACATGTTTCTTCTCGTTTTGAAAACCAGCCTTGAACTAGGTTGTTCAGAAACGTCCCTATTTTTTAAGAGAGTGTTTGTAGGTGTGAAAAAAATACTTGTATCTGTATATAGCAGAAATCTGCTAGATTACTACAGTGTGGTTTAAATATTTATTTGGGGTGAGTTTCTTATCAGCATGCTCAGGAATTTTAATCAGTAATCAGGAAAATGTAAAGGAATTTGATTCTATTTAACAATTAGGACCCTTAAATAAACACATAAATATGTGTATTTTGACATTTGCACCATGTACACAATTATCATGCATATACATATTTTAATATAATTTCTATACATATTTTAAGGACAGTATGAAGAGGTATGGATTACGATTGATACCAGATGAGGATTAGTTATAGTTAGGATGGTTTTGATTTGACAGGTTACGAAATATAGGTACTTGTTTTTTCTAAATGTAAATAAAAAAGCTGCATCCAGTGGATCCAACATGGTTTTATTAATATAGAGTTTTCTAAACTATTTAAATGCATGCACAGTAACACCCAAAAAGGTACTTTTTCTCAATTAAAGAGGAAAATGATGGTGCATATATTGAATGCAGTAGGTAGTTTTACTAAACAAAGACCATTTCCCCACATTACATTTTATGGCAGAATGATGACCACAGTTATGTGTTCCATATAGTCAGGTGTTGTCATCCTGTGGGGGGTTATTCAGGGTAATAAAAATCAAGAGGGGAAGTATGACGCACAGCATTAACCCATGTTTGATTAACGATGACCCGATCATCTCAGACACTGACATCAATACTCCCATGCATGGTTAACACCGGCATAAAAGGTCTGTCAAAAATAGAACAAGTGGCACCTTTTGCTGACGAATCCAAAAACAAGGCAGCCATTATCTGCCAAACAGCCTGACAGAGAACGGGGATCATGTCAAGATCTGTCGATTACTTCATGTAAAACCACAAATGGCACTACACTTCAACAGTTATCTGCTGGTAAGTTGTTTATCGCTGCAGTAATGATGGCTGATGAATGCAATTTATGACTCTGTGACCACATTAATCTCTGACTTTAAAGGTTCAGTTCCAGATCCATATACACTGTGCATATACTCGTCCATCCATAGATGCACAGAAACTGTCCTGTACTAACTAAATCCTTCATTTAGTATTTGAAAATAAATATTTATTTATACTTTGATTCTTATTTGTACTACATAAAATAACTCTACACTTTTATTTATTACTGACAAACACTAAGAATAACTAAGGGACTCTACTTAACACAATTAATATGTTGCACTATGTGTTAATTAAGAAGACTTTCTTATTTATACTTTTATTGTGTTATATACACCTTCGAAACTAGTTTGACTCTAATTTATATACAGTAACATCTCTTAGTTTTATTGCTGACTATACAATAACACCAGTGGTAAAAGTAACTAAGTAACATTTGCAATAAATAAGTAGCAATAAATATGGGGAAACCATCAGTCAGCAAAAACTGATATCCTACAAAAATCCAGAAACAGACAATATTACTCTGTACAGAAACATGCTAAGATATAAAAGGTATGGTCACGTGGTCAGCTATTATTTCTTTATAGCATGTTAGCTGAACCCATGCCTCCTCTGCAGCCAGAAAATATGACTTTAGACCATTTATTGAAATAAATGACTTAAACACAGTAAACACAGCACTTCCCCTTCTGTCATGACCGATGCATTTATCATTTAAATGTTATTTAAATCGTATGTAAACCAAATAGCTTCATTACATATTGTCATTGAGATAATACATGTGAATTATTAGAATCCTGTTTCATCTCCTTTTTGTCTTTTGCTCAGTGCTTAAAATTGTCACTGGACTGCTCATGTTCTATATATTTGATTCTTTTTTAATTAATCCTAATAAAGTGTTTCAGTGGGATGAAAATGTAATCTTACTTCAGAGACACACTCGATCTCACTTATAGGACTTTATCTTGCAGGGTTATCAGTGTATGGTCACATAGTTTTTATGTTGGTGTGCAACTTCATTTATTAAAGACATTTATATGAATCGCTTTTATTCGCGCACGCTTCGGGAGCGCGTTTGAAAAAAGGTCCCAGTCGCTTACCGTAGTCAACTGTAACCCCGGAAGTTGCGTTGATTTAGTGACTGTTGTGATGTGTTGAACTATATTTTCTTTAAAAAGCCATCCCAAGAATTTTGACACTCTCGCCCGACACTGTTTGTGTTTTAAATGTGCATCAGCATTTCTAAATAAACACAGATAAATGGGAAAGTATCATTTAGACATATGGTGATGGTGGCTGAGAACGCAACGGGGCTAACGTTAGCTAGTTATCGTTAGCGTCGTTATTTTCTAATCACGTATGGATTATGAGAATGAGAAAACGTTTCAGTTTGTGATCGTGGGAGGTGGCATCGCGGGCGTGACATGTGTGGAGCAGGTGAACATGAACTGTGAACTAGTTCCCTTTCAACCAGTAAATCCATTTAACCAAAATGCAGAGATTTCAGTTAACATAAATGTCAAATCCTCATTGACAGCTGTCATCCCAGATGCTGTCTGCTGACGTTGCCCTGATCACAGCAGGTTCCCACATCAAGACTGTGACCAACTACAAACAGGTCAGGACATGAGGCGTACAGGGATCCCCAATACTGTCAGAGTTATGTTGCCTTTGGTTACCAAACAGATATAAAAATTGTGTTTTGCTTTTGATAACAGAATATCAAAACTGCTTAAATAAGTTGCTCTAAAAGCGTAAGAAGAACTGAGTGTGGATCCCTCACGGACTTTCTATTGTCATCTTTGTGAAGGTGTCAAAGACGCTGGAAGAGTTTGAAGTAGAGGAACGAGCGCCCAGTGTTTTGCAGGAGAGGTTCCCCAACCTGACTGTCATCCACTCTGCTGTTAAATCACTAAACACACAGTCACGCGTAAGTAGTAATTTTGCAGGGTTCAGCAGAAATTGATTATGTATTATATCTTTCGCTTGTGTTTATAAAATACCCAGTATAATGTGGACATCTCAAAGGTAACCAGCAAAATCAGACTGTAAAAACTGCAGGTAGCTGCAACATAAACCCACATATGGTGTCAAGTGATCACAATGTTGGTGCAGACACTGATCCCCTGCAACAAACAAGATGTTATTGACTGTTTTCTGTATGCTGTCGCCACCATGTGGACATGTGTCCACTCCACAGTGCGGATTTTAACACGATTTATTTCTGCTTTGTCCTCTTAGACAATAATAACTGCAGATGGCCGCGTTTTGGGGTATAAGAAGCTGTGTATTTGCAGTGGAAGCAGACCTAAGCTTCTAGCCCAAGATAACCCTTATGTGCTGTGGATACGGGACACAGACAGCGCCCAAGTATGAACATCCCACTCAAGGAGTTTCCATGGTTATGTGTAGTTTTGTTAGGTGTCAAGCCCCATTTTTTTCTTTCTTTTTCGACAAAGACTCTCTTGTTTTCACGTTTACTTCAAATCCATAGTCGTCTAACTTCTAGACTTACTAGTGGACTGTTTACGTTCGTACTGTGGGTGTGTAGTATTCTGGTTCCCATGTGTTCTTTGACACATGGAAGGACATATTAATATAAACCCGTCCAGCAAAACACCACTTACTTTATCAGACATTATCAATATACATATATCAGAATATATACACTTTAGACAATTTCATCAAAACTGAACATTTAAAGGCTCATAAATGTAGAATCCCTTTAGATTATACAGCTATAGAGTGTTTTGATGTCTGAAAATTCATTGGTCTACACACCAAAATATATTTTCTTGTTCCTCTCCGAAAATGTTACTTTCAAAATTTACAAAAACTAAAAGTGGGCTACAAACATAGCCTTTGCCATCAGTGGTTTCATGTTGATGCTTCTTGTGTTTGTTTGTCAGGCATTTCAGAAGCGGCTATCCAAAGCCAAGAGAATTGTCGTTGTTGGGAATGGAGGAATTGCCTTAGAACTAGTGTGAGTCATCTAAAATCAATAAGGTTCAGACACACACTTCACATTTTAGGACAATGTGTGATTGTGATTCTATTCATACGTCTTCATTAAGCCATACTACATAAAACTCCACAGAGTGTTATCTGCTTGAGTTCATTTTCACCCATTCCTTCAGGTATGAGGTGGAGGGCTGTGAGGTAATCTGGGCTGTGAAGGACAAGGCCATAGGAAATACCTTTTTTGATGCAGGAGCAGCACAGTTCTTTATCCCGTCACTTGAAGCTGACAAACCAGAGAAAGCTGCTCCGTGTAAGAGGCCTCGCTACACCACAGAGGAGCCAGCAGCTGGAGCGTCACAGACCTTTACTGCAGGTCTTTTCTTTATGGCCCACTGAGGGATTTCTCTTCTATCCTTTAATACAGACATAACTTAAATGCACATGTGTTTTGTCCACTCTCAGATAGAAATTCGCTGGCGCTTGGTTCTGCTCCTACAGAGCCTGGCAGCGCCCTAGGTCCAGACTGGCATGAAGGAATCATTCTCAGAGGAGCAGAGCTGGTGAGATTTTGTGTGCAACTTATTTAAAGTCTATTCGTGTAGAAAAAAAATCTAAACAAATCAATGTCTGTCCTGACTATCTGTCGTGTGATGCCCAAACCTTTTGTCTATTCTGGTGGTTGCTCAGGTGTCGCACAGAGTTTCAGTAGAATATGAGTGTGAGGTGGCAAAGATCTTCACAAATGAGGAGCTGCTCACTTCTCCACAGCAAACACTTTGTCCTGAGAATGGTGAGAGCGGGATTTGCTGCTCGTACTTGTCCCCTCAGTCTTCCCCCTCTCCTTTTAATACCGTCAACTTTTCTTCCCTCTCAGTAGGAACCTGGCCAGTTTACATCCAGCTGACAAATGGAAAGACATTTGGCTGTGATTTTATTGTGAGCGCCACCGGTGTTGTGCCAAACACTGAGCCATTTCTCCACGGCAACAACGTAAGTGGCCAAGTTGACATGCTCTCACAGCTAGCTAGGTGTAAAAATGTGGGTAATACATCTCCTGATAATAAGAATGTTGTGTTAAAATCCACCTGGAGAATAAAAATAGCCTTTAAATATACTGTGTGGAACTCTGACACTGACTCCAGAGGCATTATCCACAGTCCAGGACAGTCAATAATGTGCTGCAGGCAATGTGTAACAGTGTTTTTAAAAAATGCTATTGCAGTAAAGATTTTAAAACATATTTTAATGGATGTAGTCAGTCCAGGATTAACTAGAATCAGTGCAATACACACTGCTACTTAGACATGAAAAATTCAATTTATATTTACATATATCTAAATAATCAGCAACTTTGGGAATTGTTCATATTGCAGCACTTTCACTCCACTCATCATTGAAAGGGAAATATTGTTCTTTTATATGTTACATTTATTTTACAGCTCCAGTTGTTAGCTACATTTTGCAGATTCCTGTAGAAAAACTGATATACTACAAATTATTTTTTGTGTGTGTGTGTTAGACACTTAATGTCTATAGCAACACTGATCTTTTTCCTTTTTACTCAAAATTTAATTCATAATTTCCACCTTCAAGAGTCAAATAAATCTGAACTAGATCTGTTTTCTTAGTGCAGTGCTTTGTACACTTTTGTACTACTTAGTACTTCAATGTGAGTAAATAATTTCAAGTGTACTTCTCCTTGAAGTGGAATAGCTTCATAGGCACCTCTGCAGCCTCTTTTAAAGTTCATAAGAAGGAAACGCTTAGGAGATTACGCCACTTATGTGGACTACAACAGCTGAAAGAAAAAGTATTTTTAGCCACTAGAAAGTCACTATTTTTCCAGCAAAGAGCCACGACATCACACTGAGTGTAATCATTGCAGTGACGTGTTGGTTAGTGACTATTACCTTTTGCTTTTGTGTCTTTGCTGTAGTTTGCTTTAGCAGATGATGCTGGTCTGCAAGTGAATGACCAAATGATGACATCAGAGCCAGACGTCTATGCTGCAGGAGATGTGTGCACTGCATGCTGGGAACACAGCCCACTGTGGCAGCAGGTAAACTGATGAAAAGTCATTGCATAACCTTTTGCAAAATGTTTGATGGATTTTTACACACTGTATTTTATTCCCAGTTGAACAGCATGAGGACATGCAGTATTAAAATATATAGCCTCTGCAAAAAAAAACTTGTATAGGATACAGTATTTTGTGTACAAGTCCAGACAGAGACAATTTCAAAATAATTTTTGCTATAAGTTTGACTTTTTGCTCTGTGTGTGTTGTGTGTCTGCAGATGCGTTTGTGGACGCAGGCCCGTCAGATGGGCTGGTATGCTGGGCGCTGCATGGCGGTGCACGTCCTGTCAGAACCAATAGAACTGGAATTCTGCTTTGAGCTCTTCTCGCACATTACTAAATTCTTCAATTACAAAGTGTGTGACATTTTAAATAATAACTAATGTTAGTTATCTACTGTATTAAAACAGTTTTCAGTACTTTTAAGACCCTTCAGTGTTTAATTACAGAGCTATTCTGCTCTCATTTAAACAACCTTCTCTCTTTGGGTCTTTCCCCAGGTGGTCCTGCTGGGAAAGTTTAATGGGCAGGGGCTGGGGCCCGACCATGAGCTGCTGGTTCGCTGCACCAAAGACCAGGAGTATGTCAAGGTGAAAATGAGCTAATGATTAATCTAATGATATTAGTGTCAGTCATCACCAAGTGCTGCTAATTTTGTCCCCTGGTGGAGAAAATTGCATTTTTAGTTCTGTTTTCACACAGATTTCTCCTGACTTTCTATCAGGTTGTTCTCAGTGGAGGTAAGATGGTGGGAGCGGTGCTGATTGGGGAAACAGACCTGGAGGAGACCTTCGAGAATCTGATCCTCAACCAGATGGATCTGACACCATATGGAGAGGAGCTGCTCAACCCCAACATTGATATAGAAGACTACTTTGATTGAGCACCGGTGCTGAGAATTTAGAGAAGGTTTAGCACGGTAAACATAATGCAAGAATCAAGAGAAAGATAAAGAAATCATATCAAAGATGTATGTAAGGGGTATATTTTGCCTGTGGGAAGAAGCTGCATCATAAAGGAGCGATTACCTTGGTTCTTATTGTTAAAAAATGTAAATTGAACAGTATATTTTTGCTTTAAAATAAATTATTTACAATCAGTAAGTTTGATCTTGTTTGAACCAGCATCCTTAAATGGTCATGGCACCATTAAAGGACTACAGACAACTACACGTGCACTGACCAAAGGTCTGTGCAGATGAAACACAGTGATGTGTTTCATCTGCATCATGCTCTGAACCTGGTGCAATAAATGTTTCAGCAAACATTTTAATCTTCAGCCTCAGTAGGTTGTTCAACAGGACATGACCCCAAAACACAACAAGCCAACTAAGCATTTGGATTGGCCTTTTTGAAAATCCTAATCTTAGCCCTATAAAAAAAACATTTGAACCGCTCAAAAGTCCGGTCTGTGCCACAAAACCAACTAATTAAACTGAGCTCAACCCATTCTGCCAAGCAGAGTGGTCAAACGTCCAGAGTTCTGCCATATGCTGGATGGAGACCATCAAAGGGTCTGCTGAAAGTAAGTCTTGGAAAGAGACATTAGGCAAGTGTTAAGTGTGCTGTATTGGTAGTTTAAACCTGTCAGAAAGCTTAAAAATGAGGTAAACACCAAATTGTTGTACAATAATTATGCCTCAGCTAAAAAAAGAAAAACTGCTGAGTGTGCTGTAAAGTTATAATGTCTTTGGAAGTGGCCGTATCCATCTGTAAGAAGTGTTTGACCCATTTCAGCTGCACTAGCTGCTTAGACTGTTTTTCTAATGTTGGAGACAAAGAGACAACGACCTGAGAAAGACCTAGATAGATTTGCCAATAGTGACAAGAAAACTGGAGCAGACATTAAGGAACAATTAGTCCCAAAAGGTTTGTTGCAGACATCAGGTGCATGTTTTTCATCAAAAATGTGTCTCATATGTCCCGGGTTCTGCTTGCCAAACAACATGACTCACCAATATTTTTTGGCATTTTCCTTTATCTCTAATTTTCATGCTTGTAGCTAAAGGAGGTGGCTGCTCTAGTAGCCCACACATGTACCATTGTACTTTCATGGAGGAAAGAACACAAGAGTTCTCTTTATGGACCGAGCTAGATAAAAGGTTGGACTGAAAGATCCTGAGGAAGGCAGGGAAAAGGAATCCCTCCTTTGGAAGGAGGACTGAGCTCCTCTGAGAGAAGCAACAGAGGAAGAAACGTTGGAATCGGAGAAGAACAGGGTCGGTATAAGTGGAGGGAGGCACATGAAAAGCAGGATAAGAAAAGCATGGAAAATAGACAGAAAACTCTAAAGCTGCTGATGGTGAAACAAAGATGGAGTAGCTCCTAGCTCTCCCTGATCCCCCCCCCCTCCAAAAAAAACAGTGAACCCTCCACTCACTGCAGACAAGAGAGCAGATCCTGTATGGTCGGCTCCTGTAGACACCAGCAAAGAGGAGGGGGGACAGACCGAGATCAGTCTTCCACAGACAACAAGGTCATGCATTGCACAATCTTGCATTTCCTACTGGAAAAAAATCACTGTTACGAAACAAAGTCTTTGTTAGTGTCAGGTGTTTATCACTTGGACACAATAAGGTTTTGAAATCCTACAATATTTCATTTAGATTAGAAACACAAACTCTCTGGTACTGGCACCAGTTCTTCATCAGTCAGTACTAGTACTTTTTTTGCAGTAGTATTTTTTTAACTTGCTTGATTTTTATTGAAATAAATGTTTTTTATGGTGTTTATCAGTCTGAGAAAATTACTTTCTCATCATTAACCAACCAAAAAAGTAACCAAAAAAAAAAAACTGGAAGACGTCCAGGTAATTTAATACTACCAAGAAACAAACAAACAAAAACAAGTTCGAACATTTAATAAAGTTGTTTGGAACACGTGACCTGTAAATGAACTCAGTGAAATGTTTAATCGAAAACAAACAAACAATAAAAGCGTTTGTTGATGGTCTAACCACCCGGTAGCAGCTCCTCCACCCCGCCCACGCCGCCCTCAAACCTCCGGGACGTGCCTCTCTGTGACGGAGACGCTGTGAGCGCAGACACGCACCGTCCGCTGCTGGACCCGAGACGCTCCTTCGAACATCTGTAAGACGGTTCAGACCCCGGGACAGTGGACAGCCGAGTCCGATGGCGCAGTGGACCGTTCTGCTGTTGAGTCTGTGCGGAGTTCTGCAGGGACAAGGTAGGAGCAGCGACGTTTCTAACTCACTAATGTCACAGTAGTGATTTTTACACCAGGCTGCTGCAGACTATTTTTCCATAAAGCTTCTCCTTGGACGGTGTGAGAGCATTTGAATCCAATCTGAGTCAGACACTGGCTCTGGGGGAGCAGCCTTGTGTTTTTTTTCCATGCACACTTCTGTCTATTTCATGTCTAAACCTCATGGCTTTCTCCAAACGCTGCAGGGATTCAGTCTCCTACGGCACAAGAGTGCTGTCAGGACGGGAGGGATCGGGCCTTGAGAGGACAAGACTGCACAATCCTCCCACTTATCTCGTCCTCTCAGAGCTGCAGGTGAGCAACACCTGTTTTGTTTTTTTTCCAGTGGCCGTGTCTTAAGGTGGGAGCTGAGGACTAAAGCGAGGGGTAGGGGTTAGAATGCATGCGTTAATGATCAGTGTGGAACGATGAAAGTAGTCACAAAGTATAGAAAGAAATCAGGGCAGGTAATGCAAACAAAACCAAACCAAACCACAATCACAGCCCCCTTGACCAACCATCACACAGTCACATAGTACAGCTGTTAACTGGCCTCCTGGAGCATTTTAACACTAAGGGGCTGTAAGAACATCGGGGGGGGGGGGTGATTGATGAACTAGAGGAACACCTGGTCAACACATGGAGGCCAGAGAAAGAAACCTAGTCCACGGAAAAGCATTGCAAACAAACTAGTTTCCTTGCTCAACGATACACAACAGTGAAAAAACATTACAACCCCGTGTTGCAAATACTTTTATCTGCCGCAGATATTAAGCCTAATTTCCACTATATACACACAGGATTGCCCAGGAGCAGTGCTGTGCAGCAGCTGTGGGAGACGACCTCTGTGACAGTGGCGTTAAGGTGGCCCGGGCTCAGGGGGACTGTGAGAGGCCCTTCTTCCCTGGTGACCCCTGCAAAACACAAATCTCAAAGGTCACTGTCTTTAACAGCTACACCCACTGTCTTGCACGCACAGACAACATGCTTATTTTATGAGAAAATTGCTTCTAAAACACGGTTTACTTTCTCTGGATTTTAGATGTGTTGTGACTGCTGTGTGCTCGGCCTCATAGAAGCAAGACAAGGATCGAGCTGCGAGCTTCAGGGTCTGTCGCTGGGGAAACCATGTGCATATACAGCTAAACTCTGCTGCAGCAAAGGCACAGCAGGCGAAGGTGACTCACATTGTGGTTTGGTATCTTATAGCTTCAGTTCGTCTAAAACTTCAGGGATGTTCCATATCTCACCTGTGTTTAGGCTGAAGAAGTTAGTGCGGGCAGCACTGTAAAGAGTTGGATAGATGGAGACAGCTGTGGAGCAGATTGTTGACAGGCTACAGGTCACAGTGGTGTTTAGTAGGCTGTGGACACCTTGCCAAATGGTGACCGAGGGCCAACTGGTGTCTTGTTGTGGTTTGTTGCTTTTGTCACCTAGTTTGCTTCAGGTGAAACCACAGATTATAACGATGCTTTCACACGTCTTTACCACCAGGGACGGAAAGGCCTCAAACCAGCGCTGCGGCCGAACCAGCAGAGGGATCAGGCATCTGTAGAGGTTTGGGCCCCTTCATATCTTAATGTGATCTCCTCTGTTACATTTAGAGCTGTAAGAGGCTTTAAACACCCACCTCTTGGCGGCTTTGTCTTGAATCAGCTAGTGGCATATTGCTGTGATCCAGGACACAAAGTCTTACCTGTGTGATGTCTTCTACTTTATGTGTTTCTTTGCTCTTTTCAGTCTCCAATTGCTCCCAGTTGTGTGTAGGTGATGGAAAATGTGCCTGCCATGATGGTTATATATTGCAAAAGGATGGGGTAAATTGTGAGGGTAAGTTATCCCAGTCACAAATATTAAATGTAATGCCAGAGTTAGACTGTCCGCATTTTCTCACTGATGAAATTGGGAATCAGCTTATTCCAACTTTGTTTGTTCTTGGCAAATAGTAATAACTGGGTTTGTCATATCCACCCGTGTGGCCTACGGTATGCTGCCACCCTAGGATAAATTGTGTCACTTATTATCATAGGTTATTGAGTAGAATCAAAAAAATGTCTTTGTATTAAACGCCAGAGGAATAATCTCATCAATAGCTTCAGAAATGTTGAAACATGATAGCAAAAGAAGCCACAATAGCATGAAAACTTATGTAGCTTCAGTTCGTCTTGTTCAGAACACTGACTGGAAACTAAGATATTTCAGGACCCCACACCCTGGAAAAAAATGAGAATACAAATTTGGTATTTTGGAGACAATGTGGATCCTTGAATGCAAATCACTTTCATTTTTTGGGGGAATGTCCCAAACTTTCACTTTCAAAACTATGTACAGTATTAAATATACAAATTCTTTTGAACATTGGTACAGTGGATCTGGAGCAGGTGTTTTCACTAGAAAAATGGAATGTTACTACAGGCCCTGTTAGTGGCAAGCAAAATAAAAAATAAAAATAACTAGAAAATAGCAAGATCCAGCAGCACCTACAATAAAAAACGGGCATATAGCTATTTTGGATTTATTTTAACTGTTTTATTTTACTATTTTATTTAAATATTGTCCGAAAAGACAAATTCTGTCAAATATGGCATAAATGGATTGAGTTCACATCCCCAAAGTGAGGAGACTTTATATATGTCAAAAAAAGCATCACTGTAACTACCGTATTTTCCGGACTATTTTCCGACGTTTTGAACCATGCAGCTTTTACAGAGATGCGGCTTTTCTATGAATTTTTCTGCAGCCCTCAGATGGGCGCTGTAGATGGAAGTCAGTGCAAACAAAAAAGCGCCAGTTTTTATTCTTAACGCATGCAACCCAAGACGCACAACAGCAAACATTAGCACTTTTACTGCCGTGTTACAGGCACCATTCAGGTTCAGGTGTATGAATAAACACTTATGGTACAAAATCTTTCTATGTAAATATCTTATTTCTCAGCCTGGATATTGGCGGCTTATAGTCCGATGGGGTTTATATGTGACAAAATATATATTTCTTTTAAATTTTAGCGGGTGCGGCTTAAATTTAGGTGCGCTCTATAGTCCAGAATTTACGGTAAATACAGTGTTCTTGTTCATTTGCGTTAACAACAAAATGTGACTGCACATTCATCTGAGCATTTTTAACATACAAACAGACTGCTTTTCTTATTTTATGTCGCTCCCCTCAGATGTTAATGAGTGTCTGACTGACGGTCACAACTGCATTTTCGGTCAAGTCTGCATTAACACAGAGGGCTCATTTCGCTGTCAGAGGGAAACCAGCTGTGGCACCGGTTATGAACTAAAAGACAACAACAATTGCCAAGGTAACGAGTCAGAATCACATTAGAAATTTAAAAAAAGCTGCCAAAATCGTTTCTTTTCCTGCTATTTTGTGTTGTATAAAATTTTTGTTCAAACTATATGTATTTATTCTATACTTATATATAGATTTTATTTTCTTACATGTTCCAGACATCGATGAGTGTGTTTTGGGGCTTCATAACTGCGGACCCGACTTTTTGTGCAACAACACAGAAGGCTCGTTCCGCTGCCACCCAAAGGAGAGGTGCACCACTGGCTTCTTTCAGGATGCTGTCGGCAGCTGTATCGGTCAGTTCTGTGTCATGCTCGTAGAAATATATTGATGCAAAGGTAAAAACTCACTTGCCAGCTCCTTTCCTATCAGATATAAATGAGTGTATGGCCTTCATCAGTCCATGCTTGCCTGGCCAGACCTGTATCAACACAATGGGCTCCTACACCTGTCGCAGGAACACGGTCACCTGTGGGCGGGGCTATCACCTTACTGCTGATGGCACACGCTGCGAAGGTAGATACTGTCACAGATTCCGTTCAGGCTACAGAAATGACAGTTTGATCTTCTTTTATGCATCTCCCTTTGTCTTCTTATAGATGTAGATGAGTGTCGTACAGGAAACGTGTGTGGCGATCATAGCTGCGTAAACCTTGTGGGATTGTACCGCTGTGAGTGTCGAATCGGCTTCGTCTTCAACAGCATCACAAGAAAGTGCGAAGGTACAGTGTAACTCAATGTTTCCGTAAAATTGGTTTTGATGTGGGCTTGCATTTTAGATCAAATAGATTGTAATGCTCATGATCGGTTTTCTGTGTTCTTTAGATATCAATGAGTGCAGGAATTATCCTGGACGACTCTGCGCGCATAGGTGTGAGAACACGGAGGGGTCCTACCACTGCAGCTGCACTACTGGTTTTAAACTGTCCAGTGATCGCAGAAACTGTGAAGGTGAGCTCACTTTTTATTAATTGAAGCAATGCTTTCACCAGTTTAGAGACGGTTGTTAAAGCTAATATTCTGTAATTTCTACTCTTAAGCACGACAGAATTAATAATGATTAAAATTAAGTCACAGGCTTTACAGGTATTTCACTGTTATGTCACCTCTCCTATAATAAAGAAAAACATAATTTAGAAGCAGACTTCGTCTTTGGCTGATAATTATCCAAACTGTAGCTTGAAACATATTGAACATTTGCCTGTGTGTTGACAGATGTGAATGAGTGTGACGACCACCCGTGCAGCCAGGAGTGCGCCAATATCTACGGCTCATACCAGTGTTACTGTCGCCGCGGTTACCAGCTGAGTGACATCGATGGGAGAACATGTGAGGGTAAGGCAAAAAAAAAATCCCCTCAGCAGCAATTTGGAATCACTAATGAGTAAAAAATATACATTTATCTTCCCATTAAACAGTATTTTTCACAGCATATTTCACTCTGTCGTCTCCTCTCAGACATCGATGAGTGCGCTCTGCCTACTGGAGGTCAGGTGTGCTCCTACCGCTGCTCCAACACTCCAGGAAGCTTCTACTGTACCTGCCCATCCACTGGATACACGGTTGCACCCAATGGACGGACATGTCAAGGTCAGGAAACCACAGATTTCCTCAGATGTTGTCAGTGTTCAGTATTTTACATATTTCAAAATGTATTTCATATTTCAAGTATTTCAAAAATGTGTGCGCATGATACTGAAAGATTGACGTGGTGTAAAAATAAGGTTTGGTTAGTCATTTTAATACTTCAGGTATATTTTGAGCAGGAAATAATAATGCATAATAATAATAACGCAGAAAACATATGATGTTCCATGTCTGTACTAAAAACCAAGTTGTAAAAGAAAGTTGTGTTATTTTTCTATCGTTTTTAGTCATTGTTTTCTCCTGTGTCTTTAGACGTTGATGAGTGTGTAGCAGGGAGCCACACCTGCTCCTCCTCACAGACCTGCTTCAATGTCCAGGGAGGATTTCGCTGCCTGTCCTTTCAATGTCCTCCCAACTTCCAGCAAACAACACAGGGGTGAGAGCTGATGCTTGGTTGTGAAAAAACTGTTGAAACTAAAGAGTCGATTGTCCTCACGGAGCATGATGCATCATACTTGTCTGCAGCCTCCTTCTTGTCTTGCTGCTCTCATTCGGAATGTTTTCTCGTGCGTGTTTGCTTGGTTTTTGCCTGCTGTTTTTCATTTGCTCTGAGTTTTCAGGTACAAACTGTGACTTTCCTCAACTACTCACTCTCACTTCTCTACTGACTGTTCTTTTTACATTTACATTTACATTTACATCCCCTTCACTGGACCTTCTGTGTGCAGCCATTCTGGCCCATCATCCAATGAGCCCTTCCTTTCGATTTCTCCTTTCAGCCGTTGCGAGCGCGTAACTTGCGAGTTCACGCACAATCCTGCGTCCTGTTTCTCGCTCCCACTGAGAATCTCCTTCTACAACATCAGCTTCCCCACCAACACTCCCGTCCCCGCTGACGTTTTCCGGATGGGATCCTCCAGTTCTGTTCCAGGAGACGTAATGCTGTTCGACATAGTGTCCGGAGATGAGGAGGGATATTTTACTGTGCAGCACCAAGCTCACGGAGGAGTGATCTCACTGCAGCGTGCCTTGTCCATGCCTCGGGACTTTTTTCTGACTGTGGAGATGAGACTGATTCGCTACGGGACAACACATTTGTACATGGCCAACATTGCCGTGTTTGTCACACATGAGCAGCCCATTTATCCTTCAAGCATATGAGCATATTGGAAGAATGTGACATTTGAAGGAATAATCTGTTTGTGGACTGGTTGTTTTCATTTTTACCCATTTATTAGCAGTCAAAGCTGCCCCCTCCTCCTATTCACCGTTTGGTTTTGGTAATAAAGGGCAAGTCTTAGGAGCAAAGACACTCCATAATTCAGTTTTAAGAGCTAAAAATCGTGTTTTATTTAATGTATTTTTTAAAATAATGGCTCAAATTCTGTTTTATCCTTGTGTACCTTTTGCTGGACTGTGGAGTGCTTTTTTATGAGTAAAGTTGAACTGAATTTCTCCTTTGGGGCAGAAGAATGCACTATTATGGAAATTAAATCTACTTGCGGTGTTCTGAGCGGTTTAACTTGGGTCTGTGACTGCACCGGCAAAGAAATAGTTTTCAACAAACCCGGGAGGAGCAACGACAAACTGTTTTCTGTTTTACACTTCAGTGTAAAGATTGGCTTGTAGTCAAAAATTGCATTTGTTCACATAACGTGGCCTCGGGATGGATTCCTGGTACTCTCACTGCCTTTTTTTCCTAGTTAGTTTATTTTCAGACATGATCTATCATTAGACATTAGACATTAGGAGTGTTGGGATGTTTGCTCTACCAGCAGATGGTGCTCTATAGCTGCTGAGGATCACTGCGGCACTGCCTGTATAGTTCATATGCATTAATATTGATGGCTGCTCACTCTACCTCATGCCACTGCAGCAGCTTCTCTCCACGTTTACTTTCTGTATGTTTGGAATTAAAAAAAAAAAAAAGCAACAGCGATAGAACGAATAAAAATGGCTTTTCTCTCTGCAATGTCTAACACAGTCACTGGCGCACACTTGCAATGGTTTCTGCCAGTACTCGCATGCTTCCTCCGCTGTGGTCATTTTTAATGTCGAAGCCCATTTTTCCTATGATGTGTTCCAAGTGGCCTCACCATACGATCAAACAGACCTTGCTTTGGTGGACAGCAAGAAAAATAAGCGTGGCACTTATTTATGGGCACCTGGGGCGCGGCCAGCACGGGGGCTCAATTAGTGGTGGAGTGGCATTACAGCTCATATGATGGATGGTCCTTTTAGTGTTGGTGTTGGGTGGTTATCAGTTAATTTGCTGTAAAATACACCAAAAGGCCAGTAGCTGTGTTTGGTCAGGATAAATGCAGCCAGACAAATTTTCTACTGATCCACTTTCTTGCTGGTGGTTTCTGGGATTTGGTGCATGTAGAGCTGATTGAAAATGTAAACATAGAAAATTTATATGGTTGCAGCGTTCCCAGATCTTTGAATTACAATACATGATCCCTCCAAATATCCCAAATTTCAAGTTAATTATTTTATCATTATTTATCCTGATTGTGACAAATGTTTCTTCATTTTGTACCATGTGAATACTTATCATAACATCAAATGACTTACATTCATACATATCCTCTTCTGGTTTCCTACCAGCTTGTCTTTTTCTTGCCTCTGTGGCATTGCGCTGGTGTGGAATACCCCACAATCATCTCTGTGGCTTTGGCCTTCGGGTTTTAGTCAACGACTTGGACTCACCTGCTTGCTGCTAATTACACGACTCCGTTCTTTCGGCAGCTTTTGAGGTTATATTTGAAAGCGCTGCTGTCTTCACATTGGGGAACCCTCACAAACATAAATCCAAGGTTTAGAATTAGGGTTTGGCCCCTGTTACAGGCACCCATGGCTTGGTTAACCAACGAGGTCTATGGGGCTATTCAGGTGTTGCCAGGTTCTTCTTGCTCTACTCAACTGTGGAGCTTTGGTCACAGTGTTTTCTTTTGAATGCTGCTGTGTACTGTGTAAAGCCTAAAATACTGAGATAAAATAATCAATTTAATTTTTGTTTCTTTTTTTCTTCCTTGGTGCATATCACAAATCCTCCTTTTTCTTACCATTTCCCTCCCTCCTCCTTCTTTTCACTGCTGTTTCTCCCTCCTAATCCAGAACACAGGACACTTCAGTCAGTTTACGTTGCATTAAAGCCTGCAAACCCAATGATGTCAGCTGTGCTCTTGACCCCGTCCACCTTATTACCCACACTTTTATCTCGCTTCCAACCTTAAGAGACTTCAGTGAACCAGAGGGTAAGAATTCTTATTATTGATTGAATTATTAGATGTATTTAGATGTGATTGTAATTGGCTGTTATATTCCATACTTCATGTAAAACTATGTAAAATTAATCTTACATTTTGAATGCAGTTCAATTCATTTTCAAAGTGTTCCAGTTAATCTGAAAAAGAAATACATGTGTCCAGTCCAGCTGCATTTAAAGTTAATAAGAGACTTTGAGAGGCTGATTAATAGGTGTTTTACAAAAGTGCAGTTTTGGCCCAGAACTGAAAGGGTTAACTCAGATTCAGAAAAAATGTTCCACCCACCAACCTGCCACAGCACAGACGTTTCAGTTACATATTTCAGCCCACATTACAATTGTCTAATCATAGCATCAAAATCACATTTGAAGAACTGAATGCACTGTTTGGTTTGTTTTTCTTATACTAATGAAAACCTTGAACCAATTCTTCCAACAGAAATTGTTTTCCTGCGAACTGTTGTAGCGGCTAACCCCACACCTCTCCCTGGTGCTACTGATGTTTTCTTTGACATCCTGGCTACAGATGACCAGTTCTCTTTTGATGTGGTGAAGCGCTCCCATCAGGGCACGATTATGGGTAAGAGGAGAGAGTTGCAATTGGAAGCAGGCGATCAATCTCTTTTATTAGATTATTACATAGTGTACTCGTTTTGTATTTAATAATATCTCTGCCAAAACAGAGTTTATGTTGCTAATGCTTATCTGCGCCCCCCCCCCCCCTCAGGTGTGGTACGACAGGTGAAACCGGTCATTGGGCCCAAGGATCTTGTGCTGGAAGTGGCTTTGAACTATGTCACGACAGGGGTCATTTCCCATCGCAATGTCGTCATCATCCATATCTTCATCTCTGAGTTCTTGTGGTGAGCAGATGTCAATAAAATACTGCATTAGCAATAGAACACATTACTCCTGGAGACGCTGAACATTTTAAGGTTACTGACATTGTCTGTAAGATTTCAAGCTCAGACAATATATTATGTTCAGCTGCTGTAGCAGTTTGCAACTCATTGCAGTTACTAGTTTACAACAGATCTTTATGTCTCCACAATATTTACAGCAAGAAAAAATAACATTATCAGAAGATATTGGACTTAGAGTGTATAGACATATTAGCAGCACTATGAAACTGCAGGCACAACCCAGCAGTGCGTCAAGCTAAATGCAGATGTCATGCCAATGTTTAGCAGCAGGTCTATAAAGATCAGCTGTCCAGGTCTTGGGCGTCTCGAAAAGGTCTGGTCTGGGTTGAACAGATAAGGTTTTATAATTATTTTTTTTTATTTTCACTACTGCAGTTTTGTTTTTATCAGCCTACTAAATATGGCTATAAACCAATGACACATTTGCAATAAGCATGTGTTTACCTAAAGCACAAGTCAAATTATCCTATGAGGAGCACGCTATCCACTTAAAACACGCAGATGGATATCTGCAAGCTGGATCAGAGTGATGGACCAATCAGCAGAATCACACTGCGAGCACAGCTTAAAAGCTGCATATAGAGCATAGACTAATTCTCACTTAATACCTCTAACCCAGATGTGTTGAATGTGCCTTTTACAAAAGTGGAATAATACAGTATCTGAGCTTGTTCTCTAACCATTGTTGTCTGTGTTTAACTGGAATTCAGAATTTGTTGTCTTTTAGTGCCACTATGACAGATTGTTGGTTAACCTGTGGAACTGATTCATGTTTGCGTCATTTTCTCTCTTTTGACAGATGTGGCATGCTTCTTTTAATAATAAAATGCTTTTGACGATTTGCTTTAAACATTGATTGTGTTTTGGACAATACCAATGTACAGCCATCTGTGAATAATAAAGACTCTGAGATTTATTATGTTCATGGTTTTCACCACAGCAGACGTATCCATTGGTGTAACTGAGGTTTGTAAAATAACAAAAATCTTATAGGATGTCCATGTTTTTCCTGTAACTCAACTCCTCAGATTCCCCATCAAAACTCACCACTTTCAGTTTGTGAGGAGATTTCCAGTTATTTCAATTAAATATTAAAAAATGAGAATTCTATACTGGTAATGTTTGGTTCTTTGAATACCTAAAGCTGAAAAATTGCTTGGAAGACACTCCTTACCGCGCATAATTAACTCTGTTCTTTGTTGATGCGACTTTCACCACTGCTGTGCTGTTTCTGACCAGAGGAAAGCCACGAAGAAGAAAATCCTCTAATCTAAGATCCGCCACTCTACGGGAAAATCTTAAAGGCCTGTTCTGTGGCTTGTTGTTGCAGCTGCAACAATTGTCTCGCAACTTGTCTGGGCTGAATGAATTGATCCTCAGATTATTCAAACATTGGTTTGCGTGAATCGATTTCATATGTGAGTGCAGCTGCAGTTCACAGCCTGCGCAGAACTTCTTTTTACAAAGTCATTTCGTGTAATATACTGGGCTGTGTCTAAATCTGGTTCAACTTAAATAAAATATCACTGGCCACTTGGCCCCATAACTATCTCAACACCTCTTTTTAGATCTGCTGTCTTGAGCAAAAAGTGGCTTTGGCTTTAAAAGGCCAAGGCCATCAGAGCAAAATAAGCCAGGTACAGTACAGTGCATCAGTCATCAGAAAGTTAAATCTTATTGAGTCAGCTGATAATGTTTTAATTAGCAATGGCTAACTTGGATGATAATGGCCTTATGTACTCCATTATATTTATTTTGCTATCAATCAGTGTAAAATATATTTTTAACTATTTTATGGTGGCTAAATATAGTAGGTAACTGTATTATCATTATCCTATTAAGTTTTAATACATCTTATGTTGAATTATTTGTTTCACATTTAATCTGGCTGCAGGTCTATTGGGCTACTACTGGATGAATTGGTGGATTGTAATAAACAGTAATAACATATGGCCAGCTATTCTTCATATGAATTTGTGTGTTGTGATTTAAGTTAAATTGTTTCTATTTGAGTATTGGCTTTTATTTATTTATGGTACTGACAAATTTCATGACTTTTTTTACCTTGCGTATGAGCATACCCTGACTGTTGACCATGGAAACATGTCAGTTTCTAAGACTTGTGTGTAAGCAGATGTAAATGGTTATTTTAGTCTGGAGTTTCGTTCAATAAAGCATCATAAAACGTTTAGTTAGATTTTAGGATGCCTGCACATATTTACATACTTACTGAAGACAGACTACTTTGCCTGAAACCTTCTTCCTAGGTTTGGGATCTAACAGTGGCCCTGTGAAAACACCAGCACATGCTCTAATCCCGCCCACGTTTTAGAGTTAACCAATAGCGTGTAGATATTTAGCCGGACGTCCCGCCCACACGCAGGAGGCTAGAAACATGGCAGCTTCTTCGAACAGCTTCTCCGACATCTCAGCGTCCGTCGCTGGGATTTTAAATGAAACACACAGCCCCGAACACTTACTGCTCCTGAAAACATTAACGGCTGCGTTGCGGGACAAGGAAAACAGGTAAGGACGAATTATTTTACTGAATGGTTTTAAAGAAAAGAAGAATTGTTAGCGTACCGGTTAAGCTAGCCCAACGTCAGCTACGCATCGTCAGATGTTCGTGCTAATGCTAAGTGTTCATTCATTGTCTGCCATTATCTTATTTTCATAAAGTGTACATTTGGAAGTTTATCCATCCACTAAACCAGGACAGTTTTTATAAGTGCAAGTTTCCGGCTTATGCATGTAAAAGTAAATTCTGAAGCATCACAGACTGGGTGTGACCTCGTTTTGAAACCTGATCTATCAACTTGTTGTTGATGATTGTGCAGATATTGTGTTTACACAAATTCTATTTTGCAAAACAGTTTCTCTGAAATGACGCCGCCATAATATTCAACGTTATTGAAATACGGTTGTCAACAACGTGAGAAGAAAGTTTCTTTTTTTTTTTTATTTCTGTTGTGTGAATAAGAGCCAGATTAATCTTTCCAGAAACGAGCACAGTATTTTAAAATGAGACTCTGAAGGTTGACACAGCAAAAAGCAGGTAGAACTAATAATACGTTGTTTTGTCCCAGCAGTTATTGGCTTCCAAAGGGGCTGTTATCAGTCTTGTCAGCCACACCTTTTTAACAGCTGTGTGTTCTCAGGGATGCTGTGGAGGAGGACGTGTTCTCTGGTCTCCTGAAGGTCCTGTCCAGACTCTGTGATGAGCTTCTGGCTGCCAGCGGAGACGGCGAAGACCTCCAGTCCCTTTCATTGCAGCTCCAGCTGACTGCAGAGTGTTTCAGGGCTCAGCGAAATGCCTGTGTCCAGAGCACACGCAACCAGAGTCTGCTCAGGTAATTCCTGATTCAGTGGAGGGAACATGAAAACACTGTAGGACTTTTAAATTAAAAAGCTATTTGACCAGTTAGTCAGATGATTCTTTAATTTGTTTCTCCACCATAATTTTTGAGGCAAATCAGTGTACTCATGGTTAAATTAAGGTAGTGGACAGTGGAAAATAATAAATAATAATCTTCCATGTAGTTTTATTTTAGCAAGAATTCAGTGTTATTTGAATAACATTTTATGTTATGACAATGTTATGTTCTTAAAATGAGCACACAATAATGATGTTTTTGTCTAGGGAGCTTGGTTTCATTGATGTATCCCTTAAACTTCTGAGCTTCCTTCACACCGCGAAGCCGGAGAGCTGTGATGGCATATATGAATGTAAGTGCTAAATTGGCTCATTGTTTGCTAACACATAGTAGCCTTTGTGATTTTAATTTGTTTATCAAATAATAATATGTTGTCCAGCTCTACGTTGTGGGATCCAATTCCTCGGTAACTTAGCTGTGGGAAACCAGATGTGTAAAGATGACATTTGGCGGCTGAGCTTTCCAGAACTTATCCTGTAAGTTTTATTTTATCAGGTTCTCCCAATTCTAAGTTTTGTAACTGTTGCAGTTATGTAGCAGTGATGTGTTTTAGCTTAGTAAAGCTATACTGTATTGTTATAATTCACAGAGTAATCATTTATTATGAGTAGTAAAAAGTTTTGGGGGATTTGGCTGGCAAAATAGTTTCATCTCATCTGTGTATTAACACTGTTGTTTTATGTGTTCAAACCTTATAACATTTGTCTCCACACTGAGTAAACCCAATTATGTGTGAACAGACACCTGCTCAGTGTTGACGATGAAAAGACTGTGAACTACAGCTCTATGTTACTCCACACGTGTTTGGATGAATCCAAGGTGCAAGAACTGTGTGAGCCAGAGAACATCCAGCTCGCGCTTAAGGTTATGGAGCTCTGCAGAACTCAACCTGCTCTGGATTGGACGTAAGTGTGTGTCTGTTTTTGGTTTGACTATTGCAAGTAATTGTTAGTGTGTTTGTGTGTGTTTATGGGTATTGTCTACGATTAGAATTGTTAGTAAAGTTTTATTAATTTAATTTGCAGGGTACTCATTGCTACCCAGCATTTTCTCAAGTCTTCAGCTCTAGTGGAGAGTATGTACTCAAGGGTGTCTCACCATGAAAGGTAATTCACATTTACTTTATTCCCACGGATCCACAAGGGAAATATATACATGTCACCTTAGACATTTAGAATTATACCAAATGGTATTAGCTAATTTTTTTTTTAAAAAAACTTTTCTGAATATAGGAGCCGTCTTAATACTGATGAACTATCTTGAGCCCAGTGTACCACATTTAATGTAATCTTTTAATGAATCATTATTATTGCAGGTAAAGAATGGTGATGTGTAGATATTAGAACTGTGTAGTGGCCTAAACTGTATGTTTGTGTGTTTTCAGAGTGACTCTGTTAGAGCTGCTTTACGCTCAGCTCAGAGAGGAGGACTCAGAAGACTGTGGTATCCCTCCCACTGTGGCTGGTTTCCTCGCTTCCTGCTTTCAGAAAGGTTGTGGAGCTGTGCTGACACTTGCTACTGGTTCTGTTTCCAGTGATGAGGTATGGATAGAATACACAAATCTGGGGACATATTGATTTTTTTTGTTTCACTTTTAGGTTATGTTCTGTTAATTTTAAATCAGCGATAGACTGGCAAAGGGCAAGTTTCTCCCATAATATTATCTACCACCTTATCCCCTTGTGCCTGACCTCTGTTGGTTGCAATGCCCTGCAGGTCCTGCAGGAGGCACTAACAGTCATCAGTCTGCTGGATGTGCTGTGTGAGATGACCTCAGATCGCAAGCAGTTCATGTTCCTGCAGGACTACCCTGACCTTCTAGTGACCACCGTTGGTAAATGAAAACACGCTCACACGAACTCTGTAACTGTCTGTAGGTCAGTTTTAGCCACCTTGTCGTATAAAAGATACCAGAATGAAATAATACACTAGCAAGAAATAGTCATGTTTTCAGTTTTCTCGTGTTTTTCATAATTTGGTTATGAAATGTAATCTCATCTCCTCTAAAGTGGCACAATAATTAAACACAATAATTCTAAACAAATAAAACACAAACAGTTGTGATCTTATATGTCTTTATTAAACACCATTGCTTTGGGTGTGTAATAGGTGTGTTTAATAAAGGCATAGAGGATTATGACTGTATCACCTTAGAAAATATTGTGTTGATATTTGTGTCTTTGGAGATTTGGTCATATTTGATAACCAATTTATGCCGAAATGTGCGAAATTGCAAACATTGACATTACTTTGCTTGTGCCTTTTACATCGGTTTGAATTTAATGGTGTTAATCACGTTGTCTACAACTCCCTTCTTTCCCACTTCCCACACTTTACATTTGTTCTTCAGAGCTCTTGGAGCAGGTGCATGCCATTGGGAAGGCCAGTAAGAATGTTTTTAGTGCTGCTCAGAACTTCTCCTCCTTCAGCGTCGATGGAGACTCTTCCTGTCATTCTCCAGTCATCAGCTTCAAGGCCCATCTCATCAGACTGATAGGAAACCTCTGTCACTGCAACAGCAACAACCAGAGCAAGGTTAGGAGTGGATGAAACAGCATTCAGTTTAATAAATCTGCCTAATTATCCACCAATCAGATTTCTACTGTAATTATAATTGTACACTATACACCAATTAGGCAAAACAATATGCAATCCAATACAGTGGCTCTGCCATGAATTCATGAAAATATTTGTTGCTAGTTGATTGTGTTATTTTAGGTTTTTGAATATGAATTGAAATTTGCTTTTCTGAACCTGCTGCCCTGTCACATGTCGCAGTGCTGTTTTGTTGTTGTTGTTGTATAGGTTCCAGTTGGACATTAAATACGCACTGTTACTTTCTGTGTCAACGACCAGAAAAATATACACTAGTTTTTAAACAATTTGTGACAGTTTGACAGTTTAAAAATAAATCTTTAATCCCCCTTTAATCCCTGCTTTAATCCACCCCACGTTTTTTTATATATCTTTTGGTTCTGCACCTTTGATGAAGCAGAATACTTTACTTTTCAGTGTCACCATGCCACTTTCATTTTCCAATGATAAAAAAAATTATCAGTGGCAGCCCTAATATGGGTCTGTCAGAAAATTAGGGTTTTGGGGGAAAAAATGGCTATTTTCAGAAAGGAGCCAATTTTTGCCCCTTTCTAATATGCTAGAATCCGCTCTCTGATAAAATCTAGGGCCTATTGAGACTGAATGAGGAGTCTTTAAAGGTCAAGAGGACTGCGGAAGTCTGGGAGGTCTTTCTGGTCTTGCTTTGACAGACCTGTCTTTAGACTAATTTAGCATTCCTATTAGGTTCTAGGTTCTAGTATTGGGTTTCTGTATCAAACCACATGATCTGCTGAGGATTGAGGACAACTGAGGAGTGCAAATGAATTATGTTGTCTAATGGGGCATGAGTCTGTGTGTTCCTGTAACTGCAAGCTTACAAGTTCTTTCAACACTTCAACTTGGTTTTGCACTGAAATATGAAGTATTCCCTCCCTGCTTGCTACTGTGATTTTTATCAGGTTGTCTCAGTCGCCATCTGTCAGCATCACACTATTAACATTAGGCACAGATGGATAATAAAGTGTATGGGGAGGAGTTGGCCTCTATCTGTGGCACATTATAGACTCAGTTCTACTTAATAGAAACAGATTTGTGGAATGCATGTGGGATGGCCACCCTCAGTTGGCCTTTCTGTAATATTTATGGATGCTGATCTGTGGTCTGTCAGTGGTCAGAAATCACCCCATATCTGTTTTCACTAAGATCTCTTCCAGTAAACCAAATGTCATTCTGTTCACCTTTGGGAGAGAATGTAATTTAAGATGTGCATGCCAAGCGCTGAACTCGTGCACAGGCTAAAGTCAGGGTCCAGTTTTATTGTTGTTCATCTGTTTATGGGTTTGAACATAATGTCAGCAACTTCAGACAATCCGTTGGGTTTGTGCTGGTCAAAGACTTTGTTTCTTTGACAGTTTCCATTTTTTTGGAAACTCAGCACTTTTGCCTTGTTCCGGAGCCTGTACTAGTTTGTTTGGAGGGTAACCACAATGGCAAGAAGAGTACAACAGTAAGCAAAGACAATAATTAGGCTATAGGATCAGGCACATGATACAGAGCAGATCACCTTGTTTTCACGGTGGCAGAGTAACCCACAACCACAGTTTTTTTTTTTTTTGGCATGGATGTAAGACTGTTAAGGAAGTACACTTGGTGTAAACACATGCTTTCCTTTAAAAAGTTAATGTGAAAACCGGAATTGTTTTATCAAGACAATCAATGCAAAATGTCTTGATATGGTGTATCCGTTTGTGAGCAAATACAGTTTCATAAAGCAAAATTTCAAGTGATTCCAGTGAATTATCTCTTACTGAATGTGTTTTCCTCAGGTGAGAGAAATTGAAGGCATACCCCTCATCCTGGACAACTGCAACATAGACAGCAATAATCCATGTATCCTTTGGTAACATATGTTGTTGATGTAGAAGCAGACGCAAACACACAAAAGACAAATCTCTGTCTGTGTACATACTTTATATTTCTGGTTCATCTAAATCATTGTAGGAGAAGTTTTAGTCATTTTGTATTTTATCCTGGCACTTTTAAAATTGAATTTGGCGTCTTATGCCTCCAGAAATAAATGCTGCATTTAGCTTTGATTGCTGTAGCACGTGCTTGCTGGTCAGCCGGATGCGCTGAACTGTTAACAGTCTTTTTCACAATCTTTCAAAACTCCGTTGTCAACAATATCAGCTGATTAGTTGCATTCAGCAGTAACATTCAACGCTTATTTGGGATGCTTTTGTATCTTCTTTTGAGAGACATTTAAGTTAATTATTTTTTGTGCATTAAAACAGTTGAGTTATAGCTAAGCTAGTTGTAGGTAGCACTGAGTTATTGTAGCAGCTTGTTAGCTACCTAAAGCAAACCAATCCAATAGCCACACAATAAATCCTTTTTTTTTTCTGAAGCTTTTTTTATATTGTACAGTTATTCTTGGCCATGTATCAAACCGATTAATTCAACTCTATGGTAATTGTGTCGACCACATTGGTGCTTTTGTGTTAGATTTCATGTTGATATAGGTGTCTAATATTTGGTTAACCTCTGCATCCGTCTTTATTTACTGTGTGTCTTCAACCATTTTTTCCCCTTTTCCTGTTTGATCTAAAGGGAGTTTACATCTTCATCTGTTTTTTTCACAACCGTTTCTCAGCCTCTGAAGACACACCACTCTCTGTTTTATATGGAGTATACTGTTGGTCACTGATCTTTAGCCATTCTGCTTCCAGTTAGTATTAGCTTGCTCACATGTTCCAGTTTTAACCAGGTCAATAGTCTGAGCCAAACGCTTGTTCCTGCCTCCCAATAATGCCCCATACACATACAAACATCCACAAACCCCTCCAACCCCTTTCACTTTTTTCATGTAGGTGTCAGCATTTGTTTCTATTCAGAAACAGATCGTCAAAGAAAAAAAATGTTTATGGATTTATGCGGGAAACTTGACCGGGGTGAGTTGAATATGTTTCCATCCATCCATTCATTATCTTTACCGCTTATCCTGTTAGGGGTCACGAAGTGTCTTCTATCATAAAATATAACCTCTCTGCAAAACTCGTTTGTTTGTTGGGCTGCCTCCGTACCCAGTGACCTCAAGCAAATTCTTGGCTCTTCCGAGGTACGTAAGCCTGTGTTACATACGCAGTCCCTATATAAAATGGCACCTCCTTGGAAGTCTCCTGTTGTTATTGCTTTTCAACTTTGAATCGTGGTAGGTGTCAAGTATTCACCTCCTTCATTCCAGTATTTAGTAGATGCACCTTTACCACAATAACAGCTTTGACCCGGTGTGGACAGGTCTGTCAGCCTCAATTAATGTTTTTTAGTTTGACTTTGATTTTTCTCCCCTTCGCTTCTTTGTAGAACTGCTCAAGCTCTGTCAGGTTGCGAGATGATTGTGAGTGACCGGCCCCTTTTAGTCCAACCACAAATTATCGGCCAGATTGAGGTCTGGGCTATGACTTGGCCACTCCAGAACATTGACCTTGTTGTCTTTAAACCATTTCTGTGTAGCGTTGGCTGTAGGCTTGTGGTCATTATCTTGGTGGAAAACAAATCTTCTCTTAAATCACCATCAGGTTTCGCTCCAGGATTTCCATATATTTTGCCACAATAATGTTACTCTCTACCTTTACAAGCCTTCCAGGATCTTGTGCAGAAAAACATCTTGAAAGCGCTGCCACCACTCTTCACAGTGGAATTATGTTGTTTTTTTTTTTGACAATGTGCAACACTTGATTCCCCTTAACACAGTGTCCAGTCTGATGACCGAAAAACCCAATTTTTGGTGTCATCAGACCAAAAAAATTCCTCTAGTTGACTTCAGAGTCTCTCGCATGCCTTCTGGAAAACTTTAGCCGAGATTTATTATTAATTATCAGATTTTTTTCAGCAGTTGCTGAAGGCAACGTCAGTAGGCTTCACAATTTACTTGACAAAAAAAAACTGACTGGTGTAGAAGCTGGGGAACAGTTGCACAGTTTCTTCTGTCTCAGCCGCAGAAGCTTTAGCGTCTTGTACAGTCATATTTTTTAACAACGACCTGCTCTAGGAAGAATTAATCCTGTGCCATGTTCCGTCCATCTCTTTGATTTGGAAGCGTTCTTCTATTTATTCTTTTGACTTTTGCTTTTTAATAACCTTTTCATACAGTTGCTTGGAGTTTTCCTTTGCCTACATGGTGTAGGCTGTGGTCAGGATACTGATTTCACAGTGATCGAACCTCCACTTACATGTGTATTTAAAATGCAATCACACATTATCTTGTCATCTCTGTTTCACTGTTTGAGCAACATCTAAAACCACTTGGCTAGATCTGTGTGGATTTAGGTGGGTTATTTTAAACAGGGTGAATTTTAATATGATCACTTATTTTAAGTTTTTTATTAAGTAATTCGCAATAGTTACACAATAGAAATCTCTCTTCGTCTTTACACAAAGTATCTTTTCTGTACATTTTTGTCAAAAAAGCCTTAATACAGTCAGAACTGTACTACTGTTAACGTCTTTACCAGTCTTTATTGATCTTTACTTTCTTTAAATCACATACTGTATGTTTTTTGCTCCTGTCTATAGTTATTATTTATTTTTGATGTGTAAAAGTACTGTTTTTCTAAACTGATATTGGTCTATTACACCTGACAAATCTTGAAGTTCATGTTTTTATCTTGTTTATTAATAAGAATTGGCTTTTTTAGTATGTACTAAAGCGCATGACTTGTTATTTTCTTATCTTCAAGAACCCAACTAGTGCTGGAAATCACATTTAAAATCATATTCGAGATACCATAACAAACCTAAGAGTGTTATGTTCTCTACAGTTTAAATCCTCATGTTACTGTCCTTAACTTTTTGACTCTAGTCATCAGCCAGTGGGCTATTTTTGCCATCCGAAACCTCCTAGAACACAACACGCAGAATCAGGAGCTGGTTGCTGCCCTGGAACGCCGCGGCACTGCTGACTACTCTGCTCTGAAGGAGCTGGGTTTCCTGGTGGAGGAGCGAGATGGAAGCTTGCTGCTCAAACCTGTGAGGAAAGACTCATAAAAACCTTGAAGGAGTAGCCACGACAAAGGCATGACAAAGGCGCTCAACCCGCAAGCAGGTTATCATATGAAGTAAATATTGATAGGAAATAAAGTACATGTTGTCATGTATATGCTTAATGCGCGTGAACATGTCCTCATGTAACCAAATACGTAACTTCCGTGACTTGTTCATTATCAAACACAAGTCTTTTGCTGTCCAGGATATCTGACATAAATGCTCTTGATAGAATAAGCAGAATTTTGCTTCTGAATTAGATAATTTTAATCAGACGCGCACATACAACTTAATTTTCTTCCATGGTGACGCTAGCACTCATTCCCAGATGAGGCTTAAAGTATTCCTCATACACAAAAGACCCATGGGGTCCCCCTGGCATGAAAGCAGAGGTCAGAATGTCAGGGGCTTTGGTTTTGTCTTGACCTGAGTCTGGGAAATGAAGTGTTTGGGGAGAGGCGAGCACATGCTGGTACCTCTTGGCAAAGCTGATGCTTTGTGATTTAATCTAAAGACAAAGAGCACCACAGCGTCTGGGCTTTTCACTTTTCACTGACACTGATGTTACCAGCAGGGGTTGAGGTTTTAATCCTAGGCCCATAGTGACTTCTCTGGTTACCATGAGACGGAGAATGACCGAAACGTGATGTAATCAACCCCCTCACTGCCCTGTCTAATTAAATGGTGTCTTTGCCAGTGGGACAAAGACTTTTTTTTCCCCATCCATACACTCAAATAACTGCTTCTGTAAACAGGCAGCTTAGTATAATCAAAATATCTAAATGAAAACTACAGTACTAAAAAAATGATCCTACGCACATTTAGTTTAATTTAAAAACAAAACTTGATACGCATTGTGAGCTAGCCACTGTATGCGCTTGCTTTTGCAGTTTTCTTGCAATCTTGTATTAGACCACTTTGCTGTATTTTGAGATTAACCAGACTGTATAGAATCTCGTAGACTTTTAGTAAATCATGCAAGTCCTACGCAGCTGAAGCTCTGCATTTTGTGTGTGTGTGTGCTGCTTCTTTTAACCCGTAATTCTGGATCGCTAGATAATGGATGAGAGCATCTGAAGAGTGAACGAGTGAGTGAATGAGAAGCATTAATTTACAGAGTGACATCCCTCTTGGTTCCTCCTGTTGCTGGATAAGCTGAACAGTCCTGACACCTTAACAATGCAGCGCTTTATGGGCCTGCCCACACCCTGCTCCACCCTGTTTGCTCTGCCTCTGATTTTTAATGACAAAATGTATTGAAACAATCGTCCGGACTCTCCCCTCAATCCGCTAGCATAGTAAAGGGAGCTTAGGCGGTTCCGGTCCCCAGGATTTCAGACGGCTAACAAAACAGCTGTTACTTGCGCTCCAATGGCTGACTGCAATGCTTTTGAGCCCGACAGGAAAGAGGCCGTGCGAATCAGCCGGAGTGAATGACGTGGCATGGCTACCGCTGTCTGTTCAACAGACAGCATGTTAGTAACATGTTAGTGCTGCGAGTCAGTAACGGCCAGAAGTTCTTGTGTTTCCTGTGTTAACATTTTTTTTTCTGTAGACCTTTATTGTATATGTGCCTTCAGGTTTTGGTATGTAGTTTAAAAAAAAAAAAGTCTTTGTCAGGGTGGAAACTACTTACTCCTTGTTTAGGTAAAATATGTTTGATTAATATCTAATAAAGTAATGTGCATGAGAAACAATTTTTTGTAATCATTTTACTGATTTTAAAAAGCCAAATGTGACATAAAACAAGGCACTGAAAGAATGCTTAAATTTTATTGGTAAAATAGAAAAAAATACAACAATCCATGTTTCTAATTGATCCAGGTTTTGTTTTAGTCACAACAAATAAAGTTAAATTATCTGTATTTTAAATTAAAACTTAAAGCTTTTAGGAGCCAGCGAATTGCTAAAAGAGCTGGAAAAACTAGAAACAAATCTGATTAGTCTATGGCTGCACAAATACTCTGTCTGCCAGTAGATCATCTACTGGTATTGTAGCCTACAGCACATGTATTTATTCTAATGCTTTACACGGGGTTTCTTGGACTTTGCAACACTCTGAATCACTCAGCATGTATGAGCTACTTTGAATCGTGAAGGATTGTGTCAAAATGGACAATCTGGGCTACTTTGCTAAAAAAAAAAAAAACACATGGAGTATTTACAATTTAGGAAATTTGGTCCAAAAAAAAAACCTAATGATTAAAATTTGAATACAATGACACTGGGAAACATTTGTAAATAATTACTTTCTTTTCATGTATATACGACAAAGTGCCACGTTCCACATATAAAAATATACTCTTCAAAATTGTTTGTAAGTTATGTAAAGCCTAAATAAACATTTCTGAATACATTAACGGGTGGTGTCCAAAAATAGCTTTGAGGCCTTTGATCCTCTCGTACCCCCTTCTGTGTGGTTAGGGCACATGCCATCCACCCAGGCAGGCCTAAACCACGCTGGAAGGCCTTGTGTAAGCAGAGGCCGTGATGTGGAATTCCACGTCTCTGCCGTTCATGGGAATGTTAGATGTATCTGAACCTGACTGCGCCTCTGGAATTCCAATGAGGCATTCTCGCTTTTCTCAGAAGTCAAGAGTCCTCCAAAAACACGTCAATAAATGCAGTCAGGATTACGAGCACTGTTCAAACTGAGTGTTTTCTGCCTCTTTGGCTCTTAGCACAACAAAGGATCTGGACCTCACAGGTTTATGATAGCACAACTGCCTAAATAATTTTTATCCCCAGTTATTAATTGTGACAATCTGAGTGCAAAAGAAATATAATTAATCTATAGCAAAATAAGACACTGACAACTAAAAAAGGTAAGGATTTATCTGTTTAGTAGCTGGAAATGTGACTCTTAAATACATTACTCCCAACTCGAAATGCATCAGTAGCAATTAAGGATCATAAAAAAGGGGGGAAAAAATGAGAAACGGAATTTGCTATCTGTCCTATGAGACTTTGAACGATAGTTTGACATAAATAATTTGTTTTATTTTCAGTGTTCGAACAGAATACAGTGTGAGCGTACAGTTAAAAAGTTTTCATCAGGAGCCGCTTCTTTTTCGTTCTCTTGTAGCTTTCTCAGTTAGCAAAGGTCTTTTAAGATCCAGCGATCGTGCATTTTGCTTTTTCCTGTGTGGGACATCTGAAAGCTACACTTTCAAGACGTGTCCTTCAAAATTTTTAGCTTAGTTGGTGACAAAAAGAGAACATCCGATCCTTTTGTCTGCAGTATGTATTGTGTCAAGTGACAGTTTTGTATCACTATGGAAGCAAAACTGTGTCTGAAAAGTTAATGTCTGATTTCCTCCAAACCTCAAATCCCATTTCATGTCTCTTTCTTTCAGTGAATTCCAAATTGGAAATGTCAAACTGTGCAAAATGTTGAATAAATACTTCCAAGTGCCTTTACTGCATAATCCAGTCAGTGGCGTCTTCTTACCTTCGACCTTCTCCATCCTTCTTGCTTCTTACTTGCAGGTGAAAACTTCCGATTTCTCGCTACAGGTGTTACATTTGACAAAGCAGCACCAGTGGAATTTGCAGTTGCACTGCCAAACACGCGTGTAGTGGTGTGTGTCGTGGCCCCGGCCGCAGCACATCACGTTACAGCCGTCTGCGTGGGTCGAGGTGCCGTTGCACATTCTCCCTCTTGTCCCTGTGCTGCCTGTAGCTGTGTCCTCCTCGCAGTAGTTGGGGGATCGCTCCAGGTAGACCAGGTCCGTGTCCGTGGGTTTCTGATAGCCCCGAGCCTCTTTCAGACGTAGGAATGAAGGTTGGCGGAGGCGTGAGGCCCTTACCGGCTCCACTTGAACCGCTTCACTGTATCGTTCCTTTAGCAGGTAGCCAATCTCTCTGAACTTTGGCAGGGTGATCCAGCAGGTCTTAGTGGTGCAGGAACCAGATACACCGTGACACTTGCATTCTAGCTTCATTCTCTCCTCTAGGATCTGATCACATTGAAAGCAGAGATTAGCTCGGACAAATTAAATGTGATAGTTAAAGCTGAAACCACTGGTCCATTGCTTGAATTTGAAATAGTTAATAGTGATTGCACAGATTTCCAATTTGTCTCATTGGGTAGGCTGGTTTTTCTGCGGACACACTGACTTTCAGCACACCAGCTAGTATGCCAACTTTATGTCAAAAACCTGGGGAAATAATTCATACCCGAAAAACTGTAGTCTCTAATTAACTTTACCTTACTTTCTTTTCTTTAGACCACATAATGTTATGACAGCCCGAGAAAAGTGACCAGAGCTGTTGTGCAGCCATACACGTATAAGATTACAGTACATTGTGGCTAAAGCCAGATTTATATCGCAAAGCCATATAAATATTTTCAAATGACAAAATTGACAGGTGACTGTTTGCCCTTGTTTGGGAATGTAATGATCAACGTACGTTAGAAGGCAGCATCACTTTTTTTGTGGCAAATTAATTTTTTTGAAAACGTCTTGTAGAGCGTTTGTCCAGAGCACTAGTCCACCTAACAACAGCACTGTGACATTTTTGGGAAGTTTACGCTTCACTTTGGTGGCTACAGTATGTGCAGGGCTCATCTTTGGTGCTGCCACAGAGAGATGAAATATATACGGTATGATACGCAATAATATCTTCTACCCTTACTTAGTAATTTAATCTATTACCATTCATGATTTATTAATGAATGGGCTGTCGGGTTATGGCACAACTCCATTTGGTAGCTTTATCTGCCAGTTGTTACATTTCTGTCACTGAAAGACGCTTGGTGTGAAGCCTGGTGTACTTAGTTGAAATATTACTCACTTTGCTTTTAACTGTGTGCAGTATTGGACGTGCTTGTGTAATTTCCTCAGGCAATAATCAAAAGGGATTTGAAGTCGCTTAGTTTAATTGTAGTTTCATTACCTTTCGTCCTGCTTCATTGTTGTGCAGGTTCATCAGCCGTCTGGCATTTTTCTTGATCTCCCGGGCGTCTACAAACCGGCGTGAGAACTCCACGCCATACTTGACATCTGCTGAGCAGCCTCCCCACTTCCAGCCTTCGTCCTGGTCGTGGTAGCCCTGCTTCTCACGGTCACAGCCACACTGGCTCAGGTTGCCCTGGCTACAAGCTGCAGTCACTGCATGGGCGACTCCGGCTGCAGTGATGGCATATGTAAACGCTACCTCCCTGCTGCCTAAAGTCATTGGAGAGGAGAAGGAAAGTACTCTCACTATTTCAGCTCGGTGGCTTTTTAAGATTTGAAGATTTCTTAACTTTGCAATAATGGCAGCACGCCAAACATTATATGTAATCATAGCATATCCCGATATTATTGCAGTGCAGTAATAGTTGAATCAAATTGTTAACGTCAGCTCTACAACTAGCAGATTGTGGGACTCTTTTCAGCCTTATTTGATTTCATTTGCCGCAGTAGATGAAGCAGGTTAAAGGACTCAAGTTGGCCGTGAGGCGCATCAGTATAAGGAACATCTATAGAATCTAGTGGTCTGTCCCTGTTAGAACAATATTCCGTATAGGAAAGAAAACACAAGTGACATCTACTGGCTGACCAGAGGAGCTTTTTTTTCCCGGTTCACCGCTCTTTGAGTAGCTGTGTTTTAATGTTTTTCATCAATGGAATTTCTCACGCAGCTTAAGTGTCATTCTGTGTCTGTCTTAGGTGTTCCACGGCAAACGATACCGCTGTGTTGCATGTTGAAATAATCTGTGGCCAGGCTTGAGTAAGATTTGCCCATTTCCAAGCTTTTGTATGTCACCATTTGAACTACAGAATAAACACATTTGTATTTATGGTGTGGAAGGGGAAATTAATTTATTGGCACTGAAGCTGGTAATGGGATATCCTCCCTTTCCAATCAGGTTAATGCTGGGCCTTCGTTCTTCACAACTACTCACAGTATTAATGCATGGCGTCTCTGGTACGGGCGATCCTAAAGGCTTCTTTCCAACCTGACAAACTAATTTGCAGAAACCATTGGTCCTGCGGTTCCCCCTGGTCCATAACTCATTACAAACTGAAGTCTTCTCTCAGCAGGCTAAATCTGTGACCCATTCAGACATATTGTATGGTGAGCATTTCTCAAGGCATCAAGCACATGCAATAGCCAGACAGCCTTCTCCATGCGCTGGGATTTGTTTTGATTGTACGGCACTGCATGCAGGGTTCCATTGTTGCCATCCAGCTGCTGGAGCTGTCTTCAATTAGTGGTTAGCATGAATCTCTCCAGTCTTTCTCAATGCCTAATGAGTTCAGAGGCCCGCCAGGTCAATCAAATGATGGTACATACAGTAAGTGACACAAGAGGGGGTCTGGCTTGTGTTTCCATGTTCAAAAAAGCAAAAAATTGACTAGAATGGGAAGAGCAATAGTCAAACGTTGAGTCCATGAAGATGCCTGGAAATTTGATATGTCCCACAAAGTTTTTTATTTGGTCAAGCTCTCTTTATGGAGAGGACACAGGGAACAAAGCTGGGTCCAAAGTGTCTCTGTGAGCACGTTTACACACCACAAAAGAACAGAGACATTTCCTCTGACAAAAGAAATAAAGGGATCCAGACGTCTGTCTGCCTGTCTCCCATGTAGAAGAAAGTGATTGCTCCCAGAGCTGCTAGATTAAACATGGATCCAAACCCACAGCAAGACGGCAACAAAACATTACGAACTGCAACACAATTTATATAAGAGGTTCACATTAGGAGCACACGGGCTTCTGTGAGAAATAAAACGGGCGAATGTTGACTAAAACCAGAGCGATGGGTTAGATTCTGTGTTTACAGATTGTCAATATAAATGCTTTCAGAAGATGGCACGGCCAGACAGGCTTCACAAGGAGGAGGACAGGCTTCACTGCTCGGTCGTGACAATGCGTGTTGCAAACACAGTGATGTCACACACATCAACTACAGACTGAATGTCCTTTGAGGATGCTAACAAAGTCCTTTTGAATATTTCGTTGTGGTTATAGCATGTGGGGATCCAAACGGAAACGCCATCATTAAAGCTTTGCCACACATCTCACAGAGTGTGTCTTCACACTTAGTTGTAGCTGAGGAGATTTATGGGAGGGCGAACAGGCTAGTGGCAGATCACAAAGCTGAATGGCACCTGAACTGCTCGTTCATACACATTCCTGCAAACAGTGTTTTCGAGCTCAATGACTGAGCGCTCGCTTTGCTGTAGGTAGTCCTATAAACATGGCTGTGGACGTCTACCAGTCCACAGTTGTGCCTAAATGCCAAAACATATTGACTTTAGTTTGATTCCGACAGCTGTAAAATGTCTGTATGCACAGTTCAAGGATTCACTTTAACTGGTGTTTACAAAGGTAAAAACCAGTTTTGTCTCGTGACTGGGGGTTTTAAGTCTGTTTGAACCACAATGTCCCCCAGTCCAGGCCAGGACCTCTGTTGCATTGACTTCCCATCCCTCCCTTTCCTTTGTCATGTATGTACTGTTCATAAAATCTCTAATGGAGACAGAACTGTGCCAGAATATGAAAACTTTTCCCCAGAAAAACTACTAAAACCCCTGCTCCTGGAACAGATTTCTTCCCCTCACTCAACATACTTTGCTGATTTCCAGCTGCTTATAATGAAATAAAAGCACGTTAAAGCCGTCGAAGAACCCTAAAGTATCCGAGTTTTAAACCGACTGACCTACTCTGAGCTCTTGTCCAAAGACAGTCCTCTCGCCCAGGGCTGAGCAGTTCCACCGGCCGTAGCGGAACTGGTACTGACACTCATTGATGCCGAGCTGGGCGCCTTCCCCGATGATGATGATGGCATCAGGGCGACTCTGACAGAGGGCTCTCTGACGGGGGGCCAGTCCCGGTATCTTGTTGCAGATGATATTTGCACCCAGAGCTACTACAGAGGACAGTGCCCTGTAGGAAGAGAGAGAGGGAGATAAATTACAGAAGAAAGAGCAGCTACCGTTGTTACAGGGAAATAAAGATGACTTCTGTTTAGAAAAGCACGAAAAGATAAGAAGAAATGCCCCAGCTAACATCCTCAACGTCTGATCTGGATTTCACTGGTGGATCGTTGCAATATTTTGCTTCATGTCTCGTTTCAGATGCCTGTCTTTTGATCATAAACATAAAAATAGACAAGAGCAACTCTGGAGAACACTCTGCATTAGTCATCCTTACCCCAGATCATATCATGTGTAATTCAATGGACTTTCATAAAGACATGAAAGAGAACAATAGTTAATTATAGAAATGGTCACATCTACGTCGTTTTTGCCATTTCTGTCTCCCTCCCTCCCCCCCAACTCTGTGTCTGTTACACAAAACATGAACCACCACAGCTATTTTAGGTTTCAGGACCTGCCCTTGTTATGAATGAGAGGCATGTATGGTGCAGCAATCATTCTCTTTGTGCGGGCCCGGGTCTTTTAGTGCCATAAGAAAGAGCTCATTACATCAGCCTGCTCATTCACAGAGAGCATGAAGTAGTTGGATATTACTCTTTTTCCATATGGGCATTCATATTATGGTCTTTGTCTGATGAGGTGCTCCTGTGACAAAGTGGTTCTGGTGTAATGTGCAAATCCACCAGAGCAGGTTATCTCATCAGCTGCACTTATATTAGAACATGTAAAAAAAACAAAAAAATCATGTAGATTAAAAACTGGCTTCATCTAGGCTTTTTACGTTTTTGATTTATGACACTATTTAAATAAAAATGACGCTATGGTGGGGACAATAAAAATCCCACATTTTCTACCAATCTTATCTAAAGTTATAGTTTTTTTTTTTTTCAAAAATTTACTTTGACAACAAGAAAGAAAGAAATGTGACAAACATGTCTTTCATTCGGGTACATTTTTTTAAGTGTAGAGATACGTCGCGCAGACACCTGTATTACGCCTCCTGCGTAACCGGCCAGTTTTGCGCGTAAAGTTCAGTCCGGAAAAAGCGTGTGCGCCGGTCAGGCGAGCTTCAAATCGAATGAAACAACGTTTAATTCGAGCAAGTCATAAACCTACAGGTAGCTACCGCTGGTGAGGATGAGGAAGATCTGCGGGTAGTAGACGGACAGCAGCGCACTGCGAGAGGAGACGATGAGCATGGCTGCGCATTGAGCACAACCTGTGCTGCGCTCCTGCGGTTTGGGAAAGGAAAAAGCAGAAAGGAATCACAGGAAGTGGAAAAAGTGGATCCTTCTTATCCCGAGTCCGACAGTCGAAGGCAGGAATGTGGCCTCTGATTTCCGCTGGTCTTCAGCTAGTGCAGGCGAGGCGCGCTGCGGCAGCTCCAGGCTCCGTCGTCCATGCGTTGGAGGGGACTGGCTGCATCTCTTGGCCGAAGCGCGCTCTGCCACCTGGGCTGATGCAGGGCTCGTTGTTTTGGGGGGAGGTGGTGGAGGTGGAGGTGGAGGTGGAGGTGGGGGGGACACTTGCGTTTCCGTGTGCCCGTAGGTCTCCAAACGTGAGACAGCTGTGACAGTGGAAGGATCGGAGTCAGTGGAAGGATCGGAGACAGTGGAGTCTCCCGACGCACCAGCCCCCGGGATGGATCTGCACCCCGCATTCCACCATGTCCCCACCCCCAACACACCTCCTTCTCCCCTCAGTCACACACACTCTGTGTTTTCTTTCATTGTTCTATATTTATGCCCCACTCAGTACTTAGAGCTTGAAATATATTGATTCATTTCAACTTCTCAATGAAACCATATTCCTTTTTCATTTTCTGTAAGCATTGACACACTGGGGTTTAGGTTTATTGTCATTTCTATCTTTGCCTTATAAAACAAGGAACCGTTGACGTTCCTCATGGACCAGGCCATGCAACTTGGAACAGAAATAGAGACAGATGCAAAACAATAAAACGATGCACCATATTAGACCCTGGATGGTTAAGTTACTGATCTCTGAACTTTCAGGCAACAAATGCCAAATTGTATTGGCTCCAACTTCTCAAATGTAAAAAAATAGCTCCCTGTCTGTGTTTAAAATGGCAATAAATAGAATAAATACATATAAACAGTTAAATATGTTTGGGTTTTAACATGCTGCAGTCCTGATCACTCTCTGCTCCATGTGCATGTGACGTTTCACCAACATTACGCCCTCATGTGGTCACTCGAGGGAACGTCCCAAAGCGTCTGACACAAACTGTGCACCTGTACACCACGAATTCTACTTTTATAAGGTTGGAATTTCTCATTTCTTAGTTTCAAGCTGTCAGAAACAGGAAATTGCTATTATGTGTTCATTATTTTATTCAAGTTCTGCTTTTTGATGTTTTCTGAAATTCTCTGAGCACTTTGTATTTTAACAAATGTATAGTATAGTATAGTGAAACTGTTACTCTGTTCCATCTGGTGAATAATCTTGTTCAACCCAAAGTGTAAGCGGAAAGGCCCTCGAGGACTGTGGAAAAGGAATTTTCTGGTTATTCCTTTTTTAAGATGTTTGCTATGCATCTTTGAAGTCAGTTTTTTTTAAAAAGTAAACGGGAAGGGGCGGTGCTGTTCAATTCCAAGGGGCCTTCAAAGGATAGGCTGTTTTATAGGTCTGCTTTACAGAGTGGACTGAGGACAAAGTACATATTTTCTTTGCTTGTTGTTGACATTTTGGAGGCTGAAAATTGAGACATTCCCAGCTTTACTTGAGCTGAACAAATATCCACATGGAGATAATATTAATAAAAACTTGTTCCAAAATGAAACATCAGTCATCTGGGGAAAAAAGTGAGACCTGTTCTTGGAAGATTATTGAGCGTAGCATTTTGGACGTGAACCTTTTAATTTAAATTCTTAGCAGCTGCCAACAAGGCATTTTGAGCGATAGCACTGATTTGGAGTTTAAAGGAATAGAAAACCTTTCATTTCTGGCTGTTATAAGATTGGCCCAATCCTTATGCCCACCTGTACTGTGTGTAATTATAGCTGCAGTCAGGCAGATATACCTAGTACTGTAAATTAAATTAGCTTTGCATCTAAATTAATTTAGCATTCAGCATTTAGTTCAGCGGACAACTCACTCTAATGTCCATAACAATGTCTCTGGCTTTGGGTCAGCAAGAGCAGAACACTTTGTCTATGTGTGTCCTGCATGTCGAGTACAGATTCTGTCTCTTTCTCAATCGCTCTCCCTGTCTTTCTTTTCAAATAATACTCCTTAACCACAATTTCCAAAGCCAAGATAGCACTTAAGCAGCATGCACTCACTGTCCTGGCACTCATACAACAATATCTGTTTCTTTTCAAATTTTTATGCAAAAAAACATGGGAAATGTAGACATAGGAGGTGTTCTCCTGTTTTTACACTGCTAAACGCAACCTTAGATCAGTGATGACACTAGCTCCACAACTAACCTCAATTTTGTTGTCAAAGTGTTTGACTGAAAAGGATTTGCTAGAATCATCCGCAAGTGACATGGCTGGCATCAGAATGATGTATGACAGGAGCAGTTTCACAGAAGGGCCTTGAGCTGAAGCATGTCTAAAAAGTCCAAATTAATGGCAGCGTCTTGTAGCCCTGTGAGATTTTAGGTCAATTTTGTCCATAAGCCCACAAAGCTCAGCTGGGTCTCTAAGTGGTTGTTGAGGAAAATGGTATAGTTGATCTTATTAACATAGATAGCAATAATTCCTTGCTAGAAGGTCACCGGTTTGAATCCCAGCCGTCTTTGGCCTTTCTGTGTGGAGTTTGCACGTGGGTTTCCTCCCACAGTCTAAAGTCATGCATGTTACGTTGTTTAGTGATTTTAAAATGAGTGTCTGTCTGTGTATGTCTCTTTGTGTTTGTCCTGAGATAGACTAGCGACCTGTCCAGGATGTACTCTGTCCAATGAAAGCTGGGATATGCTCTAGCTCTCCCCACATACCCATAAAGGATAAGTGGTTACAGATAATGGATGTACGGTACTGGATAAAAAGGACAAAAAACAACATGTAGTGGTCATCATCTCTGGGCCCACATGAAACACGGTATTAAAAACAGACACGATCCAGCAGTGTAAATCGCTGCATAGACTCAGGAACACTTCTGAAAACCACTGTCAGTGAACAGTTGGTTGCTGCAATCACAAATATAAGTTAAAACTCTACAACGCAAAGAAAAAAAACAAGATCCGGAAACATTGCGGCCCTCTCTTAGTCTGCATTCATTATACATTCATTTCTCCAGGTTGAAGAGGAGAAGGAACATTTAACTTTTTATCAGTAAAAAAGCTAGAATCTGTATTGGGGTATGTGTGTGTGTTGGGGGGTGGATCAATAATGGTATGGTAACATGGTAACTTATAACTCACAACAATAAATACAGCGGCATATGCTCCCATGCAGACGTCATTATCAGGGTTGGCTTATTTCACTAACACAATGCCAAACCACATTCTGCGCATATTACAACTGACACATACACAAGGCCCCAAACTGTTAAAATCTTATAAAAAAAAAAAAGAGGGAAACTTTTTTAAAAACATATAATAATATATTTTTAAAATACTGGCCTTGTCCCCTCAAACACGTGTTTTTGAAGAAGCGGTGATGCAACAGTGGTAAACATGCCCCTGTCTCAAGTTTTGAGACATGTCAGCATCAAAATTACCATATTTTTAAAAACCTTGATATGTCGCTTTTGTACAATTTACAATCAGAAATTGTTTTAAGTGATTTTCAAATCATTGCATTCCCTTTATATTTTACATTTTGCACAGTTTCCCAACTTTTCAGGAAATGGGGTTTGTATGTATGAACTGATACGCCACAGACAGTATTGAGACAAACTTACATATTTTGGGGGGTTTGATATTTTATTAGGATCTATTGACAGTAAGAAAAATGCAGAATAATATAATTATTAAGTATGACATTCGAGTTTTAGTTCAATGGGGTAAGACATATCCCTAGTTTTACACTAAGTATATTTCGTGTGTGTGATCATCTGAGACACACTGATGGGTTTAATTTGTTTAGGTCAGACAAGTGGCAGTTCTGTCACATGGCTCTGTGCAACACAAGCGTCTTTGAGTTTTTACCCCATTGTCGAGGGCATTGTTTACACTCTAATATGTCAAGACAAACACACGGATCTTATATGTGTAGTGGGGCAAAATGCATGCTGGAATGCAGCAGAAATGTGAGTGTGGTTGGCGAAAGGAACAACACCCCCTGCACTGTGCGGGGAACATGGAGTGTCTCTGATAAAACATAAAACTACCCGGGGGTTAACAGGCAAGAGACTATTTGTGACACAACCGAAAGAAACTACTTTGTAATCAAATCTAATTTACACTGTGCAGAACATCCATGAAACCCGAAAAGATGACAGGGGGAAATTGTTTCCATGTTGAGGAACAACTGTTTCACTTTTGAGCAATTATTGTCTTTGAAGCATCTTGAACCTTCTTGAGAGCAGATGAGTGGAAGGCCATATTTTCAACAATGCCATGAGGCATATAAATGTCTTGAGAAATTGTTCCTTTTATGTTAAGAGGATTTATGTTTTATGGTGCAGAAATACAGATTTTAAGCCGTAAACATGCTGCAGATGTTGAGAAAATGGATACCCAGTGTCATCAGAAAAGCTTTTCAAACAACCTGACGAATAACTAAAAAACCCAAAAGGGAAAAATTACAAGACATGCTGTCTTCGTGAGTTGATGATTCATCGAAATGACACAGTCAAACGGAAAATTTAGAAGTGATTTTTAGCAAGTTATTCATTTAAAAGTCTTCATGGGTTTGAATGTGCATCTCTTATCCATACAAGCACAAGTTGTTCTGGATAAACCTTTTCCAATAACACGTATAAACATGTTTAAATTATGTACGTCTCTTTTCACCATCGGCTTCTAATAAGTGACATTATCTGGTAAGGATTAATGTTAATGAATGAACATGCAGACTGACATAAATCTAGTTTTATATTTTTAGCGCTTTTTGCACAATTTTTAGCACCTCAGTCAGTTTTTAACGGCCTCCTCTGTCCGTCCTGACTCGGCTGTTACTGCAGGGGGTGACATAGCACCACACAAAGTTTCAGCTCAGTCTGACTGTCTCTGGTTTGGTTCAAGCTCGTCCTTTTCACACTATGGTCATGTCTTTGATGGTATGGGTGTAACAGCTGCAATGTATTTGATCAAAACAGCGTCACACTTTAAACAACATTTTATTGTCATATTACATTATTATAATTCAGTCTAGTATAAAGCTGCTGCTGCTGCATATTAGGGAACACTTCTTGACTCCTGTTCCATTCATCTGAATTTCTTTACATGTCTGGTGACATATATTGTGTTGAGGCTTGGTTGAGTTGGACATTATCGTGCCCTCACAGTTTAGAGCCACTAGATATGAATAAAATGGATATTTTTTTTTTCCTCAAGGGGGCTCTTCACTCCCATGTTTGAAAGTACAGGAGGCAAAGCTGTACAGCAGCAACGTTGCTCCCACCACCCCTCAGTCGTTCCACCATCTTGGTTCCTATCCTCGAAAATTTGAAATTTAACCGTCATGTTTGTTTGTGTAAACACAGGGCGTGTGATATGTTTAGCGAAGTGTCTCAAAGCTTTTAGTGAACATAATATTACTGTATAATTGTGCTTGTTGGTCGTTTTCACAAAACTACAGTCCACTGTGTTAACATACAAAATCTTGGAAACATAACTTAAAACATTTCTACACGTTGCTCCACTATCTGCTTAAATTGCTGGGATTTGGCTTGCGTGTGTCCAAGATGAAACCAGCTCATCACAGAAACGTGTGTGCACACTTGTGCAAATTTAAACTTACAGTCTTCACTTATACATGGCAACATAAGACAGATATTCTGAAATTCAGAAGCCACCACATGTATTAAATTGTCTACAAAAACAGGCCTGCTTTCAGAATGCAGACACCGGTTGTATGCACATGTGTTTTTGCACTTTATTGTTTCCTAAACAGTAACCTCATCAGCATTGTTTACTTAAATGATAATCAAGAGTTAAACATATAAAACAATTTACAAAAAAAGGTAATCCGGTCCCCGATGCCTGATCTATGTAATGCACGGTTCTAGTCCCATCTGTTGCATCCTCAAAAAGAGTCCAAAAGCAAATGCACTGCTGCTCGACATCCTCCTGTGTTCTTTTATAATGCTTTGGATTTGCAAACTTGTACTTGCTCATGAAAAAATATGTTAGTAACAGGTCAACAGCTGTTCCTTTTTTTTTTTCTCCCTTAATCATTGTAGATAAAGAGGAAATACATCAGAATAGCCCACTTTTCCTAAGCAAGCTTGGTTATATATAGAATAAATGGTATTTGTTCATTTACATCTACAAAGATTGTAATTCCACTGCAGCTGGTGTGATCCAGTACAACTAGATTTGATGTGTTAGTAATCCATGTGTGAAGAATTATTGCACTGGGGCTTTGGGAATCAAACATGTGTTACACTTCTGTAAGTTTCTATTCCCTTGGAAATACTCGACCCTTATTGGGTTGGGCCTTACTATTGAAACACACTAGCTCCCACTCTCTTTCTCTTCCTCTCACACTCGCACAAACACACAAATTGATGTAACCACAACGTCTTAACCGGTTTTAGCAGGCTCTAATAGCTCAAATCAGAGAAACGCAAGAAAACGAATTCAAAGAGTCACGTTATGTTAGTGCTGACCTTGCTGATTGAGTTTGCTCACAATCACATGGGTCAAGGCTGGGGTCAGGAACATGGATCATTTAGTTTAATGGCTGTTTCCTGCCTGCTCAAATGTACGTGCCACATTGTAGGAAACAGGGACATGTAATGTAGTGTGCAACCACATTATTTACAGGATATAATGCAGATGGGAAGACTGTAGAAAAAGGTGTACGCGAATAAAAGAAAGACAGGGAAGGAATATATAGAGAGAGGCAAAATGAAAAGGGAGTTCAGAGGGACCTGGAGAAAAAGATCAACAGCAAGAAACCGAGAGCCGGAGGAGACGAAAGAGTTGGTGACAAAGGCAGAGAGAGAGAGCTCTACTAATTTTGTGGCCTGTCTGTGTCACCAGCACCCTGTTGGGACGACAGATGTGCAGATGATGTCATGTAGAAAAGGGGATAGGGTGGGAGGGTGGAGCGATCGTAGCGCGGGAGGACAGTCGACAGGCGGAGCCTTGATCTGAGACAGGAGGGGAGGGAGAGAGGGATCAGGACTGTGGCAAACCCTCATTGCCCTGCAGTCACGCAATTATTCCGTTTTCATAAAATGTGACTCAGTATAGTTCAGAAAGTGTGATCGCTTTCCAAAAACAGCTATTCGGGTTTCTTAACGGTGCTCGCCGTGTCACTCAAACACACGAATAACAACAGAAAAAGCCTGCATTTGCCGTGCCGTCGTCATTTTGCACTGCAGAGGCAACAAATGTGCTGAACTGGTGGTTTTAGTTGCAGGACCTCTCACAAAGCGCAGCCTCTCCAAACCACACAGGCCATCGGAGCTATAATTTACTTAGTGCAGTCATTGCTGAAGTTTACCCTCCCATCCCCTGACCAGCCGCAGCATAAGAACCCAATTGTTCTCGTGGTCTGCAGTGACAATGGCTGTTTGTGGTCATCCAGAGAAAAAGAAAGTGAGAAAGAAAAAGAGATTGAAGAGGGGAGAAAGCACAGCCATGTGATACAGTAATTTGTACTGTTCACTGCTAAAGATATAGTCAGGGTCAAGCCCAGAGTGGGGGGTCACAGTGACCACTGAGCCCGCCTGGGATCGCCTCAAGGACACAGTTTTCCCAACAGTCTGCCTCGTGTCTTTTGCTTTAACCCATCCAGACCTCAAGCAGTTAGAACTCTGTGACCGACTTCGGCTTGCTTGTATTTCAGCAACAAGCTTCCCAGTCTCCTCTTCCCCCCAACCTGCACCCTTTCTGGCCAATTGTGCTGGCATGGCAGAAGGAGAAATTGAATGAATTAGGCAGTCGGATGTCGCCTAATGGTCGTACTGCACAAATGCAGCCATTCCTGGCATTGTTGTGTGTTTGAGTGAGACTGAGAGGGCTTGTGCTCTTTGGGTTCAGCACAGGAAATCAGCTACTAAGTGAGACAACCTGTGGGAATCAGCCCAAACCAAGTGAGTACTGAGGCACTTTTTCCCTGTTCTGTAGGCCTTCGTTTTTCAGTTGGCTTTTAGACGTTATTGATGTGAACCTAGGGACACTCATTGATTCAGCCATTGCTGAACACGTGGCAGTCAACTCCAAACGAGATAAACATCATGTATAAAATGTCATCCTTTAAAATAAACACTGTGGGGAGAGAAAGCCAGCATCTCCTGATTGGATAAAACACACCACACACTCCTGAAGTGCGGCTTTGCGCCTGACATATATCACGTAAACACAATGCAGCTTTCCTAGCAGATAAGACACTGATATCTGCACAGGCCTACGGGTTACAGATGGCAGCTGCAGCCCACAGTTGTCCCTCTCTCTCCTGGGGAAGTGCTTCTGACCTGAGCTTGAGGACACGCTTAGCCCTCTGGGTAATCATTGACCTGTTACCTGTAGCAACCAAGCCTTAACATACTGTACTTCCACTGGACTGCTGATAATACAGCGATAACGCAGGTGCATAGACACATTCGGCCAGTAGCACATGCGCACACTGATTTCTGAAACATGGAATCCGTCATAAGTTAAACTACTGTGAACATGTGCTCTTCTCAGAAGGTCCCAGGAGAAACTTTTATACCTTACTCTTTTTCATTATGTCCCTAAACAAGGCGTTGCTGCAAAAACAAGCATGCTCAGCCAACCTACACTGTATAAACAAAACTTTAATAAAAAAAAATTATTGTGTGCATACTAATCACAAAGGAGGAGAGACACACAAAGATTGGAGAGGATGATATTGAGGAGCCGCCAATTCTTACTACAACTTGGACTTTTTCCAACCACTTTCAAAACTGGGCCTGTCTGTGTGGAAGTCATATAGGTATTTTTTTTAAAATTTGAGCCAGTTTGCTGTGACTTTAAATTAATGACATTGTCAACTTTTAATGTGGGTCAGTGATGTCATGGCCCAATTGACTTAATAACGTCAGGATTAGGCCCGGGCAATTCACACTGGTGGACTATAATATTCAGTATTTCTAGTGCAGTGGCCGGGCTTAGCTGGAGTTTATGAAGCTGATGCATTTTCAATATTTCTCTAGAATCACATTTTGCTCAGAGTGAATCGCATTTTGCTCGGAGTGACGCAGTAACTCAAGATGGTGAAGGGGAAAAGGTCACGATCAGCGCTCGTGGTCAGAGCAGTGCAATCGATTGAGTCTCGAGTCTTTTCATGGCGCAAGGTGGGGCGTGGCACTGCACTGCAGCATGTTTGAGGCGAACGGACCGGGGTACCATCCAAGGAGAGCAAGCGATGGCAAAAGGAGGGTGGGTGGTGAGGGCAGTGGCAGAGAGAGAAAGCAGTTTGGCCTTCGATAAAGCCTCCTCCCATTTTTTTTCCACACCTCCTTTCACCTCTCCTCCTCTTCCTTCTCAGTGTACTTGCTCCTTCCTCCTGTCCTCTCTCGAGCTGCCGTCTTTTGGTGCTCCATGCAGAATTCTCTGTGTCTGAGTGCACTGGCCTGAAATAAAAGTGAGAGGGGCCTTGGGCAGTGGAGAATGCTAGCTTTGTCTCAGCTGCCATCCACACTGTCTGGAGACATGGTAGGGACAGAGCTCAAAGAGAGTGTCTGATTGCAAATTAGTAGTGCCGAACAGAACGGTCCTGGCCACCTCCATAAGATTCAGCCCCTCTTTCTTCCGTCCGCTCTTCTCCTTACTATGTCTCACCTCCTCAGATATGTTGCTGCTTCAAATTGTAGAAGAACACTTGTTACAGAAGGTTAACAGTGCTAGTACTTTTCTCTTGGCAGTACTTTTCTCTTAATTGATGTGAGTGAATGATGGAGTATATGTACAAATCATATAAAATGAAAGATTGATGAGTAGTAAGTGCTGAAGTCCATTTAGGTGTACGGTTTTGGATGATAAGTGCTTAATACTAGATCCGAGTCGGTCTCTGGGACTCTCTTGATGAGGTTCCGATCTTTATAATGTTCACCTTGACCGAAAAAGAAAAAAAAAGAAACAAAGAACAGGAAAAAGTTATGTTCCTGCATTGTATTACTTTTGTCTTTTGCATATACATTTATGTTTTAACTTTATCACAGTTAGAAACATTACTACAGGAGACCTGAAAGATGGTTACAAATTGCTTTATTAAAATGCATTTAAATAGATAAATTAATATAAAGTACAAATAATATTTTTAAAGGAAATAAAGGAAATAATTAAATTGTTGATTAATTACCACTCTTACCATGTTACATCTTCATGAACCATAAAGTGTAATATTTAAAATATATATATATCATATAACATATAAAATAAGCTCTAATAACAGGCAGCAAATATTTACACGTAAAACAAATACAAACAGATACCGAATATTAACTTTGTTTATCTAAAAAAATCCATTAGCTTCTGTGTGTGTTAGTGAAAAATATATAATAGACTGAGCAATGCCTAAAATATTTGCACTTTCTGTACAAAATAAATTGTGAAATAACTGTGTAGCTATAATTAATTATATGTAGAAAATAATATTACTTTTGTTTTGAAGGCTTTTATTTTGTAAAATTGGCTAAAGTGAAAATCAGTGACTTATAATAAAAGTGTACACACAGCTTTCACTTATAAAGCAGTCTAACAATTCACCACTCGGTTTTATTCATGATTGCACAATAATGCTCTTCTTTTTTTCCTTTTACAGGCTGTTAAAGAATTTAAAATTACAAGATATGTGTTGTGTCACCTTCTAATCATAACCTACATCCTCAGCCTGAGCTGTAGGAGCACACACACACACACACACACACACACACACACACACACACACACACACACACACACACACTTAATCCTATAGTTTCTTTCTGTGCTGACTGATATAGGCGTACTGTACACAGACCACGGTCAATGAGGACAACTGTAATATCGCCTGTCAATACAGATTTACCACCACTCAGTACACACCCTTCTGTTGTGCAGGTTCACAGTGGGACTGGTGCTATAAGTCATGTGCAAAGCTCAAAAAAAAAATACGTCACACACACACGACATTTGTACATGAACAATAGCACAAAAACACCTGTGCTCTCCTGAACAAAGAACGATTGATTACTACATTTATCATAGGTAATGTGGGTTTCTTTTACACGTGATTCTAATCATAAACACTTCATATGTTTTTATTGTTGTTTTTTACTGTAAAACCACACCTGGAAAGAAAATTTATTTTAAAGGCCAATAAAGTCTGCAAATGAACTGAAGTGGTTTCCATGATAAGAAGATTTTAAATAGCAAGTTCATTTAATAATTAACTTTCTATGACTTGTTCACTAATTTTCATGCCAACATATCTTGGTGAGAGAGTGTGTTCATTAAGATTCCAGTGAGTCCATATTAAAAGTTAATTATTATTGTTGCCTTTAAAGATTGTTTTGTATAAGCTGGTGCACATTATTTGACATGTATTTCCAAATGCTGACTCTGCAGGGGTCTATCCTCACAGCAGTAATGAGTCTAACATGTTGGTTCCTCTCCGGATGTTGTCAGTTATTGTTTCATGTGTTGTCTATGTTTTTGTGAGCACTAGAATTTTTAATAATAGCAATGTTAGATCATGCACAGGGCAAAACAAACAAAAAAAAACTCAATATGAATATTCCCATTTACTCACTCAAGCTCAGTCTTAGCACAGGAAGCACAAGTCAACATAGTTACATGAAAGGCTGTGTCCTGTCATCACATGAAATGAATGCTTCTAGAAAACATGCCTAAAACACTAAATGTAGCTGTAAATGATGCCATGTTGCCAGGTTTTATAATCACGCATAATTATATAACGTTTCCGAACGTCGCACCGGTCCTTGAACGCCTCTGCCTCGCTGATTAATCAATAAAATGTCTGCGAGGCAAACCGGGTGAACTCCACAAGTCTGGGCTTGTCTTCAAGTCAACTGTGGATGCTCCTAACTGAATAACTAGACCTCCATTAACTTCCAGAAAGGAGGGGGGAAGGATCCAGGCTCATTAAAGCAGGCAAACAGGTGTGAGAAATGCAGCTTTCAAAATCATACAGGACTTTTATAATAGATAATACAAGAGCAAAGTCATGAGCTGTTAAGCTAAACCTGTAGCTAGCTTCAGAAGTTAGCCTAGCTGTGTGTAAATGTGTTTTTCTCCTTCAGCATTGTCACAAAGTGGATTTTATTAAAAGCCTGCTGCTTGCTTAAAATTAATATTTTAATAGCCTGTGACATAGACTTGTTAGCTAAAATCTGGGGCATGCTTGCTATTAAAGATGTAAGTGAGTAATTTTTGGGGGGATGACACATGACCAAAAAAAAAAAAAAAAAAAGCATTTGTGAACTAAAACAACGCTGAGATTTGGAGGTGACTGTGTCTTTCCTCCTGTCGCATTTGACAAAATCTCTTCAAACAGCAGCGCGTTATTCCTTTAATATTCCCACATTATCATGTAAAGCAGTTTATGATTTCGCGGCGGTACTTGAGGCTATTTTCAGCCCAGAGATCCGCGGTGGGGGCAGGAGAAGCGGGGTGGGGTGTGTGTGTGTGTGTGTGTTGGGGGGGTGAGGTAGCTCTTAATAATCATCCCGACACAGCCTAGTTTTTGCTGATATTTCCCTGCGCTGTGTCTTTCCCTTTTTTCCCTTTAGGACACATTAAAGAAGCAGCGCGACAGTGCGGGCTGCTGCTCACCCGGGCTCGTTGTATAACGGGGCTTCACCTCAGCTGAACTTGACGCATCTGGTTCATCGGCTGCGCAGGGCTCACGGCAGCAGCCTGTGTGTCCCCATTGAACCGAGCTGGATGGCCGGCACACACACACACACACACACACACACACAGACAGACAGAAGGGGGAAACACAACTCTTTCATGGCCCTGGTGGCAGCTCCGCACCGTCTCCCAGCAGCGACCTTTCCTGCTTCTCAGCCTACAAAAAAATGTCGTCTTATGATTTTTTGGGTTTGTTTTTTTATTAAAAATCCTGCATTTTTTGGGGGGGTCCAGACGCAGGATAGAAGACGAGCCAGCGTCTAGGAAACGTAACGCAGGCGGACCTGGAGTTGTACACGCCGAAGGAAGAGACCATTCAACTTGAACTTGAAATCAATCGGTGCGTATTCCTCACTCAACCCCTTTTTTCCCTCTTTGTCAGCCGATGTCTGCGGCTGAACTGACAGCGAGACCGGGCTCCGCTCGGAAGCGTCTGCGTGTGGCGGTGCATTTCAGCCAGACTGGGTCAGTGGATATTGACGCTGCTATGGCTGAAGCGATCCACTGTCCCTGGGGGGAAGTTTCCAGGGTGATAAAAACAAGCGCATCCGCAATAACAGCTTTAACATAATGGTGTGCGAATTTGACAACAAGTCCCAAACATCTTCAAGTATTTACGTGAACATGAAACGGTCGCTAGGCTGTAAATTCTCCCTCGCAGTGCGAGAAAGGAGGTCGCCTTTTCGTGCCCTAGTTTCCCTTCGCAGAGAGGCATAATCTTTCCCTTTGTTGTCCCCGATGCAAACAGATAGACAGCCGGGACAGATCAGATCAGTCCGGCGGAAAACATCCCCGCTTAGCAAGTGAGCAATTTGTACGTTATCAGTCAAATGTGCATTTAATTAGAAAAACTGCGTTTCCTGAGCTGCTCGCCCTCAGATAATCAGTGTATGTTAGACATGAAAACATATGGTGGAGCTGTGCGGTTTCCCCTGATGTGTCACTGTGGTTTCCCTCAGAGAAGTTTTTGATGAAATTAATTCATTGAAATCTGAGAGGAGCTAACTCAGCACTAGCTGAGTGTATTTTTCATGGTTAAAAAGCCTGTATGATGCTTGTAAGGTGTGCAGCAGCTTCTTTAAAATGATTGAATATATATATATGTATACATATATATATATATAACTGGAGAAATGAAAATATGTGCGATATTATTTGTTGGGTGTTAGTTGTGAGTTTGCACTTGTGCAGTCAGAACTCAAGCTGCATATTAATCATGTAGCACTAGCAGATTATGGCAGAGACCACAAAAAATAAGTATTTTTTTAAGTTCATATAGAGTTCTTTTTGTAGCGTAAATAATTTCCACCTGTGGCTATAGGCTATTAATTGCTAAAAGTATTCTCGGAGCAACTAAATCAGATTGTTGCTTTGCAGTAGAATCCCTTTTTTATGCTGCTTGATAACGTTGAATGTCAATTGCAAGCATTCTCCTTAACACCATATTTTAGAACTTCAGCTTGTTATTTTTGATATTCAGACATAGTCTTCTATTGGTTTATTTTTCTCTTATAATGCCACAGATGTCGTTTATACGTCAGATGACTTCTACCTACGTCTACGCCTTATCTTATATTAAGTCAAAAGTTTAAAAGCAGTACACAAACACACACTGCCCTTTTATCAGTTTATCCTAAGTGGTTGTTTGTACTTTCGGATGATCTATGGCATCCTGCACATCTGGTCATGTATTTCTGCTATATGTGTGCGCTCGCAAAGTGTCGCCTGCAAGCTGGCTGGCCGGCTGGGTAGGATTCTGTTCATACTGGAGTGTCAGTCAAAATCGCCATGCAGCAGTGTTTCCCAAGACAAGATCTGTGTTGGCTGACAGAGACATGGTGTTGTGCTATTCTCCCTCGCTCCACTCTTCTTTTTTTCTCACCATTTTCCTGGAAAGAGGAATAGAATGTTCAGAAGCAGGAATATGAACAGGGTCGGGATGACCTTTTGGCCACAGCTCTCGGTCAAAAACAAGCGCTTTTAAGTGATGTATTAATGCCCTGATATTGCATGTTTATAAAGCGCAGTCACCGCTATAAACAGGAAAATGCCATTGTGCCTTCGAGAAAATGGAGCAGTAACACAGGTGGCCGTCAGACAATGGACTAGGGCTCATTTCTCCACTGTGAGTCAGTGGGACAGAAGAAAGCACATTGCAGCAGAGTGAAAATTGGCGAGATTATTGTCTGATTTACCCAGCCACCCTGTAGCTCAGAGCCCGGTTGTGGGCCATATTGGCAGTAGCTAATATGGAGACGAGAAGAGGCTTGGATTCACCCAAAATTTTCTCTCATTTGCTTTCAGAACAGCTTCATCCTCCTTCCCACTCCCCCTCCCTCTCATATCTCACGCAATTGATTGAAACCCTAAACGGCAAGATCGGGCTGAGCGCAATCCAGCCTTTCTATGAATAGTTGATTGGATGTGAAGGCAATTTGGTGTGTTGTTTCTTTAAGGGCATATCAGGTCAGAGGGCGGGGGGCGGCGGGGTTAGCAGGATGGGGTGGGGAGGGTTTTACGTGCACGGCTGATACTGCATTGTGGCATGTTGTGCTGTCCCGTCGTTTTCTGAGCTGTGTCGTAGAGGTGCACAGAGACTCCTGTCACTCCCTAATCAGGTCATCTGGCATTTTAAGAATGTGTGCACGTAGCGCTTTAGTTTCTGCCTGTGATGGGGCCTTAAAAGGTGTCTTTCTTAGCCTTTTTTAAGCACACATCGTATAATTTCTTGGGTGTCCAAGCCACCTTGTCATGTTCAAATCTGCACAGATGGATGGTGTATGAACAGTAGGAGCAGTAGGCGTCTGTCACTTATTATTTCAGGGTTTTTTTTTTCGGTATTAATGACGTGGCAAGCCATGAGCTGACAGTATAGTAGCTAGTGTGTATTTCCAGGAGCAACAAGCGTTTGTGTGCATGCTTGTTTGTTGCTCTGGTATGTCTTTGCTGTCCCCAACAAACACTTCATGTTTAAATCTCTGCACATCCATCTCAGTCTCCGTGCAGGGCATTTAAGTGCTTGACCTAATTTCTCTGGCAGCGAAGAATCCACTGGTGAAGGCCTTCCTCTGTGTGTGTTTGTATGTGTGTGTGTGTGTGTGTGTGTATTTGCGCACGCGCATGTTGCTTTGGGTGTTTCCTCCTTGCCTTTCTAACAGGAAGCTGATGTGGAGTTCAACTGAGGACAGGGAAAAGGCCTTTTCTTTCCACTGTGAATCATTGGAGAGAGAGAAAAAATTTAAAAGAAGAGAGGGGAGAAAAAAGAGACCGGGCCTCTGCATTGATTCAACCCTGCACAATCTGGCCTGCTTCTCTCTCTTTCTCTTTTTCCCTCCCTCGTTCTCTTTTCATTCTCTATACCTTATGTTCTATTTCAGCTTTTTTCACCCTCACTCTTTTGTTTTAGGTCCAGTTCTTTTGATGTCAGATAGACAGTAGCATTCTGGAGGGAAATGGTGGGTTTAAGGAGAGTTCACAAGTCCTGTGAGAAGATGGGGAGGGAGGTGGGGAGGAAAGGAGAGACGAAAAGCAAATGAAGCTGGGCTCTGTGGGGAGCAGTGCAGGTTCTTCCGGTTCAGTTTTAACATGGCCACAGCAAAAAGAGGCTGGCCGCATTATGTACTTAGCAGGCTAAAAAACATAAAACACCTACGCAGACTGGTTTTATTAAAGCCAATGTTCAGGTGCACTGAAGGGTTCTGAATTAAAGCTGTGATAATATACAAATAACAAAAGGTAAAAATTGTGGATAAACCCTTGGGGGGGGTGTAAATTGATAAAATACTAAAATAATTTTCCTGTCACAGCCACTACACCATAGAACAAGGAGGATTGAACCTGGTTTTGCACATCGTTCTATTGACATGACAGAACTATAATTCTGCTTGTTAACATGAATTTATTGGTGTCACTGAGTGTCTTAGACACATGTCATATTGGATGACACATTTTCCAAGAATGTCATACAGACTAAAGGAAATGTTAGAAATGTTGAAACAACACGGGCAAAACTACTGTTGTAGATAATGTAATTTTTGCAGTTTTGTGTACATATTGGAGTAAAATGGCATCATCGAGGAATTAAATAAAACTAGAATTTCTAACTGTAACTGCCTAGCTTCAGCTTCTCACATATGTTTACAAATTATTTGACAGTTTGAGATATAAAATACGTATGCAACTTTGAACCAAAACTTATCATAGAGGATGTAGTGCTACTGCTGCTGCAGTGTGTTCACGAACACACATTGTGCAAGGAACAGTGTAGTTGCACTCTGGTTTTTAATGAGCTGGAATGCTCACAGAAGAACAGCAGCATTTCCTTACCTTTATTTGTTTTGTGTTTACAGACCTTTATATGAATAAAGCAGGAGGGTTAATTTGCTCGGATCATATGCCCATTTAACCCTCCGTGTTACCTAGGTGCCCTTGAGCTTAATGCAGACCCCAAGCAGAGGAAGAGCTGCGGCTGTAAGTGACTTTGTCCTTTGACCTTCTTAGGAATCAGGGAGGTGTTTTAATATTGCACAGTCCGAATCGACAGAACTGCTGCTGCATTTCACTTGCCTCAAAGCAAGAAAAGTTTTTAATATTCTGTGGTACCTTTTTTGTCCTTGAAATAATAGTAACAATAATCAGTTTCTGTAACACAGAAATGAAATCAAAACTCTAAATATAACAAAAGAAGGAACACATTTCAGCTGGTTCTTTGCCCAACAGCACTGACATGTTCTGCAACAGCGACATGTTCCACTAAGACCTGTTCTCAGCTTGTATTGGCACACTGTGGGAGAACAACGCACAACAAAACCACGCACCACACGTTCTAATCAATCATGGATCATTTTTCACAGTGCAGGTTGTAACAGCGGAGCTGTGATTTTCCACACTTTTGATTTGTGATTTGAGTCTCTCTTTTTGTTGTTGTTGTTGTTGTTGTTGTCGGTGCAGAGCAACACAGGGCACAAGTGGACGCGGAACCATGGTGCCTCAGGCAAAGCAGAACAGGTGAGCACATGCAGACACTAACACATACGGAAGACCACAAAAACAAAAAATATTTCAACATTGTTTTTACAGTAAAAAAAAAATCTGGATATTATGAAGGCCAAAATGATCTGACTTACTGTGTTACCCAGCTTTATGTATCGAAAATAGTTTGCTTGTTTGATTTGTGTTGTTAAATAGAAATCATGTGTTACATATGATGCACTCATTGAAACACGATTTGTTTTATTTTCCCTCGGCCAGGCAATATAATGTTCTTTAAATGGACTAACCTTGTTATAAAAAGCTTCAAAAATTTAAAGATTGAAATCCAGTTTTTAAAAAATATCTGCTTTTGTGAATATTCTCTTATAGAGTTTTATAATAGAAACCATTACAAAGTTAGTGCACAAAATGAGTGTCATTCCTGATCTCTTGTGAAACTCTAAGTGGTAGCGCAACAGAAAAGAAGATGATTAATGGTCAAACTGGCCATCTCTGTCTAACGTTTCAGTACAGCTGAGCATATTTTTAACAGACCATAATAGGAAGAATGAGATTTAAGAAATGAGTAGCAGTTTATTCTGCAGCACCATCAGCACTCTGGCTCTCCCAGCAAAGGAGAAACACGCCTGACTGTAGCCTTGGACCACTGTAATTATGTAGTAGGGTTCAGGGAATTAGATCGTAGTGAATTTTATGTGAGAAGATATAAAATACACTTGTCACATGATGATTTATGACTTTTTCTTTCTTAGACAAAGTTGATCCTAACAATAAAACATATGTGACTCTTTATACTCTTTAAAATATTATGTGTAGTCAAAAGATTTATGCTGTTTTAAAATGTGGTTTTAAGTTGAATGGGCTTGAAATGCTAAAATAGAAGGGAAGATTTATTAGATGTTTAGAGGTACATTTGTGACAATGGTGTATTATTAACACATATGAATAGGTATCTGAATACAATTCTCACCAGGACAAAAACTTCAAACTGACATACCTGTCCCTGTCTTTGGTCAAACCCTGGTTGCAAGTATTTATGCATGTTTGTTTCAACTTGCATGGGCTGCTCGATGGGTGGAGTTTAGAGTATAATTCCAGTAGTGTAAGATCAATGTCAGGCCCATAAAAGTTCACTGAGTTTAGTGAAGCTGCTTAAAACCTGACTTTCCTCTTCATCCTAAATGAAGTATGAACAAAACCCTTCTCCACGCACGACACTGTCACATACACACAGAATTTTGTATGTAAGGCTTCACTGAAGCCAGTAAAATATTCAACCTCAAGATGCTGTCTTTTTATGGCCCCACTATTACGTCAGATGGAAAAATTCTGCATGTCTCTCGCATCAGTTTATACCATTTCTCCATAATTCAGCATGACATATTTAGTATATTTGGAAACATTATGAGCTTGACTAGCATATGATGTAAAGTTCTGTGGGTTTCAATGATTGGCTGCAGGATATGCCTCTGACTGATGGAATGGGACAGAACTGTTTTTAAAACTTTAATTTTGTTGTGGTAGCAGAGCCAACGTCGACTTGGAGACCTTGTAGCACTTTCATTCTTGTGATCAGGTGCTGACATTGCCAAATGAAAGTGTTTTTTCCAAATTAGCAAATAATACAGTAGTTAATACTAAATAAAGCAGTCACATGACTCATAAAAATCAGCATCAAAAACTATGTTACTGTTATGTAAATAATAAATAAAATGTCTGTCCGGCTTTTTTCCCCAGTCTCTCACTGGTGTTTCTCGTCCCTCTCCACTTTCTTTGCTTTCCTTCCTGGAGAGTTTTAGCTCATGTGTGACCTCTGCAGGTGTCACTCCTCATACAGCATGGTCGACAGATCCAGTGCAGAATTAGGAATTTCTTGCAAAATCTATTACTGTGTAATAAAAAAGGAAAAAAGAAAAAAAATATATAGAGAGAGTATTAGTATGAAGCATTTTTTTATTAAGGTTCTCTAACATTATACATCTATTAAAAGCAAAAGTATTTAGCTTGAATTTACATTTTTTTATATAATTAATGATATTACCGTATAATCGTAATATATTACCAGATTACCATATTACGACTTTAATGCGTTACTATCATGTTCATGATGAGCATATAGCTCTTACCCTATGGCAGTTTTCAACCTCCATATGTACATTGAAAGAGCCACACACGCCATTTCTAAAACATTAGTAATTTTTCCAGTTTTTGTTTTTTGATCACAGTTTTGTACTAAGGCAAAAAAACAAACAATTGAGGTGTTGATCATGAGAAAGGATTGTTTGCATTGTCAGAAAAAAAAAATTCATTGAATTCTGTGAATTTTCCTTTCTACACATTTGTGCTGCATATGACTTATAAATTGACTCAGGGTGGTCAGAGTAGCTCCCACTCCATTTTCACATTTGGAAATATCCCATCATTTGATAGAACCAGTAGGCAGCGTACGTCAGATCAGGTGTTGTCTATATGTGCTGTTAAGAGCTCAGGCTCCTACTAATCTCTTACTTGGAGAGAAGGGGTAGAAAAGGAATTCCAATCTAATATTCTGCAAACGATTATTTAAAAACCATACAGTGTCAGCATCCTTGTGTCACACTTGTCAGTATGCTTATGTCATACTTACATTTAAATGAGGTACGTTAGAATTGCAGCTCTGTCTTGTTGAATTTGTTTTGCCTTTTAATAGTTATTTTGATCCAAAAGTGTCTCCCAGTTCCTTGACGGCACTTTCAGCATTAGCGACTGCATTTGCATTCATAAGAATTTTATTATTGTAACCCAGTTAACCCAGTTGTGGGTTTAGTCATTTACATCTCCATTCTCAGCTTGAATATCTCATTCTCTGATTATGAAAAAGTTCGGGTGTCTGACTAGGTTTAGATAGAATTGCATAAAGGTAGAGTACCGTCCTGGCTACTGCATTAGGTACACCTGTACAATTTGATTCAATCTAATGCAGTCCATCCAAAACACATGTTCTGCCATGAATTCTACTTTTAAAATGTTTATTCCTTAGTTATTTAAACTGTCAGAAAGGTGATTATTGTACTTTGTGGTTTTTTTTTTACTGAGGTCATAGTGGGTGGTGTCATACTTTTATTTTGGCATCCTCATTCATTTTAAATGAATGAATGAGAAAACCTTAGTAGGTAATACAGCGGTGGCAAGTGAGTGTGCACGTGTATGCGCATACATATATACATATATATGTATATATGTGTGTGTGTGTGTGTGTGTATATATATATATATACAAATATATACACACACATACATATATAGAGAGACAGAGATTGATAGATCAAATGATATAATTGTCATTATGGCTTGTCAGTCTCCAGATGCCAACAATCATGTTTTTATATTGTTTTTAAAATAATTTAAATTTTCTGTATCTAATCTCATATGTCATCCAAGCTTTCATGTGGATATTTGTTATTTAGTCTCTATTTGAGATCTATGTATTTCACTAATCCTCTCTTCTCTCTTTCCCACTTGGCTTCTCTGCTCATTTCTTATTCAATACCCCATGGACCAACTTAAAAACTAAGATAACATGTTAGCCACAGGAACACACTCAGTGTCGTTGCAAAAGCCAAGGTATAATAAGCAGTTTCTGAATATCAATCACAACTGGTATTGTGCTTGATAACAGCAAGTATAGGACCACGGGCATCTGGTCACAAAGTATTACATGCAAGGTAAATATGGAGTACAGTTCAGGGCAGTGTAACTGTGCTGTGTGATTTAGTAAGTGCAGAATTACAGTAGAGGTGTAAGGTAACTTTATCTTGTCTGTCTCTGTGTGTGTGTGTCTGTGTTCATGAATTAGACGTAATAAGAGTGGATGGTTACTGTGCACCAGTCAAGCAGAATCCACAGAGCAATGGCTAAAAGAATCTCTGTCTCTCTCTCTCGCTGTGTCTCTCAGACTGGGGGCTGCCCAGCCTCCACAGAGCGCTCGGCCACTCCGCATTGTGGCCCAGGGCCTCATTTGAATGGGCCTTTAGTATTTTGTGTGAACAAGTCAGCGCCATTTGCATTTGTTCCAGTCACAAAGGTTTAACAGGTCAATAGGGACTCCCTGGCAGAAAACTAACACGCTAGGGTTCTTTTTTTTTCCTCCTTCCCTCACGTCTCCTCCATCGCTGTGGTTGTCAGGCACCCGGCCGGCTTGCCCAGATAGTATGTAACTCATGCATGTGGTGTGTATACATGTGTGTACAAAGTGTGTGTTTTAGGCCATTATTGTGAACAGCAGGGTGTCAGGGTCAGAAAATAGGAGTTAATTCTCTCAAGGCTGTACAAACAAAAGTGTAATTAACATACAACTTATAGCAGCAGCTTGATTGAGTGATAGAGGGGGCTTGGTGTGTGTGTGTAAGTCTTTAAAAGAAAGAGGGCAGGGACTTTTTCCTACATGTACACATAGCACATTTGATAGAGTTTCATTTCCTGATCCCAGAGTATTTACACTGTTAATAAAATTTGTAACACGGTGATGAACAATACGTGACGATATGTGGGAGCTAATTGCACCTCACCAGCTTCACCACAAGTGCGATGGCAGGATAAATGACCATTGTGCCATTTATAAAGAGATAAAAGTAACACTTTGTTTAAAGGGCTTTTGGTCTTCTGTGGGAACCTGACACATTTTAGTCGCCTGTTTGGACTTACAAACAAACCGAAAACTTTGCAGCTTTGTTTGCATTCCTAATGAAAACTAATATATGCTGTGAGCTTAAATATGTCAAGCAGGCCCAGCAGCGTTCGTGTCCTTTAAAAGGAGTGCTAACTTTGCTAACGTGTAATTTTTTACTTTAGTGACTGCCAACACAGAAACGCCTGTAGAGCAGATACTAATTCTGTTTCTAATACATGTTATTAGCGTATAAAAGCTTCTAATGGGTCGGATTAAAATAGTTCACGTGTCTAAGTCAAATGGTGCCTTGCTTTTTTCGCAAGGAAGTGCTTTGCACAAAACCATTGCACCCAGTACCGGTCCTAACATTGTAAAATAGTTGTTTTTGTGCCAGTAAGCCTATTTGAGGAGAATATCTAGAGAGAACTGAGCATTGTCTCATTAAAGATTTATTGTGATTTTTGGAAGGATAGCAGAATTGGCTTTTTATGGTTCTATTTTCTTCTGAGTGTAGCCTCTGTAGCTCACATGTCTCGCTTGGGCTTTCTTAATCCGAAGCCAACAACACAGTGAAAAGGTATTTTTGTATCAACATGTTTATATACGTAATTATGCTTTTAAAAAGTTTACTTTGTGGAAGCGGTGGGCAGTGTACTCGAAATAATGGAATAAAGCTGGTCCATCCAAGCATTGCCGTCCACTTTATGTGGGTTTTAAGTGGAGCCATGGCAGCAGGGATTGTCCAGCATTTAAAATGTCAAAGACTCTATGCCTGTAACTCCCAGGTGTGCCGCTGAAGGGTCCTCAGGTAGGATAGTAAACCCCCCACCTGCTCGCTTATTATGCCTAAGAGGATCCATCTAAGTGCCTCGATTACCTCGTGATTTTTCAGTGAAACTGTACGGTCAGACTTCACACATTATTGACAGCTGCCTTTTTTATGGGTCTGCTTTCATAATTGTTAGTAATACAGCATCAGATTTAAGATAGGATTTACCAGTGTAACATCCACTGAGAGACAATTCATACTGTCTGGATCACAATGAAACTTAATTCTCTATTCAAGCCCAGGTCTTTATATAGTTTAAACACAGGCACAGGAGTATGGATTTTCTTTTGTAACATGCCATTTGAGCTGTATACTACTGCATTTGTCTGCATCAATAGCACAATGTTTGTGTAATCTTTGACAATAAACCTTTGTATTATTTGGAATTGAAAACAACAAATTGCCCATGTAAAGCATAAGAAAGAGATGTGGCAGTGTCAGTGCATATCACAATGTGCATATTATGCCTGACCGCAAGCAGGACGTTCATAGTGTATGGTGGCAGAAAAATAGAGAGAAACATTTTGAAACCCATAAGATTCTTTCTTATGAATGTCTATAATCCTGAGTTAAAGCTTCTTCCAGGCATTAGATCATTTATTCACTGTGTACACCAGCATGTACATCATAAGGAACCTTCCGTAGTGACTTGGCGCACGTAGTATAAATATAGCAGAATATACAGACACACACAGACACAGTGTATATAGTAGGATGCAGAACTATGTACACATCATGAACAACTATATGTGTGATTAAAACATGAATTGGTGATATTTATATTAGCACAAGTATTCTGCTGAGAATTTTACACTGGTGTTTGACAGACAACAGAGGAGGTAATAAAGCAAATATTTCGTGGCAGACCTGAGCAAGAGCCATGCTTACAGTTGGTCCTGTCATGCTGATCTGAGCCCGCCTGGCTGCAGCGCCATGTTCTGCTGTGCTGTATTTTGTCGCAATTGTTTGTGGTTAGCCGTGTGACTCACTGTTTGGACCTCTTTTCCATTATCTTTCAAAACTTGCTTCACTGGGGTCCCAAGCAAAGAAAAGCAAAGCGAGAGTCCGACGTCAGGTGCTACAATCTGCTAGCTAGGCCTGTAGCCAGGCCCAGAGATCCAGACCTGGCAGCACCGAGACTGTGACGTGTGAAACGCTGCACACAAAGGAGCCTGCTCCATCTGTATGCACCCTACATAGGCAGGCTTTTGTTGCAGCCGACAGGCACATGACTGCTAGCATCTTAACCCCTGAGAGCCAGTGTCTCTTTTCCCCTCTCACCACACTGCACCCTGCAGTAGACACCAAAGTGAGTTAATAGTTTCAGGGAAAGAACACCACTTGCTTGAAAGTAAGAGCCTGTAGATTACAGGTGATTTATGTTTGATGTATTTTGTGGACGGTTTTAAAAAAAATTGCAGTTTTAGTACAATGTTTGCAGACAGACACTTTACATTCTCTGACGAATTTGATAATTGCCAGACAGTAAAATGAATGCTTTACATTGTTTGAATAACTGGATCAGTGGTTCATTTTAACAATAATTTGGAGTTAATATTGAGGTCAGGCATGAATAGGGGAGGCCAGTGAATGAACCAGAAAGTGTTCATTGTTTTCGCATTATAAAAATATGTAACTAAATTTATATTTTTGTATCGATTTAGAAAATAATATGTATACAGGTCAGATTTAAAATGCCTTTCACTTTTCAGTTTTAATGACATTTTCCGTTTAGTTCTAGGCCAACTTTGCTTATTTGTCTGTACGTTTTGCATTAAGTTGTGGGGGCAGTTCAGAAATGAGACCGCAGACTCCCGCTGGGAGACCCCTCTGTAAAATCCAGTTAAAGATAAATCACTAGCATCAAAACTTGACGTCTGTTGCAGTTAAGAGATGCTCTGACCTATTAGAACTCTTCATTTTTCAATTTTAGAGTGCCACGTGGACGTCCTTGAGTAGATCATTAACTCTTTCTCTCTCTCTCTCTCACACACACACACACACACACAGACTCTCCCTGTGATTGCTTTTCAAATTCAACCAGAATAATCCAAAAAGGAAAAAAATATATAAAATATCTTTAGAGATGTGAAACTTTCCTTTTGAATTCCATGTTCACATAATTTTTACTTTTACATACTTATGTACCTCACATTACTTTGTCTCACCCAGACAACTTCAGACGAATACACACACACACGTTTGTGTGTCTGAATCCGGAAGCATGTGTGTGCAGACTCATACTAGATATGAAATCACAGAAAGCTGAACTGGCTACTAGCAACTGAAACAAACACGTCAGTCAGTCAGACACTTGTTTTTTAGAAATAAGAAGAGAGGAGAAATCACATTACAGGCGGAGATTTCGCAGCTAAAATTAAGTTTGGGTTCAAATCAATCCTCTTTCCCACTACTATTACCACCTTCCTTAAAAGAAAATGTGGGTGTACAGTCCCAATGGGGGCTGGGGTGCGAAGGGCTCCTATCTGGGCCGAGCTAGGTCACGCAGGCCCATCCAGGCTGCAGTGTGCCTGTGACGTGGCATTAAACTAGAACCAACAGCAGGTCCGAACCTTATAAGAGGTGGTACCACCCTCTGAGAATGCCAGAGACCTGCATCTAGGCTGGTGTTTGATAAGAGCAGAAAAATAATATTTTATTAATTCGAAATGGACCCCGAAACGTGATCATTAAGTAGTAAAGAGTCAGGAGAGGTGTGTGTGAGTTGGCAGGAGGTGAGAAGAGGGGTAAGTTGCAAACCTAAAAATTTGTCTGAAAATATATATTTTAATTATTTATTATTTTTGGGGATGTCCACAGTTTGTAATTGACCATTTTTGCATAAATATTATTGAGATAATCCTCAGTAGTGCTCCGAACAAAAATTACATGAATGTTTGTGCTGAACTGTTGCAGCCTTGAGAGCCCTTGACTTTGCATACAGAGCATTTTTCCTGTGTCATGTAGCACTGCAGAATGTTTCAGAGGCTCACAGTGAAAGTTTGTTAAATCTAAGCTTGAATAAGAGAAAGAGGTAGCAAGGACTGCTGCATTCGTTTTGTTGGAAATTAAATTTTGCCACGGTCCAGAGAGTAATTACAAATCACAGAAAATAAAACAACTTATTGCCAAGGATCAAAGTGGCATTTCTGGATAAATATCCCTGTGATTAAATTTTTAATGTAATGGGCAGTTTATTCAGTTTGCTAAATTGAAAAACAAACTGTCCAAATAAGCCTGACAATTGCAAGATGACCTAAAGAGGGGATTCTCATGGTTAACAGAAAGTAGGACAGTGATTTTCCTAAAGCACTAGCCTTACTTTAATCAGAGAAGAGCTGACAAAACGGACGAGCTGTGAAGCTGTCAAAGTGCTGCTTGTTTGGGATTTATTGTCTGTCTGGCGGTATTAAAAGCTGTTTTGGACACTTGTCTCTAGCGAGCGCAGATCCTTTTCGCCTTTTCTCCTTTCCAACCTTTGCTCTGCTCTGCTGCCGAATGGGCTCCCTCCACACAGAGAAACTCCGTTCTCAGAGGTGAGTGGCTTAATGATTATCAGAAAAATATATTTAAATCAAAGTGCTCAGTTAATGCCCTTGATAAGTGTGAACTGTATTCGGAAAAAACTCAAGAATGTTTTTTTGACCTTGCAGATTTCTACCATGTTGTTTATTTAGACTTCCAGCCAGCTTCCATACCCTCCTCCAAATTTACAAAATAAAAGCATTAAAAATCACTCTCATAGAGTAAAGAAAATGTAAACATGTTTAACGCTTAATGCTTGTTGTGAAATAATGAAAATCATAGATCTTGTGATTTGCAGTGATGAGGCATACATTTAAGAAAGCAGATGGATTTGAAAAAAATCCAGTTACACATGTCAAAATGTCTGAAAGGTCTAAAACCTAAATGATTTTGTATACACAGATGGCTACTTTCAATCTTGAATATTGCAAAATATTTTTTTTTCTTTCAGCTATAGGAAGTGATTAAAAGTTTCAAAAGAATGTGTTGTAAGAGACTTCTGAAAAACTAATTGCGCAAGCTGAAAATTAAATTTCTTAGTTATTTAAAGTGTTTCTAACTTAAAGTGAACCCTGACTACTTGCTAAAATAGCCATATCAGTGTTTTTAATATTAACGTAAATTTTGACATGAATTACACCTTTGAGGTTTGATTGAAAAGAAGTTTTCAACTTTGCCATGTTTCTTTCCAAAGTTAAGTTAATGAAAAAAGATCAGATTTGAATCTGTTCTAAAATTGTGGCTGACAGAATTCATGGAAAACAAATTATAATAATTTTGTTGCTGAGAAATGCTAATTCTTACCAGAGTAAAAGTTTGATCTTTTGCAGAAATCCTTAATCCCTTGTATTTTCTTTTATGTTGTTAGGTCAAGTTAAAATGTAGAAATACAATTTCTAACTTTTTCTCTTAAGCCAGGATTTGTATTCTGTCAATCGACTTTGTAAATTAATTTATAAATATATTAAAAGCTTTTAAAAATCCCAAACACAAAAATAATTTATCCCCTAGTGAATTTGCCTCCAACTGACCACTACTCACTGCTGGTTATACTTACATTTCAGTACCATTGTCCACAATTTTGATTTAATTCACACTCTTTCGTTAATAATAATGTTTTATATATTAGCAGTGACATTAATAGACAAACGATGTATAGAAATGGTTTCTCTTTTTCTGTTTTTCACAGGAAGGGTTTATTTATGTTCATCGTTTATCATTTATATTAAGAGCAAAAGAAAAGCTTTAATACTTCCAACTCTTGGCATAAAATAATTATATTCACTCTTATAAACTCAGAAATCTTGAAGAAAGGAAATTACTTTTTATCGTTGTCATATTTTAATCATGCAGAAAGAAATCAATAAATATAGAATGAAAAAATCGAAATGAAAGAAGCGTGCACTGTATGCTGCCGCTTCGTTCCACGTTCCTGACAGTGCGCTGAGGGTTAATCTGTATATCTGGGTAGTCTCGAGGTGACCAAAGTAATTCATATCTTTGTCTTCAAGAATTAAATGGTGTCTTGTTTGGTGTTTGTTAAAAAATGAAGTTGTTTTATGACGAGATGTTGTACAATGTACAACGTTGTTGTCACGTTTTGGCAAAATGTAGGGAATGTGTGTGAGTGAGTGCATCACTCAGGCCACCATGTTGTCTCCTCCTGTCCTCCATTTTGTGATTCTGTCTCTTAGTGCTTGCTCACCTGCTTTAATTTAAAGTACTCTTTATCAAAGTGAAAAAATACATTCTATAGTTTTCATGATTTTCAGGTATACATGTATTTTTATAGGACCTGCCAGGCTTTTGTTTTATTAATAAAACAGCTGACTTGATAGTTAATAACCCTGCTTACCTTCCTTAAAGACTGAAATCTGCTAATTACTGCAACAAGTTGAAAGCTGCCTGGCGTTTAAGGCAGAACTCCTTAAAAGGAGGATTGTGTCCTATTTGACAAGACGTTAACCTCGTAAAACAATTTGTCCTTCTAATCAGCAGCACCCGTGGTAGAGACTGCATGCAGTGTTAGTTTTTACAGCTCTGCAGTGTAAGTGACTGTGACCCATAGCCCGATAATGGCCGCCCTGGGTCATGGAGGTTAATAGAGACTGATGTATGAGGCCTCAGAATGACATCCCAAAGGGGATGGCCCCTTAATCCTTATTAGGCCTCTGTGTTAGTGATCCTTACCTTTCAAAGCAAACAGCACGCTCCCTTTGCTGTGGGGCCCCGGCCTGCCCCCGGCGTTACACTTCTGACCCCAGGGTCGTGGCCTTTGTTCAGAAGCCTTCAGAAACTGACCTTAGAGGTCACGGTTGTAATAGAGAAGTTGTCGAGGCACGTGCTGCCGAGGGGCCCCTCTGAAGACCACCTCGAAGAGAAGGGCGGCCCGCCGCATAGGTCGCCGCAAAGAGTGTTCACCGGAGTGTGACTCGTATAGATAGCTGCAACTTAAAGGATTTAGACACAGCCGGATTTACACAGGATGTGTAAGATATTACAATTCAGAACGAAGTCTTAGACTTTGGTATTTTGTAGTGAATCATATGTTCACAAAAATAGATCATATAAAGGGGATCACCAGTCTTTTTACTGTGTTTTTTAAAAGTATTTTAGCCATTGCTTACTGAAATGGTTAAGCTATAAAATAATTATTTTTTTCTTTTTTGACAAAAAAAAAGCTTGTGACAGATTTTCGATAAAGTGAATGTTGTTTCCTGCACTGTTCTAATTCCTGTAAATACCTATTAATTTATTTAATTACAATTCATGTTGTGATTTGTCTGTATTTACCCTGCATATTTTTTCGCTACTGGGTATCAACACTAATGTGGCTCAAATAAGTAATGCATGTGCGGCTTGCCCCGGGGCACTACAGCACCAAGCAGCGTGTGTGTTATAAATTTAATCTGGGTATGTTGATTGGTTTTGTTTAAAGCTTGATTTGTGGGGCGAGTCATAAGGATGGGAAGGTGCCGGGGGTCTGATAAGACCACTGAATCAACAGCTCCATTGTTTTAGCTCGTAAGTGAACTATACTTCATTTTTAGACATTCGAGGTGCATCATTAACCCATTTACTCCAGTAGGCTCATTTCATACAGAAACATTTGTAATTTATTTCTCTCTCTCATATATCCATCCTTTTACATTTTGCTGATTTAACTGCAACGTCTCTGTTCTTGTTATTGTGTTATAGCAAAAAATATACAAATCTCTTTGTGGCTTGTATGTACATCAAATATCAACAGTGCAACATGCCATGATGCACTACAAGTTATATATAAGAAAGAGCACAGCTTGGTTTTACCCTGGAGATGAATAGGGGTTAATGAAAAAAAACGTGCTTGCGGATTCTTGGAGGTGTCACAAATGAAATTGTTAATATTGGAGTTTCATCAATGGCAGTATTACGCAGGCCACTCCTGCAGGGGCGAGGCCGTGCAGAGGGCTACAGTGTCAGAAGTTGGCAGCTGCGCCAAAACCAGAGCCTTATCCTCAAGTGAACTCTCCACGACGTACGGTGCAACAGGCTCTGCCAAGTTTTTTGAATTCCTGCCACATGTTAGATGGTAAACAACTGACAAGCAGAAACAGTGTTTTAGATAGATGAGGAAGGGACTCTTTGAATTGCTGGTGAAACGTGCATTTGTTTACACTGTTGTTTGATTTATATTTGTCACGCTGAACAGAGTTAGGCAAGACAAGTGCACTCACTCTCTGTCTTTCTCTCTCTCTGGGTCCGTTTTATGTGGTGGAAACGCACTCAGCAGCGTAACGCCTTTTCTTTCTGCCTCCAAGACTCAGAGTGAGCAGACATGAGAGGCAGCTACTAACTAAGCGGCCATATTAGTTTGCTGCTCGGCTGCTGACATTCGCTCTGCTCTTCTTCGTCTCCTCCGCCGTCAAAAACAAAGATATGAAAAAAGTGTTGAATCTATTTAAGGAGGTTCTCCAAAACTTTAATGTGGTTCAAAGTACGCAGCTCCGCTTTGAAATCAGCATGAACAACAAGACAGATTGAAATCAAGACTAGCTAGCCATGCTCCATGATGCGAGGTCCTTCGTGTTTTTTGGACACTTTTCCTTTTTTCCCCCTCTCTTTTGTGCGGCTGATACTTTGGGGAGAGAGGAGGGGAAAAATTTGCCTGTGCAGAGTTTGGGTTTCTTTTGGGAAAGAGAAGACTGGAGGGGAGGGGAATGGCGTCCAAAAGAGAGGAAGTTGTTTTTCTGCTATAGGGGAATCTGTTGCGAAGAGCTAAGGGGCATTACAGAATTTTGGCCGAGTTTTCGGTGGGAGAAGTTAGATGGAAACTGAACGGGTGTGAATAACATTCAGCAGCAGGCTGATGCAGAGGTTGGTAGGTGTACACGAGACTATGAAGGGAGAGGAAGGCAGCAGGGGTGGCATCTGGCACAAAACACGTGAAAAAAGATCCTCCGAATGCAAGCTTGAATTAACACTAGCTGTTCAGAGCATGGCTGTTTATTACTATAGGCTATAACAGCGCTACTGAAAGGACAAGAAAGGGTGGGAGACAGAATAGGCTGGACACTAAAGGGGAGGTGGAGGGGAAGGAGGGTACAGGACACAAGTGGAGTCATCAGCAGAGTCCATTTTATTGTTCGGTTACTGCCCGACATTTCTCCTCTCCTTATTCGCACGCAGGACCGCTGCTACTGCTGCAGTTTGCAGCGAGGCGAGGGTGGCCTAGTAAGGGCACATGGCGGGCGCACTGCGGTAAATATTACAGGATTTTACAGCACGGTTCACTGTTGCAATCATGGCAGGGCAGTCGCACCCAGGTGCTTATCTACATTTGATAGCGTGCCAAAACAGTCACCTTAGCTTTTCAGCTCATTAACATAACTGAGGTCATCAGTACTTAAGACGATATTTATCAGGGATTGTGCCAGAGTATTGTATCGGGCCTTTCTCAGGTGCCTGCTGTTGAATCCAGTTGCTTATGAGACAAATGTGTGATAAACTCACAGCAGCAGTAGTACAGCACGGAATGAGATGAATTGTTAATCTGTCACATGAATCTCAAAGTTAGGTGTAGTCCCAGACTCCTTTAATCATTTGTGAGTGCGTCTGTTTGCTGTGCCTTTCCTACCCCCCCCCCAGTTCCCTCCCCCATACCCTTCGTGCACACGCACGTCGCACCAGGTCGGTGATGAAAACGCGTAGTGTGCACGCACTCCAACACGCCCCTGTTTCATCATCAGCTGAGCCCTTTTTCCTCCACTCACAGCTCTTCTCCCCTCCCTCTCCGGCCCCCTCCCTTCTCTGCTTTTGCTTCTTTTTCTATCCATCGCTCTCCTCTCTCCCTGGGTCCCGGCCACATGCGAGAGGGTAGACTAGGACGCTGCAGCTCTGAAAAAAAGAGGGGAAAAACGCTCTGCTGCTATTTCTACAGGCAGGCCCTCCCCTTTAGCTAGTCTGTGCCAAAAGAGGGAGGGATTTTTTTACTACTCCCAGTCCCAGGATTTTAACCCTCTGCCTACTCTCACTTCTCTCTGCAAGATCTGCTCTTCAATATCATGCAACAAGTGGCTTTGCCTTACTCCTACTTCAACGTCGCTGCGCCATTTGAGAAGACATTTTTTTCTTGGACCCCCATTTTCTTCACTTCACGGGCATTGATCACATGCTTTTGGTCAGTTTTTGCTTCTTCGGGGTTGTTGCCGTAAGAGTTAAAGTGGACTGGGGAGAATCACTGGTTTTGGTTTGTGCCCAACCATGATGCGAATGCTTTTCTAGAACGTTACTTGATTGCTCGCCATGCTTCTTTTCATCACGAGTCTGTCTAAAGCCAAGGACAAAGCATGTTTCGTATGTTGTTCGACGAGGTTCTTGATTTCAGATTACCTGTGCATGGATCTTGATTTCAACAAACGGTTCCTAGTGTATTTTCCTGTGCTCTTATCTCGTTTGCCCTCCACCTTCCTCACCCTTTCCATCTCTAAACCTCTCCCTCTTATGGGTTTTCTGCCCCACCCTCTCTTCCTCACGCTCTCTCTCTCTCTCTCTCTCTCTCTCTCTCTCTCTTATGGGCAGTCTCCAGTGAAAAGGGAACAGGAGGGCGGAGCGGCAACGGGGCTTTTTCTGGGACAGGTGCCAATTTCAAACAAAAGGCACAAAAAGCTAAAAAAGAGTGAGATAGTTCCCGGTGACGGAAAAAAAGTGGCATGTTTCACGAACTGATTTGTGGCAATTACATGTGTGTGCATGTGTAACTATTCTCCTCATGCAGACTTTTTTGGTTTGCACGAGTGAGCAGTACCAGCAGAGATCTTAAGTCTGTCTTTCCCCCCTCTCTGTTCTCTTGCGCCCGTGAAGGCATTTGAGTTTCGAGCGGGGAAAAGAAGGAGGGGCAGGCGGAGTAGGGGCTGTAGGAGGTGGAGCCTTGCCTCCTCTCCTCCCTGTTGAGTCTTCTGCATTATTCATATGCCCGGGCCAGTGCTGCGATCTGACTGGCTGCCTGGCTTAGCATTCACCCGACATTCAGTGGCTCTGTTTGCTAACATTCCTCATTCAAAGCCTTGTTAACTGCCAGACGGGAGGAACACGCGACTCCATGGGAAATCCACATGGCCTCCCTATTGTGGCGGGCCCTGACAGTCCCAGACTAGGAGGTGGCAGACAGGAGAGCGAGGGAAGCTGGTTTGGTAAATATAAGAAAGCAGTTAGCTGAGGTTGCGCAGGTTACCCGTGGCTTAAAAACGAGTTTAGGGTGAGGCGGGCAGTTTGACAGGGTAAAACCCAGACAGATAGGGAGACGTATAGACAAGGTTTTCCGAGGCAGACAGGGAGACTGGCACTTTCTGGGACTCTCTGAATGGGTCTCTCGTTGCCGTGCCCGCCTACTCCTTGCAGGGAGTGCAGAGCTCTGTGACTGAACACAAGCTCCTTCCCAGCCCTTGTCTAGAGAGAGCATATACGGACATACTGTGTGCAGCTGCCGAGGGATCCAACACAATGAACAGCAGAGATTTCGGAGCTTTAGCCTGGATAGCTGATGGCTGTTGTGTGTGTGCTGGCTCAATGGGTAAGTCAGAGATTGTGTGTGGGTGTGGAGGTGAGTGTCTGTGGTGTGTGTATGTGTGTGCGTGCGTGCAAGTGTATATGGCTTTGTGTTTATGTGCGAGAAGCATGCACACATAGGTTTTCTTTTGACAAAACAACGAAACTACACAGACAAAGCAAACGCTAGAGAGCAGCTTCATTTGACCCGATCTCCATGTTTGTGTGTTCAAACATTATGTCTGGGTGTTGCTGGCTTCAGGACTACATGACTATCCAGCAAGGAGGAGGCTTAATTAAATATAGGTGAACTACGGAGGAAACGTGGCTTTGGCTTTGGATTTCAGACAGAACCAAATTAATCTCTCCTCTGGTGAGTTCCTACCTGCAGTTCGGCACTCTGGGTTGGCCTTTTGTGTGCGTGCGTGTGTGTGTGTGTGTGTGTGAAAGAGAGAAGGTTTTGGAGGGAGCAGAGAGGGACCAGTGCTGTAATGTTGGGCTAAGGGCCAGACTAGGCCTGCTACACAAGGCCGAGCCACACCACCACTCTCTCTTCCTCTCTCTCTCTTTCTCAGTCTGTCTCGGTGTCTCTCACTCTTCTTTTCGCTATTGGTCAGCTATAAGAAAACTATTAACTGCGCACTCATATAGAGTTTTCTCATTCAAACCTCCTCTTACTAAATATGTACAAGGTTTGCAGTAGAAGGTTAAACATTTAAAAATGGGTCGATGCTGACACGTGGCCACGCACGGCTTTAATATAGCCTCGAACCGACTTTTTGGAGATACCGTTTAATGTGCTTTACTAATACAATTCAAGCACAATTGTGTACGTTATCGTTGTTCAAGTTGTCCCTGCTATGTCTCTAAATCTAAATAAATGCTTCAAGGCATTATGCTATGGTCATTTCGCTCTGCAGTTCGATTGAATGGCTTTTAGACGCAATGAAATTCAAGGCAACGCGAGCTGTCCACACTGTATTTGGGTTGTGTATTTCAAACCACATACAGCAGTTTGCGTTTTAGAAGTATTTTTTTCAAAAGTTATGTACTCATTAACATTAGGATCACACCTGCTTCAAATTCCATCTCTGTTTTGTCAGTATCTCATTTGCCACATAATAAAAAAAAAAAATGCTGTGCCACACCCCTTATCAGTGCCACCCAGCGGGGCATCATTTAATTATCGCCAATGAAACAGTGTTTCGAAAGGGTCCTAGATAAAATGTATATTTTTTCCATCATTGCCTGTCGATACGGCTTCATGTTGAACACCTCAGCACATCAGTCGTTTATGACCACTAGGTAGGAGTGGAGGCAGTGTGACTCATCACAGATAGCTCTAGTCATCCCACCTACATCCTACGTTTGACAGGCCTATTCATCCACCACGCTCACACTACAGGGCCTGGCGTGAGCTCAGTCGTCACCGTCACCCCCGGCAGGAAACGCTTTCCGCACTCGCCTGTTCGAACCTCTCTTTTCAAAACCCTTGGGTGAAGGAAATTATGATTTGGTAGAGTAAGGGACATGCTCTACACCGGCCGTTTCACAAAGGGCAGCAGAGCCAAATAAGAGATGTAAATTGTTATGACTTTCATCCGTGCTCTTTTTAATATTTCGCTTTCTACTTTATTCCGTGAGATGCTGTCCCGAAAACCTACTGTAGAAACAAAAGTTAAATGTTTTTTGCCGCCGCGTTGCGCCATAGTCAAACTCCATTCGGGGAAATGCGTAGAAACCCGCATTATTATTTTAGTAACTCGGAAATGCTGGGTTGCTACAATAAGTCTTGAAAAACAGTCAAAATATGTTGTAACATTTTCGCCTGACATCTTTGACATGTTTCAGACTTTCATCCATAAACTTATATTCGCTCTTATTTTTCAGGTCTACGTGTGTCATTAATAATATTGAAAACCATATGCTATAGTTCCTCAAAATGTTGAATATTTTAACCTGAGGCGCGTAGATAGATGTTGGAATTTATAAACATTAACATTCTCATGCAAAAGTAGGTCTCTGGTCTTAAGACACTGAATTTGTGTAGTTAAAAAAAAGGTTGACCTGTACACTATGAACAATAGACTACTGAGGAGTTCTGAGAAAAAATAAATTTAAATTTAGGATTTTACCTCATCATCAATCCTGCAGATCTGTTTTTTTTTTTTTATAAAATATTACATCTATTAGATAAACCAATAAACTGAAAAGGAATTGTGAAAAGTGGCCACATGCATTACTCAAATGCATACACACACACACACACACTCAAACAGATGCAGGCACACACCCAGACACATTTGATGCTATGTACCCCACAATGAACCCTGGGTCCTAAGATGAATGGGGTTCCCACGCCTCTCCCAAGGAGAGCAGGGCACAGCCTCCTCCTCTGAGCATTCACACACAATGCACATACTACAGATGGCCACACAGTCTTACTCAAACACACACAGGTGCATTTGAGTGTAACACAGAGACACGCGTATGTATTCAAAAGGTACAAGGGCACATTTTAAAAAGCACACGCAGACATACTTAAAAATTGATTACGGTTCGGAGCACTTGCAGCCATGATGAGGATGGCAGTTTTAAAGATGAAGTCAGATCTGTTACTGGTGCTTTCGAAGTTTGGCTCAAAAAGTGAGTTTTAATTTGCCAAGCAGCAAACCAAGAAGGAAATGAGCTTTGAGCAGGATTTTTATGTGTTTTAATTCAGTTACTGTACAGCTCCCTTTGTTTCACTTTTATGTGTGTGTGTGTGTGTGTGTGTGTGTGTGTGTGTGTGTGTGGAAGTCACAAGGGTTTGTTTCACAGGGTGAATTTAAATATAGCAGAAACAAAAGTTTGTGGCTACATCTGAAAATTTATTTGCAAGACAAATCCATGTTCAAAGTACACATACACTGCAAATACACACACACATGTGCATGTGGCTTAATTTCACACTGTAAAAACTGACATCATTTAATATTTATTTAGTATCATATTTTTCATTCTGCTGTTTAAAAAAATAGGCAATAGGGTTTTTTTCCCATAGGCAAATATGTTTGCAATTAATTGTAAAAATACTTGTAATTATTGAATTAATTTGTTTAATTATTAAATATTATAGAATACTTTTTTGTGTGTGTGTGTGTGTGTGTGTGTGTGTGTGAGAGAGAGAAAGAAAGAGAGAGAGAGAGAAAGACAGAGTCTGAAAAAGAGGAAGACACCTTCAATTGTTTTATATATATTTGTTTTGTTTTATATTTGTGTAGCATCGCATAGCACATTTAAAGTAATGCATCGGAAAACAAGAAAATGTGTTTTGTCTATAGTTTGATTTGAAGTGTGTTTTTTTGTTAATGCCAAATTGTTTCCTTTCATATTTTTATTATTTTGGTATACTTTGTAATTTCAGCATTTCATTTTTAGAAACTAAAATTCAACCACAATATTTACAAACTGTTAATGGCAGGACATTTTAATGCCAAAGTGCTCAAAACTGAATAGAAAACCATAACTGAAATTATAATTCAAATATCACAATAATACTCTCTGAAGCAATATGGTTTTGTGACAGCTTTTTCACCACTGGCCAGTATATGTTAATATGGTTATTCACTCTAAATTCAGCTGCAGTATTTTCAGCCATGATCACTGTAACATATGTTACATCACCCTTAATGATATACTCAAGTAGCTGCTTGGTAATTTTATGACCCAATGGCTACATGGACACTTTGGCGTGTGTGTGTGTGTGTGTGTGTGTGGACATAAATGTGTGTAAAGATAATTACATTTACATCTGTTTTTGTCTTTTATTTGCAAGCTCATTATTTGGAAATTAATGTATATTTCCTGGACAGACATCAGTGTGTAGGTTGGTTTAACATTTCATTAGTTGTGTATATCTTTCATTTATATTTATTCCGCCGTGTGTTTGTGTGTGTTTGTGTGTGTATCTGTGTGGTTGTGTGCGCGAATGCCACCACACAGCCAAATTCTTAAAGTCAAAAAATAATTTCTGCGTTGTCTGCAGCTGGAAATACGTCCGATTTGGTCTTGCGTGCCTGCCGTCTTTCAGCAGCCGGCAGGCACACAACACAATTACCACAGTTTCATTAGTTTATTGAGCACAATCCGGCTCACATTGTTCCCTGCACACAGCAGCCATCGTGGCAGCGAGTGACATGTCCCATCAAAAACTGCGGAGGGTTGCGTATGTCGTGTCGTCTGAATCAGTAAGTCTCTACCTCGGCTCAAAGATAATCTCCTCAAAGGAAATTAGTCGGGAAAGGGGGGAAAGAAAAGCCGTCAGCCTAAAGGTCAAATGAAGATTAGAGGGAAACAGTACACGAGGGCACACGGGCTGGCACCCGGAACAGCACAAAGGCCTCATTGTCACGGGAGCCCTCAGCTCTTTACACACTCTCCCTGTGCACTTGGGGAGACATGACACCTGTTGGTGGATTTGATCCACTGCAGGCTGAGCTTTTGTTATTTGTGTGTTTGTCATTTCAAGGCACATGAGTGTCCTGAAAAATGATGGATGGAGTCGTAGATCAGCAGACTCACACAGAAGTATGGACGGAGGTTTGATTTAGGTTCACAAGTTTTTCGACGATGTGCATATTCTCTTCATCTCCGTGTCTTTCCCGTGAAAGCGAGACGTGGCGTGCTGTTACGTAAAATAACGAGTAAAAACTAAGCAAACCAAACCGTGGGTAAAAAAATGAATACTTTTGATTTGGATTTGCCTCTTTTACAGTGTTATTCAAAACGCTTTAGACACATAGGGTCTACTCACTTCAAAGAGTGCAGTGGTTGATCTCAAGTAATTGTAAGAATTGCTTTTGACACTTTAACTTCGCTTTACACTTTATGGCGTTGTGTTCCCAATATGTTGGTTGAATGGTCTTTTGGAGAAACTACAGGAGAGCACCTGGCTGCAGGCTGCTTCTCAGTTACACCTCTCATTAGTTAAGTATGTGTTTTGACAAAACTGGATTCAGGTGTTTTATCAGCTGCGTGGGGATAAAAAAACACCCTCTGAACATTAAAAATTAAAAAAGTTATCGCAGTACAGAAGAAACACACTGCAAAATATAGAAGATTTAGCACTTTGACAATTTAACACTTAATTCACTCAATTTAACACTTTTAAAAAGGATGGAATAGTCATTGCACCTGATAAATAAAAACTATTTTGTTTTTGTGCTCAAGAGAAAAATGTGTCCCTCCAACGCTGATTGTAGGGACACATTTTTCTACTGTTACAGCAGTTGACAGAGAACTATCTATACGAGGAGTGAGGAGATTTTTCCGTGAACTGTTTTACCTCGGAGGGGAGGCAGAAGTCTCAGAGATATTACTCAGACTGTTTTTGTTTTGTGTAGAATATTTTAAATAATACAACTAAGGGCAAACGAAACAACAGACTGACCCCTCTCTCAGGTTTACATAGAACAAATGATACAAGTCTAAAGATGTTATACTCTTTTCTAATAAATCAGTTCGTTTTCATTTGTTGTATGAAAAATTTCCATTGATGTTAACCTTTCACTACTTTTTCAGTTTTAGGTCATTTTAGAAACAATTGCAGGTTCCACTTGTCCTTTGTGAAAGAACATCAGAAGTTTTTTCCATGTATGTATTTTTTCTAACTGCAGGTAGATGCCACCACCGAGGAAAATGAAATGTTTTTTTGCCATTTGTCTGAATTGACCCTTTAAGTAAAAGCTCTCCTCCTGTGTAAACCTGATACCTCACTGTACACACTGTTAGCAGTGTAAGCGGAGCACTGAGATGCAGTCAGGTCTACTATAGACCTCACAGGCTCGGACATTAAATCGCTCCCGTAGAGATTTGTGTGGCATTTATGGGATAACCAACCTGCAATAAAAAACAGCCGCAAACAGGTGTGTGCGGGTGCGTGCGTGTGAGGAGTGAAGGCAGTGAGTCACTTTTATAACTTCGAACCCCACCTCGCTTCCTCGCGTCTCCCCTGTTGCGCCCCTGCTCCTGGGGAAACCACAGCAGAGCCGCAGCCTCTTCTGTCTCGCTCAGGAAACTCCCTGAAACAACCACAACACGTCTGCTTGACCTTTCAGCCGAACACACACAGACATACACATTTATGTTCATTCAAAACCACGAGTTCCTCTGACATACACATGTGGGCTACAGATGAAGCGTGACAGGTCACTTCAGGCTGCTCGACTAACTCATTTGAAGTTCATGGTGAACATTTTTTGCTCAGTCAACTGTTAGTGTGTTTGTTTACTTATTAGGTGTTAACTAAGCCACTATGTAGATCTAGAAACAGGATCCTCATAAATAATACAGATGAAAAGGTCACGCGCAAACTTCTAAGCACCTGCTTTTGTGTGCAGGTGTTTACACACCAAAGCCCCAACGGGTACAGAAAGTGCTTCCAGTGTCTGGCATGTATTATACGTGAGTGTGCAGGTTCACATGCTCAGCTCCGCTGTTACATGATGCTCATGTGGAAGACAAGATGTGAAGTCTGACCTTTTGAGGCCCAACGGCAGCTCACTCTCTCCTTTCGTTTGTCTCCCATCAGGATGCGGAAACCTGAGAGAAGGTGAACTGACAACACTGCGCGGACCTGAGCTCGGCGCTGAAGAGACGAGGTGATGCGTCGAGTGCAAGTGACACCCGGGAAGTATTCTGACAGCACTCTATGATTAGAAGCATTTAATGGTCATTCATCAGTTTGACTTACGTAGTTAAATGCATAGCTTGCTCACCTTTTCTCTCATATTAAATAGTTTTTTTTATCTAGAAAATGTAATAAAAAATATGTTTAAAACATACATACAGTCCATAAATAGAATAAATAAATCAGTTTGAAGCCACCCACAAAATGATTCGATAAAAGTTTGAAAAAATTTCAAGTGGCCCTAAAGAACATTTAGAAATTACTGCATAAAATTAGGTGATTATGAAAAACTGTTTAAATTCTACTGTTATACAGTAAATAGACATCCCCAAAGCCCACAATTGTTGAAAATGAAAAAAAAAACATCTACTTTATAGATGTTTGATTCCGTATGTTTGCCCAGCAGTTTTTTGTCCTAATCTCTATCTCAACGTATTTCTCTAAGTAGTTAAGTCTCCTTTGCTCAGAAAAACATAAATGTCAGTAATACTTCCCCAACACACAGGATACAATGTGTGTACATGCACATGTTCCAGTTCTTCTGTTGTTTAGTTTCGGGTATCTTTGTCTGGTTTCTGAAGGCCGTTTGTGGTGTTGGGTTTTTATTCCTCCCTGCAGGTCGACCATCGTCCGTGTGACACGAGAGACACCTACAGGAGACAAACTGTCCTTTGGGGTGAGGTAGTAGGTTGTATAGTTTTAGGGTCATTCCCAAGCTGTCAGATGACTATACAACTTACTGTCTTTCCTGAAGCGATTGTGCTCGCGTCGTCATCAGGAGGTTGGCCAGTGTGGAATAATTGTTTTTCTTAGTTTTTACTTTTGCTATGTCAGAATTTCTCATGCACACATAATTCAAACTAAGTTTAAGGAATATTTGACAGAAGAATAAATGATCTGATTTCCTCTCATATCAGGCAGAAAGGAGAAATTGTAAAAGGGAAGAAGATGAGTTTGAGAGGAATTTTAGAGACAATCCTGACATGACGATGACTTAAATTAGCAGCTTTGTATGGTTTGTGATAATTTCTCATTAAAAATGATTTTTTGTTGCTACTGAGGGATACATTTAGCAGTTTGTCGTATGCATTTTTGGTTATTAAAATCGCTATAATACGCTAACATTAACTAGTACTTAAACAATGGTTTTACTTGTGCAGGAATGTGGCATTTTAACTCCAATATTACAATGTCTGTTTAATAATAGCACAGTAGCTCTGTCATGATGCACACTGTGATCAGATTACACCTCTGCACAAACCCTCACATCATCCTCCAGCCCACCCGGGTGACTTATGGTGTTCGTACAGGGTGAGGTAGTAGGTTGTGTGGTTTCAGGGTTGTGATTTTGCCCCATCAGGAGCTAACTATACAACCTACTGCCTTCCCTGGAGGGCAGCAATACATCACAGGAGCACACACATCCTTGTCAACACTGTGTTAAGAAAAAGGCTGACAGAGTCTCATTTACTAAGCATGACAGGACTGGCAAGCGGTTTCAAAGGTTTCATTGAGTCGGTGAGTGGTGCTGAATTACATTAAGCTTTTAATGGCAACATTAAAAATCCCTCAACAGATTTGTACCTGTAATATAAGGAAAATTCTGTTGACCTTACAACTTAATTTCAAATCATTCATTCATAACGTTGTACGTTTATATTAATGGTTCAATAAAGACTGAATACGACATTATTGCAAACAACTCGTGACTGGAGTCTGTTCTTTTCAGTGTGCTCACAAGCACAGATGTGCAACAGTAAAGTCTCTGTTGTTTGGTGAGTTTTCTTAGAAATTGTGGCTTATTCTGTGACCTATAAAAGCCTCTGTGGCTTAGCAGTCTGTGTTTACCTTTCTGAGAAATGTTCCTGTGTCTCTGCATTAATTTAAAAAGATATTAGGAATTACTTACGTAAGATGATAATGATGTGTTGAATCAAAAAGGGAATGTGAATAAGAAGATAGTCTGATGGTAGTGTATCTAGATTAAACAACCCAACAATAGGTATGTAGTGATTGGCTATTGTGCTTCAACATGAGTGTGTGTGTGTGTGTGTTCCCTTCATTTATGGAACAAGTGACCAGGTCCAAAGGAACCAGCAGAAACATTAATACTTCCACATGTCTGAGTGAAAAGAAAACATTTTTCACTTTTTGTTGAAGTGATTGAAATGATGGTGGCCAAATATCCCAGATAAGTTGTCAGCTCAGGATAGTGACACACTGAAATATGCTTATGCATCCATACACAGCAGATGGCGCCAGATATTACATGTTGTGTTGTCTGCAGTCAGTCAGTGCCGATCAGCTACTGTATTTTTGTATTCTTGTTGTTATCAGGTTTGTCCAAACTACTGTCTGCTGTTTGACAGAGGAGTGGGTGACAGTTTGAAAGGGGGGGCTGCATTATACAAAGGAAAGTGGCATTAGACACCTACACACACACACACACACAGTGACAGTTCACCGCCTCCAAATGACAAAGGCTTTATCACTGCATTAGTACATGCAGTGGCACACATACAGTAACCGAATGGACTCGTGTCACACACTGGCTTCAACATCAGGTGTGTGGTGTGTGTCCTTCAAAACAAGCCCACTTTACTGCTGGTAGACTTGAATGTCCTACATTTCAGTTTGACAGCAACACTAAATCATTGGCTGATCTGTGTGTCATTCACATAGTAATAAGTCAAAACACAGTAAATCAATGCCAGGTTTTATATACATATACATACAGGATGAGGAAGGTGTCCGGTAAAAGTATTTTGATGTAGCTGCTGTAATAGTAGATTGTTCTATAACATCATGTTTTATAGCAATGACTCTTTGGATGGACATTATGGGTCAATATTACAACTACAATAAATATGTACGTACAGTTATACACGTAATGTTTTAGACATTGACTGAGTTCCAGTGGCCCAATATTGACGGAGGCGATCGGCCGACACGGACACGGTTGTGTTTTATTGTCGTCCGCCTTTCGCTGGGAGGAGATAAAGGACGTGACATTCACCGTCCACATCCCCACGTGACGTCCGCGCACCCCGGGAAGTGATTGTGACGCTCCCGTGTCACAATCCCCGCGCGTCCATTGGTCCAAAGCATAGGTGTGTCAGGAGGTGTGCGCGCCGTGTCGCCGTGCGTGCGCTACGTCACTTCCTGTGGAGGTTGAACGGCGCTTTTGACGGAGCCGGAGAAGGCGACGGATCAACTTCGAGCGGAGTCGATTAGGATCTGTGCGTGTCGAAGGATCCCGGGATCGAAACACCGCCCGCCCCCACGGACCGGCAGCATCATCGGGAAATGCATCAGATATTTGTCTCTGAGGTAAGTGACCAGCTTTATGTCCAATGTAAGTTGTGAACCTCTGGGTGGATGAAGTTTGACAGGCTTGGACAAACTTTAGTGTGATCTTGCCTGTAGGATTATGGACTGTACATGCTCGAACTGCCTCTCTATGAACTTGTCGATCCTTCACCTGCTTTTGTAACACACCACACAAACCCACGTGGCGTCTTATAAGGCTTGATACTGATGAGGGGGAAACGTTTCCAGCCCCCTGCGCCTTTTCCATCTCTGCCTGTGTCCCATTACTAAATAAGGCTTTCATTATGCAATGGCAGCGCTGCTTTCCAACAAAAAATGTGTGAGCTGGTTTTGGGGATTTGGTCTCTGTCTGACTGACATGGATGTGCTGCTGTGGAGAGTTTAAAGGTCAAAACAGCTGATCCTGATTCAGCACAGGACAGAGCAGTCCTCACTGACACTCACTGCCTACTAGACAAGTCTTGGACACAAACCTAGTAAGAGCTTGTGCAGGTGTCCTCTTCACTTGAGGTTACACAGTTTGAGTTTTGTGGCTTGTTTGTGTCCTGGCTGTCATGCGTCTACACGCTGTTGAGTGCAGCTCCTGTTCCTCTTTCTCCTTTGACCTAAAGATAGCGCCTACTGTCTGGGATCATGGTTCCTATGGGAATTAAAACACAATGTCCTTTGAGGTAATGGGGAAACCATGGATGCGGCTCATCTGTGAGAGGGGAAATGGAAGACATAACAACCCAGTTAACTCTTAGTTCTCGACCTATTTTAAATGTATGTCAATGCTGATCCGGTTAAATTAAAATATGATGAGACATGTAGTTTCAGGTGAGCTCATCGGAAAGATTCAGTCTCTAGTTACTGCAGCTCAACACAAGTTCGTTCTGAGTAGTTTTTTTTTTCTTGACCACGGAAAACTGCGAAAAACACAGTGTGCAATCTTTTACTTTGTACAAAAACTAAAAAAATTATTCAGTTCATTCAAAAGACAAAGACATGAGAAAATATTCTAATTTTGAATTTCAGAACTGGCAACTGTGAGATGTTTGGCATTTTTGCTTAAAGAAGGTGTAAAAATAGATGACAATTACAATTCTGTCAAAACACTTATGAAGTGTTAAATTATTAATTTGACCTGTTGTTGCAGCTCTTTGACCAACAAGGTCTGGGCATTCGACGCTTGTGTCTTTACTGTAAAAAACAGTGGAAAAGGTTGTTGTTAATGGATCCAACAAATTTTGCATACAACTCAACCCTAGTGCAGTTTCAGTAAATTTGCAGACAGTCTAAGTCTAAGTCTAAGTTTGTCAGAGGCAGATGTGTAAAAGCAAGTCAAGCGAGCAGTTGGTCTCCAGCAGCTTCCTCAGGCTGCACAGTTGCACAGGGAGATGAAAGCAACTCCACAATTTGCAATATATGGTAAATATACTGCAGCTACAAAGGCACACATACTGTATTTCCCCTTTAGACAACGTTGGCATTCTGTCAGGACCTGTCCCCTGAAATGCTGCAACACAAAGACTAGATAAACAAGAACAAGCATGCCTTGATCAATCACGTCCTCACTGAATGGTTTTTAAGAGTTGACAGAGTGCATGTTTTCTCTGCGCTGACTGATAAAAGCAGCACCTCACCCAACTGTCAGGTCGAACCATTAGCTCATCCAGCACAATTGAAAAAATCTCAACAGCGAAAGTTTAGGTTGCACAATCGCATATTAGCCGATGTTTCTTCCATGCTCACCTTACAGATGTAGACAGCTGTGTAAACTGAGATTTCACATGAGTTCTGTAAAGGCCGCACAGCCAATTCTCTCTGTGTATTAGATCAGAGATATGGTGGTTATTTTTGCCTTGATGGTAAAATAATCTCATTAGCTCTATAATGTAGATAATCTGAGTGCAGGTAGAAGAAGGAACAAAGTTAAAATGTATTTATGCCCTTTGAAAGTTTTTTTTGTCTTTTTGACACAGATTTACAAAATAAAAGCATCTCATGTAAAAGTGAAAACTAAATAACAAATAACTTTAGAAAAAAAATTGGTTGTGTTTAACTTTACTTCAAGAAGTATTCAGTAATTTGGAAATGTGCTTGCGTTCTTGCTTTTAGATAATAGTTTGCTACTACTGGCAGGTGTCATTGCCAAATTCTGCCTTGTAGAGGGAAGTTCTAATCTGCCAACAAATCAGGCTTCGCTCTATAGAACAATAACATCTGCTGTGTTGAATTACTGGAAGTTGGAGAGAGCATTATAGAACATGAGCATTAGCCACGGTGCCGTGATGTGCGATAGTTTAAACAGATGTCCTTTACCCCACTGTGAGCAGCTGGGGTCCCCCCCACACACACACACTCATGCACACACGCACTCACACACACACACATGCATAAAGATCCTCTGAAAATAGACAGAAACGGGATGTACAGCAGATGCAGAGGAACCGTGGCAGCAGGACAGATAGAGTTCAGAGTAAGCAAACAGATCCATACATTCCATACAATGTAAACGCTGTGGATTATGAGCGCACTTTGTAAAGTCACTGGAGCGTCAGCGGGCGTCAATAAATCAGAGTCAGAGCTTTGTATGTATGTACTTTGGCTGGACAGGAGACTTGGCCTGTCAATAATGCACTCAAAAGAACACACTGTTTACTCTACGGGCATGGTTCACTTATTAAACAATCACCTTCACCATAGGAATTTAATAACATTACCTCGAGTGTTGGTGGAGTTACGCCCGTGCCCACTGCACAGCAGATAAGCAGGGGCATCCTGACTGGGACAACAAATTAAAGATAATCAATGAGAATTTCCACAATTTACCAATTAAAATGTCAAACCAAAAAACAAAAGCCAAAGAGAAAAGCCAAATCTCCCTTCCATTGAGATCCAGTAGCTAATAAGCTGATATAGTCCTACAATTGACACACAGTGTCAGATGCCTTTGTGTCTTTATTTTTTGTTTTTTTACAGCCCCTTAAATAGTTATTGAAGGGCTTTTGTGCCGACAGCCCTGAGCTGCGTCTGCCAGGCGTGTGTCGTCATTTTACAATTGGCTGTAACCTCTATACCAACCAACCTCCATAACAGCATGCAGTGCCTTCAGAAAGTATTCTGACGCCTTCACTTTTCGCACATTATGTTGTCTTGTAGAGCTTCAAATGAGTTCAACTGCCATTCTCATTAATAGATCGGTCTATAAAGTCTAAACGAAACTTCAGATGCTTTGCTGTGGTGCTTCAGTTTGTGGTCAGGTACGTGCTCTTTGCATCCTGTTTGCACCCAAAAAGAAAAGTAAGCAGAATACCCAGAGCTGTTCTGAGACACACACGATAATCGTTGCCACAGGATTTCCACAGTTTGTCCTCATCCTAACTCTCTTGCCTAATTCTCCTGTTCCAGTCTGGCGAGTGAGGGATTGCACTGCCAGCTTTGGCTTGATCTCCACAATGGCAGGGGATCTGTACAGTCCTCCATCCCCACTGGGAGACTCCCTAATGGACAGCCCCCTGTGTGGAGACCTGATGGAGGATCTTTGTAACATTTCCCAGTCTATAGATGATGACACGCTTGGATTTGATTTCCCAGAGTACCAGAGCACGGGTTCGGGCTCAGAGAGCTCCATTGCACTGGGTGAGTATTTTGTTGGAAGAGAGAGAAGGAACCATCACAGGGTGTAATATCATATTATCATGACAGCTTAAAAAATTAAATTTGGGGGTCATCTACAAAACCTAGCAGCAAATCATTTACACATCTGGAGCATGAACAGAAAAAAAGATAGAGACAGAGAGAGACAGAGAAGAAGAGACAGGAAGAAACTGAGACTCCTGGAGGACAAAGATCCAGATCCATCTAAACTGAAAGGAGAAACAAACAGGCAGAGGAGGGAGGGATGTCCCAGGAGAGTCTATCATTCAGCACAGAGAGAGAAAGAGAGACATCTTGGATGCTCGTGTGCTTGGGGGATTAGAGGGATGCACTTCTTTTCAAAAAAATTAAAATCACTTCTTCAATAGGAATAAGTGGACTATACTGTCTTATAAAGTTTAAAAGATCAAGTAAATCCAAATCTACGTCATACATTTTCAGTGGCAGACTGTAAGGTCGGAGGTTCTTCCACTCTTCCCGACCACATGTTGTGTCCCTGAACCCCCATCAACCCATCCCCATCCCTAGCAGCCAAAAGGACAAAAAAACTATAATAATAATTAAAAAATTACCACTTTAGTAAGTGTATTGCATAACAGTTATCTCATGTCCTGTTTGTTACATCTGTACACAGCATTCTGTTGGTTATGTAAAAAAAAAAAGCCTAAGCTACACTAACCAATCACTGGCTAAAACTATAGCTTCATAAGACATGACTCATAGGAAAGTAGCCGAATGCAATGTCACATCGTTGTCTTCTTCCTGCTCTGTTGTCTGCTGAAGACACCTTGACCCCGGCCTCCAGTCCATCGTCAGGGGTGTGTGGGGCAGCACCAGGCCCCGAGGAGAACTTCAGCCCGCTCAGCTTGGAGTGCCGGGTGTGTTCCGACAAGGCTTCAGGCTTCCACTACGGGGTCCATGCCTGCGAGGGCTGCAAGGTGAGAGCCGTGGGCCACATTTCGTCATGGTAGTGTCTGTATATTACGCTTCAACATAACGCAAATATCAAAGTGGGAAAGGAAATAAAGCCACACAGAGGCATAACTTTTAGACATAAAGACAGATACAAACCCATTCAAACAGCCATTTGTGCAAATTTTGTGGTCGGGGTCCCTGCACGTATCTGTGCAACTGTATCAAGGGCTGAAAAACACAACATACACACACTCCTCTTACACTGTGTACACATGCACATACATGCATGCACTTGTGCACCCACACGCAAACACATACAAAGTTCAGCGTGCAGAGGCGCCTGACCTGGAGGCCAGTGGAAAGTTTCTGAAACACGCAGCCGGGGTCATGTGAGGTGGGGGACATGATGACCTTGGTTGACTTGTCACCTCTCGCCTACTTGGCACGGAGCCCATCTGAGTGACGTGAGTAGCTACACATGGAGCTGCTGCTGCTGGCACACACCACTGTAATGCTTACAGCAAATATTTCTTTAAACACAGCTACACTGCGACTTAATCGTAAAAGAACATTTTTACTCACAGTATTTCTAATACCTTTTTATTTTTATCTCCGTGAAGGTCAACAGCTGCGATTTTAGAGATTCTTGTCATTTTTAAGGAGTGGGAAAAAAAAATACTGATAGTGAACATTTTGACTTTGTGTGTGTTGAAGCCATGAAGGGGTCCTCTCTGCATTGTTGAAATCATGTGAGCCTGTTGTTGCCTCACGTGTCTCTAAGCCTACTGCAGGTTGTTGCTGCTGCCACCAACAGCTCCACCTTGAAACTTTATTAGTTTTGTGCAACATAACAATTAAGAACCTAATTGGCGTTTTTTGGTTTGGGACAATGTTGGAGATTTTTGCGGGCATTGCGCCTTCAGTTTTATTAGGATGTATAGGACAACAAGAGGCAGGAGCCGAACATTTCACAATTTCCATTTCTCTTTCCAAGTTTTTCAGAATGTCCTGTCAGTTGCACAATGCACATCTGTGTGTTTCTGAACATTGCAAAAAAACTGGCCAGCTCCTCGCAGGGAGTCTGGTTTATGACCAACATCTCATTCATCATAATCACTACAAATAATGCTCATCTTGCCATCCCAGCAACACAGACCACTGCTTTTTTAAAACAGGGACATGAATGACACTGAACTGGCAGCGCACATGTGAGACTCGTACTTTGACAGTGCTCTGTTCCTAAATTCTCTGACTGACGTTATTGCGCCATCATGGAAAAGTCTGGCTTGTGATATGTAGCAGTCACAATTCACAGTCTCCATGCCGAACACACACACTCGTCGTATCATTTTCAACACCTCGTTTTACAGAGAGGAGCGCTCCACTGTGGGAATGCGAATGGAATGTGCTGTGATCCTGTGGTGTGATGGCTTAAATCTGTGGTTGGGATGTTATGAAATATGTAGGGGTGTCAAAGCAGCAGGACAGTCAGCACGGTGAGAGAAAGCTTTTAGCAATAGAAGTTTAAAACACAAAGCAAATCTCCTTGCACACTAGGTTTGTGCCATCAAGGTGGCTAATTTTAAACTTCTTGTATCCGTCAAAGACGTTTGGCTGCGGGGTTCACATATCTTTGCTCACCCCTCACAGTAATATATACTGCACATGTATCACAGCAATGCATGGGCCTCTGGTTTTTCCTGGAGCCATTGTACATCCCTACACAGACATGCAAGCACATGCATGTGGTAAACATGCACATCTGTTTTTTTCAAGCTTACGAGGCTCTATTTTTTTCTCTTTTGACAACTAACATGTGTTACTAAATGGTGCAGGGTTTTTATGACATTTACGACCAGTTCTGCCCAACAACTACATTTTTTTTTTTTTGGTAAAACAATGACACAAAACCCGATGTGTGACACATAATAACCCTTAATAACACTGTGTCTGCAGCCAAAGCCAAATGTAAGATCAAGGCTGATGTACTACATGTGGCTCCAGATATTTTGCCAGACAATCAACATTCTCTTCTGGACAGTGAGGACTGAGGAATGTCCTGACTGATATTTCAGTGATGAATGCAGGTGTGTGTGAGTCGATGTCGAAGAATCATATGTTTTGGCACATTTGACATCTGTTAGCATGTGTTGGCTTGCTGCCACGTATCCCAGTGTGTGTTGGAGGCACGGCAGGATATCTTATGCAATCATTTTTCTTCTTAAGAAAAGTCCGGTTTACTGCATACACACAGTTGTTTGCATTCTGGAGCTTTGATAATAGTTAGTGAATTTTCTGTGCTCAAATGTTCAGGTGACAGCCTCATTTCTGATATTCTGTGTATTTTAACTGTGGATGGTAGTTAGACAGGTGGATGGATATTTTGTCTCCTGTTGTAAGTGGACCAACCACGTGCGGGTTTTTAATTAAGAAAATAACAGTGGAGCACGCCTCCGTCTGAAACTGATGCTCTGACGTGCATTTAGGTTCAGTACAGAGTGTAGGTCATGTGCGGTTCATAAGTGTTAAAAATGTATATCCAAAGGCAAAAATTGAAAACCGAACACCATCAATGAACAAATATTATTATTAACATAAATGAAATATTATATTTTTAGGTTTGTGTACTCAGATCATGGTATTTAATATCTAAATCTATATCAATATCTGTTTAAAATAGGGATTTTTCAGGAGGACCATCCGGTTGAAGCTGGAATACGATAAGTGTGAACGCAACTGCAAAATCCAAAAGAAGAACCGCAACAAGTGCCAGTACTGCCGATTCCACAAATGTCTCTCCGTGGGCATGTCCCACAGTGGTGAGTCTTGAAACCTTCAAATTAGTTTAAAGCTAAACTACGCAGCTGAAGTATCTAAACATATTTTATAATATCTTTTAAAAGTGTATATTAGTAGCTCCTGTGATCAAAACAGTGAAATATGTCATCATCATATCCACTGAAATACACTCCAGTACTTTGCACTTTACACTGATCTTGGGTTTTATAGAATATCTTGACAAAAAAGGATTTGACACTGAAAATTCACGAGCCTGTATTTCTCAACATCGAGCCTGTCATCTGCACTGACTGCTGAAGGGTCATTGGGTTTGTTTTGATGGCCTCCCACTGCAGGCAGAACAGTGTCAGAAACCTGAGTGGAACGCGGCATGTTGTCCTCAGAGCAAAGACAACCAAACTGGTTTGGGTGAATGTTGTACGTAGGAGTGTGTTTGATGTCTTTGTGTGTAGTGGCATTGTAAAATAGCAAAAAGTCAAGCTGTTGCTGATGATTAATGTCTCTCTGAACCAGCTATCCGTTTTGGTCGGATGCCACAGGCGGAGAAGCTGAAGCTCAAGGCAGAAAGCAAGATGGTGGAGAAAGAAATAGAAATAAAAAGCCCTATGGTGGCCGACAACAAGGTTCTGGTGAGGCAGATCCACGAAGCCTACATGAGGAACTTTAACATGAACAAGGCAAAAGCACGACTCATTCTCACAGGAAAAAATGGCAAGCCGGTAACCGAAACAAAATAAAGCCAAAGACAAAAGTTTGAAAAACCTTCTTGTTGTATTTCTGTTCTGTCCGGTGTTTCAATTATAAATATATCTTTCCCAGCAGCCTTTTATCATACACGACATGGAGACGTTCCAGCTGGCAGAGAGGACATTAGCGGTCCAAATGGTAAAAGGCGAGTCTCCGGAGCCCAAGAGCAGCCATCCGACTGGGGAGGTGATTCTGGCTGTGGGCTGTGGGGAGCTCCAGCAGAGGGAAGCTGAAGCCAGACTGTTCCACTGCTGCCAGAGCACCTCAGTGGAGACAGTCACGGAGCTGACAGAGTTCGCTAAGGCAGTGCCAGGTTTCCAGAGCCTAGACCTGAATGACCAGGTGGGTTTGGGCTGTAGATTTGTGAATGTAAAGAAACAACACTCTCTGTTTCTAATATGACTTCCATCATTTGATTTGCTCACATTAGGTTACTCTATTAAAGTACGGTGTTTATGAAGCGCTCTTCACCCTCCTGGCGTCCTGCATGAACAAAGACGGCCTCCTGGTGGCCCGTGGTGGAGGCTTCATCACTCGTGAATTCCTCAAAAGCCTCCGGCGGCCATTCAGTGACATGATGGAGCCCAAGTTCCAGTTTGCCACACGCTTCAACTCTCTGGAGCTGGATGACAGCGACCTGGCCCTTTTCGTTGCTGCCATCATCTGCTGTGGAGGTATCATTATATGTAGGGATGATGTACGATAGAAATACACAAGCGTGTAAAGATTGTACCTTTTTAATAAAAGGCATTCGTATCTCACACAGACCGCCCAGGCCTGGTGGATGCACCTCTAGTGGAGCAGCTGCAGGAAAGCATCATCCAGGCACTACGGCTCCACCTGCTGGCTAACCACCCCGATGACAACTTCCTCTTCCCCAGGCTGCTGCAGAAACTGGCCGACCTCCGGGAGCTGGTCACCAAGCACGCTCAGTTAGTCCAGGAAATCAAGACAACAGAAGAAACGTCGCTGCACCCTCTTCTGCAAGAAATCTACAGGGACATGTACTGAGGAGTTAGCTCATGTATTACCATGAAAATGTTAATACAAAAAATGGGGTATTCCTACAGTATACATATTAACTATAAAGCATATTCATGTACTGTAACTAGTGTATTGTGCAGCTTTCAGGGTGCACACTGCTGTTACCATGTGACACTTTGTGATGGAACTAATAGAAAAATAATTTTATTTTAGAGAATGCAGCTGTAGGGGATATGACATCTGCCATTAAAGGGGACACAATGGAGAACTCTGTGAACTCATACCATACATGAGTGAAAACATATTAATGCAGTGAATTGAACCAAAAGCACAGAGTTGCTATTGTCAGATTGACTTCTTGGTGCTTTAACTATACACTGAACAAAGGCTAAATATGGAGCACGCTATGCAAATAGTGTACAAAGTGTACACTTATTAAAGTTACTTGGACCGGACTGCCAAAGGCATGTGTGCACTGATGCTAATCATGCCTGCGAAAAATGTGAACGTTATTACATTTGACTTGGAGACCAGCGTTGCAGTGTTCGCTAAAAGTCACCTTCCCAGTACTTTGGGTATTCAGAATAATATGTTCATTTAATAATGATTTGAATGTGGTTAATATCACTGTCATGTCCTTTTTTCTTGTGCACTAGTGTCGTTGCTGATACCAGCCAAATGTCTATTGACCATTTTGAGGTTAGTGGTTAAAGAAACACCTGCATCAGTGCCATAATTCTTCAGTAGCACATAAAGTATTTTTTCTGTTTTCACACCGTACACAACCACCACATAACGTACATGTGTATATTAAAACTATGACTAGGATATCTAACTTCTTAATCTTGGACCAGAGAATGTTCTCATATACTATTAAATCAGCTATCATTTGAAGAATTGTAATTTTGTCTATCATGTATTTATTTGATTCTTTTTATCCCACTGCTAAAGTCAATACAAGCTCATTTTAAATTATAAAACGTTTCATACAAGTCCTACTATTTAAAAAAAAAAATAGTAGAGGCTAGTATTGAATGTTTTAATGTTTTAAGCTGGTTTAAGTTTTATTTTGAAAATATAACAAGAATGTGGTGAAGGCGGGGAAAGAGATTTTGCATATTTGCAGTCAGTAACAGACCTCAAAAAAAGGAGCCGATTGCCTTTTTTTGTATTTAGTCTTCATCGTTTTAAAAGTGTTGTCAAACTTAAACTGTATATTTTCTATTACGTACAGTACAATGTTGAATGAAATTGTATTTGTAGAATAAAATTGTATTAATTATGTGGTATTCCGAAATAAACTAATATATTTACATGCTCTATCTGTAGTGCCCTAACTTTTTCATATGATATATGGTCAAATTAATTATTAAGTAGGTATTTTCACAGCTGTTTTAAGCTTTAAACTATCAGGAAAAACACAGATGAAACTAATATTAGTAATAATAGCTTTGTTCCATTTGCCCCAGCCGGCCAATAATGTTATTACCTATAAATGTTATTAACTACATCTGTGCTTTTCCCGTTATCACATGTTGAATGATCTGCTGTTGTGATGTATTATAATGAGGTTAGTTTACAAGGAAAAGGTCTGTTTCACCTAGACTGACTGTAATTCAGGGAAATGTCTGAAATGTTTACAGATGGCTAATTATTTTCAATAAAAAAAATAAATGGAAGTAAGCTGACTATGCTATTTTAAATGTCGCTCCTTTTAAACTCTCGGTTATGTTTAATCATATGTTTTTCTGTAAAGACGCTGCATGTTTTTATTCCCCCAGGCCGGTAGGTGGCGGTAAAGCTTCGTGAAACGACGTGACTGGAGTCGATCTGAAAAGCAGGAGTAAACATTTCTGCTCCACTGCCCCTGAACGATGGAGCAAACTATCCACGATCCCCCCCGAAACACGTTTACTTGCCAGCTGTGTGATTTAAGTAGCCCTTATATTTACTACGGTCAGAAACCACCAAACACCAGAGCTATTGTGTAAGTGGAGATGGAGCTACATGCTAGTTTAGCCTTCCGCTGCTAGCCTAGCTATGCTAAAGCTAACCCGGGTTACGTTGTGTTCACGGCGCCGACAGAACAGCCCGGTGTTTGTCTGTCGGCCTTGTTTCTGAGAGTCACTGGGATTTGAGTGAAGTTGTGATTCACCTTAAGTTTGTGTGTCCGTGGTTCGTCAGGTTGCTCGAGGAGTGTTTTGTGACTAAGGACCCCTTCAGTCCCGACAAGGACAAGTTCCTTGTCCTGGGGTCCACCTGCAGCCTGTGCGGCGCCTGTGTCTGTGTCGGCTCGGTAAGATGTTGAATAGCTACTTCTGCATTCGGCATTACACGTGTAATCGCATGACTTATTAATTAATTTATTAATGACCGGCTGGATGCACTGGTTTGGTGTCAGTGTGTCCTCCGGAAAAGCCTCATCAGTTTGTGTTAACATGCGGTCAAGTGTGCATCAACAGAAAATAAGTTACCAAGTAAATTAATAATTTCAGTTATGAAAACCATGCTGTGCTCCTGTGACATGTTTAAACGTGGCCTCAGCTGACCTTGCAGATCACAGGTGTAACAAACTGCACCTGTCATTTTTATATTATCCTTAGATTAATCTGCAATCATGTAACATTCATGCTGATTGCGTTTCATAGCTGTGGTGCCCTTCAAATAATAACAGTAGGAAAATAAACCCTTTCCCTAGATTGAAATAAATCTGACTAGTCATGTCTGGGACTTATCAGGGAAGTGGAGCACTGATGCAGAACTTGTCTTTCCTTTTTCTCCTACTGTTAGGATTGCAGTCTTTTCTACACCAAGAGGTTCTGCATGCAGTGTGTGAACAAGCACTTGGACCAGTTCCCCCATCAGATTCAGGCTGAGCTGGCCAAGAGGAAGCAGAGCTCCAAGGCTGCTGTCTCATGACACCAGGCAAGAGGACCGTAACCTGCTCAGCAGTCTAAACCAAATGTGTAAAACGTACTTTACTTATCAGCACTCGTGATTAAACCCATACCGGACTCGGCCATAGAAACAGCATGCCAAATAACAAAACATTCTGTACTTTATTAGTATCACTCAGGGATAATGCTGTTTTGATGGAAAATTCTCACCATCGGCCAGAAAAATGCAAGCTCTTGCTTGTAGCTAGTAAGTTAGCCAGCAGTATTAGCCAACTAAGTTTATTTGTTTTTTTGGAAGTTTCATGGAAGCAACAACCGGTTGCTTGGGGCAACTCTAGCACCCTTTGTATTTTATATTTTCCTATATATTAATGGATAATAAAATAAGCGAAGACAGAATAAAAATTATTGCTAATATCGTTCTGTCAACTATTCGGGATTGCTGCTATCATTGTTTATAACTGTAGCATTTATAAGAGCAATGTATAATTTATTATTTCCCAAAGACCAGTTGCTAGATTTATGTTTCCACTTCTCCTTGCCATAAGACAAAATCAGTAATTGGCCTTCAATTTCCCTTCATACTTGCATTGTCACTGTTGTGCAACTTGTAATGAGAGCACATATTATTACATTTCAGTAACATACGGTAGTATTCATATTTTTATGGTCTTTAATGTTGACACATGTATGTGTTCTTGACAAGGACACAGTCATTGGAAATACATCTGATTCTGCACCGTTCACTTCTGTTGAGTCTATTGTCTTTTGTGTGTCATAAACTATAAAAAGTTATATACAGTGACCTTAATATGTTCTGTGACTTTTTAATCGCGGATCATGACTAATGTGTAATTATCTTTAAGTTCAATGACAGAATCTGCTATAGTTCCCTCATCCGAATAATCTACTTGAACGAGACCAAATATTTCCTAGTAAAATGTTTCTCATTTGCCAGCCGTCTCCTCGGTTTGATCAAACTGATGTTTTCAGCTCTGGGGTCGCTCTGTACAACAATGTGCACACTTTGCAGCAGCATAAACACATTATGGATTAAGTGTGATTCCAGCGGTAACATCAATATAACACATGGCCTCACTCTATCCATCTCAACATGTGTGCCTCTGTTTGAGGGTTAATTGAAACAGCATGGCCTTAAAGGCGGGCCCACTGAGTTTTACTGGCACATGCTGCAGAGGAATGCAGAGTGACACTGTCGAGTTTACGCTGGGACATCGTGAACTTCTGGGCACGTATAGTGCTTACTGTCAGTGGCGTTTTCAGTCAATTACTGCAGGATTCTTTTGCCGCTGTTAGATGCACAGAATTTAGTTTTCATAGCTGTTAAATCTTAATGTAAAACGCCACTTAAATTCTCAAGTCAGGATGCAATCTGAGAACTGTCAGAGAGAGAGCGATCCAGAGTGTTTTTGTTTGTTTTTTTTCTGTGTCCTCTGTGTTTAAATTCTAAGCACACGCGCACACACAGTAGCAAAATCAGACAGCGATAGGAATCGTGCCAACAATGACGCAAGGCTTTCTGCTCCAGAGCTTTCGTCATTGGATGCCAGCAGACAGATTTGTTGCTTTTTTGCCGTGTTTTCCTGCGCATAACCTCATGCCAGTGTGTCATTGTCCTCCTATAGGCTCGAAGCTTTGACAGAAAAGATTCTCAGTGATTGAATCAAGTGTACCTAAGCCGTTTATGTGACACCAAATCAGATCAGGCAGTGATATGTGTCAGCGCTCGTACAGTGAATTGATGATTGATTTCTGGTGATAGTATTGCCAGCCTGGAGCGAGACCTCAGCCAGTGCTTCTGCAGCGAGACTCTTATCAGCGTTATTTTCTTATCAGGCTTTACGCTGAAGTCAATTAGCAGATTTCTATCTACAGCAACTTAACAGTGCATGAGCACAAAGGTACAAATGTCAGTTAATGAGATCAAATGAAATGTGTGACCTTTAAGTGTGGGTTTAATGTCTAACCTGATGCCTGCTTGATAAAAAACCGTGCTAGTTGAAAAATAAACAGAGTAGTGCAATTACTCATTAACTGCAAGCTCCCATCGCCCTTTTGTTTTTCACGAGGATCTAACGAATCAAACGGATTATTTAGGCTGCATTTACGCACGAAGTTCGGTGCAGTTCGGCGTCGTCGCCACTGTTCGACTTTAAGAACTCTCTGTGGGCGGTCCCAGCGCGTAGACCAATGAATCGCCTTCTCTGTTTAAATAGTCATTGATGTCAACTTTCCTTCTTCACTCGTAGCTCCCTCTAACGCCATGTTGGCTGTTATAACTTGACTTGTTGTTTTCATCAGCCTTACTACGAACTTGACAGGAGTGGTTCTTTTAAATCCCCCCCTGCGCCTTTGGAGACACTTTGTTCCATTTTTTTTTCTTCTCCTTTTGCGCGCACGCGTTTTGGATGAGACGCGCGGACTATGCATGCGTCGCTCCCGTGACTTTGCATCTGAAAGGAATACCACCGTCGGAACAGCAGTTTGGGAAGTTATTCGCGAGCTTTATTGTCCTTGTGTGCAACAAAAATGTCAGATGTTCGCCTTTCTAATGCGAGTCCGACATTGGAGAGGGTGGATGCGCGGCAGCCAGACAACGTCCGACCTCCGGTCCGCAGGAACCTTTTCGGCACACCTGACCCAGAGGAGATACGGAGATATGTCACGGCGTCGATGCAGGAAGACGTGCAGGATTTTACGGAGAGATACAACTTCGATCCGGTGGAGGAGCGACCGCTCACTCCGCGCAACTACGAGTGGCAGGAGGACGGCGACGCACCGGAGTTCTATCGCAGACCGCCACACGGGGACCAGCGGCCCCAGCGAGATGCGGACTTGTCCGGCGACGGCGGCCGACAGGATGTAGCGGAGAGGCGCGCAAGGCAGCCGGATCGCCAGCCAGAGCGAAGCGGATCGCGGAAAAGACGCTCCGAAGTTTTCGGTGAGTTGCCCTATTGCCACGCAGTTTCTGCGGTGTGCCGCTATGCAGAGAAGCCGCGGGCTACATTCGGTCGATGGAACAGAAACGCTGGAAAACGGTGACCGTCGTGCGGCCTCTGAACGCCCCTTGTGTGGCCACTTTCCTCTCACGCCTCGGGTCTGTGTCGGAGGATCGTGATCCACTTTTCTCCAGCTGCAGCCCGTCGCAGTGTCAGGTGGCGTTTTCAGGTGGACGTGCGGCTCCACACAGCGACGGTTCACGCTCATTTAGTTTTTTCTTTTTTTTCTATATATTTTTTTGGTTTGTCAGGTCCCTGCTCCAGCGAGTGTCCGAGCAAAAGGTCGCACACCGATGGCGGCGGCGACGACGACGACGACGATGAAAACAAGTCGGACGGGGCAGGAAGTCAGGCGGTGAAAGTCGGCGAGGAGAGAGCCAGCAGGCCCGGGGACGGCGTGGAGGTGCAGTGAGGTTAGGACCCATTTCCCCTTTATAGCGCTGGCGTTACGGTGACGACGGAGTGCGAGCTCTCCGTGCGTAAAGTGTGAGTTATCAGCCTGCACGTCGCATGCCACTGCAGCTGTGTGTGTGTGTGTGTGTGTGTGTGTGGATGACACACAACAACTGTCAACATATTTCTGTGCTGCATGTAGAATTTAGTGTTTTGGTTTTTTTTTTTTTTTTTATCTTCCGCAATCCTTCACGCTATGACTGGTCCCCGTGTGTGTGTGTGTGTGTGTGTGCGCGCATGAGTGATATGAGGCAGGAACTACCGCTTTTCCAATTGCACCATTCACCAGCCTGTTTCCTCTCTGTGTCCCGCAGAACGCACAGACCTGTTGCAGGTGGAATACTGTAGCTTTTTCTCATCATCTGACAGACGACAGAGAGAAATGATAAGAAGCCTCTTCCACTAGAAGGGAGGAGGAGAGGCTACACCAAGCACTGAATATGTACACTATCAAGTTTTGGCACTCTTTTTAATTGAATTGCCTCAGAAGCAGCAGACAATGTAGCAGTGTGCAAATGGATTTTGCATTTTTTTTTTTTAAATCTACTACCTATGTTTAAGATGTAGCACATAAAAAGCATGATATGCTTTTCAAACCTTTTTTTTTTTAATGTTTTTAAATAAGTGTGTGAATTTGACTCCGGAAGTTGCAGTGCAACTTCCAGCAGAGAAATATTATTTTGTTAAAATAGTCATATTGTGTCATTATTCAGGTAATTGATGTAAATGCAGATTTCAAAAGTCAGGGTCATGTGGGGAGAAAATGTCTTCACATTTTCTATGGCTTTATTTGTCCCAGTGTTTTAAATATATATCTTGTTTTTGAAGGCCCAGATGGCCACACTGTAAGTTGAGGGTCCATCTTACTGGGAACAGCCATGACAGAAAAAGTTTACACACAATTATTGTTCCCCTTTTTATTTTATTATTATAATTTTTTTGTTGTTCTTTTTTTTTTTTTTTTTTTGTTTTGCCAAAGTTTGTGCCTTTTTGGGTGAGGGGTGGGTAGGTGGGAAGCTGGTTCAACAACACAGCAATATCCAACCACATTATAACAGTATTTGCTAATAATCCTAAGAATTAGGTTTTCTATTTGAAATTAGTTAATATTTTAGTGGCTTATTGGTCACATAGCCCAACCCGTGTAATAAATGCTGTAGTGCAGGTTAACAGAGATAAAATATGTTAAAATCACTGGGCTACTTATTATGCAAATATGTGAATCAAAGATTTGTTGTGGTGTGGAATTCATGTGGAACATGTAATTGCACTATAAGTAATTTCTCATTTTTGTGAAGGCAGAAAACAAAGTTACACTGCCTCATTTGGTGTAAAACTTTGAAGTGTACCTGTGTGCCTTTTTTTTTAAACACTGAAAAAAATATACTAACTTATTTATGTCAAGCTTTTTTTGTGGGTGTATGTATAGCTTTCCAAAGCAACCTTTTTTTGTGCGTTTTTGTAAATATGTATTTTCATTATTGTTTTTATGATAAATAAACTTTTGCAAAACTGAGCCTAATAATCGATTTTTGGACCTTGTTTTATTTTTTTCCTTCTTCATCTGCCATCAAGTTGATTAAGAAGCACTGCTGCTGTAGTAAATGCTTGAGCTCACTATTTTGATGCACAGCACACAAGTGCTCCACCCTTAGTACACACTTTGAGTTTAAAACGATCCGCCCATGTAAACTGACGAGTTGATGATAGTGATTACAAACTCGCTCACAGAGACGTGATGTAGATGCAGCCACGTCAATAAAGAAGGATAACGTGACTTTCAGCTTGGGGAATGACAGTAGTCAAAGAATCAGTCACTGTACCATAACTGGTAACAACAATAAATCACTTCAGTGAGGATCTCCATGATTTACAGTGAGGTCTTAATGACATTATAGTTTAATATGTGTGAAAATCATGATTCAGCTTTGACCATATTTCTCTGCAAACTTGACAACCACAGCAGTGCTATTATTATTCCCATAAACTGTCTGCAGCATACACCATCTTCTATGAAGCTGCTAATGGATCAGTAATATTAGTTCTAATGAGGCTGTACATATGCATGTGTGCTGTGGGATTAAGATCCAGCCCGACACATACGTCTTAAATCCAGCACCAGAGTGCGGCCCTGTGACTGTGCTGGATCGTCTCAGTTCAGCTCTGCCTCTAAAGTTGAAAACAACAAGGGTATGTCCTGAGGAAAAGAGGGAAAAACAGTTTTTAGTTACTGGCTTTCCCTGGCTCCAATCACAGGGGAGAGAGGAAAAGCAGACCACTTAGTAGCCAGCCAGTCAGAGAGCTGTGGGAGGGAGCTCAGGACAGTACAGGCTGTTCTTTTCATAAAACACACACCACCCAATTAGTGTCATTGGCTGACTCTTTCCCGTTGATACCAGCTTGGAGTCAAATACAGCTTGTGTGTGTGTGTGTGTGTGAGAGAGAGAGAGAGAGATAGACACAGAGAAAGATAGAGAGCTATTTTCTTTCCATAAATGCTTATGTCTGAGAGTGTGCATCACACACATGTACATGAACCAGATATGTAGTACAAATATGTGTTAGACTAAAGTAAAGGTGAAGTTAAGTAGAGCAAATGTTTGTTGTCACCAAGGCAAACTTTCATATTAGCATTTTACAACTTGCACCTTGAGAACATTTTCACCCGCTTTTGTTTGTGCATGTTTAAATTTGGCCATGAGTCTTTGTACTCACACTTGCTTGATAGATTTAAATCAAGTTAGTAAGAGCATATCATCACGGTTTTGTGCTGATCTGGTTAAAACACTGATGCCGTGTCCCTTTTTATTGATCACTTGGGTTTCAGCTGATCTGGAGACAGTTTAATATTTAGCAAACTCGGCCCAATGATCAGATTATTCATACCTATGTCACAGTTAACTGCTAATTTTACAAAGAAACACTGTCAACATTTTTTGTCTGTTATGAACATTTGTCATGTCATGACTCATACTCATGGCCAAGTTTTGGGGAATGATTTAAGAAGTAACATTACTATAGACACTGTAACAAGCTGATTTGGTTTTTGTACCATTACATAATACTGGGATTGTACTTAAAATAAATAGGCCCCTACTTAAAGTAGTAGTAGTAAAAATGATTTGCTGATAGCCAAAGTATGCAACTTTGAAAGAGTGTTTTATTGATCCATGATGTGACACAGACTCACAGAATTGCTCTGGCTACAGTGTGGAGACATGACCTTCTGCATTTGTTTGGTTTTTAGAAAGGATAAACCCGTCCGGCCAATGAGAGAAGAAGAGGTCACGCAGACACAAAAGCCTACCTTGCATTTATCTATGAGATGTCACGGGCTTTGACACAACGTCTCCTTCTCAGCAAAAATCAGCTACAACAATTTAGCTTAAAAGGTTTAATATGAATATATTTATGTACATCATTTACAGTATTACAACAAGTGCAACTTTACCATAAACTCACAACATGCAACTTGAGTGAACTCCAGTATTTGCAGTGTGTAAATGAAACTAATATTTGCACAAGGCAGAACACATCAAGCGGTCGTCTGCATAGAATATGGCCATGTAGTTATGATCCTACAAGTTTTGATCCTCTCATGCTTAGTCAAATCTTTCACCCATGTATACAGCATGTAACAATATGCAATGTTTGAGAATTAACCTAGCAGACTGACACCTGACCATGAGTGTCGGATACTGACACGTCTGCGGCATCTCGCATAAACATACAGACACCGTTAGTGTCAGCATGCAGTGCACAGGGTTTGGCCTGCTCTACTACCTTTGCAGAGCCTGACACAATGAAGCAGAGCATTGCAGAGCAGGGTTTAGAAACTCGTGCACGTTCTAACTTCTGCACAGTAACTCACATGTTGTGCCTATAAGGACATGCTTTTAATGTTGATCTGACTCGTCACACTGTTGTGGTGTTTGCTGCAAGTAATAGGAGGTTCCAGTCACTGAAATCCCTAGTTTCCTCACCATCAGCTCAGGTTTCCAGCTACAGTGTAATGAAAGTAACATATAAAGCAAAAGCAGATTTTAAAATGTCAAACAGCTGGGTGTTCAAGGTTGTAATCTTCTTCCCTGGAAGATGTTTAATTAAGGTAGAGATCCAAATATGTTAGTGATATAAAAGGTTTTTAAATGTAAAATATGGCAGATCATAACATTACCACAAGGTCCCTCTTGGCTCCGGCAGGGCCCAGGACGTTCAGGTGGTTACAATTGCACCGTGCTGCTTGGGGTGCACAAGAAAGCAAACGACTTGGGCCAAGAGATGTTAAACTGAATGACAGTCAACAGAGCATACAGCCAAAAGACGAGATGACAGTAAGGCAAACGTAGCACTCACTATCTGATATAGTGTCAGTCTGTACTGATTCCTAATCCAGGATTTAAGAGATGTGCAGTATTTAAAAGCCATGTAGATCCAGCGCTCCCTCTCACAGGTGCTCCTACTTAGATCGCCTGATAAGATCCCTCACAATTGTCTTCAGATGACCTTCATTGCACCTATTGAGGCGGAACAGCTTATCTGATGAATTCGGCTTCAAACCTGTGGAGCAGTCTGACTAGCTACAACTCTAATCAGCTGTGTGGGTTTGGGCAGTTTAAAAGCAGCCATTCTTTGTTGTGCTTGGTGGCCTTTTGAAAGCATGTTGCAGTGTTGTTGCACGTTTGGGGACTCTTGATGAGTGGGTTAAATCTTCTGAGAGGGCAGTCAACATGAGGGAATGAATTAAATATACCACCTCGACAGAGCTCCTATAGTAAACTGTTAGGCAGAAATTGTATGACCACTTTAAAGGATTTCAGACGGCTGTGACAGGCATGACCTCAAAACCACAGCTGATAGAGCTGTGGGCATCTTTCTGTATGTTTGTGTGTTACCCCACACTGACCTTATTTATCAGTATTCTGTAGCTTGGCGAGAATAACCCCCCCACACACACAAAACTGCGGTCTCATGATTTTTTTTACCAGTGTCTTCTGCCTCTCAAGATGTGTGCACACTTTCCTCCATTCCTGTTCACTGCAAGCTGCTGTGAATTTTCTTCCAAGCCAGCAAAGCACTTCCATATTACCGGCATTAAATTAGCAGGCCTGTAATTGTTGCTGCAGATAACAGGAGAACTGGGTCATAAAAGTCTGACATCTTGGGGCTGATGCTATGAATAGAAATTCAGCAGAAGTATGAGCTCATAACTTGGCAAAGTCCACTCAGGGGAAAAGGAGTGTTTTTCCCTAACAAATGTCTTGTTTTATTCTGAAACTACAACTTCCCCATCTGCTTTGTGTTGTTATTAATTGTCTGATTTTCTCTCACTTTTTTTTAAACAAGTGCTGGACTGCATGATTGGGTCTTTTTCGCTCAGCCTCACAGTCATGTGCTCTTGGCAGCATTGAGAGTGGGAGAGAGGGAGTTAGATGGGAAGAAAGATTTAAAAAAGAGGCAGAGGCGAAGGAAAGAGGCAGTAAAGAATAGAGCTGCAAAGAGGGAAGGCTCCCCTCACTTAATGCAGCTCGGCCAAATCACGTCCAACGCAGGATGTAAACAAACTAACGTGCCAATGTGAAGTTTTTACACATTTTGGTTTTGCTCTGGGCTGTGTGACTCATGGGGCCGGACTGTGTGACCTCAGATGCTGGCAGGTCTGCAGCCACAGTGCCGGAGTGTTCAGCTTGCCTTGCAGCAAGGGTCATCACGATGGCACAGGTGTGCTGTGTTCTCCCACAACGCACAGAAACAAACAGGAAACTAGGATTCAGTGCAGACTGACCGGGTTTAATTTTCAGTTTCCTGGCACAAACCCCCGCAGGCAGGCCCCTGTGACGTCATAATCCCAACGATTTCAGTCGTGGTTGAATTGGCGACACCTGTGATTACAAGCGGTAACAACAAGTGTGGCTTTACAAAACTGGAGCAGCTTCATTGTTAGATGTATGAGATGAGCAACAGGTGTGTCCGTTAACAATGCAGCAGATACAAATTAGGGAAATGACAGTTTTAGGCTTATTACTGATAAATGATTAGGATTAATGCAAAACTTTCCAACAAATCACCGTAAAAAGTCAATGTTTTGCTAGTTGAAGGTGAATATATGAAATTTCTTGATTTGTAACTTACTTCAAATCTTTTACAATGTAAACCAACCAACGGTGAAACAGTGAGTCTTATATTAATGAGATGATAATAATAATCCTCAATTATACACATGCATGAGGTCAATGCATGAGGTGGACTCCGCCACTACCTGAGGTAACTGCAGAATGTTAGTGTAGTGAAGTGAATGCAGCAACAATTTGTCGATTTATCCTGTAGTTTATCAAAAAAAAAAACATACTCATTGCTAAACAATGACATAAATTAGTGTCGGTAACTATGCACAGTATTTTAGAGTTAGTACAAGGCAGATCATATTAGTCCACGATAAATACACTACACAAATATGACATGTCATTAGAGAAAACAGTTTTGCGTGCTGAGGATTTGGGAATGTTCTTGCACACACACACACAGATGAACACACTATGTCAGACCTTTGTCAGTCCCTTTTCAGGTCACATGGCTTTGATTTGTCTCATCTGGCTCTGAGGGTTCGTTGACATGTGTGTCTTTTGCGGAGTTAAGAAATAAGGCAGCAATCAAGTGCTGAGGTAACTCGTGCTCTAGTTAGTAACCCGGGCCTGTCTCTGTATACATCACTGTTCAGGCACCTGGAGGATGGCACGCGAGGCTCAGCCAGTTACACTCCCACGTGTGTGTCAGTCCTAGAAACTACGTGTGTGTTTGCACTGTGTGTGCAAACATTTTATGCAATCATGAGCATGACATTCACTGACCTCAATACTTTAAGTCTATTTTTTGAACGTAGTGAGAAATAGCTGGTTACTCATACATTTCAGTATCTGTTTCACCGGGATGTGATGCTTTTGAGGGGTTATCCCGTGCTGCCAAGATAAATTCTGTGATCGTGTCAGAGTGTTACCTCAAAGGCATATTAACTGGAGTGTTTGCGAAAAGCAAACAACTTTGAAATGATAACTGGCTCTGGATGATTTCTGTACAGCTGACCCCCGTTCAAGGGTTTTTGGCAGTGAGTAATGTTTGACCTAAGGACAGACGTGTGGCTACAGGAAGTATCAGCACTCACGGGTCAGGCTGAGGGCAACTCACTCACTCTTCTGATGTGTGTGATTGGTGCAGTGATTGAGTGAGTTGTGAGTCACGACCCGCCTATGGATAAAATGTTAAGGGCTAAATCGCTTCATGAAGGCGGCAGAGAGATTGTTGTCCTGCGCTGCATTTTGAGTAGTTTGAGTGAGGTTCACAAATCAGCCAAATAAATGTTGTGTACTTTTTGTTTTTTGATCTTGCACTGAAAGAGAATTTACCTGCGTGTTTTATTCTGTGCCCATGTGCACGTGACTGATATTGTTCGTTGATTCCCTGAGCACAGGTTTACATGCGTGTAACCTTATACTAAGCCAGAAGGCGACATGAGCATCTGTACTGAATTTCAACCATCTATTTGTTGCGGAGATGTTCAGCTCAGAGCAACGATAGATATATCAGCCAGGACCAAAGGTGGACCAACCATGAGTCCAAGTGGAAGCCAGATGTAATGAAATTTCCTCCAGGCATTTCTGAGATAGATCACTGACCGAAACGGGATGGACATTAGGTCGATGTGACTGAATACTGACCTCCAAAATCTCATCAGTTCATCCTTTAGTCTGCGTTTATGCTTGTGCTAAATTTGAAGAAATGCGGTGAAGACATCAAGTTCACAAGAATAAGACTAACGAAAGGTGCAGATATGACGTCACAGTGACCATGACCTTTGACCCTCAAAATCTAAAAGGTTCATCTACAGATGTTGTTTGATATTTGTGCCACATTTATGAAGTTCCACCAAAGCATTCCTGAGACATGTGCTCACAAAAAAGGAAGGACTCGAGGTCACAGTAACCTTGACCTTTTGGGCCCAAAAATCAAATCATCCCTGTGTTCAAATAAACACTTCTGCTAAAGGCAGACGTTCAAGAATTGTGAACTCACCAATTTAAATCATTAATCACATTCCTTCCTGCTTGGAAATGATTTTTACAAACCATAGTTTACATGTAAAACACTTAAAAATGCATTGCTTTATTTGTAATTTGATAAATTACATTAGAACATTGCTAGTAAGCACTAAACATTTTTAGACAGCTTTACTAGCTTTAGCAGATCATAACCAAAGCTATGGCCTTGCGTTTGACCTTTTTTTTTTTTTTTTGGAACATGCTGCTGTCGATTAAATAAATTTTGCAGACTGAAACATTTTTCAGAGTTACTCCTCTGTCCTGCTGGACCAGATGTATAGCACAGAGTTTGCATGTGACTGTCATCACAGCTTCTGCTGAGGTGGTATAAGTAATAGCAGAAGCTGGATATTAGATAGACTGCCTGGGCTGAATGTCAAAACTCATGTGACTGAATAAGTGTGAATTAGCAAAGCAAGGCTGAAAAAAAAAAAAACTCACTCAGGCCACGCTTCAGGAGACGACACCACTTTATAAACTCCTTTTTTTCTTCTCTTTCTTCCTCCATGTGTTGTCCTCTTTGTTTTTTCATGCTCCAACAAGCACAAGTGGATTAAGGAAGTTTACATATTGTAAGATAAATCTTTCTCTTTCTGTTCTTTTTAAGGTTTTCACACAGAATGGCAGAAAACAGTAGGTGAAAGTCGCATTGTTTACTTACTCCAAAGAACTGACCTCTTCCAGGGGCAAACTGGCTTGCTCTGTATCTGATAGCATTGTGTGTGTGTGTGTGTGTGTGTGTGTGTGTGTGTGTGTGTGTGTTGACTGTGGATAAAAATGCATAGCCCTAGGCTGACTGACAAATTTAAAATCAGATATAAAAACTACACGTGAGACTGATGAGAATCTCATTAGCTCTGCAGGTATTTAGACTTTAACCAAACCATCGCCTGGAACTGTCCAGGTACCTGACACAACAGTCACAAAACTATATAATATACAGTGTATTGTCATAAACATTGTCCATGAACTGGGCAGTTTGAAGGGTCCAATCCCCTGCAGAGAAAGTAACCTACCTGCATTAATGACAATGTTTTATGTATTCACAGTATTAGTCATGAAACTTCAGTGTTACTTTTGGTTTTGCACACCTGCTCTCATAATGATTAAAAAACATAAATACAATCAAAAATAGCGAGACTCCGAATTTGTATCACTGTGTTGCTACTGTCAGGGGAATATGATATAGTAATAGTGAAAGAGCGTTAAAGAGAAAGTTTTGGTTCATAAAGAAACTATGATTGAGTCTTTCATGGACTCCAGAGACAAGCTACTGCTCTTTCGTTCTCAGGAAATGACATTAAAACCCTGAGGTTATGTGCTTTTAGTATGTAAATATCAGTACCTTATAATCTTCACATGAGTAGCTAAAATACCCTTTATCTTTCAAAACCAAACCATATCGCAAACGATATATTGATGATAAAGCTAAATAAACACTCTTAGTGGACCCATTACGTTTGGAAATCTTTGGTACACCTTTGGACTAAGAATACCCCTCATCAGCTCAGAGCAGACGTTACACATCCAGCCCACACTCAGGCCTTGGAGCTGCCTAGCGCAACCACAACCACAGTTAGGAGTCCAGTTCAGTGAGAGGCAAGCGCATCCTTTTCACTTCCACTGCCCACATTTATCCTGGCTGTCTCCGTTTACCCATTGAGATGATTTACAGATGTTAAAAATCCACATCTGCAGCCTCAGCTCCGTGCTGCAGTTAACTTGGGTTACCGTTTTGCTGTGAGAGGTGCTGAGCACTACCCTTGACTGTCTTGCTAAATATAAAAAAGGTATATTAGGCTAATGCAACGTGTGATTAACCACAGCAAAGGATAAGGTGTGGGAGTCAGACGTGCAATATTCTACACTTACATCTGATGGTTTTATGTTAGGCATCACATAATGAGTGTGCAAGTCAGGCTGTTCCATAGATTAAAGTTGCAAAATTAGTTGTAGCACAGCCCTGGATATCCTACAATGCATGTAGTGATCTGCCTATTTTGTGAATTGGGTGAGAGATATATTACTGCAAAGCCGGACCGACACACTTAATGATATGGTTTTGGGGGGTGTGAGAAAAAAACAGTGTAGAGGATAAAAACATGATTGATGTCTACAGGGCCGTTTTTTTTTTTTTTTTTTTTTGTTCTTTTCTGTGGCATCACAAGCGGCCCACACTTTTACCAGACCCATAGGCTTTCATACACACTCAGAGGCAAATACGAAAGGCTAAAGCTACCACTTCCCACACACTTTCACTCTTGAAGCAGAGCATTTTGTCGGGTTTGTAGTTTGACAATAACATTTTGAACCAAGAAAGAAATGCAAAGAGGACATCCGACGACTTTTGGCATCGATCAGATCAAACAAGGGTGAACCTGCACCCACGCTTGGTGGAGGGTTGGGGGGAGGAAGCCGAAAGTTCTAAGAGAAAACAACACGGCTGTCTCCTGCTAAACCACAAGCCAAATGTCACATTCAGTACAAAGAAGCCACTGATCTTTTTTTCTCACCAATAATCAGCAACTATATTCCACCAGTTTGCAGTTACCGGTGCATCAAATTTTTTAAAAGAATTGCATGACATTATATCAATAGTCAGGAAGACAAATCAGTCAGCACGAGGCGCTTATCTCTCCTCTGGAGATTAACCGCTTGTTCACAAATTGCACACACACACACTCTCGAATCCACAATGAAATCAACAACACACCTGTTTGGACTTGGGCCTCATCCAAAAGTGTGCCTGCTCTTTTTTAACTGATGATGATGCATTTAGCTTGTGATAAGCTGTAATGTAACCATATTGGTCGATTATTAACTGTAATTAAACTTCAGGATGACATGTGTGCAAATCTATGCTGGGTTTGCTTTGAGTGCACTGGCACAAAGGTTGCATGCAATCGGCTGAAAAATGGACAGATGTAGAGTTTAAAGTCCAGGTTTAAATGTCAGTAAGAGTTTGTCTCTAATACTTCTAATATTCCTTTAGTGATATTTATTTATCATAAGTAGATTAATTTTCCTTTGGTTTCTACAGTACATCAAACATTTCTCATTTTGAAAACAATTTTTTTCTAAGCAAACCTTTCCATATGTTCTTGATTTCCTCGGTGCCCTTGAACTATTAATTTTGCACCACAGTATCTGTGCACTGTTGACTTATCCTGCAATTTATTACATCTTTGCTTATCTTTCAACTTTCAGCTGCCAAGGTTTAAACAGCGTCTCCTGCAGAAGCGAAGTTTGCCACTTACCAGTAGCAATGGCCATTCTCAATGAGTTTGACTTCCTGTATAATTTTGTCCACAACTATTAAGAAAAATGTGGATTTTTTTAGAATTCTGCATAATTCTGCCTTTACTGGTTAAATGTCTTCCAGTGTTATCAAGCACTGCTTTTAATAAGAGAAACTGAATCATTTACAATAACACAAATAATTTAAAACCAGTGAGGAAGTTGGGATTTCTTGTGTAGCTCTTTCTCCAGCTGAAAATCCAGCTTTGGTTCATTTGGTATTTTAGAGTCACACGTTTACCTAACATGCACGTACCCTGCACCAAAGTATCCTGAGGAAACCCACACGAGCAGGGGGAGGATTTGCTAACTCAACACAGAAATGCTGCAGCCAGCCAGAGATTTGAACCGGGGACCCATTGCATAATCAGAGCAATGAAAAACATTTTGGAATGGTTCTTTTTGCAACAACTACAGCAATTGTCAACAATAGTGACATAAACTAATACATTGTTTTCAATAAGTTCTTTTAATTCTTTACACACATTTACATTTGTAGTCTTGTATCAAACTGAATGTGGTCATCATTTGAGGGTGGGGAAGGGATTGGTCATACTGTCTCCAGTCTAACTTATCTCTGTTTAGTGTATCCAAAGTCAGCGCACACTTTATTGCACCAATTACTATCATTTGATTTAAAATGTGATGACAGCTGCAGGCTTTTTCTCACTATTTGTTGCCAGACCACTGTCCCTCACTGATCATTCCATTTACAAAATGTTAACTAGGGCTACATTCTGACCTTAGTCTCTGTTTGCTCATTTAATCCCGGTATTTGAAGTGAACTTTGGCTATAAACATAAGTTGTGTCACAGATCCTTTTTTTTTTTTTTTTTTGCGTTGAATATAAAGACAAAGTTTTATCTCAAGTGGAGACAAAATTTAGAACAAATACTAACTATTCTATTGCATGGGTTCAGTGGTAGGGGACATTTTGACGGGGACAGATGACTATAGTCTGCTTTGTCTACAGGCCACAGTGTTGTTGGATCTTCCACTCTTTTACCAACTAACCACACAGAGCAGAAAAAGACCACTGACTGATCGATTTATATATCTGCCAAAGAGATTGGTAGACAAACTTACAGGCCACAGCTACAATTTAACCAAAGTATGACTGGTGGCTGTTGTTAATTTCCCAAGCTGTCTGTCACCCAGGCCATTTCTGCAACTGAGTGAATTTTGCGCTTCCTGTATGGCTCCAAAGAGGCCTATAAACCGAGCCATAATTGTTATGTAGATGAGCGATGAGGTTATGTCCTCGGGTGTATAAATATATCTTTATAGGAGAGCATAGTAGGTAATGAGCGGTCATTATGATAGGGGCTGTCTTAGATTGCACAGTGAGTCACATCCCAAGGGCTCCACTCTGCTCCATAAACACACACATGCACACACGTACGCACAAAGTACTGGCAATCTCCCTGGCCTGCAAATGCATGGAAAGGAAGGAAGAGAAGGAAAACTAACAGAGAGCAGAAAGCTGAAACCACAGCTTTTCACTGGTCTGACAGAGAAAGGGGAGATAAATGGAGAGAAGGAGTTACACAAGCAGAAGCACACCAAACTGCAGGAATGTCTTGGCTTTCACGCGCAACTTCTGCCATTAACAGAGAAGGAGAGGGAGGACTGGTGTGTTTGGCAGCAGGAGCAGCAGCAGCAGCAGCCTCTAAACCGAACGCAAGAGCAATAGCAAAAGGAAACCACTGCAAGGAAACTATGGGTTTGATTTTAACGTTATCTGTGTCACTTCAATATCTTCTATTCCACAGCTGAAGCTTCTGTGCGTTGTGCTGTAATCTAGCACTTGCACACTTTTCTGGAGTCTGATAAAACAAGGCCGCCGTGATCACTTTCACCACCAGAGCTCACACAGAGATTTACTCGGTAGCCAATCGCAGTTTGTTTGTCTGCAGACTGTGTATATTTTAGCCTCTTCCTGCATTTTCCCTTCACGCTGACATTTTGGCACTGCAAGGGACACTGCATTCTTTCATTTTTAACCTTAATCTTATTACTGTTGCACGACAACAAAAGCACTTAAAGCGACAGCTTGTATGTTTTTCAAGTAGGTATGTGCTCCAAAGCTTGCTGCAGGTGTTTTTTGAGCGAAAGAGAACAATTTCCCTGAAGGAAACACTGAATTAGTTGCAAATATCCCCCGTGCAGCGGCTCCGTTGGGTTTTTGTTTTTTTTTTGAGGGTGTAGCGTAAGCGCATGGCTTTCATGGGATGTTTGAGGGGGTTTAAGTAGCCATCAGGCTTCCCAAAGAGTTGCCAGTTTGCCTCCCCTAATGCCTCTGCCCCGGTGCATTAACTGCCACAAGCCCCAGAAACTCACAAATGGGACGTTTTTAAGAGTTTATTACATCCCTTGATTTCACAATATTCTCTTCACTCACCGTAAAATCTCATGAAATGTAACTACGTGTCTGTCAACAGTTTAAGACCATGTTAGATGTGCAGTTTTAAAGGCGTCGCTTCTATATATATTGAAGGAAATCCTGTCTGAACCACCACTAAATAAAATAAGTTGAAGCAAATCACATTCAAAGCGTCCATTTCTTTCAGAAACTCATTTATTAGTTCAAATATTGTTCAGCATTTCACTGAAACAAGCAGCTAAAAAGGCAACATTCTTTCTTTCGGATGTCCACTCAGCGTGACCACTAATGCCTTTAGGTGACTGATGCTCAGTCATTTGGGACTTTTCTCTCTAAAGCACCTTTTTCATTAGGTTGTTAGCCCAGAGGGAGACCTTTTTCGCATGTAGGTCAACCTATAAAAGGAGTGGTTTGATCACCGCTCTCTCTAATGCCCAGTGTTGTTAAGAAACCCATCCACCTCTGGGCAGATTGCTAGTGGACTTCAAAGGAACCGGAGTAGTGCGAGGTCAGCGGTCAAACTGTTTGTCTCCCTCCCAGCAGGGGTGCAGTCACTGGGCCGTGGAGAAGGTAGATGAAGGCAGAGATATCCGGAGGTGTTATCTGGAATGTGTGGTTAGTTAAAGAGGACGTTTCTATTTGATCATGCAACAGTAAAGTTCAATGTGTTTTTTGAGTCATTACAATGATCTTCACACACCCACAAACACGTCAGTTGTATCGAAGTGTATTAAATAACATAAAAGGGAATCTAACTGTTGTTGGGTTAATTTTCAGGAAGGCCAAACAAATTATTATTTGAAAATATGTCAAATAAAAAAGCTGATTTTGTAGCCCCATTCCATAGCAAAAATAATGTGTAAACACTGAAATACTTTATTAAGTTGATAAATTGATTTGCTAGCAGACACTTTCCTATTCACACACCCACCAGATGTAGGAAATTAGCATTCATCTAGTTTTATTGTTCTGCTGGTTTGCACACTAGAGATAATGTTTTAATATGTAACCTATTGGGGTTTATTTTGTTGTTATTGGTGCCATATAAATAAAGCTTGATTTGATTTGTTTTTGATTTGACCTGGAGTAATGTTTCAGGACCACATTTGAACAGAAGTCCAACATGAATTTTTCCAGCTCTGTATTTGGTCTCCACCTGTTCTATTTAGCTGCTAAATGCTCCAATATGTTTTTTCCATCCATCTGGCAGAAAATCATTTGAGGGTGAAAATGCTCAACCATGAAAGTAAAAGTGAAGCCGTTGAACCAAAACAAGGAGCTGAAAGAGGCTAAAGCATCACATGTAGCTGGGGGCAGCTGTTTATGGTCGTCACGCCTTTAACATATACATAGCTTTTTGGTCTATTGTTTTTATAAAGCTCTTACCAGTCCCAGAGATTCATGAGTCAATTCATAAAGTAATAACCTTGACTTAAATCCATGTGTCCTTTTGTTTGTTATCTACCAAATATACTAATAATTATTCAGGACCTTTGTATTATTCAGGATCACAATAGGGATTATTTCCAGCTGAGCTAAATTAAAAAAACAGGGATGGGAACACAAGCAACGCATTTATGCTGAGCCGTCAATAATATTCATTCAGGGTCAAACAAGGAAAATGAAAAACAACAGATGGAACCTGCCATGCACCACATGAACAAACAGTGAATAAACATGGATTCACTTTATTTTCACCTTTGACAATATAAACAAAACCCAAAATGGACTGTTTTTCAGCAGCGTGTGATGTGTTAATCATTGGTAGTGCGTAACTTGCCAAGATGTTGATGATTGTTTGACAAAATGATCATTTTACAAATTGAGATTTCATGTGTCAGAGAATCAAGCAATGAACAATAAGCTTTAGATGATGTTTCAACCCCAAAACGTACACCCTAACATTCTGGAGCTGTTCATATGTTTCACCCAGCGTGCCATAAGTCATAGGAAACTGTGGATAGTTTTGGGGCCCAAATTCAAACCTTGTCAAAACAGGACATACTACAGCAGCCATTAAATTAGAAGGAATGTCGGGAGTGTGTCTCGTAATTTCTCTCTGTGTCTCTCTTGGCCTCCACCTCCACCGTCGTTTGCTGGTGGAGAGGCGAAATGAAAGACAGGCCACTGGTTCGCGTGCTCAAGGCTTTCACCGCACTAAACCCTGAGGGCAAAAGTGTGAGTGGGCAAGTGAGTGAATGTTCCGTGATGAAAAGCGTTTGGAGGGGACGAGGAGCGCAGGTGAGACAGATCAAAGAGGGATGACATGGTTTTCTTTCTTTGCTGCTTTTTTCCCCTTAATATTTCTCTGCCTGGCCTCTCTGTTTCTGGGCAGCCAATAAAGTGCACTAATCTAATTAGGGCTTGCCTAAAGAGACCAAGTGGAGCCTCATGTGGAGGGGAGAGCTTGAAAATAAGGGGTTTGTTTTGTTTGACTGTGGTTTGGAAAAGCTCCAGTGTCAAGGGGTGAAGCAGAGCTCTCCTGCTCTGTCACTGCTTCACTTCTTACCTCTTTGCTTTTGCTGTTTGACAGCTGCTCACGGACGATGAACAACCGAGGCTCACACTTCTGAAAACAAGAGCTAACCTCAGAGAGCTGTGTGAAGCAGAGGGTTGGGGCATCACAAAAGGCCCTTCAGGTGCTCGCAATGATTCATCACCGCCCGCAAATAAGAAGTGAGACAACTTCGACAACAAAAAAAAAATACAATGCAATTTCACAACCAGCCACAACATTGTGGCAAAATGCCAGCTATACAGCCCCAGATGCAGCAAGCTGCAATGTGATCTGACAGCAGATGATGACCAGCATTACTTCTATTAAGTTTAAAACCACCACATTGCATTAATATTGTGGCTGATTGTTGTAAACTACAAGTGGAAATTAAAATAAATGGATCAAAAACATGTCCCTCTTTATAGCTGCTCTACGGTGAGTTTTACAGTTGGGAGGCATACAAGGCATTTGATTTCCTGCCAAACATATACAAACCCTGGAATATTTTCCATACCGAGCAGCCACATATGGCTGATTAACAATGGAGACACCTCTGACTGACTTACACTCCACACGTGTGCACTGTGTACAGCACCATCCATTTTCTTTATCACTTTCTTTATTTCCCTCAATTTATTTCCAATTTAAAAAGCTCTTCAGCGAATCCACGACGTGCCAAGTCATTGTGACATGTGCCATGACATTACTTATTGATCGAACCGGTTTTAAAAGATAATGATAGTCATCCTGCTCTTGGTAAAATGTGTGTGTTAGATTCTAAGGCTGATAGTGAAGTACACATTGTCATCTTGACACTGCAGTTTTGCTGCGGTAAAATGATGTGTGTGATTTTACTATGACAAGGGTGGGGCTGTGCTAAACTTTACCACATATACACACACGTGCACACACACACAAACACTTAAAGGGCCAGCCTAGTCACGAAAGTGTGGAATTCACCATCACACTACTTTGCACTGTGTTGCTGCTGGTGATGAAGCAAACGAAGGCTATAAAATAGAATTTCACACTTATTGAGAAATGATTAATAACCTCTGTGTATTGAACACTAAGATTGAAACAATTTCTCGTAAAACTCTACAGTATCTCGTTGCACAAGAGTAGCTCTGTGTTTGAATGTTATATAAATGGGGGTTACATTTGTGCCAACACTAATCATTGTCCATTGTCCTCCGGTTTTTGCATTTTTGATTTCAGAACATGGTTTTTCGCATCATTTTCCCCGTTGCAACTTTTGCTGATCCTATAATAATCTGTACCCTGCTTAAGAATCAGAACTTTTTCGACTTTAAGTGAAAGAAAAATCCCAAACAAACACTGATTTTACTACAAGTCCAAACAACTAAACTAGTCCAACCAGCAGCTCAACTGGAGCCAAAAACTTTCCCTCAAAAACTGCTGGGCGGAGACACAGGTGCAGCACAGTTGGCACGTTGCCCTTTCTACTCCACAGGCAGGGAACATTTCCAAACAGATCGAGGTGCTTTTCCAGCACAACTTTAAACCTCGACTGGAATCCGCGCCAGTGTTTTTCCTCCCGTTTTTCTCGAAGACGTATGGCAGAATGTCACATTGTAGCAGGGAGGCAATAATGAAAAACACAAATTCAAGTGCACAAAAATAAGAACTTCTAGGCGTCAGGTGGGTGCGTAGGAGAGTTTCTATAACGTATCTTTATTGGTAATTGGGTTTGTTTGCAGAAAACGCACGTATTTATAAAGCTTGTGACAAAGGTCTGAGCCCGAGCAGTTGTACTGTGATAGTGGCACATGTGCACACTGAGGTGCAACGTTTCAAGTAATATACACAAATCCAGCCATGCAGGTGGTCATTTAATCTGCATTACAGGTAATAAATGGGATTTGCACTGCCCTCAGCAGAATTTCTGACAAAGAGAGAATAACACACACAGATTACTTTACTCCGTGTTTAGGATGTTAATGAGTTTATTGATCTGAGATTGATAGCAGATAAAAGCAGACGTTGTGTTGTCTCACCGTCACCTTTGACCTGAGTGATACGACTTCCCGTCTGGAGTTAAATCCCATTAGTGTAGATTATTATGAATGGATCCGCATTGTTTATCACTGCTTGTCTGTTGCAGTCATAATAATCAACACAATCACAATTATAAAATAGTGTAATGCAATCACTATGTTAATGTGATTCAATGAAGCACAACACTCGAGTGATACATAACTCGCTATAACAGATTTACAGAGCAATGCTTTATTCAAAACTAATGTTTGCCTTTTTATTACCTGACTCAAGACAATTAAGTTTGAGGTACCAGCATAATTTTCAGACACAGGGCCTCAGTGTCAGAGAAAATGTTCATGTAAATCTATTGAACTATTGTACCAATATATAATGTACAAATATATATACAGTTACATTCAATAATAAAACCTACTACTCTAAACAGTTACAAATAATGGATTACAACTGTGTAAACATAGAGGTTTGATTAGCGATATGCACTAAGTCATCAGGTTTAGGGACTGAATAAACATGGTGTTGCCAAAGTGCTGCTTCAATTTACTTCCTTTTGCTTTATTCTAGAGTAATACGTTTACTACTGAGTTTATTATTACTAATCTTAATCACAGTTAGAGCAGGAAAATCTTGATTTGTCAGTAAACTAAACTAATCTTGTAGAAATATCTCCGGGCTTGTGTAAAACACAGAATGAGAGCCAGCTCAACTATTTCTGGTGTATGACAAAGAACCCGAGCCAGTTTGCGTGATAGCAGGCCAGTGAGATACACAGGCAAAGATAAGATTACTCTGGCACGCTCTGTGTCTCTCCTCTGCACTTTACTCTCCCTCACTCCCCCATTCCTATACCTCACTCAACTTCCTCCACCTACTGTATTCCCCTCTCCCACATATCCACATACACAATCCTGTCCAAAGACTCCTTTCCTTGCCCTCCCGTCTCACCAGAAACACCATACATCATCTTACTTCTCTTTATCTCTTTCTTTCTGTGCTTGCTCACTTGTCGAGCCTCCATTATCTGGTTAATCTGGCTCATACAGGGTTAATGCGTCATCATGAACTCCATGGCCCCATTTAAAAAACACATGTAACCATAAAATGCTTTTTCTATAATGGTGTGTTAGTGTAATTTTAAATAATGGTCAGTGAATTCCTACTGCAAATATGGCAAAGCTAGTAGTAACATTTGTCCACTAACACACCACTGGTCATATGTGAGGTAGCACGGGTTGGAGAACTTTTGAATTAAGAAAGCCAAAAAAGGAGGAAGTGTTTTTATCCTTTAAGTTTGCTGACCATCTTTCAGAATGCCATGGAAACAAAGCCACAGAATCCAGAGGGATTTGCTTGGTGAACACAGGTGACCCTTAATCGACTAACAACGGTTTGTGAGTGGACTGATGTACACTGTCGGTTGGCTGCTGAGTCCGGTGAAGAGCGAGAAGAATAAAGATGGTGCATTTGAAAGGGCTTTTCAGATAAGTACATGCAAATACAACCAACCTTATCAAGCAGCGAGCCAAAGACAGGAGTGGTGCACTCAATCTAAGGGCAAAGACCGGAGGCCGCAGTATAGCAGCAACATGCCTGTAAATCACATGCATAATTTTACATTTACAAAATCTTTAAAATACTGTTTAAGTCCAGTTTTGTGCAAGACAAAATCTATTCTGATAGACTTTATCCACAATGTTAGTTAAATCTACATTCCTTGTGGACATAAATGCCAAGTAATTGAAATATCTTTAATCCTTTTACTAGTAAAAAACTGTTACAGATATGAAAATTATTACTGTATATCTCTGCTTAAAGAATATTCACATGGTTTGCATAACCTATCTGCATTACAGGGCAACATTTTGCAATGGGCTGAGTGTGAAATTAAATAAACAAAGGCAGCACAGTATCAAAGACACACAGTTGAATTTGACAATTACATGCAGAAGACACAGTACCATTATTAGTCATTAATGGCCCAGTGCCCAGAATAGATTACTCTGGTATGTCCTCGGTTGCTAGCAGCAATTCAAATTCTCTCTAAAGCTGAAACAATAATCTGTTGATAAATCTATGACTGAGGTACAGTATTTCCTACTGTGCATTCACTTTTATACAGAAGAAACATGTTCCCTAACCCATACCCAAAGCCAAATCTGCACGTTGGCATATTCAGGAGGAATTCAAGTGGTAATTAGATTTTTTTTTGGGGGGGGGGGGTCAAAACATGGTAGATTTATTTGCATTCGGTTTGTCTGCCTTCCAGAATTTTTTCTCGAGGTCTGATAAGGAACATGTGAGTTCAAGTTGTGTCCTCGCCTGACAGTTTTGACTGCAGTGGCGCATTCGTTCTTCAGATGCCAAAATCCAAATCCGTAAGTCGGATCTCCTGTGCAGTCACCACCCAAGTTGTTTTCCGCTGCTAAAAAAGTCCAGAGTGGAAGAACCCTACAGAGTCAGTCGACCTGTTTTCATTGTAAACTCTCTAAATGAGTGTAATGTTGGTTGGACTGAAATTTTATACATACATCAATGATCCCGAAGGAATGATTCATTAAGAGGAGGATGTGTAAAAAGAACAAGCAGACTCCAGACAATTCAATTTAATTTCAAGTTTATCATTTAACACATAGAATGCCCTTTATGATTGTCAAGCAACAGGAGACAATCCATTTCTCAGAGAGACGTGATGGCTACGGTTTGTCAAAGTAGACGAAAATGGGGCAAACTTCAGGATAATTTTAAGTGCTCTTGACTCTGGGGTAAGTCAGCCGACAAATTTATCCCCCATTAATGATAATAATACCCTTCTAAGGCTATTTTCAGCCAACGGTGGTTGCCATCAGATACATTTTTAGCCTGCTTAAATGCTCTGGGTTTTTTTTCCAACTCTTAGTTTCTGAGGGAAAATAGATGCTGGTGAAGAAACCTCAGACCGCAGCACTGAACTACGTCAGGCCCATTAAAACGCCAGAAGTTCACTAAGTATAGGGAGCACTCCTCATCACATGCCCGTACACTCTCTCTCCTCCTCTCTCTGTCCGTGTGAGCGAGTGTGTGTGTGCGGCGGTTACGACGTCCAGGTTTATTTGTCAAGTGTGATGATGTAAATCGACTGTCGTTCATCCCCCAGCTGCTCCTCTATTACAGTGCGTGGTCTACACTTAGCCTTGATGGCCGTCCACCATCTCCATCACTGCGGAGCTCTGGGTTCATTTTAGACCCAGGATGCCGTCTGTCTTAAAACGACAATCAGGTGCTCGTACAAAACAAGCTTTACCTGCCGGAATCATTCGTCCGTGGAATACTTCCAAGAGATGTAAACCATGAGGGACAAAATCCAGCGTCATACATTAGTGAGCGTATCAGAAGACAATTTTGATATTGCTGCCTTTCAAGTAAAATCCAAATTTTTTGCTACTTTCCTTCCATTGTAACTCAACTGGGAAGCAGAAAAAGGTATTTACAATACAAAAACACTTATATTAGCAGCAAATATACTTTTAATACACACTGTACTACACATACTGTTTAAAGTATTTTCTTTCCATTTTACATCCGTTGTAAAGGCTTTAGGACGGGATACATTCATGAACAGGTTGTTATAAACTGTTGCTAAAAGACAGGCTTGAAAAACTGTGAACCCGTCCTTTAAAGGCTCATTAATATCAGGAAGAATCAAACTGGGAAATTCTGCCTGGGCGGGGTTTGATGAAATAAATGTGTTTCCATAATAACCCCATTTTTCCCACATGGCACGATTCAATTTCTCACTGTTCTCACACTAACTTTTTGACACATAAACATTTTGCTTGACGCACAAGAAGAAAAAATATTGAGGACAATGTTGTCATTTCCACCCACGCTCTTTTTAATTGGTTGCAAGTGAAATGACATCAGGGAGTAGGATTTTGTGAACTGCACAGTAGTAGGTCAGTTTGAGTGGCTTTCATTGCCATTTTTAGTTTTAATTTCACAGCAAGACACAAACTCCAGCTTTACACGACATGACGCCTACACTAAGTATTAAAGGATCACAGTGGAACGCTAAAACCGTTGTCATGTATGGTGTGGGATGTCAAAGCCAAAACTGTATGTTCACAAGGCTCTTTCTTCCAGTATTTATCGTTACAGGCCTCAGTTCAAAATAATTTCACTGTAATGTACAAAGTTTTTCCCATCATTTTTCAAAACCTTGACGATTTAAATAATTTACAAATTGCGAGAGAGACAAAGACTTAGACGAGTCAAGTTTAGACTCATGTACAAAATACAATGGCCTGATACCAAGGGAAATGAAACCAACTTTGCCACGCTCCACTTGCACTTGGGCAGTTCCTTCAGTTGATGGGTCACACCCTCTGGGAGGGTCACACCTTTTACGCTGGATGCCAGCAGATGTAAACACGTGTCGTCTCCTTTGGCCAATTTGACCATTTTTTTCTGGCTAAATCCAAAGTTGACTATTTCCGCCAGTTAAGCTTTTACCTTGTTAATCGTATATACGATTGTTTGATCACCAGGTTACGACTGTTGGGTAGGTGACATGTGATATTGTTTGTAGACTGTAAAACTGCACCTTGCAGTTTGAGTCATTTGCATTAGGCCTTGTCGTGGCCTAAGCTAGAAACAAGTGGACCTGAGTGAACTTCCATTACATTAACTATTGTCAATAGTCTTTAATTTCTTTCAGTGTGTCATGCTGTTGCCAAATACTGCTGGGACTTTCCCTTTCAGAATGAACAGACCTTGGTGATATTTTGTTGTGTGGGTGTGCATCAACCATGGAGTCAAAAACATTCTGACACCGACGGTCACTGATGGTTTTGACACATGATGTGTCAGTTCCTGCAGCCTTTATCAAGAAGGAATAAGAGTATGTGCAAAATTAAAATTCACACACACACACACACACACACACACACAGATGTCAAAGTTATTTTATTATGATGAGTATGAAGGAAAAGACACATGCTGAGTGACAGGACCAACGAGAAAGACAAGACACTACTACAAAGCAAGTGTCATTCGTGGAATATTTCCTTTGTCGGAAAGGTGTGATTGCTGTTTTTCATTTGTGTAAGCCCTGCCTTTTGAAGGCCATCACGCCCTCTGACAATATTCTGAGGAGCCCGCACCTTCTGGAAACAGGTTTGATTTGTAAAGGATGGATTAAATGGCCGTCTTATCATCAGAAAAGGATGTAGAGGTGGAAAATACCAATCACTTTGCTGATTCGAATCGATTCATTTGATTCAGTTCAAAGATTCCAAGGCAGTGACAAACTTCAAACATGCGACATTGAATTCAACAGGAGTGACAGCTGGATATTTTTCTCTCATCCGCCTTTACGCTTTGAAACTGTATTTATATACTGTTTGTGTTGCTGTGGACCAGGTTCACCCACAGTTGTTGTGCCTGTCAAGCCAGAAAAATTCTTTTGCAAACTATTTGGCAGCTTACGTAGGGTTACGTTACATGTTACGTCGCATATATCACTTTTCACAGTTGTGCAGTAATAACACACATTACTTCATCGGTTTAGTGATATTATCACTAGTTACTTCACGCAGTAGCATGTTACCGCGTTTAGAAATCATATTGTGATTTTTTTTTTTAAAGGTATGACTAAGGAGAAGTAAGTAAGTTTTGTGGATAAAGGTAATCTCCTCAAATCTCTCACATGCAACACTCTCCAAGTCATGGTTTAGTTTGCTCCTCAGGTGCAAAAAAAGTTGCATATAAATGAGGCTGGTTCAGCTTCCAGCTCTGTGAAATTAACTAGGCCTTCATAATTAATTTTATGTTGGACCAAATATTAAGTTATGCAAAAGAAACACAAATTTACTTTCTGGAAATCATTATTATAACTTCATTCTTTTTACCTTTCATTGTGAGACACGGCAGAACGGATTATTTATTTATGACGATGGAAACAAAAGAGACTTGTGCCATGTACCTTTGATCACATTAATGATACTCGTGTGCTTAAATGTCTGCAGAGCATGTGTGATGATGACGTGGTTGCCATAGCATTAGGGAGGGTATAGTTCCGTTAGTTATTCACATGTTGATGCTTTTCGATGTTGTGCCAATTTGGTTGCATTCCTGTCTTTTCAAACCTCTCCTTATGACGGATCATCCTAATATCTTGCTTAGATGCGTCATCATGCTGAACATGAAATATTTTCTCCGGTGACTTCACTTACCCTTTGCAACTCTTTCTCCCTCCATTTTGAACTGTCTGTGAGCCTGAAGCATTCATTCATTTCAACCCATTTGTCTCACTCTGCTGCCATGGTGATGTTAAAAATATTGTGGCGCATTCTGTTTATCCAAAGCCAAACAGGAACTCAAAAACACAGTGGCATCACACAGTGAGAGTTCATCAACCTTTAATTTATTCTTTCAGTCTTGCATCTGTGATACTCAGGTTTGTCTCTACACAGAGGTCATAGTGTGTTAAACAGCATATCCCGGGGCAAGAAACCTCCAAAGTACACGTTGTTTGTACATTGCTAAAAATAAAAGCTCCGGGGGGGAAAACATCATATGCATCCACCTTATTTGGTTCTGACTATTGGGGCCTTTATGGCTGCATATAAAAATAAACAAGTGTGCTGTCATCACAGAGGCTGTTATATTCTAAAGCCAGGCAATTAAAAATGTGCTGATAGTAGCAGGGCAGCAGCCGAGAGCTGAGCTGGTGCCAGGACTCCATATGTGCGAGAGAAGAATGAACTCACAGCTGAGGTCACAGGAAAGAACAGCACATGTGGGGATGACTGTGTAGCTCGTGCACGTTGATGTTTGTATGCAGGGATTGTGTGCATTCGAGTGTATTTAATTTATGGGCGAGAATGGGAATGTTTCAGACTGTTTGCTTACTCTGTGCGTGCTACGGGTGTGTGTGCATCTCAGAGTGCTGGCAGCATACCATTAAATAACAGTTCCACTGGTAAAGATGATAGGGTAAGTTTAATGGCGGCAACATGACAGCTTAATAGGGTGTGAGCAGGGCTTCATTGTTTGGTTTCTGCCGGAGTCACTCCGCGAAGATGAATGACATCTCATATGTGCATGCCTGTTTGAGATGTGGAGTGCATGCTGACCTGTGTACTCAATCACTCATCTGTGCTGATGGTAACCCACACACACACACACACACACACACAGTTTCAGAGCCTCACACAAACTCCACTAACATGCAGCAGCCTTTACCAGGTGAGCGAGTTCACACTTCACACTCTGTATTCTGCAGCCAGGGTGGCCCAAGCCACTGCCCAACACCTGTCACAATTTGCATGCACACAAACAAAAAGAGGAAATTCTTTAAAATCTTGTGTACCAAAATTAATTTGGGTATGCTTCACCTATAGTATTGCAGTGCAGGTCTGTAGATGAGGGTGTTTGTGTTGCAAACACACACAACTGTGGAGTAATTTGTGTTTAGGCTGTAATCAAAGCTGAGCCGAGAAAACTGAGGAAAATATACTGAGCACATGCCACCTGAGGGAAGATCTGAAAATAAACAAAATAAATATGTAAAAAGTATCTGGACAAGTTAAAAATTATACACTTTTACATTATAACATGTGAAAATTATTTGTAATATTTGCAAATATTTATAGATTTTAAATATTGCCATAAGCATCCATGCAGCCAACAAATGATCTAAGTTGGTTACTGCAAATTTGGTTGTTGCTTGGATGCTGCATAATTTCTTTTTGGAAACTGTGACAACTTAAAAAATAAGTTGAAAGTATAAAAGAAACATTTTTGATTACGCATTTGCGTACGACCTGTAAATCACATTCGAATTACTTTACATGTCAGCTGAAGAGAAACTCCTCTGACTATTTATCAAATCTTCAGAGGAGCCACCGTGATTGGCCTTTAGCACCACTACAGATAATTTAGGATGCTGACAGATTCGTACTAATTGCACTTCTTTTTACACCCCTGCAGTTTGTTCGATGCCTGCAGACATGAAAATTACACTGGCACTCCCATGGTGCACTGTGACTCCGTACTTGACTCCACATTGTTTGCTCCAGCTTTAAACTCAAATTAGCTGATTTACAGACCCTGAGATGTCCTACATGCATCCTGCATGTACAAATATTGGTATTACATAAGTTTGTGGACCTAGCAAATATTAAACATGAGTCAACATTCAGTTTAAGGCCGTACTGACTCCCCACAGTGCCCGTGGAAACCCCAACCCAACTGCTTCCGTTTCCATCTCCACACAAATATACAGATAACCAAGGTATTAATGAACACCAGGTAAACATAAAAACTAATAGCCCTCAACAGACCAGGTTTATTCTTCTTCAGCTGCATTGCCACACACTACAGGGGTGTTGTGGACAGTGCATACGTGTGCTGTTAGAACCCTAAGAACACGCTGCATCTACTGTCAAACGTTTGTTCAAGCAACAAAAGTCTGTCAATTTTCTCATACTGTATGTTTGCATTGTTTTTTCTCTTGTTTATTATTTTTATTAATAAAAAGTGTGTCATGGATCGTGTGCATTCCTAAAGCAGACAGTGCTTAAGATTGTATTGGGTGGTATTAGGCCCAAAACGATATTATTGGTTTGTTTGTAAAATTGCACAAACATCTACTAGGCATTGTTTACTGCAAGAGTGCTGATCTAAACAGAGATAGACACACATGGGCAAGTCACAAGTCTGTAGCCTGCAGCATCTCGCTTTAGATGTGGGGGTGGGTGAGCATGCAAAGACTGCGTGAGTCTGAGTCGTTTAGTCTGAGCAAGCAGGAGCTGGTTGATAAATGATGTCACTGAAACTCGGCATAAAGACAGAATCGGTTGAGAAACGGTTGTCATGCACAGTCATAGACACACAGAGACACACACAGACCCGTGGCCTCTTGGCCCAATGCTGTCCATGCTGCGGGGAGGTCATCAGATAAAGACAACACTCCTCTTTGAAATCTTCCTCATCTGTGCGCATGAGTCCTTTAACCATATTATATAACCATTTCCATGTAGCTAGCTCAAATTTCAGGGTCAGGTTGGTCTTTCGATGGAAAACACCAGTGGTCAGGTTGAAACAGTTCGGCATGAAAGGAGAAAGAAGTGCCACGAGCAGCCACGGCCACGAAAGGAGAGCCACACCTACAGAAACATGCCATTATTTAAATAAGCCAGAATAGGAGAATGTGAAGATAATTATTCTATCGATTTCTAAAAACAACAGCAGAAATCTAAACCAGCTGGGTTTAAAAGATCGATCTGGTAAATGCCACAGAGACTGCAAGCAACGTCCTGTTCACTCTTGTGTGACTACAGCTTAAAACCACAGTGTCCAGCTGTGTTAGAGGAGCCTCTTTAAAAAAACACACATCTTCAGAGAAAACCAGTCGGCTTAGGGCAAATTGCCACACTCAGGATAAGGAAGTAATTGTTGGGTTTGATCTTTTTATGATTTCTGCTTACAAGGAAATGGGTGAGGGATTTTTTTTCTACGGGGTTGTCCCCGTGCTCCACTAACTTTGACACAATTTAATTTTGACTGTGTTTGTCTAACATCTAACGCTGAATGTGGCTTGATTAAATAAAAAAAAAATACATAGATGGTCTAAGAATTAAGATATGCTGTAATGAGGCAGAAAAGGATTTAAAAAAAGGGGCAAACAGTATATCCATCTGCAGTCTTTGAACTGAAAGAACATTTGAGAGGTTTGAGATAAAGTAGATGTAAATTATATATTTTTTCTTTGTTAAGTATTGATATTGTTAGATGTTGCAAGTGTACGCCGAAGTGTATGGTTAAAAAAAACTTCAATAAACAAGCATCAGATAAAAACCGATGAACTTTTTTCAGTCTCACCAACATCTACATATTTTCCCTTATTATATTCATGATTTTTTACCAACACACACAACGTCCCTCCTCCGTCCTTCCCATCGTGCCTGGACCTGTCTCTGTTTTATGTGTCAGAGGGGAGGGGTGTATGTCTCCCCTGTCTATTTCTTTACTATGTCTTAACTGCAGGCTGCACACGCGACTTCCACTCGTCCATTAATGCCTCCGGATCACGAACAGGTGGTAACGATAATTCCATTTGAAAGTTTTTCCAACGCTGGCTGTACGCTCTCCTCAGTGATTCAAAGTAGAAAAATTATTACAGTGCTTATACAAAGGGCAAACTTTTTTAGAACCATTATGGGATTAAAATAGAAGCTGTGTGTCAGATTTTCACAATGTATAAATATACACACTTGATGTCAAAGAGATAAGTAAGTAGTGACACAGTGAGTGAATATCAGTTCCTGTATGACATGAAAATATTCTTGTCAAACAAGTAGCATGAATCTTGTTCGACAAGATGATGGCGACGTGCAGGGGAACTGCTTTAATCTTTTTTTGTATGACATAACTAGGATAAAGAGATGTGGATCTGTTTGTGTAACACAGTCAACATGCGTTCTATCCTCCAGTCTCAGAAATGAGAAACATGTAACGTGGTGTGTTGGTAGCTGCAGGTGAATATCATGTTAAATCAAGTTAATCACAGCAAAAGAAATGTGTAGTCACACAGAAGTCCCTGTATGGTGATGCTCAAATTGATGCTTCAGAACACCTCAGGACACCGATTGACGCTAGATTTACATATTTGTCACTATTATGACCTTCTGCTATGATGACTAGAAAAAAGGTAAGCATTCTTATGGCACCTCAATACTCATGCTGAACGTTGTTTTTACCTGTACCATCATCCGTCTGCCGGGCCTCATGACAGGTGACGCCGTTGTCTCGCTCTAATCTTCCCATCATGCACCTTAAGCTGCTTTCTCTTCGCTCACCCAAGCAAAGACTATGTGTGAAACATCAAACTAGGCCACATGACAAGCTGGTCAGCATGATGGCAGACATCAGCCCACTTCATCTGCAAAGGACGGCAGATGAAATGAAGCGTACAGAATGTTAGCATACGTTGGATACGTGATAGCTCACGGCACATGGACATAATACCAGCAGATTAAAAACCAACACAGGCGCAGCGTCAAATGGAGAAAAGTGCTGCAAAAAGCCACAACGTAATCAAATGGAGAAATGCTCTTCAAAAAGCTGCAAAAGTGTCCCCGGAAACATTGCTATGACAGTGTTCTTCAGTGTTCAGACATTGAATGAATTTCTGTTGTGTTGTGGCTTCTTGTGGCACTTTTCTCAATTTGGTTGCGTTGTGGCTTTTTGCATAATGTTTCTTAATGCTGCACCTGTGCTGTCAAATTGATAAAGCTCCTTTTTCAAATTTGCTTGTGGTTTGTCTAATTGCATGTGTTTTTTCATTTTAATTTGCAGTGCCGTGAGCTCTCAGGGCCACTGTAACTACAAGTATAATAGTAATTGTGCAATTTTCTTTCAGTAACTGATTTAAATGCTTTTCATCACTACATTCATCAGATATTATAAGCAGATCTTTCATACCACACAAAACGCTCAAGTTATATGACTAAGCTAGAGTAGAACAATTCAGAAAACCTACTTCCTCAGAGTTTTATTTTAGAACGCAACTTTGTGCTTTGCATCTTAGTTGCCATGTCTTGCCTGGCTGGTTAAAAGGGTGTGGCCTGAAATATCACTAAGTGTGGCATTTTAATGCCATCGCAGTAACTGAAGTACAGGTCGTATCAGTTTGTTAGATTTTTTTTAAGCCAAAAGTGGCAGAAATTCAAAAAATAATTAATTAGATTCTGGCCCTGATAAACAAACTGCATGTGTTATAATCTTGTTTATGGGGAATTAGAAAATGTTTGATTTATACTGAGTACAGTGACTTCAAAGTCAGTGTACTACTACGAAAGAAATCAATCACATGAGTAGGGTGGATAGTAAACGAGAATTTAAGTGTTTGACAGTGTACCTGGTCATTACAGGGGCCTCTGCCCCCAGATCAGCACTGATGAGTCAAATGACTCTGGCCTTGATTTCCTGGTTTCTACAGAAAATATAACGACGCACTACACAGTCAAAGCTAAACATGGGAAAGTCATCAGAGCTGGGTCACCTATGGGTGAAGAAAATTTGGTTCGTTCTCTTTCCTGTGTTAGCCCACGCTGGCTTAGGGAAGCCTTTAAAAAAGAGTGAAGTAATGCCACTTACGGCGCAACGAAGCTGATGTAATAGCCAATAGAGTGTGACTGCTTTATTAAAAGAGGCGAGCAACGTCATGTCTTTGTTTTACAATAAAAAAAAAGTTCAGCTGTGCAGAAACAGACCGGTTTTCACAAAATTGGCCTCATTTTGCCTCCATTGTTGGATTATTACTATATGAAAAGATGGTATTGACCTCTTGGGTGAGACAGAGAGTTGTTAGGCCAACTGCAGGTCGAATGGTGGAAATGTGAGGGAAGCAAATAAGAAGAGGCCCGTGCTTTAGTTGGAGGCCAACCAAGACTGTGAGCAGAGAAAACAGTCTCTGAGCAGCCAGCTGGGATATTATCCACACAAGACATATACGCACAGGCTGATTTATCAGATTCAACATTGTTTTTTAATGTTTGTTTTCTGGACTGCACTGGCTGTTTTCTGGTTTCATAAGTAGGTCATATTCTTGACTGCTGTGTTTCTTTCCACTCTTCAGGAAATGAAAAGTCATTCACCAAGTAATGTTTTCAGCATTAGAAACGGGCAGTCAGATCGTGACTTCTTCACAGATCTTGACGTGGGCTCCTCCTTCTTCTTGTGGTTTTCGAGAGGCTCATGCGAACAGACAGAGATGGAAACAAAACAGGTGGTTGTGGCAGAGCATAAGGCAGCACACAGTACATCCCCGAAATACATTATGAATCCAAAATCCAAAACCACAGTGTGAATATGATGAAACCCTGTGTCAGTCCACTTGCAGGACTGACGGATATTTAATTGTCACGTCGCTCCGCAGGACGCAGGACAGTGAAACATAAAGTGAAATGCATGATACTGTAAAAATGAAACCACAGAGACAGTTTCACTGTCGCATTTTAAACTGTTTAGCATCTTTCCAAACAGCAGCAGCAACAACATTATAATGTATTTAGCATCTGACTTTTAAAAAATGCAGAAAAAAAACACATAGATATGTGTAGGGAATATGTAGCATCAGTGTGACTTGTCAGGCCTTCATGCAGCAGCCTTGACTGGCTTGATTCCTGTGATTTGTACCACCAGTTAATATAAAGACAGACAGCTGACTGGTCCATTGACTGACTGTGTCTTATCCTGCCAACAGAACAATAATAAGACTTTATTGTTTGGTCTGTTTCTTCTTAAATGTTCAGAAGTGATTAAGAAATAGGTTCCGTAGTTTTATAAGCAAAATATAAAACTCAACATAAGATACAGAAACCTTAAAGTTGTTGGATTCATGACTGAACAGCTCAAGATGAACAGTCCTCTTCACCACACTCTGTCTTTCTCTGTCGTTCCGAAGGTACACCTACTGTTGCACACTCAATGTTGTGATTGAATCACCAGATTTTCCTGAAAAAGTGAGATCGTCCAAGCATTATAATCAAATAAAGTCCCCGGTTGGGTAAAATAATTGGTCATGTAGAGAGAGAGAATAATGTGCGCAGCTTATGAGCCAGAGCAATGACTAACAGCTGATGAGTGGAAATGTCTATAGCATAAAGGGAGAGTCCGGTGCCGTGTGTTGCCTCCCTCCTCCTCCCTGGCCTCCCTCCTGCTCCCCTCCCTTCCTGCTTTCCCGCCAAATAAAATTTTCTCAGCTTCATTTCACAGGCATGCTCTCACTCTCTGTCTCTCTCCCTCGTTTTTTCTTTTTTTCTTTCACTCTCTCTATCTCTGACAAATAAACAGGTGTCACGTGAGCCCCTCTTCCACTCACTAGCTCTCGGAAGACACCGCCCTGTCTGGCCTCGGTGGCGACCTGAGCTGTGCCACGATTGGCCGGCGTGGAGAGTGGCAGACAGGCATGGCAAGTCTGAGACAAAAACACAGGGCGTCCTGCCAGCTGCTGTCCCTCTGGGGTGAGGACTGAGCCGGGCTGGCTGCTGGACAAGACAGCGTGAAGGGTTTCACTGTACATCTGTTTTGCAAGCACACTGTCAGCACATGTCGAACACTGCCAGAGTGCAGATGATGCCTTCTTTGAAGGAATTTAAAATCAACCTTAATATGAAATAGTAACATTTATATTTGTAGAGAGATACCAACTTATGGAATGAAAGCCTGGCTGAGCGATGAAATGACTAGAAGCTGCAACAGATGACAGATGCTTGAAACACCTCATGGAAAACTGAATTAAATCACACTTTTGATTTGTCGATTTTTGAAAGAATCCTGGCAATCAGTGTCATTTTCAAAGCAACGGGAGACAACAGAGCTCTATTTTTTTGCTTTGCGTTGACGGCTCTAATCATCCGTTCCCAAATTGCAGCTGCATCCAATCAAAAACTCTGCAGGATTATTGAGAATGGAAATAGCAAACAGTCTTAAAAGTCATAAAAAACAGGAAGAGTGGACGCTAATTGAAACCTGACCAGCTGGGAGATTGTGAACATGTACAGGAGGATGATAAATCCTGCTAACTTGCGTGCAACATGTCCAGTCACTTCAAAGTTAGGGTTTTTCTCAAAGGATCGCTGCCTGTAACTGAGAGACTCAGTGGAAACCTGACAGCTTATCATATCAGTACTCAGCTCATCTGCCACTATTGTTTGGAAAGGCAATATATTACATCTAGAATGTATGCGTATCTGCTGCGGTGGGCGCAATAATAGCTGCGAAAGAAGGGTCAATGTAAAACCAAAATATGGTAATTCTGACTAAAAAGCACCAAACCTAAACATTTGATGTGAAATCTGTCAAATTTGTCTGTGATTTATTAATCAGATGTGCCATAATAGTATTTGTTAATCAATAGGACAGTTACATCGTTACATCACAATCATCTGTATCTTTAAGCTGCCGAAACAGCTTCTTTAAAGCGAAAACTCTCTAATCTAAGCTGTCACTGTTATCAATACGCAGTGTTTGTGTTACATGATGTTCTGACGTATCTTTGGGTCTCACAGTGTTTGTCAGGCCTCGCTGCAATAATCAGTGGGGCCCCATGACACTAAAAACATTCCTTACTTTCAGCACCTTTAAACGGAACTATTATTTTATACTGTTTACATTGTTAAATGATTTGCCCAGAGTGTTTCACGGAGTGATGCATCTCGCTCCATCTCCACTTCTCTGAGATGTTCTTTTTACACTCGGTCATAACACTGACTTCTTGTCAATTAATCAGTTGTGAGATGTTCTACGAGCCTTTTTTTTTTAAATAAGAAATTCACATTTTTTTCTCCTTTTTTTGCTGAGCACAAGTTCAAATTGAGCTTACATCCTTTTGTCTCAACATTGAAATGTAACGTTTTCTTTGTACTAATTTCATCGAAAAAACAAAAAGAAGATGGAAACAAAAGAAGACAGTGAAGAAAGAATAAAACAGGAGGACAGTGAGGAGAAGGAAATTTTGTAGACGTCTCGGGCAGTCTCTGCCTGCCACGCCTTAAATGTCTCACTTTTCCCCCCTTTGAGTCATAATTAGCATCTTTACGTGCTCGAACCTGCCTTAGAAGAGCTGCTTAACCTTTGCTAAATGTGTCTGTGTGTTATGCAAATACTCACTGTAACTGCGATTGTCTCGTAGTAATAAGCGCGACCTCCAACAAGCTGATCTGAGATCAGTGGTGGAGAGTTATATGTTGTGTCTTAGAGCAAATGCACAAAAGTATCAGTATAACACTAAATTGTCACAAATAATTTTAAAAGACCAGAAAATTAAAAGTATTAATTCAGCACTGCTGTGTTTTCCTGTCTTCACTCTGAGGCGTCAGAACAAATTTCCTCTTTCTTAACCACCAAGGTGCTGATTGAGCTTTTCACTGTTTCATCACTTGATCAGCTAAAAGCAACAAAACCATCTCCTAAAGCAGGATGGGGTTTCCAAACCGTGTCTGCGTTTGACACATGTAAGCCATTGAATTAAAGGGGATTTACGGATTAGATTATATTTTTAAATTAGCGAATCACTGTGTGTGTGTGTGTGTGTGTGTGTGTGTGTGTGAAGTGAGAGGTGCGTGGTTATATTGCACCACTGCTTTATCTCTTATTACAAAGAAACACGTAGAGTGTCCGGGTTTTGCTCCAACTCCTGTCAAATGAAGCAGTAAATATTACACTGATGGCAGATTTAGTACATTCTCATTAACACTGAAACACTGGGCCAGAGATTTCAGACAGCTGCAGACTCGAGTATGCTTCTCATTTCTGTCTTTGTTCTTGCGTTTTTGGTTTGTAGGTAGACACAAACCCTCTAAACTTTTAAAGTGCAAGTGTCATGCGTCCTGCTTAGGCATGTGGAGAAATCCAAAACTTGACACATGAATTACTATGCATGTTAGTGAAGAGTCAAACTGCAACAGAAGCCAAGGTAAACCGGTTAGAGATAAACAGAAACCATTTGAAACCAGCCTGCATCTATCAACGAGGTCATTGTGAGTGTGTTAGGCTGCAGTGCATCAGCGCAATAACCTTTGCTCAGAAACTTCCTGCATTTTTGGACTTCAAAAGACCCCTAAGGAGCCGTCCTTGGATCTCCAAAGCTGTTTGTCTGTCACCAGGATATGATGCATGATGATGTCACCAGATCCGACGTTGTTCAAAAACAACATCGGAAAACTGATCGTTCCTGCTGCAGGAATGCCAGGAACGCTTGCTGTCAGCCATTTCTACCCCGATGGGGTTATCAAGCAGCTGTACGAAGTGACCGGTCTTTAAAAGTAAAGAGAAAAACATTCATCTATCTGTTAGCAGAGAGCGTCTTTCAAAAGAGCGACAAGGTCAAAGGGCGACGGGGTCAAGTGTAATGTACATGACGAATGGCAGGTACAGACAATAGGAGGATTTGTGGAAATGACACATTTCGCCTGAGTGTTTAGTGAAGCTTTGTTTGAGGTGTGAAATGTCAAAGCACTTCTCTTAAAATTCCTGTAAACCTCGACTGAGTCATTTTTTATAGAGTTATTGAAGGAAAACAGTGTCCACAAATCATCGTAAAATTTGGGTAAATATTGGACTGAATATGCAAATTCGCCGAATACTTCTGGTGCCGCTGAAGTAAATGAGTGTACCGAAAACAAATTAACAGTGTTTATTTCTGCGGTATTTCATGGAAACACTGGATCACAGACAATGCTGCTATCATCAAGAGGCAAAGGCGGAGGCATTAACTGTTTCCACAACTCCTTGCATGACTCACGAGTAAATATGAGCCTCACTTATGTCCCTCTTCCCCTTTCTTCTTCTCTTTGTTCTAATTTTAAAAGCCTGACATTGACAAATAAATAAGCTCCCCTTGGGGTTTCAAATGAGTCAGCAAAGCCTTTCATCACACGTCGATGTGTCAGTGGGTTCAGACGTCTGTAATTCGATCTGAGCTCAGAAAGAGCGCAGTTCTGGCCTTTGACCCCTGGCCAGGCTCTGCATCCTCTCATCTCTCGTGAGACGTGATGCAAAGCTACAGAGTTTAAACAGTGCCAGGCCTTTTGGACATCTGAGCACAGTTACCGTTGTCCTCAACACATACAGTACAATATGACCGTCTGACTGATGTTTTTTTGATATGTTATTTATCTTTTGTTTCTGTCTGGCTGCCTGTTACTCTTTCATTGATGGTGGAAAGAGCATGTTTATGATTAGGGCATCTGTTGCCAACCCTCAAACCATAACCCTCTCAATCCGTTTTTCTCAGCTGTATCCATGTGTTACAGGAGGGCTGTGCTCCATACCTGACTACTAGGAGGGCATGCCAAATCTGACAGACGTACTCGTTAAAGGGGAACTCCACTTGTTTACTTTTGCACTTTTATAAAATCTGTCACTGTTTTATACTGAAAAAAGCAGCAGATATCAAAACGTGCCAAGTTTTCAGCCCCTAGCATGGGCCAAGCTACAAGAATACAGGATCCTACCGTTCCCATAATGTAATTATATTGCATGTTTCCTAAGACTCTCCCTGTCTAATAAACACCCACATCCTTTGATACAAGACACAGAAAACCTTCATGTTGAAATCTGTGCTGCGGCTCTTAATTAAAGCTTTTGACCACTAGTAGCACCATGGAGCAATGTTTCCATGAGTGCTGTTCATATCAAACACACAGATGCCACAATGCACGTTGCTGCTGCCAGTTTCATTCAGTTTGTCTCACTGACGAGAGTAACAATGTGTAGCGGCAAATGTAATGACAAAGAAAAGCACAAGCTCCCAAAGGAGAATGCAAACAATGTAGGATTTAGAAAATTCGTCGGAAAAATGGCTTTCCTTACATGTTTTAGGAGGAAGGAAATGCATTCGGCCCGACGGACGGACACAGTAAAGTGAACATAAACATAACTTTTCATTGCTTACATGAAACCTCCACTGAGCAGCTTTAAAAGACACTACTCTGAAATGTAGTCTACAGCAAAAATGGAAGAAATACCCACAGCTGGAACTACTTAAAACCAAATTGTGGACAGTGGTGAGAGAGCTCCGGGAAGATATTGGAAAACAAAAAAATATGGTGCCGCATCTCTGGAAAAACATTTTGGTTTTGGTTCATTGATAAGTTTCCAGTTTGAGCGCTGTCATTGCACTCCAACAATTCGACTTAGCCAGTGCCTGTCAGCACGTCTTGTATCATTTCCTGTTTGCACTAAACATTGAAGTGTATTAATTTCATGCTGCAAAAGCACTTTGACTATGAACATTAGCATATAGTGTGTTTTTAAATTATAATTCATGGTTATAGTGGGGGAGACACTGATGCACACGAGCATGTACAGTACACACTCAGTGGTGATCAAAGACATTAATGAGTTACAGGCCCAACAGGGATAGGGAGCAGTCACTGAGCACAGCTGGGTCACATTTATGCAGCACACAACCTACGTTGCCCAATGCCCTGATAACTACTTTTACTCAAATTGAAACCCTGCCACTCGAATTGTGTTGTCCACAGGCACGTATGTGTTGCCTGCCTATTAATTCAGTGACAAAGCATTTCTCAGAACCCCAACATACTATTCCCTTGAAAACCCAAAATAGGATGCAGCAAGAAGTCCACTTACAATATCTATAAAAATACAAGACAACTCCGCGCAGAGCACGTTAACCTTTGCTGACATGCATGGTTGCATCCTGAGTGGGTTGTGTTTGTACAACAGGATGGCGATATGTGATACAATGAGAGATAGACTGTTGATAACTGCTGTCTGGTGTAGCAAACCACACAGGGCTGTGAAACCACTGCTGAGGTCTAAAGATGAGGAACTATACAGTAACTGCCAAGCTCGGACCCCCGAGCACACACACAAGCACGGCCTGAAACCCCAACTAGCACAGAACACGTGAAATATTTCTATCTGTCTTACGTAAAATCCCTCGCCGACAAACAACGTATTAAATGAGAATGAGGTGAGAGAACGAGGAAAGTCACAGTGTGTGGAGCGATTGCATCATCCAACGTGTCCTGACCAGCCCTTTCTACATTAACCACAGACACCTGATCAATACTACACACACACACACACACACACTCCCTACACACACATCCTGCACGAATTCCAGCACACGCGAACCCATGAGTCACATGCCCTGGCCTATTATTAAAAGTGGGTACATGATAGACATGTGGTGAGAGAAATGGCGGGAGCATGAAGAGGAGAAGAGGGAGTACGTCGAGGTCAACGGGTTCCTCCGCGCTCCACTTACTGGTCATACCGCAGAATCACTTCGAGCTTCTCCTCCGCCTTCTCCTCTGTGTCTCAGTCTCTTCCCAACAGACATGCAGCCTTACCACACACTAACGGTCTGAGTCAGAGAGCGGGCCGCTTATGAAATCCAGGTTTGCCACATCGGCCCCTCTCTCGGTTAGATAAAAAAGACACATAAGTCAGCTCAATCTTTCAATGTTCATCCCAACTGCGGCGCTGAGCTCATTCACTGCTATTACATCTCCTCCCACGTGACATCACCTGTGTGATGTGTGTGCAAAATGCGTGCGTGCTTGTGTGCATGCCCGCACGCTTGCGGCCTACATGTTGATACACGGACCATTTAATTTTCATGGTTCAGCCTGGTCACAGCAAGCCAGTCGAACAACTCAAAGCGCCTGACAGATGTTCAAAAGCAATATGGACGAACATACAGTAAACGTGGCCACACACATTACCCACATCAAATGTTTACAGCAGGAATTTACAGGGCAGGAGATGGCATTGTTGGTTTTGCTTATAGGAGAAAAAAAGCTATTTGTGTGTGTTTTGCACAGAGACATGCGAAGGGGAGATGTCACAGAACACAGTCCAAATCTGGGAGGAACACACAGAGCACAGAGAACTGCTTTACTCAAATAAAATAAACTAACCACACAATTAGAGGAGCTTTTTGGGGTTTGCTTTCAGTTCAATAAACACAGCTGAGTAACAGAGCGATGTAGTGGGCACTAAGGCACACAATTGGTTTCTTCAGAGTTTACATGTTGGTGTAGTAAAAGTTTCCCATCACTTCCAACATTCTCATTTTCCACTAGAGAACAAAATGGAACATTTGCAGCTGTGGTGTAAAGACATTGTTTGCAAATGACTTCAACATAATACCAACAAATAGTTGCCATAAAGTCCCTGAAAAGAGATGATGCCTACAACTGACATACATGTACATATTTAATTTAGTTCATTTATTTTATTTTATGTTATTAACTACTATCAGGTGAAATTAGGTCAGTATATTACTGTGTAAACATGGGACAAATCTATTGGTTCATGTCACAACACGGCTGCCAGTGTTTCCAAAATAATTTGAAAATATTATTTTGAGTTTGTACATTTTTTAGGTAGTAATTGTCATACTGTACAGTATATCTACCACCTGTGACAACCATGTATCCAGTGTTCTGTGAATCATTGCTCAATATCTGTGTTGATGTGTGCATCCAAGTGCTTCTTAGACCTTTGACCAGTCTAACTATGAAATGATATTGATGACCACTTACAGCTGAGTTTGAAAGGCTCGTCTGTGTATGTGTTTACATCCTGAAAGTCTGCTGAAAGAAAGCGGCATACACTGCACAGCAAACGTGCATGCACCTCAATCATGTGCATCAGAGTAAAGAAACACTTACACTTCTGCTGCTAAACGCTTTATTTCTCTGTGTGTTTTATACACAATTGAGATGGTTTCCTTCACTTAGTTTTCACAACATAAAGAAACTAAGTGATGTCTTCAGCGTTTTTAAAATACAAACAGTGTTTGAAGTAATAGAACAGGACAGACAGGCGGAGGTATTGATGTGAGGTTGCCTCAGGCTGAATTATAGAGATGGCACAGAATGCAACATTAAACAAAACTTTCTTTGGCTCTGTAAGTATGTTGACAATATATGCAAATATAATGTCATTTAAGTGTCATGCTCTGGGACTTTTACTCTGAAGGAGCCAAAAACTGCCACAAATGCGGTTTAAATCTGGGGCTGAATGCTAATTACCACCATTAAAAGAAGGCTTAATCAGAACAGTGTGGGAACTTTTAGAGTAGTATGAGACAACTAACTGAGCTAAAAAAAAAAAAATCAAGGCTATCAGTCACAATCAGACATAAACATAAAGATTATTTAATATTCAAAGGGGGGTTAATAACACACAGACCAAACAAGCGAGCAGCGAAGATACCAGATTAAAATAAGCAAACTGGGCTATGACAAACATTTAATACATGTCATGTATGTAGGTTTTGACAACTGCTGCCTGCTGGCACTGTAGCAGTGTTTACATAAGGGATTTAGATAACTCCTATTTGCATGCAGTGTTTGCAGTACTCCCTCCTCCCCCCGCATGTGTAATGTAACCCAAGAAAACAAACGGATTGAGGTTTATATCTGAAGACATGTTAATCTATACAAAGTCAGGTGCTAATTAATGTGATCAAACCAATTAAAGCCTGATTTTGAGGTCACCGGTTTAGGAAAATCAGCCAAATCTGGGGAAATCCCGAGGGAATATTGAATAATGAAAGCAGTGAAAGGTATTTGTCGGTGCTTAACCTTATTTCTTCCTGAATACACCACTTCCCAGTTTAATTAATAAAGGTTTATTTTGACATTATTTCCATAGTTGGGGCTGGCAGAAAGAGCCTCACATGCTTCCCCGTTTCTGACAAGTTGTCCGCCTGAATGACACTGTGGATAACAAGGCCTAAGTAGCACCACCCAGCCACATCCAAATAACATCCAGTACCACCGAGTACATGCCCACTCATTCTTTTTTTTTTTCTTTTTTTTTTTCCTGAGAGGGAAGCAAGAAAACAAGGATCTTCTATCACTATCATGCGACCAGTAATTTTCCTTCAGGGCACCCGTGGGAGCCATACATTTTCACATATGGCAAGCTGAGTCTGGATTTTATGAGCTGAATTGTTTTGGGATTCCAGGAGAGGAGAAGGAGTAAAACTTTAACTGTCTGTGGCAAGAAGGAGCAGCAGAGGGAGAAAGAGGGTTTGATCGTGCAGCTTTTCGGTCGTGGCATGAAAAACAGATCGAAGTTCAAAGCAACAGCCTGTCTTTTTAATACGCATTGAGATGTAAAACTTTTGTACAAAGAGAATACTCTGCACAAGTTTATGTGAACTTCTTGGAGAATCTCAGGCTGCAGTCACTTGCAGGGATTATTCCCCCCAACAGCACTCCAGTTCTGCTCACACAAACACACTTGATTTAATTGAGCGCTCTATTATTACTACTTTCAACTACTAGTTTTAGCTCGGTGCTTCTGTTTGCGAAAGCTCAGACTCGACAGCTCCATGCAATCTCACACATTGATTCCAGCAAGATGAAGCATCAATACAATACACGAAACAGCCAAAAAATATGCTAGTTTAAAAAGTGTAATAAAAAACTTAAAAAAACACATAAACAGCATTGTTTAACTTATGTGTGTCTTGAAGTTTCCTAAAAGGTTTAGAGGACTTTTGAAATAATTTTCTTCAGTGACTGTGGCCTATAAACTTCAGTGATTGTGCACTTGAAAGCACTGCCCCCTGCTGGACCATCACCCAGAGGTTTAAACAGTGAGAACTAATCTAATATGCTGTTAGTTGGAGTGAATGTAGAGAGAATTGTTCATTATTTATAGGTTTAACATTGAGTTGACATCCATTTGTGTCCATCCATGTTTTCTGTAAGCAAACGTATCTGTGCGTCTCACTGTTTTTTTTTCACTTCGATTATGCAATGATGAGATGATAAATCTGTCCAATCAACCATAAATTACTAAACACTATCTGCAGTTTTATCTCCAACAAATGAGGTTCATGTTCAGACAGATAAAGAGGAAACTGCCTGCTTGGTTACCAGTGTGAAGGTAAAGATATTACCTGGATCACAGGGGAAATTATAGAGGTCCAGAGGTTTCAAAAGTAGCTAGTATTTCCAGACTTATCTTAATTCCCAAAAAATATTTAAATGAATGATGTGACACTGCTCAGTTCCGAATTTTAATTACGTGTTTACAGTATGAAAAACCTTAATGTCCCAGTGGAAGCATATCATGTTCAAAAGAGTGGTGTCCAGATCCAGGTGTAGTGAACCATACAAGGTTAGGGGTTGAGATCTGTGGTTCTCAGGCGTTAGAATATATCCTGTTTTTAAAAAGTTTGTACATGTGATACAAACAAGACTTTTAGCTGGTGTGTATTTCTGCATTTTAGGCACAATTCCAGGTCTTGGTCTTGTGATGATAAGTCACCTCGGATAAAGTGTCACTGGAAGGTGAGTATTTATTCAAAAACACAACCTTTACAACCTGAAAAGTCAGTTGGATTGGAAGTGCGATGATGTCAACACAACACAAACACAATAGCTGAGTCACCTGGATCCACCGTCGACCCTTTCACCTTGCAGGTTATGTTATGGTTATTTTTTTTTTCCTGTAAGACTGTAAAAATGACTGCTCCTTCCCCAAACCCGTGAGGAAGTTCCGTCAGGATAAGCTTCAATTAAGCCTGTCCTTCACTTCCAATAAAACCCCACCCACATCTGGGAGGATAATGTCCCTAAACTTAACACTCACCCTACCACTTCAATACCCTGCTTTTTAATTCATCATAATTACTAGTCTTTCCTATAACTCTACATTTGCATTTGTATATTTTAGCTTTTGAAAGATTTATGATTGTCTTTGAACTGCATTATTTACTTATGTCCATGGTAGTTTGTTTTTTGTCTGGTCTCTCTTATAAAAAGCGTCTCTAATCTTAATGAGAGCTGGTAAAAAGAAAGTCAAATGAAATAAAGCTTGACTCCCACGTTCCTTCCATGTTTCCCTCCTTCCCCTCCACCCTAAACAACCTGTGAGCCTCTGATTTATTGTTATTACAGCTGAGCTGGATGAAAAGAGTGGCAGGGGCACAGACAGGAAAGGCAGCAAGGAGGGAGGGACTGACGTGGCCCAAGGCTAACAACCGCAGACAGTACATGGCCTTTTCAATTGTGTGGGCAGATATGGCATTTTAAACACGCCTGCTGCTGCAACCTCCATTTCCTCATGTAGGCCGATTGTCGTCTGGTAGGAAATCAAACTTATTTCAGACGAACATAGTCGGTACATGCTGTGAAAAAAACATATCACGAGAAAATGTGATGTAATATTTTAAACAGTTTAGATAAATCATACAAAAACACTATATTTATAAAAGATTTACTAGTACATTCTTGACTCTTTCTTGGATTGTTTGGCCTTAATCTGCAGTCGTGTTTATACCTAGTTGTTGCAGAAAAATTGGACTAGTTCTGATGGATTTTGCAAACACAAGACCCCCAAAACCAGAAGTCAAGGCGACAGTTTCCAGCACTGATTACATATTCCTAACCGCTACAATCATGTTTGTCATTCATTTTCTGTCCAGCTAGTACCTTCAGACAAGCACTGTACGATGAGTCAAACAGCATCGGCCTCTTTGTGCCAAAATGATTGTTGTTTAAAACCAGAGAGCCCAGTAATTGTCCAGATGTTTCATAGTTTTGACCCTCCTTCAACATTATACAGCTGCATACAGCCTCGCTGATTGACTGACTAATTCACTCAACTAAAGCCTGCTGGGAATATGTTTGCAATCAAAACGCATAATCTCTTCAATGTGGAGAAGAACTGCTCCCAGATCAGTGATATGTCTGGCAAAATCCAACAACTTTGTATTCTGTGCACTGATGTAAAAGTTCATCAGTCAAGAGCAGTTACAAATGTACTTCTTCATGTTCAAAAAGAAAAGTTGAAAAGTTCATGTTTGACTCTTTGTGTGCCTGTTGCAGTTTGACACTATGATGAAATCTCGGTGTAACCTCATCCGATTTTTATCTGAATGTTGTTTTCACCTGAGCCCCAGCGCCAGCGGATCCAGTGTTGCTTTAAGAATAACAATAAACTTGCGCACATCGTTTCAGGATTTGGTAAATATATGTGAATTCATCCAGCCTTAGGTTAATTTTTATACATGTAAATATGTATGTCTGTACAGCTTATGGAATAGTTTAATGCAACTCTTAGCTTAACATTATTTTTTGCTTTTGTCTTGAGTTGTTGTTTAGCGCTTGTGTCTGATGTAGTGACAAAAAAAAAATGGACTTGGTGCAAAAATTATGCTGTGTTGGATCTCTGTTTCTATCATTATTGTATGGAGCCTGAAGCCCTGAAGGCGTCATTTAGTGATTGGAAGTGGAAATTCATGCAAGAGGACTTAAAGATGACTTCATATTTACCATTTTAAATCTTTGCAGCATAGCAGTTCATCTCCCAGCTATTATCTTTAAACCAAGTTCACAAACTTCACAATCTGCATGATTTAACAGTCGCAGTGCTGTGTCTGTGTTCCTGTAGATTCTACTTAGTGACAACCAAATTTCATTTTTCAATAGCAGATTGAGGACATTTGTGACATTGAGGACACAAGTGAGGACATTTTGGTTGGTCCTCACTATTTTTGACCCTCAAAAAGGGATTTTTGAGGGTCAACACTGGGTTTTAGGGTCAAGGTTAGAAGGTTTTGGTTAGGGTAAGGGGCTAGGGATTGCATTATGCCAATGAGTGTCCTCACAGGGTTAAATGGAACAAACGTGTGTGTGTGTATGTGCGTGTGTGTGCCACCCCAAGGTCAAAACCTGTACATAGGCCTCATACCAAGGTGGACTTAGGCAACTGCAAAAGTGTCCTTTATGTTTCCCCCACAATAAAGCAAATTCAGTGAAGTGCCGCCGCAGTAAGGCAAACATGATGAAATGCACTTGGAGCCAGTGTCATTGTGAGCGTGTTTGCAGTCATTTAGTTCAAAGCCCACTGTTCCTAAAGAGCTGGGGAACCCATGATCCTCGGGGGCTGCAGTCCTGCTTGTTTTCTAACCATGCCTGCCTTACTCACAGCTCCTTGAGATTCTGATTGAGGGAACACACCTGAACCCGGTACTTGAGAGTGGGCAGTGCAGGGATGGTTGGACAACAAGCACGACTGTGTGTTGGTCCTAACTTCAGTGGATTTCGTGTAAGGAAGTGAGGATTTGTATCCATGAGCACTGATTAATAACCCAGATTTATACAAAAGTATGTTTTGAGGTACTAATAAAGTTGTCACCGTTCCTCTAATACTCTTCTTTTGCAAGTTACAGCCTGTGTGTTTCATTGGTTTCAGTGAAGCGGGAGTTGTAAATCTCACTGAGCACACAGAGTAGCACGTTATCTTTGAACCCCATAAAAAACAAAAACTTATTTCACGTGTGTGAGTTTAGTTTTTACCAGAACACTAACACTGTTTCCCCCTCGACCTGCTGTTTCCTGCTTCCTATTGCCCACAGTTTCACACGCTATATTCCCACCATCCACCTCTCCATCTCTCCCCTCCACTACCACGTCTCCTTCTCTCTGTGTGACGGCATCTGTTACTTACTAGCTCCGTGCACCCCTGAATCTCCTTTCTCTGCTCTCATCACCTCGCCCTTCTCCATCACATCCACTTTACTAACACTCTCCTCTTTCTGCAGTTGCCCCCTTCCTCTGATTCCCACTTTACACTTCTGACACCATGTCTACCTTCCGCTCTCCACTTCATTCGTTAAATCTGTAACCATCTGAGTGCTGAGCTACCAGCTGGCACCAGGCAGAACCTGAACATCTGGGTTACAGAACTCGGCCCATAACGGAGCTCCAAAGGATACGCAGCTGTATAAACAGCTTATGTGTAAAAATGCAAACTATGCAGCTAAGCACATGGGGTCCTCACCAGGTCACAATGAAAAGAAATATTATTAATAATGATAATAATGACAGAGGAAATACCTTTGCTTGAGACGTGACTGTGTGCTCGTGTGACAGTAGGGCATGGGAAAAATGACAGAGGCCTCAGGCTAAGATTAGATACTAGCATGCAGGGTTCAGTAAGTCACATTGAAAAACATATTGTACGGCAGTTATAGTTAAATACATATACAGTACCAGCACAGCCACAAACAATACCTATAGGAAAAGACCAACAGCATGATAATACCACTCCCACGTGCAATGTGAAGCTGCAGCTTATGCTCCATTCATGCCAAGTTTTTAACCATTTTTACAAGCAGTCGAATGGGAAATAAGGTGAACACAGATTTTAGGAATTTCTGACTATCACAAAATCTCCCAGTTGGCACATAGAATGTACCATTGGGTTACAAATAAAATTATTGTCGATCAGTATGCTTTACAGGTTCATCCTGTTTCATTTTTATCAATATTCTATCCTAGCCATATGTATGTCGGTGGTATTTTATTTTGAGGTGTTTCCTGTTACAGAATCAATATGGAGCAATTATGTGTTTTGAAGCATCTGAGACAATTAAAACTCTGCTGGTCATGTCATTAAATTTGAAGCGGTGAAATAAATGTTCAAACTGTTTTTATTTTGCACATTCTATTTTGTATTATGAAGCATTTCTTAAATTTAAAACCAGCCCAACACCCCTCTAATGAAAGTGTGACCCTTTTGAGGTTCGTCACATGATTTTTCAAGCACTGATGGTTTCAAAACATCTTGCCAAAATCATTGTGGTATGACTGTTCTAGCCCTACATCTTGATCCCAACCCTTTACAGTAGGGGACAGCCTAACTAAAATGAAATCAGGTCATATTACACACTGTGAGTTTACCTTTTTATGTTTTTACTGTTGAATAATTGTGCCTGGTGAATGTATCATCCAAGTGATGTGCTCGGCGGGTTACTAATATACAGATTTAATCTAGGTTGTAAAATAATATTTTAATTTGTAACAGTTATAGACACTGCTCTAATATATCCTCACATACCTGGTGCTGCCTATGGGTCACATATGTTTAGCATACCTAAAAACAAGGGAAAGAGACTTACAAAATCTTTATACTGGGTTCCAGCAGACCCATTGAGAAATCACTTTGTCTTTTTGTGCAATAATTAATCAAATAAGACACAACATGTTAGTCATTGTGATCTGGAAGTGTTGGTTTTATATGGAACCAGGATAGACAACCCTGTCCTGCATCATCATTTATATTTTGAAGAATGATGCAGACTGAATTACATTTTTCTCAAGACAATGAGGAAATGTAGTTAATCAATGTATTTGGCATGTTGGCAAAGGGTTGACACTGAATATATCAGTAAATTGTTCCACGACTTGTTTTATGCCAAAATATCCAATGCAATGTCCAAAAGATAAAAACATTCTAGCACTTGACTTATTCAAAAACACTGCTTCTCAACACCAGGCCACAGACAGAGTTTCATTATGCATGGAAAAACACAGCCCTTCCTATTTGTTTCAGTTTTAACCGAGCTGAGACCACCAACACAGGGGGGCTCCATCGCAATAACACATCCGTGTGCAGGTTGGATCTGGTTCAGCCTTTTCTGCAACATACCATCATCCAAGAGCAGGCAAGCATCCATTCCTTGCGGATGGTTTTGTAACAGGAGCTCCATTTCTGCAGTTTGGTTTCTAAGCTTTTTAAATTTACATGTTCATCGTTTCAACTGGATCTGATCAATGTCAGTGTCTTACCATCACTTGCAAAAATAAACCCCCACCAACCTCTTAGGCTATTTTACTGCAAAAGAATGTGTTTAAATATTTAATCTTGCCCACACTTTTGTGAATCAAAACACTGTCATTGAAACATAATTAATTAATTAAAGCCTTTAATAGTAATTTTTGGAGACACATTTGGGAAATGGATTTTGCTCTGTTCATTAGCCTACTGTGTACATAAGACATGAGAGGGATATGTTTTAAATGTTTCAACTTTGGGTCCCTTCCAGATTTTCGCCTCAAAAACAAATGAAAAATTGTAAAATAAAAGTTGAAATCTTTCTTTTGATGCTGATTTTCTTCACTGAGATGTATTTTTAACAACCTCGATTCTAGATAATCTTCAAGAATTCCTGAGCGCTTTTGCAATTTCTCATATAACTGTTTGTAATCCGAACACAACGTTTCCAGACAGACAAAGCTGAGGAATTCAAGTACCTTTTGCATCTAAAGTATGCAGAAAACTATGCATATACTTATGAAAGCATGGTACTTTCCAAATGTTCTCCAATGCAACTATGTGTGGCACAAAAGCTACCAGGCACACACACAAGCAAAGGACCCAAAAAGTCCCTTCTGAGCAAAGCTGAAGTGCACACAAAGGCTTGGGCATAGTGCAACAATGGAGCGGCACACAGTTCATGAATGACTAAGCCAAGCTAGATGAGTTTGGGCTAAACTAGGATTACTTGCATGTAGACCATAACACAAGTGACTACTCATACATAGCCTTTCAAAATTCAACAAAAGCCTGACCTGTCTTGGGTCTGCTCAGTGTACATTTAGAAGAAACCCAGATGTGGGCAGTTCTGTGTTTGTGTGTTGAGTGGATTATAATAGATTATCTCACAGGGAGCCATTGGCCTATTCTCTTTTCCCTCAAACTCCAAAACAACACTCGGGCCCACTTGAGAGTACTCTGGGCTTGGATGAGCTTTGCCTCTGGCACAGAGTCATCAGCACAAGAATCTGGCTGCCCTCCAAAGACAATATTTGTCAGAGTAGCCTTGTTTCAAACCTTTACTGTTTATTACATTCTGCAGCCTCCACTCTTTTAGCATCAGAGATGGGGTTTCAGATGCAACCTTAAGATTCCAGTGAAAAGCCCTTTCATGTTTTTAATCACTCTAAAAATGTTCAAAGGGCCCTGTAAGTGTTTTAATCAGTCTGCACAGCTGCACAGAGAGTGAAAAAAAACTGAATTAATTTTTCATCTGCGTCACATGGTTCAAATCATTTTCTTTCAGTTTTCTTTGAGGCTTTGACTTAAGGAGTGTCCACTTTGTGTGTCAACCCATTGGAGGAGAAAGATGTAAGCAGTCTGGATTCAAGAACAAGTATGGACCACAATGAATCACATCTCACCCATATTCCTGAAGTCTTGTCCAGATTTTAAATAAGTTCAAATATCGGCAAATATAGAAACAGTAATTTCTCTGTGTGAGATTTTGTGTGAGTCATTTTGGCCTTAATAGAATAAAAGTGCAAAGATGTCAAATTAATCTGCTGCTAAGTATAAGTTGTATTTGTTGAGAGAACAAGCTAAACCTCCTGACCCTCCGGACACAGACATTTGGCTGTTGGAAAGTAATTGACTCCTGTTAAGCAGAATGCCTCACTACTTAAAAAACTTCACAGTTCAATAAGCCTTTAAAGTCAACACGTCGGGTCGAGTATCAAAAAGCCTAAATGTGTCCTGTGTTTAGAGCTGTCAGCTTCCTGCACCTGCAGGCTCGGCATATGGCAGAAGTCTGGACCTCCCATAATAAGTTAGTCACGATATTGCAAAGTAAAAAAAAATTGTTTGTGAGCGCTTGTGGGGAGATTAAGAGAGAGACATTTTCATTTTGCTGCTCTTAAGGTTGGAGTGAAACCACTTGTCATTTCAAGAGTCTCACCACAAATTTCAAAAGAAATCTTCGTTGTTGGCTATATTTACAGTGTTACTGTGTTACTGAGCTTTTCCTGATTAGTGAGTATAAGTCCAGTGAATACATTTTTTTCTTGGTTTTGCTTTTGCAGACATCTTCGCTGCGCAAGTCTGCTTCTTGGCTTTGCCTCTAATGGATAAAACACACCACAGGACCAGATTATTCTGTCTTCTCAGCAAGAACATCAAGCTGCTTTGTAGATCAAAGTGACATGTGTGCCTTCACATCTGAGTGTGTGCCCTCACATTTCTGTGTGTGGTGCCAGCTCCTTCGTCTTAACTGCAGCCTGTACACTGTGGATGGCACGCGGCCACGGCTCAGGTTCTCCATCATAAAGGAGCGGAAACCCTTTCTGTCTATTGTTTGAAAGCTCTCCCGATGGCACACCAGCCACAGCTCTCAACAGTGCAGATTTGCAAATGTTCTGTGTAATGTTAATAGAAAATGAGTGCTGAGGTCTCCCTTGAATGACTTTCCAGCATATTAGTGCCAGGAAGCCGTTCATTTTAATGTCAGTGGTGTATTAGAGTTGCTATATAGTGTTTTGACTGTAACTATCCCAGCATTTACTCTAAATATACACACAGCATTCTTCTTCTGCTGAGCGTATCTTTAAGGCATAGTTAAGTAATTACTGGAGATTTTAAAATAAACATATCCGGTGCACAGTCTCAGTTTAGTTAACAGGATGATGGCTACCACCCTTTCATGGTGTAGATCCAGCACTGTATAACACTTGACTTGATGCCTGGAGAACATGACACACGAACTCTCATGTGCTGCACAGGGCTTCTGTCCAGCCTCTCAGCTTGGCGGTATCCTGCATATTTCACACCGTCTCAAAGAACTTTTTGTTTTTAAGGCTGAGCCATCCCAGTTACTGAAACAGCCTGACATGCATGGTATGTATACCACGGCGATATGCATTGAAATCTGGCCAGTGTCTCATCCTTACAGTTAAAAACAGCTGGACTTTATCTGGCACCCCACCACCACCTGCTCTGGAATCTGCAATCAAGACCACCTTCAAAGTGGTTAATCAGCTGGTGGAACTAGAGAAAGGTGTGAAGATAAAGTGCAATACCAGACTACTGGAAAAATACAAGAGACTGCACCATCTGAAGCACTTGAGGCTCCTAAACACAGGCTCACAGCACTGGCAAGTTGGCTAAGGAGATATCCCGCAGAGGCAAAAATGTCAAATGCCCTGTTCTCCAAAGAACCATGCAAGGTATATTTCCATTTACAGTGCAATACCACAGTAAAGAGAGCCATTCAAAGAAAGCACTAGTTGAAGAGCATATGGCCAGTGGCTGCAGGACCTGAGAGCAGACCACAGGCATTTTACAGAGTACCAGACGTTCAACAGCTGGACAGCACCCGGTCCAGACATGATCTACACCTACTGGCTAAAGAACGCAACAGCGGTGCATGAACGCCTGGCAACACGGATGAATCAACTTGTAGGTGCAGACTCCCACCCAGACTGGACTACATAAAGAAGGTGCTTCCGTGTGCCAACCAATAATCTGCCTCTCCACAAGATGAAGATTGCAACAGGCATTAGAGCTGCCACGGGTCCACATTGTCGAATGCATGACTATAGCTCAAAAGGGCCCTGGAAACAAACCGGAAACCAGATGTGACATATCAATCACCGGAGTCTATTGGATTACTTAAATGCAGGCGATGGCTTTGTTTTGGGATTTGATTGTTGGGCTAATTTTTAAATATAATTAAAATGAAGGTAGGATTTTGCCAGGGATGGATGTGAACATGGGCGGCAGTCCTCAGTCAGGCAGGTAGCATCTCTGATTAGCTGAACTACCAATGCTAATGTTTAGCAACTAGCATGCCGACCAGGTTCACCATTTTGAGTTGAGTATATACTTTGTTTTAGCTACTCATCTGCATGGACATTATGGTGATATTACATACCCTGGCAGATTGTTTGTGAACAGTTAGTTTAGCTTAATAGCTAACGTTTATTATTTAGCACAAAGTGCAGCTAAGTTTGATGGGAGCCGTATCAGTGTTGTACGTCTTCCTCAACAAGTATTTAGAAGTTATTAGTTTAGCATTGGTGCTGCTTGAAAAGTTAAGGGAAAACCAAACAAACAAAGAATTTTTAATTTAATTTTCCTATAATAGTTTAAATATTTCAGTCTCAGCCAAAATCATGGAGCTACCTTCCCATCCACAAAGCCATGTTGCTAGCCAATACACTATGAGAAAAGCGTCCGTGAACACCTATGGCTGAGCTCACATGTCATAATATAATATAAAAGTTTTGGTCCATCCCTACCGGTACAACAATTGTTGGCCCCTAGCGATAGAAGGTATTACATTAATGATTAAGTGTATTAAGTCCATTAAAAAGAAGGCTTTTCAGGGTCTGTTTTTTCCTGTTTCTTTAGCCTACGTCATCAATAATTTCACTGTCTCGGTATTTGCACTGGCATCCACTGCTCTCAGCCATCATCAAGTTCAATCCCCACAGCCTGGCACCAGTCAAAGGTAATACAGTGAAATCCTGTCCTCTTCACAAGGAATGATTGTTTTGGAATGGATTTAGATTTGCTCTCCATTAGAGGCTTTAACACTCTCAGTCGCTGCATTATCTGGGCTCATCAATGACTGTCAAAGTGCAGGAGGAAAGTTACATTGCCAAACCTCGAGCAGGACACCTGACACCACCTCTAATCTTTGGCCGCCTGAAATACCAACCAGGTGAACAGAAGCACACACAGAGATATTGTTGTTGAAATGATGATGATTGATGAAGGGCCTTCGCTGTAATCTAATGCCACATCCCACATCCTTTTACATCAACAGACCAACTGTGTTTAATGTCATTTCGGTTAGTCATACTTTTGCTATTTATATGTTCAATAAAAGGATTGGTTTTTTGATTTTTTTGGATTTGTACCACCCTCATGTTTGTACTGTATGTTAAATATGAACCACAGCCGGCAGTCAACTACTTTAGCTTAGCATAACAACCTGAAAGCAAGGAAGGCCGGCAAGCCTGGCTCTGTCCAAAGTTCAAAAGATCTGACTAGCTGTTCAACACAAATAGCAATATTAAAACAATATAACCTTTTTATCCTTCTAGTCTTGCATTCATCCTTAATTACCATAATAAGTGGTTAAGAAAAGCCAACACTGTGTGTCTTTCCCTTGAGAGGAAACCTGTCTATGTCAGGTCAACACAGAAAGACATACGAAGACCCAAACAAACTTTGACAATCACACCTACGGGCAATTTAGAGTCACCAATTACCCTAACACCCATGTCTCTGGACCGTGGGATGAAAGTGGAGGAAATCCATGCAAAAATTAGGGAGAACATGCAAATTCCACAAGGAAAGGAAACAGCCACCCGGTGGATTTGAACTGTGGACTTGGTAGTTAACCTCAACCATTCTGACCTATTGTAGTCCCCCTGGTTTCCATATCCAAAGGTAATAAATAACCCTGGTTAAATGTCGTGACTAAACCCAAACACTGAGTGCTATAAGTTATTACAACTTCAACATCCCAATAAACATGAACAGCATGGCATGTTATTTTCAGAAGTGATGAAGCCAATTAACAGAGAACTCCCCCCCGCAGGCATTTTTTCTCAAACACCTGCTTTTAAAACGGGTTCCTGACCGGCCTGGGTCGGGGTAATTTGATGGAACTCCCTCTTCACACGTGCTTCATGTCCTTTAAGAGTCCCTGTAACTGCCTGTGATAGGTAAGCAGCGGTGCACACCATCAGCCTGGAAACAGAGCGTTTGAGAGGGGACGTGGTGTCAGCCAACCACTGCTTCTGAGGGTAACAGCTGCCTATGGCACATTCTAACATATAGCTGCAGCTCCTGCTTCCTGTTAAATATTCCTTTACATCCGACCAAAACAAATGTGTTTCTTAAAATCCAATCTTTGTTTGGAGACAAAGTACCATAGCAGATGATACTGATTGGAGGCACGCTGCATTAATACAATTCATTCTGCTAGCTCTGTTTTCTGTTGCCTTTATAATGAGCTGGTCCAGAGCCCAAGCCCTTGGGAGCAGTATAATCACAGTTTAATGAGCTGTATCAGGACCAGTGCAGAGAGCTGGGGGATTTGGAGACTTCTTGATGAGGCTACAGGCCTGAACCGTTACCCCAAATGCTCCCATAACTGAACATCTGGATTTAATGGCAATAAAACACAATGTGTGTGACTGTTATTTAAGCCTGTATTAGGTTTGGCCAATCCAGCTCATATTTATCAGCAAATTAGTTCCAAAAAATGAAGGCTCACAATGTTCAATTGCTTCATTTATCTTCTGCAGCAACTCTTACGTACACAGTACCACCCGTGGTATGTGAATGGCACCCAGCGTGTACAGCTGTATTTGTAAATTCTACTGCTCTGGCATTTCATAATTACAGAGAAAGAATGCTTTTCATTATTGAGCTGCATTGTATGTTTTCCCTACATTATTTTCTTTTCATTAAAACGCTACTTTTCCCATGCATTCACTGCATATTTCTATTGCCATGCATGAGTGCACAGGGTTGGGATTTTGTGTGTGAGTGTGTGTGTGTGTGTGTGTGTGTGTGTGTTTAAAGTAGCAGAAACAAAAAAAAACTGATGACAGATCAAATATACCTGTTGAGACCATAAGCCACCAGATCTAGCTGCCACAGTAATGCTATCCAGTGTTGTACAACGTGAATGTATGTAGAAACATTTCCAAGCATAGCGAGTAATATGTGCCAGCACACCTGAAGTGTTGCTCAACAGTCAAGCATGTCAAGGGTTTTACTTTTTCAAAGCAGCACCAGTCTACAGTACATTGACAATCAGTGCTCCTCCGATTTCCAAAGCAATGGACAAATCTTGGCACATTACCTGTAGACTACTTGATAGTTGGTGTGGTAATGGACACCAACAAACACAAACAGTCACCTGTAGGAACACTAATGTTACAGATCACATTAAGAAAAGGCAGGTTAGTGTCACTGCAGTTACAATGCATGACAATTCAATGGTGCCAACCTGGCCACTAGTTTGGGCAACAAAATGGGGGAAAAAATCACAATTCTACCAGAATTGCCAAAGCCGTAATAAATTATTATAATTAAGTGGGAAAGTGAAAAAAATGTCAATGCTGCCTACAGCCTCATTTGAAGTGTTGCTATGCAGCCACATTTTAATAAAAATATAGACAAAGCAATTTTTCATTTCACTCTGTGCAGTCAGTCACATCCATCTTTTTCAAAAGATCCAATGGTGCATAGCTGAGCTTTACCATGTAAAATGTTAGGACAAGTGAAATGACAAAAGCACTGAAATATTTGGTCTAAGGGAAGGAAAAAACTTTGATGCACTAGAAAGCGAAATTAGCTCCGGTGGTGGTTGTGTTCTCTTACTTGTGTAAATATACTTGACATGTTTAGCAAAATAAAAAAAATCTAAGGCTAAGGGCAAACTTTGGAAATCATCTGCTTACATGACACATAATACTGCAACTGGAGAGTCTGATACCGAGCACCTTTTGTTCCTGGAAAATAACTGGGCTGCGCAGTTACTGGAATATGTGGAACAGTTGTTTACCTTGAAGAACAGCGACTGCAAGAAAAAAAAAAACAGTTTTTACCTGGAAGGCTGTTTACGGAGTTTTTCTGTTGCAGCCACTTAAGTAAATTAGGAACTCCTTCACTGTAATGACACACACACGAATACAAGGAAGATCTCAATTATATGAAACAGAAGACCCAAAGCTTTTGAAAACAATCTTCTCTGCTCTCTTTGCAAGGGAGACGATCAAGTACCACAGCAGAAAGAGGTTGAAACTGAGGTCATTTCAGATTTAATCATCATTATCTTTTATTCTTTTAAACATTTTACCCTGATTTATATTAATTTCTTTTGCCTGTCTGTCTGTTTTGCACACACTGCCTGAATTGTCAGGGTCTCCATAGACAGGTGAGGATGTATGTGGGTTCCTTTTGAATGGAAACTGACTGGAAGGAGACCCTTCCCCAGAGGAAGCTCTCTGAGAGACTGACAGCCAAGACATATAAAAGGACAACGTCTGTGTTTGTACAAGTGGTTCACATAGTCCCAGACATATTTCTGAATGAGACTTAGTGACGGACGAGTTTCGGATCGCAACTTTTTCCTCTCTGAAGGGTCCAGTGAATTACAGACACCAGCCTCACTTCTCAGGAATTTCTTTACAAGCCCTACTGTGCTACACCTGTGACCAAACAGTACTATCTACACCTCATCTAGATATCATTTAGTGTTATCCGTGTACTGTTAATTTATCATTATGGGCATTTATGATTTATGACAGTTGCTAGGAGATATGCGAAGCAACTGACAAAGCGTAACCCACGCCAGGGTTTATTTTAAATTTCAACACCTAATTGATTATAAAAGCGGCTGAAATGTAAACTGCATTTTTCCAGGTCTGGCCAGTTTCTTTTGTTTACTACTATTGCTCCATTTTTATATCTTTGGTTTTGGGAGCAAGAGGAAGAGAAGCGAGAGAAGATGAAAAACATCGAGCAATGGGCTCCACCACATATTGATTGATAGCATGTGTATAAGGATACCACTTGGTACTGAGCGAGTGTATGACCCAAACCCAGGCCACCTGCTGTGGTTTTGGAGAGAGCTAAGTTGATCCCACAACACAGCGGAGGCCGTTCTGATTCAGACGGTTTAAACAAGGACATCCTGGCTAGAGTCCTTCAGTCGGTCAATCAGCTCGTTCAGTCTGAAGTTCAAAGTTGAAAAGGTTTGAACAGAGGGTGAATGTTGTCTTTGCTCCAAAACTCATTTTTCGAGGGGAGAAAAGGTTTTTGGGGAGCATCATCAATCACTGTTCTTGAAGTCAACAGAATGCACTATAGAAAGGTATTTTGTCAATGAGAGGTTTTTTTTTTTTCATTATAGTCTCATAGGCAAGACACAAGTTTACCTTTTGGATATCTCATTTTGAAACCCATGACTCAAGGCATGCCGCAGCCAAGTTTACCCATATGTCATTTAGAAGATTTCAATAAATGTCTTCTGTTTGCTCTTCGGTCCAATCCAACTTTATGAGCTAAGTGCAATTCCACTGCACTTTCCTTTCTAGATGCCTTTTTTTCTCTTGACAGTTTTGTACATATCAGCTGAAACCTCTGGCTGTCTCTGTTGCACAGAGAGAATGGCCCGTGGCGGCTGCCAGCTACCAAACACACAACTGTGCTTGTCAGTCCTGGGACACACCACAGTCAGTGGCTTGGACGGTACACAGATAAGATAACACACGGCCCAGCCACTTCCCCTTTTCCCACATTTATCAAAACGAGGTTGATTCACCTCGTATGAACTGTATTTCTGCTGTGATGTCCGTCATCAGCCAAGAAAAGAGCAAACAAAACACGTAGCGAAAAAAAACAAAAAAAACGTGCATGATTGATGCAAAATAATTCTCGTTGTCAAGTGTTACACTTTTTGTTTTTCGTTGTTTATTGCGGCCTGTAGCACATAAGTAGCTGGACTGCATAGAAACATATGTGCATGTTCTACATAAGGAAACGATTGTCAATATTTTCAGAGCATATTGTTATGTTCCTCAGATGTTTCACAGCAGGACTGAAAGCAAATTAATTGTCCACAGTGCTGTTTGCTGAGGCACCTTAAGACTGTAAAACTGTAAAAATTTCCCTGCTCAATTTTCCACCCGTAACAGCTCTCGATCGACATATTTTTATTAAGTCCACCCAGTTTAACTATTCTGCTTGCGAATAATAATAATGACATACATAATAACGCAATTTGTGCAGCAGTGATTAACGAGTACAAAAAAACACACCAAGCTGTGATGTTGGGTGTGGTCAGAGGACAAAGACACATTAATCTTTCAACTCACTGAGGCTAGTGCAGCCATCTCCTTCTAAATCCAGTGTGGAGATACTTTTAATTTTTGGAATCCAAAACTCTAGCTGAATAATGCAGGAGACATCACACAAAAGTAAAGTATCCTTCCCTTTTTTTTGAGTAAACTTTACTAGGGTAAACCACCCAGTTTGAATGTTGTGAAGTGGCTTGTTATCTATACGCATATAGTCATTTGGCACAATAAGACTTCTGTTTTGCCACTTGCCTTTCCAGCGGCCAACCATGCACATTGGTAAATTGTCTGCACTTATATAGCACCTATGTACCTGTTGGTACTCAAAGCATTTTACTTTACATCTCATTCACCCATTCGCACTCACACTCACGCACCGGAGCAATACGGAGCTGTGTCTTGCTCAAGGACACTTTGACATGGAAGAGCCAGGGATCGAACCAACAACTGTAGGATAGGTGGACGGCCCCTCTAAGTCAGCAGGTGGCCTACTGATTTATTCTTATGAATATGATAATGACTTTTGACTTCCCAGGTATTATATTAGTCAAATCGCTTCACTAATTTATTTAACCAACACTAATTAAAGGGCCATAACTTTATTTGCTCACTTATTTTTCAAAAGACGAGTTGTTTCCAGTTTTTCTTAGTGCTACGTTCTTCTCTCACAAATAGCTTTGGTGGCGCTAATTTGTTTTAGCAGCTCAGCAGCAGATGAGAGCTGGCACTAAACCACACAAGCACTCTTTCTCTTCCCCACTTTCTCCACCCCCTCACACAAAGACACACACACACACACACACACACGCACACACACACTTCCTACTTTTTACTGTACACTCTAATGTATGTACCAAATGTTTAGGATCTCTCTATGCCAAACTTTCTCCATCTGTCCCTTTCTAAACTTGTCAAATCATCTTACATGTATACACATGTATATCTATTTCACTCTTTCCATTTTTTAGAAATAATCGATTTTCAACTTGTAAAACGTTTGTTTAGCATCAAATCGCGTCACATTCTTAGTGGTAAAAATCTGTGTTGACCTACAATAAGCGATTTACTATTACTGTAGGTGGAAAATGTTCCAAATAACCTTGTACACAGTTTTCCAGACACCATCCTACGCAGGTAAAAACCTACAGGAGCACAAATCTCAATAGAGAAAATAAAGCCAAAACTATGAATAAAATCAAGCAACATTGTATGTGTTTTCTACTTCATCCCAGCATGTTTTCTATTACTATCATATTAAGTAGGGAGCAGCAAAACGCCAACGCGTTACAGCCAAGATACAACATTAGGAGCAGAGATCCTCAGAGACCTGATAGTATCTTGGCAGGATGTATGAAAAATGTGTGGAAATTTTCAAGGTTGCTTGGACAAAACATACAGGAGCCATTACCCACTCAAAACACAAGTCAGTTACCGTTCAGTCTTGGCCTTTTTCCAGGTCATTATCATCTAAAATCAGTGGGGGAAAAAAGATTTAAAGCCCAGAGAGAAGCAAAATAATAAAATCAAACAATAAATCCTGCATCTGAGTGGAGGTGTAGATCATACTGCATGCACACACAGACAACAGCTAAAAGCACTTGTGTGACAGCTATCGAGGAAAATAAACACGGCCACCAAGAGATATAAGCATCTGTAATCCTCTGGAACAAATGCACACTGTGATGAATGGCTGAATGACAGCTTAAAGACAGAGCCTATTTGTATGGGCGTACTTCTTCATGGCAACATTACTCACAGGCTGCGTGTACAGTTGTCAGGCAATTTTCTCTCTCTGCAAATAGCACTTCTTTTCTGGTATGCCGTACATGCCTGCACATTAGTTCTGTTTTACAAAAAATGCCCTTCAATTACTGCAGTTGACATCCACCAGAAAATGAAATTGTAGTCAACAAATTACCACTAGTGGCTAAATAATCTCTCATTTCTTATGGAGACACACAAGAAACACATGCTCAAACATAAACCTGATTTTAATGTGAAAACCACTGTATATTCTCCATCTTTATACTGAGCACATGCCACTAATGTAGTTTAATGTCACGCTGGAGCCTGTAAATCTCCAAGTGTGCCGGAACAAGCACCATTGCAGCTACAAGTGGATCACGTTTTTATGTTGATTTGTCATTTTAACAGATGGTAGACTTTACAGGAAAGGATTCTCACTGGCAGTCGCATTGTTAATGTTGGCGAGACACTGTGTCAGGATGCTGAGAGGAAGGTGAAAGGTCAAGAGGCAGAGTGCTCAGAAAGACAACTGCGCACACGCAACCCTGTGAACCTGCACACGCTTGTGCAGAGAAAAATTCAAGTAGGCTTTGTGCAAACCAAACTGGACATGATGCTAACAGCACGCCTTTAATGTCAGTCTGTAAGTCCGAAACTCTGGTCCACACCTTCAGGTTTCCACAGCTGCTGGATAAACTGCCATAACATTTTGGACAATCATTTTCCAAAAAATGAAACGTGAAATTCTTGACGAATGCGAAATGACATTGATGAATGAAATTTTGTTTAGACAATCGTGTCTAGATGAACCCTTTTTTTTTATCTAGCATCATCATTTGGTCAAAAGCTTTATTAATCCATGTCATGCTTTGTGGTGATGTACCTGCAAAATTAATAAAATGAGCCTGGGCTGTACTTTGTGCTTAGGTCTAATGTGAAGGTCCTATTGTGGAACAGCTAAATTAAGAATGTAAATGTGTGAACCTTGTCTGCTAAATTTTACACTAATATTCAAATAAAGGCAGCAAAACAGCCTCACAGAACCACTGTCATGGATATTAGCTTTTTACATAATCACAAAGTGACACATTCTCTGCACAGCTGTAGATGTACATCGAGTTTAGGACCAAAGTCCCAGAAATCAGTTAGCATTTTTGCACATTTTCAATCCCTCACCATGAAGTTGCTTTTTAGTGGGTTTTTAATTAAATACCTGAAATAATGTTTGGGCTTACCAAAAAATCAAAAAAATTGTAAATACTTGTTGTTTTGTTTTGTTTTTTGCTTTTAACATGCCTTTAAAAATCTAATGACTACGTGGCCTAATGAGACTGGTGAGGTTGATGGAAGCATTGAACATCATGAATATTGTGTAGTTTTTTTTATAATCTAACAACATCTTTTAAGTTCTTAAACTTTGATTGTCTTTAAGCTTCAAAATCATTTGAAACTCCATGAAATGAATAAGCCAATAGGCTTTTTGTCGACAGAACCAGGAAGATGCTAACATTCATGTTGGTCTTAAATATACTGTGCATACACTGTGGTAAATAGGTTTACCATAGTAAATTTCAGATACAGTCCTACTTCACAGTGCGACCACTAGAGCAGCAAAACTTCTCGCTAAACCCTTAAAAAAACAAACTTTTGAATCTTATTGCTGCATTATGCTTTAGATTTACTAAGACATATTAGAATTGTAGGACACACACAGTGTCCACATACACAAACCACATGAAGAGAGATGAGTCTACGATCTGAAACTTACAGACCAGACCACCCTGGAGCTACTTTGACAAAGACTCCCCTACGACTAGTCTGTTTGCATGGGTGTGTACGTCTGTGTGTGTGTGTGTCCAAGTCCACTCCTCAGGCTCCAGACGGGCTCCTCTCCATGTCTCACACAAAGTCAGACAATGTAAGGTGAGATAGGATAATCTAAAAAATTGGGGGTATGACCCTTTAAACTGGTCTTTGACTGAAATCAGTGAGTGCGAGACAAAGACTACGAGAAAAAGCGATGGATTTTAGCCCTCGTCACCAGATGCCATGACTAATGGTGGCATAATAGTGGTGTGAATAAACTTGGACACATACAGCAGACCACATGCAGACAGGCCTGACTGACACACCCTCCGGCCTGGAAATCTATGTGTGTGGCCTGAGCTTCCCTGCCCCTCAACAACCCCCCCCCACACACACACACACACACACACACACAAACACACACATAGACACACACTCCGTCTCTCTCACTTTTCTATCTCTACTTCTGACCCTCACCCACTTCCTTCATTCAAAATTGGAGATTAAAGTAAGCTAAAGACAGGCCCTGAAAAAAGGGTCAAACTTACAACCAACAATGTTTTCGCTCTCCTGAAAAACCCGCCTTACTATATGAGTCAAGCACCTTCCTCTGCTTTACCTCCGTCTGTCTTTTCCCCCTCCTTACATTTCCTCCACCCTCCCCGCTTGCTTCTGGTCTGCGTCCAGTTTTAGGGCTTTGCTGTAACATGGCTTAGGAGCAGGAAAATGGAAATCCTCCACTCCAATTTTTTTCAAATTTGTACCACTCCACTTCTCCCGCTGTCAAATTCACCTCCTCTCTCTTCCTCTTTTCCACCATTCTCCTCGCTTTCCTCCTCCTGCCCCTCTGGTATGTTCCCCATATGCTTTGATGGCTTTGCTCTGAAAGGGGGAAATGATTCAGGCTGCTGGCATGTATGGCAGCACTGCAGCTGGGCAGTGCACCTGCAGCTCTGAAAAACAAGCTGACGAGTGCATGTTCGGGAACCTTTCGGTCCAAGTGTGTGTGTGTGTGTGTAATGCTTGTGTGCACGTACTTTTTTTGCATGTGCACAAACTCCCGCTTTTTACTCTAACCTTCCTCCTTGTTTCCCTCCCTTGCTACTTTCATAAGTTTTTCTCCTGTGTCATTCCCACACACTGCTCTTTGTTTAAAGGTGCAATAGGCTCAATCACAGCCTCGTGGATTCCCAAGTTGGTACCAAGTTTTTATTAAAATTCAAAACCTAAACACCTCGGTAGTAAAGTATGTATATATTTGTGCAGTGAAAAATACCTGAGGCACACAAGAATAAATTATTTTAATAATAATGATTAAATTAGTCTGGAGCTTCAACAAAATTGCCTTTTATATGACTTTTCTGGGAGAGAAAGTATAAAAATGTCTGAAAGAAATTACAGAAAATGAAATTACATTTTTCATTTTTAATTAATGACAAGTGCTGCAACCTCGCTGCCTCCAAAAATCGCACCATAAATCATTTAATTTGCAGAGGGAACCCCAAGAGAGTTTCAAATGCAAGTTTGCAATTCCTGAAATAAGGTCAGTGAATCTATGGAGGGATTTTAAAATTCAATTGTTGGCTGCTTTTAAATGGGCCGTGACGTTTTTATGATTTAATTTCTGCTGAGAATAGTTTGCATAACTATCATTGTGTAGCGTCTCTCATAAGTGGTATCCAGTCAGGTAGTAGTCACTGCTGAAAGGTACTTTGCAGGGAAGATTAGTTTCAACAAGCTATTGTTGTTTCTAAGTGGCAGATAAGGGTGTTCTCTCTCCCTGACTGAAAACATATGACATTTGTGGTTGCAGTGGTGAAAGATATTTCACAGGGAGGTTTGCCGTGGAAACAGGCCAGTGCAGGATGTTCGGCTTTGGGGGTCACCACCCGCTGACTGGAATTAAGGATATAATTACCTCCACACTAACAAGCCAGTTGTCTTGAGCCGCCGCCAGGTGTTTAGCAGGAAACAGTATGTGACAATTTGGGTTTGGTGTACACAAATTAACAAAAACACTTGGGTTTCAAGAACCAGAGAGAGCTTGAGCAAACATTTCGGTAGCTGTCAGAGCTCTTTTCTTACCACATGCATTTATAATCCAGAGACATCTCCTGTCCCAAAGCACCATGGCGTTCGCACCTTGGGAGCCAGATAGGAAGCTGCAGTATGATATTCGCATTTATCACTCTGTGACAGCCTCAGTGAGCACTGGATGTTTTTCAGAGAAGTTAATCCAACTTTGTTTATTTCCACAGTCCTATAAACTAGGGCTTAATGATACACTCGACTAACCATTAGGCATTTAATCATTGCATTTAGCTCATTTAATCCGGTATAACACTGTATAACATAGTACAGAAGTGCAGTGGAATTAAATGAGCTTCTCTAGTTAACTCAACCTTACTTTGAATGTTTTGTTTTATTGTGTGTGGTTTTTATTGTAATTTATGTGTACTGTCGTGTATGTGAGTCATGTTTATTGCTTTTTGGACTTCCTTGAAAAGGGGACCTGACAATCTCAATGGGGCATTTCTGGTTAAATAAAAGTTAAATAAAATAAAAACAAATCAACTTAATTTTTTTTGCTAATTTCCAATTAATTCAACCTAAAATTCCTGATTCATTTTCAGAACATTTTACACTTTTATAAACATTTGTTCTTATGGCCTGAGGCCTTTCAACCTAAAATGATGAGTTGAATATATGAAAAGCAGAGTTTACTCAACTTAGTATTTTAAAATTGCAAAACACACTTTGAGTGTATAAACAGATTTCTTTAGTTTAAAGAAAATATTCATGATGGAAACTATTTGTATTAAACATATATGTCATAGTCTATTACATTTATAATAACAAATTATAGTAAGTAGCATTACATTTTGTTTTTGTCACCTACTAATTTTTGTATAAAATCAGCAGCTGCAGCTGGAAGTTCCTCATGTCAACATGAAGACATGAAAGCTAATCACCTGTAAGCAAAATATTTGCATTACATTTAGATGTGGATGTGCTCAATATGACTTGCTAATTTATCTGTTCACTCACAATTAATAATTTATCTATTTAACTATTTACTCATTCAGCCATTTAAATGTTCATCAATTTTGTAGCTGTATTTCAACTATCATCTACTTTTAGGATACATCACTGTATCCCACAGCTATACATAGATTTTTATCAATCTTAGCACTCATTTTCCATTTGAATTATTACTTTTGATCATTTTAGCTGGAAGCCAGTCATTTTAGCAATTGTAATTAGCTATTACATTTAGTTCTTGTCTTTTTTTATGTGCATTAGCTTTCAGCTTAACAAAACTGTTTGAACATTAATTGCAGTATACCATAGCTATCCTATAGTTATTTAACAGCCGCCACAATGACCTTTTTATTATTTTCGGCTGTTCGTTTTTTTTTTTTAACAAATTCCACATGTATTAAAATGATTCCTGGTTGGTAATGCTGGGATAGAGCATTTAGAGTGAGTTTGTGCATAAAATCTGTTTTCTATTTGTATTATGTCCACCTGTGTATACGTATGTATACATCATAGTCTGTGTAATTGTGTATGTGTGTGTGTGTGTGTGACAGGCTCGGTGGTGTGTGATGCCCTAGGGGCCTTCAGGCTCGCTCACCTGGCACGAGCTGACAGCTCTATTCCTCAGACAGTACACTACTGTTGTCTGCACCTGTGTTATGCTTTCATGCTGAGAAAAATGTGCTTTCCTCTTCGCGAGCAAAAGATGTGCTTTGTTTTTCCTGACTCAGAGACTAAAATAGTAAAGCTGCCACAAACTCTGAACTAAGACTCTTTGTAGTAAAAAGGCCAAATGACTTCGAACACACAAACACAGCAGTGAACAGTTTGCAAATGGGTTGTGTGTGGATTGTGCACTGAGTAAAACTGGCACACAAATGCTGACTGAACACTATTCCCTGGGCTTTGATTTGACTCTTGGGATTTTCCACTGTGTAACAAAATCCATGATGTAAACTCCATTGTTATGTACTGACTATAAAATAATCTTGTAAAACAGTAAAAAGTTGTTAAAATATGCTTAACGTTGTAGCCACTGATGGGTGTTATTGCTATTCCATGTGCTGCTGTCTTTGTTGGTTGTTGTGTGAGCTGACTGCTGCTGTTTTGTCATTGTGATTGTGTTTTTTGATGTGACCTCCGAGATGTATTAAACATGAAAATGAGCTTGAACCGAACTCTGGTGCAATGCATCAAATGGAAACATGTTTAATATTGCACATGGTCCATTTTAAATAGATTGCAATAAATGGAAATTAAATTAAAACTACGTAGGGGATGGTGTTCTAAGAAATTTACAAAGTTTGAAAAAAATAGCATTCACACTGCAATTATACACTCACTGGCCTCTTTATTAGGTACACCGGTACAATCTACTGCAATCCAGTGCAGCAGCTGTCAAGAAATCTGCTTTCATAAGGGTAGGATTTCTTGGTTTTAAGTTTAAATTGTCAGAAATTAGATAATTCCACAAAGCGTTTATTAGTGAGGTCAGAGTAGGTAGTTTAGTCGTACTGGTTGCATTAGATTGTACAGGTGTAGCTAAAGAAGTGAGCAGTGGGTGGATGAGGGCTGGACATTTGTTTGAAGAGGGAAAAAAACATGACTAGAAAATAACTGAAGCTATTAAAATTTGCAAACAAAGAATCTTAACTTGTCAGTTGAGTTAAATAACCTGTGTTTAAATTACTAGACCATCAAAGACAAGGTACCTGGATTTTCTGATATTTTTTGGTTGGTCACTGTCAGTGGCAAAATCATCTAATCAGAGAAAATATACTACTGCCCCCTGGCGGATTCACAAAATATCATGACTCTAAATGTGCAAGTCAATTTAAAAACTACTACAAATAGACTATAGAATATAATTACCCTAATTTTCATGCTCATCGAAGCATTCTGCAATTATCAGAAGCATGTGCTTTCCTTTAATTTATCAGACATATATGTAGCTCACAATAATATACTCAACACCATTATTTCTGTGCTGTACAGTAATATTTGTACTTATCCATGTTGCTACACGAAGAATATCATCACCAACAAAAAACATACAGCAGTTTCTTCCATTTGTACTAATTTTAGCCATGCTTTGTCTGTCATTCTTCAGTCATTGACATTGCATGGACAAGAGTCTTTTATGACGCACTTAAATGAGGATTTCCACAGCGCCTTGAAGTCTTTCCTTCATTCTCTCTCCTTTGTGCAGTTATAAATGTGCTATTTCTTGGAAAGAAATTTCATTTTGTTTCCTGTAACAAAGAAAAAAAGAGCAGTTTAAAGTCAGAATGAGTCTATAATGGATCATTTTATAGAGCTTGTTTTATTGCAATAAGCAGGGAGACATCCTCACCCAAGCCTTTAAGAAATCGGTTAACCCTTCTATGTTCATTCTCATGGATAGAGTCTAAATACTCCTGTGCCCTCACTTCAAACAGTCCTAGGAGGAAAGAAAGAATCATGAAGCACAGGGTCAACTCCTGGCTACTGAACACGAGTTTGAACACCCCGTTTTACCTTTCAGAGCCTGCCTGTGGAGCTCCCGCTCCTGGATGAACCAGCCGAACATCTGGGTCTCCATGAAGACCTCCAAGAAGCGACGCACACTCTTAGACATGATTGCTTTACGAAAACCCTCCCGCTGGAAAGAGCAGGGGACCGGGGAAGAGGACGAGGAGGAGTAGCCGTCCTCCCGTTCAGTGATGATGAAGAGTGGGTAGTGGCCCACCAGCTCCACGTAGAAACGGACAAATGCCTCTGACACGACCGTACTAAGATGTTCAGAATCTGAAAAGAAGAACCTAGGCATTGTAGCATACTTAATGCTAAACAATACAGCTGCAAGATGCTGTTGGTGCAAGAAATCAAAGACTTACAACTACAAATTTGTTATTTTTTTTATTATGTCTTACTGCTGGGTGTGTCACCCCCTCTTTCGTTGGCCAGGTCTTTCCGTCTCTCTAGAATGTTCTCAAGGGCTGATTGCAGCTTGGAGGGCAAGATAGAGTCTTCATCATATATCTAAAAGGAAAAAGAGAAGATGATTAGATTTTTAAAGATTGAAATAATTCCCTCAACATTTGCGTGCATCATGCAGCATTAACAAAAACATACAAACGTCATTTAACACCTCGATTACCTGTCTGAGAAATCGACTGTTCCCAAGATCCACTACCAGAACCTGTGCACAGAAAACCCGAAATTTTAACTTCATGTATTGACATATTCTGGTGACAAATCTGTGTAAAGTAGTAAACATGTTTATTTTTTATGACTACTTGAGTTTTGACCCATAATTGCTAATGGTTTTTTCTCTAACCTCCTCCAGGGGCAGTTCAGTGAGCTGAGGTAGGGAACTGGACAGCAGGCCAACGATGAACGGAGTCGGGGTGCAGACAATGTCGAGCATTGCCGAGGGCAGCACAGGGATGTAAGTGTGCTGCCACACAAAAGGGTAAAGCAGGGCAACAACTGCGTGGCAGCACTGGGAGAGAGTACTGCAAAAGGGAGCAAAGAGTCGTGAGAGGAGATACAGGCGAGGAACAGCCAGAATTTATTAAACAGTGGTCAAATACAGATTTTATGCATGTTCACACAAAGGTGCGATTCCTAATGGCGTGATTTTTATTGCCGTTTCCTGAATGAGAGGTGGAGATGAGAGGCCAGAGGAACAGACAAAAATCACTTGCTCATTCTCATCGCTTGATGGCAGCATAATCTCAAATAAAGTCCACACACGGTGATTAAATCTCATGATCATAAAACTCTTCCCAGAGAGGAGAGCAAGGCTGCATACTTTCATTTACGTCATTCAACTTCGCATTCCTGAATTCTACTACCGCGACTGCTCTTTCTCACTCCCACAGGCTTTCTCCTGGAGAACAAACAAACTGGCCCCAGGACAACAACAACTCAACATGCTGCCCTCAAAATATCTCCATGCCATGTCCCCCGAATCAAACTTGGGCTGCCCTAAATTAATTTTAAAATGTGGGTCGGGACCACCCACGCAAATTCATAATGAAAACCTCCCTGGTGTTTTCACCTAATATCTGCTTCCAGTATAATTACATAAACAGTAGAAGAATGCAAGCCTTTATTTTATGGGCAATCAAAAGGGATGTGAAGTACAGAGTTGAAGGGGGTGTGCAAACCTGTGGGTGAATATGAGCAAACCTGAGTTTGTCAGCAGTGAAGATCACCCTTCGTTCCAGAAGCAGAGATCCCAACACTCGGAGGAGCAGCCGCAGACTCAAGCAGGAGAACAGACATTCAAAGTCCACATGCTCCAGGCGGGAGTCCGAGGGTCGACAGAGCTCCATCACCTGGGAAATGGGACCAAATAATCTCTTGTGAAGTAAGAAGATGTTTGCCTTTAAAATGATTATTGTCATTACCTGAAATAAATCAATAAAATTATATGATCACAGCAGAAACCAGCATTAACTTGAAATGCTAATGGACACTGTTCACCTCAGTGCCTGAGCCCGGGAGGAAAGTCTTGATCGTGATGGTTCTGCCTGGAGCTGGAAACTGGGCCTCCATGATGGCTCTCATGAATGGCTGCACCAGAGCTGGAGACAGAGCCCTCCGTCTCTCCACCTCATCCAGCACCTACAGAACACCACAAATCCACAAACACACACTTTCTAAATGTGCTTCATTCTGTTTGTTTCGATGAACATCACTGGGGACTAGTGGGAGTGATTTACCTTGGAGAACAGATTGAAACAGCCAAGGTGACTGACAATACAGTAAACCTCTGGAAGCCGTTTGCCTTTTCCACTGGGCTGAAAAATAAAAGAGGAAATTTTTGAAACACACCCATCACATAGAAACACACGCAGAAACACACACTTTTCCCAGTCTCACACACTTCCTCCCAGACTCTCAGATGGACTGTTTTCCCACAGCACCCCGGCTAAGTTTGGTGTGCTTATTTATTCAGCCGTCATTGTGGTATTTAGCCACTTCCTGTCCAATAGCAGCACATTTGTTTTTTCTATTGATTTCTATTTACCAGTAAGCGCCGACAGTATCCAAACCTCCTACTGCCATCCTCCCCGGTCAAAACAAAGGAGAACATCTCACTGTGAGGGATGAGCCACAGTAAACACACAAATAAACATTTAGCATATTTTGATTGCACATATGAGAAATATACTAATAAATATAAACGGAGAAGACGTAATACTGACATTCATGGTTGTGTGCAAAGACTTTCATTCATTCAAGATAACTTTCCAAAAATAGTCCAGTACAAGTAATAGAACTATTTTGACCACTGATTTGACTTATGTGGACTTTCATAAACATGTGTGGCATTCACGTGCAATTTAAATATGGATCTTTACCTTGGGAAGTTCTCCACGGGCTCCCAGTCTTTAGCATCAGGGAAACAGAACTGAGGAATAATCCTCAGCTGATCCTCAGTCTCCCTCATGAATTTAAAGCTTCGCTCCAGCTGCAACGAAAGACCAACCTTCAATGCATTTTCACCAGCTTTTGTTTCATAACTGTGTATGAACGTTTATGTTTACGCAGAAGGTGGCTTCGTGGACAAATTGAAAATTAGTATTTTCCCCTCATAAGGAAATAAAAATAAACACTTTTTCAACCTTTTACTTCTTAACAATTCCAGCAGTCTAGAGTTCGATTTGGTCCAAAGCAAAATTGAAGCCACAAAATAAATGAAATGACCCCTGACCTTAGGTGGAAACTGTTGTGTGACCTCTGGCAGGTAGTGGACGCCAGCTTTCGACTTCTGCAGTGACACAACCAGGAAATATTCAAACAGTTTGCGCTGGTGGAGCTCCTGTTCCAACGAGCTCTTCCTGGTGTTACCATTGGGGACCTGGGTTCTCTTTGGCTGGCTCAGTATGGACTGGACTGACACGAGGCGCTGACGGTGAGCTGTGAGATAGGAAAACAACACACACACACAGTTGTAAAGAGAAGATGTAAGGATTTAAAAAAAAACATGCAATCTGTGGTAACCTACCTTTTGCTCTTTCTTCAATTTCACTCTCAGAGTCACTGTTCTCATCTGTTACTGAAAATAGACAATCAAGTTTCTTAAAAGCACACACATTTTCATTTCAGGCAGTAGAACACACATTAATGTAGAAGTATCGAAATGTCGAGATGTCACCAACATCACCTCTTCCTGAACTTGTCTCAGCATAATGATAAATCCTTCTTAGATGTTTCTTCCCAATTCGAGCCTCGAAAATGCTGTTGATCCTTAGCACAACCTGTTGGAAAACCTACGACTTAGTGTGGAGCACTAACTCAGCACTGTGTTGATCCATTGCAGCTGAATTTAGGATATACATGTGAATAAAGACGCATCAGTCAAAGTGATGGGGAAAGCGTTTTGGCTTTTGAACAAAATGTCTAACACACACCGTTGGTATTCGACGGCACGTTCGACTGTAGGGATCCCCAGGAAGCCAGGGGGTTTGTTCAGGCCCTGTTGGGGTGGAGGGAGGACTGAGCTGGGGTGAAGATGAAACGCCCCCACTGCTGGCACTGTGGGTCTGCTGGTTGGTTTTCCGCAGCTCCAGCAGCTTAAAGCTCTTAGCTGAGTTTTGTCTGAAGAAGCCAGGTCTTGAGGCCTGCACACAAAAAAAATAAACATTGAAAACATTTTGATGAGAAGTGTTGGCTCTGAGATGTGAAATGCTTGGCACAAACCTTGTTAGTGTCTGCGCCAGGAGAGGAGGGCAAGGACTGCTGGGAGCACTGACTCTCAAGCTCTATGTCCTCATAAGGGTTCTCCTTGGACGAATCTGAAGAAAGACCAAAAGTGACGTTTTCATTTCATTTCATTTTTTGTTTGTTTGTAGTTTGTTTTGCATTTTCTCACTTATGGTTAAAGTGCACTCGTGTAATTTAGAAAAATAAAATCTACACTTAGTTACTCTCTAAATGACCATTACCATATCTATATATTTTACAAAATATTAAAACTCAGTAAGGCATAACGGATATATCTGACCCAGGATGTCTTCGTAGTGATGCTCCTGAGACAATGAGTGGGAGAAGGGCAGGCTAGTTGACCCTGCTAGGTCTTCGAACTCAAAGGATCTCCTGTGCAAATGATTTCATAATTTATTATTATTAAAGTGTCAGATAATGTGCGTCAGAAAAAATGAGGTCTGTGTCACATGTAACGTTCTAGTCATATCAACAAAAAATTCCCTTTTCTCATCCCTCTGTACCTCTTGATGCTGTCTCTAAGTCTCTCACTCCTGGTTCTCCCGTAAACACCGGAAGGAGGCTTTGATGAAGACCGTGAGGAGGTGGAGGGCAGAGGAGGCAGGTTCCTCTGTGCCCTCCGCTGCTTCTGAGTCTTCTCTGTGGGGTTGATAGGTGGATGCTGGAAGGTACGTCTGGGTTTGGGGACCGGGTTGATGGGGGGCGCCCCTGGCTCTGTGTACACATTCTCCTGGTCCTGCTTTTCTGCTTCTCTGAGCCCAGAAGACCTGGATGCTCCACTCTGACCAACAGCTTCATATTCTTTCTTCTTCACTTCCACCTGTTTGTCCTTACTCGGTGGACTGAAGTAGTTTCCTAGCTCGGGGGGAGTTTTCCTGTGGTTCTCCCCCATAGCTTCCAGCTTTTTAAAGAGACTGAAAACAGCTCTCTTCTCTTGGCTGCTTTGTTCTGTAGCTCTCTTGTCGCTGCTTTTCCTCAATGTCCCCACCTGCTGCTGCGCTGCCACCGTAGGTGAACAAGGCCTAGAGTCTCTAGTCATTTCCACATTCTCTTTTTCATGCGCTTGCTTTTCTTTATCAGCCACTGTTCTGCCATCTTCCTCTCTTTGGTTTTCACTGGGCTTGCTGCCCTTAAATGTATGTCTTAGCTGTTTCCCAGTGTCAACAGGAGAACAAGGCCTTGAATCCCCAAGTTTTCCTTCATTCTCTTTCCTGAGATTTTCCTTTTCCTCGTGCACACGCCTCTTGCAACTATCTGCTTTCAGCTCATTAGCAGAATCATTGTTGCTTTTTGTCAGTGATTCTGCCCTTTTTACACTGGCACACTGACTTGAGGAACCTGAGGTAACAGGAGGATGAGTGGGCTCCTTTCCCTCCCACAGAGAGATCTTGTCCTTAATGTTGCCTCCATTTGATCTGGTGAACTTGCTTCCAACCAGAACAGAGGTTTCATTACTGCAGGGGTCAAAGGTCGGCCTTCTATGAGCCATAATGGCTGAATCCTCTCTCTGGGTGCTCAGGTTGTCTAATGGAGTTAGTGGGTGTTTTGTTGCCGGCTCTCGTCTTTGTCCAGCTCGCTTGTTTTGGGCTGAAGCAAGGTGGAAACCACTTGTCCCACAAAGACTGCCCTTCTTTAACCTAAATACAGAAAGAAAATCTATCAGTCCTCAGCAAACAAAGTCATTTCCAACATTTCGACATCGCCTGCTGCCAGTAAAAGAGCGTGAAGCACAGTTACTAGAGAGGCTTAATATTGTAATTATGCCCACTTTATACAGATGAAGCTATTAAAAATACAGTATTTTAAAATCAGTTGAAATGTTGGTAACATGACGGTCATGTGACATGGCATGACAAATTCTGTAAAATGTATAGAAAACAAGGCAAAAACAAACTGCTACCAGAGCTCCCTGAACTTCCCAGTACGGTCACACTGCCAGTCAGAGGACACTGTCTTTTTATGGCGACAGTGGGAAAATTCAGCCTGGGAGTAAATGCCAGAGGCCTATGAACGAGCATCTTCTTCTCATCAGCTTCGCTAAATAAACACATGCTTGGCCCCGGGCCCATTTCATCAAACTGTTATGCTTTAACAAATAATCTGGAGGAAATGGGAAGCCCTAAGTTGAAAGACCTTTCTGGCTTCTCTTTAATGGACATGATGAGTAAAGTGGGACCTTACCCCCCGTTCTATGTTTCTCAGGCTCAGAAGGAATTTGAGAAGTATAATGTCTGTTTTCTGATTGGAGATACACCTGTTCACGTACAAACCTGCTGATGGTGGAGTAGATGCAGTCTTGTTTAGTAATCATTCTCTCAGTGGCCTCCATGATCTCTGTACACCTGAAAAATAGGAGAGAGAAGCATCTTCAATCAGAGTGAAAAAATCTGAAATTTGGATATTACCATTAGTTTATTATTATTATTAGTTTATTATTATTCAGTGGCTCTGCATGTGTCTAATACGTGTGACTTGCTTCAAGAATGGTTTAAAAACTACAGCACGGGCTACAGTTTCATTATTAGCACATTAGTGGATTTATTTCACATTAATAGGGGCTCAACATCCTGGATGAAACTGACATGTTAGGCCATGCTGCCATTCCCTATCAGCTGGTAATGTACAGTGTTCAGAAACCAGCTGGGCAGATTCAATGAAAACCATGACAGCCGGGATTGAGTGCAACTACCTCAAGCAGTTCATCATACAAACTAACATTTCCACAAGCATTAGGGAGTGATGAATCATTTTTCTCTTATTTCCTTGTTATAAGATCCTAATTCTCCTGACAGGATATCAAACTTTGACCCTCACAGTGACTAAATTGCTTTGCACTCCTCTTTGCGACTTTTAGATTTTCACATCCCTAAGGCCAATGTTTCAAAGTTCAGTGGTCTCTAAGATAGGACTTGGTAATTTCCCATATCTGGAGCTGGTGTCAATATTTTGTTTAGCTGATATGTTGTCCAGATGACTGCATGCTGTATATAGGCGTTAATGTCGTATAAGCAGGGAAACACGACATTAAGAGAAATAGTTACTTTGTGATAAAGAGTGCAAATAACCACAGGCTCAGGATGCCTAAACACATCAACAGCCTCCTAAACATCACAAAATCACCATCAATTCTATGTGTATCTTGCTTCCATTTACAAATGTATTTTTTTTTAATAATTACTTCTTTACTTTCGCATTATTGTAATAATATTCCAGCTCCTATTCTTAGATTAATTGTAACAGAATAAGAATACTGTTCTTATTCTGCAGTAATGTATTTGATGTGGCAATGACAAGCAGAATAGACCAGTATATTCTTGTGAAATCTAGTAATTAATATCTTTGAATATTTAAAATAAATCAGTTCCTTACCTCCTTCTGTTGTACAGTTTCCATGTGTTCATTAGTTAAATGTGAGCATGTGGCCACAGATGCTGCTATAACAATATCCATTGGTCAAACTTCAAACCACCGTGCTGTGTCGTATCTCCAGGTCAAACAGTCTTCAATAGCTTTTCTAACTTGATTTAATCCTTAAAGTAATTTGTGTTTAACTGAGTCTCCCCTAACCTCCATGCCTCTTCTCCACTTCCCAGCTTTCATTTACTCTATCTCCCCCTGTACCCTGAACACAACTTCCTCCCTCTCTCTCTCTTTCTCAGTTTGTCTCTCCCTCTCTCCATGCATTTCCTTATCTACTGGCTGTCTCTCTCTAATCAAATGCTATGGACATGCTACATGGAATAAATTCATCTCTGTTACTACTAACTGAAATTTCTTAAATTCCATATACTGTCCTCTTGACACGTGGAGGTGGCCTTATCATATTACAGTATTTCCCTCCAAACTTTGTGACTACTGTGTATGAGCTACAGCTGCTCGAGCAGCCTTCTTATTTAGTCCCATGGTGTCTGTTCACTCACACATGGAAATCGATAAGAAAGGCCCAGTGAGACTTAAAAAGCAACATTGAAAAAGAAATGACTAGGCGCTTCTCTCTGCTCCATCGTGTTTTTCCACTACTATGATACAGATTAAATTATGTGGTAATTACTGTAGGTGATCATAAAAAATGTTTTTTAAGTTTCATTGATCATGATGAAATTTTTATTAATCTCTTGTGGTTTTTAGTCTCTTTTATTGGTTTTCATGGTAAAAAAAAATTGTTGTTTAATACTGGTGTTATATTGAAATTAATATATTTCTTATTTTTACACTGGTCTTTAGACCTCTAAGGCCCAACTGTATGGGTATAGTACACTGTTGCCAATAAAGCTGGAATACTTTTGTGTTCAGACAAAGGTTATTTGTGGTTTTATTTTCACTGTGATATGTTGATATGTGCAATCGATCGATAAAGATTTGAGATATACAATTTATCTATGAAGAACAAATGACATCGTCACAATCATTTCATGAGAAGAGGTTAAAAATATGTAATTTCAACTTTGTGGACGTTTGTGGTGTAGTTGGCAAATTACCTTTATATTTTTGTACTATGGAACATGAAGAGACTACAAACAGGGTTAATCTGTAGTAACTTGCCTTCAAATTTACATTTAGTGTGAAAAATGTGTTTTGCTACATAATGCACTCATAATGTATATATTAAAACAAGCATACAGATAAATGCTAAACATAAAACAGCATGCATCAATAACAGCATAATATAAAATGGTACACTGCGAATGCCGGGGATAGACGGTTCCGTACTATACAACACAAACTCACACACTTCATGCACCTACAGACTCACCAGAATCCCCCGTTGCAGCATCAGGCACGTTAATCCCTGTATTTCTGGCGGGGCCTGTTTTAAACTATGCAGACTTGTGCCTGCGGCCAATGAGAGCTCGGCTCTGCAGCGACAGGTGGAAGGCGAACAGCTGTTCCCCTGGTCACGGCCAGCTGCGCCGCCGGGCCTGTAGTACCACTCCCGTCCGGCAGGTGGCGCCAGAGCACCTCTGTGGCCTGCCGCCGGTGACGTCAGCCACACGGGACTGACCGGACAGTAAACACACAGAGTATCGCCGCACCGAGCTCAGGCTGGAGAACGACACCCAGAGCTGAGAGGTAAGAAAACGCTGCGTTTGCTTCATGTTTTCGGGGTTTTTTTTAAATACTAACGTCAGCTGTTTGATCGTAGATGTTTGTTTTCACTTTTTTGGACCCGGAAGTGAAGCGTGTTAGCTGTGTTGTCCTGGTGGCAGAGCTGTAATTTATCCCTCTGAAACAAAATGCTGCCACATATTTGTCGAATTGACCGAACAGCCAGTGTCGTTCATAAAATGAGAGATGTTAAAAAAGAGGCACAAACTGTGACTCGTCTGGTCGGTTTATCTACAGAAAATTGATAGCGTCCTTTGAACAGGACGCCTTTCAGTTTCCCATAGTATTTGATCTGTGTTCAGTCAGTGGAAAAGTGTCACCTCAGATCTGACTGTTCAGTGACACTGATGCATAAAGGCATGTTACAGGAGTTTAAGCTACACTTCACAATCAGTGCTGCTTGATTTTATCAGCAGGTTTATCCAAAGAATCTGGCCTACTCCATTCAAGAACACATGTCACGATTGTTGTCTTTTTGTCCATATCTATATAGTAGTAACTAATACAGTAATGGACTTTATAAGAAGAACAATCAGAAAGTCAGTTCGACTCGTCTTAAGTAGTTAGTTGAGCCCTGAGTAAATAACATAGCTGAAGCTGCAGACTGTAGTGGGGGAGGTGGCGCGGTTTCAGAGGCAGGGTGTATACACTGGGCCCAGTTGTACCTGCGTATACCAGAACACACCTCAGCATTCAGACCCGATGCATCTATTAACAGTCGCCTCTTACACCCAAAGGGCTCAATGGTTTCAACAAAATAGAACTGCTTGTACAAGTCAAGTCAGAAAATTGGGTATGGGATAGAAAAACGACACCAAAACTCTAGTAAATTCCATGAAACGCTGTTCAAGCAGCTTTTACAGTGAATATGTGGTAACTGTGGTGGATCGGGCCTAAAGTGAGTGGACATGGGTAGTTGTAATCACTGTCTCTAGGTTCATCTGAAATCATGTTGTTTGCAAGTACAATGAATACAGTTTATTTCTGCCATACCATTTTGTACGAGCTGTTGTCCTATTATTTTAATACAGATTTTTCATTCTTTCTCTTTAGGCTTCTGTGTTGTTGCTCTTGTGATGTGCTATAGCAGAACCTCTTCCCTAACCAGTGGTGTTCCCTCTGAAGACCTCCACCAACACCACCTCCTTTCGTGTTCTCCTCTTTCTTGTCCTTATCCCCGGCCGCCCCTGTGATGCCTCCCCCATGCTGTGGCTACTTGTCACAGTACACCCATCATCATCTGGTTACCTTCCTCCTCACCTTCTTTAGGTAAATAGATCCATTCTGCTTCAGTGGGTTTCCTCTGTGAGAACAGTGTGGCTTTGTACATGTACTCCTCCTGGATTAATGTCTACGTGACCCTGTCACACGTAGAGTGTGCCTGTACAGCTACATAAGACACCTTCTTAGTTTTACTTTTAGTAATTTTTAGTGTAAAGGTTTGATTATTTTTAATTGATTTGTTACATTATTGGAGTGTTTCTGAAACAAGATGGATATGAGTTTTTAACTTAGGTAAGGTGACGGACAGTGCTAACCCAGCTTAGATGCAGCCAAGAGTGTGTGTGACATGTGTCTGGTAGTTGTTGGTTGCTACACAGAATTGAAAAGTACAAGAAAGCAGAGAACCTAAAATGTACCAATTTGTGGTTGTGAAAAGTTAAAAACATAAAAAAATGTTTGAAGCAGATGTGCACAACTACAAATTCTGTTCAGTATCCATTTTGACTATTCTGTGGCTGGACCGAAGGTATATTCCAAAGCTAATTTTTCTGTGTAATTTTGAAATTTTGATTGCAGTGAATTAAACAAAACAAGTCGTGTCATAATGATAGCCATCTGTTTAACTTCATGCCATATGTTCAGTTGTTAATGTACAACTTAGTTACTTACATAGTTAATCTTTAATTACAGCAGTTGTCATATCAGACATTTGCTGGCGTGTTACCAGGTAACAACACTCCTTATCAGGAGCAATGCAAAGTGCTGTTTGCAGCAGTCAGTGCACACAAGACTAAATCCTGCAGCTCAGCAGAAAAGTTGGATTTTACCCAATTTCCTATTTTATAGATAACGATTTTCTTCCATTATGTGAAGTTTAACCTTGTGCAAAAGAACAATTAGCATTCATTATGTGACCTTGTGTGGCCTTAAACACCTGACAAGAACAGGTGCCCTTTCTAGCACACAAACTTTAGCACTGAGTGGCTTCAGTATATTAAACAATCATTAAGGTTTTAAGTATTTGCCCTGCATACCCTTCCTAAACTGTGTTGCTATAGAAATGCTTCCAAATTCATATCTGTCAAATACATCTCTCTCTCTCTCTCTCTCTCTCACTCTCTCTCTCTCTCTCTCTCTCTCTCTCTCTAGTTATGTGTTGCTGCATGCGTCCAGAAAGACATTCAGCAATGTGAAAGTGAGCATCTCAGCCCAGTGGACACCATTCATCCAGAATGACAGTGCACCTGCTTTCTCCCCTGGAGAGGTAACGAGCATGGTCATTTTATTTAATTAATACTGAAAACAGCTCTCTTGAACTGTTACATGGTCTTGAACTGTTACCAGGTAACTATCTTGTTATTATTGATGAATTGATGTAGTCTTGCTATTGCCAGTAAAATGAGGATTTGAATTTACTCTAATTTAGTTACATTTTAATTTGAAATACAAGATCTATGCTCTTATTTTATATGTGTGATACAGTACAGGTGTTTTCAACCAATTAACAATCAGCCTGTAGGAATAGTTAGAAAACTAGCAGGTCAGGCAGTTGTTGAAGGCCAGGATTGAGAATTCTTTTTTTTTTTTTTTTTTTGCCTCTTCCAGACTTGGAAGGACAATCATCTTTTTAACGATGAAAAGGAGGCCACTCTGTTCCTGGGGCTTCTGGACTCTATCTTCCTCTTCTCATACGCTGTGGTAAGTAATGCACATCAGTTCCTATGTTCGAAGAACTCCCCGGAGAACTTATTTCTACCACAGAGATTTGGCAGAAAGAGCATGTTTTCACATTGAGCTGGACACTTGTTGAAAAATGTAAATTCATTTAAAAATGAAAAACAGTTCCCATGACGCGATTAAATAAAGTAAAAATAATGTAAATTATCTCGTAATACTACTCAGATATTTTATTATGTAGCTGAAGCAAGGAATAAAGTATTAATTTTGAACAAAAATAGGTCAGTATGCGTCTTTCTTTGCCATTTTTGTTTAAAAGTTGCTGTCTACACAGGGTCTATATTTAAGCGGTGTGATTGGGGACAGATTGAACCTGCGCTATGTCCTCTGCGTTGGTCTGTGTGGCTCAGCTGCAGTGGTGAGTACATGAACTATAAACTGAATAATATGTCTAATGCTTGTCCCATTATGACCATACTCTCTTAAGTATTAAATTGACTCGGTATTGATTAGCAGCCTTTCAAAGAATGTGTTAATGCATTTGCAGGAATTTATTTTTGGCACTCTGACTGAATGGCTCAAAATCTACAGCATCTACCTGTACTGTTTTCTGTGGATTCTAAATGGCCTGCTGCAGTCGGCCGTCTGGCCCTGCGTGGTGGCTGTCATGGGCAACTGGTTCGGCAAAACGGGGTGGGTGACGTGTATTCTATAATAAAATCTGTCTTTATCTGACAGCATTTCAAGTATCACTTGTGGAAATGCTTGCGTCACAACTGCAGCATCTGTCCAGCCTGGACATATTTAGTCAAGCTTGCGTCTGTCTTGTTGAGCTTTATAGTACACACCCACACACAGAATCACACACATTGAGACTTACACAATGACACCCATTCACTGGTGCTGCAGGCGAAACACAGACCCCATTTAGACTCCGTTTTCCCCAGTGGCAATTCTATAAAAATAATATAACAGTTTGAGAGTTGCATTGAATAAAATATAGTTATATAAGTTCTGTATTAAAAAAATATAAAAATGAACTTTAATACTTTTACAGGCGTGGCTTTGTGTTTGGCCTTTGGAGCGCCTGTGCCTCTGTCGGTAACATCTTGGGGGCCTTTCTGGCTTCTAGTGTGCTCAAGTATGGATACGAGGTACACACACAAACACACACCTAGTTTACCAGTACTGTCAGATACGATGGTCTCAGCTGATGAATGCTAACATGATGATCTGTGTGCTGCTGTGTCCAGTATGCCTTTCTGGTGACCTCTGTGGTGCAGTTTGCTGGTGGGGTGGTGGTGTTCTTTGGACTACTTACCTCTCCTAAAGAAGTTGGTAAGAACATCAAGGAGCATGTCGTAACCATACGTTTCATAAATGCTGCTGCATATGAGCATGTGAGTGTATGTAAACGGCGCACTGGCTTGGGTCACATTGATGTTTTGTCAATTTTGTCTCTTCATTCGATTTTAATTGACCTTCTTCCCACAGAAGCCAGTTGTGTCACACGTTCACTAGGAAACTGCCTGAAATATAAACAACTCTCTTTGTATTACTGACTCTTGTAATTGAATTTGTCCACAGCTTAAATGTTTGTGTTTGTGGGTGTGTCAGGTTTAAGTTTGGAGTCAGACACTGGACTCAGCCCAGTTGAGACCGACACAGAAAGCCACAGGCCTCTGATGAGTGACGAGGAGGACGAGGTAGAGGCCGAGGTGTACAGCAGACCCTATCAGTCAGTTCAGGAGCCGGATGACCCTCCTGCCGAGTCTCCCCAAGCTATTGGCTTCTTCCAGGCTGTCTGTCTGCCTGGAGTAGTCTCTGTGAGTTTGAAGTGCCAACAAATCAAGTTAAATTATTCATTAATGACACAGACATATTATACAATTACTGCACCATGTTAATTCTGTGTCTTTGTGTACTGTAGTATTCTCTGGCTTATGCGTGTCTGAAACTGGTCAACTACTCCTTCTTCTTCTGGCTTCCTTTCTACCTGAGCAACAACTACGGCTGGAAGGAGGCGGAGGCCGACCGCCTGTCTGTGTGGTACGATGTTGGTGGGATCATCGGTAAGTGGCAGGTTTAGCACTGCTGCTGGCATCATCAGCCATCAACCAAAGCGAATTAAGTGTTATTCTAGCATGTGTTGATGCTATATATAAAGAATAAAGATGAGAAAAAAATTTTTATTAGTCGATTGACAGAAAAAGAGTTACGTTTTCCAATCAGAAATGCGGGTTCTAAAATGCTGATCAAAGAATGTCTGAATATAACATTTTATAACCTAAAACATCAATTTATACATAAAAAAGACTCAGCAGACAAATCGATAATTAAAATAATTTTTAAGTGGCCCCAATATAAAGAGAGAGAGCATAAACAACGCATGCAAAGTTTTTACTTTGCATGAAAGAAAACTTTTCTTTGCCACGAATTCTATTTTATTTTCAGTGACCTTTTTATATGTTTAAAACATCTTCTAAACATTCTTGCAGTTCCTTAGTTGTGGCTCCTTTTTTTGTCAGGGGGAACAGTTCAGGGTCTGATATCTGACTTCATGGGAAAGAGAGCCCCCGTGTTGGCCTTCAGTCTTGCAGTAGCAATGGGAGCCCTGGTGGGATACAGTCGTAAGTAAAAACATACACAAATCATTGAGTAGGTTTGTGAGGCACACAGTGAGGTGTGAATAGTCAAAAAGACAGAGGGAGTTCACGTCTCTCTCCACTCTCAGGATCACCCAACGACCAGGTGATTAACGCTGTGTTGATGGCTACAACTGGTTTCTTTATCGGTGGCCCATCCAACATGATCAGCTCCGCAATCTCAGCAGACCTGGGGAGACAGGACGCGCTGAGAGGCAGTCAGGAGGCTCTGGCTACTGTCACTGGCATAGTTGATGGCACTGGAAGTATAGGAGCTGCCGTGGGACAGGTAATACTCAGGTTTCTATACAAGAGTCCACAAAGACACAGCAGGAAAAGACAGCTTAAACAAGATTCAGTTTCAAGCTCTTTATTAGAATGTGCACATCTACTGCATATACGCAAATATATGTGTATATCTATAAATTGAATAAAGCTTTACCTGTGTGTTCATATCTTCACAACTCTCTAGTACCTGGTGTCTCTGATTGAGAGTAAGCTTGGCTGGATGTGTGTGTTCTACTTCTTTGTTTTCATGGTAAGTTCCTCACCTGCTCTTTTTGCCCTAATGCTGAAAACCACACTGTCGTGCTCTTTGCTATCGGGTCACAGTTGTAATTCATGTGGTTATCAGACGTGTCTTTTAAAACCTACCCAGACATCCTGACTACCTCTTTGTGACGCCGTCTGTTATTCTTACAGACAGGGGGCAGTGTTTTGTTCATCACGCCATTGCTCTTTAGAGAACTGCGTGCCATGTGGAGAGACAGACGAGCGGTGCGACGCCAGCTATAAAAAGCCTCTACATCTGCAGACACTAATATTCCTACTGTTGTCAGTGGCTGCACAGTAGGTCTGCTCACATGTGGCTCCTTAGGTGAGTTTGGAGATACAGAAGGATTTGGTGAATGGTTAACGTGATCTATGACAGAAGCAAGAAAAAATAAACTCAGAGCACTACTTAAGTCTTACAAACTTGCCAAAAGTTTTAAATGTGAATGTAGACTACTTGTAGTGTAATTGTAAGGATTGTGGGTTTGAGCTGAAGTGTCTGATTAAGAAGAAAGCTTGGAAAGAGACCTGACTGTCAGGGAGTCCTGTTTGTGACTTTAGGCTTTCCACAGCCATCACAGAATGTACTAGTGTATATATTTTAGGTTTAAAGGGATGTAAATATTTGACTTTTTTTAATGTAGATGAATTGAGAATTGTGAATGAAGATTTTAAACCTGGACTTAACTTAAATCTAAGGCTCTTGGAGACAATTTAGGGATCAGAATTCCCTGAAGAATGTGAATAATGTAGAAATATATATATATAAGTATTGTAGACATTCAGTTCTTTTTGGTTGATATAATAAATCTTGCACTCTAGGATTATTACAGTAAATAAATTCTAGTGAACCACTTTTAGCTTACCCTCAGCTACTTAAATCCTTTTGTACAGTTTTGTGTAATTACAATTAGAGCTATACTTTAAACCATACTTTTACATCATCAGGACAGGTCCTCTTGATTTTGACTTTATATTTTCTTGTTCTTTTTTTATCTGTGTTCACTGAAATGTTTACACCTCAAATCTTAATGTTGTAAATTATAGGAAATCTCCATGACACCATGTAACCCTTTGAAAACTGTGCCATTGTTTTCTCACTCTTTGGGTTATATTGTAGTATGCCAAACAAGTAAAAGATGAGAGAGGTTTTGCCTTTAAAAAATAATTTGTTTGTTGGGGGAGTTTACATTTTTATGTCAGATATCTATAGGGTGATATGTGGTAGAGCTATTTACTAGTAAATGTTTGAACCGTTTTTTTTTTTAAACACTATTCCCACAGTTTTGTCTATTTTTGGCTAGACACATTATAATTAGCCATCATTTTGAGGAAAGTTGCTCTGGTCAGAATTAGTTTAATATAAAAATATGTAGTTTGTGCTGTTGCATGTAGACATCATCACAACATAATTTTATATTTTTATTACATTATCAATTGTATGAGAGTTTTATTGAAGAGTATCTCTGAGCAACTTGTACTAGAATGTAAACAGGAATGTGTCTGCAGTGTTTTTTTTCCCCCAATGTATGTTTTTTAAAGTTTTAAGCAATGTAAATGCAATTATTTTAAATAAATGCAAATTACAATTTGCAAATCATGACTATTTTAGGTACGACTCATATCATTTTATTCAGCTTGATAAGCGTTATTATTATGGCTTGCTACAAAAAGGCTTGACACATGTAATACTTCAGCACAACCCACAGATGGCATCATTAATGCAAAAAAACTTCACCCCGATAAGTAGTGGAAAGGAAAACTTTTAGACCACTATTTTGTTTATATCAATGTCATTCATTAACAATTTATTATTTTGAACACGATCGAAAAACATATCGAATTAGCATAAAGGGCAACAGTGCACCAACATCCCAGCAAACATTTTCTAAAGAAATATAACTGTCTCATATATTTCTTTATTGTTCCAAGGATACATAAACAACTATTAAATTACAATTTATTACAAATGGTACAAAGATTATCATACATTCATGCATATACAAAAAAACAAAACGCTGCAATTTAGGTGTGATTTATGAAAGCAAAATGTGCTTGTGCACAGAGAGGCTAACAAATTAGTCTTGACATACAGTATATTATTTTAATTTTCCTTATTAAAACTAAAAAAAAACATCAGCAGTGTGATTAATGCAAAGAAAAAAAATTTGATCTGGGTATCAGTTTCTCAGTGAGAAGTTGTATGTTTTTGTTTTTTAGATTACCATACAAAAATAGTTATCTTGTCAACAATGTTTTAAGTAGTGCAAAGATAATAGTTTTAGAAATTACATAATCAGTTTTATTAGAACTGGGAATTGTAATTTTTTTCCCTACAAAACAAATGATAGAAACTCAAAATAATTTAATAGACTTTAAAGGTCACATCCTAAACACATTGAGAAGATACATGCTCACAAACACACATACACATACACACATTGCCATAAACAAGTCAACCTGATGAATTGAAACCATTTAAATAGTCACGTTTGCTATTTAAAAATCTGTGAAATGCAACCACGAAAAAAAAAAAAACTGTCGCTTTGACACCAATGTGTCAAACAGACTGAAGGGACTGGTTCATGACAGAGAGTCCAGATCTGAATCTGCCCACAGAAAGTCAGAGTCAGAGACATTTTGCCTTGAGGGTTTTCCTCATATTCCCTCTGCTCTTTCTGGGAAAGCTTTCCAAGCAAAGTGGTAGAGTGAGAGAGCAAAAGACGACAAAACCCAGCTGCCCCCCGGCCTCAGGGACCAGAGTTTCCTCTGCGTGGAGCAGCTCCTCACGCTGACACACTGACTCTTTTACCTGTTGTGAAACCTGACACAAAGCACTGAAACATGACAGCTTTAACCACAACAGACTAAACCCCCCCTCCCTCTACCCGCTTTTGTCTCTCTCATGCCTACAGCCGCAAACAACATGAGCTTTTCTAGTTTTTTGTTTTGTACTTGCTCGTGTTATTGATTTACTTGATGAGGTAGTAAAAGTGGATATTTCCAGCTTATGGCTTTTAATCCAACTAGAACAGCGAAATAGTCAGATCCTGTTTGAGTTACCGAATTTTTGGAAGGATCACATAAAACCAGCAAACGTGTCTTAGAAAACCATGATTGTGTGTTTTCACTCGAGGTTTGAAGATCTGTGACTCCGGCGAGTGACTAGAAACATTTCGAATTAAAAAGGAAAAGCAATTTCTCTTTGGTTTGAACTGCCTCAGCTGCCACCTTTTAAAACTCGTTAAAACCCCAAGATAAACATAAAGTCGACAAACTCATACACACTTATGCACATATACTGTGTGTATATGCACAACTAACACACAAGGCAAACAGAACTGCACTGCAACAGAAAATGTGACACAGCTCACCTCCTCATAACAAAAATTCATGTGGGAATCAAAAGTTTTGAAAGTTTCTCTTGAGCTGCAGCACAGTGATAAATCGCTACATTCAGTATTTAAAACTACAGACGAACATGACATAAAGACAAACAGTAGAAAATGCTACATTATTCAGTCCCTCCAGGAATTCACAATTTTATGACAAATTAGTTCAACCAATCCCCTGTGAATTCTGCACAACCTTCCAATTAAAACATCAACAACATGTCACAATTTCTTTTTTGAAAATTAGACATTTTACACTGCAATCTTTTGCAGAAAGGTCCGCAAAATCCTGCAGGGACTGATTATTAAAAGCATAAAGCTGACAAAAATATACAACCAAATCAGGTACGTTCTGTTCTGTTGCCCAAAAATAGATGTTTACAGCCCCATTATGCAAATAATACAAAGCAAAAAAGGAAATATAGTTTGCAATTAGTACATTTTTGCTATGTCGTGATGTTGTATTTGGCCACTATTTTTAAGGGGTGGAGTGAATGAACCACAATGACCTAAAGTCTCAGGCATAATTTGGGGGAAAGGCACAGGTTTTCACACCTTATACTACCTCGTTTCACACAATGCGTGTTTTTGAATTTTCTATAGTCAATGATCTAGCATTGAAAAATAAATAATCGCACACAAAACATCAATATTAGTATTTTTCAGAATTTAAGTTGTATTGTACATGTACCACCGCATTACCTCATTGCTAAAACGTGCTAATTTCAGATCTGCTGCCAAATTTCTGATCCCTGGGAGATTATTTGACTCTTTACTTCATTTGCATGGTGTGAAACTGAAGTGAAGTGCGAGGTCAAGAATATTAACTCATCTAATCAAAAACGTTTAAAGACTTTGAACAAAATGAGCAAAAGACTGAGGTCAAATATTAGTCAAGGCCCGTTCGTAAGAAAATTAATATCTTAGAACTGGACCCTAGTCTCGGTAGTTTCCTGTAAGAGTGCATTTAAAAATAATTTCACAGTATATTCAAAAGCTGAAGAAAACAGTATACAGAATACACATATATAATATTTATAATTATCCACAACTGTTTTTAAAGTCTGAGCTTGGTTGACTGACTACACGGTAGCTTCCTTCTGCTGAAACTTAAGGTATGTGGTGTGAGAGGAGTTATTCCGCCCGAGTTGTACGAGCTGGTGGACAGTCAGTTTGTAAACTGCTACATATTTACAAATGATAGGAGGTGATCGATGTGAGGTGATGTGTGGACCCCTTAGTGATCCTCTACTGGGTCTTCTTGTGCGTTACTACTGTCGGGACGATGGTTTGTAATGCAGAAGCCTCCTCTTCTTCACTTTGAAGAAATCTGGAAAAGGGAGAAAACTCATAAACTAACACGTCAAAAAAATATCCGTGTCCAGTCTTCATGCTAAACAAACCTAAATGGCTGATAACGGTATTGTTTATTTTTACTGTTATTATTATTATTATTATATTTTTTTCCACCGTCTGACCTGTGATGGCAGACTGTCTGCGTTTCCCTGACCGTGGCACCCTGTAGCAACCCCTGGTGGTCACTTCCAGGTATTCGTCTCCTGACCCAGACGAGCTGCTGGACACGGGAGAATCTTCGCTTGATGAAGATGACGTCCGTCTCTTGCCCTTCGGGATTGCGCCTCCAGGCTGTGCCACTGGCCTCACTGTGCGGCTGTGGTAAAATGTTGGCACGTCCTGGCACCTGAGCTCCTCCCACTCGATGTTGGACCCCCTTCCTGGCTTGTCAGTCTGGAAGTCAAAGTTCCAGCGCTTGTTGGCCACTTTCACGCTCATGCAGAACAGCCGCTCGAAGTCCTGCTGCAACTGCTGATGGTCCACAGGCCCGAAGAGGTTCCTTCGCACCGGCCCCACCTTCAAATTCAAATCGTTAATCCCCCCGAGACGTAAGAGCTCTGAGTTGGACTCCATAGCTGGTCCCCCTGTTGATGTTGATGGATTGGCCATGTCCAAGTCCCTATCAGACAACACACAGTCACAAAGTGTTAGAGGAAGGGCTCTGTTAGGCCTGCAGAGTTCTAATGAGGTGTGATCCAGGCTTTTACTGCCATTGGTTACTCACACACACCGTCTGCACCCTTGGGCACCTTTGTGTTTTATGTGATCAAACACACGTGTGGCCTAACCTGCTGCAGCGAGAGGTAACTGAGCCAACACCAAATAAATCTGGAAAACAACTCACTGCCCTGCCATGTCAAAGTGAACCTGACTCTCCACCTGCTGCGGTGTCTGCCAGTCAAAGGTCGAGGTTGAAGGTCAGCAGGTCACACAGAGAAAAGCCTCACATACAGTTGGCTCCTGGTGAGGAATGTTTGCAGCAGCCTCCAGGTTCCACATTTCATTAGAGCAACACTGTGGAATCCTCTTATTCTGAGGCTGCTAATTGAGTTTCCTCGCATTTCTGATTGTATCATATCAGACCTTGAACAATTTCTGTACTGTGTCAGATAATATTTTACATGTGCACGATAACAACACCCCTTGCCGAGCCTGTAGTCTCTGAGCCTTGGATTAATTCAAATTTAACTAAATGCTCAGAGCTTTATTAACTGTGTGTAGACAGTAAAAGCAGAAGATACTATAGGGCTTTAATAGGAAGGGCAGACCTGTCCATATACGATATGGTTCTGCTTTCTGATAGAACACTATACACTAGTATATAAGGTCACTTTCAGAGACTATATCCCATATTCTGGGGGCCCAGATCATTATTGGATCCAAAGGCGCTGAAATTGCAATAGTTTTTTTTTTTTACTAAACAAGTTGCTTACTGATACAGACAGACAACATAAGCTTTAAATCTGTAAGGGCCTTAGAGTAGTTCCTGCATGTGCAATATTAATTATCATACACTGAACATTGTTCAAGTTCAGCTAATATTTGGTCAAATTATAGCAAAAAAAATGAGTTTTCCAATTTTTATTACTTTACTTTCACGGGGATTGCAGTTTAAGAAGAAATGTGCAGACTGACTTTTAGAAATACAAACACGGCACCATATCAGTCCAAGATCAGCTCGAAGACAAAAATAAGAGGCCAGCTAGAGAAAAAATACCCCTAAGGGGCCTGAGGGGGGGAACTAAAGAGCATTGCGCAATTGTTTGACACACAAACAGCATGTATAGTAGCAGTAGTAGCAGGAAGAGCACTTACACAATTCAAACAGGCTGCAATTGTATTGAGTTTGTCTACTCATGATAGAAACTGAGAAAAACAAATGTAAAACTATATTAAAATAGTGTGGACTTTATTCTAACCATTAAAAACTTCACTTCCCTCATAAAGTACCTGGACAATATTAAAAATGTAGATCGACACAATGTCTTTGCGAGCTGCTCTATAGTCTCCGAGTGAAAGTTGTTTGCGTCGAGAACGAAGTGGGCGCGGGGCGCAGCTCAGGTTTCCACTGTGGTCGGTGTCCCCGCTTCCAGTCACACACACTATTCAACCACCTCCCTCACCAAAAAATTTAAAAAAAAATCACTACAATTAAAAATGCAACAAATATCTGTGCAACGGTGAATTTAAGGGCACGTAAAGTTAAAAACGCTTTTTAAAATAAGGTCTGCAGGAGAAAAAAACCCTTAAACGTGACGCAGTTGGATTCTTTGCGAATGTGGGTCAATGAGATGCGACGCACGGCCAGCAGCATCCTGTCACGCAACGTGTCATTCATTTCACACACACGCACACGCCAAAAACACATCGTATGTTTTTTTAAAAATGATGATCAACACTTATGCGTTTTTGAAACACGACAAACTGCAGCAGCTTCACGCAAAGTCTGCAAACAAAACCGCAAGTAAATCCGAACACACCGTTTCGCAGCAAAATTTCAAGTGACGTGTAAAATCATATTTGCTCTCTTACCATCGGCGTATTCGAAAGCGGACTTTGACGCTCGATTGATCCAGTCCCGGGAAACTGAACCCAACAGTGTCACGTTGGATGGTTTTTGGCAGACAACACCCACGGGAGGGTCGCTCCTGTCGACTTTATGTGCGACTTGTTTGTTATGGAGCCCGCAGCAGACACGGGGAGGGAGGGGGAGGGAGGGGGAGGAGGAGGAGGAGGGGGGACGTCCTAGTATATTCAGTCACGTGGTTCCCATCAAAACAGTCATTGTTGGAGCGCGACGAGGAGGTAAACAACATTCTCATAAAGCCTCGCGGCAAAAGAATAACGCACCATAATCGGCAGTTGCGTTAGTGCAAACGTGCGCAAAAAAAATGTCCCGGATTGAGTGAATGTAAGAGATGCAAGTTCCGTCTCTGCAATAAATCTGCATAAAGCCCCGTTTGTAAAAGTTGTCACCGTGGTAACAAACGCGCTCTTACTTTGTTGTTGTGCCGCTAAAATCCCCGCAGGTCTAAAATCCAGAGCCGCTGCTCCTGCGCCTTGTTGGGCTCCTCTGTGCCTTGTGCTTCTCCTTCTCTGCGAATAGTAGGTCAAATATCTTGGCGGCGGCCATTTCCGCCATTTCCGCCTCTCCCCTCCAATGTGACACACATTCTCGTGCGGCGCTTGCATCACGTTTTGTTTTGGCTCCGGACTCGCGGCCCCAAAGTCACGTTGAGCTGCAACGTGAGCGCAGCAGGCAAACTCCATTTTAACGCGTCCTGCAGGTTTTTACCACATCCCCATTCACAGATATTTATACTCACTGGGGAAAACGACTATGATTATGCACTGCTGTAACTTTCTTTGCAGCTGAAACCTTTTTTATTAACTCTGGTAATGAACATATTTAAATAAAAGCCATAGGGGAAATTACCTTAAATAAACTTTACGCTCCGAAACTAAAAATCTCATTCTGAAATGAAGGCACGTGAGAAGTTTTTATTTTAATTTACATGAACAACGTGATTATAGCCACATTTTCATACATTTTAATCCCTGTGTGATTTGAATTACTGAGTAAAACTTTTCTGAATTATAATCCATCAACAGACGTTTATTCAGCAACAGTTTATACAATTGTTAATATTTGAAGTCAAACAAACAGCATCTCAAATATTGTTGTTCTCTTTCTCAGTCTTCTGAGAATAAGAAGGATAATCATGACCTGAAGGCCACCACATTAAAGTGACAAAATGACATAAAGTTACTTTTTCCATCTATTGAAAATCATTTGTTCCTTTTTTCCATTGGACTTTTCCATATTTATTACAGATATTTGTCTCATTTTCATTTCGTGAATAGCTGCTCAGTTGTATTTCCTAATCACATCCCTTTTACATGTCATTACCCTTCCATCAACTATTATGGCACATTTCTTTCTTTCCTCATGAGGTTACTGCAGGTTCACCCTTTCATAATTATTTCCTTCTTATCGTTCCTATTGTTAAAAGCACGTTGTTATTTGTGTTTATTCATCACATGTGCCACTGCCTTTCACTTTGCAGAGTCACTGAGCGGCCTGCTGAAGTGTCCGACTGCCCTCACTCTGAAAGGTTATTCCAGGTGTGATGTTGCTGCAGAGCTTTATGAGATGCACGGTTTTAATAATGTCAAAACACGTAGCAGCGACTGTGAAGCAGCCATTGTTTGTGTGTGTGCAGCGTGTGTGACAGCGGCAGCCTAGAATTAATTACATCATCACACTGGAATGCTACTGTGTTGGAAATAGCTATTTTCACATGGGGGGTGGAGGGGGTTATGGCAAAAGAAGGAAGAAGCTCAAGGCAAGCAAAACAATGCACCAAAGTGTGTTTATGAGTTAAAAATAGCATATTTCAAATTTGACCTAATTTACTTAGATTTGGAATTTTAAGGAACGGTTAGAAACTAATGAGGGTGGGAATCCTTAAAGTGAAAAACAGGAACCTCGTCAGGTTATAAATATTTGCTTTAATTCTTACCCTGGCCTTTAGAACACAGTTGCAGCTCCACCCTCCGTAATCTCAACTCAGCCCGTGTTTTAAAGTTCATATGGTAATGCAAACAAGTTCCGCAAATTAAATAGCCAACTCAGCTGTTTGTGCACAATTGTTACACATCACTACAGAAATAGTTTTAGTTCAATAACAAAGCTGCTGACTGGGGTCAGGGAACGTCTGTAATAGACATAATGGCTAATGACCAGTGGTCGCCCATTTTAATGTCCATTCCAAGTCAGTAATGTCACCTGCTTTTATAATTATTAGAGCTGCTGGAGAGCTTTGTCACGTTGAACATAAGAGGGTGAGTGTTTGAACTTTGCTAAAATAGGCCAGATACATATCTAGTGACAATGTTCAAGTGCTGGTGGTAACATGTATAATAATATTACTTTCCATAATAGTGCAGTGATATTAATCGTTACCTCATCAGGTTATGCACTACCACTTAATGTTAGTATGTGCAAAATATATTACGTTAAGGCCTTGTGAGTGGGACACATGAACATTTATAGAGCATGTTAAAGGACTGGGGAGGATCTGTGAAATTCTTGACCAGTCATGAAGAAAGTAAAGTATGAGTTTCTACTGGATTTCCTCATTTTTGGTCATTTTATAGTTTTGTTTTTTGGTAGTTTTAAGGTTTTTGTGTGTGTGTGTGTGATTAGGACAAAAATATTAACACTCACTTTATAATTAATCTCTGCCAAGGGGCCCCTTTGACTTCTTGAGCCCCTGGGCCTGTGCCCACTAGGCTTGTTTGGTAGTCCATCCTTGCTGTTTGCAAGAGTAATAAGTTAGGATCCATTTAAACATTATAGTTCAGTAGTTACATATTTCTGATGCAGACACATTGTCGTCCTCACCGCATGACTAAAAGAAACTGTGTAATGCATGCCAGGGTTTGCAAAGGGAGTTTCAGTAACATAAATATTTTAAAGTTCAATAAAGAAAAAACACATCTCCCCCTTTTTCCACTGCTAATATGTGGAGTACAGATGATTTCAGTCCATAACTGTATTAAAAAGATTATTTGCTTTTTCGCTGACATTCTCTTTTCAGACCAAACAACACGATGGCTTATTTTAGGTCTTTCCCATCATGTCACATAATAGCCCATTAGGGTTGTGCCCCTAATACTCTACTAATCTGCATGTCAAGTGTCCTGTTATGTTTGAGGTTTAACTGCAGACAATGAGGCCTCAGCAGCATGATCCCTCACTGCTTGAGCTGTTTTTACACTTAGCTTATTGTTCTAAGTTAAAGGCCTAATCTTATGCTTGTTGTCCACTGTGCACTGTGTTTTTTGGTGTGTGTGTGTGTGTCCCGCATCGCTTGCTTCATGTTACAGTCATTAAGCCCATTGTCTTGCCAGTGTCCTTTGACTACATTAACTGTCATGGTGGGACCCGTGCTTACAAAAAGAAACCATTCACCTTTCAACCCATCCAAATGTTGGATTGATTCATTGTGGAGAAAAGCAAACAAAGGACACACTGAGACCTTATTCTCACTGCGCACATCCTGCAAGTGCAGGAAGAGTTTAACATTTGAATTTGAATGTCATTTGAGAATGATGTGTCAAGTAATGATATTTGAGCAGCATTTATTAAGTCTGAGAAAGTGTTTTAAAAAATGATAGCTTGAAATAAGACCTTAGGATAATTAAGCTGCTCAGAATTTGTTAATGTGTTTGTTTCCTATAAAAACAAGGAACTGCAACACAGACCATAAACTATAAAAGAAATTAAATGTGTCTATAGTTACAAAAAGTCATTCAGCATTACGAATTACCACCTAATGTCAGTAGTAGTATTGTCATTGCACCCGTGTGTTGTTTAGAGGTTAGAACGCAGTTTGGTTTCACGCCGGATGAGAGAGTTTTCAGAAAGCTGCAGGTCAAAGGTCATAGCTGAACCAAAACCTTGAAACCGAGCGTTCAGTGCTTTGTTCGCTATTTAGCGAAACACCAAACGGATGTACCATATGGCAATCTCAATTCAACAGGAAGTCTGCCTGGTGAAGGGGAAGTTGTGATAGAGAGATGAGTACAAAAACAGAGCAGAGGAAGCTGTTGCTTCACAGGTGCAGCATGGGGGTTTCCACATCCTTCTGTCTTTCAGTTGCGGAAGCAAATACTGAGAAGAGGCTCACCACAGACAGTCGATTGTTTACGTCAAACATAATTTCCCGACGCACCACAACACACTGCAAGGAAATAGCAGAAGAAGATAGGTGCAGAATGTTGAAATGTGGCATTGGAAATGGTAAAGATTCAAAGAATTATACCAAGAAGCAAATCAAATGGAATAAAAGAAACAGAGCTCAGGCCTCCAGAGCTGCCTGCTAACTGGTTATTGAAAAGATGAATGAGCACGTCCTCTGATTTACACTTCTCACCTCCAAGCAGCTTATCTATACTGACACACACTTATACACATGTATACATACAAACATTTATACAGTAGATAGAGATCAAACCCAAAACATGGTTCACACAACCGGACTGAAGGATAACTGTAGGTTATAACAGGGCAAGTATGAAAAACATCCCAGTAATCAGGGGTGCTGTGAATTACAGGAAATGTAATGAAGCTGAATTGGGTTCAAATTTTTATATTTTTAAAGGATAGTGATACATATACTATGACTGTTATTTCCACACTGTGTTGTCACTTTTACACATTTCATTTATCAGATTAAACTCTGTGTAAATAAGTGAGCCATGGAGGCGCTGGTGGGTATGTTTTTTTTTCTCACGTCCTGTCTTGACTTCAGCTACATTAATCAGAAAACTGTCAAAACAAAATCAATCTTTTCTTCAATCAGAAAAACAAGGTCAGCAAATAAAGATTTGACCTAGATTCTTAAGCTTCTCCTTTAAAAAAAATATAAGCACATAAAAATATAAATGTTGGTATTCACTAGACATCCTGATGTGATGTGACCCCTGTAAAACACCTCACTTTTTACCAGGACATAAGTAGTGAATAGAGATAGACTCACTACCCAGGCTGCTACAAAACAGCTTTCTCCTCTGTCTTATCTCCAATGCACATGATTTGTGTGGTGTAAACAAAATTTGGAACTTTGTATTTTGTGAGAGGGAGTGGAGTGTATTGAGAATACACAGAAGAAGAAAAAGAACTCTCTCACAGACACACTGTCCAGAAGTGTGAAGCATATCTGTGGGAGCCTTCTCCCAGCTGTGGAGGCCACAGGTGGGGGTTTGGGGGAGCGAACCATGCTCTGATTTCATGTGTGTGTGTTTGCTTGAAATTTGGGGTGCAGGCAGAGTGGAGCTGCTCACTGGCTGCTGGATATTGTCAGGACTTCAGGAAAGCTTAGATGTCAGGGTGACTGAGTTTAAGAACCTGAGACCCTTTGTTTTGGGGTCTCCTTTGGGGCTGTTCTAGTGGATCAGGGGGTGTCGGATTTGGGGTCTTGTGCATTTACCTGTATATGTAACTTCACACTCTTTTGAATATTGTTTTTGCAGCGTGAGTTTGTGGGCGTGGGAGGGAGGGGGCGGGAGAGTGTGAGGGGCAGGACAAGATGTGTGTAAATCTATCCTCTGTTTTCATCCCTGCATATGTGTCTGACTTGTTTTGGTCTCTCTGTGGTGACTTTGACTCAAGTTCATAACTAGAGTGAAAGTTGTGGTAAGGAAAGGAAATTTTAAACATAATAGAAAAGTGAAACAGATATAGACAAATTGTGTTTTGATTAAGACCAAAAGAATGCATAAAAATGTTGCTGCTAAATGAAATGAACCGGCCCTAAAAATAGACACTGAATTGTAAGTTTTGTTTGAAAACCAAACAAACACTAATGCAGGTGTTTCTATTATTCTTTTCGCGCTGTTAGGTTTACATCTTTGTACCTAATAAACTGTTTTTTTTTCCAATTTAACATAAATGTAAGGTGCTGCAAGAATCCCAATATATCCCATAGCCATTCATAACTGCGCTTGGTCATCTGTGTTTGGTCCATGCAGCTGAGGTGAAAAGGTTGTGCACTTGAGCTGATGTGTTTTCACTCTTATCTACATCTGGGAAACATCTGGCTTGTATCTGGGCCCAGCCGTGTAGCGTTGGGTTAGAGAGAGAGAGAGAGAGAGCAGAACAGGGCATGGAGAATATTAATGTGTGCGTGACTAAGGCTGGGTGAGGGGATGAGTGAGGGAGAGAGGGAGGGAGCGAATGACTGTGCTGAACAGAGAGAGATGTGTGTCTGTGATGATGTGAATGCTAAGTAAAAATCGTAAGGTACATCATAAAAATAAGGAAAACCTGATATTTCGTACAATCACTTCTGCACCTGAGATCTAGATCTGCATGCGTGACTGGCAGTTAGGCTTATCTCTTTGTGTTGTGTAGTCAGTCAAAACATGTTAGCCCACTTTTGCTGGCTTTAGTGATAACAATTTAATGTGAGGTTTGCACCACCTGTGGAAAATGTCATTAAATAACCCGCAGAATGTTTCCTGAGTCTGATAACTGGCCACAGTCGTGGACCTTATACATTTTGACAGTGAGCAAGTGAAGTTAGGTACAGATTGAGATCCAGATGAGAATCTCTTTGAAAGAGGAAGGAGATAAAAAGTATTGAGATGGTAGAAGAGTGAAGGAAAAAGGAGGCCTCTGAGTTTCAGGGGGAAGCTAGTGTTTTGTGCTTGGGGCCTGAGGTATTGATAGTAGCAGGGTCATCTAGGCTTGGCTGCAAAAAACTTTTTAAGTTAGAATGTAAGCTCATTGCAGCTGGCCATGCTAGTGGCTCTAAACAAGCGGTAAAATGGAAAATTTGAAATGAGATGCCCAACAGTCTTGTGACAGGACGTTTTACCAGTCTGCCAAGTACGTGATGCAGAGAGAGAAAAGAGGGGGATGACTAAAACTCTAGACTGTAGGTCGGGCCCTCACTCGTGTCCGTTTTTCCTCTTTGCCCCAAGTTTCCAACTTTTTTATTTTTTCTCTTCTGTCTCATTGTTGTCAAAAAATCCTGGACTCGATCCCACAGTCACAGTCATTGCTGGAAATACTCACTAGAGCATAAAATGTGGATTCATCCAAAGTGAGAGAACGTCTCTAACAAGCACAACATTTGCTGAAAGAAGTGTCCAGCTATTTCAACAATCACACATTTAAGAAGGGGTGAGGCTGCTCTGTCCACTGGCCAATCATTTGAGTTAAACTGTTACGTTGGCGGAAAATTGTCCGTAAGTTCCCTTTTGTTTGTGTTATTGTGTTATCAGGTCAAAGAAGGCAAATCTATGAGATATATGAAAATCTATGAAAACAAATCTTGATTTGTGCAGAATAAGTTATAATGTGTCAGCCAGTGAAGTTCATTTAGAGACAAGCAGGATGTCTTTGCTTGATTCTTGTTGGAAGCCTGAGCGTTTTTTGGGTTACATATCTGAATAAGACTCCTGGGAACTATGATCCGGAACAGCGGCCAGTGCTGGCTTGGGCTGAAGAAGCGAAGGGAGTGTCCAGCTCGTCTGGCTTAGAATTATGTCTCAACTCTACCGTCCTGTATTACAGCAGCACTGTATGTAGAAAAAAAACAACTAAAAACACTAGTTTGTGTTATAAAGAAAATTCTGGCCATGTTTGTGCATTATTCCAAATGCTGGAATATACGTGTTAAAGTATGTTTTTTTTTTGTTTTGTTTTTTTTTACAAATACACCTAAAAGAAGCAGCGACAGCCAGAGAGCAAATGGGTGTGTAAAATGTAGTGTGAGAATTTGAAGGAGTGAGACAGGAAGCAACTGAGGGCCCACTCTAAACCGCAAAGTAGTAGCAGTGAGTAAAAAGAGTCAGTACAGGGTGAAAGTGGGTTACTGCAGTATGTGTGTGAATATAAAGGTGTGTGTGCTACAAACTGCATCTTACATGCAGTTTACCAGCACAGCTAGGTAAATATATTAAATATATGTTCGTAAAATGTATGCGAGTTCATGTTTACTCTGTTTGTGTCTGAGATCATTTCTTCCACAGTGGAAAGACTTCGTGATTTCTTCTGTTGCATTTTTGGGACAGGAACAATGAAAAGGTTGCTGGCACACTTAAACTCTCCTTTTAAGTGGGTAGGCACCTGTGAAAGGAGATAAATACTCGTGTATGACATATACACTGTGCAGACGTGTGCTGATTTTTCTTATTTTGCCATTTTGGCTTCTATCTTTACCTCTTCATTTGTTCCATCAGAGCCGAAAGCTGTAAATCCTGGCCAGAATCACATGTCTTATGCTTTAACTCAGGGTCGTGGCTTTTTTGAAGGATCCACCTCAGGGGTGCTGAGACACGCATGGCTACTTCTCTGGGGCAGCTCAGTGCCATGTTTTGATTTGTTCTGGTGCCCTGAGACTGACCGGCTTCAACCTGCCAAGAAAATGCTGGGATTCCACAGTAAGGATGCATTAAAGGTCGTTGTTTATGGTTGAGATCAATACATATTTTTAATTAGGTTTGCCTAAATTACAGGCTCTAAAAATTGGTCAAAGCGTGTTAAAATATTACTGGAAGTGCCAACACACACACACACACAGCTGACATACTTTTGAAGACATCTCAGTGCTCTGGACCTTCACTGTGTAGCACCATCTGGTGTTTGGTGAAAGCTACAGCCTCACGCTGGAATGGGAAAACCAGGAGAGCCACAAAATGTCAGCCCTGAATGTGACTCTCAGCTCTGGCAGGTGGTGTGATCGTACACTGCTCTCTGCTGGTGATCGGACAGGGCTGCAGCTTTACAGGGACAGACAGGGAAAGACAAAAGTTTCCCTTGAAATTGTACAGCTATGATGGACTTGTTCATCTCAATGCATTAAAATGTGGTTATAGTCCCAATTAAACTTAAGGTTAAGGTTTGGTGATTTTGGGGTGAAGCGTGTACACCAGGGGCTGCTCATGAAGCTGTCAGTGGGTACTTGACAGTATTTCAAGTATTAAAAAAAATTCATCATGCTGAATAAAAATGTGTCAAAAAAGTTGAGAATCATTGAAGGAGGTGATGGAATTATTGTTATTGGCACGAGCTTAAAGACATCGGCTGTCAGGCGAAAGAGTCAACCATCCGCTGGGGTCAAAATATACACAGCGTGTAGAGCTGCCAGATCAGCAGCAGAGAATGAGCTTTAAGAAAACTCTTGCAATGTAGCTATTGTTTTGTTGCAGGACTCAAAACAGAACATGTTTTCAATATTGTATTAGTCTTAGTCCATGTGCTGGATCCTACATTTCCCTAAAGCGACGTCGTAGTCTTTACTCGTTAGAGCCTCTGTCTGTAAAACAGCCACATCCGTTAAACTTCACACCCCTAGTTCATAATCAAGATTACTGCAATGACACAACTGCACAGTATACAACCATTTTTACAGGCTCGGCGGTCCTGCTGCGGACTAGTACACTGACTTTGTAATAGGAGCAGTACATCTTTAACTCCAAATCATCACAATTGACCATCTTTTGTGTAGTTCTGCAGCAAAATTTAAGTAAATAAAAACAAGAAAACTAAAGAGATCTACAATATCATTGCTTTAGTTTTTGAAAATAGAGAGACTCATGTAATAACAGTACTGTTAACTATATACAGTTGTAATGCCCGTGCTTTACCTAGGTATTACACTGTGTTATACATGTATGTCAGTATTTTTCACAAGGAAATATTGTCTATTTTCTTCCATTGTCATATTTACTTTGCAGTTAAACGTCTTACAAATAAAATAGGCTTAAAGAGGCAAAATTTTGTTAAGAAAAAACTGACCTACAGACCTACACTAGTTTCCACCAAATGGTGATTTCATACTTTTTTTCATACCTGCTGAATAAATCATCTCAAATTGATCTTGGCACCATCTGAAGGGGAGATACTACACTCAAGTTATTGCATGTGACATAGTTAAAATGTGCTTAATATTAGCCACAACGAGGTACATTCTTCTTGCACATGGATGCACGATTGCCTCAAAGTTACGTTTGTATTAGTGGATCTTGTTTGAAAAAGCTCAGCTTAAAGACAAAAAGGATGTAAAATGACCAAACGGGTATAAAATATTTTAAAATATGCTTTAAATGATTTAAAGTAAATAAAAATTACACAAGAGACACAGACTAGACACAGAGCTTAACGAAACAAAAGTAAAACTACTATGAACAGAGCAGGTGCATGTTTTCCCTGCTAAGTCTCTGTGCAGGCACTGACCAGCTGAGCTGCTGAGCTCTGATCATAATGACGATAAAGTCGATGCACAGTGGCTGAAACCCGCTGTTGCTCCACAATGCACATGCTACTAGTGCACTAACCAGACTGTTCACTAATGGTCTCGGCCGCATTTCTCTGTTGTCATAATGTCCACTGGCACACACTCCACACCTCGGTGCCTGCACACGTCATGTGATCTCACATCCCCAGGTTATGTCACATTCCAGCGAACATGTTGAGGCTCGAGCGCTCGCCTGAAACTAAAAAGAAATAATCCCATGTAGCAGCACCTACAGAGGAATGTCATATTTTCACTTTCAGTGAAAACACGTTGAGAAACTTAGAAAAAACCCTTCACAGTTTGTGGAGTGTTTTTCACTTTTTTTTCTTATAAATCAGTTAACGTTTAATGAACCATCTTTCTAAACAGTGATATACGAGCTTGTGTCTGTCAGAATGCACCTCTCATCCAAAGGTTCACTTTCACATTTCCTGCGTTTGCGAAATGTAAGTCATTGTATTTTGCTCCTTTGTTTGATCCTGTGCTGCCAGTTTCACCTTCCCTCCCTCCCTCTGTTTTGTGCCACCGCACGTCGATCAACCAGTCATGGCAGTCCCATGTGGAATTTTTCATTACCTCGCCCCAGGGCCACCATGCTGTCAGTGCCTGTGTATCGTGTTGCCTTTTTTCCACTCCTGCCTCCTCACACACACACACACACACACACACACACACACACACACACACACACACACACACGGAGTTCCTCTCTGTGGTGGTTAGTGAGCTGTTGTCCAGCCAGCTGTATGGAGCTGTAGTAGCTGTCACTGTTTGACCTCCTCTCCATGGCCTGTCGTCCGTCCTGCTCTGGCTCCTACACTGTGGTTATCCTCCCGCTCAGGACCACCCTCTACAGCCTGGACGCCCTTCGCTTCTATCTATGGGTGAGGAGGATGGAGATGGTGTGTGTATGTGTGTGTGTGCGATCTGAAAAAGTACCACTTTGATTCTAATCATTTACATCCTGTTGTGTCTTTGTTGTGTGCGAATTTAAGTGTGTTTCTGCTGAGTGAGTGATTGTTATCAGCTGCCTTCTGTACTCACAGGTATCCAGTTTCCCTGATTTTAGCACAATTTTTATAAACACTAGGGAGACATGGGCCATATTGATTAGGCATGTTGCCAGTTTGGTGCGTTTAGTCAAGATATGCAGAGATATTTCTGTGACTGTTAAACCATTCCGTCACAGCATAGGAGTGAATTCAAAGCAGGCTTTGACTTTGATTTTACAGTTTCTATACACTCACCTGACATGTGTGGTTATGTGAAGCATCTTACTGTAAATATAAGCAGGTACAAGCAGGTCAGAGAAGAGGACCAAGGTATATACTGTATAAAACAAACAAAAGTACTTTTTTACAAATACAATGTTGTTAGTAGTTTCATCATCAGGTCATGTATTTATTTTAAATCTACTTCATTAATTAATTGGGTATAAAACAACCTTCATAATAAAAATATGAAAATATCAATCATCTTAAAATTCAGTGTCTCATTTGTATGATATTTGAACTACAGTCTAAAATATTTAAGCAACAAATCTGCACATCAGGAGCCTGCAACCAGAAAACAGTAGATTTCTTAATATTTGCCAGTGATTTGTTATTGGTGTTTGTTGAATAATCAGTAAATCAACTACTTGATGCAGCTTTAATCATAGTTCTAGCAAAACTGTTAAATGTTAGGAACTGTACCAGACACCAAAAGGAAAAACATAAGTTATGTTTTAAAGTTAGACTTTATTTTTGTTGGTCTTAAATTATTTAAATTTAAATATGTTTTGTCAAATATGTCAAGATACAGTGTGTTTCTAATATTACTAATCCCAACATGTAAACTTCCTTTACACTGACAACATTAGCTCAGTAACCTCGTGTAGCTGCCCTGAAGAAACACTAGTGTTTGGTGTTTAATGCAGGAGAATGATGAGGTATGATTGCATGAAACATTTAGATCAACAGTAAGTCTGACTAAAATGTGTATATTTGTATATTTGACTGTAAATGACAAAACCGCTGCACTGCTGTGTATTTGTGATAAAGCTGAATCATTCCTGTGGAAACTGAGGTTTATTTCTGTGCATTTAACCAAAACTCATGTGATTTATTGGCTGTTTTCACTCAGACTTTCCATCCTTGACTCCACCCCTGAGGCTGGAGCTGTCCCAGTGACAGATTCCCACATGTCAAGTCTGTCCCTCACACTTTCCTGTTAAAGGCCCAATATAACCACTAATATTTCCACTAACTAATCTCACCAAAAGCAGCTGTCAAACTGTATCATGTTTTAGATGATGATGTCAGACACACATTAGTGATTTCAACAGTAAATACAGAAATGAATTTGATTCAAGAAATGCAGCCATTTCCTTTAAAACCAACTGTGATTTCCTGACCACATATAATAACAAAGTGAGATCATAACCAACACGTATTGTAGTGTATAAAGACCTGAAGGCCTCCTGCTCTTGCCGCTCTTTTCAGACACAAACCCTTGTGCCTCTTTAAGACATGGTTCTGATCATGCTTCATCACATCAGGCTGCAAGCCAGTGGTGCTCAGGCAACTTATTCAGCCTCCTAGTGCAAACACACAAAGATATCTGAATATGTCATCAAAGTCAGCACTTGGTAGGATGTTTGGACAGTGGGCAGTGGAAATATGACAGGAAGTGAGAGCTAAGGCAGGAGATGCCGTGTCACAAAACTTCACACACCAATCATGCCACCACAGGGATGGTTTTAGACCCCAGCAGGACATTTGTCAGCATCTGACACAAACATGTTTGTTACAGAAAATTGGTTCACATTCAAATTCTGAAGTTTTGCACCTCATGACGTTGTGTACCTGTTGTTTCAGATTAAGCGTTTGAAAGATCTAGAGAAGGAGAAGGATGCTCTGTGGTGTGGTCTGGACATCCTAGAGAAGGCTCGTATCTGGTACCTCCAGCGGTTGCAGGAGAACAGGCTCCAGCAGGACAGAATTGAGACCAATAGAGTGTTTGGTTCCTGCCAGAGAGGTCCAGCAGAGGTAAGGATCAGTGCTATGTTTAAGGGGCTCATTGACTGCACTGTCCTAAGAGGACAACCAAGGAGGAGATATATGGACGTTCTAACAGAGGACGTGAGGTTAGCTGGTGTCAGAGTGGAAGATGCCCAGGATAGAGTGAGGTGGAAAAGGATGATTCACTGTGGCGACCCCTGATGGGAAAAGCCGAAAGAGAAGTAGTAGTTTGACTGTACTGTCTATATATGTGGTCTTATTGACATGCTGCACACCAGTTCTGGTTTTCCTTTTCTCCTTATTTATTGCACGTTCAAACTTTTTCAGGTTTACTCTGTACAAATATGAAATACATAGAAAATTGCACTTAATTATCTCTCTAGACTATACTTGGAGTCACAGTCCACAGATTTGTGGTGAATGTGGATTTTTTGTCCCTGAATCTGGTATTGGGTGTAATTTCAGTTTCAAGTGCTACTGTACTGTAAGTCAAATACTCATCATTAATTTCCTCCTGTTTTCTGTTGTTTCTATCCAGGCTTGGTCCTGCCTTCTTAGGTCTCGTATCCAGCGGGTAAACGGTTCTCTGGGCTCCGTGATGAGCGAGCCCAATGTCATGAGCTGCAGCAACCCCTGTCTGCCTGAAACCACGGCCGACTGTGACCTCCGGTGGCACAACACGTTACTGACTCGGGTAAGAAGACTGACAATCTGTTCAGTGGCTTCTAATGGGGAAAAGGTTCAAGTGAATTAATAAGAATAAAAATTACAATTTTAAATTTAATTTAAATAAATTTAAGATTTAAAGCTTTTATTATATTCTGGTGCTATGTTTCTACAACATTGTCTAAGATAAGCTGTTTATTAAGCTGTTGAGTTTATAGCATGGCCATGATAATTTTTTTTGCTCTGATAGGAGGTGAGTGACAAGAATCATCAGATCTCTATGTTGGAACTGGAAAAAGATGCTCTCGTCAAACAGCTCGATGAACTGTAGACCTTCACTATAGATGCTAAACTATTAGTGTGCTGCACTGCTTATAATTACTTGTAAATACGTATTTAAATGAATAAAATACAGTTAATTGTGCATCATTTTTGTTTTTACTGTTGCATGAAAAATTGTTTTTCTAACAGGCCATTGTTGCAGAGTACCTTGTAATAATAACAATAATACTGGGATTTATTACTTTTAATCTGTAACATCACTTTTTACTTTCATACTACGGAATCTACCGAAAAAATAAACAGTCGGTAACTTAACTGATTTGCTTTATTTGAGCAGTATTTGAGTATATTCCTTTTAAGGTATTATTATTATTAAGTATGCATAGTGTACAAAATATGTAATTCATTTATGGAATATACTACGTATTCCTACATAAACTAAAAAAGTACAGACTGTAGTTAAATTAGCTGTACCATAATTGGCAGAACCATAACAGGCTCACCTCTTATTACATCAACAGTAATAATACAGTAATCTGATATATAGTATACGGTCTATACTCTGATAGATAGTTTTACTATTGATACTTTAAATAGTGTTTTTTTTTTATGCCTGTACTTTTACTTTAAGGTTTGTTTAATGCAGAACTTTTACTTATAATGGAGTATTTCTTTAACTGTGGTATTACTGCTTTAAATGATGCAAATTATCTAAACACTTCCTGTACACCATATTTCTATCCTATTGTATAAATTCAAATGTGTGGATAAGAGGACAAGTGTTTTCTGCACTCAAGCAGAAAATACTTTCTTTCTCAGTGAATTTAAATTTCTGAGGTAACAAAGAGACCCCTTGGCCATTTTTTACCGGTGGACAGAAGATGACCCAGCTTCATTGCGTGCCTTGTAACCCCAGTTCTTCCGTTTCCATCTGTGCATGCGAGTTCTCTGTTTCAGCATGTCGCAGCAACCTTTCCCGGTGGTCCCGCACTGATCGCAACACAACTGATAAACTTTATCTGGCCCAGTCATCATTCATGTTTGCAGGACTTTTCCCAGAGAAAAATACACCATAGATAGCGCATACTCTATAACACAGAACTTGCACAGAAAAACACCTGTCTGACACCCAAACCGGCAGAACTTGATCATGTTTTCGTCAAAGCATTGAGGTTTGACACATTGTCGTATTTTCTCTAGTTTGCATGATTATACTGCAAAAATGCATTAATATTATTATAATTATTATTACGTTAGAGTTGGAGGAAGCTCTGCTTCGCCTTACATGACATTTCATTGGAAGGAGATGCAAAGCTAACCCTTTTTATGATCATTATTATATGTTATTAATATTAATGATGCATATTTAGCTAGCACAAATGCTCTTTACCATTGCAACAAACAAATATTGTCAAGATGTTTAGAAAAAATATGTTATAGTAAAGTAATGAAAATTTAAATAGAGCAAATGTTTGCATCGCGCTTGATAAATAAGATAAACCTAAATTTAAATTAATTTCTGACAAAGGAATAATTGTACTAGCTCCATGTGCATTAAGTATTACGTTGATGAATACAATCTTATTTTTACTTTTTTTGACAGTTTAAAATGCAAACTTTTGCACCCAACTGTGTAAGACTTTCTTTTGCCTCCTGTATTAACTCCGAAGCGTGCATTAGCAACATTCTTGATCTCTCTGAGGAATATGATTAGAATCTGTCTGTGTGCCTCAGGAAAGAACACATCCATTATACCTTTGGCATTCATTTAAGTATCCTCATGTTATTTATCTTCAGTGTGCCATTGAACCATCAAGCCCAGGGTACCAGCACTTGGCTAATTATTGGGTCTAATTCAAAAAACTGCACAGCTAAACACCTTTTGTTGAGAACTTGTCATGCCTTCATGCTTGTCGATGCCATTCTTCCATACCAGCACAGTTCATTTGAACTGCACTCTGCTGGTCTCTCCAAATGCCTTTTACTTGTATACAATGTCATGTTTACTTTTTGTGGTTTTGAAAAATGTGAGCATAAGCGCAGTACACATGCAGGTCAGCGGAGGTGGGAAACATAAACACATAAACTGCAGTAGGGACGAGGTGATTCTGCAGGTCTCTTTTGTGGGGGCTGGGGGACCGCTGATAAATACATTCCTAAAGCTATTAGGAGAGACCAACACTTCCTGAGAACATAGTGTAGTAGGTAGGTGGTCTTTGAAGAGCACTCAGGTAACTAAAAACAACAAGAGACACTTTTTTTCTGAGCAGACACTTGTTTTTTAGGCATTTATGTGCTTTGGGCACCAGGCCTTTACAAGTACTGATCTTATCTGACTAGAACATGAATAACAGGACGAATACACACTGCAGCATTTAGGCAGATGTTGACTAAAATGACCAATTAATACTATTACAGCACATACCTTCCTTGCTCTGACAAGTCAGGTGCCAACGTCTAATTGTCTTGTTTACTGTAGGCTTTCTAAGTTAAAACAGACAAACATCACTCACATACTCAGGGTCAATAAGGTACATGAATATCACATTAGAATTGTGTAGAGAGGACCTGTTTACATAAAGGGGTAATAGGAGGAACTTCTATTTTATTTCCATGGTTTTGAGAATGCATTGGCCCTGTAAGCTATGCATGTGTTCACTTATTACATTTTCTTTAGCCTATAATCTTTTATTATTGCAATTATTAATTATATTTTTATTTAATATTTAGAGAATTGATTCGAGAATGAATAAAACTCATCCCTATTTTATGTATTTTGTGCACAGGTAAGTACAACATCATCACCAACATCAATGGTGAAAAATAGGATCACTATATGATACACAATCACCAAGTGAACAACAAGTGATCAAAAATAATCGAATGACCTACAATACAGAAAAAAAAGTGGAACACGCCTCTTTACTACATTTTTTCTGTTTAATACACCAGTTAGAATACAGCAGGCCACATGAAGCTAGTAAACTATTTTCCTACTACTTTTGGATTCTCCATCACTGTTGCACTCTTCCATCTGTGGAAGTGAGTCGCTGTTGCGCGCGTCTCCAACAGACATCTCGACCCCGGATAGGTTTAAGTTCAGGAGGCTCTGGAGGTGTTTGATATAGTCAATTGCCGCCCGCAGAGTTTCCACTTTGCTGAGCCGCTTGTCCTCGAATTCCCGCGGCAGATGCTCTCGGAGCCGCGCGTAACCCTCGTTGACGCAGCGCACCCGGTGCCGTTCCCTTTCGTTCCTTTTCCGGATGAACGCAGGCTCGAAAGAATAATCGCACACACCCAGCGGGCTGTGAAAGGGGAAATATGATAAACGTCTGTATGTGAGCCTCTGGACATGCACAGGGTCCAGGTATGCGCCGTCAAACTGGAGGGGCAGTCCCAAACGGAGCGCGTCTTTGTAATGCGCCCCGCTGTTGTCTATGGAAATGCCGTGGAGAGCCAGCCGAGGAACATATGGAATATGCTCCATTAAATCCTTGTTGTGATAAGAAATCTTTCTGGAAATCAAAAGCATGCATTTTTGCATTCAAAATTAGGAAGAGAGGATATATTCAAATAATTCTGCACCATATGACATGGAATCATTTCAACTCACCTGTCACTGTCTTCTCATGATCCCCCTTAATGTCCCACCACTTTGCTAATCAAATATCCAGAGTCTGAACTTGTTTGTTGAGGTTTTTAGGTTTTAGAGAAGGTGGGTGTGATCTAGGGCGGAGATGCACATATAGCTTTCTCATCAAGATAAAAACTGTTTACATAATGATTTCTTCCTTCCGTTACAACGGTGAAGCAGCTCATATTATAATAATACTGTGAGGCAAACAATAACGGTTCATAACGTGTTGATTCCAATAAATTATTTATTTAATTTACATATCAATAATGAAGGTGTATAGGGACAAGTTTTAGTGAGAACTCCTTACGCAGTTTAGTAGATCTTATTCAATGTGAAATAAAATGACATTGAGATCATTTTTATTATTATTAGCACACTTAGAAGTAGTTGCTTCACACTGTTTTATAATTTAATAATATAAAGAAGGCTACTGTTTATTGTTGCTTCAACAGCTAAGAGGAATCTACACATTTATCGTCCCCTAACCTAAACTTTCAAGAATGAAAAATATGACAAAAGAGTAATGAATGAATGAATTAATTAATATGGGCAAATATCTCGACAAAACAGCCCAGCTGGTTCAAGTGGACCATAATCCACGATAACACATCATCGTTTATTAGTTGATTATATATTTAAAATCTGCATCTGTCAAAAGCTGTCAAAGAAAAGCAGTTAAATTAAAGAAGTACAACATTTCTGTCTCAACTTTAGTTGAATAAAAGTTATGATTAACATAAAATGGAAATACTGTTGCAAGTACCTTAAAATTATATAGTATAGTAAAGTAATGACATACGATACATTTTCAATCTTTCAGAAAAGTTTAGGTAAACCTTTTTAAACACTTTAAAACACTTTAAAACAGATGGACACGTTTATTTTTAGCCCGGTGTTCGCCTGACCTCCAGGTTGGACCCTTCAGTCTGGTTTACGGTGGCTTGGGGATACTGACCTGAGATCAGCCACGAAAGCCTCCGCTCTCTCTCTCTCTCTCTCTCTCTCTCTCTCTCTCTCTCTCTCTCTCTCTGTCTCTCTCTCTCTCTCTCTCTCGCTACTGCGCATGTGCGGAGCAGTACGCTGTCATGGCTCCGGTCAGGGAGCTATTGTGTTGGTATGTTGTGCTTTTTTAAGGCATGTTCCCATTGGATGAATATGTTATTGTGCAACGAAGCAACACCATCGGCTGTGACGAGGTATTTCTGTGCTTTTTAGGTTCAACCCCCTAAACGTTTTGTTTTGGGACGATGTGCACAGCGAGAGTTAGCACGGCTAACGCTAGCACTGTGATAAAACTGCTTGATCTTTTGCTAACGTTAACTAACCGATGCGAACTAGTCAGTTTTAATTACGTGTATTTTTTTAAATATTTTTTAAACCAATTGTATAATTATTTCTCTTGCATGCTGATAACTTACGTTCTTTTCATACTGGGTCTTTTCACAGGGACAGAAACATTGAAGAACCGTTTAGCAGTACTCGGTTACTGATGAGCTTAAGTTGTTGAAATCAGGTGAGTTGATATATGTCGTTTATCACCCCTATATGCCTCCATATGCTTGATGATATTCTTAGCATTTTATTTAAAGTGTTGCCACATTTATTATGCTTTAATCGCAAGTTGTCACAGGGAAGTTCGCGTCGTCCTATCACAGCCAAAACCCAAGCAGCTAAATATGTGGATAGCAGTTAGCTTGTCTCAGTGCTCAGCTCGGTTAAAACCTGATGTCGCCACTGCAGGATGAACGACATGAACTTGAGTCCTGTGGGTATGGACCAGCTCACTGTGCCGTCAGTGGGTGCCAGCCACCTGGGTCTGCCCACCTCCCCCACACACAACCCCATTCCCACTCCAGGTATGAAAATCACGACCACGTTTGATTGACCTGCCAGGAGTACACTATTAATAAAAGGACTGATTTAGACACATGAATTTTAATTTGAAATGTGAAAGAATCTGTCTTTGTCCTCATCTGAATGGACATTTCCTGTTTGTGTTGTGCTTGTTTTTCTTTTAAGACCTCTCAGGCTTATATAATTACATCCTTTTACACATGTAATGTTTGTGATTTGCAGGCATGCCCGTGGCCATCCCCAGCCTTGGTCCTTCGCTGGGCTCACTTCCTTCTGCGCTCTCACTGATGCTTCCCATGGGTCCGTTGAGTGACAGAGGAGTGATGTGTGGCCTGCCAGAGAGAAACTACTCGTTGCCACCTCCTCCATACCCCCACCTAGAGAGCAGCTATTTCCGGCACATATTGCCAGGTAGGTCAGCGTTTTTGTGTGACATGTACTTTAAAATCAGCTTTGTTCAGTAATAAAGCAATAATCTGGATAACTGTAGGGTCGATACTTTCACCTTCCTAACAGAAGCACTGTTTATTACTGTAGATTTTATTATTTATTATTACTCAGGTGCCCAAAACAGTAGTGCCACCTTTTAACAGTACATATTTTGCTATAGCTCCATCACCCACTATAACATCAATTTTTAACGTATAGTAGAATTATCATCTTTCCGCTAGTTTCAACTTAAAACCTGAGAAATTATAATCTTGTAAAACAGAATTCATCACAGAGCTGATGTATGTGATTGGTGTTAGATTTTACAGGTGTAACTAATCTTGTGTTAGATCGGTCTATTAATAACATGATTTGTTAATTTAATCACATAATGTAGTAAAATTCAGATCAGCATTTTTTTTAATGCTTATATGACAAACTGGCCAATACACATCACCTCTGTTTGCTTTGTAGGTATCTTGTCCTATCTGGCAGACCGTCCACCACCTCAGTACATTCATCCCAGCAGTCTTAACATGGATGGCACCCTGTCTGTTGCTACCAACAATCCCTCAGGCCTAGACCCCTACAGTGGCCCTGGAGGCCCTCTCGAACAAGGTCTTGTACCCATGGACTCCAGACAGGTCAGTGGCCAGGGAGATCTACATCAGACTGGCACACATGAACTGGACTCTACAGGATTAGCCATGGAGTCACGTGTCAGCAGCCCAATGACCCCAGATAGGATGGGAGAGGAGCTGGCCAACATGGATGGAGTCGGGGTGGTGGCGGTGTCTGACACTCAGCAGCAGCTTGGAGGAGGAAGGCAGCCTCAGCCTCATGAGGGCTTGACTGGAGTGGACTCATCTGGTGGTGTACTTCCCCTTCATGGGCCTCCTGTGCTTGAACTACCGGTGGTAATGGAGCCTGATCATATGGGGGGTCGAGTGGGGAATGCCGGGGGTGGAGGAGCAGGAGGACTTGGGGAGCAGCTCCATTCGAATGGGGAGCTGAACTCGGGTGTTGTCAGTGTTGTGCTTACTGGCTCCATGGCTAGTCAAGGCCAGCTGGAGCCAGTGTCTCTCCATGGACACTCTGGGATGGGGCTTGAGGCAGTAAATGTGTCACCCATCACTGCAGAGTCACTGGGCCCAGAAAACAACCTGGTGCTGGTCAACTCAACCCTACAGCTGGAAGATTCTACCTCCAACAAGGAGAACATGGTCACTGCTTACACCATCTGTGAGTGCTAAACTGTAATAGTTCCTTCAGTCACAGAATTAAAGGGAGATCAAAATGCATAAGCATGTGTTTTGCATTGTTAAAGTGCATTTAGTATTCACTTCATTGGCCACAACTTTAATATCACCTAATGGTTTTAGTGGTGTAACAGGAATAAGCATAGGCATGCTGAAGTTCTCCTGCTATGCAGCAACATACTGTACGCTTTGTGTGCTCATTTATATTTTCCTATGCTGGCTTTTGTGTGTCTCAAACAGTTGAAACATGTATTAACATTTGTTCTGTTGATTTATGTCTTCCAGGGTGCACACTATGTGAGCGCTCCTATACCTCAGACTGCCCAGAACATGGTCCAGTCACCTTCATCCCTGACACACCCATTCAAAGCCGGGCTCGCCTCTCTCTGCCCCGTCCACTGTGCCTACGCATCTCAGTGGCTGATGAACCACTTGGTAAGGAAAACAAAGTTTAAACAGGGTTTTCAAGTAATTCTGTTGCAGGATCTGCAGGACATCTGATTTAATATTCAGGAGACGACATGAATGACACTATTAGTTTTTTTTTTTGTTCTCATGATGTGTCCCTGTAGACATGTAGTACTCTGTAGACATACTTCTTATTTGAAAATTAATGTAGAAAACAAAAAATGAAGTGCTCACAAAAAGATAGTGCTGACTAAAAGATTTGACTAAATGTGTTTATGTCCCTCCTAGGAGTTTTTGCACGCGATGTTATTCCTCCTAGAACCTGCTTTGGACCAATGGTTGGCCAGCATTGTAGCAACGTGGACCTGTCTGATTGGCCAGAAAAGGACACACCTCAGCTGTGGAAGGTCTGTACAGTAGCTTTGATTGGACTGTGGTTGCCATGAGAAGTGTAAAATCAAATATTAAATGATGAAACCTCTCTATCTCAGATGTACCACAACAATGTGCTGGAGTTCTACATTGTAACAGCAGATGAGAACGAATGCAACTGGATGATGTTTGTCCGCAAAGCAAGGTAGGACACAGAGCTTCAAAATACATGTTTATGAGTAAAAATATTCATTTCATTCTTTAGAATAGTGTAAATATTGTCAAGCTTTGAAGTATCTGGACAGTTAGCCTTTTTTTTTAAATGTGCCAAGTCCCAGCTTTAATTGGAGAAGGATTATATTAGTAGAAAGGACTTTATGTGGTGTGGAGAGCTTGTAATACATATTGCTAAAATTGTAAATGTTTAAAAGTGATTAGGCATTGTTATACAAAATATTTTTGGGAGCTGTGTTTCAGCATAAATCAAACATTCCAGTTTATCAGTCTCCATCAAAATTTTAGATAGAAGAAAGTGTGGAACAGAAAATAACAGTTTATGATCCAAAGCACTACCTACTATCTAAGACATAGTCCTGACTAATTTATGGTTTGGGTATGCACACCAGCATTTAATGGTGATTGTATTTCTGACATAAATGCCGAGATGTAGGCAACATTCTGTGTCTTGCGATTCAGGCAAATGTAGGAAAATTCAATGGACTACATTTCATTAGCACAGCGATCTTAAACATACAGCTAAAGAAGCAAACAATTTCTTCAAGGTGACAAAAGGTTTCTGAGTAGCCAGGACAGACACCAGATCTCACTAAATGTCTGAGGTGCTGAAGATCAAACTTAAAGGCAATTGCAGTAAAGGCCTGGAACTTTTATCATCACTAATGAAGATACAAAGGGTCTGCTGGTGTTTGTTGGTCAAAGACGTCAGGCAGTCAGTGACTTAAAGGATTTTCCAAAAACTACTAAATTATGTTTGACATTTTATATATTTATAAAATTACACTTGAACCAATAAATTTTGAAAACTGTGTAAACAGGTTATTTCTCCCACAGTTTGTTTTCCTGTTAACATAAACCTCCTGAGATTAAACTGGGACTTTTCACTTTACCTATAGTCTCTATTAGTAATCGATATTTGTATAGTAAATGTGTGTGTTTGTGTATTTAGGACCCATGAAGAGCAGAATCTGGTGGCGTACCCTGCCAATGGTAAATTGTTCTTTTGTACAACCACAGAGATTCATCCAGACCAGGAGCTGCTCTTTTATTACAGCAGAGACTACTCAAGGCTGATGGGTAGGACGACCAATTAAATAACATTTATATTATTGAGTTAAAATAGCTGTCACTGCAGACAGTCAATGGGTTTACATGCACTTAAATAACAAGTTTACAGTTGGATTTCTTGGAACATAAGCGGGAGGCTGCTGCATATGTACAGAATTCCAGTAACCAGGTTTAGATGCATGCAAACTTATTCTCCAATTGCTAGTAAAAGCTGTTTTCTCTGAGTAACTAGGTTACGTAAAGTGCATGTAAATGCAGACAATGTATTATTAACTGATACTGACCATTCCACTTTTGTATCTCCACAGGTGTTCCTCAGGTGCCTGAAGGCCAGATTTGCCAGTGTGGCAAAGAGTGCTCCTCTTTCTCTGAGCTCAAGTCTCACCTTGGCAGCCATAACAGCAGCCACAACCATAACCAGCCTCCTCACAGTCACAGTCCATCACAGCAGGACCATGCTCAGCAGCAGCAGCAGCAGCAGCAACAACAACAACAACAGCAACAACAACCACAACCACAACCACCTCCGCAGCCACAGCATCAGCGGCAACAAGAGCAACAACAAGATGAGAAGCTGACCAACGAGACCTCGAGCTCCTCCTCTTCCCCGTGGCCCTGCCACACCCACGGTGCAGGACAAACAAATGGTGACAACAACAGCAGCAGCAGCAGTAGGGGCAGCAGTAACAGAAACTCGAACATTTCCTCCAGAACAAAAGGCCAGAGCCATGCACGAGAGAAGAAATTCAAGTGCAGCATGTGTTCACGTGCTTTCATTACGTCCACTAAGCTCAATGTGCACTTCATGGGGCACGTCGGGATGAAACCCCATAAGTGTGAATATTGCAGTAAGGCCTTTAGTGATCCCAGCAACCTCAGGATGCACCTCAAGATTCACACAGGTACAACCAGAGATAATGGAAATATGAAATGTGATCTTTTGAAGTTTTTGACCCACAATGTGTTTCAGCTGCTTTCAGTAGTTTCTAGCTTGGCAGTACTGCATATCGATTGAACCAAGTTTTACTTTTGAATATTTCCAGCTTATATAATTAAAAAAATATTATTTTTTCCCAATCTCAGGACAGAAGAACTATAGATGTACTGTTTGTGAGAAGTCATTCACACAGAAATCCCACGTGGCATCACATATGCTTATCCACACCGGTGCCGAGAAACTCAAATGTGACCTCTGTGACCGAGCATTCATCAGAAAACATGACCTGAAACAGCACATGTTCTCTCACACACAGTATGTAACTTTTTCTTTATAATCTATACAAAGCAAAAGCGTAAACCACGATTTTACAAGCTACTAATGCTCGAAATGCCTGTACTGTTGTTTGTGTCCTCTTCATATTCCTGCCCTTTTCCAGGGAACGACGGATACAGTGTCCAAAGTGCAACAAACACTTCCTGAAGACCAACCATCTAAAGAAGCATATGAACTCTCACGAGGGCCGCAGAGACTTTGTCTGTGAGAAATGCCACAAGGCTTTTCTTACTAAATACCACCTTACTCGTCACCTCAAGATATGCAAAGGTCCCAAGATGGAGAAAGTGTCCCGCAACAAGGAGCAGGAGGTGGATGAGGAGGAAGATGAAGAGGAGGAGGAAGAGGATGATGACAGCAGGGGTGGGAGAGGAGAGAGACTGGTTGACTCTTCTAATAATGAGGACTGTGGATTAGATGTTGGAGGGTATAACTCTGAGAAGTCTCTGTCACCCCCTCATTGACAACTTTGTGCCTCACTAGATGTCTTGTTTATTTATTTATTTTACTAAAATACTGACATTTACCTCTATTTTTTGCCAAATATCAGTTATAACTCATTTTAATAGCAACATTTTACATATGTAGTATATTTAAATTGTCATTGTACATTATAAAAAGTTAATGTTTTTTTTCCCTCACAAGTAAAACATTGCTGCTAAAATAATTTAAATCATATTACAAGCCAACTGATAAAGAACTGAATTTGTGTAAGTATATTTTTCTTTTTCTGTTTTAGGTTCTGTGTACTATTACTGGTTGACGGGGTTTATATAAGCTATCATACATTTATTGTTCTTTTCTATTTTATTTATTAAGGCAGAATTTTTTTTTCTTTCAAATTTCTGTGTGAATTTGAGTGTCTTAAATGGAATTCTTGGCAATAATGTGACAGTCTGACTCCTCACTGCCTGGGCGTTGAATAAATCATTGTTATACCTCCATGCTATGGTATGCTCAATGTTTTAATAAATTAATATTTACAATTATTTTGTTTAGGTATGTCACAGATCTGGTTGATTTCTAAGCAAAAATTGCAACTTTGCTGTTTTGAGTATGACATGCTTTCAAATATTCTCCAAAGCAGGGATGTTTTAATCTAGGAGAACGTATTGCTGCCAACATGAGAATTGTTTTTTTTCTTTAAAATTACGTATGAGTAATTAAATAAATTGCGTATCCGGATCTTCTTTTCAGTTTTAGTTTGGCTACAGCGGAAGTACGTTTAACAGCTTCCGGGTAACTATGCAGCGGCGCAATTTTTATTTCCTTCAGCGTGGTATGAATTACCAATAATTATCTTTCTTTTGTGTCTTAATTTGACAGTGCTCATGTTTTAATGGCTGGGCTTAGCTAAATGAAACATAAAATGAAATTACGTAATTTCTATATAAGTTTAGTTTTGTATGTGGGGTTGCTAACTTTAGCTAACTATGTAGCTTGCTAATAGCATGCTAACTGTCAGTAAAGTGCTACTGAACCTTCTTTAGCCAATGTTAAACAAGCTCTACTTGTCAGTAGTAGCTAAAGTTTTCCAAAGTTTAAGTGACTCGTTCAGCGTTGAACTCTTCTGCTGTTATTTGTCTTAGTGTTTCTCTCTGTTCTTTGCTCCAGCCTGAATCAGTGATAAAGCCATGTTTAGCCCACCGAAGGAGGGGATGCCCAGTATGATAGACCGGGCTCTGAGGATGCGGAGAGAGGAGCAGGCTCGCCAGGTGGTCCTCGCATGGGCAGTGCTCAACATGTCTCTAGCTGGCATGATTTACACTGAAATGTAAGTTCATTCAGGTTCAGTAATTTGTGCATCTGTAGACATTTCCAGTAATCTGTGATGAAGACGTGGCTTTTACTCTCTTACCAATTTGTGTCTTTACTCTTCCAATGCTCAGTGCAAGTAATTTTGTACGTCGCTGTTATTTTTCTGTCAGGTCAGGGAAATTGCTCAGCCGATACTACAACATCACATACTGGCCTATTTGGTACATCGGTGAGGTTGCACTACACTTTCATGCAGTAGTATTGAATAATGTGTCTACCTTGTGTTTTTAATCAGACTGTCAAGGTTAACCCTCTGGCCTTGTTCAAAATCACTATACATTCAGATATGCAAATGCCTAAATGTAAGTTTAACATTTGCTGTTGCATCAAAGCCAAGTTTGCCTGGGAAACTTAAAGCTCAATAAAACTCCATCAACAGCAATTTAATGCAACTTGGAGTTGTGGTACATCATCAATTATTTTAATCTTGCAAATACATATTTGCCCTGCAATTTCACCCAAAAAGGCACAATTTTTTCAGGCACAAACACAAATCACTATCTGACATCCTCAAGATCACACCTATGTCAAAATTGTGTCTTTCGTTGACTCTGTTGGAGAGCAGTAAGCCATTATACACCCCTAATGGAAACTAAGAATATTACAAGAAATTGCGCCCTTGGCTAAAAAAAAATGGATAAAAAAAATATATAATATAATAATTTTTTTATAATAATAATTAAAAAATATATATATATGTGTGTGTGTATATATATATATATATATGTGTGTGTGTGTGTATACATATAAACAGCTGAAGATGAAAATTAAAAAAATCTGACGATGTCCATTGTTTCATTCCATTTGGATTGCCACAGCTGAAATGGTTAAAAAAAGAGAGTGAAGTGGACACAAATGGGCAGCATAGAGGCCAGAGGGTTAAGATAATATTATAATAAAGTCATTCTGTTTTCCAGATCAGTCTTAATTTAAATGCACATCAGTGGTATAAATACAACCTGACACTAATGGACACTTTCTTGTACTTTGTAGCAGAACACCATTTATTAAGTATTTTACTCTTCTCTTCTCTCCCCCCAACAGAACTGGTGCTAGCTTCTCTTTTTAGCCTAAATGCTCTTTTTGACTTCTGGAAGTATTTCAAATACACAATGGCTCCCTCCACCATTGCTGTTTCCCCCGAGCAGCATCGCCTTCTGGGTCTTAGAATGACAAGTAAGCCTCTAGTTTTTAGTGAAAGGCTCCCCCCAACACACGCACACACAGAACTTTTTTGGCTAATTAATTATTCAGTTTATATAAATACACTTAGGGAATTGACAGGTATGATGTATATTATTTTCCCATTGCAGGCATTCAGGCCTCTCCGCCCCAGAAGCCAGAAAAAAAGGAGACACCAGCTCCAGCCCAGTCGTCCCCACTGCAGGGCCAGAGTGTGCTGAGTTTCAGCCCCTCTCGACCAGCCACCACCAGCCCAAAGTTCTCCCCCAGCTGTGTACCTGGTTACAGTCCTACTCTCAGCAACCCATCCACACCAAACAGTGCAGGAGGGCCCTTTTCTCCCTCTGTGGCTCTTGGAAAAGTATGTTCATTACAGCAGTAAAATTAGTGTGCTGCAAAAACTTAAGTGGACATGGTCACAACTGGACTTTTTGTCTATTGTGTTTTTTTTGTTTCAGGTGTTGAATTACAGTCCCTCCCCTGGTTCTTCTCCCTACGCCAGCAGCATTGGGCCAGCAGAAGGCTCTAGTTTGAGAGCTCGATACCGCACTTCCCCCTCAGTGTTTAATTCTCCAGGAAGCAAGGAGGACTACATGGAAGATCTGAAAAGCCTGGAGAGATTTCTCCGCACTGAGGAGGAGAAGAGTCACCTCAGTCAGCTAGGTACATAAGACTGTGGTATAGGAGCATCACTCCTACAATATCGATCACAAGATTAACTTTGACCATACACAGTCATAGGTATATTTAAGATAGGTGTATATGCAGATGTAGAACGACACACTTTAGATGTTATGATTAACTGATATCCTTTGTAGGAAGTCCAGAATCTGTGTCTCCGAACCACAGTCCAACATTTTGGAACTACAACCGCTCAGTAGGAGATTACGCCCAGAGCCTGAGGAAATTCCTGTATCAGCCAGCCTGCCGCTCTCAGGCCCCATCTGCCCACAAAGATGAGGCAGACCTGGGCTCCAAACAGGCTGCAGAGGAGGTCTGTATATCAGCAATTCTTGGGTTGTGCTTGTGCTTTAGTAAAAAGAGATGTGTATCGTCTGAGTTTGTCAATGAATGCACTATTCAGCTAAACACAGTTTTTCCTATTTGCATGTGTTCTGTAGGTGTGGGCCAGAATCGCAACCAGTCGGCCCGTAGTAGATCGCATCGACAGTTGGACAGCAAAGCTTAGAAATGCAAGTATTCAAACACATTTACAAAAATAGATACTTAGTATATGTTGTTGAATATGGTTGTTGAAAACTGTATGACATTCATTTCATGCATGACCAAATCTACAAAAATTACACAGTACATAGAATAGATAACACTTGAGTTTGAGTAAAAATCATATGTTTTGTGCAGTGGATCAGTGACACCATTCTGGTCCCCCTGGTCAAGGAAATAGACTCGGTCAACAGCCAGCTCAGAAGGATGGGCTGCCCTGAACTCCAGATAGGAGGTAAACTATTTGAAAAAAGCATAAATCGGAATGGAATAACACTGTAACTCTCTACCAGCTGAATCACAGTTGCCCAAGTGAGAGTAAGAGTAATTTTTAAAAAAAAATTTGTAGAGATTGTATATTAATGTCTCTCCTGCTTTCATTCCACCAGAAGCGAGCATAAGCAGTCTCAAGCAGGCTGCAGTGATGAAGGCCTCCTCCATTCCCACTATGAACTCTATTGTACAGTACCTAGACATTACACCCAACCAGGAATACTTAGTGGACCGCATAAAAGGTAGGTTCTCCTACAAATTACATGGATGTGTAGTGTATTACATGTGCCTGCAGTAAGAAGGAGGGAAAAAAGCATCATTTTTATTTCTTTTGTCTCTGAAGAACTGGCCCACAGCGGCTGCATGAGCTCTTTTCGCTGGAATGGTGGTGGGGATCTGAAGAACAGGAAGTGGGATACAGACCTTCCCACTGATTGTGCTGTGAGTTTACATGCTCTTACACACAAGCACATGTGTGGAATAAACAGTTGCTGATTCAGATGTGTGTTTTGTTTATTGTCTTATTAAGGCTATTTTGTCGGGAGGGGGTTATAAAGTGTCAACAAAGGCAACTGAAAAATAATTATAAATTATAAATAATTGCAACAAATCCTAAATGAGTAGGTGTTTTGACTGCAGGACCTGTGATACAGTGTTCATCAACATGCCAGAAGCTTGCATCTAATACTAATGGTCTTTATAGTCACATAGTCTTTGTCTATCATTTTAGATTCTCATGCATGTGTTTTGTACATACCTGGACTCCAGACTGCCTCCACACCCAAAGTACCCCGATGGGAAAACTTTTACTTCACAGCACTTTAGCCACACCCCTGACAAACCTGGTAAGTGTAATAAATCTATTTTTTCTTTTTTCCTCAGTCTTGACTTCTTCATGATGCACTAGTTATTGTGTGTTCATTTGTTTTTACTTACAGATGTAACTAAGGAGAATCTCTTCTGTATCCACCAAAGCAGCACCACCCCCCCTCATTACCAGCTCATCTACCAGGGACACATCTACAGTCTTCCAAAGGTAATAGCAGAAGCCCCTCTTATAGTATTTCCAAATCCTCTTAAAAACGGCTAGTTCTTTTTCCCTGTACTGGTTTAGCATTAAATATATTGAGATATTGTAACTTCTATCTTTTGCTATTTACAAATCTCCCTGAGGTGACAACACCAAATCAAACATAATCTCAAATCATCTATATTTACTCCCTAAAGGATTGCACTTACTAAAATACTGCTTTTTAAATTTAAAATACTTAATTCAGAAAAACAGGTAACGGAAAAAGATTTAATCAAAGATTTTCACTGAAGGCATGACAGAGGTGCATGACTTTATAAATAAATAGTAACTAAGCATTGCTTTTTTAATTAAAGTGACTGCTATTACACAGAATTAAATATCTGTGATAATCACAGAAATCAGCTTTCTTGTGGAACTGTGTTTACATGCACTTAAACATGGTTGCGAAAAAGTTGCAAATACATGGAGCACCAGAGTATCCTGATTTCTCCTCCCCCTCAGACTTATTTTAGAAGCCTGGTGGACAGATTTTAACTGTGTAGTGATGGCAAATGCTGCTTTCTGACTTTTCTTTCTCTGAGTGGGTGTTCATGTTGCAGGATGAGACAAAGGAAAGACAAATGCAGCTGATTCACAACAGTGTGAACTGTAAAAAGTGGAAAGTGACTTATTTAGACTTGTACAGTCACTTTCTGCTGATTAAAATTTATATCGAACCTTAGGCAGATTTTGTTTTTTAAAATGAGGTGACCTATAGTTCATTCATTCTATTATTTAGAGATATGCAGCGAAATGTCTGCAGCCGTTGGTCATGCACACGCACAGTTGGAGAAAGCTGATTAGAAATCTGATTATGCATCATGGCATTTTATTGAGTAAAATGATATTGACATGATATTGAGTAATCATTGTTCTCAGATAGAAATCAACCTGGGGAGACCAGGTTTCCCTAATTCACTACCACAGTTGTGAAATTGGCATTTCTATTTACATGACACTTTAGAAGTCAGCTTTAACAAGAAAACCAACCGTAAACGTTACTCAAGTCCATGTAAAGGCACTCCTTGAAAGCTTATAAGCCTGGATCCCACGTCTTGTGCATTAGATACTAATTTTAAGTTGGAGATTTGTACAGGACATATAAGCCTTCCTTTATTCTCCATGTACATAACAGATATCCCTAGAGAAAAAACAGCAGCTGAGACAGGGTGTCAGCACAGGCTCCATATTTAACAGTTCAGGGCGTCCTTTTCTACAGCAACACTTTGACTGCAAAGACATGAACTCGTGTTGATTTCTATTACAGGGAAGGAACAACTTGTTCCACACAATCCTCATGTTCCTTTATGTCATTAAGACCAAGGAGTCAGGAATGCTGGGGTGAGTATCTCTGCTGTAAAAGAGCAGCTTCTCAAAATAACCTTCAAAGCAGCTGTATACCCTTTTAGATTATTGTAAAAGATCGATTCATTTTCAACAGGAAGAGTAAAAAAAAGATTATTTCATGATTGAAAATGTTTGGTTTTGCCTTGTTTGTATAATATAGGATAACTAAGTAGCTTTTTCACATTTTTCTCAGGAGAGTGAATCTTGGCCTCTCTGGGGTGAACATCCTGTGGATATTTGAAGAATGATGCATCATACTTTACATCAGCAAAAGGCCACAAGTAGATATTATGCTCCTTGGTGCTGTATGGCTTAATTTCTCAGAATATTGCCTCTACTTAAGTACTGCTGTTTCAGCTGTACGTTAGAAAAGCAGCATGTCACTAAGAATAAAAAAGCACATTTTGAACATTTTCTCGATTTTGTCTTCACGCGTGATGTGTTGTCATTGACATTTTAGCAACTCATGTCTGTTACACCACAGTGTGCTTTTGATGTGCAGCGCGGCATTGTTTTAACATTGTTTGATTTACAGATTTTGTATTTTGAGAATGTACCAGCATGGCAGCCTTGTAAATATTATACCTCAAAATTGGTGGATGGCAAAGGGCTCAGACCTATTCAAGCTTGAATGTAAATACAGTGTGTGTGTAGACTTTATAATGAAGTATTCTGTAGATGAGAATATTCCCAGAGTACTCGGCTGTAATGCAAAATGTTGCTCTGTATTTTAGTTTTGAAAGGTGATAAATCAAAGTAAAATCTTCTAAATCACCAAAGTCTGACTGTACATGAAAACTTTTATAGGAGTCCTTAATGCCATTTATTAATTGTATGTGTTGGGCAGTTTTTGGAATTAGATTATTCTACTAATGTTTGTTTTTATTTTTCAGCGATGCCATTTTACAAAAATGCCATATGAGGCCTAAAAATAAACTTTAGTTAAATGGGTTGAAGTGTGGTCGTGTTTTGGTTTTTTGTTGTAGTTTTTTTTTTTTTTTTACTATTTTAGGCATCCACTTAGTGGCACTGTTGTTCACGTTTTACAATTTGACCTTACTAGTTGTCCCATTTTCTCACGAGTTGCTGCATATCCACCGCATGAGCACTGAGATGTGATGCAGTATCTAGTGCAGCCACATCGAAGGACTGGAAAACAACAATCACAGGGAATCTCAAGTGTTTTTTCAAATGATTTAGCATCGGTTGAGGACCAGCTGTTTCGCTGGGGAGTTTATGCCCTTCGTGTTGAAAACTTTCAAACCTGAGGCTGAAAATTTATTCCCACTATGGACATAACGATGAAAATCCTTGTCTGACTTCAGCACATCGCATTTAAATCAAATCCGCAATTGCTTTGCGAACACTGAATTGTCTAAATCTCGTTTGTTTTGTAGTTTGCCCTCTTTTACCGCAAACTACATTTCCCCTAATGCACTGCAGCGCGTCTTTCCCTGCTAGGAAATGTAGTCGTCCTGTGAAGTGCGAGTTTTGTCTTTTTCTCGTTTTTTACTTCAATACGGTGTTTATGCTAATAGCTTCATTATATTCCCCGTGTTATGTGCATATTGTGAAATTCACGCGGGATGTCCATCCCTGCCTTTAGGCTCGTCTACTCTGGGCGAAATGTTGGGAGACTTCGTGGAACTACGGAGACCATAATGCAATTTGTCGCCACTATGCTCACATCCGTTTGACTCGGTATCTGTGTTGGAAAAAGGACTTTGTGAAACTGCAGCGATGTCAGTCCAGGTTGTGGCAGCGAAAATGGCAGAGGTCGAACTCAAAGACGTCCCCACAGGCAAAGACTTGCCGGCTGAATCCCCGGTGACACCGACCGCAGACGGAAAGAACCTCGGCAGGAACGACCCGCACGAGGCCGGTTCCTCTGCCGCTGCGTCCCCTACAGTGGAGCCCTCCGCGAAAGCCGGGGAGAGCAGCCTGGGCTTGCTCACCCCGAACCCCGCGAAGATGCCGCAGGCGTCGGCTATGAAGCGCTCCGACCCGCAGCAGAACGGCGGCGAGGCTTTCGTCAACCGTGACGGAACCGTTGCCGAAGCTCCGCGGATGAAAAAGGTGCGTACGACAACGTTTCGCCCGTGTGCATGATATCATCGCTGCCGCCGGACCACCGCTGAGCGGCTCGCCGCAACGGAGCGTTGCTGGGAAAGCTGGCATTGTGCGACCATGCTAACAGGCTAGCTGCTCCCAAAGCTGACTCAGCTGTGTTTGTGAACACTTTTAATAATGGTCTTCGCTTCTAATAACACCATATAGGCTGTAATAAGGGTTAAACGCGTGTTTAAAATTAATAACAAAATTCATTTAAGGCATAAACACAGCATCTTTAAGCTATAACTTCTAAGTTTAGGTGGAAAAGAGCGTCCAAGCGTTGTTGCGAGTTTTGTTTTTGTTGGTACTTTGGAGTTTAAGGATGAAAAAAGGTTGAAAAAACCTTAACGTTACCTTTTTATTATATCAGTTTGCTATATGAAGGATTTTGCATCCATTAGCACACGGAAAAATACCGTTACGTCCCATTTAACGTACATTATATGTTTTTTTTATTTAAGATTAATGAAACAAATTTGTAAATGTGAGTTAGTTGTTGGTTTAGTTTTGGGACAATATGTTATTGTATGGCGCTAACAAATCATATTTGTATGGAGATGTTTTACAAGGCGATTAGATAACTTACTTGGCAGAGTTTATAGTTACCCGCAGGACTAATGTACAGTAAGATAATCCTGAAGAGGTTTTCGTTGTTGTCTCTGTGTGCTGAGTTAACAGATTTTTTTTTTGCCTGCATCTGTAAGTTACTTAAAATGATCTGTGCTCTGTGCTTGAATTCAGATTAATATATTATAGATATTAATAGTAAATACATGTCAGGGTAAGTATAGGGTGACTAATGCAGTGCTATTCCAGTTGTGTGAATTTGTGTGACCGCAGGATGTGGCCCCTGCCCTTTTTATTTATTGACAAAAGTCTTTTTCATGACAAACAAGTGTCTTAAAAAATGTTTGGCTGTAATTGTGCCTTAAATGCATCTTATCTTGCTGTTTTTTGCCAAGTCCAGTTTACTACAGAAGTCAATGTTCAAGGGAATAACTGTTTTAGATAATTATTCCTTTGAGGACGCTGCCAGGTTTGTCATTTTATGATTAACAGATGATGGTGATTTATACCTTGTGCTCACTGTAGTGCACTTTATCATTGGCGTTCAGTCACAGGAATTGATTTTAGATGTGTGTAGAATGAGACCGACTCTTCTTCATTGTCTTCCTCTTGGTACGTGGTGTTAAAAACCTAAAGATTTAAAATTGTGGTTTTGGGATGAACTGTAGATTCTTGCTGTGTTTGTGGCATCTGCACGACATACAGCTGTAGTGTGTTTACTCAACAGCCCATACAGATGGATATCAAGCCTTAGTAAAGGATGAAATCTAGGGGCAGAACAAGTTGGAAATGATACACTCAAATGCTCACTTCCTCTATTAAGCCCTTGACGATTATCCTATCCTAGCAGATGATCCCTAAGAAAATTCTTCTAGGAGACTCACAGGATATGAGTTGGATAGTACAGTGTAAGAATGGATTGCACACCGACGGCAGCTCAGAGCAAGTGGCTTTGCGTACCTCAAACTGTCATAATGTCAGAAAGTAGACATATGGAGATGGAGGCACTGGAACCACAGGGTGCGCCACATTTTGGAGTCAGTGTGACGTCGGACATAACCAACAGCAGAAGACACATCTGGAAGACCAACTTTGCATACAGAAGCAGGGTACTGAGAGTTTATTTCCAAAATGCTTCATGTGCAAAAGAATTGTTTGTCGTTTTGTGTCACTTTTTAGTCTATCTTTGATAAAATGTAGTTTTTAAACGATTCTTTAAAAAACATCAAAATATTTGCTGTTACCAGTAGAATATATCTAGTCAGTAAAGTAATAACCTGCTTTAATGCTTTTATCAGTTCTACGAATAATGCACCGCTTGTTCTGAATGTCAACAAAAGCTTGTATGGTCAAACTATTAAATTTATTATTACAGTAATAAATGTGAAGCTGTACTCGAAAGGACCATTTAACCCAAATGTGGCACATCAGACTTTTGAGAGTTAGCTTTATTTCAGAGAAATTGATAATAGATGCAGATGCTCAGGACTACAGCCTGGCCTTGGGCATCTCTGAATTGCCCAGTGTAAGTGAAGCAGTGGGACCGACGATGCAAGGATTCGGGCGGCAGCAATGTGACTGAGTGAGTGGATGACTGGCTAGCTTTTAATCCATCCCTTTATCATCTCACCACATGAGGGGATTAAAGGACAGCTCTCGGTTGTAGCCCAGATGTAAGCTTTTTGAGTCAGTGAGTTTGGTTGTAAACTGCGTGCATCTCTCTAGCTTCTAAAAGATCCAGGTTGAAGCTTCTAGCTAGGAGGGGAGGAAACAGTAGCAGCCAGTGTTGGCTACATGGCTGAGTCTCAGGCAAGACTTGTTTTAGTCTCATATTGGGTCAGTAGGGTCACCTGACTGATGGCTTCTTCAAAACAGTTGGTTTACCTTTTTAGCAACCAGTCCACACACAGGACTGTTTACTTTATAAAACATCACAATGCTCACTGAAATGATTCTGAGCAAGTTTTAGGAAAGGATGCAGAATGATATTTTTAAATGACTGCGGAGAACAGTGTGTTATCCGTCTCTAATGTAACATTATGTCACCTTCTAAGCTGGTATTCCTGGCACTGCCCACTGGTTAACAGGCTTACAGTTGCCGACGGCTGCTTTACTTGGAAGGCAACTTTGTGGAAAAAGATGTTATGTATTCAGAAGTACTAAAATCAGCCTTGAGGTATCTGCACTTGTAAATGTTTGTGCTATTTTATGCATACTGTACACAAAGGCGTTTGTTTGCTCACCATGGCTACTCTCTCACTGGTTGTGGACCTTTGAATTGTCCTGCTTTTTGGGCCATTGAAAACCTTTGTGGTCACCTGTTGTAGAGTTCTTTTTACTGTGACAATGTGCAAAAACATACAGGACTCGACTCCAAAGTACTTCTATTATGAAAACCCTAAAACATACCCTGATCCTATGACTTTACATAGATATTTAGTAAAGCTTAAAAAGTCACTGCTCTGGTGCTTGTCAGCATTGTCTCCTGACATCAAGGCCTTTAAGCACCTTCGTCTGCCCGTGCCGGTGCGTGGAGACCATGTCAGTTTTCTTCCCCTACGCCTTCTCATTTGTGAGTCACCAAGGCCATTGAGCTGATCTGCATCGATGCTCAGTGGTAATCACGCACGCAACCCCACACTTTGAGTCAGATGACTACCTCCTCAAAATCAATTTGTTTTCGACTTTTGGCTTTAACAAATGGCTTTAAGAATAACTACTTTAGTAATGCCTATTAATCACCTGAATGAGGTAAGTGTGGGACTTTGTTTCTAGCATGCATGTTTGATCTGACGCGGGTTGTAATTGGCCATGACTGCGGGAATTTACATGTTAATACATCTCCACAGTTTACATGGTAATTGCATTCACAATGCTTTATTCTATATTGCCTTTGTATTTGGTTAAAGCAGTAAGGACTGGAATGTTAAAACTATCCAAGTTAAACATTATATTATGTTGATCCACTTGAAAGTGTCTTCCTCAAATGTAATACTCTTACATATTTAGAGCCATCACAAATTGCAGAAATTCCATTCTGTTGAACTATTTACATTTACATAGTCAACTTGAAGAAGGCTTTCCCTTAGGTTTCATATTAACATCACTTTTGAAACTGTCTCTGTAATGTTATACATTAAATGCTGTTGTGCTGTTTTTTGCACTGACAAGGATTCATTAGTCATTGATTCATCATGATGAATGTAAAGTTAGTTTGACAGTTGTTGGAGGTCACTGGCAGGGTCTCATGGGAACCAGGTGAAAGATGGAGGGCAGACCAGGTCCTGTTGACAGCAAAGATCTGAACATAGATGCGGAGAGAGAGTTTGTGGACTGCCTCAAAAGAGCACTCTTGACCTGATATTCCCGCTGAAAATGTGCGTCCTTGTTGCATACATTTAAATGATACAAGTAATCTTTATTAGGCTCGGTGGAAATGTGCATTAGTCACATTGGGTAGTACACGTAAGTAGTGGCTGTAAACTGTTGTGGATTCAAAGTGATACTTTGAAATTCAAATTAAAAAGGTACTCTCTTGTAAATGTTGCATGCAGTGGTTCTCACAAAACCTCACAGTACCTTTCCCAGAGGTCTAACAAATATAATTAATTTAATGGCATTCTATGCAAATATGAAAAAAAAGACATTGGGATATTTTGGCTATATCACCCAACTGTAGGAAATAAAGGGGTCAGTATTATTATTATAATATTTAGTACGTTTCCTGTTCTTGTGTTAATGTTTCATTTTGTAGATAGTAGTTGCAAACATTGTGTATGAAATTCTAGTTTTAGAGAATAATAATGATCTGTATTATGTGACTAGACTCGATGTTACTTTTGGTGCTTTGGCAATCAAAATGTATCTTCATGCTAAAAGGAAAATCAATGGCTGTTGGTCATTGAGAATGTATATATTCTCTATGTATATGAACACCCATCATTAAAGGGCATTATCAGGCAGGGGGATGTTTTATAACTGGTCACGCAGCTTTGTTGCTTGTGTGTGGTAAAAAGAATGGCGTGAAAGGTAATTGAGAGCAGTATGTCTAGACTACGGTAAAACTGTACCAGGCAGCAGGGCAAGAAATGCGTCAAAAGAACACAGTAGTGTGTAAATGGCATGTGTTATGCAGCTATGAAAGAGAGGGGGTATGTTTTTTAAGTTTTGCCTTCATAACACTTTCTATTGACCTGTGAGTGACACCCTGATTTTTCTGTTCTATCTCTGGTACTCTTGTTCTGCATTTCCTGATATTACCATGTCACAACACATTTATTTTTACTTTGTCTCCTCTCTGTTTCTGCAAGTCCTGTGTACCTCGTGACACTCATCAACAATCCTTTCTTCACTTCCTAAACAGCGGATCAATAGACAACTTAAAATAAACTTGTCTTGAGCTTCAAACTACGCTCGCCATGGGCACGACTTCCTCTGTTGTTAATATTTCTTTGTTGATTTTGGCCCTGTCTAGCTTTCTCGTAGTCTCATTGTGCTCCTTATACTGTCTGCCCTCGTGCAGCATAGAAATCTCAACAGTACACAGCAAAGACAGAGTGATATCACACCTCTCCAACCATCTTCATGCATGCAGCTGAGACCGACTCAGGAAATGGACTGTTGGTACTTTACACCAGTTTGAGTTTCTCTCACCTGCAGGCTGCCAGATATTTATCTCTTCATCACTGTCCAGATGGGATCTTCTAACAGCTACACTGCATTTAAGCTGCATGGTTGAAGTGAGGAAGTGAAAGTCACAATTTACCTCAAATATTTATTGCAGTGGCTTTTATAGTCTCAGAATATTCTGCTTCACAGATGAGATTGTATGGCTTTGACGATAAGCAGATCTTATCCTCTTTTTTGTGGATTTCAAACTCGTTGATGAGGTGTGATGTGTTGTAACCTCTGTTTTTCTGCTCATGATGTTATCTTCAAATGGTGTATTGTAACACCATCACCTCTGCTCTGTGTATGTTGTTGGTGATGTCACAATGTATTTATACTTTTGAGAACGGAAAATTAGGTCCATCTCATACAAACAAATTGCTACATTCTACAGTAGGGATAGAATTTTAACTGCAGTTAATGTGTTGCTTTTTCAAGTCCTGCATTATTTTAAACGATAAGAAAAGCTTGGAGTTCATTGAGAAAGTTTCCTGCATTTGTCCTGGGGAACTTCACTGTTGCCATGAGGGAGGGGCTAATGACTGTTTCTAATTCAGACGAAAAAGCAGCTTTTTGAAAAATTGCATAGCTTTTTTAAAATATTGTTGTTTACTATGTTGAGAAATAAAGAACATCAAATAAAGTGGTACATTTGGCTCCTATTCAAATGCCTGCCGTGCACATGCATGAAAACACACAGAGTATGTTTAGTTGATGCCCTGAGACATACATTTTTCACACACAGTTTATTTTAGCTTAATCTATTTGATTTGAAATAAATGATAATATGATATTATAACACATAACTTTTCAACAGTATTATATTTAAATGTTATCGCAATTTCATAAATGTTAGAGGAATATGTCTAATCAGCGGTAGCACTCATTATTATCAAGGCAGACCTTTTGTGACATTTCCAAAACACAAGTTAATTATGGTCACCTTGACATTATAGATGTAGCTTTACTCTGTGGTATTGAAAAAACATAAAATGACTCAGTGGGTAGTGCTTGAAGCTGGGAGGCAGTAGTATCCTGGAGCAAATCCCAGCCCACGCACCAGGTGTGTCCTTAAGCAAGACAGTCAGCGCTACCTCCCAAGGTTCCCCCCTGAGGCTGTCCTCTGCTCCCACAGTAGCACTGGATAAATGCAGAGAACGAATTTCATTGTAACATGTATGTGCGACATGAATATTTTCGCAATGAGGACAATAAATATTCTATTTTATTCTATTTTAATTTGACTTGCCAGCTCTTTGTTATGATTTCCGGCAGCTTAGACTATTGAACTATGCATTTGCTGTACTTGTTTTGTTTCCTGTTGCAATTGAGTCCTGTTTAAATTTGCACTGGTAGTGAGATCTGAGTGCATCAGCAATTGTTGTACTCCATATGTGAAATTCACTTTAGTATGTTCAAGCTCCGGCACCAGTGTTTGAGCAGAAAACTGAGTAGCAATTGCAGGTTTCTGGGATGTGGCATTTAGGTTTTAGTATTTGGTTTCTGTGACATTATTGCTGTTTCGTTAGGCTGGTACTGCCAGTCTCTGGTTCTGTGCTTCCCTGCTCCTAAGTGTTCCACCCACACTTATCTGCATCTGTGACTCCCCAGTTGAAACTCATTTCCTGCCTCATCGCCAGAGCTCGCTATCACTCAGTGTGTACAGCTCATTGAGTTACATGTCTTTCCATCAAAAGCTGTTTTACAAGTCTCAGGTTCTTGGAACAGCAAATGAAGGGAAAAAAGGGAGCGCTCACTTTTCCTGGAACCTGTATGTTCACAAGACGCCAGCAAAGTCTGAAATCTTAAACCTCTAGGTTTAGTTACTGGTGAACAAGTGAGTGAGTTTCAACCCTGTTGATGTGTGTGCGTTGTGATACTAGCTTACGGTGTTGAGTGTACACAACGATAAGTAAAGAGTAGTGGACATTACTGCTGAACCCGCTGTGCAGTGTGATGAGGAATGCAGCTCCATATTTGAGCGCTGCATGTGAACAAAGGGCCAACATTGTGTTCAAAAAGTGCTGCATCACAAAAGAGTCCTCACAAAGGCTGAACTGAACCTCCACACACCCATCTGTCTGGCCTGCTTCCTATTAGTCAGGGCAAACCACCAAGCTCTGGCAGCCAGAGATGGTAGCTGTATATGTCTGAAACACCTTTTAGGCCGAGACATAATCATGTACATCCACCTTTATCATAGAATATTATAGAAAGTTTGTTAAACAACCCGTAACAAAATGTATTACTGCCAGTTTATTTGGTTAAATATAATAACTAATTATACTAGCATGAAAAACAATGTAAACCTATTAGAACATGCTGGTTTTATTCCTAAAATGTGTTTGGATCTTCATCTAAGTCACAAGTCCAGACTAACAGAATGTGCTTAAGCTTATATCCCACACATTTGTAATAATTCTTTTCTGAGTGTAACACAACCCACTTTAGTTTACAACTTTTCCTTTTTTACTTTTGAGTATTACATGTAACAGTCCTGTTGGAATGGAGATCTCAAAACATTAGAGTTTATGATTTGTAAATGTGGCAAAAAGAGAATTGCGATTGAAAATCGGAAAATGAAAAAAATTGTATTTGTCTGGAAGAAGTTTTTGCATCTGCAAAGTAAACAACTGGTCATAAGACATAAAAGGCAAAAGAATTGTTGTAGATACAAGGTAATAAAATTGTGTGGTCATTGTTTGGCCACTGAGGTTCTAACACAACAGATTGCATGAGATTGTACGCAATGCAGAGGATCAGTGCCAACAGAAAGGAAATACAACATTATTAGATGAAGTACTGCCACACATACATACATACAGTCCCATTTTGTTAATAGTGTCCTGCTGAAATTTTGTCACATAAAGTTGTCACTTCTGTACACATTCAGCAAACAGGGAGTACCATTAGCAATAATTTAAGACAGTATTTCTGGTGACCCATTAAATGTATAACCTATATTCACTCTTATTTTATGGGCTCCACTTACTGATTTAAATGTCTGTTTCTTTATCCGCTACATGCTGTTTTCTTTTTGTTGTCTGTTGGTTGATACTGCTCATGAGCGTAGAGTGGAGATTTTAGGTTTGTTAAGTTTTTGCTGAAACATGTTAGCATTGTGAATGAACCAAAAACAGTACTGATGTGGGCTCTAAAACCAAAACAATATGCTAAAAGAAGTTAAAACTTTCCACTGAGCTAACTGATATAACACTCTTGGACAATTGCATTATTTAGCATGGCATTAAAGATGCCAATTAAATTGTAATTTCTCCACATCGCACATTGTTTACATTTAATCATCTAAAGCTTTTGTAATAAGGATCAAAAGTTCTCAAAGTTCTACCTAAAAAGCAATGACGGATTGCTTCACACATTAAACATAGACCATTGACCTTATAATAGCTTTATTCAAAATAGAACAGCACAACCTCTGCCTGGGTGCTATTGATGTAATTCTATCTTCCCTGCGGGGAGAAACAACTATTTTTAGCCATTCAAATGAAAGAAAAACAAAAACACAAACATGTAATTGTGGAGACTGACCACTTCATTTGGAAAGTTTTTTGGTTTTGCTTTCATTTATCTTAATGAGTGACATTAACAGTCTGTTGGTTTTTCAGTCCACTGAAAGGATTTATTGACTCTGAGCTGGAGTGCTAGAAATGTGACTAATGTAATGCAAAGCATGCACTGATGGAGACTGATAACTGCATGGGTCAACAGATGGGTGGATATGAATATGGAAACATACACTAGATACAGCTTACTGCTCAATCTGTATAAAAGCAATTATCATGTGGGATTATCATTAGATCAAATATCTTCCATAAACCATAATTTTGCTCTAGCCCTATAGAATGGGAAACAATAGATTTAAAGTGATATGATCAATAGTAGTGCTGACCACTTTGGTGTCGATGTGAATAGAGGTTATTTAACCACCATTATCAGATGAGAACACTAACCCTTGGGGCACTAAACTCTGCTTTAGTTTAGTCTACATGGTTAGCAAGACCCCATTACTTGACACGTGTATGTGTGTGAGAGAGAGAGAGAGAAACCCTGTAGCTGAGGCCAACTACAATATTAAATTTTAGAAAATCATTTTACAAAATCAAATTTAGCAAAAATTGTGGAACAGTTAAAACACTTAGTTATTAACATTAAGTATTAGTTAAATGTTTTATGAGGACTATGCAAACTCAATATTTCAGTGAATTAGTTGTTCCCTTATTAGTGCATCAAAAGAAAGAATGCTTGACCTTGTCCGTGAAGGACTTTTAAAGTCTGAAGTCTCCCATTCAGTGGCAGATAAGGAGGGAAAGGTATGCGAGTGGGAAGGGGGGGTTAAAAAGCCCTTGGTGGATTGACACCCCACCTCACCCCAGTTGAGAAGCAGGTAGGGTTTAATGAGTTGCCCAGCTCAATCAATCATTGTTCTCATCTAGTATCAGTGTTCTTGGCTTTTGCTGTGAGCATCAGACCATGTCAGGACAGGGATTGTTCCAGTGGCCTTTGCTCAGTGTAAGTGTTGCTTTCAGTGGCTAGGTAGTTAGACACTTTTTTTCAAAAGTTCCTCTTCTTTTGTAATAGTCAGTGCAACAAAAGTCTTAACTGATAAAAATACCCAGTTGTGCACAGAATATCATATTGGCTACTCTTTCATGTTGGCTGTGCATATACAAGCTACACGCATGCACAAATACTGTCAAAATCTAGCCTAGACAACTTTATCATTGAACTATTCTGTTCTTAAGTAGGTCATTTTGCAATTTTCCTACCCAACTTTTTTAACATTTCTATCTCTCTCACTACTTCCCACTTCACCCACTTTCCTAAACACAATATTAGCAGTTTTTATTTAAAAAAAAAATTATCAACCAACTACATATCATCAAGAGTTCAGCTGCCTAGCATAGCTCCTCTATTATGCCTAAAGAAATATTTTCCAAAACACAGGCAATGATTTAAACTAAAATAAATGTATTTTGTGTTTTGATCCAACGTTATTTATTCTAACGATTTCTGTTAGCTGATACTGGACTCAGCTCACTCAAGTAGTGTTTGAATGTCGCATTAGCGGATGTGTTTTTTCAATGTTGGATGATATTTGTGGCGTTACCTTTCGTGGTTACTTCAGCACAACACCTGTTTCTGTCGATGCCATTTTTACTATAGTTAGCAGCACTGCAGTTAACCTTGTTTGTATCTTGAACTGACTCACACTGACGGTTTGAATCGTTCACTCCACAAGCTCATATTGAAATTTGTGAAGAACTACTAATGAGTTGCAGTGAAATCGTGTGCATAGATTCATGATCCTTTAGTGGCATGCCCTGACCTTTATTTTAGGACTACAGCTATCAAGATGATTGCATTATGATTAGAAATACATTAGCAATCCGACTTTGAAAAATGTAACACACAGCAGGCGGTAGCCCAAGTAACTAAGTATATGTGAAACTCCACTTGGTTTCAGTACATTTGTTTGCAGGTTTACTGGTCAATAAATGTGATCACAGCGGCAGGTGTTTACTCTTTTAGATCTTCATCTGCAGGAGTATAATACATGTATTATCTGCTGACTCAGTAAGTGGTGTTTAAAGTGGAAAAGCAATGCATGAATGCTTCTCCTGCTGATGGTGACATGGCTGCACCGAGTGTAGTGAAGCCCTGACTTGGCACAAAGCCTTTAATGAGATATGTGGTTTGCGTGTGTGTGGGCATGTGTTAGGCCTCTGGCAATAGTGTGTAAACTCAGTAGCTGCCAGGTGTGTGATGGTAATGGGTGTTTGAGCACAGTTGAGTCGTGACTGTGTTTGTATGTGTGCGCACATGCGATTACAGTAATATTTGTGTGTGTGTGTTTTTCTGTGCCATTATTTACAGTGTGAGCACTTGTCTGTGTATATAAATCAGCTGGAGTCATTCTTACATCACAGCCCCCCTCAGGGCAGGACTCCACTCTCTGATATGTGCACACACACCACCTCACGCTAGCTGCTTCCTCTTAACTTTTCTCCAAATGGTTTTAACTATTCGATGAAAAGAGGATAATTAAATAAAAAAGGAAAACATGGTATAGGAATGGCACGTCAAAGTCATAAGAGCTGACTCACACGTTACTGCACTCATGAACATTATACACAGGCACACTTTTTTTAGTCCTACATTTGTGATCAGTTTTTATGATTTTTATGCAAGACAACACTCCATCACATGCATCAAAGTGCTCCACTACCTGGCTGGCCAGTAATGACATGGCCCCCTCTTCACCTGACTTAAACCCTATTGAGAACTTTTGGGGCCTGCTAAAGCAGGACATTTACAGTGAAGGTAAACCGTACACCTCTTTGAACGGTGGCTGGGAGGCTGTGGTTGCGGCTGTGCAAAAAGGTGATTCTGACCACATCAAGAAACTGACTGACTCAGTAAATGGGAGGCTTGTGACTCTTATCTAAAAGAAGGACAGTTATATTAGTCACTGAGGTTTTCTTTTTGAAATTTCAAAAATGTTTCTTTTTCATTTAGTTGCACAATACTGTTTCACACTAATAGTTGCCTAATAGTGGTGTACATAGATACGTCTTACGTACGAACGTAGATATTGTCTTAAGAAAACCAAAACTTCACTTTTACTACCTAAATGTTCAGGTTTGAGGGTTTGTTTCAGACGGCCAGTGGCAGCTGGTGGTATAGACAATAAGTAATTGCATGGAGTGCCATTACATAAGGGCTACATGGGTGATGGTGGGAAAAGGTCACGGCACCCATCATTGTCCATCATACATAAGTCTTTCCATATGCCTGTATGTAATTCTTGTGAACATGGTAGCTCAGTCATGCTTTGAAGAAACATCTTCCAATTTGGAGGCTTTGCGTCTAACATTCGAGTGCATTCATTCTTGCTTTCACATGTTTCATAGCTCTATTGCCTGATGTAGACATATACCTCCAAACCATTACTGACATATAGTTGTGCGGATTATGATCCCATAATTCAACTTTGGTCTCACCAGCCTGCATAATCTTGCTCAAAAAACATTTGCCTGGTTTTCGTGCTCCTTAGCATACTCCAAACATGGTGCCTTATCTCTGGAAATAAGCAGCATTTTACTGCATGTAGATTATGGTCTTCACAGTTGTTACTAGTATCCCTTAAAACTTTGAAAATATTTCTACCCCTCCAGCCTTATAGAGTATTGCCAATTTCATGTTTTCCGAAAGCTGTTTTTCTGATCCTATTGATTTTGTTGTACTTGTATGTCTATCTCTCTCTGGCTTTCAGAAAACTGCTTGGGGAATGCAAACCTTTTGTACTAAATATTCATTATTCATTTTTTTTTTACACACATCTTTACCTTTTTGTTACTTCTAATAAAAGAACATTTGTACAAGCTGAGGGCACATTAAATCTTAAATTGATCAAATTTGTTTAAAATCCAAATGGGGAATTCAGAGGTCCTGTGATCTCATGTACATCCCTTTTTGTGAATACACCTTGACAGGCACGCCTTAAGGGAATTTCTTCACATTTGAACCAGGCATTCACTTGGACTCATGGATAAATACCTTCAGCTTAGGTGGCCAAAGGTCACAGATCTTGGTCACCAAGACATTACGTCTATCCCTACTGTCGCTTCCATTCCTGTAAATGTGATCCACATGATGTGGTCAATGTGACTTCATGTTCATCTTTTTTTAAATTTAAATTTTATTTCTTTATTTATTAGTGGTGATATTTTAGGAGTGGCTTGAGAAAAGTTCCTCATACATCCGCTTTCACTGAAGGGTGAACTGATTACATTTCTGGCCATATAAATCAATAGGTCAATAGCTGTTTTAAGATATATATTATGGGGAAAAAAACTTTTTTTTATTAACTGTTCAACTGTTCAATCAAACCTTCCCATTTTTGTGATTGTGATATCTCAGGAGTGCAAGTTGAAATTTCTTTACTGGGACTCAAGTTAAAGGTACTGGTTACCTTTTGATGGTGGTTAACTTTTGATGGTCAAACGCTCGTCACTGTGAACTCACTGATATATCTAATAAATGCCTAAAGTATTTCATTATGTCAGGCAGAAACGTCCACTCATGTATGAACTTTGTCTGAGATTTTTTTTCCTTGGACATGGCTCAGCCTGATGGGGTTTGTCGTATGTTTCAGGTTAGGCTGATATTCTTTTAAAACAAATCTAGAAATGTGCAAGTCTAGTAAAATCAGAATCGTAGCATCCTAGCAGTTTTCTCTCAGTGATGTATAAGAGTATACACATAGAATCAAAAGTTGTAAGAATGTATATAGTAGTAAAATAAATGTATATAGTTCCCAGAATGCTTATAGAGTCCTACGTGACTTGTTTCATTAGTATTACTCGTGTCATACAGCTCAGAAACAGTGCACAAACAAATCTGCAGCTCTTGTGTCTAAATGAAGGGTTAGCACAGGCTGTACTTTTTTCATCCTTGGACATTGATGCCGTGCGAGTTGAATCCAAGGGCACAGTATCCCACGCTAGCTCAAATTATGTTTGATCTAGCTTCAATTATGGAGGCAAGAGAGTTGTGAAAAGGGGGAGAGGTGGAAAGACAGAGAGAGAGAGGCAGAGGAAAAAACGGGCACCTTTCTGTTTGCTACAGTCTATTTTTGTTTTTCTTCTACTCGAGCACAATAGTAATCCAAGAATAGCAGTTGAAAGCACCGAGCAACGTGTCCACAAGTCTTTTGATGTGTCATCGAAATGAGTCTTTAAAACATGCACATAATAACCCGTGATCTACTCCCCAGTCTGCACCTAGTTGTATGCGTAAGAGTATTGTGGCTGTAGGAAGGAGTGGAAACAAGAGAGAAGTGACTAAAATAAAGAGAAATGAAAGGGAGAGAAATCATGAATAACTGCACGTCCTCCACAGCATGCTGTGTGTGGGAGCGTTGAAAACAAGACATCCGTAGCTTTGTCCAGCAGCCTGTCATGAAGAGCTAGCAGACTACTAAACAAGATGACTTCCACTGTTTTGAGGCACAGCACTTTGCTTTTTCATCAAGGTTTCATGACCACTCGTTGCTGCCAGTAGGGTCTTTGTTCAGACCTCTGATGCACTGATATTTATTTGTGCTCTAAGGAAAGATTTGATGGGCTGCGTTCGATGGAGGCACTTTGTAGTCATTGCCAACAATCCCGTGTCTTGTGTGTGTCTGTGTCTGTGTCTGAGAGAGAGAGAGAATAGGATTCATTTCAACATACATTAACAATATATTGATGATAAAAAAACAAAAAATGAACAGATGGCCTTAAGTATTTGAAATAACATGAGAATGTAGTATTTATTGATGCGAAGAAATATGCATCTTTATTTGTAATAATCACATAGAATGTTTCACTAGACTCCAGCGACTTTGACAGCTTTATCAACCCAACACCTCGGTTATTTAATTTTGTGGTATTAAATGGGCAAACTTCCCCATTTTTACGCATGTAGTACAGTTTTCTCATTATCAAAAGCACCACTAAACACAGCTGTACAATGTTTTCGGTAGCATTGAAGGGGCTATTAAAACATTTCACTGATGATGTCATTAGGTTTATTTGTGCCCATGCTCAGAGACAAAACAATGATAACGGAGATCTTGTGTCACACACCAGAAGTGTGGGTAGTGAAAGAAATGGGTATCAGTGAGCTCCAAGCTCCTAATGATTTCTATTATGGGAAACATTAGACTTCGGTGTTTCAGATCTTGACTCATATAGTACTAAACACCAGCGTAATTCAGCCACATATAACTATTAATTATTTATTAATTTGCCGTTTTGCACAAATTGTGCATATATGTTTAGAATGTAAGGAGTAAAATTTTCAAGGTATTTACACTTTCTTAGCTGGGAAGCCAGTGGTTTCATAGTTTCTTTTCATATATAGTATGTATAATATTTTATGTGAAGAGTGTTTTTCATCTCTTTCATTGGATTTTGTAGAGTTATAGGCCTGGATTTTTTTTTTTCTTAAATTGCTGCCAGATTGGGGACAGTCTGGCGGAAGCACTTTTAGGATTTAGCTTTGAGGATATTTCCAGACATTTGTCTGTAGCATTAAGCCGTTAACAGGACACGTTCCTCTCTTCCTCCCCTGCACTGATTTTTTTTTTTTTTATACTATCACTCACTTTTCCAGCCCTGCTGGCAAACAACATCTAAACATAAAGCTATTAAAAGCCCACTGGTACTTTGATTTGAGAGTACTCATCCTTGCACTTAGCCCGTCTGATCTTCTCTGCCTATGTGTTCTCCTTTTAACTTTGTTTAGTCATAATCAGGTATTACGCCATTGTCATCACATGGAAACTTTGCATAATACCATATCCAGGCACCATTGGCCAGGATGGCACATCCTGGCCGATAGTGCTATGACCCCACTTTATGCACTACTAGCCACCTTCACTATCACATGGCCAACCAGAGGTTGTGTAAAGGTAAAAGTTGACTGACTGCAAACCTCATTTACTAGCAACACTGCAGCTATTTTGACTAAAAGTTTGTCACAGTTCAGAGTGAGTGAAGCCGCTTTGTACCATCATCCATAAAGCATGATACAAACGTTGTTGCTAGCTGTCGAGAATAGAGCAGGTGTTGACATAACACTTAAATCGTTTTTGTAGCAACTTGTGTTTTCAATTAGAATAAAAATGTGTCATTGTTACGTTGAATTTAGTTTTCTTCCAGTTATGCTGTTTGCTGTCTTTATAGTACAGTTTTTGCTATTTCCTGACGAAAAAATTACAAAACATCTTGTGAATATTATGGCCAGTGCATATTTGATCCAACAGCAACCATAATTTTAATATTCAAGTTTATAACACATTATTGCCAAATCCTGTGAAACAGATATAATGTTTATATAAATGTAAAAAGCGGTTCCTGGCTTCCCTGCAGTCACAAGGTTTTACTTACCAAAGCATTATGCTAAGATTGCTGTTGATGATAATAAGATAATTATAATTATACATATGTTTAGTTTTTCACGACGATTTGGTGCGTGTCCTTTGGCTATTGCTCCAGTTTCTTTGGGAGAGACAGAGGCGGGGTTCCTCTGTCCTCAGTGGTATAAACTGCCAGCTCCCCACTGGCCCTGATAGAGAAGACATCCTTCCCACTTCTCCCTTTGGTTTTCTTCTCACAGGACTGTGCATCAGGTCTCTGCAGGCTTAGCCTACCTCTAGTGATCGAGCTTAAGTGATGTATGACTTCATTATTTTCTTGAAATTGAGTCTGTGGTTGCTTTTATGCAAAAACTTCGAAATGTATTACTTGGAATATACATCATAGCCTTTTTTTTCTTTTTTTCTATTTAGTCATCTTGCCAATTCATATTGAGTCTACTAGAAAATGCACTATGACGTGCATCAGACATCACAGCTGTTGGCATAATTTTCTCATTCATAGAAACACACACACAATCAGATGCCATTCAGACTAAGCTCCAATTCACTGCACATGAGTTCTGAGTATCTCTGACACAAACATTCACATTCAGTCCCTGTGGACAACAGCTTGAAGGGGGCGTTTAATGGCCTGGCCCACTTCTGTTTAACAGGGAGGCCTAGAGACAGTAGATGATTCTTTAGTTTACAATTTTTCTCTTTGGGGCAGTAATTATGGATATCTTCGGTTTCAGTCTGTCTTGAGGCAAGAGCAGCTGAAAGTTTTTGTGGGAGTGTTGTTGAGAGCTGTTATGACACTGTCTTTCTGACATTTGCTGTGCTGGGGAGTAAAGACTAGTTATTCAAACTACTATAGAACCTGGGGCTGCATACAAATATCTGTATATCAGTGTAGTTTGAAGTTTATATAATGAAATTTGGCACCGGATGGGAAAGGTTGCAAATGATTCTACTGTGACACAGGAGGAATCATTGTGCTTTCAGCCTCTGCTTTTTATGTCCTTCAACTTTAAATAAAATGTAATTAGCACAGACACAAATAAAACACAACCTTGTTGACCAGCTCATTGTGATGGTCAGCTGTGGGAGGCTGACTGAGTGTGTACAATTATTTAATTCTGTGCACTTCCCAGCGAGTAAAGCCAAGGCACTCTAGCGATGTTGCCTCCATGAACATCATCAGATTTCAATTTCATATTAGCAGCAACAGCCTCTAAGTGGTTCAGTAACTCCATTGCTGTGTTTCTCCCTCAATCACTGTATACCCCAAGGCTCCAGTTCCGTGCACTTTTTATAACGTTTAATGCTACAGAAGGTCACAGGGTGGGTAATGAACACCAAGTACCTGCTACATGCTGGTGAATTTTGAGCTGGCTGAACGTTTTGTATCAAAATGTCTTGTTTTTCTTGTAGTACAACATTTACTCTAGAAAGATTTTATGTGAATGTCATCATTATCAGTAGTGAGGTTCAGGGGATGTGTTTTCATGTGTGGGGCTAGTGGAGGACCTCAGCTCATGAGGCCCAGTGTTGTAGTGCTCCAGGGGTCCCTGCATCATCCCTGCACCAGGGTGTTTGAGTAGGATCAAATTCCTTCCTACACAGGTCTGAAATACACAGAAAACTCTTTTAGTCTGGAATGGCTTCAAAAATTTAAGCTGTGTAACCAAAAAAATAACAATATGGGGGTTTGAATACAAGTTTTGTGTAGAATCAGGTTATTTATTATAAAAAACTAAAATCTTCGTGTGCCAGTGTAAATTTAAGGAGTGGAATTTTAAAGAAGTGGAAACCCTTCAGATAGCATAGCTGTGAAGACATAGCTGTATATCACATATCAGCTTATATGCCTAAAGTTACAGCTGAACACATATACAGGAGATGTAGAGTTGCATCATCCTCACAAAGCCTCTTTTCTTACTAACATATACAGATGAAGGACATTGTTATTATCCATTACTACACTGTTTTCTTCCATTAATATTTCAGTGTATAAAATGGCAGAAATTACACCAAATAGCTTGTTTTGCCCAAATAGGATTAAATACCATTATGTGTTCAATCTAATTTTAAAGAAGATGAATAAAAGAAACTTGAACCAATTTATTTAAGTTTGTCTGACTACTTAGTTATCAAATAATTAGATGGGGTCAAAGTGCTGTTATCTCTTTTTTTATTTTTTCATACTTGTTGGCCTTCGTTTTCACACAGGAAATGTTGCTTGTGTCCAGCCCTACTTCCAAACAGGACAGTTTATCGCTCAACTTAAATTAACTGTTGTGGTACTGGTCATTTATCAAGTGCTGTTGATATAACTTTATGTAAGTATGTGGTAGACCTTTCTGGGAAAACAGCAGGCATGTTTATTCAACCTTCTCTGGTTAAACACAAACCAAAGAAATGTGTGCAATGGTGTGTGTTTTGTTAGGAATGCATTTTCTGAAGAGTTTCTTGTTAGTTCGTCCATCAGTGACATCACTGAGGATGTCAGTCTTGGATGTGGTGCAGTAGGGGTCCCATTATCTCGTGTATGTGTGCTATCAGTGTGGCGTCTTGACTATTTCAAGACATACGCAGATAGGGTTTGAAGTAATCTTACCAGAAAAGACGGCCTCTTTGCCATACAAGACTCAAGTTTCATACGCAGACACAAGCTGTAACCAAATCCATCCCACTTCCATTGTTTTTGCCGTGGCGTGTGTAGTTCTTATTTTTTTCTGCCCACGTCTTGGTGAGGGTTTAGAGTTCACCTATGTTTGGTAGCGGCACTGACACACTTAACATCCTTGAGGATTTTAAATCGGAGGTTCTGATCAAATTAGGCTAAAAGTGAACATGAGGAGAGTGTGGCAGCTGGTGGGTGCTAGGATGATGGACTGGAGCAGAGATTCTAAGCGCACAAAGGTAATGAGGAAGGTTTCATCTTTCTAAGTGCTCATGAGTATTTTTTTGTCTTTTTTTCTTTTTGCTGTCATGACCTAAAAAATATATGGAACTACTCTTAATGCATTTGCACAGATAGGATTTCGAGGCTGAACTGTAACTGGTTCAAGTTGTCATTTTAATGAAAGAGCAAAAAATGTCACTATATAATTATACACACCATCAACCATGAGCCTGCTGAAAAAATACTTTTTCTGACATAGTGATAACGCTCTTTGATAAATTACAACAGAACCAAACTAGTGAGCTGTCAGTCAGCATTGTTTCTCAAAGCTGAAATGGTTTGAAGCAGCATCTCAAATTTTGTGATAACCTCCTTAATAGCCTTGAACACAAATATTTGGCCTTTGTTGCATGAAACAGTACCTGTGTCCTTGTTTTCACTTAAAGGTTTTTAAACTGTAGTAAAACTGAATTTGTGACGATATTTACTGAGGATGTTGCCAGGTCAACAGGATGAGCTCGCCTTGTAATAAATGGCTGTCGTGAAGTTCTAGAATATAATACACATATGTTGCTACAGTACATCTGTGCCTGTTTGTATTCCTTTTCTCTTACCCAGAGGGGTTTCTGTTTTTCCCCAGGCCCGCCCAGACATTCTCCCTTCCCTCTTTCACAGATCCCATGGTGTTCAGCTTGTTGACTGTAATCAGCCACAGATCCCCTACCCTATTCTGAACCATAGTGTCTTACCACAGTCATAGAACTAGCCAGGTCTTTCTGTGTAGAGTTTGCACTTTGTCCTCTGCATCTGTTTCCTTCAGGTTTACTCTGCCCACATACGGGTGTCCGTCTGTCTGGGTGTCTGTGAGCCCTGAGGTAGATTAGCAACCTGTGCATTCTCAATGACCGCATCCCCATGAACCCCTAACAGTTAAGATGATGGATGAATGAATAGAGTGATTAAACTTAATTATAATAGATGAACTGCAACATAAGGAGCTTTTATTAGCTTTGCACTAGCATTTGCAAAACTGCACAACACTTGTAAACATTCCAAGTAATTTTTGCCTTTTAGTTGCCTTAACTTGGTTCACTCCTAATATCCCATACGTCTAGTACAGTACAACAGTAGCAGTATCCTCAGATCTGTATGTTTCACTTCAGAATTAAGTTTGAGAAACCCTTATTCTTGGTTCCCTGCTCTGTTTTAGCCGTGAAACACACAAACGCACACACATGGAAGGTGGCAGTCTTGGGTGAGCTCCCATGTGTCCCAGTATTGAGTTTACATTCATTATTCACATGTCATTAGCCTCTCAATCAGTCAGCATTCATAATGTAAGGGAGTGCATGGCAGGGTTAGAGAGTCAGTAAGAACGTCATAAATGTCACAGAAATTAAAAAAGTGGAGACTGTCATGGGAAAGACGGTGATGGAGGTAAGGAATCTAGTTTGAAGAGATGTTTGTTCAGTCTCTTTCAGTGTTGACAGACAGATTGAATGAACTCCCACTTTTTTTTCCCCCAAAATAGCTGTCTGTGTTTTGGAAAATGACCTTTTTACGTGTTGCTGAGTCATGTAGACCTCTTTCCCCGTAGCACTCTAATTTACAAGTACAGGAGCAGTGTGTTGCTGTCTCCATTATTTGTTATCATTTCCTGCATTGTACGGTCTTACATAAGATGTGAGCCTCTGAATTTCGGTAACCGTAAAATCATTTTTGTTGTATTAGCAGCTCATCTCATCAAACTTTTAACCAAGTTCACTGCTAAAAGGTAGACTAGAATGTGTTACGTTTCTGTCCCTGTCCCCTAGAAAACTTATCACCACCTTATTTTCACCTGGAGAGGCCTGGTTGGGATATGATGGAATAAAATGCTTTGTTTCCATAAACCTCAGTGGTGTACGTATGAACAGCAGTATTTTCATGTCACTGCCATTGATGTGTTCATGTGTTTTCACATTTGTTAATTTTTCTTGCTGTCAGATATGAATCAGATTGAAGCAAGGAAACAACGACTGAGGCATTTGACAAGACTCCTAAACTGAAAATATATTTTTTCCAAATGTGCGTATATTAAACGGTATTGATGCCGATGATGTCATATTATTGACTATTACATACTATTTTCTCATATTTCATGCAAAAATAAGCAAATCATGATTACAACTTTTTCTGGCAGCACCACCTGACATTACCTTTGGTAATCTTGTCCCAAAAAAACAATTAAGCTCCTCGATTCCAAAACGATCCTCAATCCTTCTGTGGAACTCTGAGCTCCTAAACCTTCATGCGATAAATCTAAAGAGAGTAGAGTGTTTGTTGTTATGAATGTAAAATAATTTCTCCCCAAGAGAATGGCAGGCTTTTTCTTACCTTACATTACCTTAGGGCAGGATTTCCATCACTTTTTCCAGTACCTAAGCTGGGTGAAGCTTGCGTTCAGTTTTCTGAGAGAGGGAGGTGAAAAATGAAAAGAGGGGGGGAAACAATTCATTGCATTGTTTGTGAGCACAGTGTCAGGCCAGTTTAGACTGGATTGCGTAAATAGCTGAGGCCAAAAAGAGGCAGAGAGGGGAAGCCTATGACATGATCAGACCTCCGAAGGTGAGGCCCTCGTCGGTGTACAAGGGCGTGATTTAGATACATGCTTGTAACTTCATCACACAACCTCACGCACAAACACACACAGCTGGGAATGCTAAAAGAGAAAGAGAATGAGGAAGGCCGTGTGAACCACGCGAAGAGCAAGGACGGACAGGAAGAGAGGCTGGTTTAGTCTGGCTTTTTAGTGGGGTACAGGAAGGTGATGCTGTGACTTCAGTATCTGGAAGCAGCTGTTACTTAATATGAGCTGCTAGTTTCTGTGTATTATTGTTCTCTGACAGCTGTCATTTTAGTATTTATCATGATTCTGCTTTTTGATTGGCCTGCACCATTTGCTTTAGGAATAAGTGAGTAAAAATATTTGAGACAAGCTATTTCACGCGCCCACACACACGCATGCTTTGTAATTTCTCTGATAAAAAGCTGTAAATATTTTCATGTTTTACACCCAAGGACAGTCTTTTTGAATAAGAAATGAATCTTTGCTTTCTTTTATCAACTTTTTGATGCCTTGACCCATCACTCTTTGAACTGAACTGAACTGATTGTAGCAATGCCAGACTGGTTTCTGGATTTCTGGTTCTCGGCATTATTCAAAAACTCACCAAAAAAAGAGCACAAAGATTTCATGTTGTTTTAATGATTCACTGCACAGACTCCCACTAGCATGCTGTGTTCTTGCAACATGGGTTTATTATAGGAATAAGTCAGCCATTAGTAATATGTAATATTATCAGCACAGGACTTATGATGCGCCAGGCTAGTGACTGTGATGTAATAGTAGAAACTTTAACACAGTTAAAGATTCATGGTTAGTCCAGCAGTCAAAGACATCCCACCCTCGGTCTGTTAAATTGTGTAGCCTTGTTACTGGTTGATAACAGCCTCATTGTCATCTTTGTCTTTGAAAGTCAGAATGAACTCATAGTGGGTGTCATTTCCTGGAGGATGCACCATTATTTCTCTCTTCCACTCCTATATCAGTTACTTAATGTTGTTTCTGTTTTATAAAAAAGAAAAGCTGTACATTAACCCGACATGACCTGACTTAATAAGAAACTGAGTCAATGTAGAGTTATAGCCTTCCTTTAAAATGTTAGCATAACGCTCGTGGTTAGTGTAGTGCTAGTGTTTGTGCTTTATCAATAACTGAATATGTATGTGTGCAGCACCTATTAATCATTTAGAAAGTTCAAATGTGATATTATTTTGGATTCACTGCTTTAAAAATCATTATGACAATCTGATTGGATTTGCTCTCTCCCCCCCTCTCCACTGCTTAGATCCAGTTTGCTGACCAGAAACAAGAGTTCAACAAGCGTCCCTCCAAGATTGGCCGGCGCTCTCTGTCCCGCTCCATCTCTCAGTCCTCCACAGACAGCTACAGCTCAGGTAGCACAACAAACACGCACAGAGTTACTTACCGCCCACGACTTACTTTTCAGACATGCCAGCAGATACAAAATGTTTTCATTACATTTTCTTTAACAACACCAAAGATAATGAAAGTGTTCCACCTGGACGAACGGTTGGCTGACCCTATCCATCACCTATGTACTCGTCTCTCTGGGTCTCATTCTCACACTTCTGGCATTGCAATTCATGTGCAGCTGTGAGTTCTGTGGGGATTAGCTGCTGGTGGTCTGCTGGAGAAGAAGAGATGAGAAAGCTAGCTGAGACGTATTGGATGTCATGGCATGGGAGACCCAAATCCCCAGTCCTATTTAGAGCTAAATGGTTAGAGATGAGTAAGTTGGAGATGATAAACATCTGTTTTTGCTTTTTATGCAGCATGCAGGTTACGTGTTGGAAATTGGAGGTTGCTTTGGCTGTTAATTTACAGCTGTATTCAAATGCATAACTGAGGGAAAGTGGATGTAGGAGTGACCCATATTATTGGCTACAAAAGAAAAATCATACAAAAAACTGTAAAAAAGTAGTTAAGGTAATCCAGCCAGCCAAATGAAAATGTCGAGCTGTCAAATGCCACACAGACAAATGATGCACATTTAGTTGATATGTGTCTTTCCTTTGAGACCCTGTTCAATTGTGTTTCCATAGCAACCATATATCCTCTTTTACACTACCCCCGCAGAGATACAGGTACAGTATATCCTCTGTGCCGCCTCAGTTGGATGTCCAATTGAGCAGTTCAAGAGACCAGCTATTCATGGTAAAAAGATTTAATAGCTTGTTTGCAGACAGCTATTAAGTTAGCTTAGCAAAAGGACTAGAGAAGGGGAAATGGATAGTTTGGGACTGCAAAGACTGCAAGGACTCTACAAAGAGAACAAAATCTCTCCTTCCAAGCCATTCCAAAGCTTTTGTTTTTTTTGTGGTCACAATTTTTTTTAAAGAATTTAGTAAAACAATAGAGGTAGGGGTAGTGGAAGTTGTAGGGGACAAAGGCTATGGCCAAAAGTTTATCTGTACCTACTTGAGGCTTTCAACAGTCTGAATTATACAAATCAAGTCATCATATCACCACAATAGTATATAGTTGCATAATCAACACATTTGTGACTTTAACAGGGGACATCTGACATACACTACTCCAACAGAACAATAGTGGTGAAAGGCCAAGCTAAACTCTTGGAGGAGTCTGATGAACGGTTCAGCCACAAATCAGAAGGGAAGGAGGAAAAACACATCACATTATTCTATCACCTCAAACACAAACACCACAAGTATAAGGGGGAGCTTATAACAAATGTCAGAGCAGCAGCAGTAACTTATTTAGTGCAGAGCAGGTTAGCATCTTTGAATGAAGAATATAACTTGAAATTTATTGTTATAGTAAAATTAAAAATAACATAGGATACCTTGACAACATATTAAAAAATATATATTTTAAAGGTATCATCTCAATGTACCCAGAACAGGAAGCAAAAAACACTGGATTCTGTGTACCTCTGGGAGCCTGACGGAACCTGTGAATCTATCCATAGAAAACCAAGAGGTTGCCAGGCAACGCTTTTGTTTTGGCTGACAACAAAAAAAGTGAATGAGCACACTGCATTTTCCAAAATGTCAAACTGTTCCTTTATGTTACCTGAGTAGGTAACCTTTTGACCTCCTTTCCCTTAGATGTGTTGTGTGCTGCATTAGCCAATTCCTGTTCGGAGGCTCATTGATTTCCTGCTGTGTGTCATGGTCATGCACATGGTACAAATCTTCCAATAACACCAAGTGTGTGTACCAAATTACTCTGTAATCTGCTTTGTATTAACGCCAAATGACTAAATGTAAATGTAATAGGAGAGGAGCCTGATAACTAAAGTCTCTTCCTCTCATTCTACTTTTGGAAACTCTGGGAACCACAAGTAGGCCTGCATTTTGGGATCGAAGTGGTCTATTGGGACCATATGGTACTAGGAGATGTTTTAGGTCTCCTAAATGGTCAAACTTGTAGTGATGGAGCTTGAAATGTTAGAGCTTTGTATGTAAGGAGGGTTTTAAATTCTATTCTACATTTAATGGGAAGGTAATGGGGAGAAGCTGATGAGGGAGACACCCAAAAGTAGGGAGTGATAGTAGTCCAACCTAGAAGTAATTAATGCATGGACTAGTTTTTTAGCATCTCTTTGAGACAGGATTAGACAGGATTTCTCATATTTGTAGCCCCAAATAATGTACAATCATTTCAGTTTTGTCTGAATTTAGAAGTAGGAAATTATAGGACATCCAGGCCTTTATGTCTTTTAGGCATGTTTGAAATTTGACTATTTGGTTATTATCTGCTTTCGCAGATTTCTTTTTCTGTATTTTGCAACAGTGATGTGAGCATTTGACCTGCAGTTGTTTTACTCAGTGGTTTGATGAGCTCATGTTGTCGTCTGTGTTGTTGTATTGTATGATAATCTGATGTAAATTGAGAAATGTTGTCATTGCTGCCAGTAAAAAGGCTATTTTCAGACTTTTGCAATCCTACAGTCCCCTTTTTGAACTCTGTGCTATGCTACTACCCCCACCCTGTCCCCAGCACAATTCCCTGTCTTCCTCCATAATTCCCTTACCAGAGTGCTTCTTATTTCTCTGATGGTTCCCACAGTGCAGAGGACTCACTTAACAACCTACTAGTACTTTTCCCAAGCACACTTTAAGGATAGATGTTCAGATTTCAACACGGTTTTATTGTCAGTCTAAAAATATATTTTAACGTATGTGCAGCGTAATTTCATTTGTTGTGAAAGTGTAGCTGTGTGTCAAATAACATTGCTTTACTGTCAAGTTAGTTGCTGTGTAGTTACAGTAATCTTTAGTCTGCACAGACTTTGAAATAAGAAGCATAAAACTGAGACAACTAAGGAGGCATGAAAATGTTTTAGTCATTGACAAAGCCCTAATAAATCCTCCTGGACTTTATTCCCCAAGAGGAATTTATTGTTTAAAAAAACTTTCCGTTACCTGCATTCTACGCTTGGCATTGGTCCAATGTTCTTTCAGTACACCTAACCCTGTGACCCCAAGATCTTTTAAGCTTAAATTATCCTATACCAAACCTGGATTATTACAGTATCTCTTTTTCTTATTAGGCCTTTCCTCCCCCGGCAAAGTACAGCTTGTTCTTTAACTTACGTTGCTGGCAAGGTACCCAGTCTTACCTGATAATGGTCCGCGGTCATTCTGAAAGAGTAGTAGGAGTGATACTGGCACCATGTACCTGCTCTGCACAGGAAATTGCCGCACCTGTGCGGTGAGTCATTCTAAAAAACAGAAATGGCATGGTGCTGGTTTGAGGCATTGAGGCACGCTTGACTGATACTTTACGTACTAGAGTGTAAACGCTTTTGTTCAGCTTTTACTTTGCATTCCTATATCGGGAAGAGTTTGAAGTTTCTTTGTTGGAGAAAATGGTTCTTCAGACAGCTTTATAATCAATTAAACTTGCTGCTATGCTGAAACCGTGGCTTACCAAAGTTAAATTGCAGGGTTAGGGAAAAGTGCAGGCTTTATTCACGGTGAAGAAACCAAAGGCATGTTGTTTGTCCTGCACTTTGAAACTCAAAAGCTGTGGATAAAAGAAAGCTTTGGGGAAAAAATCGACTTTAGATCATGTTTATAAAATGCAGGTTTTGTTGGCATAAGAAGGCAGCAGCTGTACCATCCTGATCATGTGCACATCCCTACATGCATGTGTGCCTAGCCATATATTTGTAAATACATCTGTAATTAGGTTGTTATTAAAACATATTTAAGAAAAGAAGATGTAAACTTGTGTTTAGTTTGTCCACAGTATGAAGGCTTTAATAATGTAGTAGATCCACTGAATGCAGTTTTTAGTCTGACTCTTTTACTCCCATTATTCTGATAGATGACAATAACAGAAACAGCCGTTCATGGAGGACATCTTACAAGCCAAATACACAGGCTTTATAGTAGCAGAAGATATTAAATGTTGATTGAATATGTATTTATGTTAACCGCCCACATACTTTGGCACATCTTATTTTTTTAATAACTCATTGCCTCAAATAATAACCGCCCTGTTAAGGATTATTAGTCCCTGTTGATACTATATCAAATTAAAATTATATATATATTTTAATATAATCAAATTATAATTTGTTCTGGAAACTCTTCATATATGAGAACATCTGTTTTCTTTGTTGCACTTGACAAGATGTAATCTTGAAATGGCACAGGAACACGCTGGTAATATTTTGCTTTTGTTATTTTGATGTACTGACAATACCATTTGTGGTTGTTAGCGGCTTCATACACAGACAGCTCTGATGATGAGACATCTCCTCGGGACAAACAGCAGAAGAACTCCAAGGGCAACGGTGATTTCTGCATCAAAAACATCAAACAGGCCGATTTTGGACGCAGAGAGATTGAGATTGCTGAGCAAGGTAAAACCAAATAACAGTTGTGACTCCTGTGACTTTTATTTTTATGTGTTTAATCGGGGAACAGGTGCTTTTAGGGGTGAGTGCAAGTCAGTCAGCCAAGTTTGCATCCAAATGCAGCACAATTTGTAACCAAATAGGATATTGCATGATTTTGTGTTTGTGTATGTGTGTGTCACTCTCTACACTGCTGTGCTGCCATATGTCCCCTGCAACTGCAAGCGAAACCACCATTGCAAACAAACTCAATATTCCTATTATTACCTAATTACTTCACAGAACATACAGTGTCAGCTGAACCCCGTGGGAGACACACAAACGCAGACACAGACACTATATCTTTAGCATTAGCGACTCATTTTGCAGGATGAGTCAATGGATTAGCGATGAAGTATTAGAAGGATTAAATGATGGGAACTCCATAACTCATCTGCTGATTTTTGTGTGTATGTACTGTGTGTGCCTCTTTATGTATTTCTTAACAACTTTTAGAGATGCCAGCCCTGATGGCGCTGCGAAAGCGAGCCCAAGGGGAGAAGCCCCTTGCTGGTGCCAAGGTGGTGGGCTGCACCCACATCACTGCTCAGACTGCTGTGAGTTGGAAGTAGAAAGACACAAGTCTCACACACAGCCCATGCAGCATTAACACAGTGTCACGTCAGCAGCTACAACAAAAAGTCAAACTCGCCCCCTCGTTTCTGTCTCCTCAGGTGCTGATGGAGACTCTGTCAGCTTTGGGTGCCCAATGCAGATGGGCAGCGTGCAACATCTACTCCACCCAGAATGAAGTGGCAGCTGCCCTGGCAGAGAGAGGTGACACTCTTGGGAGTTTGTTTGTGTGGGAGTGTGGGAGAAAGACATCTGTCCTCTCCACTCCAGTCTTACACCCTTTAAAATACTGACAGTCTGTCCCTTTTATTTAATTCTCTGCTTATGTCTAAGTTTTCTGTTTACAATTAATCTGCTATAAATGATCTATTCCCATCTCCATCTAGGTTTCAGTGTATTTGCATGGAAGGGTGAGTCAGAAGACGACTTCTGGTGGTGCATCGATCGCTGTGTCAATGTGGAAGGCTGGCAGCCCAACATGGTAGCACACCTACATTCTAAAAGAAAAAAGAAAAACTATAAAATCATGAATGATCTTTTCTAATTCTACCCTACTATTTTACATACACTATTTTTACCAGTCAGTAAGTTGTTACTAAATGCAGTGCTTCTGTTTTAATGTAATACTTGGTAATCTTCTACTGTGATATCAACCACAGCAAATGGCTAAAATATGTGGCAGCTTTCTGAAATGTTTTCTTTAATGCAGAATTGAACCATGAAAAGACTTATTTCAATGTTTTTGATTGGAATCCACATAAAATATGTGGTTCAATAAATTTCCTAATTAAATTGAATTGAAATTGTTTCATCCACAAGTTTGAGATTAAGTTTTAATTATGAAGCAAAGTCAGCTTCTGTTTTTCTTTTTGTAACCTTTTTCAAATCCATCTCTCTCTCACTTCTGCTCTCACCCCTAATCATCTGTCAGATCTTGGATGATGGTGGAGACCTGACTCACTGGATCTATAAAAAATACCCCAACATGTTCAAGAAGATCAAGGGCATCGTAGAGGAGAGTGTTACTGGTGTGCACAGGTGTGCTATATCTTTGTCCTTGTTGTTTCTTGTCTAAAATATCACATTATGCAGATAACCACACAAGCAGATTAGACACAAATGATTATTTTAAATTTGGGAACCGGAGAACATGCAGGTTCATTTTCACACTAACACGTACAGTCACACAGATTCTCGTGCAGTAACATCACCATCTAGTGGTGGAAATGTGAACAAATTAGCCAATGAGACATGGTTTATGTAACAAAAAAATGTAAAGTAGTAGCTTCTTTTAAATAAAAAATTAAAGGAATGATGAATTTAAAATGATTAAACTACAAAATGTATTTACATTGTACTTCCATGCATTTGCATTATAAACATGTATTAAGGGGTGATTAACATAGTTGTTTTTTATGGTTGAATTGTGTTTCGTGTGTGTGTTGTTTAGGTTGTACCAGCTGTCTAAGGCAGGTAAGCTGTGTGTCCCTGCCATGAATGTCAACGACTCTGTGACCAAGCAGAAGTTTGATAACCTCTACTGCTGCAGGGAGTCCATCTTAGATGGGTATCAAACAGTCTCCTGTTTCACCCAATTAGGATTTTGTTGTTTGAATATTAGTATTGAAGGGGCAGGTAAACCCAGGCTGAATAAATAAAATGGCTGCTAATGGAACAAATGTGTTTCTGTCCTCAGCCTGAAGAGGACAACTGATGTCATGTTTGGAGGCAAACAGGTGGTGGTCTGTGGATATGGAGAGGTAAAGCTGCCAAACTAATACAGCCACATACACAACACTTGTTCGTCTTGGATCTGCTTTTTCTCGATAGAAACTCCTTATGACTGTTGCAGAGACTTTCTCTGTGTTGACAAGTTTTTACTATTCTGCCAGCATGCATAGTTTCTTGTATACACGTTAAAATATACACGTTTTTAAAACCTGAGCTATACACACTACATATGATATTGCATATCAGAGTATTGACACAACACCAGCCTACACAGCAAATGCTATGATATTGTGTTGTTTTACTTCATGACATATTATATATCATGTGTAAAGTGTACGTTTATTCCATAGGTTGGAAAAGGCTGCTGTGCTGCTCTCAAAGCAATGGGATCTATAGTCTATGTCACCGAAATCGACCCCATCTGTGCCTTGCAGGCTTGGTAAGACTCTTCTTGCTGAGTTTGTTGTGGTTCTGTGCTGGTGCTGACATAGCATTCATCTTATTCAACATGTTTTCATTTTCCTAATCGCAGCATGGATGGCTTCCGGCTGGTGAAGCTGAATGAAGTCATCAGACAGGTGGACATTGTCATCACATGCACAGGTTTGTTTGGCATTTGTCTCTATTTATTTTCCTTGTCTCTTAGTTAAAATTGACAGCAGGTCTGCATTGCAATCAGGGTTTGGCTGACTAATTGCCTGACAGGAGCTTAACAGAGATTTCTTCTTTTAACTTTTTTTGTCTGGACATTATCCACAAACATAAATGAATTCAGTTATTACACGCAGAGCACACCAACATAGATTATGTGAAATGGAAAGGTGCAGGCTGAGACAACAAATATTCAGACATAAGTAACAAAGTTGTCAGCCCAGCAGCTCAGTTGTCCTGGACACTTAATTAGAGCAGAGAATTGCTTGTCTCTCTGCTTCATTAGCTAATGCCGCTGGCATGCTGTCTTTAGGGTGAAAACAAATTTCAACAGGAAAGATGATAAGGTAAGGCACATGAAATTTGTAAAAGATTTCGCAAAACATAGTTAAAAAATACTGTGACATAAATAAAGCAGGACAAGCATAAGATTACCGATAAGGTCATGTGAACCTTTAAAGGTCTTGCAGAAAAATTTAGAAAGCCTGTTGGATTCCTATTGAATTAATAATGTTTCTGTAGAGAAATTAGGGTAAAATAAGTTATCAGTTGATTTAAATACTAAACACAGTCTCAGTCATGAGATTCATTTTTATGACTACAATGATAAAGTCCACAATCATTACTCAGGTAAATCGTATAATGCCAAAATTGATAGTGTTTTATGTGGAGTAACAGCATTAAGCAGTTTAGCCTGCACCTTTCCATCCTAACGATGAAGGAACCTTTGTACTAGTTATATGTGCATCATTATTATATTAGGTTTAGGCTCAAGTTTGCAATCCATTACATTGAAATGGCATATAAGTTGCAAACATAACCCTAAACTTAACATTAAAAAAAGTTCCTTTAGCTAGTAATACTGTTCTTTTATTATGAACAGTAACAAAAATTATCCAGGGGTCTATAAAAAACAATGAAATTACATTGTTCAATTAATTTAAAATTAGCTTTATTTAATTTACGATAAAGGAACATTTGTACTGGCAAATGGTGTATCAAATATTATGTTGTTGAAGAAAATATTTTTTGTCTTTTTGTTGATTAAAAATGAGGGTCACACAAATTTAAGTACTATAAAGTGTTGTTTGTACATTAGCAATAAGGCCACATGTAAAGGTTTCTAGAAAATGCTTGGTTATAATACATTTTCTTTTGTTTTGTTTGAAGAGAAGCTTCTCCAGATCAAATCTGAAATTCCTTTATTCCTTATTCACCTCTTTCTCTGTTGGGGATCTTCTATTTTTATTGAATTGTTTTCACTGAGGTAAAATCTTAAGAAAAAAGACTACATATAAAAGTGGCCCAGATGTCATTTTGTGGACAAAATGAAATAAATTTTTTTTCCACACCTGCATGAAAGAATCTGATCTGAGTCATTTGATGGCAGAAAGATTTCAGCTACTTCAGCATGTAATGTTAGCACAGCCTGTTTGCATGTTCAGATTTAATTAACTATGCTTAAATATTTAGAGAAGATTTAATTAAACGAAGTACAGTTAAGACAGTCAGCCCACAGTTGCACACTTGGATTTTGATCCTAATTGGGATTTACTTTCTGCCTACTAGCATGAATAAATTTTGTTTTAACCTGCACAATTTAACAAAATAAATCTTTGCAACACACTCTCTTATTCTTTGTTCATTTATTTATTTTGTATCCCTCCTCCCACCTTTAAACTAGGCAATAAGAATGTGGTGATGAGAGAATACCTGGACCGCATGAAGAATGGCTGCATTGTCTGCAATATGGGACACTCCAACACTGAGATCGATGTGGTCAGTTCCCAACTTGCACAAACTAAATGCATGTTTTTATGTATTCTTTTGCCAATTTTGTTTCATCTATTAAGATGAAGTGATGATAAAACTGCACTTATTAAGTTTCAGGCTCTGTTCTAAGATATTCTTTTAGCAGACGAGAGATTTAGCAGCTGAAACAAAGATATTAACAAGTATCAGTGTATCAATCAAAAATAGTCAAAACGAATCAAATAATTTCTTAAAAAATGACAACATGTGAAGTGTCCTTCTATTCAATGTTGTCATAGTAACTGCCTTCAGTGCTGAACCATAGTAAAGATTCTCAAATCAGCTAAAGCCTTTCTGAATCTCTGGGCACTGATGCTGCTAATCACTGTTTGTTTGTTTTTAATACACAAAATCTTATTGCTCCAGTTAGGTCAAAAAGGTTTTGTCAACATTGGCACACGGTGGTTATAAGTTTCCAAATACAGAAATGAGAGGTAAGACTACGAGAAACCAATAATTTGTCTGTGTTGTAGGCAAGCCTGCGAACTCCTGAACTGACCTGGGAGAGAGTGCGCTCTCAGGTGGATCACGTCATCTGGCCTGACGGCAAGAGGATAGTGCTGCTGGCTGAGGTATATATTGGTCACAGGCACCTTTTTAGTGACATATCTAAGTCATAACTTCACCACATTTAGTAATCGTGATATCAAACCCAATAACATTCAAAGGCATACTATGGCAGTAGGCCTCTTTGTGCCTGTGTGTGTGACAAGTCATGACAGAATGAGAACAGTCTGACAGGGCCAGGCAGACAACCTGCCAACAAGCTGGCATATCTGCTCCTGTTTGATCTGCAGCAGGATTTAGCCACATCCATAGAGCAGCTCCTTCATCCACACACCACCTCAGCTCCCCTGTCTCCGCATCTCACATGGTTCCAAAGGATTTAAACCACAATAGTTTTTTTTATCGCAAAAAACGTCCCATATTTAAATGTAAAACATTGCAGCTCATACTTACTGCCATTGTATTTCAACATATTTCAATTGAATAAAATTTTGATGCACAGTGGGACAGTGCACAGCATTGTAAAGTTACTATCACCATATCCGCTTTAGAGTAAAATACACAGCCTTTCTCTGTTCCTCATCCTCCTAGCTGCAGTGGTTCATTTATACATACAAATTCATTTGCTGCAGTACTCGGGATCTTCCAAATTCACTGACTGCACTGTAGCTACAGAAAGGTTTTAATTTAAATTATGTCAAATTTTACAGTAGCTCATAAATCTACTAATCAAATTTAAATAAAATTAACTGGTGTGATGGAGCTTTTACAGAGCCACTGTTTTGATGCCAGCCACTAGCGTTAAAAACCCTATGCTTTTTGGTATCATGTACTAGCAACATAATGCCTTTTTTTTGTGTGTCCAGGGTCGTCTGCTGAACCTCAGTTGTTCCACTGTGCCCACTTTCGTGCTCTCTATCACCGCCACTACCCAGGTGCAAAAGTGGATTAGCTTAATTTCTGTTCAAATCTTTGTAGTTTGTTTAGTTCTTATGGCTGTGCATTGCAAATGCAAATAACACGAGTGTCCCTGCCCAGGCTCTGGCTTTGATAGAACTGTACAATGCCCCTGAAGGACGCTACAAACAGGATGTTTACCTTCTGCCCAAGAAGATGGGTAAGTTTTACTTAAGGTACAAAATATGCCAATGGAAGAAAATGTGGTCAAAGTTAGTCTGCTAGGATAAAAGTAAACACAAACCAGAACAAGAACACAGGCCAAGGAGATAACAAACTTGTTTGGTACTTTAATAGCCACCAAGCACGGAGATGAACAGGAAATGATTATGGTTTGCTTTTGCCCCAGAAGAGAGCCGAGAGACATGTTGCATGTTATCTCTATAGACATCACAGTTGCTCTCATCTGTTCATTGTAGTCTCACTGGATAGCCAGTTATTCACAGTGGACTAGCTCCTGTGTGTTTGTGCACATACATGCATGATTGTGTGTGTAGCCAACAGCATGTCTTCAGCTTTGCCCATCACATTTTTTAGCCTTCTGTCAGTGGGCCGGGGAAGCACACATTGATAATAACGAAAAACCCCGACAAATGTAGGTCATCCTTTCATAGGCTGCTGCTGCTGCTGCCACGGCTCAGATTAAGAAAGATGAGGAGGGTGAAGCTTACAATAGAAGACGGTGTTCAGTGAGGAGGTGAAAGAAGTCACAGAGATGATAAATCCCAGAGCCCTCCTGCTACTTCTCTTCCTTTCCTCATCTAAAAGATGAATCCACCACAACCCTCTGGTGAATGTTAACATGCTCTACCTCTGCTGCCTTCCAGATGAATATGTGGCCAGCCTTCACCTCCCTACATTTGATGCACATCTTACAGAGCTGACTGATGAACAGGCCAAGTATCTCGGCTTGAACAAGAATGGGCCCTTCAAGCCAAACTATTACAGGTAAGAAAACACCTCAGCAGACTTTTTTTTTTTTTTTTTTTTTTTGGTTGTTTTGACAAGCCTGTAGGTGGTTCAAGAGATAATCCTACAAAGGAAAAAAGTTTGAGCCCCCTGCATGATTGGGATTTTCATGGCATTTTAAATCCTATTTCAGATAGGCTTAATCCAAACTCTTCCATTTTATTCAAATTAAATTTAGTTTATGTTTTCCACTAAGTTGGCACAGGCTTTTTAATTTTAAAACTTGTCTATCTTTTTTCATGAAATAGACTGACGCAGGTATTTGTGGACTTTCTTTGTATAAGTGCATTCTCTTTTGGGATCTGTATTCAGGCTTTTTTGTTGGAAGTATTCCAAATTACTTGTGGCTTTAACCTTAACAGTGGAAAGATTAATTTTGTCAAGGAACTTGCAGGTTTACTGCTAACTACCTAAAGCTAATACAAGCTGCCACTAGGTTTTCTTGTCTGCTCAGTTGTTAAAAAGCCAAAAAAGGAGAAAGCTGCTTCTTGAGGGATTCACTTATCACCTTTGCTCATAAAGAAACTGAGTAGATATTTGTCTGCCTTAGCTTAATAAATATATGTATTTGTTAGTCATGCTAACAGCTAATGTCTGACCACTACTTTGGTCCAGACTAAGCATCTCAATAATTTTTAAATGTGGGACATAAATTTATGTTCCTCTTTAATTATTTTAGTTCCTTGACCTCTCCTCTAGCGCCTCATGTTTGTGGTTTTGAGTGAAATACTTCAGCAGCTATCAGGTGTGCTGTGAGTTAAATACCAAGTAGCAAACGTTGGCTCGTTCCCACGGTAACCTAAGATGGCGAACATGGTAAATAGCATGGCATGGTTTCAGTTCTACCTGAAGCCTCTTCCTCTTCCCCAACATTAGTAAAAGTGAATGACCCTGGTAGCAAAAAACCACTGAACAGCGTCCCTGGTTCCACTGGGAACCTTTGCTGCATGTCATACCCTCTCTCATCGCTCTTTGTGTCCTGTCCTCCTCTATAGCTAATACTAATAAATCTAGATAAAAATGTCAACAAGAAAACTGCAAACAGTACTGTCCAACTGCTGTGGACATGTTGCTGCAGTGTTTGTATGCCCATACATGTCATATTCACAATCTATTATCCTAACTTGTTATCTCTTAAAGGTATTAAATCAGTGCCGGGGCTGAACTGAGGAAGTACCAATATGAATATCTCCATGAATGGCACAGACTCACAGAGGGTGAAGAGGAGGATGAGGAGGACAAGAGGAAGGACAAACGGAAAAATCAACACACCTGCTTTATATTTGGGGGGGAGGGAGAGCAGCTCTCCCTTCAGTTATGGCAGTCATTTTATTTATTCATGCTTGACATAATACTAACATTAAGTCTTTGGAGCTGCTCCTGCCATTAGCAACTAGCTAGCTCCCTGACATCTTTTTCTGGGAGATGTTCGATTCCTCTTTTTCTCGTCAATTCACCAACATTATCTCTTTCTCTTTAGATGCTCATTTGTGTGTCGAGCTGTATGTAAATCCTCTATCCTCCCTTCCAATTGCCAGATCTTTTATTGTTTAACTATTAAAGAAGAAATTATTGACACTTAAAAGATATATAGCATATAAAAAACCTTGATTTAAAAAAAGATTACCATTTGAGATTTAGTGGCAGACATTTTTTTTTCTTTTTCTTTTTTTTCTTTTTTTTGATGTTGTCTTTTCTACTTGTGATTATGTTTCTCTTGTGTAATACTTGGGAGGGTGGGGTTAGATATAAATGGAGGTGGGTTAGGCGGGATCTCAGGGTCCAATCATATCATGTCTTTTATTTGATTGTTTGTTTCTTTAATATTCACCATTGTGTCTGTTTTTAAACATTTTTTATTATGCTGTCTGTCCCTTTGGACAGACCCTCTGTAATTTGTCAAAGCTTTCTCTCTTTTTTTTTTTCTTTATGGGTAGTAGGACTGGATTGTGATAGGTTCTTCCCACCTGTCACTCAACCCCACAGTGAAATTATGTCATTGGCTGCTTCTTTCTTGGTTTTCAGGTGCTCACATGACACCAGTGTTGAATTAATAATAAGTATTTCAAGCTAGTGAGAGCTGACCTTTTCATTTAGTCTTTTCCTTTAGTGGGCACGAATATACTGTATTTGAAGCATGACAGGTTGTCAGAGGGTTATACTGTATATTTTAGATATTTATATTGCAGATTTTTCTCTCCTGCACCATCTGATATTATAACTTTGGGGGAAAAAAACTACATATGTCATGAAGATAAGCAATTACATGTTTTGATGATATGTGTAATAAAATTACTTAAACCCTAATTTTTAATACTGTGACAAAATATTTACAGAAAAACCAAATGAGCAGCAAGTTGTTGCCACTCTGGTACTTACACATATTTCTTCAGTCAGGTCCTTATTAAAAAGTATGGTGCTGTTTAGATTTACTGTACTTAACCATACACAATATAACTCTTTGGTACTCAAGGGGTTCAGGTTAAACATGAAATCGATTCAGATTCTTTTTTTTCACTCAACAAAAACATGACCACTACCTTCTTTTTAACTGTATGTGTCTTTTCCTTCAAAGGAATTTTCACATATTCCCACCAAAAAGGCTTCCATCCATCCACTACAATAAGCTACACTGTGTGCGACAGTGGAAATTAGAAAAAAACTGACATTCATTTCACCTGACAGCCGAGTGCACCCGGATGACATACCGGCTCTGTACTTGACCTAATCAGTCTGTGCTAGTCTGCTGGGAGACGATTGCAGCTCTACTCTCTCAGAGTAAGATAGCAGCACTTTACCTGCTCCAAATGGCACAGGGATTACCAGTCAGATATGAATGGTAATCGTCAAACACCAACTTTTAACGCAGGAAATAGTTCATGCATATTTGCTTTCTTGGTGTGAGTTGAAAAGATTGATATCTGTTTTGTCTCTGCACTAAACTAAAAGTGTAAGATGCTGTGTTGTAGATGCCATTTCTTTTCTGCCCGTCCCGTTTTTATGCTAAGCTTCTCAGCTGCTGACTCTAGTAGTACCTTTAGTACCCTTATTTTGAAAGGGCAAAAAAAGAGTAAAACTATTTATTCATCAGCATAATATTTAATGCATTAATTAGCTCAAATGTTTCTTCATCAGAAATTAAAGTACATTTTAATTCGTTTATCAAGGTGTATGCAATCTTTTACTTTTAATTTTTTTATACTTCTGCCGTAACATTTTTCTTTACACTCCTTGACTGTTACTTCTGATGATGAAAGAACATTTGTACTAGCTGAGTGTGTAACAATATTGTGTTAAGATTAGGGTCATACTGAACTGCATGTAGCAGGATGCAAAGTTAACCCTACACCTAGGACAATAGCAATGTACATTCAGCTAGGACATACTGTATGTTCCTTCATCACCAGCAGTGAGAAAAATGTTCAAGTGTATGTAAAAAAGTTATAGTACAATAGTAACAATTTTAAAAATGTTTCCGTTCTTGATAAATTATATATTTCAATTAATTTCTGATGAAAATACATTTGTAATAGCTAATAGTGCAATAAATATTACGCTGATGGGAAAAGGTGGTACTGACTTTTGCATAAGACTCTGTATATAGTCTTAACGCAGTGGTATCAATCTTTTCATCTCTTTGCAAGGCTATGAAATAAACCATTCTTCCACAGTATCAAACTACTATCTTTAGGTAAAAACATGTTCAAAAGGAATTAAAATTTTAAGTGATGGGGAACCTACACATTAACAAACCGCATCCCCATTTGCCATGATCCTGTACTGTGTCACAGCCCATACAACCTAAATGTCACACTGTGCATTTCTGTCTCCTCGTGCTGTTGCAAATACCTTTTATTAGTGGTGTAATCTGTTGTCTTAAGTTTAATTTTTCTTTTTTGTGAGTGTAAAGTATGATCTCTTGCGAGAAAAGCTGGTGTGTGTGTGTGCGAGAGAGAGAGATTTGTCTTTCTGTGTTTGTACACATCCTTTTTGTAGGACATGGTTGCTTCAGCTGCCTCAGGATCCTAGCCTGTGCGTTAGGGGCAGAAACCTTTGTTTGTTCGCTTAGTCAGTCGTGAGCTGACCAACATATGGGTGGGCGGGGGAAGGGGGGAAGACACCAGCATCGTATATGTATATATACATACTATATACACATATGACAACCTTTAAAAGTATAGGAAGGTAAAAGAAGAATCAACTCCTGTATTTATTGTTGTAAATCCTCATACAGTGCAAACTGGCAACATTCTCAAACATGTTTAAGTTGTCTAATAAAGAAAAAAACGTATGTTTAAATATTGCAAGTGATAATGGTAGATGATGAGCAATAATTAAGAAATTCTGTAATCTTAATAAAGTTGTAAAAATTGTAACTTTTGTGTAGATCTGTTGATTTCTACTGACATACTGGATCTACTTTGTCCGTCTGTGTGTGTGTGTTCTAGTTGGGGGCCATAGTGGATTGATTTGTGTAGTTGTGTGTTTGCCGGGGAGGGAATAGAGCCCATGTGTGCAGCTGCTCAAGTCTGTCACACGTAGCGTGATCTCATCTGTGCCATCAGACTGGGACATCTCTGACATCAACACAGTTCAGCTGGCGACAAGCCTTTATTTATTCCTGTCACACCAATTCTCCTGGGCGAAATGTGCAGTTTGATACAGAGTAAGATGTTATTCACAACAGGACAAACTGTGATTGAGAGCTGGATAAATGTCAGCACATAGAATATGTTTCTGCCCTTTAGAAAGGTAAAATATTGAACATGTTCCCACTTAGAAAATTAAAGGAGGAGGATTTGGATTGTTGTAAAATAAAGATTCAGATCAGATTTTTTGTGTTTTTTTACAGGTCGAGTATATACAAGGTATAGAAATTAATTCATTGTAATATAAAGATTTTACTGTTGGCAAGCACACATTACACATTATAGAACCTCTTCAAATTTGACTAAATCTTTTTTCCCAAAAAATTGCTCTGCTGAGCAAGAATGTTTTTCAGCATTGCATTTATTACACGTTTCCAGTGTGAAACGTTAAATGTCCTCTCTGCTTCAGTTTATGCTTCACAAAATATTAGGCTGTCCCTATGAATTATCTGTTCTATTGAATTTATACCCTTGTGAGATGTGAGTTGATTCATCCTCCTGTAAATACTGATTTAGTCCTGAACGTGACCCCCTGCTGCCCAGCCATGTGTTCAAGTTCCAGCAAAAGATCACACCCACATTTAACTGTGCAGTCTAATCATGTCATCTAAAGTAGTTTTCACAGTCAGAGAGGTGTGTGGCAGCCGACCCACCAACCCCCCACCTCCACATATCAATAATTCACCGGCTCGTCTGAAGGCAGGGTGACACGGGGTGAAGTGGTTTCGTGGGGTGGGCTCCATCTAACATTGAAACTGGAGGAGTCAGGCAAATTAAGATGCAGGTGCCTGAACTGATCTGGACCCCAGACAACAGATTGCCCTACTAGTAATCTTCTATTACACGGGAGAAAATCTCATTTCATTTCCATTCAACTAGACAGGGAGTGGGAAACAAGGCTGTTAAACATCTGACTGATATTTTAATAATATAAGTAAGGCCTTCATTAATGCATGAATCATAAAGTCACTCGACAAACCAGCTAAAGTTAGATTTTAGTCATCTCTGCTACCTCAACAGTGTATATTTACAATATTTGGATGATGTTGCCTTTAATGCACATATTTTCAGGAGCAATTAGAGCCATTTCTTAACAAAACAGAGATTATCAATAAAGGATGCAGGTTTTAAGCCAACAAGTTGTAATTTTAGGCCAGTATTAGCTCTATTTTTGGCAGTTCACATTACCTTGCACCTCAATAACTAATGTGAAAGTTAAATACATTTGCTTGTTTCATATTAGCAGATATTTATACATGGCTTTTTCTGATATGAATAATTTTTACATGACAGATGGGACTTGCTCTTATTTCAGGTGAGTGAACAGCCTAATCGATTAAAACCACCAAACCCACCGAGCCCAGTGGCTTCCCAGCGGTCAGGTTGAGGTTCCGCTCCTCTGTCCTGATGACGCTTCCCTAACCCCGCCCCTCGGGGCGCACGGGGACAGCGAATCAAACGGGGGGGGGGGGATCCTGCTCAACTTGGGCTCCGGACTCGATGCTGCCGCTGGCGCGGTGCAGTCTCGGCTCCCCACCGGACCGGCATGAACTGTCCGCGGCGGAGGAGGAAGTGAGCGGGCGGGCGTGAGCGATGCAGGCGGAGGACATGGAGGTACCTATGATTCATAACCTTAACGGTAACGGCGACAGCCACAGCCCGAAAGGGAGAGATGTGTTCAAGGATCAGCAGAAGGAGTCGGAGGTAAATCCGAGAGGCGTTTGTGTGCGCTCGGCTACTGCACGCTGTGGTACAGCAGGAGGCGTGTGTGTGTGTGCGTGTGTGTGTGTGTGCGTGTGTGTGTGTGCGTGTGTGCGTGTGTGTGTGCGTGTGTGCGCTGTTGCTGGGGAGCCTTCAGACCAGCCGAACGTCCTTCCCGTGCAGTGAGTCGCTGTCTCGGCTCGCAGACACAGAGGTCGGCCGACACCGAGGTGTTATTTCGGCGAGCGGCTCCTATAAATAACCCCGCAGTCATCCGTCCATCCAGCAGCCTGGAGACCGCAGGTGGGGAAACGGGACTGCTGCTGTCAGGACACGTCTGAGGGTCCTGCTGGTGCAGACAACGACCAAAGTGTGAATCTTGTCCTGCGGTTAGAAAAATCCATTCTGTCTCACTTTACTAGTCCTTGACATCAAGTGGCCTCAGAAGAGTAAATATGCTTTTTATTGTTCCACAGAAGCCAAATGTTCTATGGCACGAATGGATTAGTTGGGGCTGTGAGTAATGGTAAGAGATCAAAGTAGTACTGCCCCACAGCTGAGTGGATATTTGGTATGAAAGCTTTTTAAAAATATGACATATTTACTGTAGTTGCATTATTCTCAAGCATGCTTTTAGTCATAGTGCGGCCCAAAAATTGGTTTGTTAGACAAAATAAGCAACTGGAAGTTCTTTTAAGCTATTTGGTTTACAACATTTTATAAACCAATAACATGATCGTTAAAAAAAAATCAAAATGAAGCCCTATGATATTTTAATCAAGTTATTTAGAGATCACAGATCAACATACAGATTTAATGGGATTGTCAGCGTGCAGTCGACCTTCTCAAATAGGACCTATACTTAACTTATAGTGTGGCTGTGCTCGTCCAAACATGAAGCATGACTCATGTCTCAAAGTGCCGCTTTCAGGGCCATGCAGCTACAACTCAGGCCCTCTTGAAAAACATAAAGGCTTCTTGCTTTTTTGCTCAGCTCAGGTACATTAAACATGCTGTTAACGTGTGTGTTTAATGTTAAGAACACTGACTGTTTTTTGGGGGGGAATTGGAGCATTATTCGTCTCACAGTCATAAGAGTTTTCTGAGTGTCAAAGCCATGTGTCGATGTTGACCCATGTCTGTCTGTCTGTCTGCTGGTGATGTTAACCTTAAATCCGATCTGCTGATGTATGTAAATTGTCATTTGTGCTGTGTGGAGCAGCCGTCTGTGGTCGACGTGGCATATGTAGGAGTGGGGGTGGTCTGCCTTGACATTGTGCCCGGTGTTTTGACACCGGTGCAGAGTGTGTGAGCACAGAAGCCATGCCAGTTTGGAGCGAGCTCGGCTTTCGTTATCAGCCGGCGGCAGAGGGAGGGGAGAGAGGGAGTGAAGCACTGGGTGACAGGAGAACGAGAGCGAGATATACAGGGGAAGCATCTTGAGTTGGGTTTGGAAAGAGAAGTCACCGGAGTTTATTTAATTATGTATTTGAAAAAAATGTTAGATTGCAGTAATTTATCAAGCCGAAATATCCCTCGCTACAAAGATTTTTTTTGTTTAAAGACCAAGAAGTTATTGTTTTTACATCCTCAAATGTCAGGATCTGCTGCTACTCTCCATTTTAAGCTGTTCCAAATTATATTTTTTACCAACCAATCAGGAGTGAAGGAGATTCACTGTTGTGTTTAGTGTCCATATGGTGATTGTGGACAATGAGTTTAATTTAGAAAATAACCCTTTAAGACACTGTTAAACATGCAATTTATAGAACCTACAACAGACACATTCCAAGTAAGGTTAAAGTACTGCTATTTTTAGTCTGTAGTAGGCATCAAGCACCAAAAATGCCAGCTCCTTAACTTCCTGTAATGCAGTGGTTAGGGTCGTCCAATTAGACCCGTTCTGCTCAGTAAGTTCACGTACCAAGTTTGTAATGAACATTTTATGTTGCTGGTTTTCCAAATCCAGGCCAATAAAACCCTGATGACATTAATCAGGATGAGCGGAAAGCGATTGTGGCACCACGGATCAATGCTGGTGTTGTCATAACTGCCCGTAGCACTGCAAACGTCTGTAATAGCTTCTGTCTATTAGAGGATGTTGCTTACAGTAAGGCACAGTGGCAGATCCCGGTCCATAATGTTGCCCTTTTAACAAGGCTTATTATTCTGTTGTGCTCACTTGTTACTGGCTTTGTTATCTAAGGACTGAATTTTAGATTTTGCAAAGAACATGAGTATTTGTGCATGTGTTCATTCTGTTCAGAGAAGCAGGTGGAATATGTTTTTAGCTAATAGAAAATAAAGTTGAACCTTGTTATTAGGAGCCACAGACTTTCCTGATGTGCATTAAAGGTTGTGGTTAAATGTTGAATCATCTGTGCTCCAAGTAGTTCTCATTTCCTGGTTTACAAGTGCAGTAATGCCTTGAAATCCCATTACTTTGACTCGGTGTCATAAACAAACTGCTGGCTGATGTCCCGAAGATCCCTGGTCACGCTGACTTGATTGCACCAGGTATTTATAGGAGACAATTACGTGAGAGCACACAGACTTATTTAAGCAGGATATCTGAGTCAGAGCACATCCTTATTTACTGTTCTGGACTGGCTCTCAGGGACATTTTCACGGGGTTAAACACCTCCTATGCTCTTATGCAGTTCTACCAGCAGTGTTTTTTTAAATCTCATTAGCATAAAATGAATCTTTAATCATCCCTGTATGCTGTATCCCTTTGTATGCTCATAACCTCCAGCCATAAGATGAAACGATTAAAAACAAGTATCTCCCAGTCAAACTCTCCTCCTGCTGCTCAGCCTCTGTTGATTAGAGCCTTCTTTTAACTATTGTATGGACCTACTGTAATTCATTACGTTTTGTCTAATTTGTTTGGCTGCATATTTGTTATTGTACAGTGCTCTGTCTTTTGGACAGGTGTAATTATATGTAAAGTCTCTGTTTACCTGTGTGTGAGTGAAATGAGTGTGTTTGTGCACGTTTCCCTCAAATGACGAGGCCAAAAAAATGCTCTCACAGTCACTTGTTAGCACTCGCCTTCCTTGTTGGGACCAAATGCGGGTTCCCACAATGTAAAACACAGAATTGCAAATTGATGATTTGGTTTCAGGTTAGTCAAGGTTTTGGGAAAGCCTCCATTAAATTAATGTAAGTCATTTGGAAATTCCCAGGGGATAGTAAAAACACATCTGTCTGCGTGGTGTGTTTGTGCACGTGCACCACCAAAGCTTTGAGCTAAACACCTTAACGTGCTCTAAATGACGGTGCTACTACACTGATTTTTTTGCACATATAATACTCGACACATTGAACCAAGTTTGGTGTGTTTGCGTGCTGCATTGCAGAGTGTGATGGGATTGTCATTTGTTAGTAGCTTTGTTGCTTAAAAAAAACTGACAAATGTTTGTGCAAATTGCCATAGTTATTATTTCTGTATTTATATTTTAGTCTGCACCCAAGTGTCAGACTGAGTGACAGTACGACACTGCCTTCCCTGGAGGTATGTTGCTAACGGAGCTGCCTTCCTGGAAAGTTGATATATTGAGCATAAAATGTGCATTTGTGCAATTTCTTGCCGGCAGTGAGTGTGTTCACACTGAACCTAATGTGTGCAGTCGGTCTCATGGGCACTCTCTAATCACAGGGTGAGGCTACTGTCAGAGCCAAGCAGAGACCCTCGCCTGGAAACGGGCCATGCTGGCTCCAGTGCCCTGCCTTTCCTAACATCTTTATCTGGTGGTGCATCGTTGCAGTTTATTGCTTCACTGAGGCATCTGCCTACTTAGTTAGGCAGGGCCTCCCGTAACAGTTCAGTCACACTGATTAAAGCGGTGGCTGTGTGTATCCATCAAGAGCACCTGTGGCTGTGAGCGGCTCTGGATGAGAGCACGTGAGAGGAAAATGTAAATGACTAATCAACGCTGCCTGGAGATCCAGCAGCCAATCAAAAATACACGCGATACGCAGGAAAATCTGTGAACAAGCCTGCAGAGTGTGTGTGTGGGTGATGTGTGGAGGTGAAGTGTCTCTGAGTGTGTGACCGCTTATGGAGTAATTGTAGGTGTTGCAAAATGTGAATAGCCTCCAGTATGTTTCAGTGTCTGTTTGTATGTGACTGTCAGGGCATGTGTGAGTAGTCAGGTTCATAGTAGAACGTTTGCCCATGTGTGTTTTGTTCTTGTTCACAGAGCTCCATGGAGTCCCCCAACCTGGAGTTTGAATACGGAGACACAGACACCCTCACTGCTGAGCTCTCAGGTAGCAAATCTGCAAATCTTTACACAATTATTTTATTATCAAAGTGTGTCTTCTGATAGGAGCACCTACTATTATGAATCGGTGTTATGTGTAATGCAAGTGTTCCCCCACAGAATAATACCCCTGTTCTTATTCAGCATACACACCACAATGTGCTGTTGATTGGAAAAATCAGCTGTTTTGTGTTACAGTGTTCTACATAAAAAAACAAGACAATGGTGCTGAAGCCACAGAACAAAATCTTTTGTCCCTACATGTTTTCCAGACATAAGACATACTGCGTGACTAATGGAATGAGTAATCATAAACACTATGATTATACATTCACAACTGCTGAATTGTTCCAGGACTTGTGGATCTGGTTACAGCTCATGTGTGACTTGGAGTTGGGTTTATAAATACCGAAACATAAATACATGACAGATGAGCAGAATTGAACAATGACAATACACGTTTCTGATTGTGCTTTACTATAATAGTTCCAAATCATAGCTATAATTATAGTTACATCATTCATCTGGACCAACTTTGTTCTCAGCAGATATGCACAGGAAAGTATTGAATAGCAGCAATGATTTACAAAAAATACTTTACAAAAATACGGCTGATTCGCCTCAGTCACGTTGGCAAACGCACACAACAGAACAGACAGAGGCACAGCAGCTTTCTAGCAACAGCTTGTTGGGAAGAATGAGGACGGCTGGATGGACAGGAGGAGATGCAGAGCAGCGTGACGAATAGATATGCATGAAACAGATCGAGCCCACACTGAGGAGACAGAGGCTCAGCTTTTGTCTCCTTGTTTCCACACTCTTCTGACTGTTCTACTCTGTTTGTTTGTTCTGTTCTCTTCTGACTGTTCTATTTTAACTATTGTGTTCTAATTGTTGTGTTCAGTTTCACTGTAACTATTCTACTCCACTGTAATTATTCTGTTCTAATGGTTCTGTTGAAGAACGTCCCACTGAAGGATTCTATTTTATTCTAATTGGTCTAATTGTAGAGTAGACTCTAATTGTTCTCCTCTAGTCTACTGGTTCTATTTCAACTGTTATAATTGCTTTGTTCTCCTCAGCTCTACTACCTACTTATTCCGTCATCACTGTCCTGTTTCAATCATATTATATTTCAATTGTTCTACTTTTTCTTTCCGTCTTGTTTTATTCTGTTCCGAGAAAAGTAGTTGCTCATTTATTGTCTGTCCATCTTGTCACTTAATGGATAAATGTTTCCTGTCCTTTCTACTCTGCCCACAGAGCTCTACAGTTACACAGAGGAGCCAGAGTTCGCCCTCAACAGGGACTACTTTGAAGAGGACTTCAGGAGCCATGGTACTGTGCTTTTTGTGTTCGGTTTAACAGTAGGACACCAGGTGTGTTGCTTACTCCCTCCCTCGTAAAAGCTGAGCTGTGGGGTCACAGATACAAACTCTGTCAAGATCCCACACAGACAGAGCACAGAGCTCCCTCTTTGCATCATGTCCGTTTTTATTTATGTGTGTGCTCAGTAACTTTGTGTGTTAGCTGTGAAAGTTTTCCTCTCTGACTTGTCCTCTTTTCATGTATACATCTGGGCCAGCAGGAATTATTGAAGAGCACACTACCTTCCACAAATTCCTAGTCAGCCACTTACCTGTATCACAGTGATTATCAAGACATGGCTAATTTCAGCTCCTAACTGGCAAAAAGGAAATGATTTGGGGGACACCTCTGACGTTAGTTTAGTATAAGTATGACAGGCTGAAGAATCTGAGCTCCAGTGATTATACTGATGTGAAGCTGCTTAATGCCAATTACAGTCATCTTAATTAATCCGAAAATAGACAACTTACACATTGAAAAAAGGTTGAAAGCAAATGTGCTGTCTGAAAGCAGTTGGAGATCTACTTTAGATTATCAGACTAAATTCATGCTGGTGCTAAAACTCTAAAATACTATCTTTTTCCTTTCTACACATGACACCACTGACTCAAGTAATTACTGCCACAGTATTTTCAGCTCAGGGAACAGAGAATGTCTAAAGAAAATAAATCTTCTAAAACATGGGTACACAGTTGACCAGCCTTGGCCGTATTATCTAATGTACAGGAAGGAGATAAGGATAAAGTTCTTGTGACAGCTACTGAACACTGCACTGTCGTGTCCTTCCTGCAGCGCGAGGCAGGAGGTGGGTCGAGTTGACGGTAGAGGAGCAGAAAGCCTATGTAATGAGGCTGCTGGACGCACTCGAGGTGACGGACAAAGACAAGAGGTTGAAGGTGGCCAGGGCCATCCTCTACCTGGCCCAGGGTGTGTAGACTCAGTGCATCACACACCTGCAGCAGGCACATTTTGACTTGTAGCAGTCACTACTGTTTAGAAATAGTTTGATATGCTTCTAGGGGAGTTGGAAAACTATTAAAACCACAGACCGAAATGTGTTTTTATGCAGCAGTCATGCAATGGACCGGGATGTCTTTACATATGACGCATTCTTTCCTGTACTTTCCTCATCTGTGCAGGCGTGTTTGATGAGTGTGACACAGAGGTGGATGTGCTCCACTGGTCGAGACACAACATCTTTCTGCTCTACGACATGGGCATCTTTACGGCGCTGCTGGAACTGCTCAGCATGGAGATAGAGTGAGTGGGACACAATGGAAATGCAGGGGAGGCACAAGCCTCAGGCAGATTTAACCCAAAATAAATACAATTGACAGTATTAGGATCCACGTTCATTTTGTTCTTGCTGCCGATCTAAGGTTTACAAGTAGTACAGGAGTGAAACAGTGGCACATTAAGTGTAGGCAAGCCAGAGAAATCGCCGTAGCTTTCTATTCAATTTGTCTCCTTAGGGGAAGGCTTGCATCAGCACAGAAATTAAATGGGGATGTAATACAGATTAAAATGCTATTACTATATGTTGCCAAGATAAATGAATGTTTTCCTTTCACCTGAAAGGTCATATGTTCAAGAACTAACATTTTCACTCTTTAGAAGATTAAAAATCTGTGAGAGCCTTCCCAATCCTGCAGCTCTGCTCCCTCAGCATATCACACGTTCACTCCCCAAAATCCCACAGCTCCTCTTCACAGACACGAGGAGAAGAGCTTTGCAGGGTTTAGAAATACACACAGGCAGACTGAAATGCAGGAATACAGGAAACATGCCGTCTGTGATCTGCAGTTTGAACCCTCTGCTGAGGATATGCACTTCAAGTCAGTGTTGTTGTTGCTGGTGTCAGCCTCAGTTGGGGAATCGCTGCTTCTTCTTTGTTGTTATATAAACTGCTCAGAAGCATCGTAGTACACTCTGTCCTCTCACAAGGCTGTGCAGCAGTGCAGAGTAACGCAAACCAATCAGGCAAATACACATGCATGGTGTTGTGCAGGTCACTGCTGGGAATGTGAATCACACTGGAATGGATGTGTGTGTCAGAACCCCGCATCATAATGTTGCTTGTATTGTCACATGTAGTAAACGGAAAATGTGTGCTTACCTGTGTTGTATATGCACAGATGGGTTGTTCTTTGTGCGTTTGCAGTAACAGCCAGGCGTGCAGCAATGCAGTAAGAAAGCCTGCCATCTCCCTCGCAGACAGCACAGAGCTCAGGTGAGGAGCCAGATCAACCAGTACCAGTTTTTCTGCTCCATGCAGGTTCTAGGTTTTATGTCTTCCATCTTAACACAGTTGATCAGTCCACGTTCATATTCCTCATAATAATTGTCATTATCTGGCTACATGTAATTAGCAAAAATTAATCACATTCTTTGTTGCTTACATTTGTTTTCAATTTCTGTTTCTGCCTAATGGATTTGCTTTTTGAACAGGCCAAATGCTCCTCTACACACACACAAACACAAACACACTGTCACACATACACCAAGCTCCATCTGTGCATTCCTCTGATGAACACTTACAAACAATTACAAGCTGAAGGAGTAGATTTGCACCTAATTGCCGCCACAAAATTGAACCCATTAGAGTTATTCTGAGCTCTGTTGAGTAAAACGCTGTCTGACTTCCATCAGGTAATTGTGAATGGATGTTGATTTATCCTGAAAGGGCTCACAGTCTTTTTAGAAGCACAAGCAAAAACCAAGTGGTACTTTTACCTTTCATTGTTACTCATCTTCTCTTCCATTATAGAGTTGCTTCTGTACGTAGATATATTTCATACCCATTATGACTGTGTAAGGCACCAGTTAATTTCTTACCACACACAGACAAACACTTGCATTCAAGCTGATTCCAGTCGTGTTTTCCTGCAGAGTGTTACTCAGCATCATGTATCTGATGGTGGAGACCATTAGAGTGCAAACAGAAGACGACCGACCTGAGTGGGTCGTAGCCAGAGAGGCCTTCAAGAATGAGCTAAGTGGGTCATTCGGTCTGTTACATGTTACATGAGGGTATGTCTTCATAAATCATACCCAATAAAAAATGTATTGACCCTCGATTTTCTAGGTTCTCCTCTGTACAACGGAGAGCCTTTTGCCCTGCTCCTCTTCACCATGGTGACCAAGTTCTGCAGTATGAACGCGCCACATTTCCCTATGAAGAAAGTACTGCTGTTGCTCTGGAAGACAATACTGGTTAGTTGTGTATTTATAACAATACAGCAGAAAGTTGCCTCTAAAATGTACACATCAAAAACTGACAATTTTTAAAAATTGCATATATATTAAAACATCTAGTTTACCCTGGGGGGTTTCGAGGAGCTGCAGGAGATGAAGGTGAGGAGCCGGAAGCATCTCAGCCTGCCCCCACTGCCGGAGGACAGCATCAAGGTGGTCAGGGCCATGAGAGCGGCCTCACCCCCAGCCTCCGCCATGGAGCTCATCGAACAGCAGCAGCAGCAGAAGAGGGGCCGCCGAAGCCGCAGGGTACAGGCTCCCCCGCCCCGGCTTTACGCACACATACACAAACACATTCTGAGCACATCCTGAGGGAAATATGTGCTACTTGACAGTTACACCAGTGTTTCGGTGCGCATTCAACCATAAGTACATGTAAAAACAAGATGCACGATTGAAATGTCAAACAGACACCTAACAATGGAGTTCAGTGTCCCACTGTTGGGTCAGCTGTTTAAATGAAGGTACGTTTAACCCTAAAGTTCAACACAAACTTATTACTAACACATTCACCTTTTTATCATTGATCAGCTCCACCTCTTTCTACTAAACTGCATCTACAGAATTCCTTTTGGGGCTCATCCTCTAACTAGGTCCGGTTTTCCAAAAGTGCTTTAGTGCCAACATCATCAGTTTCCTGTCGTAAGTCAGTGACCACAGATGATCTTGGTGCTGGGTCGGCTTTGGGAATCCCAGCCCTTTGTTTATGGTAGAGCTTTGACTGGATAAGACGTCTCCCCCTCTAATTGCCCTCTGGTTTCTCATTGCCCCTCTTCCTTGTGTCCCCACAGAGTGCCTTTGTTGATAGCTTGGAAGGAGACAGTCCCTTTCCCAAGAAGCAGGTCTTTACCCACAAATTCCCTTGTTTCCTTTTGCATTTTTTCTCTGCATTGTGCTGGACATTTTGCCTTCCTCTCCCACAGCCCTGCCACCTTTTCTCTCTCTTTTCTTTCAGATCCTCTGGCTTCCTATCTCCTGCTTTCTCTTCTCAATTTGCTTGACCTCATTCTCCTGTCAGTAAACCCCATCTAGTCCTGTTAGGATGCACTAGAACTTACAGAACTTACCTTGCTGGACATTATACCCTTTTCAAATGCAGAATTCATTGTAAAAACTTTAAAAATTTAACACCACTGATGATGATGATAACGATCAGAAATTCTGGGTTTAATGCTCCAAGTGGTTTTGGTGCAGCCCTACTCTCTACCTTAATTACACTACTTAATTTAATTAACTTCAGTTTAATTTTTGGTCTTTAACTAATACATTTTCACTTTTTTCATTTGATTTTTGTCTTTACATTTCTTTCAGACATATTTTGTCTCCCCTATTCCAATTTAGTCTTTATCTTATTTTAATCCCCGTCTCCTCATTTCCTTCTCTTCTACTCCTCTTTCCTAGTTTTTTCTTCATGCCCTCCTCATCCTCTTGCTTGTATTAGCCTGCTCTTCCACTTCCTCCCTATTTTGCATTTTCATCATCAGCTCCTTCCTCAGCTTCTCTTTACTCTCTTTCCTCCTCTTCCTCCTCCTTCACTGTGCCCTGCTCACTATGGGTGGATGGGTTTGAGAGACAGGGCTGACTTGCTGGCTGTTGTCATTGGTGCTGCAGCGGTCACTATCCACAGTCACTCCAGATAGTCACTTCAGACATCAGCAGTAGCAGCATCTCCACTGTAGTTTTCATTGCATTGCTACCAAGATTTGCCTCAAATTTCACCTTGTGCTGTAGACTCTGGACTAGGGGTCAATGTCATAGAAATGCATTCACTGAGGAGGTGAACTGAGATCATCATGAACACAGTTTTATTTTTGCAGGTGTTGTATTACTGGTTTCAGTTGACCTCGCTCTCACATGGATGTCATTGAAAGCAGTTGCCCCCTAACCCTGATGGAACACACTTGCCTTTCCTTCCACATAGCACAGAATGGCTTCTCCATAGAGAATGGCTCACAACACAGTTTGACCTCCTGCTCTCCCCTTTCCTCCCTCCTCTCCACATCACCCACACTCACTGCACTCCTCACTTAGTCCAGTGTCAGTACCGCCACCGGTGCACCATACATCAGCTGCTCTAGCTCGACTAATGTCCACAACGCTGACTCATGCCTGATGCTTGCACTGTTGTCACAGTCATTCATTGGAGAAACTGTTTGAACTGAATTGCGTTGTGTGTATGTGTGTGTGGAAGTGTGTTATGCACTTACATTTGTGTAGATAAGAGTCAAATGAAGTCTTAATCATATAGGCCTTAATGTGCAGTTTGCTTGTATCTTTTGAATTTCAGACGTGTGGTAAGCTGAAGCAGAAATGTTGCTCGCTGTGGAGCTTTGGGGAAATGTTGCAGTGATTTGAGCTGCCCTTCTGCGATTTTCCACGCTTTTCAACATGACAGGGGTGTTTACACAGAGGAAGATTATGGAAAATATGTTTGTTCACTAGACTGGTACAACTCTAAATATACAACCACTGGGTATCTTAGCTTAGCATAAAGTCTAATGTCTTATATAGTGAATTTGATCTATCTGCTCAAACGTGACCAAATGTGTTTTGTTGGGTAAATTTAACCAATTGCTTAAGGAATTTAATGTGGTACTTTTAAGTATGTTCGTTGGGCAAATACTTTTATGTGAGTATTAGGTTTGTGTACCTCTGGTCATTGAATCGTGTGATTCTGTGCAATCTGCACTTTTCTCCTGTATCAGACAAATACAGCATGTGATATACCAAACCAACACATCAGAGGCAGGCCGTAATGCTTTGTCTGCAAATACCTCAGCTTCGTTGTGTCTTAAGACCGTTGACAGTGAAATTGCATTGTTATGAATCTGATTCTGTGCGTATCTGCTTCAGGGCCAACGTATATAAAATTACTTTAAGGGGCTCAGTTGAAAATTGCAGAACTAATTAATTTTCTTTTCTCTTTGCATTGTCATTAAAATACAAACTTTTTACCCACCTATAGGGATAAAGACCGTATCTGGGTCACTTTTATAGTTCACACTTCCTGCCGGTCTGCATACAGTCAGTGCTGCTTGGATTCACCACATTTTGTGTAATACAGTGCACAGTTAATATGAATCATCATTTTAATTGGTTTAAAATCATTATGACCAAAGGTGTTTTACAGTATCATACAGTTTCTGTTTTGTGCCAGCTTGTCCTAACTCTTCTTGGAAGCCATTTGGCAAAAATTAATAGAATTATCTCACTGTCTTATTCATTATTTATTTCCCAAAGAGTCAGACTGACATCACTTTTAAGTCTGAATTTAGACTATAAAATGAAATTAGATTTAAACAGTGTTTGCCTACACAGCATGAGTTTGTTGGCTTAGAGGAATGTTGTGGATTTGCGTCTAATCATTACTTACAGGGTTCACTGGCATTTGTGAACATTTTAATCTATGGGACAGCTCAGCTGCTTAGTCTTCTTGTGACCACCTGTTGTTTGTCGCCCAGCCCCTGGTCAAGCAGGACAGCCTGGACACATACAACGAGCGAGACCCCTTCAAAAACGATGACGCCCGGGATGAAGAGGAGGACCCCGAGGACACGGACAGCGGCATTGAAGGCGAAGTGGACCCCCTGGACCGGGATGTCATCATTCAGCCTCCGCCACCTCCACCGCTTCTGAGACCCCCTACAGAGAGAGTCAACTTTCCCAAGGGCCTCCCTTGGGCCCCTAAAGTCAGGTTAATGGTTATTTAGCTTAACACTTAATGAAACCCTCCCTTACTTTGCTTTGAATTACACTGACATCTGTGTACACTAACTTTTATTTGAAAATAATACTGATACTCCTAACTTTAGCTGCTTAATTGATTGACTGTTTTGTCAGATTAATAATGCTTTGCGGTTATTCCAAAGAATACAACCTCCAAATCATACAGAAGTTGAAGACTTCCAACTTACAGCCAGGACCTACTATAACACCATTTGGCTGGCAGCTTGTGTCAGTTTCTCGCCTGGACTCTGTGCCATCCATAGAGATGCTATAACTAAATTTTAAAAAATCTCTCTCAGCTTTCTCTGCTCACTGTCACCCAGCAATATGTTCTCCATCTGTGTATTCCAGACAGTAGCCTGTGTGTCTCCCTTGGGTGCTGCTCATGCTTTGAGAACATGAATTATTAATGTGAGCGATGACGCAGACATGTTAAAGCACTGCATTTATCATCCACTTATTATTCACAAACCCATATTGCGTCTACCTTACAGGTAACCTTATCACTAAGTGCGGTTATTTCCACAACTGAGCTGATTAAGTGCTGATCGGTAGGAGGTTCTGATACCCTCCGCGCAGACAGCAGCAGAACACAGTGTGACTGATGAGTTTTGAGGAAGCTAATACAGAGTGTGGGGGGGGGGGGGGGTGTGCACACATGAATGTTCCCTTGAAAAACAGCTGCTGAGTTGCTTGTTCAGATGCACTTTTAAATGAGTCTAAAATCTGACTGCAGCTGCCTCTGTGTGTCAACAGGGAGAAAGACATCGAGCATTTTCTAGAGACCAGTAGAAACAAGTTCATCGGTTTCACTCTGGGGAAGTAGGTATCTCGCTAAAGAAAATCGAATACTGTTAACACTTGTTTGCTTTAAGTCTGGTGTAACCGCTTATTGTTTTATAGTGACACAGAGACCCTGGTGGGTTTGCCCAGACCCATCCACGAAAGTGTTAAGACTCTCAAACAGGTGAGTGGGGAAATGACTCTGTGTCCATCAGTCACTAAAACACAAACCTGTCTGTCTCCTTTTCTTTGGCTCATTACGAGCCCAGTGTCTTCTAATCAATAACACCCTGCTGCCAAATCGCCAGACCTTGGCATCCCACTTAAAATCCATACCTCCTGTTTCAACAGACTGAGAAGTGTAGTAACACAGAGGAATACGCCTCTGCCTGTCAGGTAGCAATGCTAATTAACACGTCTTTATTGACAGCGGTTCGGTTTTCCTTTTTCTTCTCCAGCACAAATATGTGTCTATTGCTGAAGTCCAGATCAAGAGGGAAGATGAGCTACAGCAGTGTCCACTCACTCTGGTCAGTCTATTTTTACTTCCAAAATCAAAGTATGTTGATGCCATTTGACAGCTTTAAAATTCTTCTGGTGTTTTTTGCACTTTATTTGAAATGGCTAGTGGGTTTATTTAAACCACATTAAAATAATCAGTAAATTATAGTGTGTAATATTTAGATATTCCTTGTTCTTGATATCACATGTGTTGCGTTGCACAGGGGGAGGAGGAGGTGGAGGAGACGCCAGCAGAGATTCTGTACCTGGGCATGCTTCCTAACCTCTCACAGTATGTGGTGAGTGACCATTAATGTCACGCTTTGATTTGGTTACCAACAAAACTAATACAAGAACATAGAAACAAACTGTATGTTGTACCTCTGTGGTTTTATCGAGTAAAACAGTACTGCACTATGCTATAAATACTATTATATAAATAGTTATGTAGTCACTGAAGAAAATCAGATTTGCAAAGAGCATCAGAGGTCTTGACCTTGGCTAGATTTTACCTCTTAATTGACAATCTATAAATATGTAGCAGGGCCAAGATTAATACTTTACCTTGATTCCTCTGTCAGATTGCCCTCCTGAAGCTGCTGCTGGCCGCAGCCCCGACCTCCAAAGCCAAAACTGACTCTATCAACATCTTGGCTGACGTGCTGCCTGAGGAGATGCCGTAAGTACAGCGAATCGACTGCTGCGCTGCCTGGGATTGTTTTGCCCCAAAGAGCTGTTTTTATGTAGCTGACATATACAGGCACATTTAGATCTCTGAGTTGAAATATAGCTGGAACATTCAGTGATGTTTGTTCGTTACCTTCACAGTTCTGCTCCAAATTCTGTTTGATTTAAAAAATAATCAACTGTGAAAAAGCTTAAAAGGTCATTTAATCGTGTGTTTTTTAATTATTGTTATTATAATTATTCTGGGGCAGGAGTGGCACATAGGGCTGGAAGTCCGCACCCCACTCTTGACCCTGGGCAGGACACTAATCCCCCAAATGCCCATCCCCACGTCTAGCCATGCAATACCAAGTATCGGTCCCCACCCCATTAGAAAAAAGAAGACCAATGATCCGCTGTCACAACCCTGAAGTTAGGGGATAAGCCAAAAGGAAAAACAAAATGATTATTATTATTATAGCCTTACAGTTTTTGTGTGTGCATCTTTCAGGATCACAGTCCTTCAGAGCATGAAGCTGGGAATTGATGTGAACCGGCACAAGGAAATTATCGTCAAGGCCATCTCTGCTCTGCTGCTGCTGCTCCTGAAGCACTTCAAACTCAACCATATCTATCAGGTCACACACACACAAACATCTATTTGTTACTCCTACAGGCACCTCACATTTCTGTCTTTTCCTCTCTACATTTTTCATCATCTCTCCACGTATGCACCTCCCCCAATGCTACCTTCGCTGTCCTGCACTCTGCATCCATTCAAACAGGCCATTACTTACCTCCTTGCTTCCTGTTCTCCACCCCCTACCTTTTGGACGTCCATCCCCCCTCATCCCTTACAGCCTTCATCAGCCAGATTCATCTCAATGAAACAAGAGAAAATCTGCTCTTTTTTCAAGAGGATTTGGTAGAATATCAAGATGATGATACTCATCTTTCCGATCACTAATAACTCTGTTCAGGAGGATGGTGATAGTTCATGTTGCCAGGAACTCACATTCTTTGATTATGGCGATCTGTTAAAGTAGTAATGCCCTCTGCTGCCACAAAAGAAGATTACACACAGATGCATCAGCACATTGCAGCTGAAGTGGTGGACACTCCTATTGATCAGTATTGACAACCACGCTGTATTATAACAGTTGGTTTTCAAGGATAAATTAGCTACCTCGGGATTGTGGCATGCAGAAAATAGGAAAAAATATAGATATTTGAAACCACCACAGTCAATAAAATATTGAAATATGAATGCACGGAAGGTTGAACAGCAGAATAAATCCTGTTTTTAATCTTTGTAAAGCTGGTAACAAGTGTCCACACACAGGATATTCATCAGTCATACAGGATTATCAGCTACAGGATATTTTTCTCTCCTGTTCTTTTCAGAGATATTGATTTTCCCCTTGAGGAGTTATTCTGTTGAGATCCTCAGGTCTTTAGTTTGTCTTTTAACTTATGTACTATGTACTACAGACCACAAATTCAGGTCAGATGAAGAGGAGTATATTTTAGTTGCTCTTTTCCAAAGTCTCTAATTTTTCCATACTGCTACCTCCTCTTTTCCTGCAGTTTGAGATAGTCTCTCAGCACCTGGTGTTTGCCAACTGTATCCCACTCATCCTCAAGTTCTTCAACCAGAACATCATGTCCTATATCAGTGCCAAAAACAGGTAGACTTATATTTTCTCTTTCTCTCTGCTTTCCTGCCTCTCTAGGAATACACTCTAAATAGTTTGTGGCACAACACAGAACCAAGCTCTAGATGGTTGACGTCTGCTTGCATATATCTGAACATTTTCAAAAAAGGAGCACTCAAATGTATTTATAATTTGACATGGAGTGTAAAACAAAGAAAAGCCATTAACAATCCAATTTAAGGAAATTGGTTTATGTTCTCATTGCAGTATATGTGTCTTGGACTTTCCACACTGTGTGGTCCATGAGATGCCTGAGCTCACAGCTGAGAGCTTGGTGAGTCAGAACACCTGACTGAGCCTTTGTGGATGAAGTGCATCTTCTAGATTAGCCTTCCTGGCGTCCTTACTTCCTTGGCATGCTTGTTTGTTTTTAGGAAGCAGGAGACAGTAACCAATTTTGCTGGAGGAACCTGTTTTCTTGTATCAACCTGTTGAGAATCCTGAACAAGCTGACCAAGTGGAAACATTCCCGGACCATGGTGAGTAATTAAGCCTTTATGTTGCTCTATTAATCTAGATCAGCCATCCACTGACATGTCCAAGGGACCACTAGGCCAGTTGGCCCCTCAGTGTGCAAATAGAAAAACTCCATTACAAATTTGCATCAGTGCTGGTAAATTTCATATCAATCAATACCAGGTTAATTTTGCAGGTGTTTCGCTCTCGTGGACATGAATTTGGTTAAAATCCTTTTATAGGTATAATGCATTAAGAAAGGCTACAAAGCTGTTTCCCACACATTTCCTTATTAGATGCTGGTGGTGTTCAAGTCTGCCCCCATCCTGAAGAGAGCCCTGAAAGTTAAACAGGCCATGATGCAGCTCTATGTGCTCAAGCTGCTCAAGATCCAGACCAAGTATCTTGGCCGTCAGTGGAGGAAGAGCAACATGAAGACCATGTCAGCCATCTACCAGAAGGTCCGCCACCGGCTCAACGACGACTGGGCCTACGGAAATGGTAAAAATCTATTTACAGAAGCTGATTCCTGAAACAGTTTAGACTGCCACTAATGACATTCTTCACTGTAATTAAGTGGGATCACATCAGCATTTACTTTTGCAGTATCCCTGCAATTTAAAAAGAGAGAGAAGCTGATTTTCAAAATTTATCTGCATCAATCTTATTTTCTACCACTCAAAAAGTTCCATCAAGTGTAGCTTTAATTAAAATATGGCCATAGACTGCAGAGGAATGTTTCAGTAGATATCAAAAAGTGATTGCAGCAATAATCTCCAGTGCTCTGACCTATTCTCACTGGTCTTTTTCCTGGAGCCACAGCTCAGTTTAACCTCTCAGATCTTTATAAATGAATTGTTAAGAAGATAATTAGTCCCATAAATCATTCTCTGCCCCATACATACAGAGAACTAATAAAACAGAGACTGCAGTATTAGAACACATTCATCCAAGGTTAAGAAAAACTAATTGTATAATTGCTAGTTTGTGCGTACTTGTGTTTTTGTGTATCTGCCTGTACGATTACGATATGTGTGTGAAACTCGGTGCTCCAAAAGGCACCGGTGAATAGGATGGATTTTGTTGCTATGGCAACAAGAAAGGAGGGGACTTTTCAGGGTCACCGTCCCTTTGGGAGAGCAAGTGATATGTCACCGCGAGTGATAGAGAGAAAAGATGTATTGAAGCAAAATAAGGAAGAACTGGTAGGAGATAGAGAGAGAGATTTGTTGAGATGTGTTATAATAAAAAATGTGTTGAAATTGTGCATGCTGTATGTGCAAACAAATATTAAAACACGTGTCCTTGATATTGGTTAAACATTCCCTTGTCTCTGCTTTCCAACCTCCTCTCCTCACAGACATAGATGCTCGGCCCTGGGACTTCCAGGCGGAGGAGTGTGCCCTTAGGGAGAGCATTGAGAAGTTTAACAGCCGCCGCTATGACAAGAGCAAGTGTGGGGAATTCACACCGGTGGACAACTGCCTGCAGAGCGTGCTGGGCCAGCGTGTGGAGCTGCCCGAGGACTTTCACTACAGCTACGAGATGTGGCTGGAAAGGGAGGTGTTCTCCCAGCCGATCCAGTGGGAGGGGCTGCTGCAGAATCCGTGATGGTTAGAGAGAGAGTGTGGGAGGGGCGGCGGTGAAGAGGTCACATAAAAGCCGCTTGGAGTGGCTTTAGGCTGGTGATCTGCTGCAAAAATGGAGTCAGAGGTGACCCAGAGGGAAGGAGGGGGAGGAGGGGGCGGAGGGGGAGGGAAAAAGATAAGTGAAGGAGAAGTCACCTCTGGTCAAAGCTGACAAGCAAATAGAGCTTCCTACTGTGAGCTCATTACAAGTAGATGCCACACACGCACACTTGACTCAAATATGTGCCTATGACTACTGTGACTGTGAACATACAAGATTGTGACAGGCCAGAACAGAGGCACTGATTCATAAGAAACATCTGGTTATTGCTGTAGCAGGAGACTGTTATACTGCCCCACAATGTTACACATACAAATTTATATGCCCCCTTTTTAAAATGCTGGTGCTTGTTTTCCTATTTATTTGTATGAGTGTGTGATAAATGTTTTATTTTAATGTACATCTAAAAAAAATTTACTTTGACTTTTTTAATTTTATCGCAAAGCCCTGATATTGGGTTGTAGTTTGTGATGGTTTTCAAAGTTAAAATATATTTTCTAGAAAAAAAGACCTTTTGAACACAAACGACAGGGTCATTTT